>OY986437.1:250724137-252099137 GCA_963920525.1 Dichetophora obliterata
ATAATAATAATAATAATAATAATAATAATAATAATAATAATAATAATAATAATAATAATAATAATAATAATAATAATAATAATAATAATAATAATAATAATAATAATAATAATAATAATAATAATCATAATAATAATTATAATAATAATAATAATTATACTAATAATAATAATAATACGTTGCTGGATTTTTTGGTCTTTGGTGAAATGCAAATAAAAAACTTTATTTCATCTTTTCCCGACGTTTCGGTAGTTATTTTCTACCTTCTTCAGGGTTTATTGAATTGTAGCTTTTGAATTTACATTGCATAATTATTGCAACGGCCCGACAATACAAAACATTGATTATTAAATAAATAAATAAATAAATTATATTACATGCACGAACAGAAAATTGTAAAATAAATAATGAGCAGTATAATAAACTTAACAACTAGCGAAAATATCACAGTCTGTGACACGTTTATTTCAAATGAGATTATAATTGGTCAAATATAACATCAATAATAATTATAATAATAATAATAATAAAAATTATAATATTAATAATAATAATAATTATAACAGTTGTTAAAATATATCTGCCTTAAAAAGGGTTAATTGATTCAATACTAGCTATTTAAGATTCAAATTCTAAATTGTTTATGAAATAAGCAAAATTTTTTTAATTTTTGAAAAAAACTCAAATAAATAACTACGTAAATAAATACGTGGCGACCGTGGCCCAGTGGATAGAGTGCGTGGCCCCTAAGCTAAAGAACCGCGGTAGCCTGGGTTCAATTCTAGCTCATACAGAAAAGTTTTTTGTCAATTGAATTATTTTTCTGTTCCGTCGTCACCTCTCTGCAGACAATGGCGAACCTCAGAGAGTAAAAATTGCCATGTAAAGCTTCTGGAGAACAAAAGCCGTTCGGAGTCGGCATAAAACACGTAGCTCCAGTTCTCGGGCATTTGTGATCAAATATTTAACAACACGCACAACACAATTGATCAATAGAAGCTAGGTCAAAGTCCTTCCAAGAGCTGAAATGGCCAGTTTATTTATTTTATTTTTTAAATAAATACATATAGAGTAATAAATAAAAAAATATTATAAGAAAAATATTTTATTTTTTAAATAAATACATAAAGAGTAATAAATAAAAAAAATATTATAAAAAAAACAATTCAGAAAATGGCTTGCTCATTCATTTAAACTTTTAATGTAATGATTAAGCATTGTACAAATGAAGCACTGGCAACAGTGGCATCAGTTAAATTCTTGATTTCTAAATCAAATATTTATTGACTGACGTTAACATCTTTTAATGTAATTGTGCTCGTGCCCACCTTACCGGATGCAAGATGAATAACACTAATTTAATTATTATGATTTTTAAATAGAATTTGGACTTGGATATCTATCCAAGCATAGCTAAGCGTGTGCTAGATGTTAATTTCAAAAATTATTCACAAAGAAGAATTTGATACAAAAGTGCTATTTAATATTTCAATTATTTCATTTGGAAATTAATTGGAATTCAATTTCAGAGACTTAAAGAATAAACAAACGTGTTGCTGTCTAAATTATTTTGAAAAAAAAAATCTTTGAACTTTGAAACTTTTGAATGGAAAAGGTTCAATAAACATCAGAGTAAAGAAAAGGTATATCATATTTGTAATCATCTCATGCCAAATGCTTATAATTCAGTTTAGTTAAATTGATTTTTTTTAACTCTTTCTGACTGGTTCTTTTCGGTTATAGAGTTATAGTGAATTTGGAGTGCCATACAACAAACCCTTTTTTATGTAACATTACTCAACTTAAACTTTCGTACACAAAATTCGCGTTTTTTTTTTTCATTAATAAATTGAAGTGATAAAATATAAATGCATTTTATTTTCATCATAAAACAAAATATTTATTAAACAATTTTGTAGGTCAATATATAAGATTTAGTGAGGATACTTTAAAGCTTAGCTCTATGTTTAAATTTAAAATAAAAAAAATAAAAAAATACAAAAAAAAAAATTTAAAAAGAAATAACAACACTCTTAATATTAGCAGAGCCGAATTTGACTTGCATAAACCAGTTTGGACTCAAATGAATCAATTTTGGCACATGTAAACCTATTTTGAGAGTAATTTTAGAAACAGACGTCGAAAAAAATTGGGCCGGGTAACCTAGGTAAAAATATGAAAGAATTGTTAGTTAAACTCTCTTAATTAGGATTAGGAAACTCCTAAGCTACTCCTACTATAACAATTAAATTTTTATAAATAGGATTTTGGATACGATAATTGTTTTGGCGCTATCTATTTTGATCTAGTTTTAATACCAGAGGGCGCTCTATTACAAATTTTTTACAAGACCACCAAAAACATCTAAACCGCTCATATGATTAGCATAAAAATGTAATAACATTTAAAATAAACGATCTCTCTTAACAACACAAATCGTATTTTGTCATATTCCATTTACATTTTTGCATTACAATGTAGTCACCGATAAATTTTTACTATCGAAAAGTTTAATGCCAAACCCGAACTTATTATTTCTATATTCTCAAGAAGCTTTTCATTGTATTTTTTACTCTCTGAGGTTAACCCCATTATGGGCAAAGAAGTGAAGGCCAATCAATAAAATTAATGCTATTGAAAATAATGTCATTGGTTATTGAACTTTTTCATTTTACAAAGTAAACAAGTACAATATAAAAGCCTGTCATACAACAGGTCCGCCGCACACTTCCTTTTTGGACCCATTGCTGAAAGTACTTTTTCTCTTTTTAAAGCTTGATATGTATTCCCTTGATTTTTGCAAAATACAAATATACAGGGTCCTCCAATTAATGTTTTTTTTTCAACTAGTGCTTATTTTGTGAATGGTAACACTTAGCTCATGTCTGATTTGACAGATAATTAGTTTTATCCTTCCGCTGATATAAATACAACGCTGGGAAATATTGCGACATTACTTTGAAAATCATGGTAATGTTGCAGAATGTGTGCGAAAATTGCGTATGGATTTTGGAAGAAGAGAAGCACCGTCAGCTCAGTATATTCGTTATCTTGTGAAAAAAGTGAAAGAAACTGGCATCCTTATCGATAAACCAAAGCGTGAAAAGCCAAAAGCAGTGCGTACACCCGAGAATATTGCTGCTGTGGCAGAAAGTGTGCGTGAAGCGCCATCAACATCAATTTACCGTCTTTCTCAACAATTGAACATTTCGGAGACATCATTGAGACGAAGTTTGCATAAAGACCTTGGTATGACGCCATACGAAGTCCAATTGGTTCAGGAGTTGAATCCAACTGACCACCCAATGCGTTTTTTTAAAAAAAAAACGGTATTTGGCGGACCCTTTACTACTTTAAAAACATTTTATAGTATTGAAGCAGTTTTGAAAAATTAGCAACCATCATATACGTAGCAACTCGCTACGAAGAATTTCATTAAATTCGTCATAATTTATTTATTTAACGAGTAGTTACATCAAAAACGTGCTATTGTTACTAAACTACTAAAAATTAAATTATTAAAAACCCAATATTGTCACTGATAAGTATCAAATATATTTTTTGTGCATACTTTCAGGCTGAATATGTTTGAGAACAGTATGTCTTGTAAAAGTGCTTTATTGTCAAAAAATAATTACAGTTTGAGAAATATTGTGTGCGGAGCAGCAAGTTTTATGTATTAATATGTGCATACTTTTAGGCTGCACATTTTTGAAAACAGTTTGAGTGATAATGGGCACGGAGCAGCGTGCTTGCCTTGTATATATTAAGATTCCTCTACAGAATCCTCTACAGAATATATCAAATTCATCAAATTTTCAAGTTTGTAATCCTTGAATTGTTTAATTATATTGAAGCAAATATCGCTCAATAATAGAACAAAGACATATTAATGAAACATTTTCAGCTAAAGAGTTAGTAATTTAAGCTAAATAACGCGAACAGATTTATGTTCAAAAGTATTTTCAAGTTTCACATCATAATTGTTTCGTGTTTTTCCATTTATGAGGGGTAGGGTTCTATGAAAACAACATTTCCCTGATGTTTAGTATATTTAAAAATTTATAATATACACAAATATAAAGAAGTAAATATTAATAACCCATTCCGAATTGATCTTTGTAAAAATACAAAATTATGTAAAACTAAAATTTTTAATAATTTTAAAAAGGACGTAAAAAAATTATCTCTTAAAGTCAATTTTACAGAAATTACTATAAATGTTTTTCATATGTTATTAATGCTCTATACTTTTTTAATATGGAATTTGTATTTATTAATAAAAGAATTATTAAGTTTTCTTTCTTTAATTTAATTAATGTTGATTTTCTGTTGATTTTTTATTAAAGTTTTATTGATTAACTTTTCATTATTTATTATTAATATTTCCAATATTTATTAAAATTTTTACTCTTTTTCATCTATGATTTCCTTGAATCGGTTAACCGGCGATTTGTATCGGTTTTTTAATTTCAATTATTTTAAAATAGTAAATTTGCGTATTATTCGAGAAATCGATTTATTTACATTTTGCCGAATATTTGACAACAATAACTCACGGTATAGCGGTATCACATAAAAATTAGTTGGTGTTACAATTAGGTCAAATTTGGCCAATATGTGAGAAATATGTTCCGTCCTTAAAGGTTTTGCACAGCAATGATAAAATGTGACAAAAAAATGTTTACATATTTTAATTAAATTATATTTATGTCATTTTCTATTAAAGCCCTTTTTAATACCCCATTACAAAAAAAGCATGCAAAACAACATACCAAATTTTTACAAAATTGAAAGAAAATTTTTAAAATCTTGAAGAAAATTTTTTTATTATAAAGCATAGTACTCTGTTCAGTTTCATGTGAAATTCCACTCAAATCTCCATACAAAAAAGGCAGCTGCGAAACAAGCGTGGAAATTTTCACAACATGTTCGTCAGAGTAGTACTCTATTCCGCTGCGTGAAATTATCGCAACATGTTTCTGAGCAACATTTTTTCACGACAATTTAATTGTACTGCCTATTTATTTTGAAGTGAAAAGCATGGTAGAAGAATACAGGTATATGCACCAGATGAGAGCATACTGCCGGAATTGTCAAAACGAAGCAAAACTTTTTCCTTACTTTCTTTTGTTTCCATTCGCCACACAACTAAATTTGACAGACATGGCAGTATGGAAAGAGAGCACAGTCAGCTCTGCATATACCTCTATCCTTCTACCATGGTGAAAAGAGAGATATCATATGAAATCTCCCAACTTATTCTCTGAGTCTCTCTGAGAAACGTTGCCATAGGAATTCCTCGCAACAAACTTTAAGTCGAAAATTTCACGCAACAAATAAATAGATATTGCCAGCGAAATTTCACGTAAGCGAACAGAGTACTGGGCATAAAACTAAAAAAAAACTTGCTTTCACAACTAAAACAAAATGTTGACAACAATATGCAATGTTGCTAAGACAAAGTTTGTTGCCACGAAAAACATCGTCCTAACAAGAGGCGCATGTTGCGTCAACAACTGCTGTTGCTAAAATCATGTTGAAAAAAACACAACTTGATCTGGTAACACAAAAAAAACAGCAACAAATAAAGAAACAGCACATCCATTACTGTAATAAAACGAGTTCAAGAACAAGCTTCAAATGCAGTGTACACCTTAGCAACAACAACAATTGAATACGAGTACCACTGCACGAAAAGCCTTCAAAAATTAAGACCTTCATGGCCAACATTAAAAACAACCACAACAACAACAACAACAACTACGACAACTCTAAAAAGTCGGCTAAGAACTCTTCCGTAATAAAATTAAGACAAAAAACCTGTAATCCAAGAAATTTTAGCTACAACCAAAAAAAAAACAACAGAAACAACAGCACCATCAACATTACCAACAGCAACAACAACAACCTATGTGCAAAAATAGGTCAACAAGAAAACAACTCATGGTTCGCTGATACCGTTTGACGTCCTCCTCAAGTTTATTTGAACGGCGGCGGCACAAAACAAAAAAGAACAACAAATAACCAGCAGAATCGAAGCAGAAATGAAAGAAGTCGAGTAAAGCAACAACAACTGCATGACAAACTACTACCAACGACTACCAACCACTACCACCAACAACAACTACGCTTAAAGTTGAAATTCAAGAAATTTCACTTAAAGTGCACGTTTCGAGCTATTTTTTTTTACTTGCTGCCTGATTCATTGATGGAAAAACAGTTATGCGATTTAAGTGGTAACAAGGCAAAAGCGCTTGAGTGTTGTCTTATTACTATATAATTGAAACTATGATTTTTGTGGAATTTATTAAAATTTTCTTATAACAATGATGACACTTTGTATGGGAGATGGGCGGAGTTATAATTTTTGTTTTTTTTTTTTATTCCAAACATTGAATGCATAGCAAAAATGTAAAATTATTTCTAAAATTAAAAGAGATTGCATTTATTTTTGAGAAATTCATTGTTTTAATAAAAAACACTTTGTATGGGAGGTAAGTGTGGTTACAATTCGATTTTGATAAATTTCATACTTAGTGTTTATATGTATAAGTGCATAGATATTAACTCAATACATTACTTTCTGCAGAATTTATAAAGACTTTGCTATAATACTGACATCACTTTGCAAAGGACTTTGTATATACGAAGTTATCATTTCTTTTACAAATTCCAAAAACTATGAGAGCATAGCAAAAATGAGAAGTTATTTAGACAAATAAAAGGCAGTGTAGTAATTTTTGAGGAATTTAAAATATTTACGGTTTTAATAAAGCCATTTTTATGGGAGGTAGGCGTTGTTATTATGCGATTTCGCTAATTTTAATACTAAGTGTATATTTTAGTAACGCAAACTTTAAAGCATTAGATAGATTTTTGTTGAATTTTAAGATATTTTACCGTTTTCACTTTATCAAAGTGTATGGGAGGTAATCGTGGTTTTCATATGAATTCATTTCAAACTTGATATCTTTTTTTTTAAAAACCAACTTTTTATTATTATTATGGCTGTTATCGTGATTAGAGGGACATGGCTATATCGTCTGAGGAGGTGTTGCTGATCAAGAATATATCCAATTTCCTTAACCTGCCACACCTCCCAGAAGGTATAACAAATTAGAGATGGGGGGATTTATATTCACAATCACGCACTCTCACGATTTGTTCTCTTATAATCACTAGCCTGGCATAGTGTTGTATGAAAAAATAAATCAAGGGAATATGATAGCTTGTACGGGCTCATTTTGTTAGTGTGGCTGTCTCAAACGAGACACACTTAGACCAATGAGGACCATTGTGATACCAAGGGTTAATTTTTTCCTATCTCTATTTAAACCAGTTTGAGCCATTTACTAAGCCTAGGATTCGGTAAACCAAAGATTCCGAGAGTTCGTCAAGGTCATTGAAGAACCAGTTACCTAAGTGGAGGAAGCGTTTTTGAGCTACCGCTGGGCAGGAGCAGAGAAAATGTACTGTAGATTCTTCCTCTCCCTCATATCTACAGCTTCTGCAGAAGTCGTTGTGGGGTATGTTCAATCTTTGAGCGTGTATGCCAATAGGGCAGTGCTCCCTACCAAGGATCCCTACCATGGTGCTAATGTTGTCTCTTCTGAGAGAAATGAGTTCTTTTGTAGGTTTAGGGTTGAGTTTGGGCCAGATTTGCCGCGTTATATTACACGTGCGAACTGCTAACCATCTGTGGTTGGTTGTGATACCGGATAACTCATGTGTAAGGAGTTTACAATTGGTGAGAGGAATACCAAGGCTTGCCTTGTCTATAGATAGATGTTTGGTACAGTAGCGTAACTATATTTAGAGCGCCCGCCCGCAGGTCTCTAAAAGCGCCCTGCTATATATTTTTTTGCTATTTGTTTTTTCAGTGTACATTTTTTGACACTTCACGCGTGATTCGTAACATGTGGCAAAGCCGAAAATGCTCAATAAGGTTTGCCATTTTACCATGAATAAACTAAAAAAAATAACAGTGCTTGCAAATCATTGAATTTTATTATCAAAATTCGGGTTCTGTGAGAAATGTGTTTTGCAAATTACGTCCATTTTATGGTCATCTAAATCGACCCACCGAACAGGTTATTCAAGCTATTGTGACCAAATTTTGCACCAATTTAGCTTTATTGGACATTAATCCACCAACCCACCAATTCGGAGAGTGCGTACCGAGGAGAATATTGCTGCTGTATCAGTCAGTGACAATGAAGATCGCGATATGGCAATTCGTCGCCGTTGTCAACAATTGATCTTGTGTTATTCGACCATTTGGAAGATTTCACGTATAGACCTCGGTATGAAACCATACAAAATACAGCTGATCCAAGAACTGAAGCCGGGTGACCAACCACAACGTCGTTTGTTTGGTGAATGGTGCTTAGAAAAGTTGGATGAAGATAAACATTTTATTGAAAACTTTTCTTCAGCGACGAAGCCCATTTTTGGCTCAATGGGTACGTCAACAAACAGAGTTGCCAAATTTCGTCTGAAGAGCAGCCATGAGCAGTTAAAGAGTTGCCAATGCTCCCTGAAAAATGCCCTGCTTGGTGAGATTTGTAGGTCGGTGGCATCATTGGATCGTACTTTTTGAAAAATATTGAATATCGCAAAGGGAGAAGGTACCGATTTTTTTTTGCCCAAATGGAAGAATATGATTTGCCTTAAATGAAGTTACAACAAGATGGTGACACATGCCACACGGCACGCGCATTGGCGTCGGAAGCGGGGGGCAAGGGGGCAGTTGCACCCCCACTTTTTTAGCTAGATAAACAATTTAAAAGGAAAACTTCAAAAGTTATTCAAAATATCAGTTTTTTTACAACGATAATATTTTTGTATTATATATTTTCCTCTTCTTTCTCTCTTCTTCATAAGCATGCTTGCGAATAACCATTTTCTTTCTCTGTGTTTGCAAAAAGATAGAACAAAATGTAGAGTTTCTACTGCAAACCCACAACTTCAGTTTAAAAGCACCCTTAAGTATGTAGCTTAATGCTTGTTAATTTTGCAACTCTGGTAAGAAAAAATTTGACATGTTCTTAGGGGCTTTCCATATTGGACGACATGTTGTACGATAAGTTAGATGGAAAACTAATGGGACTATTTGATTGAGCGTTCGAACGATCCAACTTGTAAAGCAACATCATTAATTGCAAGATCTAATTGCAAGCAACTTTTAGATGCCCTAACAATTGAGCAGTAATTTTACATAGTTGTACAATCGGCAGAAAAAAACCAAAAATTTCGACTATCGTTTTAGCTTACGCATGGTACTACATGTTGTACAATCTGCCCTGTTGGTCCAATGTTTTGGACCATGCGAAAGCCCCTACTGTGAATTAGCTGATGAAAATCCACCTCGACGCTTTGAAGAAACATCAAATTCGTTTCCTTCAGTACAGTTGCCATTATATGATCGGCTACGAAAAGATTATTTCGAAATTTTAGATCTTCTCTCAAATGAGATAACGGCTAGATTCGACCAAACAGGTTGATATTTTACTTTTTTTTTTATTTTTGCAAGTTTACACCAGCTTCACTCGTGAGTCGGTTGAGTGAAGCTAGTGTAAACTGGCACTTTGTAAATCTTATTGTACATTTAAACAGATCTTGACACTCTGGAATCGTTGGAAAATATTGTAATCGAAGCCTTCAACGGAAAAGTGCCTTCTCAACAAAATCTAAAAACAAAACTTGATCTTTATGCAGATGACTTTTTTGCAGATGAAATTGCTGAAGCAATTGCCTGGCCAAACACTTTGAAATTGTAGTGGCATTGTATCCCAATTTGCGAAAAATTCGGTTACTGTAAAAAACTATTAAATGAAGTTGAAAAACTTATTGCTTTGCTTTTGACTGTGCCTGCATCAACAGCTTCATCTGAGCGTTCTTTTAGTGCACTAAGACGACTTAAAACGGATCTTCGAGCAACTATGACACAGAAACGACTCACTCATGCGGCACTTATACACATTCACAAAGATAAAACCGAAGAATTGAATTCTATGGAGGTGGTGAAAGAGTTTGTTTCTCGCAAGGAAAGAAAGAAAAATTTTGGAATAATTTAAATTGATATAATTTTTTGTACGTTATTGCATTTAAACCTTGTAAAGATATACCTTGTCTTGCTTTATAAAACCAACCATTATTTCTTATATTTTCATATTACCATATGAAAGATCCTTTAAAGAATGATCTCTAATATTGAAATTGGAAGAACTTTTAAAAATAATGAAATTTTAATATTTTTTATATATTTTTATATTTTTTGTATTTTAAACTAAAATAAAAAATTTGTTTATTCACATTCATGTTTCTTTGAAGACATTTTGGTGAACTTTTTTTTTGCACCACCATTTGTACTGCCCCCCCATTTGTACTGCCCCCCCAGATGAAATTAGCTTCCGACGCGCTTGGGCACGCGTCACCACAGACCTATTAAGAGGCGAGTTTCGTGAGCAATTAATCTCACGGCTTTAAGCAGTATGCCAAAATTGAAGCTTACGGATGGAACACCTCAGGTAATTTTTTTTAAAAACATTTTTTAAAAAGTAATTACCAGGCATTAATGAAACGCTCCAAATAAATATTTTATTCACTTTTGCAAGTTTTTTTTTCACTTTTCAAAAACCAAACGCTTAAAAAAATCACACTTTACAACATCAGTAGCTGACTTGCTGAAAATATGAAAACACGGTTATAAATCATTGCATAAATTTTAATACAAGCAAAGTATTACAGAGATTTTTAATACAAAAAGTTTTAAAATTCATACTTCACAATTGATTACAAAATTTTTAGATTTATTTTGTTATATATTTTAATACAGTTCAAATATTACAACAATATTTTATATCCTTGGCATCAATGCGATACTATGGTGAATATTGTATTTAATTTCTAAGACATGCTGTTTTATGTTTTAATAAAATTTTGTATTCAATTTCAATGACTTGGTATTAATTTGATACTATATGGCTAGTATAATAATTATTTATTTTATTTTATTTTATTTTTATTTTTACAATACAGAATCACTATTAAAAATTAACACGAATTAAGCATTCAATTTTAAGACATATTTTTATTAAAATCAATTTTAATATTTGGCCAGTATTTAATTTTAATACAATTTTGGTGTGGTCATATATGTATTAAAAGTATTAAAACTTATTCCAAGATTTCTTACCGTATTAGTGACGTGTAAATCGGCTCAGACCATAATTGAATTTTATTCAACGAACAAAAATTATTTTAGTTTATCATGATTTTTTTTTTTTTGGAAGCAAACGTCGTGCTCCACTTAATTTATCAATTTCATCAAGGGACTTGAGGGCGCCCCTGGCATAGTTGCGCCCGCCCGCATCGCGGGCTCTGCGGGCCCGCTTTTTACGCCACTGGTTTGGTAGTACCTGTACGAGCGAGTTCGAGAATCCAGCATAGAAGGATTTTGAGCTGCTCTGCCATCAAAGTTTAGAGATCTGCGGCAGTTGAGAACTGTTTGAGATGTTATTTCAACAGTTCGCAGCAGTGTGACCAGAGTGGAATATTATATTCCACTTTGGCATATTTTACCTTCGGGAAGCATATTTTTTTTTTTTATAAAAGTATGCAGCATAAAAAGTGGAATATTTTGCGTATTCCTATATTTTTTAAAATTAACAAAAATTTTGCAATAAAAAATGTCTATTTGAATACTAAGTGGTTATTTTTGGCTATCGACATTTTATATTTTTTCATCTCTGAACCACCTTGTGCAACGCAATATAAGGAATTCGTTTTGTGGTTAACTTCTTCATTGTCACTTTTATTGCAATTCATTTAATAACTTCACGCAGCTTAAAAAGTGAAGTAAATTTGCTTATATGTTTGTTTGGTTGGATTTTTTATGGTTTATGTTACAGCAGTAAGTAATATACTTAAGACAACATAAGGGGTATTCACGATGTGTTGTATTTCCCCTTGTACTGTGTATTTTTGATAAATTTGATATTTGTTTTCAAAATACCACCCCGTGGAAGAAATGCAACGATGGAACACTATTGTATTCTGTGTAAATTTCGTCGGGAATCAGATGAGATCAGATGATTGTATTTACAAGCATATCTACTCAGCATATAGCAAGCTACCGGCTACGCTGTGAGCTTATCTAATAAAAATTAATATAATTTATTCTTTCATTTCAATTTCTATATGCTTTCCTTTAGTTAAATGATGATTTAAATTAATATTTCCAAACAGAAGTTCATAACAAAATCAGCTGATTTTAAAAATACAAATATTGTATATATTGTATATATATATTATTAAATATTGTATATTGTATATATTGTACATATATTGTACATAGTACTTTACTGAAGGTTCGTTCACTAAGTTGTAAGTATTGTAAATTTGCAAAAATTTATCACAAATGCACCACATCGTGAATATCCCTATTATTGCAAACAATATTTATTTCTTTTAACTATTTTTAAAAATGGATTCAAAGCAGAAAAAAGTTATTGATCAAAGTTGGGAATCTGAAGAAGATATATCAAAATTTGTGCTTTCCTCGCATAGTTTACCATTTAGCAATGCTGAGGTGGAGAAAATTTTTAGTTATATGAATCTTATTAAAACGAAAATTCGAATTAGAATGCAGGAAAAACTCTTAAATAATTTGTTGAATGTAAAAACATGGCTACATGTTTAAAAAAAGTGTTGTAATACCTATTAAATACCAGATAGCTTAATAAAAAAATTTAGAAATGCAAACTTCTATGATAATACAAGCAACAATTTAAGTATTGATCTCGAAGATGTGCCTGAATTTTAATTTTGTATATTGTATATCGTTACTTAATATTCAAAAAATCATAAAAACGTTCATAATTTTTTATAGGAGAAGCCAAAAACGTTTTAAAATAGCACATATAGTAGATTGTAAAGTGATATTTTCTTCATAATTTCGTTTATTAAGTAGTTATTTTTAGGTATTTGTCCAAAAAAACGGCTTTTAAATCTAAAATATGTCCCATTTAAAAACGTTTTTGGCTTCTCCTACAAAAAATTGAAAATTTTGTTGGGGTTTTTATATTTTAGGTGACAACATGTAATACACCTATATGTTTCTGACTTAAAAATGAAGTTTTCTCTGTGAAAAAAGTATTTGACTATTTTTAAGAGAATTCTTGAAAAGACTTTTGTAAATTAAATATCAACTGATATATGCTTTGTTTACGTGTTATTAATATAATTTATTTAATATAAACTTATGTTTTATAAATTTAAGTGTTATAGTAAATAAATGTTTTTAAGCTTACTTCTGTGTTTCTTTTATATGCATATTTAGTCTTATTTAAATATATATCTTTGAAATTGAAAGTGGAATATTTTTGTGGAATATAAAAATTGAAAGTGGAATATTTAGCATATTTTTTTTTAACAAAAAGCATATTTTTTAAAAATCTTCTGGTCACACTGGTTCGCAGTTAGTTTAAAGCAGTTTGACTATCAGATAGTATGCAAATATCCATGGAAGTTATCTCATTCACCTGAATCCAAGTTAACACTTCATGTATGATTTCAGCTTAAAATACTCTGCAATGGTCAGAAAGCCCGTAGGCTAAATTAATGCTTAACGCTTTTGAGTAGACTCCTCCACCTACTTTGCCATATAGTTTTGATCCATCAGTAAAGATATCAATCACATTTTGAGGTGAACGGTTTCCTATTTCCCACTCTTCTCGAGAGGGAATTTTATACATTGAACTTCCTTTCAAAGGATAGTTTTTGTGTGATGTAGTCAATGGACCAAGGTATGGGAGGGAGAAATTTTCTAATGCAAGAATGTCCTAGTGTACCTTCTTTCCACTGGGAGGTGGCTTCTAGGCGGATGGCTGTATTAGCGACCATCTGTTTAGCTAGGATGTCAAGTGGATTATGTCTAATGAGTCGGTCGGAGTGGTTCTTAAGGCTCCACTGACGCACAGTTCCGCTGATCTTTGAATTTGACGGAGAAAGTTCAGGCGATGTTTATCGAGTGCATGCCACCAGACAATAGCAAGATTGACCTTACAACTGCTGTATATAGCCAGTGATTAACAATTGGTTGTAAGCCCCATTTGCTACCTACACTAAGGGAAAAAGTACTAGATTCATGCAAAAACGTATTTAATTTATCAAGAAACGTGGATTGTTTTGAACCAATAATGCACTAGCATAAAACAAATACTAAAATATTTTAAATTTATTTAAACACGTTTTGTGGTTAAATTATGCACGGATTTTATATAAACTTTTTTAATTTCTTATAAACTTCGTTTGAAAGTGAAAGGCGAAATCAGAAAAGGAACTCAACTTCAATTCAAATACGCAAAAACTACGTGTTGTGGAGAAAATATTTTATTTATGCATGTAAGTACTTAAATTGAATATATGCACGCACATGAATAGTTTTAATATTCATTATTTCTCTCAGTGTACCACCTTTTTGCATGAGTACAAGGCAATATTCGCTGTTTTGGCTCTCTCGAGTAGATTGGACTGCCAGTTTAGTTTCCTATTTTGTGTGGTTACTCAAAAATTGATTGAGTCAAAAATTTTTTCCAATCGGATGGAAAGGTATATTTTTGTAAGGGTGCATCGAAAAGGGGAAGAGTAAGGGATATATATGTTGAGACAAACTGTTGGACGTAAAAAATAACTCGGATATTTTCATATATGTGAACCTTCTAGGAGCAACCCCTGGAGAGCTATGAGCTTCTAAGCGATTTTTCAAAATAGTGAATTTTATAGGGGAGCTCCCAGAAATATGACATATAGGGTAAAAGTAGGTTCAGAAAAAATGTTGTAAGTGAAAAAAATAATAGGACCTCCTCATACATTTGACCCCTCAAAAAGTCACACAGAGCGAGCTGTGAATTATTTTCTTTAAATTTTTGCAGAAGTCCCCCTTTTAGGGCCGATGAGGCAGGTGTTACCCCCCTCGGATCGGAAAAATTTTTGGCTCAATCAATTTTTGAGTGACAACACAAAATGAGCCCGGACAAGCTATCGTTTTCGAAAAAACGCGCACAACTGCCAGGCTAATAATCGCGCACGCCCACAACTAATATAATTTTTATTCACAAACTCACAATGTGGTTTCTCACAAAGCTCACGCAGGCTCACTATTACAATTTTTTTGCTTACTCACGATCACGCCCGTTCACGATAACATTTTTCTACTCACCAGTGCTCACGAATATAATTGTTTACGATTAGGCACGCTTACTTACGAAAATTCTGAAAGGATACACATAAGTTTTTAATAAAAGTCTACACTGGGAAGAAAGCATACTAAAATCAAAGAAAATTTAATCAATATTAAAGAAAATTTTACTTGTTTTAGAGCGAAGGATTTTTTTAATGGAAACTTTTCTTTGAAAGAAAGAAATAAATTTCCAAACAAAAATTTTATTACACCTAATCCTGTTTTTGCACGGTACATACGTTCCAGAAAATATCGTGTAAAAAAAAATTTACACATTTTAGATATAAAAACACAACCTAAATATTAAAAAAAAATCACATCTTCAAGTAACATAAAAAACAAAATCAAAAAACAAACAAGTTTTGTCGTGTTATTTTAAAAATAACGTGTAAAAACAGGATAAGTTTATTTCTGTCGACCGTGTTATTTCAAAATCGTGTAAAAAAAGACCGTGTAAAATCAGGATTAGGTGTATTTCTTTCGAAGAAAAATATTTCTTCCAAAAAAAAATTTGAAAAAAATAAAAATTTCCTTGGAACTAAAACTAGTAAAATATTCTTAAATATTGAGTAAATTTTCTTTGATTTTAATATGCTTTTTTCTGAGTGTGTACTTCATTTTTAAAAATAATTTATAAAACTTGTATACTTAAATACTCTATACTCTCTAAATATACTTAGATTTTACTTTTAAGCTATTGAATAGATTTTCAACTGATCAAAATTGAAATTAAATTAATTTTGGCCTTTTTGCAAAATACGCGGTATTTTTTTTTTAAATATTTGTGTAAATTTTTAAAAATTAAAAAATTTTCCGACCAACAGTGTAGAAATTTTTTTCAACTGTAAGAAATCATTACAGTATCACTTTGATATTGAATATATCAATTCATAGTTTTAGCTGTGAATTTATAAAAGATTATTCGTCAGTGTAACAGTTTCATAGCGATTAGCCAATAGGTGGCGCTAAATACAACCCATATTATAAGGCATTTGCTAAAACTAAGAAGAGAAAAAGCAACATAACAATAATTATATGCAAACTTTAACTCACTATAACTAAAAACATATAAATTTTTAAGAAATAAAAAGTCCAGTTTGCACATCTACAGGTCTAAACCTACCAAACCATACTAAATTTATTAAGTTTGGACTTGTACTTAAATAGCTTTGCGTAAATAAATAAATAAAATAGCTTTCCGGACAAAATTTGCGTTTGCGTAATATATATAAGATAAAACAAAGAAATTTTTACTTTTAAATAAAAATTCTTAATTTTATGAAACAAATGCAAGTTCTTTTGTTTCAAAAAAAAATTTCCTTAAAACTAAGCAAATTCCAGATTTTTAAAACAAAAACTTGAGTTTTTTGATTTAAAAGTTGAACTTTTTCTGAGTGTATTCAGTGTTTTTAATATAAGGAACGTAAATTCAATTCACATCTTACGTACACTCACGGTCAAAAAAAATGCCGACTTTATAATTTAATAACAAATATTCTTTTTCTTGAATTATAACACAGTGTGCAGAAATCGACAAAAAAAAAACACAACCAAACTTTATAGAAATTCTTAAAGAGATGCATCTTATACTCAAAAATTATATGTATACATAAATTAATTTTTAGACAGACACCGCAGACCATGATTTGAGTTGAAATAAAAACTTTTTAGAAATTTAAATATATTTAAAATCCATTGTATTGAAATAATAAACGATATTATTTGAAAAGCAAAAAAGTACTTCAATCTACATTTTAATTAAAGTTTTTATTTAAAAAAGTAATCTGTCAAAATTTTCAGCCAGCAGCGTAAACAAAATCATTTCTGAATTTTGCACATATTTGAAAAATTAACATAAAAAAGTCGTGATAGGTTCGCTCACAATCACGACGTGAATCGTCGTCACATGCCGTGACAAAACTCATCACGTGACAAGAGATTCGTGGCACACGCCCAACTCTATTATAAACGGAATGACAAAGTTCCCTAGTTAAAATATCAGCTTGCAAACTGTGGTCGAACATTGGCCGCACGTCCTTACAAGGGTCGAACATGGCAATCGAAAACAATCCAAAAAGCCTAGCGGCGAAAACTTGGGTCGAACATCGGCCGTACAAGGCTTAAATTAACTTTTACACAGGTTCTGTGCCACCAAATTTTTCAAAGCTCTTATTCAACAGCAAACTTATGCGCAACAAAAGCAAACCTCACTCGGCGATGCTGTTGTTGATAGTACAGTAGAGACTCATAAAAGTTAACCTGTTTGTTTTTGGACCTGTAAACTTTTGTGAATTATTAACTTTTGAAGGACAATAGTTTCATTTAAAAAGTACTATATTTATATGCATAAATTTACATTATACTAAAAAAAGCAATGTATTTACAAACATATTATGTAACATATGTATCTTTTATTGATATTTCAGACTTTTTTCAAACACATTTCATGCAAAGGCTTATTAGATACCAGAAATAGTTATATCAAATGCATTCGGATATCACTTAATTAGTTTTTGTACTCAATAGTGAAATAATCAGCAACCTTTTTTTGACTCATGCATTTGTCCAAATGCTATACCAAAGAGCGACAATTGACACAAAAAACAATTGGGTGAAAAAAAAGAACTCAGAAAAGTTAACCCAAAAGTTAACTTTTTAGTGTTTTCTGTGGTTTCCTTTATCGTAGTTAACTTTTCGGTATATTTAACTTTTGCGAGTTTTAAATTTTGTGAGTCTCTACTGTATGGCCATTTGTGTGTGGCGCAAAATAAATTTGTTTGTGCTTAAAGATATTTAAAAAAAAAACCTTCTTATTTTCATTGTATAATAATCACTGTGCGGCTACTATACGCTCGTTGTGCAACTGAAATTATTTAAAAACAGCCTCTGGGCGGCCGCTATACGACTTTTTACTGCCGCTACTTGACCAAAAAGGCCTGCAAACGACCCTTGTACGACCCCTGTATGGCCGATAAAAAATTTAAAATTGGCCCATGTTCGGCCGCTGTTTGGCCTAACTAAAAAAGTTTTTATTTCTACTCGTATTAATGTACCCCTTGAGCAGTGGGGTTATTAAAATAAATTATGATAAGGACATTGCTATTTGACAAAAATAGACAAACACAAAGGCAAAGGTTAAGGTAGAGAAAAAGGTTAAGGTAATGGTTGGCACAATTGGCTGAAGATATCTCATTTCGACGAAAAATCTGATCAGACCCTCATTAGAAATGGCAGGTTTTAAAAATATTTTCAAATCTGGTGAAAAGCAGCATCACCGTCTTGGTTGATTAAAACATAAACGTCTGTATGTTTGTCTGTACTTCTTCCCGTCTTTTTACCTTCCGTTTGTGACAACGATTACAGAGGATGGAAACCACACCTATCACAATTAAAAAAAAACGAATAGAAACCAGGCCTTCTTTTTAGGCAAAATAATTTTTTAAAACGGTTTGATTTTTAAAAAAAAAATTATTAAGAAACTTATACACACTCACCCAACTTATCCTTTTAGTTTTTATGTTTTATGTTTTTATGTTTTTATGTTTTTATGGGTTGGGTTGGGTTGGGTTGGGTTGGGTTGGGTTGGGTTAGGTTAGGTTAGGTTACGTTACGTTACGTAACGTTACGTTAGGTTAGGTTAGGTTAAGGCGGGTTAGGTTATGTTAGGTTGGGTTAGGTTAGGTGATGCTAGGTTAGGATAATTAAGCTAGGTGAAACTAGATTATGCTAGACTAGGTTAGGCTAGATAAGGTTAGGTTACGTTAGGTTACGTTATGTTATGTTAGATTAGGTTTGTTTAGGTTAGGTTAGGTTAGGTTATGATGTGTTAGGTTATGTTAGGTTAGGTTAGGTTAGGTGATGTTAAGTTAGGTTAGATTAGGCTAGTAAAGCTAGGTTAGAGTAGATTATGCTAGACTAGGTTAGGCTAGATTAGGTTACATTAGGTTAGGCTAGGTTAGATTAGGTTAAGTAAGGTTATGGTGGGTTAGTTTAGTTAGGTTGGGTTAGGTCAGGTGATGCTAGGGCAGGCTAGATTAGGCTAGGTTAGGTTAGGTTAGGCTAGTTAAGCTAGGTTAGACTAGATTATGCTAGACTAGGTTAGGCTATATTAGGTTACGTTAGGTTACGTTAGGTTAGGTTAGGTTGAGTTATTGTAGGCTAGGTTAGGCTAGATGAAGTTAGGTTAGGCTAGGTTAGGTTAGGTAAGGTTAGTTTAGAGTGTTGGGAGATCTTTAGACCGGCCCACTTAAACCAAATTATTGATCCATTGTGATACCACAGAATGAAAGTAGGGAGTAATCAAGTGAAACTTTTGTGTAGGATGTTCTTAACGTGGCAGAAACAAGTTATATTGAATCTGAAGCAAGTGTTTTGGCTTGACCTCAGTCAAATGAAATTTCTAAGCCCTCCTCTCCACAAACTTTCTTACCACCACTAACTACAACTTTTCGTCGTAAATTGCTGTTTTTTTTTTAAATTTTCAAAATAAAATATTTTCTTAAAAAGTTTAAAGAACCAAGGCATGCGCCTTATACAAACAAGGTTTGGTCTTTGACCTGAAAGGGAAGGGATAGATTTATATAGTTTATTTGATAAGAATAATGGAAAGAGAGATGAATGGCTGTAAAAATGCAATTAATGTCGGCACAACAAAATTCGAACACTTCAACTTTAAAAATAAATTGAAAAAAACTGTGATGAACTTCAGAAGTCAAATCATATGCGATGGGCTCTCAACATGTCCTTCTTTAAGAATTTCTATAAAGTTTGGATGTGCTTTTTTATGGTTTTTATCTAAAAAATTATCTAAAAACTGCAGAGAATTACCTAAAAAATGACAAAAATTAAATAAAAAATTAACAAAAAATTCAGCCTTAAAAATAAAACATTACTAAATTAAAATTTATTTTATACTAGCCTATCCTGAGTTTTTATCACTTGTTTCATTTTTCTACATACCCTTTCGTGAGTTTCACCACGCGCTGAGCTTGTTTTTCATCGAGGTCTATAAACAAAGCTACTCCTTTTTCGAGAGGTAATGGTTTTGAAGGGACTCTAGTGTTAAAGGAATAGGTTTAAAAATTTGCATTTTGACATTTAGTACGAAAAAAAACAAAAAATTATTTAAAAATGACCTAAAAAACCGAAAAATGCTGTAAAAATTAAAAACGTCCAAAAATGACAATTAAATAACTTAAAACTCTCTAAAAATGACCAAAAAATTCCCTAAGTCTAGTAGAAATTACCTGAAAACTAAAATCGATGAAAAATGGCAAAAAAATGCCTAAAAACCTTTCATATTTGGAATTTAGGAAACATAAATGGACGTTTTAAATAAGCAGGAAATGTCTTAGAAGCAGCAGAAAAAAGATGACATGTCATCGAAATCCTAGCCCTGGTTATCAAATTATTACGTCGGCTTTTTTTTACCGTGAGTGTAGCTTCAAATTTAAAGTAAACGATACTTTGTCTATTTTTGATCAGATAACACTTTAAGGAAATTCCATATTTTGAGTAATTTACTTCTAAGATTATCGTTTAATCTTATTAATGCTTCGTCTAATGCTTTGATGTTCAATCAAATGTGTTGGCATACTTTTAACTAATGTCAACTGAAAACTAATTTATTTTCTAACAACTTCAGTGTTAGTTTTAACAAGATCGTGCTTTGATTTCATAATTTTTTTTTTAAATTTCTAATTTTCTTCTCCCACCCTTCTTACAACCTTTCAAAACTATCCACACAATGTTCAAAGTCTAGGTTTTAGTAAAAGAAATTTCACTTTTCAACATACTGCTTTTTGTTGTTATGATGAATGAGCGAGCAACTAAAAAAGGAATAACAATAGCAAAAACAAAAAAGAATAAAAAACTACAACAAAGTAATAAAACTTAGCATAAAAGCAGCAATGTGAAGAAAACCAAAAAAAAAAACACTAAAAAACAATAACAATATAACAATATCGACAACTTCTTTCTGTGAGTTCCATTGATCTTGCTCTTGAGCTGTTGGCTCGCCAAGCTTGTTGGCAAGTTGGACGAACTTCGGCTTTCCGCGTATCATATTGGTCAATGACCATCAAGAAAATCTACGACAACAAAAACAACAGCAAAATCCCTAATGACTATAACAAGAACGCATCGTGGAATTGAAATCGTACTCAAAACAAACGATATGGTATGAGTGTGAATGATTTTAATTCCAAGACGTCCGTCAAGTTTTCTTCATCAGTTTCTTTTTATAACTTGAGTTAAATTTTTTTCCTAAAAAACTATTGCAATAGTAAGTACTTTACAATTTTTACAACTACTTTACAAAACAAAAATAAATATTTTTTAACTATCAACCCAGCAAAAAAAGTGCTTCCAAGAGAAGCTAAACAGGAAGGGAAAGTCTTTAATTCCATTCCTTCCAATTTCATACCCAGAAGGCATTCTTTTAACATATGCATGCCAATGGGAGGAATGCTTTCCTTCGTCTTCTCTAGAAGTGCTTCTAGGACTTTTTAATGGAAGATTTCTTTGAGCCCTTCAATCCAAGGGAGAACTTTAAGAAGGCATTCCATAGAATAGAATGGTTTTTGTGGTTTCGGGGCTACAAAATCCTTGGGAAAATATCTCTTTTCCCGACATTCTAGCGATTTTGGTGTTGGAAATGAGAAGTGTTTGGATTTTGTTGGGGGCTTAAAAAATTTCACGTAAAATATCCTTTTTCCCAATTTTCAAAGCATTTTGGTGTTGGAAGTAGTAAGTTGATGGGTTAAATTGGGGGTTTAAAGAATTCACGGAAAATATCTAAGACATAAATTATAATTATGTATAATTTTTGTAATTTAATTGAAATTAAATGCCATTTGAATGTCTTCCAGAAGTAGTTTATAAAAATGCCTCTTGAAAGAACTTCTTTATAGGGCTAATAAGAAGCACAGTGTGATCTATAGAATGTCTTCTGGAAGCAGTGTCCCTAAGAATGCATGTCACATTTGCATCAAAAATTTTGCTGGGAAGTGATGGAACTTCTTAAAAATCAATTTTTTTTTTTTTGGGAAAAATTTTGGACTATAATTACAAAAAAACTTTTGTTCATCAAACAACATATTATTAGTTACATATTGAATTTTTGTTTTTTTATTTTTGCCCTTCTATCCGACGTTGTAAGCTTTTCGGAGTTTGGACCTCATTTTCGGACTCCAAAACGGTGCCTATGATTTCTCAGCAAACATAAGAGATAAATGAAAAAATATTTGTTCACATGAAAGATAACTCTAACGTTACTTAGATAACCTACTATCAGCCAATCAGACCATATTTTTTTAACCATTTTAAGCAAAAAAAAATTCAAAAACTACCCAATTTTTTACCTTTCAAACGTTCTAAAAATAAAGAAATTTTTGGGGATGATTGTAGGTCATAGTTTCTAGGTTATATAGGTTATATAGTTGTGTCTTATAGTGTTTCTATAACAAATGTAATACAAAAAGTTTTTGCTTAATCGGACTTATAATTTTTCCATAATCTTTGGCACCGTTTTAAAAATGCTGAGAAAATCTCGTTTGAAGTTTTAATCGGACCATTTTTTTTTTGTTCTTAATAGAATACAGATGTTTATCTACACATTAAGTCGGAGCGAATTTCAATAGTGCATAGCATTTATTTGGCTCAGGGCACGCACATTCGACAGGTATTGTAACAAGCATCTGCCTGCTCCGGTGTGTCCTTAAAATAAGGACATTTTTAAAAACAAATTGTATGAAACATCTTAAGAAATGGTTCGGTTAGTACAAACATAAAATGAAGCTACACAAGATTCCGTCCTGTTTTGATCACATCTTTCTGCTCTAAGATATCCTCTAAACTTACATAAATTATATAAAAAAAAAACATTATATTGCAAAGATTTTTAGATAAAGTTATAGGTACTAACCCAAATATTAATTATATGAAGGGCTTATTGCAATAACGTGATAAGCCACATGATCTACAAAATCAATTTTTCAGTCTGAATGCATTACTCAATGCATTTTCAACAACCACTGGAGAGATTTTGGATATTTCTATTTAATTTTCTAACCTATCTGTATAAGTTTTCGTGTTCAATTCCTTTTTTTCATCCAAATATTAATATTTTTAAAACTTTAGATTTGATTATTTCAAAATATTTTTTATGTGGCTTATCATGTTCTTGCAATAAGCAATAATGCATGCTTATTGCTAAGCAATAAGCAATGTTCTTGGAATAAGCATGTTCTTCATATTAACTTTTTTCCGATATAACGTCATCCTCTTATTCCAGAATGTCCTTGAAAATGGAATATTTTTTATAACCGTTAAAGATTAGAGCCAAATCAGCTGATAATAGGACAAACTAAACACATACAAAACTCCATTACGATCCGACCCCAAATGCCTAGTTCAGTGTGATACATGATAAGAATCAGTAACTTTGTCGGCCTTCGTAGTCTAGTTGAGAGTGCGCTAGACTATCAACCCGGAGGTACTTGGTTCGAATCCGGGTTCATGCATGGTTTCTTTGCAACACTTTCTTTGTTCTTTCCAACATTTAAGAATTCTGGAAAACTAAAATTCCAGAACTTAATTGTAGAAAATGTGGAACAACTAAGGCTTTGAAATGTGTGCCGAGGTTAAGGCACAACACTAGCCTCTGTTTAAAGCAATTCGCCTGATCAATAGCAATAGCTCACGTATGATTCCAATCAATTCGTCTAAACAATCTATCCCTTTTCTTTTTGGTCAAAGAGCAAAACTTGTTTGTATAAGGCGCATGCCTTACTTCTTTGATTTTTAAAAAAAATAACTATATGATAGAAAAGTGCGTATTCAAAATTTGATCTCAATATTTCATATCTGTAAAAATATCTTCCTATTCCAAAATATTCTTAAACAATTTCGTAGACAATATAAATAGATTTATGATCTTTGATTCCGAATCTGGAAACAAATTTTTTCTATCCTTATTAGATTTTAGGAGATATACTGTTGAATAAGTCAAATACATGGTTTTAAGTCATGACTAAAAATTAAGGGATTGTAGTAAAATCTTCAGAACATACTTAAAAGATAGAGTAAATTATAGTTATAAATCTTACAGTGTTTGATAGCATAATCCCATGTTATATCCACAAATTTAACATGAAAATTTTGCGTGTCTAGCTTTTATCTAATCAGCTAGTCTTTATTAATAGATAAAATTAAAAGTACAGGGTTTGTTTGCTTGTCCGTTTCTTAGGTTTCAACAGAATTTAATTAAATTTGGAATACAAGTGTCATAGGTTGTAGTCTATTTAAAAATCTTCACTATAATCATTGGTCCAATATTTATCAAATCCATTCATTAGAAGTTTTTTATAAAATCGTTCAAAAAATGTGCTGTATATGACTCGAAACCGCAGTAATATGAAGTCCTATCCTTTCAAAATTTTGTTTAGTTAATGCATGATACCATATCTATTGATCCCTTCCTGATGTGCAAAGAAATAGGGACAGTCCCACTCTTCGGACTTAGAAAGTGAAAACTTGAAAATATATGTCATTACATCTTACTCTATATTTTATTTAGCTCCTAGCCGATCTCCAAACTCAAAAGCATCTTGAAAAAGAGACTACATGACCTTCAAACAAATGTTACAAAAACCATTTTCTAATCGCTCGGCACTAAATGCTAACTGTTTTACCTGTGGTAATTTAAAATTTAGTCATGGGTTGGAAATGGGTTGTATTAAAGTTCCAAATAAGTAATATGTAGCAAACCATTCGTTTGGTTGCAACTAAGTTAAACTACGATGTTAATTATGTTACGAATAAATGCACTTGTTGTAAAAATGTTTCATAAAGTTTTGAAAAAAATAAGTAAGTCTTACGTTATATTAACATTATTACAACATTTCTTTATGTAGCACCTGTAAAAAATGTTTGTGTATTGTAATTGTAACAAATGCAATAATGAGTTAGCAACCTAAATGCGACTAAGTTGCTTTATGTTTATATTAAGTTATATCAATGTCACAACAACTAAATGTTCAAAACTTCGGTTTGGAAATCTTTTTATTAAGTTATAGGGAAGTCACTACAACTAAATGTTTTCAATTTTGCTGCGATGCACTAAAATGCCATAAGCAAAATATAAATTTTATTGTTCACAAAAAATTCCGTGTTGCTTGTCAGTTTCTTTGTGTAGGCTTCTATTACCATATAATCAATTTTTATTTTATTTCAGCGTTCAACGAGACTACCAAATTGAACAAATTTTTCGTTGAATGGCAATCATTGTGAAATTATGGGAATTTTTTTTTTGTTGCAAGATGGTTGAAATATGGTTATTATTCAGTTACAAGGACATTGGAAACAGGCATTGCAACCTTATGCTGTTTTGAGGTTATTATTCAGTTGCTTCAACCTTAGGAAACATTATTATAACTCAAAAAATGTAGTTAGGAAAAATAACGTTGAATTGAGGTTTTTATCAAGTTGCAAGAACATTGAATATTATCATTGCAAACTTGTGCTGTGTTAAGATTCCTTTTAGTTGATGCAAGTTTAAAAAACATAATTGTATTGTAACTTAAAAAATTTTGCTTGATATAAGAGCGATGTATTGAGGTTATTATTCTGTTGCAAGAACTTTAGAAAAAAACCATTGCAACTTATGTAATGTAATTAGTTACATGAACGTTGTATTCAAGTTATTATTTAGTTGCAATAAGTTTTAAATAAAATTGTTGTAAGTAAATGCTGCATTAAGGTTATTATTCAGTTGTAACAACTTCAAATTTGTATTTTTTGATATTTAGTTAGTTGCAAGAACTATGTATTGAGGTTATCATTCAGTTGCAAGAACTTTGCAAAATAGTGTCTAAAAACTTCATACTCGCCATATTTGATTTTTTTTTCTACACTATGATTTTTGATTGGAATAAATTTAAACACGATTTTCTTTAGTATTAAAAGTAATATGCTGTATTGAGGTTATTATTCAGTTGCTACAACTTTAGGAAACATTATTATAACTCAAAAAATGTATTTAGGAAAAATAACGTTAAATTGAGGATTTTATTAAGTTGCAAGAACATTGAAAATAATCATTGCAAACTTGTGCTGTATAAAGGTTACTTTTTAGTTGATGCAAGTTTAAAAAATATAAATTTAGCTTATAAAATTTTGCTTGATATAAGAACGATGTATTGAGGTTATTATTCTGTTGCAAGAACTTTAGAAAAAACCATTGCAACTTATATAGTGTAATTAGTTACATGAGCGTTGCATTGGAGTTGTGACTCAGTTGCAAGATGTTTTGAATAAAATTGTTGTAATTAAATGCTGTATTAAGGTTATTATTCAGTTGCAACAACTTTAAATTTGTAACTTTTGATATTTAATTAGTTGCAAAAACTATGTATTGAGGTTATTATTAAGTTGCAAGCACTTTGGTAAACATTGTCTAAAAACTTCATGCTCGCCATATTTGATTTTTTTTCTTCTACACTATGAATTTTGATTGGAATAAATTTAAATATGATTTTCTTTAGTATTTATAAGAAGTAAGATGTTGTATTCAGGTTATTATTTAGTTGCTTCAACCTTAGGAAACATTATTATAACTCAAAAAAATGTAGTTAGGAAATATAACGTTGAATTGAGGATTTTATTAAGTTGCAAGAACATTGAAAATAATCATTACAAACTTGTACTGTATTAAGGTTATAATTCAGTTGGTGCAAGTTTAAAAAACATAATTGTAACCTATAAAATTTTGCTAGATATAAGAACGATTTATTGAGGTTATTGTTCTATTGCAAGAACTTTAGAAAAAACCATTGCAACTTATACGAATATAATGTAATTAGTTACATGAACGTTGTATTGGAGTTATAATTCAGTTGCAAGAGGTTTTGAATAAAATTGTTGTAACTTTCGAAAAAAGAGTCTAAAAACTTCATACTTGATACTCGCCATATTTGATTTTTTTTTCTGCACTATGAATTTTGATTGGAAAAAATTTAAATACGATTTTCTTTAGTATTTATCAAAAGTAATTTGCTGTATTGAGGTTATTATTCAGTTGCTTCCACTTTAAGAAACATTATTATAACTCAAAAAATGTAGTTAGGAAAAATAACATGAATTGAGGTTTTTATTAAGTGCCAAGAACATTGAAAATAATCATTACAAACTTGTGCTGTATTAAAGTTATAATTCAGTTGGTGCAAGTTTAAAAAACATAATTGTAACTTATAAAATTTTGCTAGATATAAGAACGATTTATTGAGGTTATTGTTCAATTGCAAGAACTTTAGAAAAAACCATTGCAACTTATATAATATAATTAGTTACATGAACGTTGTATTGGAGTTGTAATTCAGTTGCAGGAAGTTTTGAATAAAATTGTTGTAACTTTGGAAAAAAGTGTCGAAAAACTTCATACTCACCATATTTGATATTTTTTTTTACGGTATGAATTTTGATTGGAATAAATTTAAATACGATTTTCTTTAGTATTTATTATTTTTCTTAGACTTTTCAGTGCAATATGGCACTAGGAACTTTAAAAAAAATATTTAGCTATATATTAACTATTATTACGCAGAAATTAAAAACTCGAAATATATCTTATATCCAAATTATTATAAAAGTTTTTATTTTTGGGTGGCGCGTGAGTTTTCTAGAGGTAAAACACAAACATTCATCGACAAAATGGCCTTTGTTGTAAAATTTTAGTGTTAGACTTTTTACATTTTCAATTTATTTTTTATTTTACTTTCTACATTTTCAATTTATTTTCACATCTTTTTATAACATTCCAATTTGTCTTTGACTTTTAAAATACACTGCAAAAAATTATCTCTGGTTTAATGAAAATTATATTAAGGAATTGTGTATGCAAAACATTTTAGAACTTTTTAACAACTTATTTTTTTTTTCAATCACGAATATTTATGTCATCAGATCTCCTTCCTTGTTAAAAAATCTGTCATTATAACAAAAAATAACTTCAATAAAACAAAATATTTGTCACATTCACGTTAGTTTACAGGAATTATAACGTCAGAATAACACAATAAAAACTTTTTTAGATGTTTCAAGTTTCATCTTGTGGCGTGCAACTTAAGTTTGTATCAACAACACATTCATAACATTATTATAACACATTTTTCGCCTAATTGCAACCTAAATTGTTACAAAATAAGCGTCAAATATCTGCTTTTGTAGTTGTAATTACGTTACAATTACGATTTATGTCTGTATTGGCAACTCTTTTGCGACACTTTTACAACCTTTTTGTCCTAGCTGGGTAATGCACAATCCTCTTAATAAACTCTTGTCTTCTACTGCAACATAGCTTCAGTTAATACTTAATATTGAATGAATCACACTTCGTAGCAGAGGGTTTTAGATTAGTGGATAGCGTGTAGAAATGTCGATCGAAATGGTGTGAGTTCGATTCTCACTGCTTACAAACAAATATTTATAATTTTATATCCTTTTGTTATAATAGACGCAAGGAAAAAGACAACAACAGTTCTAAGAAAAAGATGTATGAAAAAAAGTATCGTTTTTGAGATTTCACTCAAGCAAATCACAAAACTAGGAGTAAAAAGCTTCGCTTCAAAAACACGAAAAAAATCGCGCTAAAGATTCTACAAAAATAGTTCTCATAAAATTTCATTATAAGCCTGAGAATATAACAACTGTATCAAAGGCATTAATTAGTTAGAATTCTTTGTGACCAATAGTCCTAAAAATCCCAGTCCTGTGGTTTTTAATAACATATTTTAATACCAGTATAGAAACCTGTCCTACGACAGGTCCTCCGCACACTTCTTTTTTGTAGCCATTTGCCGAAAGCATTTTTTACGCTTTATAAAGCTTGATTTTTAATTCAATTAATTTTTGCATAATACAAATGTTCCACTTTAAATAACACTGTACGTAGTGAAGCAGTATTGAAAAATTTGTTCAAGTATAAAAGTACAAAAAGTCGAGTTTGGTAACATTCATATTCATACACAACTTTACAAACTGGCCTTGTAACCATCATATACGTAGGAACTCAGGTGATGTTTCACGGCTGATACAATTATATTTTTTGGCGCAATCGACTCAAATACAATCAAAAGAATTTCATTATTCAAAATTCGTTAAAAAAGAGGTAGTTAGATAAAAAACGTACTATTGTAAAAACCCAATATTGTCATTGAAAAGTATCAAATATATTTTGTGCATACTTTCAGGCTGAACATTTTTGAGAACAGTATGTCTTGCAAAAGTACTTTACTGTCACAAAATAATTACAGTTTGAGAAATACTGTGCGCGGAGCACCGTGCTTTCCTTTTATGTATTAAGATATGCATACTTTCAGGCTGAACAGTTTGAGAGATATTGGGCACGAAGCAGCGTTCTTGCCTTTTATATATTAAAATAGAAATTATGGCTCAAAATGCAATCTCAAAGTATTTTTAAGTGAATCAAAATATAATTTTAACCTCAGACCTTCAAATTGAAAAATGTCTAGATATAGATTTAAACAGGTTTTGTGATAATAAAATTTTATGACAATAACTTTCAATATACACCTTATGTATAATTTTAGTTTATTTTTTCTTAATAATTATATCAGTTGTCGAACTAAAAAATATTCAAAGATAATCTAGTTATTGAGCAAAAAACTGTTAAAATTTTTATTGAAACCTTGATCCCAATATTATTTCGAACATTAGTCTCGCGATTCCCTGCTTCTGTGACAAACTTGATTGTAAGTAAAAGCAAAAAACTTACAGTGCGTCGTGAATTGCTTGAAACGTCGGAATCGTTTGGAACGGAAGTAGGTCAGTAAAAAAAAACAACAAAATAAAATGAGCACCAACATAAGCATGAATGAATGAATGAAAATAAAGAAGGAAGAGGGGAATTAAAACACTAAAAAGGCGTAGCAGCACAACGAGTGACGAAGACGTTGACGTTGCCGCCAACAACGTCAACAACAACGAGATCAACAGGTGGAAGTGGGTCACTTGTAGCTACACGATCCATGCGAGCGAACGTGTAAATATTTTTTAACCAATTTTTTTTTCTCCTTGCTTTGCACCAACAGTTATTTCATTCGCTTTACTAAACATATTTCGCTTATAAATTTTTGCACTAAAAATATTTAACTATTTTGGTTTGAAAACACAAAATCACAAAAGGTTTTTAATAAAAATATTTTGCCTTTAAGCAGTAGTTTTAACGTGTCTGTCTCTCTCACTTCACACCCAAATTTTAAAACACAAACACACACACACACGCACACAGGCTCCTACTTCTTTCTAGCTGTGTTGATTGATCGTATAATAATGGAACACTTGATTTTTGCAATCAAAGATGGCGTCTGCAATGGCGGCAACTGGCCGTGATCATGCGTACGCGCTACTAGCTGAAAATAATGATGGTGATGTTATTGTTATAGCTGCTGTTGTTGTTGCTGCTGCCAACTTTAAGAAATATTCGTACATAAATTTGTTTCCAACTTTGATGGGAGTGCATGCTTACATGTATAAGTTTTAGTGTGTTTGTGTGCAGTAGTGAATCTGTGTGAGTTTATGTAATTGGTGCGAAATCCTATTGATATGTTAATTTCTTTGGCAAATATTCATAATTTTTGTAAATTTTTTTCTTCGAATTTTTGTGTTTCTTTTAATTGACATTAGTATTCACATTCCTTCCACATTAATCGTTATTTTTTTAACCATTTATTGCACATTTTTTCATTGCCATATTTCGAGAAATTGTGTTGTTGTGTGTCTAAAATTATTAATTTTTCAAATTTTTATCGAATAGTTCGAGTTCAGGTAAAATTAAAACACTCTCTAACTCCTAAGCTCTCTTGAACTCTAAACACTCAAGCACGGAGAGAAAGAAAATTAATTTATTTATAATCGATTAATTTCGATATTGCAATGGTGCCGATATATTATACGAGCAATAAATTTTAGTACCTGCAAGATCGAGCTCAGATCGCAACCGCTGCGATACATAAGAAAAGCAAAATGAAATGGAAAGCAACACAAATTATTTGCGTTAAAGGAAGGAGAAAACGAATGTTCTCAGAATGATACCTTGTTAGATCGATTTTCGCCCCCCTAAACCCCTTTATTGAAAATTTCATCGAAATTGGTTGGACCGTTTTCGAAAACGTATTTACATATAAAGATCTTTAACCCTATACGACCATTGGGTCATATTAAACACTTTTCAACATTGCAAAAAATGTGTTTATAAAATTTAATTTGGCCGAATAAATGAGTCAAATAACCCTATGTGCAGCAACCATTAGAACAAAGGATGTCGATTTCGCGATATAAATTTTCCTAATGCCCTAATTGGGGATGCCAGCAAAATGCCACGTTTCCAATCCCGGGATTTTCGGAATCGAACTACGGATGTGAACACTTTTCGAGATGCACATAACACTGAATTAGGCTGCCAATAGTCAATTTTATAAAACACAGATTTGATAGAAAAAAATAAATTCTTGCCATATAGAGTGTGTCCCAATGGTCGTTCAGAGTTAAAATCAAGTAACAGACTTGAATAGAAACTAATTACCGAATAAATTCATTTTGGCCGCCTAAATCGGTCATATACTTCAATATGCGCCATACCCCAAATAAATAAAAACCCGATGCTATTAAAAAACTGTGCAATGATTTTATTTAAATCTCCAGATTTTAACTTCCCCAACTGTGACAAGTCTAGGAAAAAAAAGACATTTTTGGGGTAATTATTTGGCTAGTTCTTTTAAAATTTTGAACATCATTTGAAAACTTTCGTTACTACACCCAGAAAAAGGCTGGTTAATTAAACCAAGTTTTTACAAAATTTTAGGTTAAAATTAACCAACATGAATCGTCAGGTTAAGATTATCACATGCCGTTCAGGTCAATTTAACCTGTTCGTGTGGTTAATGAAACTGACAAATGTGATCATCCTAATCTTATTTTAACCAGTATTTGTGATTCAATCGCATTGAATCAGGTTTATTCAACCAAATGCTAGGTTTACATGTTTTTACCTCAATAATCTACATGCAAATTTTGGAATTTTTCAACAATCACATCACGAGAAACAAAATTATGACTATGAATTTATTTTACTTTATTTCTGCCTTTATTTGTTTAGCCCAAATGACCACAGAATTAGATAAAATTGAAAACTTAGACAGACTCATTTCACCCAGAGCTGGGTTGTAATGATTCTTTTTTAATTTAATTCCACCTCAAATCCAATTCCTTGGAATTAGGAGTTGTTAATTGTACATTACATTTCCTCAGGAATGGAATTAGAAAAATTTTCATTTCCATTACAGGAATTGTAATGGGTAATTGGCCACTTCAATTCCTCAGGAATGGAATTGGAAAAAATCGTCTATTCCATTACAGGAATTGTAGTTGGTAATTGAACACCTCAATTCCTAGAAATGGAATTGGAAAAATGGCCAATTCCATTACGGGAATTGTATTTTGTTATTGGACGTCTCAATTCGTTAGGAATAGAGTTGAAAAACATCGCTTTGTAAGTAGATTAATGAAATTTTGTACCGGGGTGTGAAAGTTGTGTACCGAGCACCTTGCAAAAAATCGGCGGTGTTGAACCAGGCAACGTAGCAGCTATATACTTTGTTCTAACTCAAAATGTGGTATTAAATTCATTAACCGAATAAAGTTTTCTAATACATAATTTAATGAAGTAATTTTGAGTTACTGAAAAAGTAATTGAAATTTTAACTTCAAATTACAATTCCTGTAATAGAATTGACGATTTCTTCCATTCAATTTATGAGGAGTTGAAGTGTTCAATTACCAACTACAATTCCTGTAATGGAATTGAAGATTTTTCCAATTCAATTCCTGAGGGATTGAGGTGTGCAATTACCAATTACAATTTCTGTAATGGAATTGGCCATTTTTTCCAATTCCATTCCAAGGAATTGAGATGTTCAATTACCAACTACAATACCTGTAATGGAATAGACGATTTTTTCCAAACACATTCCTAAGGAATTGAGAGGACCAATTACCAATTCCTAATTCCAAGAAATTGGAATTGAATTGTAATGAGTACTTTTTGGCTCAGCTCTGATTTCACCTACTTTATTCCGAGGTACCCTCTGCATCACTAGAGCAGAATTTGACACCCGGCAGGTTGTTGTTTTTTTTTTGCCAAAAAGCCTACCATGTTTTTGTCGCTATTTTCTACATGTATTTCTGTAAACCAGATCCATAACGTTGATCAGGTTAATACGATGTGGTTGACTCTCTAAACCAAATCAGGTAAAAATAGCCGGAATCCTATAACAGTATTTTTCCCTGAGTAAACAAATTTTGTTGTTTTTTGTAACGAATTTCCTTTACGCGGCTTGCGGGTAGTGAAATTTGGTAGAAACCGTCACGTAACAGTGAGATTGTTGTGTGTGTATGCATGTGAGTATCCCAACGGGCCAATATCGGATTGCTTTAAGCAAGAGCGCTTAAAGAGCACTCTCTGCTGAGCTCTATTTGTATGTAGCCAGGAAAAGAAGAAGTTTAAGTGATCCTGCTACCTTACGCATTGGAGAGTTTTAGCAGCACTGAATACAGTAACAACTTAATAGACTTAACAACTTTGTTAAGCACAAAGTAACAACTTAATAGAATGAACAATGTTACGAACGAACGACTGAAGTACAACTGATCCTGCTACGCTATGCTAAGGAGCAAATTCGAAGCAGTTAAAGCATAAACAGAGCACGGTGTGAAGTGATCTATCTAAGCAGCAGTTCGGAGCACAAGTAGAGCACATTGTCAAAAGCTCTACCTATGCTGCAGTTTGGAGCAAAAAAAGAACACCGTATTGAGTGCTATACCTTCGCTGCAGTTTGTAGCACCAATGGAGCATTAGTGCTTCCTTCCAATGACATGTAATGTTAAAATTACAATGTAGATGGGACAGAGCGCTTTGTATTGCAAAAGAAGCGCTCGTAAAGTCCTTAAAGAGCGCTCCAAGGTCCAATGTGATTGAGCAGACTACAAGCTAGTAGGCGAGTGTGCTGTGTATATGATAGGGCTTTCAATCCCGAAGGGTTTTGGCTAATCCCGGAATTTCGGGATTTGAAATGTGATCGCGGGATAACGGGATTTTTCGGGATCTCGAAATGCCAAAATTTTAAAATAATGTCATGAAGCTGTATTAAAATCAGGGTCCGTTTATAACTCTTTCTCTTAATTTCTGCGTTTTGGCAAAAAAAATGCATATTATTTTTTCTTTCTTTGATTTATAGAATAGAAATCCATATTTTTAAAATAGAAATCCAAACCAAATCGTTATTCATACATAAAATATTCAAAAACACTCAAAAGTTTATAAGAACACACTAAGACGAAATAGTAATTACTAATGCAGACAAGGGTTACAATACAGTTGTAATAAATAAAGACGGATATAAAGAAAAAAATTCAACAATAATTGGAAGATAAAATAAAATCTAAAATCCAATTTTGTATTTTTAGAGGAAAACTTGTAAATTTTATGATAGAAAAATAAACATCACCTGATTAACGATTATGGTATGATATTTTTTTTTTAAGTCATAACCTTTACGGTCGTTAATGAAAGATATTTTCAAAATTTTTATATATTTTTTATAAAAAAATTTTTATATTTATGTATTTATATATTTTTTATATTTAAATTACATAGTAAAAATTGCATTTAATAAAAAACTTGATTTTTATATATCAGAAAAGTTTAACATTTATTTGAGAATGAAAAAATATTTAAAAATATTATACTTTCTTATAAACATATAAATATAAACGTAAATAAATTAAACAAAATAAACAACATAAATTTATCTTCTAAACAAAAATGTAAAAGGAAATAAAACCTCTTATTCAAATAAATTAGTTATCGGTTAGTAAAAAGTATGATGTGAATTAAATATTCTTTTTATTGTAAAAAATTGTGGTATAGTATTAAAACTAATGTTACTTTAAAAATTTCATGAAAGTAAGCAAACAGAATCTTTTAAGATCAAAACCAAAACGAACTAAAAAATAGACTTTCAAGGTGTATGGAGAGATAAAAAAAGAACACGGTGATATCGATAATAAAAATACCATCGCTTACATAGCAGTTGCATTTATAGTTGTTTAAAAATTTTATATTTTCTTGTGAATAAAATCCCGGGATTTAGGGATTCGAATCCCGGTATTTCGGGACAAGAAATTCGTTCGGGATCCCGAGATTGAAAGCCCTAGTGTGAGCGTGCGAATATTGAGATTCGAGCAGACTAACAAACGAGTAGGCGAGTGCGCAAATCTCTCTCTCTCTCTCTCTCTCTCTTTCTCTCTTTCTCTTTCTCTCTTTCTCTCTCTCTCTCTCTCTGTCTATGTACCTCTTTTTCTGACACGTAGAAATTTTCGTTAAAAAGCATTTGATAATATTATGTATGTGTTTGTTTTAAGTCTACGTGAGTGCAATTAAGTTTCAAGAAATGGAAACTGCTGCAAACGTGTGTAATACAGTGAAATTTAATGTTAGAATTTCAAAAAGTTGCTTAGCACTAGGGTGGATCCTAAAAATGTGTTTTGTATTTGATAGTTTTTTTGTATGTGCTGGCAGTATGAAGGGATTATTGATTTCGAATCAGACGTTAGAATTTCAAAAATTTTTCTTGCCACTAGGGTGAACCCTAAGTATGTGTTTATTTGTTTAATATTCTTTGTAGATGGGCTGATCGCTTATTTCGAATCTTACGTTAGAATTTTAAAAAAATTGTACAACTAGGGTGGACCCTAAAAATGCGTTTTTGTTATATAATCTGAGTATATGTGATAGCAGCAGTATAAGAGGTCGCTGATGTCGAGCCTGTAATTTTAAAAAGTATTTTTGATACAGGTTGGACCCTGAAAATGGGTTTTTTTTCGTTTGTTTTATACTCTTTGTATATGTGCTGGCCGTATTAAGAGGTAGATGATTTCGAACCTGATTTAAGAATTTAAAAAGTCACTATGATGGACCCTAGTGACCTAGAAAAATGTGTTTTTTGATTTATACTCTTTGTGCATGTGCGGGCACAAAGAGTATTAAGGTATACAAAAGTATTAAGGGGTTGCCGATTCCGAATATTACGTAAGAATTTAAAAAATTTTTGACAATAGTGTGGATCATAAAAATAAGTTTTTGTTTTATATTCCTTGTAGATGCGATGGTCGCTGTTTTCGAATTTGATGTAAAAACTTCAAAACTATTTTGTGGCACTAGGGTGAACCCTAAAACTGCGGTTTTTGGCTTTATACTCTTTGTAAATGCGATTTTCGCTGATTTCAAAACGGATGTTAAAACTAAAAAAGTTTTTTGACACCAGGGTGGACCCTAAGCATTTGCTGTTTTGCTTTGTACTCTTTGCATATGTGCTGGCCGTATTAAGGGGTTGCTAATTTTGAATCTTATGTAAGAATTAAAAAAAAATTTTGACACTAGGGTGGATCATAAAAATAAGTTTTTGTTTTATATTCTTTGTAGATTTGATGGTCGCTGTTTTCGAATTTGAAATAAAAATTTAAAAAATGTCTTTTGCCACTAGGGTGGACCCTAAAAATGTACTGTTTTGCTTTATACTCTTTGTGTATGCTGGCATTATTAAGGGGTCGCTGATTTCGAATCTAATGTTGGAATTAAAAAAACATTTTGACACTAGGGTCGACCGTAAAAATGTGTTTTTGTTTTATACTCTTTGTAGAATTTCAAAAGCTTTTTGACATTTTGGTGGACCCTGAAAATGTGTTGTTTTTTTTTTTTGTTATATACTCTTTGTGTATGTGCTGGCAGTATTAAGAGGTCGCTGATTTTATAGTTGATGTAAGAATTTCAAAACTTTTTGGCACTAGGGTGGACCCTAAAACTGTGTTTTTTTTTTGCTTTTTACTCTTTTTAGATGTGACGGTCGCTGATTTCAAACCTGATGTTTAAATTTTAAAAAAGTTTTTACACTAGGGTGGACCCTAAAAATGTGCTGTTTTGCTTTACACTCTGTGTGTGTGTGCTGACAGTATTAAGAGGTCGCTAATTTCATTGTTGATGTAAGAATTTCAAAAACTTTTTTTGGACCCCAAAACTGTGTTTTTTTGCTTTATACTCTTTGTAGATGCGATGGTCGATGATTTCAAAACTGATGTTTAAATTTTAAAAAAGTTTTTACACTAGGGTGGACGCTAAAAATGTGCTTTTTTGCTTTATACTCTTTGTGTATGTGCTGGTAGTATTAAGGCGCACTGATTTCGAATCTTAGGTTAGAACTAAGATAATTTTCTGACCCTATGTTCGAACCTTAAAATTTGTTTTTGTGCTATACCCTTTGTAGATGCGATGGTCTCTTATTTCGAATTTAATATAGAATTTCAAAAAAATTTTCGACACTAAGGTGTACCCTAAATATGAATTTTTTTTGTTTTATTCTCTTTAGTAAGTCCAGTTTTCAATCCAAATTTTCAATCAATATGCTCTGTTTTGTCTGCTTTATTTCATCATGAAACCAACATCGCTGGCAACGGTTGCTGCCTATTTTCATCTCTCAAGAGTCTTACATCTTAATTTTCTATAAATAAATCTTTTTTCCTAATTTTCTACTTTTCTTTTCACTGGTTTTTCTTCATTTTTTTTTTTCCATATCTATTGTAAAGCGGACTACAAAAAATTATGGGTGCTGGATTTTTTTAATTTTGCCAAAATGTTGTCCTAGAAAAAAAACTACATTAACTCATATTTTTTATCTGCCTTGGTTGCTGAGCTTCAGACTTCTAAGCATTGGAGAAGATTCATACTTCTGAAAAACACTTTTTTTTAAAAAAACATTTTTGTAGGTTAAAAATTTTAAAAATAAAGAGTTATTGCTTTATATAGAAAATTCATTGTATTTTTTAATTCCGTGATAAAATAAGAAATTGAAAAAATTTTTCATTTTGAAACCGGAAGAAACTTTGCCCGAGAAACTATACCTCTGAAACGAATTCTAATGCCCCAACTTTTGAATTTTGAAATTTTTAAAAATCCCTCTTTGAACCATTTAGAGCGCCCCAATCGAGTCCAAATGTATGACTGACCCCCAATAACTTTGGAGGGCCGATCCACCCCTGCCAGTGGCACACCCCCTGGAACCCCCTGGCTGATTTTTTCATGTAAAGTGCCAAAAATTGTGATATTTTGAAATGTTTGTAATGGGAACCCCCGATATTATACATATTTTACATGTATCTTCAGTTTTTAGTCCACTTTTGATTGTTTTGAAAAAAGCAATTAATTTGAAGAGCACACTTTTTTTAATTGATTTGAAAACTTTTAAAAAAATTGTAAAAATAACATAATTGTAATTCACATCCTTTGAAATATAAGGCGCAATAAGAATTTTTAAATTTATTCTAATGAATAGATAAATTTTGTGTATTCGTTACACATAAAAATTTTTAATAATTTCATTTTAGATTTTAGAGAAAAGATTTTATGCTACTAGTATGTCAAAATTGATAAGTCTAACTACTTTATCAACTACTTTGACAACTACAATTGACTGTTTATTTTGTCAATTATTGTCACTTGCAATTAAAATAGTTTTCAACACTCACATCTCAGTTATTTCGTCATGTTGTATGGCCAGATGTGTTCAAATATTGCATAATCCTGGGCGCTCAAGTTTTTCAATGAAATTCCAGTATTTTTCTTTGCAATTCGTTATTTGCTTCTTATCCTCTGTAGGTTTTATTAAATTTATTTTGTAAAAAAAGTAGCATCACTTGAAAAATTAAATAATTTCGAAACTTTTTAAGGCTTTGTATATTTTTAGCGCTGCTAAGAGTGACTTTTAACTTATTTTTTTAATCAATTTTATGCACTTTTTGTAATATATTGACTGACGAATATATCGATTAACGATTTTTTTTTCTTTTTTGTTTTAACAGAAATTAAATCATAAAAATTTCTCTTCTTTTCACAACGCCTTCGTCGTTGATATTTTCACTTTCACACTGCGCAGTCGCGATGTCGACTGGCATATTAACGAAAAATACACACCGTGACCATTTGACCGAGTTCGTCTCAACAAAGTCGATTTATCGAAATTGAAAAAAAAAAAAAAGAAACGAAAATCAATAGCTATCGTTCAAAATTCAATAAAGAAACGCAACCGCACAAGAAGTTGTTGTAGTCGAATCATAAATAGTGTATGTAAGTGAAAAAGTAAAGAAGATTTTTCGAAGACCACCGAAAATAATGATGCTTCTGCTGTTACTGTTCAATTTGCTTCATCTAGATCGCGTACGTATTCCAAGCCGTTCGTAACTCAACTAAAAACGTAAATGAAGAAGTGAAAGATTTTATGTTCCATCATGCTGGTAATCGAGAAGGTACCACTTAAAGCCAAACAGTCGGGCCGACCGACTAAACGAAGCAACAGTCGCTCGATCGATCGGTCCAACGGGGGCTTCGCCCCACCAAGTAGCCTAGCTTACCGAATGCCGTAGCAGAAGACGTGCTTAGCGAAAGCATGTTAGAGCCAAAAAACATAAAAAAAAAACTAAAATAAACCATGGCAGGGTAAAAGACTGGCAAGAACAGCGAAAGAAAGCACAAGAAAGCTGCTGCTAATCAAGACACCACTGCAATAAAATTAAAGAAAAGTGAAAAAATGAAGAAAGAATCTCGGCGGGTAGCCTCATTGAAGGTGAGCTGAACCGAGCTGAGCAGCAGTAAGACAATAAATAACAAAATTTCCGGAAAAACCAGTAGCAGCAACGAGGTGATTTTCGTGAGCAATTTTCGCGAACTCACTCAAGTGGCAACACTTTTGCGATAAAAACTTCAACAACAGCAGTAGTAGTCTTGTGTCAAGTTCAAGTTGGCATTGACTTCGATGCCTACGAATTTTATCACTTAGTCACATGATGATACGTATCCTAGAGTTTTGTGACCCACAAACGCAGATGAGGCAGCAAAATAGATAGTGGTTGAAACCAAAAATAGACACTAACGTAATATGACAAAAATGGTCAGAAGAAGTTACAAGTAAAAATTGACTAAAAGTTGAATGAACACATGTACAGTAGACCAAACCACTTTACAGGCAGAAAAAAAGTGCACCATCAAATACGAATTATTTTGCAATACAAGGCAATTTCGAAAAAAAAATTTCTAAACAACGTAGAGGTTGCGCTTTTACATTTTTCGTCACATCTTGGATATTTACAGACCGATATCAAAGTATGGTATATCGATCTTTTTGTTTCAAGGTAAATAATTTTTGTATTTAAAAAATCATTGACCTCAAGTACTCTGTTCTGATACTTACCCACCAGATCTCAGTAATTACCACCCTAATGTCCGAAAAGTAAAGCTCGCAAGTCATTAAACTTTTCTTGAAAAAGTATTCCAGTAGAACAATTACAAAAAAAAAGTTGTGCGGTCGGAGGACCCCCGTCAGGTACGAATTTCCTTACGCTTTTGCTCAAGCTCGGAATATAATTCGAAATAAAATTTTTTTTTTTAAATTTTTTTATTATGTGTTTTATTATTTTTTATTGTATACAATTTTTTCAAAGCAAATAATGTAAATGAACAATAAAATCAAAAAGTTTATTTTAATATTTTAGGCAAAGAGATAAATTTATTAAAAATTAAGATGTAAAATTCCTGAGAGAAATTAAAATTGGCAGTAGCCGTTGCCAGCGATGTTTGTTTCATGATGCGACATGGCGTTGAGCATTGAACATTCATCATGTGTCTCGTATGGAGCTTGAATTGATTGAGAAGGTGAATTGAAAACTGGACTTTCTTAAGAGTATAACACAAGAACACACTTTTAGGGTTCACCCTAGTGTCAAAAAATGTTTTTGAATACTAACATAAGATTCGAAATCAGCGAACCCATTATACTGCCAACACATACACAAAGAGTATAAAGCAAAAAAAAAACTTTTTAGGGTTGACCCTAGTGTCAAAAAACTTTTTGAAATTCTAATATCAGTTTCGTGGTGTACTTTTTACTGTGTCAAGTGTTTAGTTGTTTAAAAAAATTACCTGAAACTATAAACGGCCACAGAAATCAGCTTAAACTGTCAATGGCCGCTGTTCAACCCTATTTTGCCCGTAATTACTTTAAAACAGCCGCTGTTCGAACCGTGTTCGGTATAACTAAACAAATTTATTTTATACTAATAACTTGTTTAAATCTTTTTTTTTATTAAAATTTTTTGGTGCACTTTTGTTCAGCTTCCTTATTAGCAAGATTTTAATTGTAAGGCAATCAGCTCAAACTGTTGAAACCTTGTTTGGCCGTCATAACCGAACCTTGTTCAGCCGATGTTCAGCCCTGGGTTTAACTTTTGAAAACTCTATTTATTTTTCATTGTGTTTTATATTTTTGTTCACGTTCCTTGTTTACAGGTGTGTAATTGTAAAGGAATCAGCTCTAACTGTCAATGGCCGCAGTTCAATCCTTGTTTGGTCGTTATTACTTGAAAACAGCCGCTGTTCGAACCGTGTTCGGCATAACTAAACAAATTTATTTTATACTTATGACTTGGTTACATAACGTTTAAATGTTTTATTTTTTTAATAAAAATTGTTTGGTACACTTTTGTCCAGCTTCCTTTTTTGCAAGTTTGTGGTTGTAAGGAAATCAGCTTAAACGGTTCAACCCTTGTTTGGCCGTAATAACCTTAAGACGGCCTCTGTTCGAACCTTGTTCAGCCGCTGTTCGGTCTTGGATACAAGTTTTGAAAATTTTTTTTTATTATAATTGCGTTTTATATTTTTGTTCACGCTCCTTATTTACATATGTGTGATTGTAAAAAAATCAGCTGAAACATTCAATGGCCGCTGTTCAGCACTTGTTCGGTCGTAATTACTTTAAAACAGTCCCCGTTCGAACCGTGTTCGGCATAACTAAACTAGTTTATTTTATACATAACGTTTAAACATTTATTTTTTTTTTATTAAAATTTTTTGGTATATATACATAGATACAAGCCTTTAATTGTAAAGAATTAAGCTAAAAGTGTCAACTTTTACAGCGAATCATAGAAAAAGTATTGCCACTAGAAAAAATTTCATAAATTGCTTTCTCTATGGTAAATATTTCCCTAGATCGTGCATACTTCGTTTTTCAAAATGTGTTTGATATTTTTTGCCTCTGATTTGACTTCTTAAACCATTGTACAATGTTGTTACCTTTTCTTTGTGTTTCTAGCAATTAGTTTTTTTTTTCTCAAGCACTACAAATAAACTTGATTCATAAAACACTCACAGATTCACACTTCAGAGCGGAAACGTTTTGCTTGAATTGAATTTAGTTAAACATATTGAGCAAACATTGAGCTAAGAAATATCATTTTAGAACTGCTGTTAAAATAAAGCACTATCTTACCCCCCCCCCCCCTCCCCATTTAATATTATAAATAACAGTTCTAAGGACAAGAGCAAAAATAAACTCCAGTTGGGGGAAAAACAATGGCAGCTTTTTTGTGTCCTTGTGACCTAAATTTTATTCATATGCGTAGTACTTGGCAAATACAATGCACCCAAAAAAAAAAGACAACAGAAAACAGAAAAAGTGTTAAGTTAATCAACACAAAGATGTCGCAAAGCCAAGTAAACCCACAGAAAATATTTAAAAAAACCGTGTTACAAAAATTCAACGAAAAACCAACAAATATTGCATAAAAAACTTTGTATCTGCAGCTACAGTTGTATCTGTAAGTATGTAACTGCAGTACAGGAAGATGTAGCTACAAATGCAGTGCATCGGTTAAACTTATTGACCATATTTCGAGGTCATTGGCAAGCATTGGCTTTTGTTTTGCGGGTAATAATGAAAAATGTGATGAAAAAAAAACAAATTTTACTGTCATTGCTTCCATGTAAGCCATTGATGTTATTTTGAGTATTGTTTTTTTTTTTTTGTTTTTTTGGTTACAAAAATATACTTTTTTATTGCAGAAAAAATATTGACTAAATGATGTCACTTGTTTTTCCCATAAACACTGTGCTAAGGTAAGTCATAAAAGCATCGCACGACATCTTGTTTAAGCAAAAACAGCATTAATTGATGTTTGGCTGTTAGTTTGTATTTTTTTTTTTTCCTGCGTTAATGTATGTTTGTGTTAAAGTTTGACACGCATCCTAGAGATACTTACGCATAACTATGGAATTCAAGCTATCAATATTTCTGACTAAGTGCTTCAAGTTAGGCCTACAAAATATGCTGATGCATATCGTGCGAGTGTATCACTGCGTTATTTAATAGTGTAAACAAATCTGATATATTTTATTTTGACAGATCGTTAAAATCAAGTACATTCAATTATAAATTCATATCACACAAAGTAATGGCAATCTTTTTGGAAGTAACGAATGTGACGTAAAAAGTTTCATAACGATTTACTACTTCATTTAAGGCACTCACTGGATGTATATGTTATAGTACGCATACTGAGATACATCTGTTGGAACAACAAATGCAGTTAAAATTTTATCTAAATTTTATCTTTTTCTTATTCCAATAACTTAGACCAACATGAGATACATAATTAATTTTGAACATTGGTACAAAAGTCTTTCTCAGAATAAATTTTTCCTCATAACTTTTCGAATTGATTTTTCTTTTACACGATTTTAAAAACGTTTTTACTTGAGTTGTATTTCAGATGCGTTAAACTAAACTATTAAATATTTACTTGATAATAATTCAATTAATGCAATGAAAATTAAATATAATTTGTGCAAGTTTAATTAATTTGTTTAGAATGAACTTTCCTAAAAATGATCTCTTTAATTCTTGTACGTTTGGCAAACAGCTTTGATCAGTCTGAATAATCAAAAGAAAACATACTCAATACCTTTCTAATAAGTCCTATTTGAGGTTAATCCAATGAAAAGTGCGTCTTTCAAGAGGTTCTAACAAATGTGTTTAACAAAGTTTTTAAAAAATACACAGAAAAAATTTATTTTGGAAGTTTTTGCCATAAACAAAGTTTTATTCATTGTTTATTGATGTTTTTTAAAAATCATTTAAAATTTGCATGTTTTTTCATCGCTTTATATATTTTGTTATTAATCGTTGGCTGTAGAGTCTGTCACACAAAATTTGATTTATTTCTGAAACAGCTTCCATACAAAATTAATTCATGAAAACTTTTACTTATTATTCTTCTTATTGAAATGATAATAAAGGCAACAGACATTTCAAATATAATATATTCTCATCTCCCGGAATTTAAACTTGTTATTTTTGTAGTGTCTGTCACAATTCAAAGTGACTTCGAAAAGCGATAAAAATAGTTTTCTCTTAAACGAAAAAATGTAAAAATCTTAACCTGTACTATATATAATATACAATATTCACTCTCTCATATATTTTGTTAAGTTTACAAAAAACTTTATTAAAATTTTTACAAAAAAAAACCCATAAAAGTTGGAAAAAATTAAAGAAATATTGTTGTGTGACTAAACATAACTTTTAACAAAAATCCAATATGAGCAATATTCACTCTCTCATATATTTTCTTAAATTTACAAAAACAATTTTTTTTTAAGTAAAATTTTTACAAAAAACCCCATAAAAGTGTGTACAAACTAAATAAATATTGTTATAAAGTAAATATTTTGGTGACCTAAACATAACTTCAAACAAAAATCTTATAAGAATGTATTAATATTTAATGTCTTTCAAAAAAAGTTATTTCTATGTAAAAATTATTTTAAACTGCTGAAATTGTTTAATGATCTGTCTACTTTGGTATGTCGTGTCTCCTTTATTAAATTTAAAAGAGCTTTCGCAAAGTGCAAAGTGCAAAGTGGCGTTAAGACACCTATTGTTTTAATTCGAAAAGACCCCATTTTATACAAAAAGTTTTTAGAACATAAAAAATTTAGATTTAACCAAAGATTTGTGTAAACTTTTTCAACTTTGGGTTTTCGAATTTGTTAGTTAAATTTTGTCTCTTTGCTGAGTAACATGTTATGCTGCTTGTAAAAATTTGTTGGTGATGACATTGTAATGCCTAACTGTAAGTGAGATGAGACAAAATCTGATTTGTGTTGCTAAAATCGATAGTTTCTTTTTCACTGTTTAGAGAAGAGTTTGACTTTATTCGTCTTTGTAGCTAAACCGTGTTTTCCAATAGGAAATTTTGAATCTTTATGTTTCAACCAGAAAAAAATGTTATGTATAAAACTAGCCGGCCACAGTGGCACGCAGCTAAGTCATGCACGTTTTTTCTTTATCAATCTCCTCTAGACAATACATGTCAAGCGAAATAAAAATATTTCTTGTTTAGTTCTTAGCTTATACCGCAGCACTGTATGTATATTAGGCCGGGTCGATTTGTGGGGAGGCAAAAAAATCGCCCATTGCGTAGCGAAAATCGTATTCTAGGGATCAAAATAAGAAACTTTGCCCGAAAGTTTGTTTGTATAGGGAATTCCCCAGGCGGGTTCCAGGGGGTGTGGCACTGGCATGGGTGGATCGGCCCTCCAAAGTTAGAAGGCGTCTGTCATACATTTGGACTCGATTGGGACACTCTAAATGGGTCAAAGAGGGATTTTTCAAAATTTTACCCTACGGAAAAGTTGGGGCATTAGAATTCGTTTTAGAGGTATAGTTCCTCGGGCAAAGTTTCTTATTTTGATACCTAGAATACGATTTTCACTGAGAAATGGGCGATTCTTAAATCGACCCGCCCTAATGTATATATATCTCACTTTTCGCCTTGAGCAAGGCTTATCTGGTTTTTTTTACGCTGTTCTAGCTGAACACAAAATGAAAATAGTAGAGAGAAACATGGAGTTAATTGAAGCTCTCCCAATGCAAACGCATGAAAAGGAAACGATTAAGCAATGCTTGGCATCTGGGATGATTTCTTAAAACACTTAGCACTTTAAATAAATATACTTATTAATAAAATTAAGGCGACAAAATACCCCCATAAAATGCTATAGCTACACAGTAAAAAATATGAGGGTAAATTTTATACTATTTGGTATACATATTAATCCAAACCATTAATGTTTTAGAAGTTATACCATCAAATCTTATAAAGTTTTCTAGACCATTTTTCTCGTCAGAAAGCACTATATTTTTAAATTTCCCAATTTCGGTGAATTTTTTAATTTCGAGCCAGAATATATTTTGATTTACACATGATATCCATATAAAATTTTTAAATTATATTTGTTTTATTATTTTTACAATATTGAGTGGCATAAAATTTATAAATTATTTGGAATAAAAAAGTTTATACCACACAAATGTTATAAAAAAGATAAAATTTACCCTCATTTACATATATGATATGCTAAAATTTATTCATAAAAATCGGCCCAGTACTTTTGGAGTTTACTAGTAAAAGAATATAATATGTAGTTTATATTATAGATAGCTTAAATTTTATAAGTCATAATTTCTGAAATGCTAGTGAGAAAGGGATTAAATAAAATTGTAGAAGTTATTGTGAAAATAATTAATACCGTCATTTGCTTTCGTTGGTTTATTTATCTTTTGCTTATTCCAAGTGGTATATGGACACATGACGCAAGCAATTATTTCTTAAATACACTGTAGCTGAAAAGTCTCTATCGTCTGTATACAATTCTGAATCACATTTATTCGGGAATGGCTGCTGAAACACTGATGACATCTACCTTACACTGTAAGCGATGGTGAGAGTGGTGTGCACAAGATGTGAGAGTACAAAAAAACTGCGCACAAAAGTGGAGAGAACAACAAAAAGCAGTAAAGCAGTGAGAAGACTGCCGACCGAAGTGAAAACCTATGTATAAAATACTAGTATATCCGGTCAGACATTTTGTCCTGCCACGGACCGCCTTACTGCTATATACGAATTTTCAGGATAACTGGAAAAAAATTTATATTTTCACCCTCTTCCCGTTTTATTATTTCTATAAAAATATTTTATAATAAGATAGTGTTTTTATTTTATATCTAGATGATATACCCGGTGTTACTCGGGAGAAAAAACGTAAAATTTTTATGTTTAGGTTTTATTCGTTCAGAAGATAACGATTTTTAGCCAGAAAAAAATAAGCTTTTGACGTAAGGCGTATGGAAATATGCAAAATAGTTTTTTGTCATTCTAAGGAAACGGCGTTATTTACGAAGATATGTGAATTTTTTTGGTGTCAAAATTAGAGAATTTTTTTTGGTTTGTGTCTAAGAAAAATATAGTACACTGCTGTCATTGTCATTTCACTGTTGTCGATTAATTTTATAGCAAATTCTATTAGAAAATTATTTCAGTACATTTCAACTTGAATAAATGTACTTTCGATAGCTCAGTCGGCTCAACCATCAGTTTTGAAGCGTAGTGGGATCGATTCCCACAATAAGCGGAACAAATGATTTTTTTAAATTTTTTTTTTATTTTTAATTTTTTCTTATTATAGGGAAAATGCAGCAAAACCAATTTTACCAAAAAGTAATGAAGATAAAAATCTCTTTCAGTTGCAAAAGTTACGGTTTTAAAATTAAAAATGAAGAAATTTGTATTCGTTTAGAAATATTGATTTTGATTATTAAATGCCAGAAAATACTAGTTAGTTGTTGCAGTAAAGTATATTGAATTGAATTTAGCTTGTGTGGGCGAAGCCAAGCCAAGTTTCCAATGCCCGTGCCAGTTTTCCAGTAGAAATGCCTGACCAATAAGTAACTCCATACTGAATTTCATTGTTATATGATATTTATTTCCAAAGCTATTCGAAATTTGGCTTGTATGGGCGGAACCACACCCCCTTGTTCAATGACCGTCTCAATTTTCGAGTAGAAGAATATCACCCAATAGTAATTCCATACTGAATTTCGTTGTTATACGACATTTAGTTGCAAAGCTATCTGACATCAAAAATTTAAAGTGTATGGGCGGAGCCACACCCCCTTTTTCAAAACCCATCCCAGTTTTCCAGAAGAAGGATATCACCAAGTGGCAACTCCATACTGAATTTCATTATTATACGGCATTTAGTTCCAAACCAATTCGATAGCATAAATTTTAATTGTATGGGCGCTGCCACACCCCTTTGGCCTCTACTTGCTCAATTTTGTCAGTAGAAAAACACGATTAAATAGTACGTTCTAACCGAGTTTAATTAACGTGTGACTCATAGCTTGAAAGTTATATTGAAAATTTGGGCTGCTGAAAAAGTGCCACGCCCTACGTCCAACGTGCATAAAATTTTACCAGTAGAACTGCAAGTGAAAATTAAGGTCGAATACCGAATTCCATTGCTATGCGACCTATAATTCCAAAGCTATTCGATATTTGATTTGTATGGGAGGTGCCACGCCCCCTGAGTTTTTCCGATATTTTAATAGTTATTTTGCTATTCGGGATGAACACAAATCCAACAAATAAAAAATGATTCGGTCCAGCCGTTCTTGAGTTATAAATGGTGTAACAAACCCGACTTTGTTTTATATAGTGTCATATATATAATCTTTATATTGTTTGGTATAGATTATACCAAATTATATTTAAAAATTTGTTTTATTAAGATCAAAGAACCAAGGAATGCGCCTTATACAAACAAGGTTTGGTCTTTGACCTGAAAAGAAAGTGATAGATTATTTAGAGGAATTGATTGGAACCACACGTGAATTATTGATTAGGCGAAACAAATGTGAAAGACAATTTGAATTGCTTTTAACCGCGGCTAGTGTTATGCCTTAACCTCGGCAAGCATTTCCACCCCTAGTTTTTCCTGTCCTTTAATTCCACATTTTCCACAATTTAGCTGTGAAGTTTTAGTTTTCCATAATTTCTAAATGTAGGAAAGAACAAAGAAAGTGAAAAGAACCATGCCCGAGCCCGGATTTCAACTAGAGACTTCTGGTTTGATAGTCTAGCGCACTCTCCACTAGATTGCAAAGGCCGACAATTTAATATTATGCAAAATTATTTATTATAATGTAAAATTTAATATTGTTGATATAAAAATAAAGTATAGGAATCACTACGTTTCAATAGATATCTTCACCCCAGCGCCATCTAGGAAGGTCTAACAAAACAAAAAAGGCAGAGCTCGCTCTGAGATTATAAAACACCAGCATGCCAGCAGGGAGGCGTCTGATGATACAACCTTCTATTGCATATGGCTCCTTAATCAGTCCAAAACTAACACCATTTTCTAACAGTAAGTGTCCAAGGTTACACATGAATTCATATGCTCCCTGACAATTTTACTGCATAAATGCTATTTAATGTCTAGAATTCTGACGCTCAACTTCTTTTACAGCCTTTCCCTTTCCAACTGAAATGTTGGTCTTTTCCAGCTTTAGGGATTTTAAATTCCGAGGTTCTATCTCCATAGGCTCTAACCACCGCTAAGTTTCCTTTTAGGGGCACTTTTTGCTAGAAAACTACCAGCACTAACACCAACACCAACACCTCCGACTTTTGGGCTCGTACGAATGCCGGACTCTCCCACACCTGGACGAAACTCGAGTCTACATTTACCATCAACTAACAGTAAGTTAGGCCCTTTTACACCTATACCAATACCAATTAAAGGTTTTCCTGAAGCAGGCACAGCCTTGTCTGGACAGTTGCCGTCGCCTTTAGGCGGCATATTGTACTCACCCTGCACAAAGTGAAAGGCAAGCTCCAAAAATCACAACAATAAGAACCCTAAACAATTCAGAAACGTAAGTGCGTCAATTAGACCATGACACCCTTCACAAAGTGAAAAGGCCAACAGTTTGAGAGTAACTCCAACCAACAGTTCAAAAGTCACTGGAGTAACAGTTCGACAAGTACTAGAATAAATCAAATCCGAAAAGGTTTGAAAAGCACTGGAGTAATTACACAATCTACGTTGTGAAAGCACTCATGGGCGTACGTAGGATTTGTTCTACGGGGGGAAACATAAAGGAATCTAGAATAAACATAAACTCGAAAAAAAGTCCAGAAAATTCTCAAACTGGGTAAATGTAAAAAATGGTTGTTTCAAATCGAGTTTCTTATTTACGTTTGTTACATCAAAAACTTTTGACTATAATACTTTTGACCGATACCAATACCAATTAAAGGTTTTCCTGAAGCAGGAACAGCCTTGTCTGGACAATTGCCGGGTAGTCTTTAGGCGGCATATTTTACTCACACTACACAAAGTGAAAGGAAGCTCCAAGAATCACAACAATAAGAAACCTAAACAATTCAGAAACGTAAGTGCGGCAATTATACCGTGACACCCTTCACAAAGTGAAAAGGCCAACAGTTTAAGAGTCACTCCAACAACAGTTCAAAAGTCCCTAAAATAACAGTTTGAAAGTCACTGGAGTGACAGTTTGACAAGTACTAGAATAAATCGAATCCGAAAAGGTTTGAGAAGCACTGGAGTAATAACACAATCGACGTTGTGGAAGCACTCATGGGCGTCCGCAGGATTTGTTCAAGGGGGGAAACATAAAGGAATCTAGAATGAACATAAACTCGAAAAAAGATCAGAAAATTCTCAAACTGGGTAAATGTAAAAAATGGTTGTTTCAAATCGAGTTTCTTATGGACGTTTATTACATAAACAACTTTTGACTGTTATAAATTCTAATTTAATATCGTTTACTAAATATGATATAAGATTTCTTCAAAAATTAGTCTTTGATCCAAAATTGGCCTGCTTTATTAAATTTCCTAATTTTTTATTTCACTTTTGAATTAGAAGAAGCTTTGCTCTCGCCTAGATCGCTGCAACTTTCTTAAATTTATCGTAGAAAAATATTTTTAATTTAAGAATACGTATTGTAAAGTGTATTTGTGAAACAAGGGTAAATGAAATGGTATCATAACTTATTAGGCCGTGTTCATATTACGCGTTTTTGTCACGATTGAGACACCGCTACCAATTTTTTTTCGCAAAGGCGGCTAAAAAAAACTGAATATTAAATAAATAAATGTTTTAAAATACATACAAAAATCAGTATTTTTCAGCCGCTTCTGCGAAAAAAAAACGTGAGAGCGGTGTCGCAATCGCCTTATACGGCCTTACAGCAATGAGTACATTATTCTTTTTTAAAATGAATGGTTTAGCTCAGCTTTATTTATAAATTAACCTAAAAATGTATTTTCGTATTCTCTTTAAAATATATTAAATACATAATAAACATATCTTCATATGAAATCGAAAAAGCCGTAGGTTACAAAAAATTCAAAATCGACTTTTTGACTGATTATGATACACCTTATCAAAATACATGTTTCGCAAAATTTTACACTTCAACAACTTAAAACGACGTTTTTATTCACAAAACTCTAAGTTTAAGCGTAACTTACAATTTAGAAAGCTTTTTGCTTCTCTCTTAAAATGTTTAAATTTAAAATTACGGCTTTTTTGATTCAATATGAAGATATATAAAAAATTAGCGAGGGGGAAAGAGCTCTGCATCCCCCTGCGGACGCCCATGGAAACACTGTTAGAATCAGTGTCAAGCTTATTGACAAAAGCTACTCGCTGTCTGTATTGATGACGAATGCTACTCACTGTCTGCATTGATAAAGAATGCTACTCCCTGTCTGTATTGATGATGAATGCTACTCGCTGTCTTGATGACGAAAGCTACTCGCTGCAACGATGACGCAAACCAAAGATTTACCCTCTACCAAAATATGGCCGAATAGCCGAAACTAGCCGAAACTAGCCGAAACTTTTTGGAACAAATTTCTTGCATCAATCATTTAATTCAAATATACAAGTTTGGTTTAATAAAAATATTTACAACGCATTGTACAAAACAAAAATTATTAATTCGTCTATTATTGGATTTCTCGTGTTAACGCAAAACATTTTGGTTAATTTTATGCGTTCGATACTATCATTTTCCGATTTTATCATCTCTATTGCAATAAATATTGAAATTTTATAGGTACTGAAGCAAAAAATTATAATTAAACTTACGAACGAATTCTGTGTGAGTGGAATAAAGGAAACAAAAACGATATATTTTTATTTTTATAATACTTAACCTTTAAAAAAAACAAAAATACTTTGTTTTGTACTTCTATAAAAATGCACATTGTAGGTGCATTCTATTTTGAGTGTGTACTGAAGATATAAAGTATGCAATGCTTTTGTAATAAAATATAAAATAAAAAATTATCTCGTTTATGATTATAGTAAACTTTAATTAATTATTATAAACTTCAATATTCAAATTATAGGTTTTTATATTAAATTTTTTTCTTATGTGTATGAAGGTACTTTTGTTTCCTTTTAATAAAAAAATTTTTTGTAAAAACTTAAATTTTCATTAATAACCAGTTTCGGTTTCGCTTCCGGCCGAATATTATAAAATGGACGAATATTCGGTTTTGGTTTCGGCCAAAATTCCCGTTTCGGTCGGAGACTTGTCATAAGCAGCATGCCTGCTCCCATCGTTGCTTACTGTGTAAGGTACAAATCATCAGTACTTAAGCGGCCATGCCCAAAAATTTTTTTTAAATGCTTTCTAATACAAAATGAGGTCACAACTTGTTTTAAATTGTGAATTCTATTTTATTTTTCTTTAAATTTAAGAGTACAATTGTCCTGGAAATCAGTGCATTTTAGAGCAAAATTTGATTTTTAAGATTTTTTTCAAATTAAGTGGTTTTTCTTAATAGCAGCTAAATGCAGCAGGTTTTTACAGAAAGAGAAGGAAAAAGTACGATATTTTCTGATAGTTATAGCCTTCGACTTTAATAATGCTGAATTAGCTAGATATTTTCTACTAAATTGTACTTAAGTTTTCATTCCTTGAAAGACTTACGATTTTTCTATTTTTATTTATTAACATTTTTTATTGTATTTTATATTAAATTCAATGGCGATTAAGACATTAAACAAAAAAACAAAACGTTGAAATATACTTTGTGCTCGAAGTTACAATAATAACTTGACTTTATTTTTTGGGTTTTATATTACTTAGGTAACTGATTCTTCAATGACCTTGACGAACTCTCGGAATCTTCGGTTTATCGATTCCTAAGCTTAGTAAACAGCTCAAACTGGTTTAAATAGAGATAGCAAAAATTAACCCTTGGCATCACAATGGGCCTCATTGGTCTAAGTATGTCTTGTTTGAGACAGCCACAATAACCTAACCTAACCTTGGGTTTTATTGAGCTTATTTTTGTTAAAAAAGTTTCAACTTTGACGAATTTTATAAAAAAAAGCCATTCAATACATGAAATTTTTAATACCACATTCATAATACATGTTTTAAATTCTGACGAATAAAAATATTTCTTTATTAAATTTAATAAAAGAAAAACCCCAAATGACATCCTATAATTAAAAAAGCGCACTGTGCTGCGGCTCTAATTAATTTAATACCATTTTCAGGTAAAACTTAAAAAGGGCCTGTTTTTTAAATTGAAATTGTTTGCAAATTAATAAAATAATATTCAAATTTTACAACTTCTCAACTTAAAACAAAATTTCTGTTTTGAGGAAAACAACTATAAAACTGATTTTGCACTCAATCGCACTTAAACTTGCCTTTGCTCTACCCTCTTTTCAGCCTGTTGCTAACATCAGGAACCTTTCAAACCTGTTTTACAATAAAACTTATACTATAACTTAAAATCTGGGCTTAAAGTCGAAACGCGGTCTAAAATTTCATCTTTTAAGATTAGAAGAATTTAATCCTATTCAAATTTGTAAAACAATAAATTATAAAAATTTTTTTTACTATAATCACACTCGTTCTGATAATTTATCTTCTAGCTTCAGGAAATTTCAAAATTTGCAATATAAAAACTAGAAGTAAATTCAAAAAGTATAGGGTTTAAAAAGGGAAATAGTTTTCAACCAATTTAACTGATTCTAAAACACGATATCGATTCACGGCGTTTATACTAAAATTATGTTCGGAAGTGTAAAATGTATTTCTAAGATAACGAAAGCTTCTGCAAAACAATCCTCGTACCTCTCTCCTTTCTTCCAAAAAGCTATAAAGGTACATATAGCAAAGCAATATACTCAAAGTTGCTGTAAAATAAAGAAATGTAAAACACATAATGTAAAAATATGTAAAAATTATTAAAAAAACGCAAAAGGAAATGTCATTTCGAATTTTCGCATCAATACAAACTTTACTTGAAAATGTCAATGATATATTTTGTCTATTGCATAATTTTATGTTTAATGTCAAATGTTTTTCACAGTTGAATGCATTAAATTGATGCAATTGGAGAAGAAATTTAATCGCTTAAAAGAGATGCTCATCTTTTTACAGAAAAATTAAACAAATTTAACCCCATTATAAGAAATTCTTTATATTATAACCACTTGTAAAATTTGTTTGCTCAAAGCATACATGAAATTTTTCCTAGTGTACTTAAGCACACATAAGTATGCTTCGAAAAAGAAAACTGCTGGCAAAACAATGTTTTTATTGAGCAAAACATTGCATCGACATAAAAGTGCTGCCTATTTTTAGGGCGTCATAATATTGTATGCAAACAGAGCTCAGGGTTGCATGGCAAAACATTATGCATTATAAACATGTAAAGTGTAGTTAGTAGCGTTTAATGTCAGTAAAATCAAAAGGCAGAGAAAACATTGTTTACATATCAAAACGAAGTAGAAAAAAACTAACGGGAAAAATGTTAAAAAAAGCAAACAAATTGTAGCTCAAGCTGTTGAAAGTGTTGGGTCAAAATTTTGCATACATCAATATGTTTATGGGTATATGTATCTATAGAAACTACAGTTCAGTTTTCCCAAGAAACTAAGGAACGCTTCTGAATATCTATTACAGTGACATAGTTTTTTCGATAAATTATTTTTTTTTATGCAGTTGTCAGTCATAAAAGTTCTGGCAATATTTTAATAACTTGCAGCATTTAAAATCATGGCGTTGCTGTGGCAGCTTACAACTAACTAAACAAACGTCAGACACTCATGCAAACTCACACAGATAAAACTCTTAGCTACACCAATCCAACCAGCGTTTTACGTCCTTGCTTTGCCACAGAATTTCATTCAGAAAGAATTTTGCTTTGTCCTCTTTCCTACAATCGTCGCTATGTTCCTGTCTCGCTTCCTCCAACTGACACAGTCACTCAGCTTCACACCAAACTGTCAGTGTCAATTCGCAAGCATGAAATACTGTTATATAGCCTCTTGTGTGTGTCTCGTGTATAACGGTTATTTGCTCTATTCCTTTACTGGCAATGCTGTCAATATTAACTCAACTCTGGGGAGTCATTTTTGTTCCCTTCTGTTGCCACATTATCACTGCTTTTAATGTCCTTTTTGTGATTGTTTTTTTTAATTTGATATGGTTGTTCTGCTTTTGCCGCTTGGATTGAATATTCATTTATTTATCTCGTTTGACTTCCGGAATCTTTTGGTTTTCATCATTAAGCGATTCTGATGCCATTCTGGTGATTTCGTTGCCATTTTCGTCTGTAATCAGCGGAAATTGAATATTCTGTGTGGCCAACATGTGAAATTGTGTGGATGTGTGTTCATTTCTGAGAGAAGTAAGGTTGCCAGCAAAAGTGTATAAATAAATAAAACTGAAGTATTTAATATGCTGTTGTATTTACACAAACTGGCAGGATGGGCGTTGTTCTCCTTTCTTCCGGTAAGTGGCGAGAAAAAGATTTGGAAACAAAAGAGGTCCAAAATAATACAGCAGTTATGCTTATAAGTTAGGTGCAAATGAAAAACTTCCCTAAAATACCATCTATCTGATCTTAGCATTAACTAGGAACGATTTGTAAGATTCGAACAATTATATTGTAGGCATAAGACTTCAATCGGTTAAGTTGTTCAGGAGTTATACGACCACAAATAGATGCACCAACAATTATAAAGCGTGTTTTCAGTAAGTGTTGTTCAAATTTTGACAGTTTGGAAGTTTCAGTTTGACACGCTGTCATTTTTTGACGTTTATATTGACTCATAGTCAAACAATGAAGTCATATAAGCACAAAAAACATGCAAATTGAAAAAAACAACTTTATCGGAAATCTCTATTTTCTCAATAAAAAAATATTTTGATTAAACTTTAGTGAACAATTCGAAGGCTAAGAAAAAGGACAAATTTTTGCTTGGGGCAAATTGCAGTATAAGCGATTTAAAAATGTACTTTTTTACAAACAAACAAAATAAGAAATAAGCAAAATAAGAAACATTTCTCGAAAATTCTAAATAAAAATATACATATCTTTATTTGCAAAAATACAAGTTTTCACAAGAGCGAAAAACCGTTTCATCACCCGGTGTTACTCGAGAGTCATTTGTATAAACATTTTAATATACACTTCTCGATGAAAGGTTTTTAAATTCTGGAATAATGAAAAACATGTTGAATTTTATTTTTAAGCTACCGTTAGAAAGGTAATTTTAATCCAAAACAGTTTTGGAAAATTTTTGTTGTTGGTGGTTCCATCTCTTGCGGTGAGCTAATTGAATTCAAAGAAGGGGTTAAAAAAACATATTTTAAAAATTAAAGATAATTTTTATGTTTACTTAATCTTTAAGCTAACAAAATTAACTTTTCAACAATATAAAAATTATGTTGGGACATGGTGAAAATTATGGTGGCAAAAAACTAAGTAGATTACTATATGGAAGATTTTATATAAACCAAAATGTTCGTAATTACTCTAGACACACAACTGCATTCTTAGAGATAGATGGAGACGTTCAAATTATACAGAGAATTTAAACACAAAGCTTAGTTTTATGAATAGTCTGGCATGAAAAAATAGATTTTTAGCCATAACTTTTGATTGGAAAGAGATATTGGGGTAATTTTTTCACATAAATTATTTTTGAGACTTGACTTTTTTGTAAAAAATATAAAAACAACATTTTGGAAAAAATAAATTTCGCGAAAAAAATCAAAAAATCAATTGTTTTGATGACGAAAACAGTAAAATAATTTTTGCGCTTAGCTGGAAGAATTTTTGCAAATAAGTGCTATGGCATATGAAATGTAGTTAGATGTGCAATTTTTAATTGATTTCATTTTTACAACGAAAATAATTTTTGAGTAATTTTTTGAGTAAAAAGTGAATATTTTGAACCTTTTTTTACATAATTATAAAACATAGTTGCACTGAATTAACGGTACATTTCAACCTATTTTTGTGAAGTGATTTTATTGAGCTTTTAAACAAAAAAAATTTGAATGAAATATATTAATGGACAGCGGAGATATTTGCATCGAAAGACCAAAATTTGATTTTCATGTCGTTTTTTTCTCTTTCTTAGGTAACGATGTTTTATGAAAAAGTCGTTGTACTGAAAATTTCTCCAATTTTGAAGATATGTGACTGTTTTTGATGTCAAAATAACAGAAATTTTTCAAAATTAAATACACAAAAATCTCCGATACTAAAAAGTTTTATAATACAAAAATTACCGTTAGTTGAAAAATTTCAGAGGGGGCGTGGCAAAAAATAGGTATGTAACATTTTAAGTTGGGATGCACTTAATATGTTTACCGTTTAGATTTCTATAAAGGTCAAACAAACAAACAAACAAACAGAAAATGAGTTTTATTACTATAGATTTGTGAAAAATCAATCTTCTACAACGTTGTTCAAAAGTATCCACGGACCACTGTGCATAAGGATTTTTAAAATTTTGCACTAGTTTAGCTGCTACGGCAGATAATGGCCTATGTCCAAAAAAAAAAAAAATACTATTAATGCAGGTAGAGATATTTTATATCAGAAAAAAAACGCCCTTTCTAAGTAAAAGATCAATAGTTAAAATGTTGCTTTGTATTGTTAATGTTTTGTTTCGACAATTTTTGAATTTAACAAAAAAATAAAAGTTAAAAGTTAAAGACACTGATATATTTGCATGGGAATCTCAAGTAAAGTTGGAATTACAGCTTTCAGTTACTGTAGATGTTACCACTTGTTCGATGAGATTGAAAGTTGAGTTGTATGCAACTGGGCAGGGGTCGTATGTCCAATGTATTTTTGAATTTTAATGGGGAGGTCGGTGATGTGTGCATAACAAACAAATAAATAAACAATAGCATTAAAACGAGTAATAATAAAATAAACAAAACACTTAGTCACAACCAAGGTCAGAACCTTGAAATGCTGAGCACATGTGAATGCAATACGATCTTGGTAAATAGCGAAAAATAAACAATTGCCAAAAATAAATAGAACAGAATGATGAATGAATCATAAATTACGCAGTGTGTCAACGCGAGTGGACATTTCAGTTTGAAAATAAAAATAATAAAAGACAAGATCATATTGCAGTGTGCACATGTGGGTCAACATGTGAGGAAAGGTGTGGAAATAAAATTTTATAAGAATAGTTCGATGGAGTAGGGCATCTGATGAAATGATTGTTTTCAAAATTGTTATTTCTTAAAGCTTGAGATAACAATATGAAATCAATCAGAGTTCATAAAAAGCACTGAGTATTTGAACTATGTCATTTGAAAGTGCATATTTTAGCATTTCTGTCGTAACCAAAAAATTGTGATTGGTTGCAAGAATATACAGAAATTAATGTTTGGAAAGTGACTGGAATATGGGTGTGTTTTTAGAAGTAAGAATTATTTGTAATTTTATTATATAAGCTGAACATTTTTGATTAATAAAGTCGAGTCGAGTAGAGTTTAGAGTTCAAGCTGAAAAATAAAAATTTGATAAGTATACTGTTTTAATTTATCTTCACAAAGAGCGGCCTCTGAGGCCTTCAATATCAGCGTCGCTTGCTTTAAAGTCAACAAGTAGGATTCTTGTTAGATAGATCCCAGTACATAGGCTGATCTTCTGTCAACATAAGAGCTCATGGTTTATCCTGCAAAACCATACCCAACATTGGCAATCTAACATCATAACATCGGTATAATTTTGGTCGAAATCAATTTTGAATTTAACGGTGGCGATGGGCTCATATAAAAAGGATTTAAGATGCGAAACTGTTGGATCACCATTTTTGCTACATTTAACAAGCACAAATTTGGCTGCCCATTTTCATAAACTTCACATTCTTTATAACAACTGTATTCAAAGAAAACTTGTTTAGCTAACAAAATCGAAAATCCTTTACAAAGTCCATTGTTAATAACGTTAAGTCCACAAACGATTAGCAATACCAAAAGCTGCACCAAACTCTAAAACATTTGTGGTAGTGTAACTGGAAATATTTGTATCAACATAGGAAAATGTTTCAAAGTAAAAAAATCTTTATAGAATTTTTCAAAACTACTTGTTGTTATTGCAGACAGAGGTTTTTGTTGTAAGCAAAGAACAAGTGAGTAGATAGAGTAGATAGCTCTAATATTAATACCATAGATGCAACCAGCCATCATTTTGGCATTTAAAAAAAGCACAAAATGAAGATAGAGGAAAATTAATAAAGGACCTCGATATCAATTATTTTTTAATAATAAATAAAAATAAAAAACTTTTTTGGAAAAAATTTTTTGTGGCATAATACTAAGATAATCTGTTCAACCAACCAACTAAAAGGTAATCATTGACTTTTATGATTTTTTTCTTTGGAATGGTGATTTTTATCTTAACAATTTTTTTATATTTCACCGAATTAAAAGAAATTGGCCTTATATCGTAGATTGACCTAAAAGTAATAACAATTTAAGACATTTTTATCACAAAATCGACGTGATGGATAGACGATCTAACTTTCTCATTCTGAATTTTTGCTCAAAACTTTAATTTAATGTGGAAAATCGATTGTGACTTTGCTTACGTCCCGATAGATTTGTTGATTGAAGATGAAAAGTTCTCATTCTGAATTTGTGCTCAAAAGTGTATTTTAATGTGGAAAATCGATCGTCACTATGCTTAAGTCTTAGTCTATCGTACTTAATACCAAAATTTGGGAACGAGTTCCAAAGAGCTAGCTGGTGTCTCTCTTGAGCACTTCCCATGGTAATATCTTCACAAAAGTCTGAGGAAACAAGCATTACGTATCGACGTATTGACCCAAAAGAATTGAGAGGAGATGAAATACTTTCATCCCCTATCAAATATATCGCAAGTTGTTAGCTAGTCCAAATAAGAACTTGAAGCCCCTACCCAAATGTGCCAATTAAAATATGGCAAAATGATGATTATAATCCTTATTCTCAAAATTGCTACATATCGTCTTTCATACCACAAAATGGTCTAGCTCAGGAAAATTATTATTTCTAATTGAAAAATGAGGTTTTACCTCTTACTAATGCTTAGATTCCTTTCTGAAATGAATATATACTTTCAACACACATATTTTGGGTCATAGGTCATAGGTCAACCAAACCTGTTTCTGTACATCTATGGTGCAGCACCTTTCGAATGATACACGTTTCATTAAGCTTCTTCTTAAATAAATATAAGAAAGCATACGACAACTTTTTATGTTCACATATTAAAATATACGATTAAACATAAGAGGACCGACTGCACCGCGATTTTTATCTAGAAAAAACGGATGTGTCAAAAGGATTTTCATTCGAGACAAGACTTAAAACGTGACGTAAAGACGTAAACTGTGGCCATTCTTAATTTTGTAAACTTTCAAAATATAAATTTAATTAAGAATTTTAAATTTAATTAAGAATCACTTGCTGGATATATAAACCACTTTGGAAAATATTCTTATTTTTATTAAAAAAAAAAATTGAATTTTAAATAAATGAAAAAAATGTACAATAAATTTTATTAACTATTAATAATACTTTTTTGGTATAAGTCCACAATTTCACGAATAACCTGCCAACGGTTTTATTTTACGATTGGTGTTAATTTCACCCTCAACAGCCGCGTAAAGTAATTAAGTCAAAAATCAAATTTCAATCAAAGAAGCAACAATAAACAACTGAAGTAACTGGCAAATAAAAGAATGCCCAAGGATAAAAATAGAAACGAAAATCAGAAAAAAACAAAAAACATTAACCGTGAAATAGAATAGACAAGTACGAAAAGCACACCAAATAGTAGTAAAAAGCACACCCTCGGCAGACAAAAGGTAGTAGATGGAACGGAGGCTGTGGGGTTAAATTAATTAAAGCTTGTAATGCGATCAAATAACTGTGATGGGGTTAGAAAAAACATAGGGTGGTGGAGGGGGTGTTGATGTAAAAAGGTGCAGGCAGAAAAATAAAAAGAGAGAAGAAATACAAGCAAGCGATAAAACAGTTCGGTGCGTTAGGATTGTCGGACGTTCTAACGGTGACCGTTAAATGTGGTCCAACATAAATGTAGCAATCAGCTTGTTATAAACTTTTAGATACCACAATCCATTAGATATTCAATCTATTAGATACGCAATGCGGTTAATGCTTGTGGCAGCTCAATTAAATATTTCGCATTCGATACAAACGCCGACGACCTCGAGCTGAATTTTTATATTTTTTCACCCTTTTTTTGTGTGTTAAGAAAAAAGTTGTTGTTACCATAAAAATGACATAATGCACTGACTGCACACCAATACTGAGGCAACATGCTGACTTGCACACACTTACACACACACACAAAAAAACACACACATAAAAGAGAACACATAAAATGTTAACGCTGGGGAGCTGCAGCAGACACGCCTACAAAAAGAGCCTTTTATTTAAGTTCACTTGGGTTTTTATTTTTATTTTTACAATATTTTCGGTTACTTTGACAATAGTTTTTTTACGACTAATTCGTCAGACTTAGACTTAAGCAAACTTGAACACTTTTTCAAAAATATCTTTGAAAAAAAAGGCTGGAATATTCTATATTTTGTTTTAACTATATTCCTGCCTCGTACTCTGCATAATTTGCGAAAAACTTTAGTCGTCGCGTTGGCGGCTGCGATGCCAACGAAGTGGGGAGTCCACAAAAGCAAAAAAAAAAGAAACAACACAATTTTTGTCGGTGTCTCATTGACTACCCCTGCGTACCCCTTTTCGCCCCATGCCACCCTGTCGTCACTATGGTGCACGTCTGTAAGTTTGGGGCGAAAAAAAGTAGTAGACACTATTGCTTGCTTTCAATATGGGCAGCACGCGCGCACGCACACAGCAACCGACAACGTATACAACGGCGCACACACAAACACACACACACACACTTATCACACAGGATAAATCAATAAAAAATCAGAAATCCGGAAAATATCTTCACCAGAATTCAATTCAATTTAACAGCAGCTCAGCTAAAAACGGCCAAAAGTGGTAAGCGTGCTGTTTGTGCCTATTAAGGGTTAAGTCAAGTTTACACATTCTTTTTTTTCCGGTGTTTTTGCTTGCTTTTCACACAAAATTCCACTTATTTCTTTCGAAATTTAAAAGAGTTATATGTTTCGAAAGTCTTGGTTTTTGCAGTATTTTTGCACTACTTATATTTTTTATTTTCTTTTTGTTTAAGTTTTTGTTGAATTGAACTGAATATCGTAACTTCTTCGGAACGCGTGTGTCTGCACACGCTTGCGTTTGTGCTGAAAATCAATGCTTTTGTGCCTCATATCCTAAAACTCTCTGCAAGGTAACAACTGCATTATCTGTCAGCTACTGCTTAAAGTAGCAGTTTTTCTACTACCTTTTTCCAAGGCTCCAATTTAAGATACTTTGCTTCTCTTTGTGTCTTAGTGCGTAGATTATGATTGGTTGCTCTGCTGCTGCTCTCACAACGTGGTCCTCTTTTCATTCAGAAATCTCAAACTACACAGTGAGAAAATATGAAAGACAATTATTTATATGAAGGTTTTTGCACTTTTTGGTCTTGACTTCTAATTTTATTTGTTAATTTGTTTTTGACAAATGTTTTTGTCAACTTTACAAAAACTTTATTTGATATCTTTTGCTACTTCTGCTTCTGCAAGATAAAAAAAGAACATTAAAAAACAAGAAACTTCTAAGCGCACTATTTAACACTGTATGGCAATTCTTAAATTTTTTCTCAAATAACAGATTTCGATTAGCCGATTATTGTCGAACAAAAAGTTGCAGTTTGAGCAGGTTCGTTCCAGGATTTATTGTGGGTGACGGGTTGTAATTACAAAAATTTTGTGGTACCAATATGAAATTTTTTGAAATAAGGACAACACTTACAATAATTTTAACGTGGAGTTTACTCCTTTAGAATAGAAAATTATAATAATTTTGACGTGGGTTTAGTTTTTTAGATTTTACTCCTTTAGAACAGATTTCATATATAGCCCGTAGTATAAAAGTTTTATAGGGAGTGAAATCGAGTGTTAACAAAATGCTCAAGCGTTATGTTTTCCTAGTCAACAGCATGTGGTGAAATCAATTAGAAAATAACAAATACAGCAAAAATGCTATGCATATTTTGTTCTTGCTGTCGCAGCGCGATGCGCCGACGAAGGCAATTCTTCGAATTACAACACACATGGAATCATTGAAGTTATTGTAAGTAATAGCCCTTTTCCACACCGGAAGTTTTCCTGCCATCAAGTCTGTGGTACAGGCAAGTCTACATATTTTTTAAATAGTAAATTTTGAAAAGATTATATAGGGAAGGTATATTATATGGTTATATGGAAATATTAAGAGTAACAAATTAATAGGCCGATCATACATTTGGCAGCTCTAGAGATTAATTCCGAAAAAATATTTTATTTTAAGAACTATTTTTTGCCATATTTTGAACTGTTTTAATTGGGACCTCCAGAATTGTGGCATATCAGGGATAGTTATATTTAGAAGATATAATGGAGATAAAAAAAAATAATAAGACCACTTTCTAGATTTTTTTTTTTTTATACTGAACCAACGCTCAGGGGATGCCCCCTATAAATACATCAGCATTGTGTTGATTCGGAAGATGGGTGGTAGTTAGTTGTAGGGTGGATAGATGGAGTAGTGTTGGTGAAGATTTGTTTTAAACTTGCACAGCTCAAAACTTCCGGGAAACACGCTCGCAGGGAGACTATTCCTCAACCTTACCGTGCGACTAAAAAACGACGCATTGATTCCATTCTTCGGTTAAGAACACCATAAGATCACCAGTAGAGCGAGCCCTACGGAAACCATATTGACGACCACTAAGCCTCTGGTTGAGCTCCAGATAGTTCATGATGTTAATGTTGATTATGCTTTCAAAAACTTTGGAAAGCGTAGAGCATATCGCAATGGGTCGGTAGTTTCCAGGGTTCGTGGCAGATTTGACCCATTCAGTGTTCAATTCAAGAGAGATATAAACAATTTGTTTTATTTCCTGTTAGAGACTCCTAGAAGAGTGGAAAAAAGAGGATAGGAAGGTTCAGAAGATATGTTAAAAATAAAAAAATAATAGTAGCAGTTTATGTCAATGTGCACTCTAGTAGTCAGTTCGGTAAAGATAATAACTATTTAAGACATTTTCATAATTTTTGTATGGGTGACAGATAGAGAGTACGTGTGTTGAGACAAAAAGTATGAGGGTGGAAAATGAAAAGGACCAGCTCACACATTTGTTCTCTAAGAGTCTACTACATGTGTAACACACGTTTGCTATTTCAGTTAATATGAATATATATTTTTATTCATAAAATTATAATAATTAATTATTATAATAGTTAATTAAAAATAAAAATTTCTATTGGATGAAAATTATTATTCAAAAAAGTCAAGATTGTCAAAATTTTTTGTTCAATAATCTTATGAGTAAGGCGTTCGATTTCCAAGGAACAACCTGTGGCGACATGTTGTAACTTCACTGTCGAAGCGAACATCGAAGCGAAGTTTTCGATCTGGCAGTATGTTGTAATATTTTCGTTCGGCAGGCGATTTGGTTTGTTTCGAAGTTATGTTCGAACGTTTAACAGCTGCACGCAAGCTTTTTTCTGATACTTGCCATGCTAAATAACGTGAATCAATATTTTTAAAAAGTGTTTTATTAATAAAAAAGTCATTTAAACCAAAAATTATAAATTAGTTATTTTCAACAAATAACATTGTTTGGAAAAAATAAAGTCAATTTAATTTGAATAAACAGTTCTAAGGTAATCATATATACTTTTATTAAAGACACTTCTTTTATAATTTCACTAACTTAAAATCATTATTTAACACTTCTATGGTAAATAAATAATATATAATAAATAAAACCATGCTTAAATTTATAAATATTTCCATTTATATTTACTTCGCTTCTCGATCACTGCCACCAAAATAAAGTGATATTTTAACGCAAATATCGCCTGTCGAAAGTGTTACAACATACCGACTTTCGATAATTTCGACAGCTTCGAAACTTTCGAAGTTACAACATGTTGCCACTGGACTTGATTAAATCAAGTTTCAAAGGGAAGCCTTAAAACCTTCCTTGGAAATTTTGGAAAATGTTAAAAGCTCTGAGGCTACTTTTAATGGACGCCACATTAATTCTCTTCCAAAATTTTGCCACAAATTACGAGAGTTGAGCGCGGAAATTCCTCTTCAAAATAATATGAAATATTTTTTTATTTCGAATGATCTTAATATATAAATGGCAAACCCGCTGCTCCACGCCCAATATCTCTCAAACTATTCTCAGAAATATTCAGTAGAACGGTTCACATTACAAAAGTGTTAAAATATTCCAGTGCGCCTCCATTTTCTGAAAGTTCGACCCCTATTAAACACAAAAATTTTTTAATACCTAAAAAATTTGACCTCTAGGGGTTCCGCAAATCGTTTGAAGGTCATTTTGGAGCTATGTGGGACTTAAACCATTTTAAAAAATGTCGTGTCTAAACGGAAAAAAAATTGATATATATTTTGATAGGAAACAATTACTAATAGTTCAGTCTCGTTAAATTTTTTTTTTTTTAAATATGCATCTGGTAGTTTTTGGCCGAGTTTTAAGCATGCAATTTTACTCTCAACGAAAAATTATCGTTTTTCCATACAAAAATTTTTTTTTCTTATTTTGTTCTAGCGATATTTTTTTTTTTTGTAATTTTTTATTTTTGTGTGAAACTTAGGCTTTCTTGTGGTGCAACATATTTTACAGTTTTGTGACTATAACTTGCGAAAAAATTAAAAATACTACATTTATTTATTATTTCTATTATTTATTTATTAAAAATATTATTTTTTGTAATGCATTTAAATTTTTTTCTAACTATTAATAATTGTTTCCTATCAAAATATATTCCAATAGTTTTTCCGTTTAGTCACGACATTTTTTAAAATGGTTGAAGTCCCACATAACTCTAAAATGACATTCAAGCGATTTGCGGAACCCCTAGAGCTAAAATTTTTTTAGGTATTAAAATATTTTTGTGCTTAGTAGGGGTCGAACTTTCAGAAAATGTACGCGCACCGAAGAAAAAACAACACATAATTTTCCCCATACACTTATGAACCAGTCTAATGTTCAGCCTGAAAGTATGCACAGAAAATATATTTGATACTTATCAGTGACAACACTGGGTTTTTACAATAGTGTGTTTTTGATCTAACTACTCCTTTTATAAATGGTTGCTAAATTTTCAACACTGCTTCAATACTTAAAGTGTTATTTAAAGTAGTATATTTATATTTTGCAAAAATCAAGTGAATAAAAAATCAAGCTTTAAAAAGAGAAAAAAGTACTTTCGGCAAATGGCTCCAAAAAGGAAGTGTGCAGAGGACCCGTCGTAGGACGGGCATTTATACTAGTTGAAGAATGAAATACCTAAAAAAGCAATTAAAAGTACAAAAAGTCATGGGAAAATAGTAAATTAATGAAATTATTACTTCAAACTCTTAAAAAATTGTTTTATTTTGCTAATTTCTACAGTTTTATAATTAGTAATTTAACGTGAAAAGTGGAAATCAATACCAAAATTCATGAGCTCTTTTGATGAATTTTTTTCTTTACTTTGTTTAGGAATAGCCTAACTATTATGATTCGTTTATTATAAATGTTGGAGAAAAATTCTTAGGTTTTTTCTGCAAACCATTTTAAAGTCGATTAATGTAAAAATGCTTGAATACTATTAAAAAGGGGTAATTTTCAAGAGTCACAACAGACAAACGAGGAAAAATATCGCACTCTGGTTTTCTTAATCTACTAAAAGTCTTATTGCAAAACTTTTCTGCATACTCGAAAATCATTTTTCGTATTAATTTTTATAGTAAATTCTTTATGCATGTCGATATAAAGAAAAAGATAAAACTTTAATTTTAAGAAGAATATAACTATATCAGCACATCGCAGCACTTTTAGTTTAAACATCAAATAGTTTTTATTGGGTTTTAACTTAAATGTTTCAAATAACAAAAGTGAGCACATTTTTGCACTTTTAACAACATTAGCTTAGTATGCTGTAGGAACGAAAAAAAAAATTTCCATAAGAAAAACATTGAGATTTTTGACAACGAACAGGCAGTGAAATTTTTTTCGCCAGCTAGTACGTTGTAGAAGCGAAAATTATTGCTATGTTGCCAAATTTCCATTCGTGAGTGAAGAGTTGAAATTTCAAAATTTCGCTGTTGATTATATGCCCGTACATTTAATTGGCGCGGAAATTTGCCATTCAACAATAAAAAATAAGCAGTAAGTATGTTTAAGTGTTGAATTTGTTATTTAACAAATTTAGTGTTGCATTTATATAGTTTATTAATGCGTTATCTTGCTTTTAATATGATATAAAATTGCAGCAATAAAAATATGAATTTTTCAACTAGAACAGCAAGTGCTTTTTCTCCACACAAAAATTTTGACTCTACACCAAAATTTCGCGTGTAGAGTTATATGCCCAAAAATTTTCGTTCCTACAGCATACTAAGCTTTATGGTGAAAACTAAATGCGTTTCGAGTATTTTTTCAGTCGTAAGACTTAGTACACTCTCAATTTTATTTAGTACACTTTTAAGCATTGCTTTACAATATGCTAGCCATGTAAACTATACAATAGGGTGGATCGACATTTTTTTTTTTAGTTTTTAACAATGGAGGGCTATGAAAAGTTGTGTGTTAATGTTATTTACAATTTCTAAAAGTTTCAGGCGAATCGTATATTATCTTCATTTTCCGCTTTTAATTTAACAATTTTTTATCTGTCGTTCGAATTATTTTTCTTTTTCAAATTTCCGCTAATCACTTTTGCTGTGATCCCCCATAGTTCACCACGTGGAAGTATTTGGAATTCGAAATCTTTTTTTCCATTTTTTTTTTAATTTTTTTATATTTTTTTAATTTTTTTAATTTTTTTTAAACATTTTTTTTTTTTTGGTTTTTAAACATGTGTTTTTGATTTTTTTTATTTTTTTTAATATTTTTAAAAATTTTGTTTCTAAATTTTTGTTTGGATTTATTAAGAAAGTTTGTAAATTTATTTGATTTTATTTGAAGCTGTTTTGAAAATCTGCTATTGTTTCAAATTTTGATAATATAGCTCTAGATGCGATCCGTGCACGAATAAATCCATCTCTTGCTTCTTTACCGCAAACATTCGCTGAAGCTTCAGTGACAAGTTTTACGGAACGCTCAACCGCTTGAATGTATGGCATGGAAAATGTACAATATCTATAAATTCGGTATTATTTTTAATCATATTTTGGAAACTATCACAAAAAAGATGATTTAATACCGGTGGAATTGAGATACTCTCTTCTTGCCAAATAATTATATCGAAGGTATCTTCAGCAGCAAAATTTAAGGTAGGTATTTTAAATAAACGAACATCTTGCTGAACTGTAAAAGGATTATTTTTAATTTTTAATATACGTCTTATAGCGATTTGTCTTATTTGTCTCCTTTCCATGAATTACCAAGAATAATGGTAATTTTAATAGTAACAAATTTTCAGAATGGGCAAAGTATCCATTACGCTGAATAACTGGGTCTATTATTTTCAATACCGTTCTTAAAATGTCTTGATTTTGCTATCATACTGAACAAGTGTAAGCTCCCGTACTGAATATATGGTTTATCTTTGACATCAAACCAAAGGATATAAAGTGGAGACATAAAGCCTAAGAATACGATTGGCAGTTGTAAGCCATCTCGAATGTGATATGTTAACTGGATTTATATTTATCAAACAAGCAGGCGTATTGCCAGTAGAAACTGCAAGACCTATTTGGTATAGATATTTTTGATCTGTACTTAATTCAAAAATTCAGAAAGGTTTGCATCTGGTAAATTTGATGTAATAGAAACAAATGAAACTATTGAAAGATTTCCACAACCAAAGAGTTTCTTTCCAATTGGACCTGAAAAAGCTTTCGGACCACTAGTTCCCCCATCTAGTTCGAGAAGTAAGTGACGTAATGGGAGTTCATTACAATGCAGTAAGCAAATTCTCTACTGTAATGGATTTCTTAGTTCCATTTCTTGTAAACGAATTATTCCTCCCTTGGTTCCAGTATTTACAGGAGTCTCGTCGCAGCCAATTACTTTCAAATTATTTATGACAAATTTTTTACCTGTCAAAAAATTAAGTAAATGGTTTTTTATTGTAATAGCAGTGAAGATGCAGTAAAATGGCCTATGTACTTTGAGCCCGGTTCTGTTAAAACAACTACATGTTCTTCAAGAATTGTTTTCCTGGCAGATTTATTACCAATTTTACTTGGGACATGGTGTGATCCTTACCACCATCAAAGTAAAGTCCATGAAGCCTCTCTATTTTCAAGTGTGTATGAGTTCTGAATATCATTTTGCAAAGATTTTCGAGCTCTTCGAATCTTATTGCGATTGACAACCAATGAAGAATCAGATGTAAAAATCATTCCTACATCTTGTAAAGCTGAGCTTATAATAAGTGCTGCTGCACGATCTGATATTCCCACTCTATTGCAAGCCATTGCTACATTATGAAACTTGATATCATTAGGAACTTTACGATCTGCTTTAGGTCTATTTGGTTGCACGTCGATAACACTCATATTTGCTTAATTAGCTGGTTCTGATTCAGTTCCTGAGTCTTCATATCGCACATCGTAGGATTCTGATGCAATTGCCGATCTGAACAAGCATTCTTGATCCGCCGTTCGCCTTTCACTTGTCCTAACAATTTTTTTGATGCTATTACATCTATGGTTCCGATGCGCATTTGCTTTAATCCAATTTGGTCCAACAAATATGGTCTTTCTAATATTTGAACTTTTTTTGGACAATGGCATTCGGAAAAATGTCTGCATTTGCAGAAGCATATGTCAAAGCGCTTATATTGATATTCTTTCCTAAATGTTTCGACTTTGGTACTGAAATTTGGTTTAGAAGAGTTTTTTATAGTTCTTGTATTTTAAAGTGAAATTCTTTATATTTTCCCGATGTAAACGATGCCTTTTCCCAGATATTAATGATTTTATTTACCAAGATTCGACTTAGTTTGTGAACAGTCTTATATTTTCCAGACACCATGTTATTTTCTCTAATAAATGCGTAACATTTGGCAACGTCCTGGTAGGAAGGCAATAGATTTTCGACTAAATTCAGATGGTTGCCCGAAAATATGGCAATTTATAGAATTGCGTGTGTGCGGCATTTTTTCAAACAATAAAATACAATAACGAAAAATCAAATCAGTAAAGGCTCAAACATAATAGGCTCGAGCTGGCTGCAGCTAATGTCAAAAATCAACGAAAAAGCAAGCTCAAGTTCTGCCAAATACTCAATTTGACCAAAATGACTTGAGCGAGCTCGTCCTTAAGTCATTGAAAAAATTCGCCAATTTGGATATCAATTCGTTTTGTTTGGTTTGTTCAGTTGAATTTGTCATCACAGGAATGAATCGCGAAAAAAAGTTAATGTTAATTTCATTTTAAATTCGTTTGAAAGAAAAAAACAGCTGATACCTTACGGAACATTCGATTTGAATCGTTTTGGCTGCAGCCAGATCAAGTTAACGAAACTTGAGGAAAAAGCTGTATTGAGCAATTATGGGTTAAGCGCATCATTTCTCTGTATTCGTATAAAATTTGACATTAGCTGTAGCCAGCTCGAGCCTATTATGTTTGGGTCTTAAGGGAAAAAATTTTAAATAATAAAAATGTTCCAGCCTTCTATGATGCTTTGCTGACATCTGCAATGAAAATTCAATGCGAATGATTGAAATGAATGCAATATTTTAATTTAATTTCATTTAAAAAATGTTTATTTTAAAATTTCATTGCATACCACGATAATTTCATAATATAAAAAAAAAAACAAGCGGAAAGAAATTTTCACAGTTTCTTGGGAAAATAATTTTAAGTTCCCTACCATATATGATACATTTAGCTAGATGAAAGATTTTCAAATTAAAAGCGGAATCTGACTACGACCTCCGATCAAGCCAAAACTTAATACATTATCTCTCTATGTATATTCACATTTTTTCCTCATCCCCCGTTATTAAAATTTAGATACCAATTTATTTTGTTCGAGTCGCGATCCACCCTACTACACAACCTCCGTACTTTGTATCATACAGCCAAAAAGTATGCTCTTGAATTTTTGCAATTTTGCTAACTATGCAAAAAAATTACATTAAATAACAAAAAATGTAACTTTTTTTAAGTACAGTACAGTCTCGCTAATCCGGACACATATAGTTTCGTTGTATGTCCGTATTACTGAATGTGTCCGGAATACAGAAAGCTGAATAATTCTTAAACAATTTTGAGCTTACTTAAATGCTTAAGTTTTAGTAAAGGAATTATAAAAACATAAACAACTTCAGAGATTATTGACTTTATAATAGCCAAAGCAAATTCAATGCTAGGCTTCTTAAAAAGGAACTCAAAGGAATTTTAAGATCCTTATACCCTCAAAAATCACTACTCATCACTCGTAAGGCCTAAATTGGAATATTGCTCTACAATCTAGAACTCTTGTTATCTGCAGCACTCCAATAGAATTGAATCTATTCAAAGAAATTATACTAGATACATGTGAAATGAACTTAATTGGAACCTGCCCTCAATACCTTCCTATGAGACTCAATGTGCCCTTATAAACCTTCATCCGAAACTAGGCGTAAAGCTTTTTCAGTCATGTTTATATGGGATCTGATCCATCACAATATAAATTGCCCTGAACTTTTAGCAATGCTTAATTTTTATACCCCATCTTGCCATCTCCGTAGCCAATTCCATTTTAGAGAGACGGTTCAAAGAACAAATTATAGTCAAAACAAGCCTATAACTCGGTGTATTCACGATACAAATGAAATTCTAAATATGTCTGATTTATTTAGAGAGGTTTATCGTAAATACCTTAAGGATCTTCTCATGCTTAGTATTATGGCACGTGATGCTTGATTAGAAATTCTAGTATCCTCACTCTATATCTTAGACAACGTTGCTTATGGTTATTTTTTTTTTTTAATTAATTCTTTATTTTTGCTTTATATTTATTATAATATATATTGACTTGTATCTCAAATAAGAAAGTTAAGAAATTTGTTTACAAAATGAAAATGGAATTAAATAAATAATGAATAATATTAATTAACACAGGTACTTTGACTCACCTTGCCTGATATTTTTTTTTTACCCTGGAAAAAATTGGTACAATCATTTTCTCTGATCGTTGGAACGTTTGCGAACATATTTTTGAATTTTGTTTTTATATTTTTTATATACTTATGAAATATTGTACCTATTGATAATTTGAACTTTTCAGCTGCACATCTTATTGATTTTCCTAGTTTCAATAATATGTGAAATTTTACACCTCTCTGAAAGATTTATCGTTTTATGTTTCCTTTTTGACGCTGGCATTCCAAGAATCTACTTAATATTTTTAAATTTTAATATTCACACTATTATCAATGTGCAGACAAAAATTCACTGCGTAAACTAAATTAACTGAATGATAGTATGCAAGCAAATTAGTCTCGTTCTCAAAAAAAAAGCCCCATTAACTTAACGAAATACATTTGGAAAGAAAAGATGGCTTAGAAGCTTAACATGCTTGATTTTGTTTTCTGTAAAAACTATAGGGGTAAAATATAAAAAATTTCCGAAGTGTAGCGATGTCCGTATTGCTGAGAAGTCCGGTATTGCGAGTGTCCGGATTAGCGAGACTATACTGTACTTGTTAATGTTCTAAAGATGTGTACAAATTTTGATATGAATCCATCAAACTGATTTATTTTTATAAAATAAACAAAAAAACTTAAAACTCAGACATTTTCAACTTTAATTTAAGGTGAATTTTTAAAAAACATTGCACTGAAACATTTCGTGGGCGTGGCATAAAATATATTTTTTATTCAAATTTAACAGTTTTGAGGGAGTGGTTTTATATAAGCTCAATAACAAGCAAAAATGTAGCGTTTTAAATTTATTACTTATAAGGGAGGTAGACGTGGTTGTGGGTTTCGAAATATTTTTGTATGTGATCACCAGGGCTCGGATTTTGATGACCTAAAAAAGTGCAAAGAATTACCTAAAAGCTGACAAAAATTACCTAAAAACTGCAAAAAACGACCTAAAAGCTGACAAATATTACCTAAAAACGCAAATAATTGTTTAAAAAATAAATAAAAAATGTAGGCTTAAAAATAAAACATTACTAAATTAAAATTTATTTTATACTAGCATATCCGGAGTTTTAATCTAACACTTGTTTAATTTTTCTACATATCCTTTTGTCAGTTTCACCACGCGCAGAGCTTTTTTTCATCGAAGTCTATAAACAAAGCTACTCCTTTGTCGAGAGGTAATGTTTTTGATTAAAGGTACTCTAGTGTTAAAAAAATAAGTTTAAAAATTTGCATTTTAACATTTTTTAGTAGGAAAAAAGCAAAAAAAAATATTTTAAAATTTCTTCCATCTTTCTACATACCCTTTCATCAGTTTCAACACAAAGTTTTTTTCGTCGACGTCTATAAACAAAGCTACTCCTTTTTCGATAAGTAATGTTTTTGATTGAAAAGACTCTTTTTAGAAGAATTATGTTAAAAATGTAGGTTTTACATTTTTTAATACGTTTTTTAATACGAAAAAACGAAAAAAATGCTATTAAAATTTCGCTAAAATGACCTAAAAACCCGAAAAATCCTCAAAAAATTAAAAATCTCTAAATATGACAATAAAATAACTTGAAAATCTCTTAAAATTACCAAAATATACCCTAAATCTACTAAAAATTACCTGAAAACTAAAAGCGATGAAAAAATACGAAAAAATTGGGGGTTGGAATTAGTTTTAAAGGTTTTCTAAGAGATGGCGTAACTATCAATAGATCGCAGCGGGCACACCTGTGACTATATTCATTTCAAAGCACATTGCCTAAGCTTCATTTTTCAGTATGTGTCATTCCACTGAAGTGTAAACAACATATATTTTTTTCTCTGTGAACATGTCGACTTTCGTTCCAACAAAACGCAATTTGCGGGAAGGTTTACTTTTGTGCTTCCATTTGAAGAAAAAAGCGGTTGAAGCACAACGCACGCTTACTGAGGCTTACGGGGACTATGCTCCATCGATTTCTACTTGTGAGTACTGGTTCCGTCGGTTTAAAAGTGGTGATTTTGATACGGAAGACAAAGAGCGTCCGGGCCAGTCGAAAAAGTTTGAAGATGAGGAATTGGAGGCTTTGCTCGATGAAAACCCGTGTCATACCCTTCAAGAATTGTCAGAATCATTGGGAGTCGACTTATCAACGGTCGGCAAACGCTTGAAGGCCATGGGAATGATTCAAAAGCAAGGAAATTGGGTGCCGTACCAGTTGAAGCCGAGAGACGTTGAACGGCGATTTTGCATGTGCAAACAACTGCTTCAACGGCATAAAAGGAAGAGTTTTTTGCATCGTATTGTCACTGGCGATGAAAAGTGGATCCATTACGATAATCCTAAGCGAAAAAAATCGTGGAGACCACCCGGCCATGCATCAACATCGAGGGCCAAGCCGAATTTTCATGGCGCCAATCTTATGCTGTGTATTTGGTGGGATCAGAAGGGTGTCGTGTACTATGAGCTGCTAAAACCTAACGAAACCATCACTGGGGAACGCTACCAACAACAATTGATGCAATTGAGCCGAGCATTAAAGGTTAAACGGCCGGAATATGCCAAAAGACACGACAAAGTGGTTTTTCAACATGACAACGCACGGCCACATGTTGCAAGAACCGTCAAGGAAACGTTGGAGGCGCTGAGTTGGGATGTGCTACCCCACCCGCCTTATAGCCCAGACATAGCCCCTTCCGACTACCACCTATTCAGATCGATGACGCATGGCTTGGCTGAGCAGCGCTTCACTTCTTACGAGGATACCAAAAAATGGGTCGATTCATGGATTGCCTCAAAAGACGAATCGTTCTTCCGGCGCGGAATCCATATGCTGCCAGAAAGATGGGAAAATGTTGTAGCTAACGATGGACAATACTTTGAATAATATACATTGTACCGTTGTTTCTAAATAAATGCTCAAAAACCGAAAAAAACCTTTAAAATTAATTCCAACCCCCAATAATAAAAACTTTTCATTTTTGGAATTAAGGAAACAAAAATGGACGTTTTAAATAAGCAGGAAATGTCTTAGAAGCAGCAGAAAAAAGATGACATGTCATCGAAATCCTAGCTCTGGTGATCACATATAGTTAATTTCAACTTATGTGTCAAATTGTATTGGTCTACGACGAGGCCTTCTATTATTCACACTTTTTGAATGAGGCTCAGCCACTGTGTGACGCCGACTAGCTATCGTGCCAAGTTAATTTTCACTGTTACACAGTGCGACTGTTATCAAACACCACCACCTCCCCTCTTTAAGACAATGTAGGTATGTTAGAGTGAATGACAGAAAATAGTCTCAAATAATAGTTTATTCGATTTAATTGTTAAACTGTAATCAATCAAAATTAAGTTATTTTTATTGTGGTAAATTTACAAACATCCCCCAAACAATTACTACATTATTCTGTATCACGAAGAAGCACACCAACGATGAGAAAGACACGAGCAGCAATACAATTTTGTATGGAAGAAGGTATTGCTTCTCGTGTCTTTCTCAGCGTTGGTGTGCTTCTTCGTGATACAGAATAATGCAGTTAATTTCTTATTTATATTCATGATTTAAGTGAGTGCGTGTTAGAAACAAAACAAAAAATTAAAACAAAAAAAAAATTAAACAAATACCACAAAGCTGAACAAATCAAACAAAACAAACCTGCAATGATTTGTGAACTAAAATTTCTAATTATAAATATTTACAAAAAATCACTCGAAGACTACTGAAGAGAAAATGTAGCGATTTCCGAAACAGACTGTCTAGTCAGCTAAGTGATTGAATCTATACAGAGTCGTTGTTGTTGCCTTCTTAAAATCTTACTTGGTCTAAAGCTCACAAATAAGTTCATGTAATAATTTCAATAATAGATCACAATTTACATTTATTTACAAAAAAGCAATATATATATTTTTTTTTTCATGACATTTTCTTAAATTTCAAATATTTTCATCGGAAGAGTTTTTTTAAATCAAAGAACCAAGGCATGCTCCTTATACAAACAAGTTTTGGTCTTTGACCTGAAAGGAAAGGTATAGATTATTTAGAGGAATTGATTGGAACCATGCGTGAATTATTGATTAGGCGAAACAACTGTGAAAGACTATTTGAATTGCTTTTAACCGAGGCTAGTGTAATGCCTTAACCTCGGCAAGCATTTCCAGCCCTTAGTTGTTCCTGGCCTTTAATTCCACATTTTCTACAATTTATTTGTGGATTTTTAGTTTTCCATAATTCTTAAATATAGGAAAGAACAAAGAAAGTGAAAAGGACCATGCCCGAGTCCGAATTCAAACCAGGACCTCTGAGTTGATAGTCTAGCGCACTCTCCACTAGACTACAAAGGCCGACTATTAAATTAACTATTTATTTATTAAATTTAGATGGTTTATAAAATACTACAACTAAATATGCAAGAAATAGTACTGGCTGCAGAGGTCTTCGTCTCGACAAAATATTTAATACTTATTAAGTAATAACAAAACTAAAAACCAAAAAGGAAATGGTTTCTCAAATTATTTCTCTTATATATATTGGGACATAGATTCCAAAATTGCCAATTTTTCTTTTTAAATTACTTTCGAGATATCTTGGAAATACATCTATTTTGGCCATTTATTTAGTTATTTGCCCTTATTTTAATCCGACCTGCAGATATTTTATATCGTTGGAAAGAAATTTACGGAAGTTTAATTTATTTAATTGCTACTTCAACTATTTCTCGAGATAAGCCTCATTTTTGTAAACATGTGTAGTATACATTCTTGTGAAAAGTTTTTGTATTTTGACAAGTGTAGAATATAAAAAAAAAAATAATCCTTAAGAACGATTCATCATCATTCAACTCATCCTCTACAGAGATTCCTCCCAATCCATGTGCAGCAGCAGACAAACGTAGCAGACTTGCTTTCTGAGCTCAAAATTTTAGGTAAAACACGGCAGCACTGAACAGAAACATCCCTGCTAGCATAGCGAGAGAGAGAGAGAGAGAGAGAGAGAGAGTGAGTAAGAGGATTTGGCAAGTTATCGCACTTGCTGAAAGCGCTCTCGCAGAATCTTTTTTACTCAGCAAGCTCTCGGCAATTATTAGGGTAGGCTGGCTGGTGGGTGGTTGATGTTGTTTCTTTTTATGTCCTTTCTTTTAATAAGAAAACAAAAGGCCAAGAAAGAAAGAATGCGGAAACAACCAAGAAGACAAGACAGGACGAATGAAAAGAAAACATAGCCAAAACAGAATTGGGCTAAATTCGATAATATAAGGCATTAGATGATAAAGAAGGTGTTTAAATAGCGACAGACAGTAGTTCCAAGAAAGAAGAAAATGCTCTCGAATAGCACGCGGAAATGTCCCCATTTTTCTTGGAGTAAAAATGTTGACAGAGCAAAAAACATCAAAGATTTTCACTGCATGCACCGAGAGAAATAGTTTTCTTGTGATGAGGAAATCATTTTGCTTGATTTAAGAGTGTGTCACATCAATTCAAATTTACTTGAATCAGGCATTGAATGAAGAGTAAATTTTTATTATGAATAAATGTGTTTGCCGTAATCAGCTGTTGATGATTACTTTAAACTAGCACAAATACCTTGATTCTATTAGCTGTAATAAAACTTAAATTGAGGCAATAAATATTTAGCACAAGCATTCACAGAGATATACATCAAGAAATAATATTCTTGTATTTAGAAATTGTTTTGCTTGAATATATAACGTGAGAGACTGCTTGATTTAAGTGGGCATCGGTGAAAGTAAGATGACGTGAATATTACAAGATTGATATCTTCTACAAAAAAAAGCTTACAAAAATATTTAAAGATTGATATGAATGGCTTATTGCAATAACATAATAAGCGACATAATTTTTAAAATTGTTTCTTATTTTCGGTTAATTCTTCTCTGAAATACCAATACCCACTGAAAAGGTGGTGGCTATTTCCTTAAATATCTAACTCACCCAGAGAAAAAATTTAGTAAAACTTAATAATCACACTTCGATTTAACTATTTTTGCCTATGATTTAGCTTCAAAGGGTGACATATTTGTTCTAAAGTGTTTTCACTTTGATTTTAAAAATAACAAGTAACAATAAAAAAGTTAATTGAAATTGTTTTCATACTTAAACCAAAGTGTATAAATATTTGAACTAATGTGTTAAAATATTTAATTTAATTGTTCTCCAAAGTAAAAGTTAATTTTTCCATACTGATTTCAATTATTCCACTGTAAATTCAAGTTTCTGTTCTAATAATAAAGTGTCTTATTATTTAATTTTAAATTCATTCCTATTCAGTTATTTATTGAAATATATTTTTAATTGAAATAAAAAGTTTCATATTAAATTCAACTATTCCAAGAATTAAGTATGCTCATGCTCATTTTTACCATGCGGTTTTTCTTTGGGTGCACCTCTTTGTTTAATTTCCTTGCTTAGTTCTATTTTTTATACGACTTGCTATAACTACAAAATACATTTTTTATAACTTTAATGCCGGTTATTTCGAAATGTGGCATATGTTGCATTCCACGGGAAATGAGAAAATAAGATTGAAAATATTTTTATATTGTTGAAGCTTTGTATGCTGCAGGAACGAAAAAATAATTTCCATAAGAAATACATTGAGATTTTTGACAACGAACAGGCAGTGAAATTTTTTTCGCCAGCTAGTACGGTGTAGAAGTGAAAATTATTGCTGTTTCCAAATGTCCATTCGTGAGTGGAGAGTTGAAATATAAAAATTTCGCTGTCGATTATATGCCCGTACACTTAATTGGCGCGGAAATTTGCCATTCAACAATAAAAAATAAGCAGTAAGTATTTTTAAGTGTTGAATTTGTTATTTATTTAATTTATTGTTGCATTTATATAGTTTTTATAAGAAATAAAATTGCAGCAATAAAAATATGAATCTGTCAACCAGAACAGCAAGTGCATTTTCTCCACACAAAAATGTTGACACCACACCAAAATTTCGCGTGCTTTTGATACCAAAAATTTTCGTTCCTACAGCAAAATTAGATTGAATGGCAAATTTCCGCGCCAATTAAATGTACGGGCATATAATCGACAGCGAAATTTTGATATTTCAACTCTCCCCTCCTCTCCCCTATTTGGCAACATAGCAATAATTTTCGCTTTTACAGCTGGCGAAAAAAAAATTTCAATGTATTTTTTATGGAAATTTTTTTCATTCCTACAGCATACTAAGCTTTAACTATAAAATTGATTCGAACATGGCCGCCGTTTGACGAACGGGTTTCATAATATCTGTGGTCACAAGGAATAATGACTAAACTCAAAATATCGTAAAAAAGCGATATGGAATTTACTTTATTGCCAATTCTTGGAAGTATGCAGATATCCATTTTTTGCCCAGAATTGATCATCACTTATGTCTGCACATATTTTGTTTGTTACGGTTCATATATTAAAAAAAAAATGGGTCGTAATTCGTGCAATTAAAATATCGTTTTTTGCGATATTTTGAGTTTAGTCGTTATTCCTTGTGACCACAGATATGTAAGCCCTTTAAGACCAAAAAAAAATATACCAATCGAATGGATTTCTTATATACATTTTAATTTTGATACCGAAATATGGGGTCAGATTTACGATGAACACTATTGCCTAGTCTAACAGCCCTATTCTGGTTGTTAGCTTAACAAGAAATAGTTAAGGAGCTCTTGTTAAGCTGATTGTTATGTTATGTAAATGTTAGTATTCTTAAAAATCATTAACAACATAAAAGCTTAAAAAGCTTTTAAAGTTCACCATGCATGGTGAAAATCGATATGCCTATTGAAAGAAGAGATGAGCGATATAAACAGATGCTTCGAGTGCAGCTTGTGACTTTGCAAGCGCTTGAAAAATTTTCCACGGCTACTGAAAGATTTCATTATCAACACTTAAAATAAGTAAAAAATTCTTCCATTTTTCAGTTTAATGTAATTTAAACTCAATATTATATTATAATTTGTATTTTTTTTATAATTTTCACAACTATTTTCTATCTAAGCACATACATTTCATTCGTTGTTAAGACTCTTTCTGTTATTAACAAAATTGTAAGGAAAAGAGCTTTTAAATTTGCAGCAGAATACGAAACTTTAACAAATTCTTAATATTAACTATTTTGTTAATGTGGTGAGCTTAGTTAAGCTGCTTGAATAGGGCTGTAAGTATAGTTAATTAGAGTATAACAAAAATATAAGAGTACTAGCTGATATACCCGGTGCTATATCATATCAATTTTTCACGCAATTATTCGCAAAGTTTGTGCTTTTCTATATACAAAAAATCTAAAACAATTTGGCCATTTCAACCATTGAAAGGACATTTACAGAGCTTCTTATGAGCTTTTCTGCTGTGCGTTTTATTAAATTTTTACAGAATGAATCAAAAACAGGACCTGCTTGTTTTATAAAGACTGCAAACGCCTAAACTGCATGTTCTCAGGAAGCTTTTAATGGAATTTATAATTCTCTGGGGTGTGTCATTGTCTGCAGAGAGGGTTTAAACCAAGGTCACTCGGCGCCAAAGCCACGCACTTACACTTTGTGCTTCGGCCGCCACGTTTTTATATTTACCCAAATTTTTACCTTTTCTGTTATCGCCAAACATACTAAGCTCCTCAGATTCGTCAAACACCTTAAATGTTTAAGGTAAATAATCTGCCATGCAAGAATTTTGAAAGTTATATTATCGCAATTTGGTAATTACATAACTTTGCGGTAAGTAACATTCTTGGTTAAGATGTCTTTTAAGAGAAAAATTTTGTTTTCTATAGGAACATGCAAGTTGCTTAACCCTTGGACAAACGCATGGTTCTGGACAGGCATATTTCATTTTTGAGCATTAATTAACATACTTATAGTTTAGGAGATACCTGTATTTCACGGTTGCTGTCTAAAATATTGTTGGCTTTCCATTTTTAAAAAAAATATTCTAAAATATCGTTCCAACACGAATATACCGCATCAAAGTAACAAATCGTGTATATGAATATGTTTATGTTACTTTGATGCGCTGTATTCGATTTGACGATAGTCGTACGCGCGCATTTCGTCAACAAACCGACAAAGCTGCTCCCATTCGCGACATATGGAACTTATTGAATAACAATCTTGCCAGTAATTTTGAACCATACGAAAGTGTAACCATCGATAAGCAGCTATTTCCATACCGTGGGCACACAAAGTTCACGCAATACATCCCATCAAAGCCCGCAAAGTCCACTGTGCACTACACCGAGAAAGTTGAAGGCGTAGCAAAAAAATCGGAAGCTATATAATTTTACAATTCAACAAAGGCCGGCATTGATACAATGGATCAAATGGTAACGCATTACTCCAAAAAACGGTCAACCAGACATTGGCCATTAGCATTTTTTGCAACATGATAGACGTCATGGGATAAGCCGCTTACATCATATGCAATGAAAATACAGAAGGAACCAGAAAAGAGAAGCGACGAATGTTCTTGAACACGCTGAGTAAACAATTGGTGCTTGCTAATACTGAAAATCGCATGGACAACAACCATATTATGGGACAACATTCAGCCCGTTTGGCCATTAAATCTTTCTTTGGAAGGCCGTTGAATATTCCCAGCAACATGCTGCCTAACCAACAAAGCGGCCCTAGTACACTGAATTCCAGAAAATATTGCAGAATTTGTGCCACGCTAGACGAAAAGCAACGTAGGAAGACACGTTTTTACTGCACCAAATGCACTAATCCTGTGTGCCAACAACATTCTAAAGTTGATTATACTTGTTCTTCAAGCATTCTACAAAATTAATAAAAAAATTTTTACATTTAGGTAACTACATATGTCAACAAATCAAAAAAAAGTCTAGACAAAAATAATAAACGAGCATGCTTAGAAATTCAAAGTTACGGTACCCTTTTTGGCATACAAATGCATAAAAACTTATAGGGGTCTGGCCAGGCATATGTGTTTGTTCGAAGGTTTCAGAATATGTGTTTGACGGGGGGTTAAAATTTCTAAGAAATTGACACCGCAAAAAATTTCTAATGTACTAATATTATTTTTTGGTAAAATTGAAAAAAAAATCAATCAAAAATGAAAGTTTTGGCTCTGAAAGTGAATAACTCGGTCATGTTACAAAGAATTTCACACCGTTTTTTTCGTTGGAAATTCTGATTAATTTTGCGTACAATCTTGTTTCAATTTTCTTTATTTTCGTTTTCCTTCTAATTTTTCCAATTTTCCAAAAAAGCCTTAATGAATTTTTTTTTCGCAAAAAATGTTGGTCAAAATATTTGTTGTTGAAAAAAATATTAAAAATCAAAAATGGCTCCTTTAATGTTCCTGTAATATGGTATGCATAAATGTAGGGTTGATGTAAAGTTTCTATCGTAAAATCTGTGGTCACAAGGAATAATGACAAAACTCAAAATATCGTAAAAAAGCGATATGGAATTTACTTTATTGCCAATTTTTGGAAGTATGCAGATATCCATTTTTTGCCTAGAATTGCTCATCACTTATGTCTGCATGTATTTTGTTTTTAGTGGTTCATATATTTCAAAAAAATGGGTTGTAGTTCGAGCAATTAAAATATCGTTTTTTTACGATACTTTGAGCTTAGTCGTTATTCCTTGTGACCACAGAAATTTAAAAACGTTTTAAATGATCGAAAAATCAAGCCTATCATAGAAATTTAAAATTTTTTTTTTGTTTATTTTTATTCATTTTTGTTTTTGTAATTTTTTCGGCACAAAAAGTAATGGTGTAGTGAAAGAATCATGACAATTTCTCAATTCAAATACTTGTTTAACTCAATTCAAATACTTGTGTAAAGAAATACTGCCATAGCAACAGCGCACCATTCCGGGTCAAACTTTAAAACAAAACTATCTGCAGACCCAGCCGCACACACACACCAAATTTCATCAAAATCTGTCAAGCCGTTTAGGAGGAGTTCAGTGACAAAACCATGTACAGAAAAATTTTATAAATAAAGATAATTTAGATAAAATATAATAAGGGTTCTCATTTAAGCATGTAAACATGTAAACATGTATAGCCTTTAAACTTTTGATGAGCGATAAAGTGTAAATAGCGTAAATGTCGACCAAATGGCGGCTGCGGCTACAACAATATTATGACTTTTTTAAATTCTAAACCTTTCAAAAACCTTCATTAACATAGAAAAATAAATAAAACGTGTTCTCATTTACTCCAACTACTTTAAACATGCAATGATTAGCGCCAAAGACAACCCTCATTCACACACGTAGATTTACATGCTAGTTCACACTACAAAATAGGCTCGGAAATGATGTAAACTTACGCCGATACAAATTTTGACAGATAGTTTACGCACATGTAAGTTCACAAGGCTTACAATGTTTACGGGTCAGTTACATGCTTAGATGAGAACCCTTAATAACTCCAGTCTAAAGCAAATGCTTCTTGGTCAAAGTAATTTTTTCTTAAACTAAGACATTTTCCTATATTTTCTCGATGCAAGAAAAAAATATTTTTTTAACTAAGAATCTTATGAATGAGTGAGAACCCATAACCTTCATGCTTTGGATCAAGCATAGAATGCTTGATTTTTTTTCTCTCCGTGTAATAGAAGATGTGCTTATTGCTTTTTTCTTCTTGTTCTTCTTCTTTTTTGGGACTCTTATGGAATTAATGTTCAGGCATTCTATTTGATTTGAAAAAACTATCGTTATCTTCTCTATGACTCTAATGTGCTATAGGTTATAGCTTTTTTTGGAGTTCTAATTTTATTTTTAAGCACAGCATTTTTTTTTTTTTTTTGCTGCGATTACAATAGTTTTTGGTCTAAAAATACCTTGAAGCACCGGCGTGTGTTAGGAATGGCGACAACTGGCGACTGTATCCACTGAGTCTCCCGATACGATGCAGCGCTGGCGACTAAAAATTTTCAATTTTTTTTTTTTTTTTTTGTGTTTTCACTTAAAGGCGTCCGATGTTCTAGCTTATTTTTTAAACACTAAATAGTCATTTTTGGTATGTTTTGCAGCTTAGTTAAGATTTCAACCTTTTATAAGTTTAACTATTTGATAACTTCATTTTTTTTCTTCTCTATTTTTTGCTTAAAATTCACGGAATGAATTTTTCTTTCCAAATTTTTTTCACAGTTTAACTGACCATTTTTTAAGCAAATCTTTTTCGGTGTGTTGTGTATAAAAAAAAATCTTTAACAATTTCTTTGTTTTCAGAACTTATTTTATCAATTCTTATATATTACTTTTTCTTCTTCTTCACTTTATCTATAGAACTAGTGCCAATTTTTCCTGCCGTCGTCTATCCACCAGGAGTGCCCCAGAAGTGCACACAACGCAACGCAACGCAGAGACTGAACTAAAATAAAGGGTGACACCGCGCATTTAGTACCCTATAATTTTCGCTGCTCGCTCAATTTGTCCCTTGTACGTTTTTGCTAAAGCCCCCTCCCCCTCTCTCTCTCTCTCTCATCACCCAACCCAACTAAATTCGATGTTGATGCGAGCGGGCTCGCACTCAACACACCCAGCATGCGCTTTGCTTTGGTTTTTGAATCCACGCACCCAAGTCAATAGTCCACCTCTCACGCGCGCTTCCTTGACACTTTGCGGACATTTATACCATTTCGTCGCAGGAGCCGGATATTTTTTCGACATTTCTTCATTTTCTTAGTGGTGCAGCCCTCTTCATTTTCGAATTATATTTACGAAAGTAGTGCGCAGGTGCATTTCTTCGAGTGAAGGGAAAAAGCATATTTTAAATCTGAGGGTGGAAAATTCGAATTTCATAAAGTGTGTTTTTGTGTTATGCCGAGAACAAGCAAATACCATATTGCCAGCAGTAATTTTTTTTCTGAACAACTTTTCATCAATTATCCCGAATTCACTTTTTCGAATCTGAAATTAATCTGATTTAATAAAAAACATGTGAAACTTATTTCTCTTTCTTGTGTTCTGTAAATTTGGTTAATGTTTAAACAAACAAATCTAATTTCAATGTCATTAAGTTAAAACCACCGTGGAACGATATTTTGCTGAAGACCAAGCTACTTTAAGCCTCAAAGAAGTTTATTTTCTTATGGATATAAACAACCAGTACTATCAATATTTCCATAATGCTTAAAATGTACCTGCTTACTCCCTCGCATTGGGCAATCAATTTATTTCGTTATGTTAAGACATGTGATAACCTGTTCTTTTATATTTTCCGTTTGTAAAAACTTGTCGTTGATGATATTGTAATGCTGAAATGTAAGCGGAATGTGGCAAAAGCTTATTTTTATTTCTTATGCTGATAGTTAATTTTCATTGTTAAGCAACAGTTATATTTCAATCGTTTGTCAGCTTCGTCGTTTTTTTTAACACAAAGTTTTACAGTGAAGTGTTTTTGTGAAAATTACACTGTTGCTAAATTGTCAACCTTTTCCAAAATTACCGACTTCGATCGAGTAAAGGTTTTAAATTTAGCTTTTAACTCACATAAAAAGCAATGCTATGTAATAAAGATAGTTAAGTTTGAGTTCAGTTTGAGTTTAGTTCGAGTTAAGTTTGAGTTCAACCAAAACTGTTCACACCAAGATCGGCAGAATTAAGTTTAGTGTGACTTGTTTTTGTTTACTTATGTGTTGGCATATTTCTCGATTTCTCATAGTTCTCAAGTAGACTTCAATTCCACGCCATCTCTGCGTACACATGCGAGCTATTCCTTGCGCTGCGCAAATCGCAATTATTATCGACCCATACTGATATAAAGACGTCATCTCCTAAACTTTCCCAAGTTCTATTCTTCGCTTTTTTGGTTCATTTTTTGCAAATAGTAAGTTGCACAATTTTAAACACAGCTTTTTTTGACATTTCTCAGCACAAAATCGTGAAATACAATGAATTTACCGTGTCATCTAAAAAGTTGCAACTGAACATACCTTTTCATCTGAACATTGGCATACTTTAAGGCATTTCTCACATTGAGTTTTAATAAACGGAGAATCAAAATGAGTTTATTAAAGAGTTCACATTGAATTCTCACGGAGGGAAATAATATTCTTATATTAAGCAAGTATTTTGCTTGATTTAAGAAAATTTAAAATTAAGTCTCATTTGCTCACATTAAGCATTGAAAACTAAAATTAAGAAAAAATAATTATAATGAGAATTTATGTCTAAAATGATTAGAATAAACTATTGCTTGAAACAAGCATAAAATACTTGATCCTAGAATCTAAAACAAGACTTGCATCAAGAATATATTTTCTTAATTTAATCAAACGCAGAGTTAGTTATTTAAAATATTATTGAATTAAAATGATATTGCACGATGGAAAAAATAAAAACAAACTCAATTTAACCCTCGGATGGGTAATAATGATACGGACAGTAAATGAACTATTACGTATATATTAGAACTATATCAGAGCTAATAGCATGGATTAAGTAAATTCTTTTCTTTAAAAGAAAAATCAAAGCATTCTTATATTAAGAAAATTGTTTTTTGGATGAAGTAAATTGTTCTCAATTCTACAAAAACCAATTTTTAAAATCGAGCAAATTATGCTCGCTTTCAGCAAATTGTTTGCTTGGATCAAGCATATTCTTCTTTTAGTAAGAAAATTGCGTTTCTAATCTCAAGCAAAACATTCTAGTATTAAGAAACTAGTTTACTTGAATCAAGCAAATTGTTCTCAATTCATGGAAAATAAATTTCTCAAATTAAGCAAATTTTGCTAGTTCTCAGTAAATTTTTTACTTGAATCAAGCAAATTGTTCTCAATTTAAGGCAAATAAATTTCTCAAATTAAGTAAATTATTCTAGTTTTCAATAAAATGTTTACTTGAATCAAGCTAATTGTTCTCAATTCAAGGCAAAAAATTTCTCAAATCAAGCAAATTATTATAGTTTTTGACAAACTGTTTACTTGAATCAAGCAAATTGTTCTCAATTCATGGGAAATAAATTTCTCAAATCATGATAGTTTTCAGTAAATTTTTTACTTGAATCAAGCAAATTGTTCTTAATTCATGGAAAATTAATTTCTCAAATTAAGCAAATTATGTTAGTTTTCAGGAAATTTTTTACTTGAATCAAGTAAATTATTCTCAATTCAAGGCAAATAAATTTCTCAAATCAAGCAAATTATTGTAGTTTTCAGCAAATTGTTTACTTGAATCAAGCAAATTGTTCTCAATTCAAGGCAAATAAATCTCTCAAATTAATTAAATTTTTCTAGTTTTCAGTAAAATGTTTTCTTGAATCAAGCAAATGATTCTCAATTCAAGGCAAATAAATTTCTCAAATCAAGCAAATCATTCTAGTTTTTAGTAAATCGTTTACAAGAATCAAGCAAATGGTTCTCAATTCAAGAAAAATAAATTTCTCAAATTAAGTAAATTATTCTAGTTTTCAGTAAAATGCTAACTTGAATCACCCAAATTGTTCTCAATTCAAAGCAAATAAATTTCTCAAATCAAGCAAATTATTCTAGTTTTCAGCAAGTCGTTTACCAGAATCAATTGAATGGTTCTCAATTTAAGAAAAATAGATTTCTTAAATCAAACAAATTAGTCTAGTTTTCACTAAATTCCGTACTTGCATCAAGCAAATTGTTCTCAATTCAAGGAAAATACATTTCTAAAATCAAGTAAATTAGTCTAGTTTTCAGCAAATTGGTAATTTGAATCAAGCATACTTTTCTCACTTTAAGTATATATTATACAATGCAGAAAAAATATTCTAGAGTTTTAAGCAAATGTTTCTTGAATTGAGAATTTTTTTCTTAATATCATGTGTTTTTAATTTGCTCAATTCTAGCAAATTAATACTTGAATTGAGCAATTAATGCTTGAGTGTAAACTGCTGGGCTATTTGCATGATTCAAGTATAGAATGCTTGATTTGTTTTCTTTCCGTGAAACGACAAGACTTTTTAACTGGAAACTCAAACTAAACTCTCTGTGTAAACATAAAATAAGGCAAGTAAGGGAATATCTCCGGTTATGGGACACGTTAGGTTTTGGCTCATAACTTTTGACAAAGTATATAGTATGCGGACTTATTCATAGCTTTAAAAAGCTTATTGGATATAAGCTAAATTTTTTCTAAAGTAACTACATATATTGATTTAGTCAAATAGAAAAATTTTACGGCCCATTGTATAAGGATTCATTTTTTGACAAAAAAAATTTGTACCCGGTTGTGGGACACCTTGACAAATTCACTAAATATAGAAAAATATTAAGAAAAACCACCAAAAATATGAAAACTAACAAAATTTATTCATGTAAATAACCTTCAAAGGCACAAAAAACACAGAAAATGTCACTTTTTTCATGTAATTCATCATATTTTTGATATGGCTTAAAATGTGTAAAAATGCAAGAAAACACAATTTATAAATATTCGGACAAAAACGATGATATTTGACATTGCCAGTCAAATGCATACTTTAAATGCAAAAGACAAGGTGTCCCACAGCCGATTACATGAGGTGTCCCACAACTGGGAATTTCGAAGTGACTGTCAAAATTGTATGGTGAACATATTTTCCCAGAAATTTATGTTTCATCACAAAATACAATGAAAGGAAATATGCCTAACACTCCTTTTTAAATAAAAAAGTTCAATGCGCACCCTCAAAAAATTTTTTTTACTTTTTATTTTTCAATGCTCACAGCAAGCCAACAAATGCGTGTATTCACTTCGGTGTTAGCAAAATAACAATTCAAATCCACAAATAATAATCCACGATATTTGCTTTCTATCAAAAAATAGAAATAGTGTCCCACAACCGGAGACACTCCCCTACTTGATATATATATTTGACATAGTTGTTTTGTTCTCAGGCCTATGATAAAATTCAATGAAGAAATTTTAATGAGAAATATTTTTCTAAGCCCCAGTTGATGGATATTTTATAACTCTTTTTGAAAATTTTTTTTTAAAGTAACCTTAAACGAAGTCGTAGAGGTTTAAGATACCCCATGAAAATGTTTGTTGGGAAGTTTTACTATCAATCCCTTTGGTCAAGATTTTTCTAAGACGTGCTTCTATGGAGAAAGATAGTCAGTTTTTAGTTACTTTATGTAAAAAGTTTATCACCAGCAGAATTGTTTTTTTTTATTTTCAATACACCGCGTGAATATTTTAAAAAAAGATGTAATTGTATTTACTATACGATTTCTTGGAGAACAATATTCGAAGTAAAAAAAGATTTTCAGAATATGAAGAATCAATATTAAATAATGCAAATTCAATGTGATTGAAAAATTAACAAAGTGTATAAAGTATATTTCTAACAGTAGGGATATTAATCTGTTTACTGTGTATCATAAGGAAAAAATTTTCAATGCATGGTTTTAGAGAGTTCTTAAATTAAGTCTACTATTTGTTCTCTCTTTTATCCAATGATAAAACTGATTCTGTATTTTATCCAATAGATATACCTTATTTGTATGGGAAATTTTTTAGTTCATTTGATTTTTGCTCCCAAAACGAAATAAGCTTCGTTTAGACCTAAAAACATTGGCCTAACAAAACAAAATTTGGTCCCGATTGGACAACGGAAAAATGTGCCCGACGGACTCCTTAAAATCCTTAGGGGCTTCACCTATGCACTAAGTCAAAAGAATTTATTTAGTACTTTTTGTACTTTTTATGTTAGAGAAAACATAAATTTAGAGTAAACTTAAAATTTATATTGACAATTACTCTGACGTGACTTTCGCAACGCAAATACACGTATAATTTTTAAAAACTTCTCTTCAAGAATCCATTGGTTGAAGCAACCATAATTACTTTGGTTGTTGAATTGCGTTATAATTGTTTATGCTCAAACAAAAATAACTGTGTCAAAAGAATTTATTTAGTATTTTTTGTTCTTTTTATGTTAGAGAAAACATAAATTTAGAGAAAACTTAAAATTTATATTGATAATTACTTAGACTTGACTTTCACAACGCTGATACACGTATAATTTTTGAAATCTCCAGAAAGAATCCATTTGTTGAAGTCTATAATTACTTTGGTTGCTGAATTGCTTTATAATTGTTTATGTTCAAACAAAAATAACTTTTTTTTTTGTTTTCGTTTTATTTTTGTCGATATTGTGCGTCACAAGCTGCATAACTACTCCCATGGGCGCTTACTGTGTAAGGTAGAAGTCATCAGTGTTTTGGTGGCCATGTCAGAACAAATGTTAAAGACAATTGTATACAGTCATTGCAAGCCTCGCAGCTACATTGTTTCTATGATATAGTCTATATCCCACTGGGTCATTAAAAAAGAATGCCAGAGACAACTTTAATTTCTATCGCCACTTTACGAGTAATGCCTCAAATTATTGACTTTCAATCACTACTTTTAGTGAGCAGTCGATTCTCACAAAACCTCTGCTTTGGCAATAATGGGCTCAGTTAATGGGCTATAAATAATGAAGACGATTATTCAAATTCCAAAAAAATGCATGTACAAATTTACCACATTGCTGGGTTTTATCTATCAATATTAAATTGAAAGTTAAAGAAGTTTTTACATCGAAAATCAGAAAAGTAAGTGAAATGTGAATAGCAAACTCATCGCTAAGAGCTCTTGCTTGGCCGAAATTTCCGTTTGATTAAACACGAATTGAGTGTGGTGAGTTGCTAAGAAGACTGAGAGGTGAAAAATGAAACAGGCTTCCTGGACAACAACCCACTGAAACACAAGCAAAGGTGAAGCAAAAAGTGAACGTTTTGTGAACATTTTCGGATGGGGTCTTTTTTCTTAAGAACATTTTGATTTTCGAACTTAGAGATTGCTTACGTTGTGTCAAGAAACTTAAAGCTACAAGAAAAAACAGTTCATTATACAAAATTTTCTATCAATTAATACGCATTGGTAAAATGACTAATTGGGCTTTATCAAAAAATGTAATTTTTTGCCTCAACAAGTTCACGAACGAACCATAAATTAACATTGATATGATTAAACAAATTGGATAAGATACTTGGATTGGAAAAAAGAGGAAATAATGGAATTTGATATATGAATTTGAAGTTACTGAGATTTGAACGCATTCTTCGTCACTCTCTAATACAATACGATTCCGTTAGGCCAATGTAGCGTATTAAATTTATTTCAATTTACATTGGAAATAACATCGTTAAGGTGCTTCGTATGTACCTGTAGAAAGCACACACTACACGGAGAGAACTCAGTGCTGATATTATTCCCTATGCTCGCTCATAGCTTGTGCGCTAATAGCGCACATTTATCAACTATGAGCAACTCATCACAAAGAAAGCATTTGTGCTCATAAATGCGTAGCAAGAGAAAATCATTAGGGATATTCACGATATGATGTATTTGCCCTTGTATTGTGCATTTTTGATAAATTTGATATTTTTAGTAAATTTTGCAAAACTACAAAAAGGAAATGAACAGCGTTCTAAACACAACACTGTGGCAAAAATACAACGACGGAACCCTATTGTATTCTTTGTAAATTTCGTTATGCATTTGATCAGCTGATCGCAAAAGCATTTCTACTCAGCATGAATAAAGCTATCGGCTACGCTGTGAGTTTATTTAATAAAAAGTAATATAATTTAGTGTTTCGTTTCAATTTTTTAATAATTTCCTTTAGTTAAATGATAATTTCAATAAATATTTAGAAACAAAAGTGCATACACGAATCTGCTGATCTTAGAATACAATACTTTATTTAAGGTTTGTTCAAAATAAGTTGTAAGAATTGTATATTTCGTATAAATTTATCACCCTTTTATATATGAGTAAGTTGTGTAAGATGTGTTACCAAAGTGTTCGTAATGTATGAGCAACTGGCGTAAGATGTGTTGCTGAAGTGTTGATGGAGTATGCGCAATTGACATTGAATTGAATAAAACTTTTCAGGAAATATTGAAGATTTTTGCTATTTTATTATAAAAGCTATTCATTTGTATAATATATAATAAAAATTTCTTATAATCTATAACCTTAAAATATTTACTATTATTCGCTTTATTATTAACTTTATTTATTTGTTTACACTTAAGTCAGGCTGTAGCCATAATTTTTCATATTTTTCTTTTCTTTACTGCTTCTTACATATCGCTGGCTTAACATGTAAAGGCTCTAAGTCCATATTTTACAATTTTACAGGAGAGACAAAAAACAATCAAACTTTTTTTTTAATAAAAATTTTTGGAATCTGTAAATGCATTTTGTTTTTGTATTTGTCTTTGTTTTTTATTTGCGTAAAAGCAAAAAGAAAAAATTAAGTATTTGGCGAGATTAAAGCTTTCTTGGACTTAGAGCTTTTTCTGTTGCTTAGTTTGAATGTTTTCATGGACTTAGATCCTTTTCTTTAAACTTGTTTCCCATTATATTTCATACTTACCATATTGAAAATGTACTTTTCTTGCATTTTTATTGTTGACATTTAAAAAGCTAATAAAAATATGTAAACAAGTAAAGATTATTTTTAAAGAAACAGATTTTATTCAAAAATATGATTAACATTATAATGGTTATTTAAACGATAGAAATGTTAAAAAATTCATTTCAATTTCGATATTTGTTTATACTTGTACATAATGAAAACAAAAATTATTCAGTCTTATTTCAATGCTGTTATAAAAAAATATTAATTTTTTTTAATGTACTTAAAAGTAAGATAATTGGCGAAAATTTTTTATTCGTATGGCAAATTGTCATAAAATTGATGGTATTTTGTAGGCAAAATAGATTTTAGATATTGTAAGTCTTCGAACTTTCGAGTCTTTATTTTTATTCTCTCTTGACGAAGTTGGTGTAAATCCGACCACTCCAGTGCAACAACATTTTCATTTATTTTTTGGGGGAGCTTTTTCCATTCGTCAGGAAATCTTAGTTTGAAATATATTTCACCATTTGGTGTGTATCGTAAACCACGAATGTCCGTCACTTTGGAATCGCCTTTTCCACGACCAGGGCGAATACTTTTACAAAATTGTACATTGCTAAATTTTTTAAAAAACGAATAATCCAAATAAGTAACGTCATAAGGGTCAGGTTTTCTCCTCGCTGCTTTACATATTGCAATGTATTCAGCAGGTACATTGACATTTCTGTTTTTCATGGCTCGCTCTATCGTAGAGTGTACACTATCCGCTTCCATTTGTGTGTGACCAATTTCCAATATTTTTTGTTCAATTGTTATTTTATGTTTAACTGCTGTATTCAACAAGGCATTGCTCATCACACAATTGCGGTTCTGGTATGTGCAACCGTCACTATAAAATATTATTTTCATGGGATTATTACCTTCACTCAGAATTTTTTTTTCCACAAAGTACGCCCATATACTTGCAAACTCTTCAGCATTTAGTCCACCTTCCACTTCATCCCACAAAAAACAGAAAGCTCTTTGGTTGCTAAGAGAATAAAAAACTAAATTGTGAACCTGTAATTTTGTGCGGTAATATAGGCTGCTAACATGAGATTTAGGAGCCATTAGTACCGCTTGCAGGTCTACTGTAAAAACATATGTTTCCTCGTTTTTGTCTTTTCTCTTTTCATTTCTAGCTTCTTCTTTTTTCTTCTGGTGGAGGGCGTATTCTTCATAAGGGACATTGTTGACTGAATAGCGAGCACATAATTCACATTGATCTTTTTTTGGTAGAAACAATGCCAAATGTTTAATATTAAATGTTTTATAAAATACGGCAACTGAAAGTGACTGCATGTTCTTCTCTTTGCACCAATCATTGGCATAAAAATCGTATAGCCCCTTTTTTGAGCGCCATTCTGGCAGCAGATATTTTTTTTGCGTATCAGCACGACAATAATGCGATTCCATTGATGGAAGGGCATCAAAGAATGAATTGAGGCATTGTCTTTCATTTTTCAAGTATCCCTTCTTAAGAGTATTTTTCTTTGAACTTGTTTTTGAAATTGAAGGCATCTTCAACCAATTATGCACAGCCTTCGAGCCTACGTCTAACGTGTTCAAGAAGTACTTTCTGCACACTCGCATTTTTTTGCCCTGTTTCTTGAGATAATATTTTAAGGTTAGGCTTCTTTTTGATTCACTTAATCATTTTCTATTTCGCGGTCTTTTAATAGGAGCTGATTCAATTAAAGTGTTTACATAAACTTTTTTTCCTTCCCAATTCATTTTCCAAAACTCGTTAAAAATATTTTTTCTATCATCGTCATTTATCTCCGCACATTTCATGGCACCATTATTTTTACATTTGCATTTACCTTTTATATTTCTTGATTCTTTCGGATTTTCGTTATTCCAAACATTGTTGTCCTTTACTCTTCCAAAATAACTTTTGCCTTTTTCTCTCCGCATTCTATTTTTGACTGAAAACCAAGCTGCATTTTATACTTGTACTCTTTTTTTCGAGTTTTAGTTTTAGTTGGTAATTCACATGAATCATCGGAGTCACTATGAAACCCATATGGAACCAGACCTACGACTCCGTCGTCTGACTCAATTCCATAAACGCCACCACTTTCAATGGGTTGAGTTCCAAAGTTGGAGTTACCAGTAAATGCCATGGCAGGCGTCTAATGAAATCATGATTTAACTATATATTCTAAAAATTTAAATGTATTGAAATATTGTTACCTTAAGCACAATTAATTACACTAACACGTTGATATTTAACAAAATAAGAGTAAATCAATTACTTTAAATCATTTAATCGATATTTTTAACACATGTGATTCTAGATAATAGAATTATTAACTTCTACACCAGAATGATCGATGTCCATTCGTGTGGAGATAAACTAAGATAAACAATGAGAGATAAGCAGGTGACGATTAATGTCAAGATTGTCAATTGATACTCAAAACAACAACAGTGTAGCCAATGCGGAATAATATTATGTCTCAGAGTAGCAGTTGATACGACAACATTGGAAGAAGTGAGATATTACACAAAGATGTGATAAATTGCACTTAGCGCCTTTACTCATCACTACAAAACAACAACAAAAACAACAAAAGAGATAACTTTGTTTTTTTTTTTTTGTAATCGATGTATTTTCACTTATTGAACATAACTGCATCAAAATCTAAATTTCTAAGAAAAGTGGACTTAGAGCCTTTACATGTTAAGCCAGCGATATGATAATAATTTCTTATAAACTATAACTTTAATTTATTCAGTATTATTAACTTTATTTATTTGTTTACTCCTAAACCAGGCTGTATCTAAAATTTTTCACATTTTTCCTTTTCTGCACTGCTTCATTGTCTCACAGAGCTGCTGTGTTGTTTTCTTTGTGTTCTTCGTTATAAGCACTTGATATTAATTTATGATCAACGCTTGTAAATTGTGTACGCTTTTAAGAGAAATTCATTCATAATGTTTCGTTGATCATAAAAATTATAGAAATTACAAATTGATCATAATATATAATCAGTGTTTTACACATGTTATATACAGAATTATAGCAAAGCTTGTCAGCATAGTCCGTAATACATGAGCAGAACTTATATATGGCTAAAAGTAACATATTTTGTATTTTATGATCAGCTTGATCATGACTTGCGCAAAGAATTTTCTCCGTGTACAAGTCACTGAATAAAATTTTAAACTTTCCCTCACAAGTACCTCAGAAGTTTATTTATCAAGAAAGAATATTTCAAATCTGGGGCCGAATTACAGCATCCGTGATCGAGCAAAATTGTACAAGATTGATAGGCACTTGTCTTGTCGTGCCCTTCGTAATTTTGCTCAATCACGGGTGCTGCAATTCGGCCCCTGTATTCACAAGTTTCTAGGAAGTAATTTCAATGTAAGCCACTATGATTCTTAAGAATGGAACCTATTGGAAGTAAGTTGGGATTAACCTATCTATGATTGACCTATCAAAAACATGAAATCTCTTTTTATAAGAAATGGTTGTAAAAAATATAAAATTAATTTATATCTGTAGAAAGACGAATTTTCAGGGTAATTTTTTTTTTAATTTACGCCCTCATTTTATTTTATATTCGAAATATTAGTCCAAAAGTTTTATTCAAAGTATTATCTTTAATATCAGGATCTTTTTCTTGTATTGATCGAAACTCATTTAATTAAGTGTGTCGATATTTATCAAGTCATTTTCAAATGGAAAAGTCAAATTTTCAAGCGAGATAGTTTTTTTACTTTTCTTCATCGTTTTATTTTAATTTCGAAATGTCCAAAAGTAAGCAGTATCTTGAATAAGCAGGTTTTTTCTGTTATATTGATCGAAACTCCATCCTGCCCATGGAAACATCCTGGAAAATTACACACAGGTGAAGTAATAAAACAACAATTTATGTATTTATATTTATTTATTCATTTAAAACACAAAAACAAAACTGGAAACCTTTTAAGTTAGAGAGAGCAATATTTCGAGCACGCATGTGTAAATATTACGCAGACTATCTTTCTAGGTTTAAACACTCAAATAAAATATGATCTCCAAAGCAACAGACTTTAAAGGATAAATTAGCTATTGAATGCCTTTTTAAATTGTAATCATAAGTCGTTTCCTTTTGCAGGGGTTAAAATTAGTAATTTTTAAAATTTTAAATAAATTTTTCAACCAGGTTTTTCACTGCAGTTAGGGTTATTTTAAAATAATGCCCAGCAAAACAAAGTGATCCTTTATACTAAAACATTTCAATATTGAAACGAAAATTTATGTTAAAATTATGTTTTGAAAGAATGTTAACTATCTTAAGATGGGAATATAAAATAAATTCTCTAAGACTCACCAAAAATCAATGGAATTAAGTTTACCTCCACTACATCTTGATTTTGTATGGATGCAAGCCAAAAATTTTAATGCTGGATTTAATAATTGGGCTTTTTTAAAATAAAATTAATAGTATACTGCTATAAGGCTTTGAGTTATAAAATACTTGCTGATATACCCTCTGTTACCTAAGAAGTTATATATACATATGTATTAGAATTTCTGTATAAATAATAATTTTAATATACACTTCTCGTTGTAAAACATGTTGAACGTGAGCGTAACAAATTTCACTGTTCTCAAGTGACACAGCCCTTAACTACTTCAGATATAAGTAAAGGTAGTTTTTTTAATAATTGCCTTTAAAATTATGTAAAAAAACAAATTTAGTATTGAACAGAATAAAAAATTTTTTAATTCTTAATGTTTTAACTAAGTAGATTGATTAAGGGTTCTACTTAGTTGGATCAAAAATGTTTTTCCCCCTTTTTGTTAGCTATAACTGTGTAAAATATCATACTAAAAAGGTAAATCGAAATTCGTAATAGTACAAAAGTTATGAGCCTCCGAGCTGACCTCATCACAGCAGGTAGCGCACTATACTTAAAACTTTAAACGCGTTTTCTGGAAAACTTTGCGAGCTGGCGACTCTCATAACTCAGTCAATTTTTAACTAATCTTAATGTTTTCAATACGCGTAATTAAAATGTCCATGGAATGGACCATAATCTCATCCATAAATTGCATATTGGATTATTTTTATATGCGTATGCGCAATAAAAAAATAACGAAAATTTTCAGTAAACACTCTTCAAACGCTGCCATTTTATTATTTTCTAACCAATTGCATTAAAAGTGGCTTATTTCATAATCAAACTCTTACAAAACAAGAAAAGTTTTAATTTTTGCTTTTAGGTAATTTTTGCGACCTGTTTAAAAGGTCACCAGCTTGGTTCGTGTTTTGCACACTGGCCCACATCGCCCCTTCTCCTGCTTCAGGATATTAATTAAATGATCTGAAAATTTTATGCAATTTTCTTCAAAATACTATTAATATATCTGAATATATCTATACTAATACTTTTGACTTTATCCAAAAAAAATTCATGAAAATGTCCAATTTTTATCCAAAAACCAGGGACTCTACATATTTCTTAAGATTGAATAAATACTTGCAATAGTTCAAGATACACACGGGTGGCAGCTTCAAAATATTTGAATGAAATCTGTATGAAATATATAGTTTTTTGCCAATCTGTAATTTTGACATCAAAAACATTTGCATATCTTCAAAATTGTGAAAATTTTTAGTACAACGACGTAACATTGCTACCTTAGAACAAGAAAAAAACGAAATGAAAATTAAAGTTTTGACTTTCGATGCAAATATCTCAGCTGTTTTACATATATATATATATATATATATATTAGGGCGGGTCAAATTTTTTTGGTGGTCTGGCTCAGCGAAATTCGTAAAATACATGTAATTTCAAGACTTTTTCTCCACTACAGCATATACAAATTCTGAAAAAAAGCTGTGCGGACTTTCGTAAATAGATTTTTTTCTCAATTATAAAATATGAATGTATGAAATTTGAAAGAAGTGTATAAAATGTGTATAAAAAAGATTATTTGTGCTGTCATTTCTAAGGTAAATTTGGGCGCTGAATCTGAATCTGGCATTAAAAATACATTAAATCCAACTATCAATAGAAAAAATCGTGATTTTTTATCAAAATATCGCGATTTTTGGTCAAAAAATAAAAGAAATGTTGGAAAATTGTCTTTATTTCAAATGTAAGCTCATTTTCAAGGCTTGATTAAATATTAAACACGTTTTATTTTGATTTATGGCAGAAATTCATTTAGTAAAATTATATTTAACACGCTTGTGTAAATTCTTTTGTCTTAATTACTTATCATAAACTTTTTCCTTTAAATTCTAAAATCCAAATTATTTTATCTTTAATTTTCTTGGTAAACACATTTAAATTTATCCTTTGTATTCAAAATTATTTTTTTTATGAATCATAAAATCTTTGAAATTTAAATTTAATTTTCAGAATACAAGCTATATCATGGAAACCTCACCATCATCATCACAACCCGAGCTGGACCGTAAAATAACTTCAATATTGCAGCATGATAAAACTTTATTTGGTGAAGCGAAAGAATTGAACGTTGAACGTCTACCGACGTATTGCGATATTTTGTTACATTATTTTTTCATGCAAGAGCACTATTTCGAAGACAACCCACACATTTCATTCCAATCAATTACTCGTCATGTGGCGGATAAAATTGTTGAAATTTGGAATAATCTTCCAACGCCAATTATTCAGAGAAAATCCATTTGCAACAAATTAGACCGATTCATGGCTCAATATAGAGAAGCATCAAAAAACAAATCCAAATCACCCGATGTTCTTGTTGATTTTCGTGGTTTGCTAGGAAATTTGTTTTGGGTTTCAACATGTAATTGCAATTTATTAACAACGGATTGCAGATGTCAAAATACACCACTACCACTATTCATGAAAACATTTTTTGTGGACCAGATGACAGATAGAAATGTCACTATTACTGAATTTCTTCAAACGCTACCACAACCAAGTTTAACAACAGTAACAACTACAGAAGTGACTAGATCAGAGGTGGTTTGGCAACCTGAATTATCAATGGGTGCAAGTAGTATGGATTTTGAATTTGAAGAAGGAGTGGCAGCTCCAGGTGCTGTTCGAGGGCCGTATATGCAAAACGTAACCTTATCAAACTTTGCTATGGTATGCGATAGATACGGTATATCAAATAGAGCTGCGGCTGCACTCGCATCTGCACTTTTGAAAGATTTAAGCGTAAAAGATAAAAATGATCAAACGTTAATTATCGATAAAAATAAAGTTCAAAGAGAACGCAATCGTTGTAGGAATGAGGTCTTGAAAAAACGATTAGACACTTCCACGTTATTGGCATTTGCTTTCGATGGCAGAACAGACGAAACATTAGTTACCGAATTTATCAACAATAAAATTCATACACGCAAAATTAAAGAACCGCATATAGTTGTTGTAAGAGAGCCAGATTCCAGATTTTTGGGCCATATTATTGTGGAAGAAGAAACCGCAGAAGCAAAAACGCATAAACTTATTGAATTTTTTGATAAAAACGGCTTGTCATTAGATAATTTGCTAGCTATCTGTTCTGTCGGTGAACCTGTTAACACTGGAATTAGAAGTGGTATAATAAGACTTTTCGAACAACATTTACAAAGGCCATTACATTGGAGTGTATGTTTGCTGCATTTCAATGAGTTACCGTTTCGTCATTTATACAATACACTAGAAAAAAGTTTCACGAAAGGGCCAACTACGTCAACAGGACGATTAGCAGCGGTTTTAGGAATTTGCGATACGATACAAGTAAAATACGATTATTTTGAGTAAATAAATTATATAATTTAACGAATTAAAAAAAAATTCTGCTTTTCAGGTTGTCAATAATTTTGAGATAATTTCACTCCAAAATATGCCACCATCATCACCAGATTTTGATGAACGTTCTTTCTCAACAGATGCAAGAAATCTTCTCAAATTAGCAAACGCGATTTCAACTCGCTCAGTATCAATTGATCTAGCAAACATCAAGTTGGGACCAATACATCATGCTAGGTGGTTAACAAAAGCTGCTCGAATTTTACGTACGTACATAACTACGGACAAACCGTCAAAAAACTTGCGAATTTTGGCCACATACGTGATGAAAGTGTACATTCCAATGTACTTCAACGTTAAATATTACAATTCAATGGCATACGGAAGTGTTTTGTTCTGCAAATTTATACAATGGACGAATTATCTGCCACCGAATTTACTTTCCGTTGTTCATAGTGTAATGTCAGCCAATTGCTACTTTGCTAGCTCTGAAAATGTTTTGCTAGCAATGGTTTGTCACAATGTGAAACCTATACGTCAAATGGCAATCGACAAAATAAAACATATCCGAAGTGATCTCGATCGGACAACATTGAGAGAATACAAAAAACCGAAAATCAATTTTGACTGCACCCACTTTTCCAACATGATAGATTTGAATGATGATGATATTCTACACGAGCCGCCATACACAAGAGACATTCCATTGCAACATTTGACTGAAGATTATTATGATTCTGATGAGGTTATGATTAACGTCGAAATACCATGCCACATTCAAAGCACCGAACGAAATGTCCAAGAGATGACTAGAGCATCCAAACACGTTACTGAAAAACACAAAAGTGGTTTTATTGCGACATCGATGGAATCGAGAGAAAAAAGGCCCAAAACTGAGAGCAAACGAGACTTGGAGTACTAGAATTGGTACTAAATAGTACTAAATAGTAAACGAGAATTGGAGTAATTTAAATGGGAGATTTGAATTCAGCGCCAAATTTTCCAACATTTTTTTTATTTTTTGACCAAAAATCACGATATTTTGATAAAAAATCACGATTTTTTCTATTGATAGTTGGATTTAATGTATTTTTAATGCCAGATTCAGATTCAGCGCCCAAATTTACCTTAGAAATGACAGCACAAATAATCTTTTTTATACACATTTTATACACTTCTTTCAAATTTCATACATTCATATTTTATAATTGAGAAAAAAATCTATTTACGAAAGTCCGCACAGCTTTTTTTCAGAATTTGTATATGCTGTAGTGGAGAAAAAGTCTTGAAATTACATGTACTTTACGAATTTCGCTGAGCCAGACCTCCAAAAAATTCGTCCATACAAATTGACCCGCCCTAATATATATATATATATATATATATATATATATATATATATTAATTTTCATTTCGTTTTTTTCTTGTTCTAAGGTAGCAATGTTAAGTCGTTGTACTAAAAATTTTCACAATTTTGAAGATATGCAAATGTTTTTGATGTCAAAATTACAGATTGGCAAAAAACTTTGTTGATAAAACATATATCAATAACAAAACTTACCTTAGTAGAAAAAATGTGGAAGAGGCATGATCAAAACTAAGTATGCAACCATCTGCAATGCACTCAATATGTGTACCAAGTATGAGTGAAAGACGTCTAGCCGTTTAAATTTGTATTTATAGTAAGCTCAAACAAACAGAAAATTACTTTTATTAATATAGATATCTATATTTTTTTCAAATGTGAGTGAACGCTGCGAAGTAGTGTTTGCTACTAAGTAGTAAAAGCTCAATAGTGAACACTACTTTTGGTATGAATAAAAATTTAAGTAAGCTCTATTTTCGAATTTTCAACTTAAGTGTTCACTTCTCTTTTATTTGTGATAAAAATAAAACTATTGAGGCACGATAACGATGTCTTGGGCGCCACGATTTAAAAATGTTTTCTGAAAGAAAAAAAAAATTTACCGAACAAAAAATTGATAACTCAACTACTTATCGAGTTATCGATTTTTAAAATTTTTTCGTACCAAAAGTTGTGTTTAAAAAACATCTATATATTTGCCATTATTCAATCGATTCACAAGATTGACATGTCATTTGAAAGATAATTATATGACCTTTTGTACAATTTATCATTATCATTATTTTGTACAAATAATGTACAATTTAAATATCATTGCAAGAATATTTTAAATTTTATAATCAAATTTTTATCATATTTTAAATTTTTTAATTGAAAGAACTGTTATTTTCTACTAAATTTGCGTTATTAAGGTACAACAAATACATTGTATTCTTAAAGCTTAAACATTGAGTTTTCATTTGATACATTTAAATGTATATATTTTGTGCATTATAAAAAATTATTTATAAGAAAAGCAAAATAAGTAAGGTAAAATGCTTGAAAATACAACTTTTTTTACAAGGGCAAATTATTTCATGACAATAAATACCTTAAAACATAAAATAAAGCATAAAAGTTATATATGAAATGAAAGATAAATTATTAAGTTTCAATAATTTGTTTTCCATACTACATAGTAGTAACGGTAGTTTTTGAGAGAATAACGGTTTTATGCAAGCAAATATTTTACTTTTAGATACAGAAAGCTAAAAATATGAAATACTCGACGGATTTTATTTATTTAAAATTTATGTTAAGCTTTGTATGTTATTTGTTAAATAATACCTTAAATATCAATTTCGGTTATACACTATGAAAAATATAGTTAGTTTTCTTAAAAGATACTTGAAAACAAATCGATAAATTGATTTTTCCTTCGGTGATTCTTCTTTTTATTGAAAGTATTTCATGAATCCATTTTCAAATCCTTAGAAAAGAGACTAACTAAGGTAAATATGCTTGAAATAACAACTTTCCGTAAATTCCGGCAAATCATATCATCACAAAAAAACACCATAAAACATCAAATAAGTTATTAATATTATATACCGAATGAAAGATAAATTTGTAAGCTTTTTACTTTTCATAAGTTATAATAATAATGGTAGCTTTTGAGAAAATAACAGAAAATAACAAAAATTTTACTTTTACATTCAAAAAGCTATAAAATGTGAAATACTCAACGGATTTGATTAATTTAACACTGTAATGAAAGCTTATTAAGTTCTTTTTAAAGTAATACCACAACTTTTCCAATCGGTAATATAACAAGGAAAATATAGCAGGTTTTCTAAGACGATCACCAAAGAAAAAGATTCTTTTCAAATAGCGATAACTCAAAAACAAATCAGTAAATCGATTTTCCTTCGGCAATTCCTATTTTGATTGAAAGTATTTTACGTATCCATTGTGAAATCGCGGCGCCCAAGAAATCGTAATCTCCCCACTTTTAAGAATCGATAAAGTGACCGAAAATTATCTTCATGGCCATATCTTCTTAATTTATAACTTTTTTTTTTATTTTCGCGATTACAATTTATAAACATTACCATTTTGAAACAAATTTATATAAACAAGTCTAATCAAAAGCACACTACAGAAATGTAATAGTGATCACTTCTTTTTAAGTAATAAACACTTCTTTTATGCATATCAAATATAGGCAAGTAGTTTTTTGAAAAAAGTGTAGTCAAAAGAGGAAGTGAACACTATATAGTGTTTTCTTTTTATGCAAATCGAAAGTGAAAAATCAAGTCTTCACTGCGTAGTCTAGTGTTTACTTTTTTTTATGCATACTGGCAATTGTTGCGATATCAAAACTATGCTGCTAAATTTAACTGTCGTTATCTGACTTGCTGGTTGGTTCTTATTTTACCTCCTTTATGAACAAAAAGTATCTACAAAGAGTATCTACAATTGAAGGATAGTTTATTTACTTGTTTGAAAATAGCAAAAAGGGTTTGTGTTAAAGTGTCGTAACATTAGTCTGGCAAATGATTCAACAGTTTCTGACATTTCATTCTGAGTGACGAAAATGAAGCTTTTCTAACAAAAACGTTTATAAATAAATTTGAAACAGTTCATTTTGTTCGCTGGGAGCATCTGCTGCAAACTCAACGTTGCGCCGCGACTTATTTGTTTATTTCCGGTTTATAAAACAAGCTGAGCGTGGTGAAATGTATCGAAGCAGCGTAGTAGTGAGAATAGAGAAAGCAAGCTCTTGGGCTTTCGAGATGATGCTAGCCAAATAACAAAACTGCACACATTTATTTGTAGCTCTGACTGATGTTTATTATCTGTTTTATCTCTGAGATACTTCTTGAAATATAGCGCATTTCCGTAGAGTAGCGTCTTAATATTGCTATCTCAACTGCTGCCTACGTTGGCGCTTATTAACTCTGGCTCACAGAGGCACAGATACTCATACAGCCGCAGCTTTTGAACTCACCACTTAACTTTATTGCCCGCCAATAACTGAGCTTAGGTCGTTGTATCTGTGCTTTTGTTTGTTGTATCGCATAAATATTTATGGCTTTGCTATATCTTAGCTTGTTTTTTATTTTTTTTTTTGTTTTTTTTTATTTTTTTATGTTACTTGTTTTTTGTTATTGTCTTCATGCTGTCGTGGTGGAATTGATATGATTTTTTTTTAGTATATTTTGGCTAATATTTGAGTTTTTGATTTTAATACTTCTTCGATGTTCAGTCATAGTTTAGCTCGTGTCGACGATGGCAGCTTAAAATCTAACTACAAGGAATACTAGAAAAACGCGCTGAGAATACAAAAAAATAAAAAAAATAAAAGATTTAAAAAATTTAAAGCTTCTTCTGCCCCATGATGAAATAAAAGTAAGCAAAAAACAAAACAGCGTACTAAATAAACACATACAATTTTGTTCACGCTTAAGAAATAAGCACATATTGCAACCTAATAAAAAAAACGCATTTTTGACATCAAAATTCCCATTTTTTTTATCGAAAGAAAAAGCTTAGCGCAATTTAAGTCAAAAGTTATAATACAAAAACGTACTATAAAAGTATTAAAAACAACGAAAATAGTGCTCGGAAATTTAAGTTTGACTCATTTTAATTGAACTAATTTTACGAGCAAACAACATTCGTGAAGTGGTTTTTATTTTCATCTTCTTAAGTGACAACAAAAGCTATAAATAAAAGAAAAAAACACAAAAAAAAACCACATCAAGCAACAAAAAAAAACAGTCAAATCATTTCTTGCCTACTCTTGGTTTTTCCGTTTTGTGTGGATTGGATCGTGTGGATCGTTTTCATTGAATTGAGTAACTTTTTGTGTGTTCTGCTTGTTTTTGGATTTTCTTAAAGTATCCGCTCTGTGGTATTGGTAATGTTTTGATTTACTATTTTTTTGGCTAACCATATCGTTTGGTCGTTTATTACCAGCGCTTTTGTTGGGTGAGTTTGCATTTTTTCTTACTTGTTTTTCCAGCAGCTGTTTTAAACTATGTCTTCATTTTGATCGCTCTCTAATGTTTTAGTTTTTCATTGCTTTTTGTTTTGCTAGCATTTTCTTGTCGTTTCTGGAACATGAAAAGTTATTACTTAAGTGTGCTTTTTTTTCTTACATTCCATCAAACTATGTTAAGCACTTGAAAGACCTTGAAGCAGAATTAACAGTTAATTAACTGAAATTTGTAAGATGACTCTACAATGCGGAAAGGCTTAGATGATTTTAATTTTAAAAAATCCTATTTTATGTATGATATGAATTGTTTGTAATGCATAAATTTGAAGAATACTGACTTCAAAAAAGGGAAACTAAAGACCAATCTTGTCCAAAATCATGTAATAATGATATTGATAAATTTTTTCTGTTTTAAAGATACTAGTTCCTTTTAATGGAAAACCATTTATCACCTTTTTTTCTGTTCTAAACATGGAGTCATTTTATGAGATTGTCTGGAAGAAGCTAATTCATGCTTAGCTACTCAAAAAATAATTTAATACTGATGTTTCGACTTGCTGTTTAGACTTGGTTTCACAATATTGTATACACTTGTTTATATAATGTTTGTGTAAGCCAATATGAAAAACAAATTCACGCTTTCAGACTATGTTTCGAGTTTGATTAACCCAGCCGAGTTTGATCACGCTGGAATTCAGCCCTGACAAGCATGACGGAGGTCTGAATGCTCTTTGAGAACAGTCCTGATTTTTTCATACAAGTGTTCGCCTCTTCAGGCTTAGAATTCGGTATTAATTTTTTTAAATGTTCAAATGTTCAAATGTTTAAAATGTTTAAATGTCCATTCACTAATGATTTCTGATCTGAACTCAGGTTTGAAACTAAACGTAATGATTTTTCATTACTGAAATCATGGCTAAAATTTTATAAAAATTCACCACAGACGATTCAACAACGATTTCAGTTTTGAATTTTACACATTAATTGGGTTGATGAATCCTTTTTTACTATCTTCTTTAATATACAACTTGCATTTGTTTAAAAGAATTTCAATCATTCAAAATTTTGAGACAGTAAAAAATCCCGCAAAAAACTCAAACGCCCAAAGGCAAAATCCCACCAAATCACATCACTGGTTCAGGCTATTATTTCGAGAAGAGAGTAATTAATACTATGTTCACACTGAGAGCTAACAGTGCACCCTAAACAAGTGCGCGTTGCGCTGCATACCCAGGCGCCACGCAACTTTATTTTACGCTTAACCTAAACAAGTGCGCTGCGGAAAGAACTGCTGCTCTCGAACCAGCTCAGTCTGATGGTTTAAAAATCTTAAAAAACTTTTAGTATTGTGTAAAAATCTATTAATATTGCAAATACTTCCATTTGCAATTGAGATTAATAAATTAATAGCAGCTGATTGCTCTTTGTTCTAATACTTTGGTTTTATGCAGCCAACTTCACATCCGAACGCACTGTCAAAATTGGAAATTCGATTCATGTTGCGGTAGTCCGGTGCGTGTTTCGGTAGGCTTCATACAAAATGTATGTGCATGAGCCGATTTTGACAGTTAAACCACGCACGCGCACTTGTTTAGGGTGGACTGTAAATGCTAATTTACAACATTTACCATATATATATATTTGTTCCTGTTACTCCTAAAAGGAGCAAAGCCGTTCATAAATGTGGATTTCATAAATGAGCATTTATCTCTCAGTGTGAATATAGCATAAAAAAGAAATGCGAGTATGTATCTCGCATCCCAGTTGGAAAAGCAGCCCTGCTGTATGTCTGCCGGCAACATGCTTCGGAGGGACAGGAGACATGCTCGCCTCCATACCAGCTTATATCTTTTTGTATAGGCATGTTCAGGCCGGCATGTCTGCCAAATGAACTGCCGTAGCAGCATTGCAGCATGCATCTTATGGTCTGAAGATAAAGCTTCAAAATTAAAAATAAAATTATTCAAATTTATTTTGTTTTAATGTACGAATATACTTAAATACAATATAAACTTTTAAATATATTCCTCAAAGACTAAAACGGACAGAAAAGTGGTTAATTGCACATTGAAAAGAATGCTTTTTCAGCATAAGCGAACAATTTGTGTTAAATTCAACATAATTTAATGTTTAAGCATTTAAAACTTTAAAAAATCTTGATGCCAATACAAGATGCATAAAAAGATGAAAAATTAAGCAATTACAAAATTCATCCAAAGAAAAATGTTCTTTGACAAATATGCTTAGTTTTGACAACTTTACTGAATTTCATGTGACTCAAATAAGAATTTAAAGAAATTTATGTGTATTTTTTGTTTATGTCAATTCACAATACCATTTTTTAAAAAACAGAATGTAAACAAAAGTCAAAGCAAAGACTAGTTTCACGTATCATCATTCTAGAAACACGTTTTGAATATTTTCAGATAAATATTTTTTTTCACTGTAAATCGATTGTTAAACAAAAAGGCATTAGCTAAAAATTAATGACGGCATCTTTTATTGCTACATATTTTTTATATTTATATATCTTAAAAAAACATAATTTGTTTTTAAATAAGCCATTCTAACAGCATTGAAAGCATGCATGGGTTCATGTTTAAACTTTTGCATATCAAATAAATTTGCATAAAATATTTTTTGGTCTTCTGATGAAGTAAATTTATTCTGTTTTGATCCAAAACTTGACAAGCTTTTTTTTTTGTACAAAAACTTAAGCTTTAGTTTTTTTCTAAACGCTAATTCTTTGCTTTTTGTAATTTTTTTTTTTTTTTTTGGCTGATGATATCGTCGTTACTAAAGTAAACTAGCGAATCTAAAAAATTCAATTTTTCATTTGTAATGAAAATTCTATGGAAAATTAAAAATGACATTTTTCAGATTCGTTAGTCCATTTTTGCAACGACACAGTGCACTTTTTCGATTTTAGGATGACATTTGCACTATCTCAGAGACTATAAAAGCTAGGGCCATGAAATTTTGTACAAATGTGTTTTAGCCTAAATTAAATAACAGCACAAAAAATTAGAATTTAGGTGAACTGCATCGCCTACCTCCCATACAAACCATATTTTTTTAATAAAAAAAAACGCGCAAAAAATTGCTTATTTATGGTTTTTAAAGAGTAAATTTAGTTAATTTAACTTCACTTAAATTTCATGCTAAAAATATGTTAAATCGGATAACTTTTAGATATATCTCCTAAAAAACAATTAACGAAATTTAAAAAAAAATTAAAAAAAAAATGGTTACTAATACAAAATAAGGTCACAACTTGTTTTAAATCATGAATTCTATTTTATTTTTCTTTAAATTTAAATCAGTGCATTTTAGGGCGAAATTTGATTTTTAAGATTTTTTTCATGTAAAGTGATTTTTCTTAAGGGCAGCTAGATGCAGCAGGTTTTAACAGAAACAGAAGGTAGAAGTACGATATTTTATGAAAATTATAACCTTCGACTTTAATAATGCTTAATTAGCTAAATATTTTCTACTAAGTTTTACTTAAATTTTCATTTCTTGAAAAATTTACAGTCATATTGCAACGATTTTTCTATTTTTATTGATTGACATTTTTTATTGTGTTTTATATTAAATTCAATGGCGATTAAGACATACAAGAGACAAAATAAACAAAACCTTAAAACATACTTTGTACTCGAAGTTATTATTATTTAAACTTGACTTTATTTTTTGAGTTTAATTGAGCTTATTTTTGTTAAAAAAGTTTCAACTTTGACGAATTTTATAAAAAAAAGCATACAATACATCAAGTTTTTAATACCACATTCATAATACATGTTTTATAATCTGACGAATAAAAATATTTTTTTTTAAATTTAACAAAAAAAAACCAAGTGTCATCCTAAAATTACGATATAATATATGCAATAAATATGCGTATTTTTCCTAATTTATACGTATTAACATATTTAATATGTTGCCATTTAAATAACAAAAATCAGAAATTTTAGAAAAAAAAAATTAAAAAATACGAAATTGTTGAGATGTGCACTCAAAATGACTTAACTTCAAAATAAACTTCATTGAAAAGTAAATAGTTTTTAAAAAAGCATTAAACTTAATTTATGTCTATTCAAAAACAAAACTATAAAGAGGCTTACTTTTACAGATAAATTGAATAAAGAGACTGATCAAGGGAGTAAGAGAACGTCTGGAAAACCTTGTTCAAACTATAAATTTAAAAATCATTATTTTAATACTCTTATCTTTATTTAAAATCAAAGTTTTTTTTTAGTTTATGCAACAGTAACATAACAAACAGCTGTAAATGACTCACTTTTAATTTGACAAAATTATTTTAAATTAATTGCTCACAATTACATTTTAATTACTTAACAAATTAAATACGCTACATCAAAAACAAAGCCCACTGACTTCAAAGCGTAATTAACAATTAAGTAGTAATAAAATTAGCAGTACGAGTAGTAATAAAATTTGTCAATTTTGCATTATTTTTAATTATATTTGAAGGCAAATTTTTAAATCGTAAAATTTAAGCTCTAAACATACTAAAGTGTCTTATGACATTTATTGCCGATACCGTAATTAAATAATTTGCGAATGTCAGAAAATCGAAAGGCTAAAACTTGACATTGAATTCACACACAAGCGTGGATATAAGAAAATTTAAAATTAAACACTAATCTTGGCACATTCGTTGCCAACAAATCGTGAAGCAAAATCCCACTTGACATGTTTTTCCCTATATTTTTTTAATGGCGTGACGTTTTAAGTAGAAGAGTTCATTGGCGTTTTAATATCACACACGATTCGCATAATAATTATGATAGAAATACCTACAACATAGAGGATGTATATTCAATCGGTAAATAAAGTGAAAAGATACAGGTTTAGGTTATAGATTATAAATTCAGAAATGTTGCCATAAAAAGTATGCATTTTTTTTCTTTTTTAATAAAATAACAGAGATTTTTTATCAAAACAGCTTAGTTCATTCTTAGTATTTTTCAGTCAAAACATCAGTTTTGTTTGAACACTTTTTTTAGTCAAATTATTTCATTGCCATAATGAATCACTTATGTATTTCTTGTATTTCTTTTGGCTTGAGCATCGCTAGTTTGACCCTCAAAAAGCGAAATTAACTGTGCATAGATAAAAATTTGCAGGCAAATTTATGACTTAGCCACAATTTTTTATATCGGAAATATAAAAAATTCTACGTAAGAAGGTACATTAACCCACATTCGTCTGAGGGTCAGAATTGAACCCAGTTTTGTAGGGCAAAAACTGCTGGTACACGAGTTAAACGTTAAAGCAACAACGTAATACAACATATCAGGCTATCATTATTTATAAACGATTTCAAATCATTGCTTTTAAACTAGCGACTTGAGCAATATTTAGTATTAAAAATTACAGCAAACTTTCTATGCATTCACAAGATAAGCTTCACAAATTTTCAAATAAGTATAGTTTTATAAAAAATATGTAATAAAACTACACTTTTTTATGATAAAGAGGAATTGATATATTAACAAAATGTGTTGATTTATTATTACAACAAAATAATATATTAATGCTTATTTTTATATGCTCAATCTGAGATTCAAACCGTGTCCTTGCAAATGCTAGTCAATCTCAGACATTTGATGGCATTGAAAAATTTGAAACAAAACGTTTTTATGAATTTAGGGTTGAAAAATAAATATTTCAACCAATGAACCAATGAGTATTTTATCAAAATTTTAAAATAAATAAATTTTAAGCCTAGCAAAGACAAAATACTTAAACTGAATGATTGAAAAAGTTAACTAAAACGATACACATTTTTCCTTAGATTTAAATTATTTTTCAACTAAACTAACCATAGAAGTCAAAGTAAAAAGTATACTTAAAAATTTAAAAAGATATCCTTTATTTATAACCGACTTCAAAAAGGAGGAGGTTCTCAAGTTCGTTGGTAACCATGTTGTTTTTTTTTTCTTTTAATGTATGTACCAGACATCTGCACAAGCCTACTTGAAGGTCAAGCCTTTTCAAGTGCTTGAATTCAAATATGTATCCAAACTTAAAAAAGCAAGCTTTAGCCTGCTTGCAAAAATACCAAACAGATACAAGTCATATCCATGCTTGCTCGTTGGCTTGGCTTGTTGAGACTTACTTTGTCGGGCAGAAAGTTGAAAAGCTTGAAATGATCGGAAAAAGCTTGTAAGCTTGCAAGTATCCAATTAATTGAGCTAAAGGCATTGAAGCTCAAACGCGCACAAATGTGCAGATAAGCTTTTGTGCTTTCACACGTATATAAAGCTCATGCATACATAAAATCACCACAGTTCGCTCTGGCATTTCAAATGGTGAGGAACGTTAACGTCACTTAATTTCTTTAATGCACACAATAAAAAACTATGCATGAACTATTAAATTTGTTGTTTAAGCCCGAATAATACTTCATTGTGCTGTAAAATTGTTATTCATTGAAAATGAAACTACCCTGCAAACCATATGAGTCTTTAAACACTCTTTTATGACTCATTTGTAGGAGCCAGAGCTCTCATAATGAGCTCTTATAAGTTTCATAAAAGAGCAGTTTTTCCTTTGAAAGTGGTCCCTCTTTAAGAGCTCAAATATGAGCACAAAATGATACTTTTTTGACTCTCAAAAGAAATTTATTCGGACTCCTATAAGAGACTTTTATGAATCTTATATTGGCCTTTTAATACTCATAATAGACTCTTCAAAGTATCCGAAAAGTGCTAGTTTTCCTTTGAAGCTGGTCGCGCTTATGAGGCATCAATATGAATCCTAAAAGACTCTTTTAAGATTCCTATTTTTGCCCTTTTTTTCTTCATAAAATAAACATAAAAGTGCAGAAAATGAGCTTGTTTTCCTTTGAATATGAGCATCGAAAAGAATCTTTTAGCTATGGATTCAAATATGTTCTCAGTTCCCTCATATATTGTAAAATTTTCAAGATACAGGGTGTTTTACGTTTTTGACACGTGTTTAGTATTATTGATCTAGAATGTAAACTACTTACTTACCATAAAAAAAATAATATTTGGTATTTTAGAAAAAATCAATATAAAACAAAAGAACTTGAAAATTTTATAATATAGGAGGAAATCGAGTACAGATTTTAAGCCAGCAATGAAAGTGCATATAGGAATATTAATGGGTTTTCCGGATACGAAATTTGTAGACTAGTGTTATTTATCCAAACATGTCTGAATATAATATTCAACCACGATTACTGAACGGAATGAAATATTTTATATCAATGAACAATATTTCAAAACATGCTTTTTTCTTTAAATTTGTGCTTTGAAAACGCGCAGTTTTTATTAAATACAGTAATACACATTAAAAACTCATATTCAGGAGGCTTTTCACAAAACACTCTTAAATTTGAGTTTTTTTTTTTTTTAGCCCTTAACTGAAGTACACCTAATCCTGTTTTTGCACGGTACATACGTTCCAGAAAATATCGTGTAAAAAAAATCGTGTAAAAAAAAATTTACACATTTTAGATATAAAAACACAACCTAAATATTAAAAAAAAATCACATCTTCAAGTAACATAAAAAACAAAATCAAAAAACAAACAAGTTTTGTCGTGTTATTTTAAAAATAACGTGTAAAAACAGGATAAGTTTATTTCTGTCGACCGTGTTATTTCAAAATCGTGTAAAAAAAGACCGTGTAAAATCAGGATTAGGTGTACTCCTAAAACAATCCGAAATAAGTACTTTTTAGGGGTGTACGTTATGAAAATACAAAAAATACACTTTAAAAACTCATAAGTAAGAGGGAACTCATAAAATCCTCTTTAATAAGGCTCTTTTCAGAGTCCGAATTATGAGCGCTCCGAACTTGGTTTGAAGGATAGAGCAGTTGAAATAGAGCTAAATCAAAAATTCAAGAGGTGTGAGTGTATACGCATATAGTACGAATTGGACAAAAAAATGTGCGACGGACAGCATTTTCAATGCATTGTTTTTGACGTTTCTCCCCATTCGTCGTTAAGTTTTGATCAAATATTAAGTGTCAAAAACAAGCTTGAGCTCTTTCTTTCGCAGCCAAGAAGAACAGAGAGATAAAATAGTCACGTTGCGGAGATGTAAAAAAGTGGCACGATGCATGTTTTCATCTTTTTCCAACAAGCGCCACTTCTTTTCAGATTTTGAAATTGGATAAAACAATGAAGTATCATACGGACTTTATTAAGACAATAAATATATTTTTCGTGCAGGTAATTTTATTAAGCATGGCTTCTGCTAATGCTCAAGTAAAATATTTTTTTTAAATGAGTGGTTTTAATTAATCGCAATGTTTGCTTTGCTACACATCACTAGTTCACACAAGAAAATAAATCAGATAATGAATTTAATAAATTTAAATAAAGAAGATTCATCAAACAACAACAAAACAAAATATTACATCATAAGTATTTAGAAAAATAACGAATCATAAAAATAAGAGCCTAATTAACAGTATACATGAACACCCATAATAATTTTGATCAATACAACACTACACCATTTAAGAGTTCCACTTGTATTTAATAAGAAATTTAAACATTGAAGAACTGTGCAACAGAAAGCTTAAACAACTGATTTGTCTCAGTGAAGAAGCTTAAAGCTCTCTAACACAGACGCACAAATGTCTATGTTGTAGAATGAGCACCACTGATTTAAGCCCAGTTGGCAAAAGCAGGGCAGGCCATCATGTGGCTTTTTAACCCTTCCGTACTCATATCCAAGCCTATTAACTTTTTTATATGAAACGATAAAATTTTCTAGGCCTTCCTCTCTCGCGACTCTAAAGAAGCCTGCTAGAAGCCCTTTTTGAGAATGCACGTTAGAAAGAAAAGCAATATAAATATCAACTTGAAAAAAACCTCTGACATATCCCGATTTGAACCAGCGTCCTCTCATGTGGCGGTCCGACTTCTTATCCACTCGTCTACCGCAGTTGTTAACAAACTTCACCTTATTTTGCATCATTACAAATGAAAGTAACCGCCGCACAGTTCGCTTTTTTCGATTTTAGGGTGACATTTGCATTATTTCAGAAACTATAAAAGCTAGTGCCACGAAATACAAATAAGTAAGTACAAATAAGTTTTAGCCTAAATAAGGCAACAGCACAAAAAGTTAGAATTCTAGGTCAACTGCATCGCCTACCTCTCATACAAACCATATTTTTTAAAAAAAAAAATCCGCATAAAATTGCTTATGTACGTTTTTAAGGAGTATATTTAGTTTACGTCATGCTTAAAATATTTCAAATCGGATAAGTTTTAGATATATCTTCTATAAAACAATATTACCAAATTAACGAAATTTAAAAAAAAATTAAAAAAATTGTTGCTAATACAAAATAAGGTCACAATTTGTTTTAAATTATGAATTCTGTTTTATTTTTCTTTAAATTTAAGAGTACCTACAAACTGTAGTGGAAATCAGTGACTTTTAAGGTTTTTGTTAAGAGCAGCTAGATGCAGCAGGTTTTTACAAAAATAGAAGGTAGAATTACGATATTTTATGAGAGTTATAGCCTTCGATTTTAATAATGCTTAATTAGCTAGATATTTTCTACTTAATTTTACTTAAATTTTCATTCCTCGGAAAATGTAGTCATATTTCAACGATTTTTCTATTTTTATTTATTATATTTTTTATTGTATTTTATATTAAATTCAATGGCGATTAACAGCCCTATTCTAGCAAATTAACAAATTGTTAACTAGTATTTTGAATATTTCTATGTGTTTGTTGTAATATTTTGATTTCAAAGCATAATTTGAAGCTCAAAAATAAAAAATTTTGATAAAAATTGTCAACTGCTTTTCAGTTATTGACAATTTCATTAACAAATTTTGATTTTTGAGCTTTAAATTTTGTTTTGAAAACAACAAACACATAGAAATATTCAAAATACTGGTTAACAATTTGTTAATTTGCCAGAATAGGGCTGTAAGACACAAAAAATTAAAAAAAACAAAAGAAATATATTTTGTGCTCGAAGTTATTATTGTTTAAACTTGACTTTATTTTTTTTTTTAAAGATCAAAGAACCAAGGTATGTGCCTTATACAAACAAGGTTTGATCTTTGACCTGAAAGGAAAGGGATAGGTTTATTAAGAGGAATTGATTGGAACCATACGTGAATTATTGATTTAGCGAAACCACCGTGAAAGACAATATGAATTGATTTTCACCGAGGCTAGTGTTAAGGCTTAACCTCGACAAGCATTTCCAGCCCTTAGTTGTTCCTGTCTTTTATTTCCACATTTTCCACAATTTAGCTGTGGATTTTTAGTTTTCCATAATTCTTAAGTGTGGGAAAGACCAAAGAAAGTGAATAAAACCATGCCCGAGCCCGAATTCAAACCAGGGACCTCTGGGTTGATAGTCTAGCACACTCTCCACTAGAATACAAACGCCGATTTTTTGGGTTTTATTGAACTTATTTTTGTTAAAAAAGTTTCAACTTAGACGAATTTTATAAAAAAAAACCATACAAAACATCATGTTTTTAATACCATATTCATAATACATGTTTTATAATCTGAAGAATAAACAATTTTTTTTATAAAATGTAACAAAAAAAAACACCCAAATGTCATACCAAAATTAAAAAAGCGCACTGTGCGCGGGTTCCAGACCCAGCTCGGACCAAAAACAAAATTTATTTTGCATTTTTTTAAAATCTACATTTTTTTACAAATTTTTCTATGTTTTCATTCATTCATTCATTCATTCAATTTTTTCTATTTATTCAAAAAATTGTTTGAAATTTTTTGTAATTTTTCTTCATTCAACAACAATAGAAAAGATTAGAATTTTTCCATATAAAAGTTTTCATATAATATGATATGTAATGTACTAGATTTCGGAGACCTGGGTTTGACCCCCAACTTGGATAATAAAAATAAAAAATTTTTTTAATTTAGATTTTTATTAAATTGATCTGATCATTTACAATTTTTTCAAAATTTTCTTAAGAATTTTTTCAAACAAAAATATTATTAAAAGACTCCAAATCTTCAAAAGCTTCTGTAAGAAGCACTCATCAAGACAACGAGCATGGAAGTTATATTGACGCCAGTAAAAGCACTACTAGCATGCCTTCTTTTGCGTAACACTAGCTTAAATGCCCACTGGGACGGATTTATAGCAAGTATCCAAAAAATTCAATGAGCCTGTGGAGAGAAAGCTTAAGCGTAATAGGACTTTAATGGGTTCTGTTGACTCGATGGATGGCAGTTTTAGGGGGTAGCTTATTTAGGAATTGAGGTCAAAACTTCAAATTCAAGATGGCGGATAGAGTTGCCACCTAAATTTTTTTGTATTTTTGCGAATTCTTGTAATTTTGAAATTCAGACAATGGATTTGAATTCGAATCTAATGTCACAGTTTTTAAATTTAAGATGGAGGTTAGGGTTGCCACCTAAATTTTTAACACAGTATTGCCACCTAGTAAAAGGTATTTTTAAGAGTTGTAAACATCATTTAGCACTGTTAGGAGGTCGCTGATTTTGAATCTGAAGTCAGAATTTTGATATTCAGTATAGTGGATAGGGTTGCCACCTAATTTTTTTATTTTTACCATTTCGGTGCTGGCGCGAACACTAGGTAAAAATGGGTCGCTGAATCCAAATCCGTTGTCAGAATTTCAAATTTATGTCATTTTTGTTTAATAGGGTTTCCACCAAATAATATGCATTAGGTGGCATAATATGCATTAGGTGGCAACCTTATTATACAGAAATTACATAATTTTTTAACTCAAAAAAATAACATAATATTTTTTTATTTTTTTTTTTGGGGAGGGTGGGTTAACTCTTGACTTAATAAATCTTATCGAGTTGCCATACTCTCTAATAGCATTAAATTTTACTTTCATAATATACTTGCTCAAATCAATGACATCAACAAAATTTTTGTTTCCTTGAAAAGAATTGCTGGAGAGAAAGAAATTGTTTACAACGTCGGGGTCAACGTTACAATCAGAGCCAGATTTTTTCAATGACTAGAATTTTTAGATGCCTTTACAGTACTTTGGATGGAAGCAAGGCATTAAGCTTAGCAGAGCAGTTGTGTCCTTTCGATTGCTTAATAATTAAAACTGAAGCATTTCTGTCATTCCTGTAATTTTCCAAATTTTCAGACGACGGGATTTTTTTCCAACGACTATGCGTTTTAATGAGATTTTTTATACCATTTTTGGCATTATTATTAAACCAAGTACAGGAAATATTTTTGATAACAGTAGTCCGAGTGTGGAAATTATTAACAAAAAGAATGTTCAAGGTATTAGAGAAGGCTTTTACTTTTTCATCAATATCAGAGAGAAAGATGGATTTTTAAGTCTGGGTAAGAATTAGTTCTAGAGGTAGTTGTACGGGATCAGTTAATCTTTATTAAATCATGATCAGAACAGAAAATTAAATAATAGCTGCGTTCCTTCCGCCTTAATATAATCACGATAACAAATGTTCTCAAACGAACGGCAAGAAAAACGACTCGTAGAGGGCACTACCGTCGCAGTAAAAATTAAATTCAAACAAGCAATCATGATACAATAACTATTAGGTGTCATGAAAACGTGTGTCGTTCAAAACTGTTGTGAACTTTTATGGTAGCGATACCTTAGTGAACGATGTTTTTCCCTGAATGTGTTTTACTCCAAACGTCAGAAAAATTGTAAATTATTGAATTTAATTATTAAAATTATGCAATTATATAAATAATTTAAGAGCAATTGTTGGCTCCGCTGAATGCGTCCAATGTGTGTGACACACGCGGTTTGTTTTGTTTTTTTTTTTTTGCTTAACATTCGATGGTCGCAGCTCGAGAGAAAATAGGTAGCTACCTAATAGTCATTGTATCAAACAAACAAATAGTTCAAAAATTAAATGACAGCTCATAAAAATATACAGGTGCGACACCTGTGCTTCAAATTTTTTAAAGACTATACCACAATTTTATATGGATATCAAAAATAATCCTATTTTTTATAGGATTATTATTTTTGTTTTTGCTTTGCATGTAAAAAAAAATAATCCGGATTATATTGAAGCGAATGGAACGCAGCTAATGATCAGAAATAAAATAACATCTCTTTTATTTTCTTATTTGAAGACCGACTATGTCTTAAGGGATGAGTAGAATTTTTGTTATGGAAATCATAACGTTTTGTGTACAACTTTACTCAGTTTCATAGCTGTTATATATTATATTATATTTTAAAAAGAATTGTAATAATTATATAATCCTTGAGGGAGAAGTTTATGATTACTAATTGATTACGGTAACAAATAATCAAAAAATAATTACGATTACTTGAAATTTTGACATTAAGCAAAAAGGATCAAAAGCAAGGACCGTAACGGTTATGATTTTTTTCAAAAAAGTCAACAAATAATCGTTATTTTTGACTGTTTCGATCAAAAATAAAAGTTGAAATTTTATTTTTATTTTTCCGATCAAAAATAGAGATTAAAAATGTGACAGATTTATTTCTTATTAACTTTTATAATAGTTTAAATTTGCAAAAAAAATTAATAGAGTACATTTTTTATTTTTGTACACCTATATTCGTAACATTTTTGCACAGAGATAAAAACATTTCTTTTAATCTTCATTTCGTTGCATTCCATCGCTTTAATGCTTATCATTGCACATTCTGTTTTTATTTATTTCGCAACGACTAGAACAGCGAATGCAAGCAGATGTTATATGAATTAAAATCAATTTTAGTTTTTATTTTTGATCGAAATAAAATTGGTCAAAAAATAACGACTATTTATTGACTTTTTTAAAAAAATCATAAAAAATTAAAATCATTAAAGATTATTATTCCTTAGCTTACTAGCATCACATTGCTATATTCAAATATCGAATAGACTTACTCTTTCCATTTGACTTTTTGAATAGAAATTTCAAAAATAACTGTTATTTTCGGTCACTGGTCAAAAAAAAAATCAAGAAAAATAATACGACTACTTTTAGAAATTATTTAAACAATCAAAAAGAATCAAAAATAATTTCTAAAAGTAGTCGGATTATTTTTTCTTGATAACTTTTAATTCTTTTGTGTTATTTTCGTATTCTGAAGTAATCGTAATTTTTTTCATTATTTGTAATCGTAATCTAATAATTCGTAATCGAAAACAGTAAAAAATTGTACTTAATTAATAATTCCACATTTTTAAAAAAAGAAACGAATTACTTATGACTACGATTAGTAAGCTTTATTTAACAGCTATGCTCAGTAAGCATATATGTAAAAAAAATTTGCAAAATCATCACAAAATAAGCGATCAAATAAATGGAGATAAGATTTGAGAAGTTGAAAAAGTAAACTGAATGAATTGAAAAATTCGTTGCTCAGGTTTAAATAAGTTATTATTTATGAATTTAAGTAAATAGTATATTAACTATGTAGTCAAAAATCAATTGCTATTATTTGGAAATGAATAATAGCAAAAAAAATTCGTAATTAGTAATGTTATTAGTTATAAGTAGACAGTCGTAAGTTAGTAATTATTTACTAATAAAAAGTAATCAGTAAATAGTTTAAACGATTTGATATGACGACAACAACGAAATATTCAGGACAATACGTACAACAAAAATACTTCACGAAATTTTAAAAACTCCCCTATAGGAACAAACTTACTTGTTTTTAAAAACAACTAACTAAAAAACGTATTTAAAATAATCTAGTTTATGAACTACTTTGAATTATATTAAGTCGGCATCCACGTCAATTTTGAATATCTACTTCAAAACAAGTGGCTTAAAAACTACTTTGAATTATATTAAGGCGGCGACTACTCTGATTTTGAAATGTTTTAATTGCAAATTTTTATTAGGTTACAAGTTTATATATATTTAACCATGCTATTTAATCAAATATTATTAACTTTAGGCTTTCACTAATATGAATTTATGTATTATTTTTTTTTCAAAACAAAAAATTAATGATCTCTTTGATGTATAAAAATTTGTTATAAATATAAATATAAAAATAAATATATATAAATAAATATAAAAAATATAAAAGTTTTTATGCTTTTAAATTCATGTTCAATAAGTGGAATATTAACTAGTTTTCAATTGATTTATTTTAAAGTAATTAAAAAAATAATTCAAATTTAACTAATTTAACAAGTAGTTGAAAATATATGCGGTTTTCAATTGATTTATTTTAAAGTAGTTGAAAAAATAATTTAAATTCAACTAGTTTAACAAGTAGTTGAAAACATATGCAGACGAAAGTCAATTGACTTATTTAGCGGACATCAACCATACAAAATATGTTAGTTCGTTCTATGGAAAAAAGTCAGAATTTCAACTAGTTGTGGTTGACAAAAAACTACTTTTTCAACTACTTTTAATTTAGTTGATTTTCCTACAGAGTCGTCATAATTTTTAGAAATAACTGAAATGCATATGTAAAGCTCTGTAACTCAGTCAAATCTGTGTGAAATTAACGCATTACATTTAAATGCCAATGTCACCGGCTCTGTGACCTTTAATTCATTATGTTGTGGTTAAATCATTTAACTGTTATTAGCTCAAACAAAACCAAAGTGTAGAAATGCATTTTATGGCAATTCTTCACCAACCGGAAAAGATGGTTAAAATAGAAATGTTGACAAAAAGTGATGACTTAATTTAAAAAAATTTGCATGCAGTTCACGTTTTGTTGTAAGTGCAACAATGATGAAAAAAAAACAAATTATGAAATCGCTATAAAAGTCCATTTCAATGTTCTTTTTGTTGTGTAAATTTGCTGATTCGCAAGCAATTATTTAGAAATAATTGAGACATTAGTCAGCAAAAATAGCAAAATGTCAAAATAAAAAATGAGAATTCTTGACAAGGCAGTACTTTAAATGGGTAAACGTTATAAATGCAAATCAGCATGAATGGAAAATACGAGAAAATATGAACAAAGAGCGTATTAGATAGCGATATTTATTTGAAGTGATGATTATGATAAAATTTTAAAGAACTTGAAATTGAAATGAATAAAGTTAAATAAAATATAGATAAAGTGAAAAATTTAAAGCGTTACCATTAAGAATTATTTAAAAATATTTCTATACCTTACATCGAAAAAGTGGTTATAAAGCTTACTTAAGTTTTATTAATTCATAAAGTATAACGTAAGAATTCGCCAAAAAAATGGCAAGTATTTTTGTATTGAAATTCAACTTCATTTAAAAATAACGTTATTGATATTGTGAGAATTTCAAACTCATCCGCTAACTTGGCAACAGTACAAAATTGTATATAAGAAGCAATAATTTCAGCTAATTGTATATAATTTATTATTCCAGCAGACTTTTTTTATAACATCTGGTTTTGAAGAGACATTCATCACTCAACTTACGGCTAGCTTTTAAACTCAGTTTTTAATGACATTTACAGTTTTGCCTGTGTTCAAATTTTTTTTATAATTTTATTATGAAAATAAAATGTTAGTAAAATTAAATATTATTGCAGCGTAGTTTCAATAAAACATTAAATATTTAGCCACAACTTAGTGGGGTAAAAAATCGGTATTTAACCAAGTTTGATTGATAATGCAAATTAGCTCAAGTTGATTTGAACATTTTTATCTCTTTTTCTTTTTATTTCTCCTCAGAAGATGACAAGACAGCATCTTGATTGATTTTGCATGTAAAACCGGTGCGTAGCTCTCTCTTATTTTGTTCGTTTTCTTAATTTTTTTTATTTTTTTTTTTTTTTGCTGTAGATCAAAACTGTTAATTTTTGACTGTCTTCATACTTTAACATACAGTTTTTATAAGAGCTATAAATATGATAGTATTTGACTTTCCTAGTATTAAAGTTAAAAAAAAATTTCAAGTGTTTTCTAATTAACAACAAAGATTTTTATAACTCTATGTCATAAAAATTAGATTAAGTAAGATCAAGTTTTATACGATTTTTATAGTTTATATTTTATAGTCTTTGTGGTTTTATGTTATTTGTATTTTAATTTTTACAACGTCTCAAGCATGTTAGACAAACTTGTTGACAAAATCTCTAGACTTTATTACCTTCAGCGCTATAACATTGAAAGCTATCACCAACTATCACCAAAAAAATTATGACTCCCAGGTCATTTTTCAGCTCAATTCTTGTAGTAACAATGATAAACATGTCGTCACCGAGTTGTCATGCACGACTGCTAGTAAGCTTAACGCACATATATTAATGAGCTGTTTTGCTTTGATGGTCTGTGTCTGAGAAAAATGCACCACGACCACGGTTAATATGTTTTCATAAGAAAATATCATATTATATAATATAAATATGTCAACATCCGGGCTGAAGCGGAAGTAATTGTACTTTGTTGAAAATTGTTTTTAGCGTTAAACATTTTATAATAAACATATTGGTGGTTTTATAATGATATTATTTTCAATTACAATACTGATAATCATATTGATACTGATGCTAATTCGACTAGTAAAATTGATAATTTTTTTACTTATCACACTGATTTGCATTCAAGTCCTTCTTTTAATGAAAATGATAACAACATTATGATTTTAAAGTGCTTAACATATATCTTTAATTAGGTTTTTGCTATCAGGTCAGATTTTTGAGATATACAGGCTGTTTTCATTTTTTATTTACCTACAAAATCATTTACTTTCAATACATTGCAATGCTTATCCCTAAATTCAGTAATCAACTTGTAGGTGTGATGCATCCTTATATGAAAACAGGTTGGAGGAAAGTACGTTTATTCCAAACTCACTTCGGTTCTGTGCAGCATTTGATATAAGACAGGACTTTGTGTGCCCAATCAGCAAAAAAGCACAGCCGACAAAAGGTGATAAGCTGTTCACTTTGTATGGGAGGTGGGCGTAGTTATGTTCAAACAACAGTTTGACTTTATTCGTCTGTGTAGCAACATCGTGTTTTCTAAGAAGAAGTTTGGCAGTTAAGTGTGTTTCTAAAAATTATAAATCTTAGTGCTTAAACCAGAACAAAGTTTTATGCATAAAATAACTAAGTGTCATTAAATATTAATTCTGAAATGTCCCATAAAAGGTAATAAATTCATTCATTAAATTATAAAACTAATTACCAAAATTATTTGTTGCGTCAATTGCTTTTGTCTTCTTCTTTTCGGTGTGTTCTCTTTCGTTTTCGTTGTTTTCTTAGCGTAGAGAGAATTTTCGTTGAATTTTTTTATCTCTAAAATTGTGTGCGTCATTTTATTGCTCTCTTCTATCTTGTGAATACCTACTCCCATCTTCGCTTACTGTGTAAGGTAGATGTCATCGGTGTTTTAGTGGCCATGCCCGAGCAAATGTAATTCCTAACCGTATACAGGCTTTGGAGGCCCCGCAGCTACATTGTATTTAAGAAATAATTGGATACGTCATGGGTCCATTTACCACTGGGGTATTTATTTTGCGATACTCTTTCTCTTTCTCTCTGTCTCTTTCACATAAAACTCTCTTATTCTTACTTTAAAGAAGCTTCACTACTGTGCTCTACACACGCTATGCTTTAATTTTTAACTGTGAACGCTATATTGTGATTTAAACTATCAAACATTTAGAAAGTTTCTTATAATCATAGAAAATTAATGTATTTTTTTCAGTCAAATTTTAACTTTTATTTTTGATCGAAATGAAATCAGTCAAAAAATAACGATTATTTGTTGACTATTTTGTCAAATTTTTAATCTCTAGTTTTGATCGCAAAAATAAAAGTCAAATTTTAACTTTTATTTTTGATCGAAAAAATAAAAGTCTATAATAACTTTTATTTTTGATCGAAAAATAAAAGTAAAATTTTAACTTTTATTTTTGATCAAAAAAATTAAAATCATATTTTAACTTATAGTTTTGATAAAAAAAATAAAAGTCAAATTTCAACTTTTATTTTTGATGTAAAAAAAAGTCAAATTTTAACTTTTATTTTTGATCGAAATGAAATCAGTCACAAAATACTATTATTTGTTGACTTTTTGTAAAATTTTCAATCTCTATTTTTGATCGCAAAAATATTAACTTTAATTTTTGATCAAAAAAATATAAGTCAAATTTTAACTATTATTTTTGATCGAAAAATAAAAGTCAAATTTTAACTTTATTTTTGATCAAAAATATTAAAATCAAATTTAAGCTTTTATTTTTGATCAAAAAATTGAAATCGTATTTTAACTTATAGTTTTGATAAAAAATAAAAGTCAAATATAAACTTGTATTTTTTATGGAAAAAATAAAAGTCAAATTTTAACTTTTATTTTTGATGGAAAAAATAAAAGTCAAATTTTAACTTTATTTTTTGATCGAAAAAATAAAAGTCAAAAATTAATTTTTTTTATAGAAAAAATATAAGTCAAATTTCAACCGTTAATTTTGATCGAAAAATAAAAGTCAAATTTTAACTTTTATTTTTGATCAAAAAAATTAAAATCAAAGTATAACTTATAGTTTTAATAAAAAACTAAAACTCAAATTTTAACATTTGTTTTTGATGGAAAAAATAAAAGTCAAATTTTAACTGTTATTTTTGATCGAAATGAAATCAGTCAGCAAATAACGATTATTTGCTGACTTTTTAGTCAAATTTCTAAGCTCTATTTTTGATCGCAAAAATAAAAGTCAAATTTTAACTTTTATTATTGATCGAAAAATAAAAGTCAAATTTTAACTTTTATATTTGTTTTGAATTAACAAAAGTCTAATTTAAATTTATATTTTTGATGAAAAAAATAAAATTCAAATTTTAACTTTTATTTTTGATCGAAATGAAACTAGTCAAAAAATTACGATTATTTGTTGACTTTTTTGTCAAATTTTTAATCTCTTTTTTGATCGCAATATTCTTATATAACTTATAGTTTATAAAAAACTAAAAGTCAAATTTTAACTTTTATTTTTGATGGAGAAAATAAAAGCCAAATTTTTAGTTTTAATTTTTGATGGAAAAAATAAAAGTAAAACTTTAAGTTTTATTTTTGATCGAAATGAAATCAGTCAACAAATAACGATTATTTGTTGACTTTTTAGTCAAATTTCTAAGCTCTATTTTTGATCGCAAAAATAAAAGTCAAATTTTAACTTTTATTATTGATCGAAAAATAAAAGTCAAATTTTAACTTTTATATTTGTTTTGATTAAACAAAAGTCTAATTTAAATTTATATTTTTGATGAAAAAAATAAAATTCAAATTTTAACTTTTATTTTTGATCGAAATGAAACTAGTCAAAAAATTACGATTATTTGTTGACTTTTTTGTCAAATTTTTAATCTCTTTTTTGATCGCAATATTCTTATATAACTTATAGTTTATAAAAAACTAAAAGTCAAATTTTAACTTTTATTTTTGATGGAGAAAATAAAAGCCAAATTTTTAGTTTTAATTTTTGATGGAAAAAATAAAAGTAAAACTTTAAGTTTTATTTTTGATCGAAATGAAATCAGTCAACAAATAACGATTATTTGTTGACTTTTTAGTCAAATTTCTAAGCTCTATTTTTGATCGCAAAAATAAAAGTCAAATTTTAACTTTTATTATTGATCGAAAAATAAAAGTCAAATTTTAACTTTTATATTTGTTTTGATTAAACAAAAGTCTAATTTAAATTTATATTTTTGATGAAAAAAATAAAATTCAAATTTTAACTTTTATTTTTGATCGAAATGAAACCAGTCAAAAAATTACGATTATTTGTTGACTTTTTTGTCAAACTTTTAATCTCTTTTTCAATTTTTAAAAAAAAAAGAGATAAAAATAAAAGTCAAATTTTAACTGTTATTTTTGATCGAAAATGAAATCATAAATGATATGAAATCAGTCAAAACATAACGATTATTTGTCGACGTTTTTGCCAAATTTTTAATCTCTTCCTTTGATCGCAAAAATAAAAGTCAAATTTTAACTGTTAATTTTGATGGAAAAAATAAAAGTCCAGTATTAACTTTTATATTTGATCGAAAAATATAAGTCAAATTTTAACTGTTATTTTTGATCGAAAAATAAAAGTCAAATTTTAATAATATTAACTTTTGTTTTTGATCGAAATATATAAGTCAAATTTTAACTTTTATTTTTGATGGAAAAAATAAAAGTCAAATTTTAACTTTTATTTTTGATTGAAATGAAATCAGTCAAAAATATCGAATATTTGTTGAATTTTTGTAAAATTTTTAAACTCTTTTTTTGATCGCAAAAATTAAAGTAAAATTTTAACTTTTATTTTTGATCGAAAAAATAAAAGTCAAGTATTAACTTTTATATTTGATCGAAAAATATAAGTCAAATTTTAACTGTTATTTTTGATCGAAAAATAAAAGTAAAATTTTAACTTTTATTTTTGATCGAAATAAAATCAGTCAAAAAATAACGATTATTTGTTGACCTTTTTGAAAAAAATTATAACCGTTACGGTCTCTAGTGAAAAATGCTGTCATACGGTGTCAAATTATCATATAATGAAGCATTTAGACATATTTGTCATTTTTGTATTATATAAAATGAAAATCTATTCGAAAAAATTTATACATATGTATAAAATAAATTATGCATTTAATTAACATTAAATTACTTTAAAAATATTTAAAAAAAAAAATTTTTTAATGTCAATAATAAAAAATAATGTATGTTAATAATAAAAACATGCAAAAATTAAAAAATAACACGAATTGTTAAAAAAATACGCATCAGAAATATCATAAGAAATAGTTTCAAATATGCATGACAAGAAATATGATAAAATTAACGGATTCCACACAGAGTTCAAAGCAAATCATACTTAACCGGTTTTCAAAAACAAACTGTGAAAGCAATCGTCACTCTCAATATTCAAATATATCTAGCAATGTTTAATAGATTAAAAAGATAAACACTCAAAACACTTAGATAAACACTCAAAAGTAGTCGAAAGTGTAGGAATTCAAACTTCGAAAAACTTTTAACTGAAGTTAAAAGCCAATCAACTGAAAATCGTTTTCTTCTAACCGGGGCTTTGCTTCCAAAATATATTATTAATTAAAACTTATTTCATGAGATGTATTTTTTAACGTTGTTGCTGCTTGATTTTTTTTTTTTTTTTGTGTCGATAACCTTATCCGTAGACTTGAAGGCTACAATAACGAGCAATATATAATGTTAGCAATAATTATAAAATATAAACTTCTTTTATTAGATCTAACGCTAATAGCCTTCAGAAATTCAAAGTTTTTGGGTGTATCTAAAGCAATTTGTTTTCTATAGGAAAGTTGGCAAAACTGCGATATGGTATGCCATAGAAGTAGTTATGAATATGAACAAAAATTAGCACCTCTCGACATTTTTGGTTATCGAAAGAATGTTAAGTGAACAGCGGAACTTAAATTTAAGGCTCATTCGAGAAACGTGACCGTGACGGTGCGACAAATCAACAAACTACTTATAATAATAAAAATCATGAAGTCAAAATTTTGAACTTTTTTAGTTGTTTAGGTATTTTATTTAACCAACTACTATTGTCAATTGTTAATTTTTACACTACGCCAATTTGGCATCGAGTCTTGCCTACTTTAAGTTCAATGGTGCGTTCTATTTTTTTGTCTCGGTAGTAGTTTTTGTGAATTGCTTGAAATAACATAGCATCGCAAACACTATTTGACAAACGATCTTTAACATAGGCTGTCTTTTTTACGACCTTGACTGAAAAAAAACAACAAAAAACATCGAATTGAAGAAAGACGTTAAATATCCGATTTTATCTACAGCAGCTATTGTTAGTTGTTGTTGTTTGTATTGCTGTTAATGCTGCTTTTTTTTGCCTTCCGCTGTCTCAGCTCAGAGCAAACAGCTTTAAAGTTTTCGAAGACGTCCAAAATCCAAAACAAAAGATTAACACAACACACATATGTGCATATACTATAAAATATGTAGGTATGCTTCACAAAGATTTCATATTATTTAAATTGAAATGTAAATAATGCTATGACTTTATTCGTTGACTTTTAATTAGTTATTTATTTGCTATAAACGTGCTGCATTTATTATTTTGTATTTTTCATAAGTTGGCAACCCTGAAGTTAGGGCTACCAAATTTGATATAAACAAACAACGCTTTTGAAATCGCAATTCAACAAATATTTGCTTTATTTGGTAAGAGAAAAAAAACGAGTTAAAAAACAACAAAAATTTTTAATATTGTACACATCTAATAAAATAAGTTTTATTTAAATCAAAAATAAATATTTATTTAAGTTAAAGCACAGCGTTTTTTAGTTGATATGTTTTTGGTGTATCCGCTCGATAACAGTCTTTAACATTGAATTTCTATACTTTCGGTTGTTTCTTTCCTTCTTAATGGGCGTTGGTAAGCGAAAAAATTAGAGCTTTTTATAATAGAATTCGATGAATTACTTATGCTTGGTTTTCACTATGTCATTTTTATGACAACACAAAAGTTTATCACGTGAAATTTTACCTTAATAAAACTTCAAAACATTTTATGCATAGCTCCATTTAATAATTTATTTGATTTTCATTTTCCAAGATTGCCAAAGTTAGAAAAAATGTCAAATTGTTGTTATTTTCAATTTGATTGACAACAAATGACCACTTAAAATGACAAAGTGAAAACCAAGCTTTACAGTTCTGGTTTTATTTGCTAATTTCAATCCTATTACCGCTATCAGCACTTACCTATATCTCTCTCGCTCTCTCTCTTTCTCTCTATCTCTCTCTCCCTTTCTCTCTCTCTCTCTCTCTCCCTCCAATTATCTTTCTCTCCATAAATATATATCTCTTTTAGACATGAATAACACAGCGAAAAAACCTAATTCCGTAGAAAGTTAATAAGATAATTAATTCATCGTTCTTACACAAGAAGAAGCTCTTATTATTTTAAAAAGAAAAGTCTATTTAATAAAACCAATACGAAATCTTATAAAAATAAAAACAAAGTCTACTTAATAAAATTATTTAGGAACCTTAGTAAAGTAATAGGCAAATCTTTCTAACCAAACTAATAAGAAATATTTGAAAAATAAAAGGCACATCTTATTAAAAAAACATGTAAGCTTTTAAAAATAAAAGCGAAATTTTATTGAAAAAACACAAAATCTTTTAAAAATAAAAAAAATCTCATCGCCCCGGTGGTGCAGTGCGTTAGTGCGCGCTTGCACGGGTATTACAAAGATTTCTGATGACGCCTTTAGCCGGGCAGAAATTGTGCAATAAGATCTGCTTGTGATTTTTTCCTTTTCATATTGAAAAAACTTTGTTGTTGTTGTTATTTCTTTGGAAAGATTCGTTAGAACAATTAATTGTTCTAACTTTGACCTTAAGTTCAATAAACGATTTTAAACTATCAAACAACTAGAATTTGTATTTAAAATCATGTATTATTTAAACTATCAAACATTTAGAATTTGTATTTAAATCATATAAAGTCAACATAATAAAAAAAATCTAATGAAAAAAAAAACAAGAAGTATTTTTAAAATAATGGAAAAATCATAGTAAAAGAGCAAGTACTCTTTTAAAAAAAAGAGGAAAATCTTATTAAAAAACCAATGAATCTCTTTTAAATAGGAAGAAGATCTTATCAAATAAAAAACAATACATTTTAAAATGAGATGTCTTCAATTAATTAAAAATCAAAAGGAAATCTTTTAAAACTTAGAGCAAAATTTAAGACAAAAGTATTGAAAATTAAGAAAAAAATCTGCAAAATTCACTCGATATAAATAGTTTCAGTAACGCAGATAGCTTTTTGTTTTAGGGGGTAAAAATTATAATAACCTTAAAAAATTATACTTTTGAATACCTGTTTACATGTCTGTTTGGTGAAGCCGAATGTCATGTTTTACAGCCTTACTTTGTTAAAACGTTGGTAAACGGTAGGTATGTAAGAAAATGAGGGGCTTGTTGAATTGAATCCAAACAACACCGAATTTCTGGAAACTATACATGTCACTATATCTCTAGTAATTTTTGACAGATTTAGAAAAACTAGTATCGCCTGTGGCCGAAATTCGACCAACCTTCTGAAATTTTAATAATTTTTTCTAGTTCTGAGGCATGACCTTGCTTTAAGAAAATGTGCTGCACTAAGAATATCTAAAGTTTCAAATTATCGCAATAATTTTGATATAAAAATAGTCGACATTTCTTTAAAAATATCTGTAAAAACATTACCCATAAAAACTTTCGAACACCGTTATTTTTCACAACCAGGGCTTTTCATAAAAAAATACGTTATACTGAGAAAAGCTATAGTTTTCAAGATATCGCCATAACTTTGATGTCAAAATAAAGGGAATTCTTCAGAATTTACTATTTATAAGAAATTTCACCATCACAATATATATTCAGTAGGGCGGGTCAATTTGAATGGAGTGAAAAAATTCACCAATTTCCCTATGATTTCCGTATTCTATGGGTTATTCCATGAAAAATTGCCGAAGGAACCATACCTCTATCGTTAAAATCGAGTCCCCTACTTTTTGTTGGTAAAAAGTTCAAAAGTTACGGGCATTTTTGTCCAAATTTTGGACTATTTTTCCAATTTGGACCATTTTTCCAGGTGTGCACCCTGTGAAAAAATATGCCAATAATGTAAAGCGCAAATCAGTCCAGTCGTAACGTAAGGTTCGTAAGCTTCGTAAGTCAAAAAAATTGAGCCAAAAAAATGGCCATGAAAGTAATATTCTTGGACAAAATCATGAAAAAAATGGAAAAATGCCAGTTTTTTTTAAAAAACTAAAACTTACTAAAACTATCATTTTTTAAAAAAATGATAGTTTTTGAGTTATGGATGTGAACGTGTAGGTAATATTTCATACGAACGTCAATTTGGGAAAAAATCTACCAACAAAAAGTAGGGGACTCGATTTTAACGATAGAGGTATGGTTCCTTTGGCAAATTTTCATGGAATAACCCATAGAATACGGAAATCATAGGGAAATTTTCGAAAAATAAATCGACCCGCCCTAATATTCACACATGTTACCTACAAAAATGCTTATTGTAGGGTATTCGTAAGAGATAGCGAAAAATGTTTTTTGTACAATGTCAAAAATTTGCTCTTACACCATGTTCTTCCATTTTTTTATAGTTTAGGTTTTACTTAAGAAATATTCTTTAAACGCTAATATTTCAGGTCATAGGTCACAAAAATATTCAGTGAACTCCTTCTCCCTACTCTAATTTCTTTAAATATCAAAAAATATCAAAATCGGTTCAGAAACACGGAAGAATTGTTTCTCCCACGCAAATTTCTATATACTAGTATCGCTTGTGGTCGAAATTCGACCAACTTTCTGAAATTTCAATCACTTTTCTCATTCTGAGGCATTGACCTTGCCTGTGTTGTACTAAAATGTGTTGTACTAAGAAAATCTTAAGTTTCGAGAAAAAGCAACAGTTTTCGTCGTAACTTTTATATCAAAATTTTTCAGAATTTACTATTTGTAAAATAAAAAATGTACTATAAAAAATGCTTATTGTAAGGTATCCATAAGAGATAGTGAAAAATGTTTTTCCTACATTGTATTAATATCTAAAATTTCCACTTACGCCATGTTCTTCCATTTCTTATAGTTTAGGTTTTACTTCAGAAATATTCTACCAATGCTCATATATCAGGTCAAAGATCACATAACTATTCGGTGAAATTCTTCTCCCTACTCTAATATATTAAAAATTATCAAAATCGGTTCAGAAAAACGGCAGAACTGTTTCTCCTACGCCTACTTTTATAAATAACGAAATGGCTTAAAACATAGATTTGTGTATATAACTTTGGAGTGGTTTGAAATATTTGAAAAATTTTTTCAAAGAAATTATTTTTTAAGCTGTAGTACTTTGTAGAAAATATAAAAACAACATTTTGAAAAATTTAATTTGCATCAAAAAAATCATAGGAGGTAGCTCATGATTTTCGATGATAGAAACTGTTTTTTGCATTATGTGTCAAAATGAAGCAATTTTTGCTAATTAATGATATTTCATATGAAAGAGGGTAAAAAAAGAAAATTTTATAAGAAAAACAAATTACAACAACAAAAACATTCGGCCTATTTTTTTAGCAAAAACTGAATATTTTATAGGTATTTTTAAAACCATATAAAACATTGTATTGGTGAGATAACGGTAAATCTTTTCTTATTTCTCCAAAGCCAATTAATTGGTCTTTCAGTCAAAGAAAATTTGATGAAAATCGATTGAAAAACGGCCAAAATATTTGCTTGCAAAATCAAAACTTGAAATTTCAATCGTTTTTTCTCTTTCTGAGGTGATGACCCTGTTTCGTTGTACTGACGTTGTACTGAGAAAATCATTTGACATTTTTTGAGAAATCTCAATAGTTTTGATGGCATTATAACGGGAACTTTTTTGACATATTATCCAAAAAAAATATTACCCAAAAAGCTTTCGTATACCGTTATATTTCTGAACCAACGTCGTTTCATACAAAAATACGTTGCACTGAAAACATCTACAGTTTTCGAGCTATCACAATAATTTTCATGTCAAAAAAACGGAAAATTTTCATAATTTGCTATTTGTAAGAAATTTTACCATCACAATATATATTCACATTTTTAACATAAAAAAATGCTTATTGTAGGGTATCCTTAAGAGATTGCGCAAAATGTCGGAAGTATTTTTTGCACACCTTATCAATGTCTAAAATTCCCTCTTACATTATATTCTTCCATCTGTTACAGTTTAGCTTTTATATTTAATAAATGCTCTTGTTACGCTCATATTGCACGTCGAAGGTCACCAATCTAAAATGTTATCATACTGTGCAGCCAGATCTTTAATTTGATACCTCATTCACTATTCTACCTCTTCTTAGCCCTGAGACTCCTTATTAAAAATAATACAAACTGTCAACGTCAATACTTCGGGTCAGAGGTCATAAATTTAAAATCTAAAATAATTCTGCACATATATAGGCCTATTACGGTTCACAACACAACAGTAATTTTTGTTTTTATTGTGTACATTGCTAATACTTAAATTAAGACACAGCAGTGTATTGCTGTGAACCATAATAGGCCTAATAGGGTGCAGTACCTTTCGAATGATATAAGTTTCATTGCCCTATTCTAAAATTAATATCGAAAAAGTGTACGACAACATTTGATGTTTGCCTGTTTGATAAGATTAAACTCTGAACTAAATCAAATTTAGATAACTTTCTTGAGAAAAAATAAGAGTTTTTGGCAACACATATACATTTGGCTTCGTGCTTAACTTTATATTAGAATCCATTCACAATAACGTAATATATTTGGTAATGTTTTCATTGTTCGGGGAGGTATCCAGACCCGTTGAACCTCCCCCTGCCTACGCCACTGAATAGCTGATAATTAAAATCATGCAAAAATTCAAAGAATAGATCACAATTGATAACCAAAAATTAATTTTCTAAGGTATAGTCAGACCAAAGAAGAAAAACTTTAGTCAATGTTAAATTAATTAAAAATAATCTTAGCTTTCTACTAAGCTAAACTCTCACAATCCATTGGTGCATTTTGGCAAATTCGTTGAACTCCAAAGAAGAATAGTGAAATGAAAGAGGCAACTAAGGATCGCATATAAACCTTGGTAGAGCTTTAAGCTTTGTGATCTAAAAATAACTTTATTGCTTTAAAGTCAAATGAAAATGGCCGATGAGAATGAAATTCGTGCGATCTTAACAAAAAAATTTATGTGTCAAACATGTGTCAAATCATATAAAACTCAAAACAATGGGTGTGTCACAGCTGAATCAGTCACAACTATTGAAGGAATAAGGCATATTTATACTGTGCCAATCTTTATTACAATCCTTGAAAGAATCCTTGAAAGAATCCTTGAACATATTATTAAAGTTGCCCAAATTCTTGTATTTTTACTTATCCTAACACTTGTCCTAAGCCTTGTCCTAGTCCTTGCCTTAAGATTTGTCCAAATTCTTGTCCTAATCCTTGTCATTTTACTTATCCAACGTCTTGTCGTGGTACTTACCTTAACTTTGTCTTAATCATTAACCTTATATTTGTCCTAATTCTTGTTTTAATCCTTGTCCCAATTCTTGTCTTAATGCTTGTCCCAATTATTTTTCTAATCCTTGTCCTAGTCTAGCCCTTGTCCTAGACCTTGCCTTAAGACTTGTCCAAATTCTTGTCGTTTTGTAACGGAGCGAAGTTTTCACCAGGGCACTGATCGACATTACACACAAAAATAACACACAAAATTATTATTTAATTTTATTAACGTTGGAGCGCTGGTACCATCTTTATGAGGCGGCAGCGCTATATATTTAGTTTTGAAGGCGCTCAATTAGACCGCCCCTGGTTTCCTTTAACCATTCTGTCAGGTGCTGCCTCCTCGCACAGGTGGCACCAACGCCCCTGTCAAGTGACCCCCGGACACTAGGTTGGCCACGGCTGCACGTGCTGGTTTGCCATCACTAGCAGTTCGGTGAGATGCGGGGTGGGGCGCCATAGAAGTAAAAAATAACGACGCGGCTTAGTTGAAGTAAATTGAAGTATTTTACAAACACAATGAAGTTGTCACAAGCACAAAAGCATTCAAACAGGGCCGCATTCGGTTATGCAGTAAAGAAAGGCGATAACAATTTTTCGTTTCTTAGATATGTGTTTAGTAAGTAATTTTTATATAGCACCATTACACAATATGGTGCGTTACCGATTTTTAACAGAGAAAAACATTAGTAAAATAAAAAAGCTACTTATACTGATTTATTAATAATCCAATTAAAAAAACTATTTTTTATAAAAAATTTGATTGATATTAGAATAACACAAAAACTAAACAACTAAAATTTATACCAAATTGAACAAATTAAATTCCTTTAAAAGAAATAGTTTTGTGTAGGTTTTCCGAACTGTCGGCTTTTCATTAGTTTTTTTTTATATATATAAAAGTATCTAGTTATAGCTTCCAACCTTAGGGCGCTAATTCATTTTAATCTTATGTCAAGTATTCAAAGAAATCTGTAAAAAATTAAATAACTATTAAAGCTTATCCTCATACGAAAAAAAAAATTAAGGCCCTTATATTTGCCACCCTAAAGAATGAATGCGCTCATGAAGCAGAACTTGTGTTTTGGCAGAAGGTCTTGCGCACAAATGGCGGGCAACAATTTTTTTTCGCCATTTGTTTTACTCGCAATGGCTCACACACTTCCCACCCTACAGTGAGGGTTCAGGGACTATAAATTTTACGAAACCCTCCCAAATACAAGTCTTGTGACAAAGTTGGAACAATCAAAAATTTGAGTAGCTTTGTGACTCCCCTAAAGGTGATGGGGATCTCGACAACTCTAGCCGAAGAATTATTCGTCCCGTCCGTCTTAATCATTATCGTAATCTTTGTCCTAATTTTTTTTCTAATTCTTGTCCTAATTCTTGCCTTAATGCTTGTACCAATAATGTTTCTAATCCTTGTCTCCTTTTCTTGTCTTCATCCTTGTCTTAGTCTAGTTCTTGTCCTAGACCTTGTCCTAATGCTTGTCCCAATTTTTGGTTGAATTCTTATCCAAACTCTAGTCTAAATACTTGTATTTATTTTATTGCAAATCCTTATCGTAATTTGAGTCTTAGTTTTTGTTTAAACTTGTGTCCGAATTTTTGTTCTTATTCTTTTCCTACTTCATAATCGGTATCCTGCTTCTAGTTTTATTCTTTTTTCAAATTTTTGTTCTAATCCTTGTCATAATCCTTGTCCTAATCTTTGCAAAATCGCTTCTTTAAATCCTTGTCCTAGTACTTGTTAAAACCCTTGGCCTCATTCTTGTTCTAATCCTTGTTCATATTTTTGTCCTAGACCTTGCCCTAATCCTTGCTTAAGTCCTTGCTCTAATTTTAGTCCTTCTCCTAAAATTGTCCTAAGTTTTGTTAAATTTTTTGTTCTAATCCTTTCCTTGTTGAAATTCTTTCTCTTTTTTGTCGAAAGCCTTTTCCGAATCCTTATCCTAATCCTTGCCCTTGCTTAAGTCCTTATATAATCTTTATAAAAATACTTGTCCTAAACCTTTTCGAAATTCTTGTCTTAGCCCTGGTCTTAATCCTTGTCTAAATCCCTATCCAGATCTTTTTTTTAAATTCCTATCCTAATCCTAAATTCTTGCCTTAGTCCTGGTCTTAATCCTTGCCTAAATCCCTATCCAATTCTTTTTTTTTAAATTCCTATCCTAATCCTTGTTCAAACCCTTATTCTTGCCGAAATTCATGTTTAACTTCTAGCATAATCCTTGTCCCAATTCTTGTCCAAATGCATTTTCTTATCATTGACCAAATATTTGCCTTTCCCAAATTCCTAAAACCCTTTTCCTAATTATTGTCCAATTTTTAATTTTTTTTCCTACAGGTTATGCAATATTTCCACGCATCGATGGTGCATTAACGTTACATTAAGATGCTGCATAAGCGGACTGATGACGTCAAAATTGTTCTCTTTTTTGACATAAGCTATGCTTTCATACCATAAAATTTACCGTAATGCCTAAGCCACGTAGGTAAAATTGTATGCAACACTTTGCATTTTTGCTACATTAAAGAAGCAAAAAAACGGCCTTAAATTTCGTTTAGTAATTTTTACTCAGCGATAAATATTTAAATGTAACGATATTGCATTTTTGTTGCATAAGCTGCTACCATCATAATTTTTTATTATTTTTGTCATAAATTATACCTTTACCATCGCACTGTAAAATTTATTGTGATGCCTATAGTCATCGAGACAAAATTCTATGCAACGTTTTTGCATTCTTGTTACATTAAACATGACATTACAGATCTTTTAATTGTTTTTATCAAGAGGACAAAGACATGATCTTAGTTGTCGCATAATAATTTTTAATCAGTGATTAATATTTCCGTGCAACGATATTTAATTTTCGTTACATAAGCTACAACCATCATCATTTTTTTGTTTTTTTTTCATAAGCTGTACCTTGACTATCGTGCAAGAAATTTACCGTAATGCCTAAGTCACCGAGTTTAAATTTAATGCAACGCTTTTGCATTTATGTTACATAGCACTATAACATTTTTTATTATTTTCTGTCATATAACAATTTTTCCTCAGCGACTAATAGTTCCCTGCAACGATATTCCAAATTAATTACATAAGCTACTACCATAATTTTTTACCGTAATGCCTAAGTCACCGAGTTTAAATTTAATACAACGCTTTTGCATTTATGTTACATGGCAATGTAACATTTTTTATTATTTTCTGTCATATAATAATTTTTCCTCAGCGACTAATAGTTCCCTGCAACTATATTCCATTTTCGTTGCATAAGCTACACCTTCATATTTATATATTTTTTTATAAAATATACCATTACTATCGCTCCATAAAATTTTCTGCGATGCTATAGTCACCGAAATAAAATTTTGTGCAACGCATTTTGCATTTTTGTTACATTTACATGACATCATAGATGTTTTTATTATTTTTATCAAGAGTGCAAAGAAATGACCTTAACTGTCATATAATAATTTTTACTCAGCGAATAATATTTCCGTGTAACGATATTGCATTTTTGTTGCATACGCTGCTACCGTCATAGTTTTTATTATTTTTGTCATAAGAAATTTACCGTGATGCCTAAGTCACCGAGATAAAATGTAATGCAACGCTTTTTGAATTTTTGTTACATTTTACATGCCATCATAGATTTTTTTTTTATATTTTTAATCATTTTACTGCATTTTTGTTGCATCATGCTTTGTTTTCACTATGTCGTTTTCAGTGGTCAGTTGTTGTTAATCAAATTGAAAATAACAACATGTTGACATTTTTTCTAACTTTGACAATCTTGGAATATTAAAAAGAAATAAGTTATTAAATGGAGCTATGCAGAAAATGTTCTAGAGTTTTATTAAAGTGATATTTCATTTGATAAACTTTTGTGTCGTCATAAAAATGGCATAGTGAAAACCAAGCATAAGCTGCACCCGTCATAATTTTTATTATTTTTGTCATAGTCTATACCTTACTATCGCACAAGAAATTTTACCGTAAAGCCTAAGTCACCGAGATAAAATTTCATGCAACGCTTTTGCATTTATTTTACATGACACCATAATATTTTCTTATTTTTTTTATCAAGAGATAAGGAAATGATTTTTACTTTTTACTCAGCGATTAATAGTTCCGTGTAACGATATTCCATTTTTGTTGCATAAGCTACTACCGTCATCATTTTTTTTATTTTTTTCATAAACTATACCTTTACTTTTGCACTATAATATTAACTGTGATGCTATAGTCACCGATGTAAAATGTTATGCAACGCTTTTGCATATTTGTTACATTATACATAACATCATAGATTTTTTTTATTACTTATTTCAAGAGAATCGTTCTGAATTGTCATATAATAGTTTTTAACCAAGCACTTATATTTATATAGTAACAATTACATGTAACGATATTTGATTTTAGTTTCGTAAACTGCTACCTCCGCGACTTAATGATGTCATTTTTTTTTATTTTTTTTAGTGAGGTCAAACAACCAACCTTCAATGTTATACCATAAGTTTCATCGTAGCTTTTGTATTTAGTGAGCCATAATTGCATGCAACGCCGTGACATTTGCTGCTCTAATTTTCTTGCAATCCACGAGATAAGATGTAACGTTGTCACGTCAAAAAGCAATATAATCCAAATAAAATATAAGACTATAAAGCTTACTGGATTGAAGAAAAAAAGTCTAATTTGCGAGCTTACACTCAAAAACAGTTAATTGAAATAAACAAGTCATTAAAAATGAATTTAAGTTTAAAGAAAAAAAATTAAAATAAAAAAAAAATTGAATGACGCAATTTATGATCATTGATGTTACGTCAAATTTTGCATAACTAATTAATTGGAAGCACATGTTTGTGGTTGTAATATTTTCAAAAATACTTTTAGCTGAAACAAGTATCAACGGTAATTTTAGAGACTAACTGATTTATCAAAAGATCATTAAAACGTTTGCTTTAATTTACGATTTCTATTGCAAAAATATTTAAACACTGTTGTATTAACGACTTTTGTGTAGTTAATCTAAAACACAAAAGTAAGAGTTTTGAGCATCATTTTGATATATTTACATTATAAAGCGTTTTTTTTTTATTAAAGACAAAAGAAGTAAAGGCAATGTTGAAATCAGAAGCATTGCATTTAAAACATTGTTTTAATATTAACGCATTGCTTTTAGAAAATGATTTATATTTTGGCCAAGAAGTTACAGAAAAAAACACAACATCAGCTAGCAATCATATGTGCAGCTTGTGCAACTTTGCACAACTGATGGCAAAGGTTATGCAAACATGTCTAAAAGCTAGACTCAGGTGTTTTTGTGTGTGTGTTTTATTTTTTTTTCTTTTTTTGCAGCAGCAGCAGCAGAGTCTCACAAGCTGTTTCAATGAGCATGAGTTGTAATTTTTCGTCATTATTTTTATGTGTCTTATTGAAGAAAAAAAAACTATGCCCTTGAGACTCCAATTTTATGCTGCGCTTGCACTTAACGGTTCAAAAATGCAGCAGCTGTTAGTCAGATGAGGGAAAAAAACAAGTTTGTTTGGTAGCTGATGCTTGCATTATTGATGGCTGCCGCTAGTATTGGCCATGATGCAGTTGGTCAAGTGCAAAGTTTGTTTTGCGCTTTAAATGCACAATTAAATCCGTTTCGAATTAAAGAATTGAGCAACGTTTTTCTTTTTGAACAAACTTGAACTTTTGTATTTTAATTAAAAAAATATATACATTACAAAATGTGTGCTAATGATGTAGCAGAAGATTTTAATATTTTTTTATTTTTATTTTTATTTTTCAGTTGTACAGCACATTTTCTTAAGACAAAGACGCTGCTTTATAAAGGCTTATAAGCCACAGACGCACATAAACACATTATGGCTGTCATCACAGAGCATGGCAGCAGCAATGAAGAACTCACCCTAAAACAGCTGAACGAGAAGAATCAGCTCGAGGGCATGGTTACGGTGCCGGAGTTTTTTGCACATAAAAATATTTTCATTACCGGTGGCACTGGATTTTTGGGCACAGTGCTCATAGAAGCGCTTCTAGATACACATCCGGATGTTGGCACCATTTATGTTCTAGTCAGAGGCAAACGCAAATTCGATCCGAATGAGCGCATCAATCGTTTGCTACAGAAACCGGTGAGTGGATGTTTTTTTTTATTTTATATGTTCTTATTTTATTTGTCTTAATTTTCCATCAAAATTTCATCATTTACATGCTTTGTTCGAAATCGCGTTCGTTGCTTAAGTCTTTTGTTTGGCCAGCGAGTATTTTTTGGCAGTTATGAAGTTTGTTGCTTAAGTCTTTCGTTTTATTGGAAACATGCGTGAGTTATGTTCCTTGCTTAGAGCAGTTTGATTGAAACACACTTTTCTTTTCTGCTGTAAACTTAGAACTGAACTTTATTACAACTCTTTCTTAAAATCTAACCAATTCGTTTTCGAAATGTAAATGTGTAAAAGTATGTAAAGATATAAATGGAAGAAATACAATTGTAAAATAGGAGAAATGTAATGTATGTAAAAGAAATACAATGTGGTTAATATGTAAAAGTTAATAGTCGCAAAGTGTTGCCTAATTTATAGTTGCAACATAATATCAAAAATGCAAGGGTTTCATTTTAATGTCTTGTGGTTAATATGTAGAATAAATAATCGTAAAATGTTGCCCAATTTATGGTTGCAACATAATATCAGAAATGCAAGAGTTTGATTTTAATGTTATATTTTAAAATTGAACCTATTTTAATAGTTGCGATTTATGAGGAAAAAAATAAAGAAAGAGTGTAAATAAAATTGGAACACTTAAAATATCTTATTGATTACGCTGCACTTTAAGTAGTGCAGTGGGGCTTATTATGTTGTTGTTTCTGGTGCTATTGTTGTGGGTGCCGAGATTTAATTGCCGTTTGTGCTGTTGTTGTAAATGTAGTAACGATGTCTTTGACTTGTTGGTTAATTTGGTATTGTTGTTGTGTTTGTTGTAATTGTTACTGTAAGTGTTGCAGCGGCGTATTGAGCCTCGATGGTTTGGGTGGTGGCTGAGAAGTATATGTATTTGTTGTTGTCGTTTGAGTGGGGGTCGTAACTCCTCCCCCCCCAGTATGAAGTGAGGGCCATAAAGATTGTGCAGTGGCCCTTACGAAATTGGTTTGCGGTGTATAAATTGATGCCATTATTTTCCTAGGGACGTAAATGAAGATCAGGACAAGGATTACAATTAACGTATATTGCAGTGCGTCTTGGGCATATGTAATTGTGCTGAGGTGTTTAACTGATGCGTAGCTTTCGATTTGATGGTCGCGAAGTTTTTCCAAGTTTAGGGCTTCGGTTACTGACAGGGCTTGTATTCCTGAGTGTGTTATTGGCAGGATATGTATCTCGTCCCAGAAAATTCCAACATTGCTCTTGTAGATGATACCTCTTATAGCGATGTCGCAGTTCTGGAAATGAATAGCACCGGTACCTTCAACTGTGTATTGTCTTTGACTGCAAGTAGAATTTATTAGTGTATAGGGTATATTAATATAGACGATAAAGTTGGCTTCTGGCTGGAAGATTGTTGTTATCTTTCCGAGGTCATACAGGTCGCAGTGTCCAGGTTGATTTTGCATGAGCTGCCCCAGGCATTTAGATTCTTGAGTGTTTTCTTTTTGGATTGGTTTTTGGCAAAAGTATATTTTAGATATTCTTTGGCATGTTTTGTCGAAAAACTGAATTGTTTTGTTATTGTAAGTTATGTATGATTTTGTTATTATTTGCTTTGTTATGTTTATAGGGGTAGGTATAATATGATATAGCTGATAATTTTCTGTATAAAGATTAGGTATTTGAACATTGAATATGACATTAGAATGATTATAATATGCTTGTAATTGTAATAGTTCGTATATTTCTTCATCTGTTTCAATTTTAATGGATTGATTAATCATATAATTTCTAATTCCTTGTAACTCTTTTTGGTTTAATATAAGCTTGGATATAATGTTTAGTTTGGCTAATAGTATGGCTTCTGCTATGTCTGTGATATGATTGAATAAAATATCTATATTGTAGTTAAGTTGGTTAAGATATTGCATTTCTTCTAGAATATTTTCATTTCTTTTAATTTTATTGGCTGTTTCTTTTGAATATTTGTTTACAAATTTTTCAATTGTGCTATGTTCATTATTCATGTGTTCAGTAATATTTTTAAATCTTGCGATCATTTGCATATTCAATTTGTTTTGATTGACCGATTCTTTTTGTAAGTTTTCTTCATTTTCTTTTAATTTTGTTATTTCATTATTTAAATTTTGTGCATCAACCGCATCCATGTTTCCTGTAATAAACTTTACTACTGATCCTAGTCCATTCAAGATACCCCTTTTTTGTCTAGCAACAGGTGATAGTGTTTGAATTTTATTCTTTAGTTCGAAAAGTTTCATTTCAGTTACTTTTATAAGATTTGGTTGTATACCTTGTGCTTTAATTTCAGTAAAGGTAGTGGATAATTTGTTAATGTTTTCATGGTATTTGTCTAGGTCGATTATATGGATTAAATTGTTATACCCTTTTACTACTCGTGCCGGTCCGAGTCTGAGTGGAATTATACCTTGGTTATCTTTGACGTTATGAATCTCTATTAACTGTCCAATGACCAGTTGTACCCTAAAAAGTGAAAATATACAAATATAATGCAAGCTAAAAGTGCCTATTGGAAAAAAAAAATTCGAGGTATAATGTTAAAATTTATGGTTTATTTTGTTTTCTTAGTTTGGATTTGTGTAATTTTTGGTCTTTTATTGTGGTTAATGTGACTTTTTTATTGCGTTTTACTTTATGTTTTGTGAATCTAGGAGTCATTTTATTTCTTCTATTTTCTTTTCTAAATATGGTTTTGTTGCTGTCGAAATTTTCGGGTTCGTCTCTAGTTACATTGATTTTATCTATGTTAAGGCTTGTAATTTGTTTAAGCTGTTCACATATTTTTGGGTATAGAATCTCCTGATATTCTTTTAACTTTTGAAGGTATTCGTGTTCATTGTGAAATGAAATTATGTTATTGAATTTGTATGTTCTGCCAAAAAATAACTCGTAGGGAGTGTGTTTGGTGGCGGAGTGAATTGCGTTATTGTAAGTTATAAATGTTTCTGCTAAAATTTCGTCATGTTCAAGAGATAGATTGTTTTCTTTTCGAGTTGTAAGTAAAATTCTGTAAATTTCAGTTAAAGTGGAATGCATACGCTCTACTGGAGAATTACTACTCGATTGTTGGAATGACGTAAAATGCAGTTCTATTTGGTACTGACGACAGAAGTCCTTAAATATATTTGCCATAAATTCTTGACCTTGGTCACATACAATTTTTCGAGGTGTACCGTAAACACTGATGTATGTTTTTAATGCTTTTAGGATGGATACGCTATTTTTCGATTGTAGATTATAACCTGCTCCGAACTTAGAAAATTTGTCAATTATTGTTAAGATAGGGTGATTGTTAATTGTATATATATCGATGTGCAAAATATCGAGTGGCTTAATAGGTGTTTCTGGTTTTTCAAATTTTGTTTTAGGGGGATTCCTATCGTATTTTTGAGTTTTGCAGGTTTCGCAGTTATTAATTGTTTGTGTGATTTTATTTTTCATAAATGGAAAGTAGTACTTTCTTTTGAGATGCAAATGTGTTTCATTTATTCCTCTATGGTTATGTCGATTGTGATAATCCCTAATCAACTGTTCTTGTTCGTCGCTTTGTGTTATGTCCTGTAATATTTCCATGCAGCGTATTACACGGAATATTTGGGTATGTGAAAAATATTTGGAGTATACATCCTGGACTATTCTGAATGTATCGTCATCCGTATAGATGGCAGATAATTTATTAGGTGCCATATAGTTTTTTAAAATTTGAGTAATACTGTCTTCATTAAAATTAGTTTTTCGGATTATGCGTCTTTGTTTATTTCTAAATGGAATTTCGACTGTGATTTCAGGTGCTTGGCTTGATATTTGTAGAATTATTTGTAGATTAAAATCGTTTAGTGGTTTTTCGGAAATAGCTATTCCATCGTTGAGATTTTCTATAGCAGAGTGAATTGTGCTTCCGTTTGTAGCGTGATTAGATTCTGTATCGTTAATGTTTACGTCCACGTTAGTGTTTGGTTTATCCTGTATTATTCTGCTTAAAGCGTCGGCATTTGAATTAAGCTTTCCCTTTTTATAGACTATCTCGTAATCATACTCCTCTAATTTAAGGCGCCAGCGAATGAGTTTAGAGTTGGGTTCTTTCAAACTCATAAGCCAGGTTAGAGGTCTATGGTCAGTAACTATCTTGAATTTTCTACCATAAAGGTATGGCCGAAAGTACTTAGTCGCCCACATAATGGCGAGTAACTCTTTTTCTATAGTAGAATAATTTGTTTCCGAGTCGGAAAGCGTTCTACTCGCGTAGCAAACTGGCTTATCACTGCCTATAGTGCCTTGGGATAAGACTGCGCCTAGAGCATAATTACTAGCGTCTGTTGTGAGAATAAACGGTTTGGAGAAGTCTGGATACTGCAGTATTGGGTCATTTGTTAAAAGGTGTCTACATGTATTGAATGCCTGTATATATCGATCATTAATTACGATTTTCTTGTCTTTTTTTAGGCACTCAGTAAGAGGTTTTATAAGTTTTGATAGATCTTTAATGAATTTTCGGTAATAACCTAGTAACCCAAGAAAAGCTTTAATTTGTTTCCTAGTTTGCGGAATTGGATAATTTTGGATGGCTTCTATTTTGGAAGGATTTGGTTTGATACCATCTGTTGATACAATGTGTCCCAGGAACGCTACTTCTTTATGCAGGAACTCTGACTTGTCTAGTTGGATTTTGAAGTTTGCCGAACGTAATTTTTCAAAAACTTTTTCAAGACTTTCAAGATGTTCTTGAAGAGAAGTTGAGTAGATTATTATATCATCTAGGTAGACAAGACAAATTTTTCCTACTAATTCTCTAAGAACATTGTCCATCACTCTCTGAAACGTTGATGGAGCGTTCTTTAGACCGAATGGCATTCTTATGTATTCATAGTGACCACCTTCTACTGTGAACGCAGTTTTTTGTATATGTTTATGATGCATTTCTATTTGATGAAAACCGCTTGCTAAGTCAAGCGTAGAAAAATATACACATTTACCTAGTTTATCCAGAATTTCATTTATATTGGGGAGCGGGTACCTATCTGATATTGTTTTTTCATTAAGTTTCCGATAGTCTATGACGAGGCGCCACTTTTGTTTTCCACTGGAGTCCTTTTTCTTTGGAACGATCCAAACGGGAGAACTCCAAGGGGAATAGCTATGGCGGATTATTCCCTGTTGAAGCATTTTTGCGATTTGACATTGTACCTCGTCTTTGTGGACGTATGGATATCTGTACGATTTGGTGTAAATTGGAATGTCATCTGTTGTGGATATTTTGTGCTTAATTTCGTTGGAGAATGTTAATTGTTCTCCTTCTTTGTAGAATACGTCGTTATTTTTCTTACAGAGTTTCAATAACTTTTGTTTTTCTTCTGAATTCAGATGGTCTAATCTGAGAATTTCTGATAAGTCTACAAAGTGGTTTGGGTCACAAGTATTATCTGGGTTTATATTATTTAATTCGACAAAGTCAGAAGTGTTGTAAGGGTTTACTTTAAGAGGCTGTTCAAGAAAAAGGGATTGTTCATTTTCAGAAAAATTTATTACTTCCAGTGAAGCAACCCAGTTTTTTGATTCGTATATACCTTCTGATATAACTAAGTTAGGTTTAAGTTCTGTGTTTCTGAGATAAATTGATCCATTTTGAGTGTCTACTGGCAATTCAATAACTGTTTTAGATCTAGGTGCAATCAAGTATTTTTTTGATATTATATTTGGTTTAAATTGTAGATTAATAGTTGAGTTTTGTGTATTAAGTGATTTGCTAACAAGATTAACTGTTGCACCGAGTTGAGTAAGGGCATCAAGTCCGATTAGTCCATCGAAATAATTATGGAATTTGAAGAGAAGGAATATGAGATTACCGCGTTGATTGAATTCACGAAATATAGGTAATGATACTTGCTCATTAAGAGTATATTTTCCAAGTATAGTAGAGATTGAAGTTAATTTACATTTTTTAATATCGTCTTTATGTATGAATTCGGGATTAATAAATGAGGCTGACGCTCCCGTATCTATAAGAAATCTCAATGGTCTACCAAAAGGGGATGATATGTTAACATATGCTAGCTCAGATCCATGTCTATTTACGTCTATGTATCCTGTTGGTTCGGTGAGGCTGATCGGAAAAAATTTTGATCATCTTCAATGTTATTGATGTCTTCTATTGAGTCATCTGTATATTGATCTAATTGTTGTTGGTAAGAGGTATTGGGGCGTTGGGTCCTTGGATTTTTATTTATGTTATGAAATTCTTCTGTTCTTGGTCTTGTCATCCTGGAAAATTTAGAACGCATGCTTACATCGGAATTATTATTCCTTTGAGATACAGTGGAGTTTTTAGTGTTTGTAAAACCTGAACTTGTGTCCATTGGTTCTGGTTGTGGTTGTCTGGCAGAAAATGACGAATTGTTATTATTGTTGTGGTTATTTCTAAAAGGGTTATGATTAGGATTAAACCTATTGTATGTTGGTGGGTTATTAAATCGGGACTGGTTTGGGTTATATGTGTTTTGGTAGTAATTTGATGTGTTTGGATTATAGTTAGACGTATTTGGTGTAAAGTTACGTGGGTTTTGCATTCTTGCTGGATATTTATTGAACGTATTATATGGCTTATATTGTTTACTCTGATATGTGTTTCTTTCTGATCTCATGTAATGAATATTTTGTTCTTTTATACAGTAGGCTAAAGCAGTGGCCAAGGATTCTGGCCTCATAGCCCTAATGTTTGAGCCAAGTGGCTCTCTAAGACCACTTAAAAATGAGTTTAGACACATTTCCGCAAATAGTTCTTTTTTTGCTGCTACAACATTTTGATCACTTTCGTGTATCAAAATATTGTTGCACAGTGTAGCCTGAATTTCTATTATTTCACTGAAAAAATTTTCTACAGTTTTGTTGTATTGTCGTAAGTTGTGTAAATCCCTAATAAGTGAAGTCTCCGATCTTTTGTCAGAGTAATGCAGAATTAAGTTAGTTTTTATGTTTTCCCAATTGAGTGACGTTCCGTACATATTTAGTACTTCGTTTGCCTGACCGACTATCTTATTTCGTATTGCCCTTAGTAGTATTTGTCCTTGAGGCGTATGACTAGCACCTCTTGTATGTAACAATATTTCCTCTACGTTATTTAGAAATTCGTATAGTAGTCGAGGATTGCCATCATATTGAGGCAAATCCTTTATTGCATCTGGAATGCGAAGTGACTGAAAAATATCCACATATACAGGGGCAGGGGTGGGAAGGGTTGGGATGGGGGCTGTATTTTCCATAGTAAATTCTCTACTTGGTTCTTCTAGAATTGAACTAAGGCTTCTGCTTTTAAAAAGATTACTGAGGGAAACTGAATAGGGCTGATTTTCTGCACGTTTTTTCTGGGTTTTTTTCCACATGAATTTTTTTCTTTGTTCTTTTTTTTTTTTTTATTGAATAAAATTGTTAACGTATTGAAATTTTTCTTTTCTTATCCCCTTTTATTGAAAAAATTTATTTGTTTTATTTTTAAGCTTTGTTTTATTTAATTATTTTTCAGTTTTCGACTTACATGCTTCCAACGATGATGATGATTAACTGCTTTAGCTGCATGATGCTTGTTGTTCGCTAGTCGTCCTTTCAGAGCGTTGAGTTCCAATGGCGATTAAAAGTTGATATAGTCGTCCTTTCAGAGCGTTGAGTTCCAACGGCGATTAAAAGTTGATACTTAACCGATCTTGTGAAAAAAAAAATGTGCTGATATTCAGTCAACACTTATTTCAGAATATTATGTATCGATATTCTCTCGATAATAACTTCTGATAATTACAATAATTTTAGTTCGATATTCTTTCGAACAATTATTTTATCACTTATTCTTCAAATAAGAAGGATACTGATTATTCACTATTCACAAGATGGTTCGCCAAGCCGTAGACTGCGCCAGTTATGTTCCTTGCTTAGAGCAGTTTGATTGAAACACACTTTTCTTTTCTGCTGTAAACTTAGAACTGAACTTTATTACAACTCTTTCTTAAAATCTAACCAATTCGTTTTCGAAATGTAAATGTGTAAAAGTATGTAAAGATATAAATGGAAGAAATACAATTGTAAAATAGGAGAAATGTAATGTATGTAAAAGAAATACAATGTGGTTAATATGTAAAAGTTAATAGTCGCAAAGTGTTGCCTAATTTATAGTTGCAACATAATATCAAAAATGCAAGGGTTTCATTTTAATGTCTTGTGGTTAATATGTAGAATAAATAATCGTAAAATGTTGCCCAATTTATGGTTGCAACATAATATCAGAAATGCAAGAGTTTGATTTTAATGTTATATTTTAAAATTGAACCTATTTTAATAGTTGCGATTTATGAGGAAAAAAATAAAGAAAGAGTGTAAATAAAATTGGAACACTTAAAATATCTTATTGATTACGCTGCACTTTAAGTAGTGCAGTGGGGCTTATTATGTTGTTGTTTCTGGTGCTATTGTTGTGGGTGCCGAGATTTAATTGCCGTTTGTGCTGTTGTTGTAAATGTAGTAACGATGTCTTTGACTTGTTGGTTAATTTGGTATTGTTGTTGTGTTTGTTGTAATTGTTACTGTAAGTGTTGCAGCGGCGTATTGAGCCTCGATGGTTTGGGTGGTGGCTGAGAAGTATATGTATTTGTTGTTGTCGTTTGAGTGGGGGTCGTAACTCGTGCGTGCGTGCTTGTGTTTCTAACGGTTTCTGTTGTCATGCTGTTATCATTTGTGTAGCTGAGTTATAAAAAGGTTTATAATGAAAATTTGTTGTTTTTTTGCGTCTAACAAAAGACTTAAGCCACGAACTTATTAAAGCGCTGCGTTCAATTTGTAGCTTTTTGTAACGCTTAGGAACCGCTTGTACCGCTTTCCCTCAGCCAGAAATGAAACTATTTGCCTGCATTTAAGCTGTCAGAAGTTCAACTGAACAGTCTTCAACAAACTTGACAAAAACCTTAGGCAATTTTTTTTCAATTTTAAAGCACATAACTGAAAAAAGGAAAATTGCATGCGGCAACTTAAGCACTTGCGCTATTTCGTTAAGTCAAAATCTGCAATTATTGTGTTGTAACAAATTCATACGCAAGTGTAGAAAACATAAAGTCACACACATATATATTTATACATGTTTAAATATAAATTTATTTCAATAAATTTTTATACTCTAATTTTCTTGACTCACCCAAATTTGTAATTTGTAATTTATTTTAATATAAAAGTGTACATAAGTACACTTAGAACCAACGTCGTAGATAGGTATTTCCAAAGTTACTGAAGCAAAAATATTTATTTTTTTTATTTCCATAGGGATTTCTGAAGGCCTAAGATCTTTCTAAATTTCTTAACTGATCGAAGTGAAAAGAGTAAATTAAATTTTATTTATTTAAATTCTTTACATACAAAATTGATTCCATAGCTTGGTTTTGAGCCGGAAGACAAGCATTTATTTAAGTAAAGCAACGAAAACAGATAAAGATAGATATATTTATACATAGTTGTAGATACGAAGTTAATTCGTCTAGTTCACAGAAATATCCTTATGAGTATTTAATAGCGATAAAGCAGTAGGGCAAACCGTTGCAGTAGCATTTGAAGCCGATTTTTCAAACTCTTTAATGTGTAAAAGGAACATTCACTGGAGCTGTGCTACAGGGCAAAGTAACAGTTATTTCCAGAATTTTGTAAAATTGAGAAAACATCCATTTCATACAGCTATAATTGTCACCGCAAAATAATTTAAGTGTTTCAGGAGCTGTTCTGAAACCCTCATTTCTATTGTTGGTCCATTTAGTTTTCTTTAAATCAAGTTCGATTCCCAACTTTTCAATATCTATTTCATTTGGATACAAGACCCTTATCGCAGTTTGAAAAGATTTAATATTAAACTTTTGATTGACTTATTTTTTAAAAATTTGCAATTATTTGGAAATGCTTTGTTAATCGGAATTTCATTTGATTAACAAGCTGATATACAAACGGAATGAGAAGCTTAATTTGATAAAAATCATCTGCTATTTCTGCCGTTACATTGCATCTTGATAAACAAGATTTACTTATTTCCATTCCAAGTTAATAAAAGCATATTTCAGTTTTAATAAATATATCTTTAAATGCTTCTTTATCGTTCCTTTAAATATTTTCCACAGTTTCGACTACAATATTTATATATTTGCAGCATTCTATTAGATCTTTAACAATTTTTTTGACGTAAAATTTGACGTAAATGAAAATATTTTATTTATTAAATGAATGATTGCAACCAAATATTATTGACTCATAACTGCGCACATTAATTGGTTTACTTGAGACGAAGTGGCGCCACTAGAATTTGAAGTAAAAAGTCACATAAAACTCAAGATACCGTGCAACTGACAAATATACCAATAAAATGTACTTTTACGTTAAATTAATAGGTCTGTTCCCGTACTTTTGTAGCAGAAATTTGCAAGTTGCAAAATTTGAGAGAATAAGCGAAAAATGCTCTATATGCGTGAAAAATTGCAAAAAGTACGGAAACGCATTTTACGGAAAAAGTTGCAACTTTTGAACAAAAGTCAAAAACATATGTCTATTTATTTTGTAAAAATTGGAAAAATGTTGGATCAAAAGGACAAATTGGCTTCCCTGTTTCAGTTAATTGCATTATACTAAATGTGCCTGGCAAACAATTAATTTACACATTTCTCGATTTATTTTTTTTTGTGTTTTTTCTGAAAGAAATACTTCTATCAAAAAGTTTCGTAACGATCGTATTTTTAAACGTAATTGCACAAATTTTTGTATCTGTTTAGGTATAGATTTAGAAAATATTTCCAAGACTTTTTGCTTTTTTTTTTTAAATTTGTTTTTTTTTAATTTTTTTAATACAAGAAAAAAATGAGATTTCTTTCCAAAAGTAACTCTTCTAACCAAAAGTAATCATAACTCTGTTAATTTTAGTCTTATTTTCATGTTAAAAAGAAAAATTAAATGAACAATAAAAAAACGTACCAGTTTTTAGAAAGTTTGAGCTTACCATTTTTTTTTTAAACTACACTATGTTCCCATATAAATCAATTTTTTTTTATAGACGTTCTAAGAGGCATGTTTAAATATAAATATTTCTTCCTGAAAATATAACAGTTTATTTTTTGCATGTAAAGGAAAAATCGAGGCCCATGCACATTTTGAATTTATAAAAAAGGATTTCATCCATACAGCTAAGGGCCACTCTTATGTACAGACTTGCATTTATTTAACCAGATACCAAGTAACATATATGCACAATATTTACAACACTTTCGAAGACATATAAACCTTTAAGCTTAGTATGCTGTAGGAACGAAAATTTTGAGGCATTTAACTCTACACCCGAAATTTTGGTGTAGACTCCACACTAACCCATACTTACCTTAAAGTGTTTGTTGAATGTGTTAGTTGAACATTATTGTTGAATGTCAAATTTTATCGCCAATAAATGTACGGACAAATAAAAGGCAGCGAAATTTTGACATTTTAACTCTCCCATCGTGGTTGTGAACTTGGCTAACAATTTTTTCATTCAACAGCGTACTAACCAACGAAAAAAAAATTCGCTACCTTTTCGCTTTTAAAAACGCAGTGCATTTCTTACGGAAGATTGCTTTTCGCTTGTACAGCATACCTAGCTTAAGCAAAAAAAAAATACAAAAACAGGTACAAGAAAAACACATTTGTTGCTGTTTCTTCTAAAAAAACAACAACAACAAAAACAATATAGTCAACAAAACAAGCAAACTGGAAAAAATGAGTATGCTTAGTAAATGCAATGGTATTAGAAAAGCAACAATACGTTTTTAGCACAGTTGTTTCACATAAAATAGTTTTGTTTTTGAGTTTGCGCAAATATGCGCAAAATTTCTGTTCTGATTCTGTAAGTTTAAATGCCTTTTCTTCAAATATATAAGCACTTTTAATAAATTAAAGTCAATTCACATTTAAAACTCAGCATGTACATAAAAAAATCCATAGCATGAGAACTTTTTTAAAAAATAAATACAAAATATTCTTCAAAACTTTTTCACATCACTTTTTTCAATATATAGATAAATACCTGACGTTTAAGGCTCTATTTAAAGAAATATAGTATTTTTTGTTATTTTACCAAAAAAAAATTGATTAAACATGTTAAAAAAATTATTTTTCACCACTTTGCGCAACAATACAAACAATAAGTGAACTTTGACAGCGTGCAGTTGCATTAATAAGCAAATAAGAACATAAAAAAATTTACTTAGTGATGCGGACATTAATCTACTTTAACTCAATACCAAACATTTTTGTCAAAGCTTTGTTTGATTTTTTTAATTAATCCTCGGTTTCGGTACTTTCTTATCCAGTGTGTGTTAGTACGTTAGCACCAAAAGGCAAACAATTAAGCAAAATATTTATATTGTAATATATTTAACTTAATATCTAACCAAACCACTCATTAACAATTTTTAATTTTCTTCATGTTTTCAAGTCTTCATGTTTTGGCAAAATTAAATAATTTGAAATATGTGTGTTTTTATTAAATATATAAAAAATTCTGGATTGCAAAGGGGGAGGGGTTTGAACCCCTCCCGCTCTGTTCGTTTGCGTGAAATTTCGCTAGCAACATCTATTTATTTGTTGCGTGAAATTTCTGACTTAAAGTTTGTTGCGAGGAATTTCTATAGCAACGTTTCTCAGAGAGACTCAGAGAATAAGTTGGGAGATTTCATATGTTATCTCTCTTTTTGCTTCAAAATAAATAGGCACTACAATTAAATTGTCGTGAAAAAATGTTGCTCAGAAACATGTTGCGATAATTTCACGCAGCGGAACAGAGTACTGCTCTGACGAACATGTTGTGAAAATTTCCACGCTTGTTTCGCAGCAGTCACTTTTTGTATGGAAATTTGAGTGGAATTTCACATCAAACTGAACAGAGTACTATGCTTAACAAGCGCCTTAAGGGAGGGTTCTCCTGGATTTTTTTGGATTTGGCCGAAAAACAAGCAAAATTTGAGAATGGTTTGTGGGAAAATGAAAAGACATACGAACTTATGCTTTTTAACTTTGATTCGTGGTTTATTGACGAGTAAAAAAAAAAAGATATTTGAAAAATTCAAAATGGCGGCTTGAAAATGGCGGATCTCGTCGACCTCTGCGCGCAAAACATCGACCTCCCGCGGACAGTGTGGGGCCTCAGGTAGTGAACTGAAATGAGAAATGTATAAAATTTATTAAAATTGATAACATTTCATATGCCTGGAACCTAAATTCAATTAAGTTTGGTAAAAAAAAAACAATTTTATGGACTTTTAAAAAAAAATTGAAATTTTTTGCTTTTTTTTTTTACTTAGATCTCGTTTAAAAATTATAAATAAACAATTTTTTATGCCAATGTTAGGTTCCAGGCGTACAAAAAAGTATATACTTTCAAACATTCTTTGAATGAAGGAAATCGGATCAATAGAACAAGCCCTGTGCTGTCCGTTAGATTAGAAAACATGGTTCCGAGAAAAACGCGTTTAAAGTTTTTAGAAAGTTGGTACGCGCGCGTGACATGGGTACGTTTGACACGCTCTAGCTCGAGAAATACGCGTCGTATTGAAATATCCCTTGGCAGAAACATTCTACATATATGTAACTTTCATTTTATGTAAAAAAATGGATTTTTTCAAAAAAATCCACGAGAACCTTCCCTTAATTTGAAATTTAATATTTATAATATAGATTTTTTTAAATTAATTTTTTCTTGCATAACATTAATCGCACAGTCCAACAAACAAAACATTTACCGACATCTAATAGAGTAGTTAAAAAAACATTTGACATGTTTCAGCATTTTTGAAAGTTTACATCTATATACAGTGTTGAACAAATAAATAGCAACATTTGCATCCGCTTACTTGGTGTTAGTATTCATATTATTAGAATTAATGCAGCACATCAATGTTGTTGTATTTTAAACTTCGTGAAAAAAAACGTTAAAAGACATGTAATTAATTTGTTCTTAAACAGTGTATTTAAATATAAAATCATTCAAATTTGCTGGTCAAAGAATGAGCACATGCTACTCAAATATATAATATTTTCTTAATTTTTTTCCAAATTTCTGACATCACTATTTTTGAAAATTTTGAAACTCTGTGGATAGTTCTGTGGATAGTGGAAAGTTCTTTTGAAAATGATTATACCTGCGTACTTTTTTTTTTGGACTTAAAATTTTGTTTTAATGATACACACTGATATCAAAAAATCTTAAAAAATGCAATAAGTGCATGTATTCAAATAGATGTAGTTTGGAAACTGTAGGCTGTACAGAAAAAAGTGTAGAAATATTTTAAAGATCTTGAGTTAGCCTTTTTGTGGTATAATTTTTTTGCAGCATTTAAATGAAAAATTCTTCTTTTTTTTAACATGAAGGTTTCAGTCACATTTTTCGTCGTCTTCGCCACAAATTTTTTATATTGTTAGTTCAGTGTTGAGTTAAGGCATTAATTTTAAATGCTAACACACAATTTAAGGTTGGGATTCCAACGATTGCTTTTTTTATCGAATTTTTTAAAAATGCCTACAAAATATTTCCTATTTTTATACTGAAAATTCCATTTTTTTTATGTTAATACCAATGAACGTCCAAAATAATCTTATATATTAATAGGCAAACATCAAATGTTGTCGTACACTTTTTCGATATTAATTTTAGAATAAGGGCAATGAAACTTATATCATTCGAAAGGTGCTACGCCCTTTATGTGCAGAATCATTTTAGATTTTAAATTTATGACCTCTGACCCGAAGTATTAACGTTGAAAGCTTGTATTATTTTTAGTAAGGAATCTCAGGGCTGAGGTAGAATGGTCAATAAGGTATCAAATGAAAGATCTGGCTGCACAGTAAGATTTATTTTTAGATTGGTGACCTTCGACCTGAAATATGAGCGCAAAAGAGCATTAATTAAATAAAAGCTAAACTGTAATAGATGGAAAAATATAATGTAAGAAGAAATTTTAGACAAGGTGTGCAAAAAATACTTCCGACATTTTGCGCCATCTCTTACGGATACCCTACAATAAGCATTTTTTTTTTATGTAAAGAGTGTGAATATATATTGTGATGGTGAAATTTCTTACAAATAGCAAATAATGAAAAATTTCCGTTCTCGGATAATATGTTTAAAAAAATCCCGTTTTAATGACATCAAAAAATTTAGGTTTTCTCAGTACAACGTGTTTCCTTGAAGCAGGGTCATTGCCTCAGAATGAGAAAAAAACGAGTGAAATTTCAAGTTTTGATTTTACAAGCAAATATTTTGGCCGTTTTTCAATCGATTTTCATCAAATTTTCTTTGGCTGAAAGATCAATTAATTGACTTAGGAGAAATAAGAAAATATTTACCGTCATCTTACCAATTCAATGTTTTATATGGTTTTAAAAATACCTCTAAAATATTCAGTTTTTGCTCAAAAAATAGCCCAAACGATTTTGTTGTTGTAATTTGTTTTTTTTATAAAATTTTATTTTTTCACACTCTTTCATACGACATATCGTTTATTTGCAAAAATTGCCTCATTTTGACACATAATTCAATAAACAGTTTCTACCATCGAGATTCTTGAGCTACCTCCCTCTATGATTTTTTTTTTTTTTTTTTTTTGATGAAAATTTAATTTTTCAAAATATTGTTTTTACATTTATTACAAAGTTCTACAGCTTAAAAAATAATTTCTGTGAAAAAACTTTCAAATATTTCAAACCACTCCAAAGTTATATACACAAATCTATGTTTTAAGCCATTTCGTTATTATATAAAAATAAGCGTAGGTTCTTCCGTTTTTCTGAACCAATAATTTTTTAAATAAATTAGAGTAGGGAGAAGAAGTTCACCGAATATTTATGTGACCTTTGACCTTAAATATGAGCATTCAAAGATTATTTCTGAAGTAAAACCTAAACTATAAGAAATGGAAGAACATGGCGTAGGAGAAAATTTAAGATATTAATACAATGTAGGAAAAACATTTTTCACTATCTCTTACGAATACCCTACAATAAGCATTTTTTATAGTACATTTTTTTATTTTACAAATAGTAAATTCTGAAAAATTTTGATATAAAAGTTATGACGATATCTCGAAAACTGTTGCTTTCTCTCGAAACTTAAGATTTTCTTAGTACAACACATTTTCTTAAGGCAAGGTCAATGCCTCAGAACGAGAAAAGCGATTGAAATTTCAGAAAGTTGGACCACAGGCGATACTAGTATATGTTATTATTCAAATAAATCCATTGGTATTCTAATAAAGCCAACAATTTGTAAAGCCAAACATTTGTTTATTTTTTTTTTATATTTTTAAAAACTGTTACGATATTTGAAAATATGGAATTTTCGGTGTAAAAACAAGAAATATTTTGTAGGCATTTTTTAAAAAATTCGTTAAAAATAGCAATCGTTGGAATCCCAAACTTAAATTGTATGTTAGTCTATAAAATTTATGCCTTAACTCAACATTGAACTAACAATATAAAAAAATTTGTTGCGAAGACTATGACAAATGTGACTGAAAATTTAAGGTTAAAATATAAAGGAATTTTTCATAAAAATGCAGCAAAAAACATATACCACCAAAAAGACAAATTCAAGATCTTTAAAATATATGTCTAAATAAATAATAATAAAAATAAATTGAAATTTTTTTCTGTACAACTTATGGTTTCAAAACTACATCTATTTGAAATCATGCACTAATTGTATATTATTGTTTTTTTTTAATATTTTCACAGTGTATAACTTTTGAAAAAAAAGTGTTCTCAAAAAACAAAAACACAGTTTAAGTTATTTTTATAGGCATTACTAACCTACAAGAATTCAAAAAAATTGGAAACATAAAGGACAGATTTTGCTCAGAATTAGTCGAATTGATATGGAATCATCGATATCAGTGAGTAGCTAAATTTAAAGACAATTTTAAATCTATGTTAAAAATTACTCAGAACGAAACTTTTGAAATGCCGATACACGTATAAATATTTTTTATCTTCGCTACCAAAATCTATTGATCGAATTTAGTAATTTTGGAAATTATTGAAAATTGTTGAATAGTGTTTTTATTTGTTCAGTGCAATTAGTTTTATATAATTTTTAATTTCGGCAAAGTGCGCAATTTTTTTTTTATCCAAATTTGTTCGCTTCTCTTTAGTGTCTTCGAGAGTATAAAAGAGTGTGTGTGTGTGTGTGTGTTTGTGTGGCTTTGTGCGTGTTTAAGTGCTTGTCATGACAAATAGTTCGCTGTAGGCGTTGAAGTTATCCTAATATAATGTGGTTATTACTTTAATTTTTTGTTTTGTTTTGTTTTGTGTTGTTTTGAAAAATGTTGTTAACAATATGAAGGGCAAATTTGAAGTTTTAACTGCTGCATTATGTAGTTTTTATTATTAAACATTAATTTTAACGTGCTGAAAGAAATAAGTTCACGTAAAAAATATGTCAAAAACACAAATCAACTTAAGTGATCATAAAACAACGAAAACCAAATTAAGATAAGACCTACAGCAATGTTTTACACAGAATTTAAAGTTAATACTATTGTTAAAAAAATTAATATATATTGAGTTTTGGAAATAGATATACTTATCTAAACCTTAAATTAAAATTTAAAATTTTTTTCATTTTATTAATAATTTCCTTTTACTTCCTCTCTCTTACTCTTTAATTTTATATTGGGAACACTCTTCAAAGAAAAACATAAGCCTATATAATTTTTAGTCACATATAATTTTTTAATCAAATCAATTTTTATTATGAAATATATTCCACAATGCTAATGTCGCCTAATGAACGCCTATGATGTTGATGAGATTTATTGCACAGTGTAAAATTGTCGTAAATTTGCAAGAAAAAGTAGCAAGTGACAGTTTATGCACGTAGTATAAAATGATTCAACTAGAATTGAAGACTCGAAAATTCTATGCAGAATTGTAAGAAGAGTTAGAGTTTTCTTATTCGATCCTTGTGTTCTTTTTATTCGCCCATTTTACCCTGTTATTATCTCTTTATACCGTATCTTAAACTAAGAGATTGCCTTATTTAACTCACTGAATCCAGTTGAAAGTGTTATAAGAAAAAGTTTTCAGGATATAAAGCTTCAGTAATGACCATTGCATATCCTAAATTTCTATTCTCCTATGAGTTATTATAACAGAAGTTATTCTTTTTGTGGCCTTTAAAACTAGAATATAGATTGGTAAAACATCGTGAAATGGGATATTAACTGTCTTTTGTGGGTGGAGAACAAATAAATGAGTTTCGATAAAAACTGTTAATAGGGTTTGAAACATCTGATGGAGGAGCTTAAGTTCTCCTGCCCATTATGCTCAATTTTGGACCCTCACACCCTTGTATAGAAAGTGAATTTGGCCAAATTTTCCCCACCGTTGTTTGTCATGAACTTGTTTTCTTTCAGAAAAATGCATCTCGTGTCGATATTTAAACTGCAAAATTGTTGAGATCAACGTATTTCACATCTACGTATTCTCAAGCGAATACCACCTTCTTGAATCCCTTTTAATGATATTGATATCGTAACCTCAGTCAAAAGTGTGTCTTTTTGTGGTTATTTAAAACATATCGCGCTGCCACGATACCAGAGGGAGTGAGGCTACCATTCAAAAGTACTGAAACAATCCGTTCGGATACCAAGGTACCATCTGTATGTATTATATATTCCCGATTGGAATAGAGCACAGCATTTCAGCCTAGTCTTGCGGTGATTCCCAAAAAAAATTTGTACGTTACGTCCCGACCGTCATGATAATTCTGAAAAACAAACTTGACCTCAACAACAACCCAGCAAAATTTTTGATGCAAATGTGACATGCATTCGTAGGGAAACTGCTTCCAGAAGACATTCTATGGATCAAAATGTGCTTCTTCTTAGCCTTATAAAGAAGTTCTTTCAAGAGGCATTTTTATAAACTACTTCTGGAAGACATTCGAAAAGCATTTCATTTCAACTAAAGTAAAAAAATTATATACAACTATAATATATGTTTTAGATATTTTCCATGGAATTTTTTAAGCCCCCAATGAAACCCAACAACTTACTACTTCCAACACCAAAATGGTTTGAAAATCGGGAAAAAGGATATTTTACGTGGAATTTTTTTAAGCCGCAGAAGTGCGCACCCTGAAAGGTCTTATTCGGCGGCCAGTGTCAAAATTGGCAGTTCTTGACCTTGATCTTAGTGAAACTGATCATTTCACGGGGGAAGGGACAGTGTTACCAACTTTCAAAAATATTTATCCCTAAAGCTATAGTCAAAAACCCCTAAAATCGCTACAATTACTTGGGAATCCCCGCAAAACAAAAAAGATCAATTACGATATTCCATTGTAATTCCATTTCAATTACCATACCATAATATTTACCATATTAATATTTACAAAAAAAAATCGGTTTCTTCGGTTTATATTCAAAAAAAGATGAACGCGACTTAAAATGTTTGTTGTAAACTTTGACACTTGAGTTGTCAAACCATACAAAATCACCTTTTCTGTCTCTTTCACTCATTCACAAGTTTTACAGCTTTAGCAAAACATTTAGACGTCACGTTTACCTTGTTTTTTTACACCATGGTAACGAGCAGGGAATGAGAAAGGGAAAAAATTGAGGAGTAAATGCATAGAAAAATAGGAATAAATTTTGAAACTATCAAAAATATCAAAATAATATGAAAATGTCTCTTAAAAAAATAACTAAAAGTATAAAACACCTAAAAAATCCTATTCCACTTTTTATCCCCCCTAAATTTAGGGGGAAAACCCCTAAGTTGGGAACACTGGGAAGGGATGTTATAAATTGCCACTGTACATTTTTTACTTGTTAATATTTTAAATTGAATATTCTCTTGAATCTTTTCAATCTTATGTTTTCATAAATTTTTCAAAAATATTTAATTGGAAAAAATTCGTTGAATCGAAAGCATAGAAAAATAACTATCAATAACAATCAAACAACTAGAATTTGTATTTAAAATCAAGTATGATTTAAAACTATCAAACATTTAGAATTCGTATTTAAATCATATAAAATCAACATAGCAAAATAAATTCTGAATAAACAATCGAACAATTAGTTTTGTTTAATCAAATCGTGTTTCAATCAACGACATTTTCTCATTTCCAACACCAAAATCGCTGGAATGTCGGGAAAAGAGATATTTTTCCAGGGATTTTTTAACCCCCAAACCACAAAAACCATTTCATTCCATGGAATGCCTTCTTAAAGTTCTCCTGAAAAACATCTACTAGAATCCTTTGATTGAAGGGTTCAAAGAAATCTTTCATTGAAAAAGTCCTAGAAGCACTTCTAGAGAAGACTGAGGAAAGCATTCCACCCAATGACATACACATGTTAAAAGAATGCCTTCTGGGCATAAAAGTCGAAGGGATGGAATTCAAGACTTTCCCTTCCTTTTTAGCTTCTTTTGGAAGCACTTTTTTTGCTGGGAAAACGTGTGAAATTCTTGAAGTGTGTGTGAAACCTATTAGCTATATCGTCAAACAAATTTTTTGGCCCAATTTAGCAACCAGTGCGGCCAATTTATGTCAATTTTTTTTAGGATGACATTTAAGTTTTTTTTTTTTTTTTTTTGATAAATGTTATAAAAAAATATTTGTATTCGTCAGATTATAAAACATGTATTATGAATGTGGTATTAAAAACTTATTTCAAGGTTTTGTTTTTTGGACTTTTTTATGTCTTAATCGCCATTGAATTTAATATAAAATACAATAAAAAATGTTAATAAATAAAAATATAAAAGTCGTTAAAATATTACTATAAATTTTTCAAGTAATGAAAATTTAAGTAAAATTTAATAGAAAATATCTATCTAGTTAAGCTTTATTAAAGTCGAAGGCTATAACTATCATAAAATATCGTACTTCTACCTTCTTTTTCTGTAAAAACCTGCTACATCTAGCTGCTCTTAAGAAAAACCACTTGACTTTTGAAAAAAGTCTTAAAAATCAAATTTTCCCCTAAAATGCACTGATTTCCAAGACAATTTGTAGGTACTCTCAAATTTAAAGAAAAATAAAATAGAATTCATAAGTTAAAACAAGTTATGACCTTATTTTGTATTAGCAACCATTTTTTTAAAAAAGTTTTAAATTTCGTTAATTTGGCAATATTGTTTTATAGTAGATATATCTTAAAGTTATCCGATTTGAAATATTTTTAGCATGAGGTTTAAGTGAAGTTAAATAAACTAAATTTACATACATATTTTTAACCTCTGCTTTCCTAAACATTGAATTTAGTGAATTGCATCCAAATTTTCTTAGTACTCTATATTTTGAATCAGATCATAACGCCGTGGAACTAAATTTATTGAGTTGTAGTGTTGTAAGAAATCCTCCAGTTGAAGTTTTTAACTTCAGTAAAATGAATATTGATCGCTTCAATTCTAGTTTGGAAAACAACCTTGTTGAACATGTCCTACCTTCTGATAGAATTGTTTCACAAGATGAAATTAATAACTGCATTGCACATATAGGTCCTGCGTTCGAATCAGCGATTCTGTCATCTACTCCAAAAATAAAAATTCGCAAAAAAGGACAAATTAATCTTCCACAAGATATAATTAATTTTATTCGCGAAAAAAAAAATCTGAGAAAAATGGCGTATAGATGTACTGATCCGCAGAGAAAAAATACCTTGAAAGCAATTATTAGAAACCTGGACAAAATAATCCAAGAACGCATTTCATTACACGAAGACAAATACTGGAGTGATTTCTTTAAAAATATCAAAATGAACAACAAAACCTATAAAAAAATCAAAAGTTTATGCGGGTTGAACAAAAAACAGGATCTTCCTGATTTCGTTGACGATTCTGGTAATGTAATTTCTGAAAATTTAAGTAAAGTAAATATGTTGGCTGATAATTTTGAAAAAGTTCATGGTCAAAATCTAAATTTAGGGTCAAATCAATTTACAAATTTTGTCAAAAATGTAATCAGTGAATTACATAGTAATGCACCGATTTTCAATTTTAACAATATTTTCACTGCTGATGGAAATTCATCTGCAGGTGTTTTACCAGAAAATTACAAATACTTATTTAGTGCAGAAGACATTTGTTTTGCTCTAAAATTCAAAAATAATAAAAAAAGTTTTGGCGAAGATGGGATCTCTAATTTTGTTCTGAGAAAAACCACACAATTTTTTTGGAAATTTTGTGCTATTCTCTTTAATCACATTTTCAATTTGGGCTCTTTTCCACTGAGTTGGAAATGTGCAAAGGTAATTCCAATTTTAAAACCAAATTCTAGTGCAAAAAACCCTAAGAGCTACAGGCCAATCTCGCTATTGTCCAATGTAAGCAAACTTTTCGAAGAATTTCTCTTAATCAAAATCAAAACTCACATTTCGGATACAAATATTTTAAAAAAATACCAATTTGGATTTCGAAACTCACATTCAACAAATCATGCGTTAATGCTGCTTTCGGACTATGTTTCTACAAATTTAAACAATAGATGCGCAACAATAGCTGTAAGTTTGGATTTTGAAAAAGCTTTCGACACCGCGTGGATTGAGGGTATTATTTACAAAATGTTTAAGGTTTTTGGCTTTGATAAAAATTTATGTAGAATAATATTCAATTATTTAACTGACCGTTCCTTTTATGTTTGTAACCGTGATCAAAATTCAATTTTAAAACCAATTTTGGCTGGCGTTCCACAAGGCTCACTTTTGGGACCCGTGCTGTATAATATACTTTTGGCTGATATACCTGATTCAGGTCCAAACATTCTGTATTTAATTTATGCAGACGATATTTTGATCGGCGCCGTGTTGCAATCCCATATACCATAACCCCATATTGGCTTTATAGCACCAGCGATGTGTTATAGTCCCATATGGGTTTATTTCCTTCAAATAAGTGAGATAATACCATATTAAAAAATTGAAATTTATGCTATAACCCCATATTGGCTTTATTGCACTTTTTTCTGTGCGATAACCCCCCCTTGTAAAAGACAAAATAATTTGGTTTCCTTTTTATAGAAATAACATAGTATGACTGATTTTAACTTTTCGTAAAAGGGAAAATTCCCTTCTATTATAATATTTTTTTGCAAAATTATGGTTTCCCCTTTTACGAAATGCGCAATATAAGTGATTTTAACTTTTCATATATTTTGAAAATAATCGAAATCAATCCCTTACAACTATTTTTTCATGGCATACTGAATTTTCTGCTGGGTTTTTTTTTGCAATCAATAATAGAGAGTGAACTAACTGTTAAACCTGTTTTGCATTGAATTGCCTAATAACTATGTTATCACATAAAAAGCGAATATTAAAAACAGTTTTGCGTATGCTGCTTAAAAATAAATATGGAAAATTTTAAAAGAATGGAGAGTAATCGTTTAAACGCAAGGAAGATCTTACTAAATAAAAGCGATATTATAAATTTTTCTGATGTTCCCGGATTTATAATTGATTCTTTTTTCGGAAAAAGAACTTATAAAGCGCAACTAATAGCTTGTGCTTTTGCTTTTGTTAATGGAATCAGCGAGTCGCAAATCCTTCAACTCATACGATGGATACCTTTCACAAAAACTCACGAAAAAAAAATAACAGAATTACTCTTATGGCTGGCATATTCTCCGAACGCTCACAAGTACTATAGCTATAATGTCGAACTTAATCAAGTAATATTTTGTAACGGAGATTTACGAAAATATGGCGTAAGAAAACAAAGAAATTAAATAAAATTTTTAATTTATAACTGTTCGTGGGGGCTAATTCGTACACCCTACAAAATCATTTGGTTTCATTTGTATACAAATGTCTAATAATACAATATGAGTTTATTCCCTTCAAATAAGTGAGATAATACCATGTTTAAAATTTAAAATTTGTGCTATAACCCCATATTGGCTTTATTGCATTTTATTTTGTGCGATAACCCCAAACCCAAATTATGGGTTTATAGCATAGGAAAAAGTGCTATAAAGCCAATATGGGGTTATGGTATATGGGATTGCAACACGGCGCCATTTTGATCTTGTGTTCTAAAGCATCTATGCGGATAGCTAATAATTTGGTTAATCAAAATTTACAGTCTCTTCTTGAATACTTCAATAAATGGAAATTTAAATTAAACATTAACAAATGTGAATGTACTGTCTTCAAAGGTTTCAAAAAATATCTATATCCTAATGCTCGAAAATATATTCCAGCTATCGAAATTAATGGTCAAATTCTAACATACAAAGACCAAGTGAAATATTTGGGTGTTATTCTCCATAGTAAATTTACCTTTTATAGACATATTGATTATATCTTAGCCAAGGCCAAAAAAATATTTTTCACCTATTCAGGATTTTTAAAAAGAACTAGAGGTCTCCAAAATCGCATAAAATTAAATTGTTATAAGCAAATTATTCGGCCCATTTTGTCATATGCGTTTCCAATTTGGTTCAACATCTCTTCTTGTCAGATGGAGAGGCTAAGAAAGTTTGAAAGAAACATATTACGGATTTGCACTGGAGCAGATAGGCAACCTATTCAGGACGGTTTTAGAAAAAAAGTTTCAAATTCTAAATTGTATAAATCTTGTGAAATTGAACGCATCGACACATTTCTTATAAAATCAGCAATTAAATTCTTGCAAAGTGCACCAAACGTTGACAACGAACTTATTTCGATGTATTTAGGAAAAGAAAATCAAATTACATATCCATTTGGAGAAAGGTATTTGTCACCAATTCATTTAATAATACTCTACAAAAATAACAATTTATATTCGGAAAATAAACTTTTGTTTTACCATCAAAAATTCAATACACTTAACATCACCAATCTCGTATACAACATAAGCCAATACACTCGCAACTAAATTCAACGTATTCCTTATTGTGCCTTGGACATGTAACCATCATTTTGTTCCTTTTGTTATGTTTAGTTTTAAGTATAATTATTTAAGTTAGTTTTTTATAAAAATAAAATGTAAAATTATTCCTTTTTTAACACCCATTTTTTTGGGAAAAATTAACTAATTTAATTCTTTAAATGAATATAAAAGCCATAAATGAAAAATTGTTATACTTATATTATGTAATTGTTAATTCTTAGAAAAATACGATTGTATGTTAAGAGCGTTTTCATATTAATTTTATAATAAGACTTTTTATAATTAATTTTGGGTTAAATAAAAATTCATTTGGTAAAATTCATTTGGCTAAATTTACTCTTTTTAAACATAAGTAAGCAAATTTATCCGGGTTTCTTTTTTATTAAAAAAAATATGGTTTGTATGGGAGGTAGGCGATGCAGTTGACTTAGAATTCTAATTTTGTGTGCTGTTACTTAATTTAGGCTAAATAGACTAAAAATTTCATGTCCCTAGCTTTTGTTGTTTCTGAGATAATGCAAATGTCATCCTAAAATCAAAAAAAGCGCACTGTGCGTCGATGCTGCTTCCGATTTTTGTTGTAATTCTTCGATATTGAAATAGAGTAGGTTCTGTTACCGTAAATTTACCATCGAGTAAGTAAAAGATCATGTTTAATTTGCCCGAAGAAAATGCTCGTGTATCAAAATCAAGATATCACACACATTAAATTTTAAAAAATGGATAACAGCAAAAGAAGACAGAATCAGCGGAAACGATAAAAAAACAACACTGCCTCAATAGCAAAGCCTTTCCTGCTTATCAAAGAACGATCTGAGTTTATAGAAATGTTCTAAGTCCCACTGTGGACGATTTCCTGAAACATGAAATGCGGATATGGCACTAGACAAAACAAATTGAGACACTGAAAAATAATCTCAAAGAAAACGAGGCTTTAGCTTTAATAGACTTCAGCGAAAACTATGAGTGTAAATAAAATCGCGTAGTCCATTCGTTTCATTTCGGAGCCAGTAGGGCACAAATTACTATCCATACCGGTTATATTTACATGCAAGGATTCTCACAGGGTTTCGGCACTTTATCTACTTGTATACAGCACAATACACCAGCTATACTGGCTCATCTTAAAGTTTTACTGGATCATTATTCAAGTAATCTATCGACCCATCTTAAGTGATGGGCCTACAACAAAGAATAGGTATCTAACGATGTTTTTCCTAACGACGCATTATCTAATGGCTCAGTTTGCATCAATGCAAAATATGTCATACAATTTCAGCGAGACTGCACATGAAAAGAGTGCAGCTGATGGTATTGGCGCTATCTTGAAACGGACCGCTGCACAGTGGCCGATTTGCCTGATCTAGCGTAAGAAAATTAATAACTTAAAAAAAAATAAAGTTTTCTACCAAATGTTAATTTTTCTGGAACAGTAACCTAATAAGGCACTAAATTTTAATTTTTTTTAATTTTTTTAATTGGTAGTCTATATCCTACATGTAATATACACTCGAAACAGCGAATCCATGCATGCAAGGTCGACAGTCCGAATTGAAGCAAATCTTCGTTACTCGGCAAGCTCATAATGTGATCAAGGTCATTCATAATTTTCGGCGATGCCTTACAAATTCCGCATGTTTGCGAGGAAGTCTCTGCAATTACGCTAAACACTTTGCCATCAATCATTGTAAGCTGCAAGTTGTGTTGAACTTGAAAACAGCTCAGAAGCGTGGGCTCAAGTTTTATAATTTGTAATTTAATTTTTTCAATCTCGGCACGAATCAAATCTGCGGATTTTTTTGCAAACATTATTTTGAGAGGTCTGCAATACCGAGTTGAAGAAGGCCGCGGATTTTTCCAGAGTATGCTGCTACGCCATTGTACTTGTAGTGGCAAAATACAAACTGCAAACAAATGTTCATCTACCATATTGTGCTCAGAATTGGTAAATCTTTGCCGATACGTTGCGTGTCCCGAACTCCCATCGCATCCCCATTTATAAATGACAGTTGGATGTTCATAATTCTTTTCATCAACAGATATTTGGCTGAATGCCTCCGGGTGATCTTCAACAATTCTTTTAATTGTGTGATCCAGTAGTTCTTGCAAGGAAACTTCAGCACAACACTCTTCGGTTCTTTTTGCATCTGGATAACACCTCTTTTTGGCGGCTAGCATAACATCGTATGTTGGGTATATATCACTATTGCGAACTTTTGCACCAGATTGCATAAGTTGATATGAATTTTTGGTAAACCCTCCATCAATATACAGAGCCAACGCTTCCTCTGGCGTATACTTGATAGGGAGCTGTTGATTTAATTCAAGACTTCTTGCAAGTGCCTAGCATTGAAACATCTTGCGATGCACTCCGTTTTCCAGCTTTGTATAAGCTGACGCGAGTCGCTGTCATTAGTTCATTGCATGTATTGCCTTCGACAAGTTTCGAAACTTTGGTGTTCTGATATTTTGCGTGGCAATCAGCAATTTCCTTTTGTTTTCTACCTGCTCCTTTTTGAGCATTTTCAGAAGAACATACAAGAACTAAGTCTTCGTCCAACCAAACTTTGTATTTATCCTCGAATCGTTTACAATTCCTATGGCATGCAAAAATTTGTCATTTGTTTAATAATTAGATTGTACTCCTCCTCAGTGCAGTTTGCTTTCTCAATAACATTCGAAAAAACATACTCCATCAGTGCTGACAATTTTTTTTTTTGCGTCTTTTTCACCATACCATACTGAAAAAAGGGAGCGTTTGGAGACCGACATGGTGCCTTAAAATTAAAACAGAGTCAGAAGACGCAAGTCAACGCAGCAGATGTTAGACATTTCACAAAGTAGACAAAACATATTAACATAAAACAACAGTCTCTTTACCTCGAAGGAGGTTAGGCTTTGTTCCTGTTAGGAAATTGGTGGATGACGCCGGTGACATCCGTCGAAGGGTCATTATATCGGCCGACGCAAATGCACATAACTCCGTGTGGGGCAGCACGGATACCAACGAAAGGGGTGAGTTACTTTTTGATTATTTATTAAGTACCAACCTGTGTATATGCAATAGGGGGGAAGAACCCACCTTTATTAAAAAAACAGAAGTGAAGTTCTGGACATAACATTAGTCTCAGACTGTATATTCGACAAGATAGGTGGCTGGAGAGTGTCAAAAGAGCATTCCTACTCCGACCACCGATACATTGAGTATAATTTACACAATATGTCTTCAAAAATAATACCCCCGGCTAACATTCGAAAGACAAACTGGGGAGCATACAAAAGGGCTTTAGCAAAACATTTGCCATCAGGTCCTATAGATAAACCAAAATCGGCAGCTGATCTTGATAAACTAGTCGATGTAGTAACCAAAGCAATGAATTGCTCTCTTGCTTCCTCTTGTCCTAGAGGACTACAAGGGGGAAGCCAAAACCAAAGTGGTGGTCCGCCGTATTGGATGGACTGAGGACTGAATCTAGAAGGCTCTTTAACGCAGCTAAGCGCTCGAGAGCTGAGCTTGACTGGGCAGCCTATAAGGTATCCCTTAATAATTTCAAAACTGAAACCAGAAAAGCCAAAAGATCCTCTTGGAAACGATTCTGTGAAGGAATCGAAGAAATCTCAGAGGCTTCTAGACTGCGCAAGATTCTCGCTAGCACACCATGCACACCCGGCTATCTCAAAAGGTCGAATGAAACATGGACAATGTCAGGTGAGGAGTCTCTTAACCTCCTACTAGATACGCACTTCCCTGGTAGTAGTGCGCCTCCTGGTGCACAACTGCCTAGTACTAGTCGTTCTACGCAGGACACCGAAGGCATAGTCTCCGACAGGAAACTAAAATGGGCGATAAACAGCTTCAAGCCCTATAAATCACCAGGGCCTGATGGTGTTTACCCTGTAGAAATAAAAGAAGCTTCGAAATATATTTTGCCTTGGCTTCGTATTATCTTCAATGGCTGCATAAGCCTCACTTATATTCCCAATGCTTGGAATAAGGCCAGAGTGGTCTTCATACCCAAAGCAGGGAAGACATCACATACCACCCCCAAAGATTTCAGACCTATAAGTCTAACGTCATTTCTGTTGAAGACGTTAGAACGGCTACTAGATCTATATTTACGGAGCAGTATCGACCCTGCTCTCTTATCGGCATCACAGCATGCATATAGCAAGGGAAGGTCCGTGGAAACGGCTTTACACTCATTGGTCGGTACCATTGAAAGATCCTTCCTGCATAATGAATTCATTTTAGTTGCTTTCGTAGACATAGAGGGAGCATTTAATAATGTCACGCCACAATCTATACGACTAGAGTTGCGTAGGCTAGGTGTGAACAAAAGCATAACTGATCTTATAGATCAGCTGCTCAACTGTCGAGTAATCTTATCAGACCTAGGTGCGTACAGCGCTGTAAGATCGGTGACAAGAGGTACGCCACAGGGTGGTGTGCTATCTCCACTCCTCTGGAATCTGGTAGTGAACAATGTACTGCTGTCTCTAGAGAGGGAGGGCTGTGTTGTGGCAGCATACGCCGATGACCTAGCAATCGCAGTCAGAGGCAAATTTCCCACTACCATACGCGACGTCATGCAAAGAGCTCTTTGCAAACTCGAGCAATGGGCCAAATCCTGTGGTCTTGGAGTAAATCCGGCCAAAACAGAACTGGTCCTTTTCACAAGGAAACATAGAATTCCGTCTCTCACACCAATCATGCTTAATGGGTCTGCATTGTCCTTATCGGAAAATGCAAAATATCTAGGACTCATTCTTGATAGGAAACTTAGCTGGAAACTTAATATTCTTGAGCGTACGAAGAAAGCGACAGTTGCGCTGTACACTTGTAAAAAAGCTATAGGGAAAAGATGGGGGTTTTCCCCAAATATCGTTCACTGGCTGTATAAAGGGGTCATTAGACCTATACTTATATATGGAGCATCGATATGGTGGCCTGCCTTGGACAAGGTCACATATTTCAACCAGCTCCAAAAAGTCCAAAGAATGGCATCTATTTGCATCAGTGGTGCTCTGAGAACAACACCGACTGCGGCTTTAGAGACCTTATTACACCTTCTACCGCTTGACTTGGTTGCTAGGCAACAGGCAGCTTGTTCGGCGGTCAGACTTAGGGAAACTGGAGTATGGAAAAGCCTGGGTTCAGGACACGCATCTATACTCTACAAATTCAACTTCATTCCACCAAGGACTGATTATTGTAAACCACTGCTTTCCTTTGATGGAAACTACGGTACGCTTATTCCACCTAGAACATACTGGAATAAAGGTGCGCCGTGGAAACCGGGGTGTCTTTATTTCTATACAGATGGGTCAAAATTAAATGGCAAGGTCGGGTATGGGGTCTACTCAAAAGAATTAGGGGTATCCTTAGTTCGTAGGCTGCCGGATCACTGTAGTGTTTACCAAGCCGAAATGATGGCGATTAAAGAAGTTGCAACCTGGCTCTCAGAGAACGTCATCTCTAAACGAGAAATACATATTTTCTCGGACAGCCAAGCAGCGATCAAATCGATTGAGCAAGTATCCATCAACTCTAAAGTAACCAGAGAATGCCGTGCTGCATTAGGCGAAATGTCAAAGTTCTTTGACATCAGCTTAATCTCGGTACCTGGGCATAAGGGCATACGTGGAAATGAAAAAGCAGACGAGCTTGCTAGGAAAGGTACATCGGTGACTCTAATGGGTCGAAACTCGCCGAGCATCCCGATGGCAACTGTCAAAATGCTACTTAATGAGTATGTTCCTGTCCCACCTTCTATGTTCCTGTCCCGCGCTTGCGAGAAGAAGGCATAAACATTTGGGGTCATTCTTCTTTTCGGAGCTTGACGACCTGTCGGGGACAAGCGTCAAACGTCTAACAAGCTTTATTAAGAGCTCAATGTGGTTCCACTCGGACTGAAGGCCAAGTGTGCAGCGGTATCACAACGGACCTCATTGGTCTAAGTGAGCTGTGGTACGTGCGTTTTGGTTTTAAGCACGTACAGCGGCTGCCGCCTCAACCTAACCTAACCTACCTCAAAACACCTCCGAAATAAGTTTTGCTTTACAGAATTTGAAGTTCGGTCGCAAAAAAGGAGTTAACAATGTTGTTGAATTCTACCACAATTTTCTACCATAACATATATTGCACAAGTCACGAAACACTTTTTTTTTAACTACATACCTTTAACTATTACAAAAACCAAAACAAACAATTTAGGAATAAGATTCTTCACAATTTTTCAGCACAATCTGCACACATGTAAAAAGGCGGCAAAATGTTTTTGTCACAGCTGTTTTAACATAGGCTGTGTTTGAAAGCTCACAGTTGATCAATTAAAGCAAATTTATCAATTTGGAAATTATCGATTTACTAATTGAGCAGTTAGTTATCGGCTGGAAATCAAATTTTAGTAGATTTTGAACGTCGAAAATTTTGATTTTCTTACGCTAGATCACTGATTTCGACCAGAGTGCGCTGACAGTAAAGTGAGCTATATGTAGTAGTGATGTATTTGATTTTGACTCCTTGTATGCAACTTTGAGGAAAGAAATGAAAACAGTGTTTGTATCGTCCACCACCCAAGATCAAGTTCGGGAAATGGAAGCGATAGTGTCGAAGGCACCTCTGAAATCATTTAAAGTTGCTATGCAAGTCCATCAGTACACCTGGTCTAGAACAACACCAGGATCCGTGAAATTCGATTCACTCTCCTGTTTTGATTGTGAACCTGCGGAAGTGTGTAATTAATTTTCATTACAGAGCTTGGTTTATCGAGAAGTGAGTGAAAAGCAAGTTTAATTTCAATCATTTCAGCATCTAAAACTATTGACGGTAAATCTAAACAGCGGAGGAGTGTCAGGTTTAAAGTCACGTGATTGTTAACAATCAGGTTAAATGTCTCTTGTATAGCCAAAGAGAGTGAATAAAATGTCTTTGTGATGTTTCAGATGCAATAAACCTGTGTTAAATCATATTAATGGAATTTGTTTGTTTATGTAGTTTATGTTTATAAAGTTGAAGAGTCAGGTTTTGGTGGCAAAATTAATGTTGTATTCATTATTGGGCATAAAATACCCCGATCTATTGTTAACTGTTTAAAGAAACACAAGTTTAACATACAGCCATCTGTGCATATTCCTTATTTTAATGAAAGTGTCCCGACCGTTGTTTGCTAAATATGGCTAAATCACCCTTATTTACTCGGGAGAGGCCCTGTAGCTCTCCCACCGTGGTCAAAGGTTATTCGCAGAAGTACCAACCTTCCCCACTAGCCAAGTCTCGAATTTGCAAATACATTTTTTTTCTCATTTCCTGCCTTAAATATCCCATTTTATGCGATTTTACCCAGGTCAGTATTTTCTGTTGCTGATTTTTTTAGCCTTTTTGATGTTAGTTTTTAAATAGGAATCCATGACCTTAGCTGTTGAAACAAAAAATACGGACTTAATTTACTTTACCATATGTTTGTAAATATTTTGACTGATACCTTGAAAAAATCTATAGTATAGTAAGATTTCTTAACCCAGTTCTTTTAATTACCTAGTGAATTGGAACAAGCCTTTAAAGGCGATATATTCGAGAGCATCGAAACTATGAATAAAATCTCGCCAACAATTTCCTAAGCTCTTGCCCACAGACTTAAGTTGCAAGGTGAATAAAATTAAAATGTAAGCTCTTTTCAAAGAAACTCCCACACTCTATAAAAATGGGCTTATTTGGCTATATTTTTATTATCTTTAATATTGCTTTTACTTTTAACAAATATTTTTTTCTTATCTATTAATTAGCATAAAAAAGACAGCCAACAACCTTTTGCAATACGACAGTCAATTTCCATCATAAGTTGGTGGCTGCACCCACGTTATAAAATTTTACAGGTTTTCCTTTTATCAATGAATATTTACGCGCTTTAAAACTTTACGACTTTGCACTAAGCCACTAAAAAGTCTTCAGCTCTTAGCCATTCATTAATATTAGCTATCAATAAAATTTCATGTATCAACAAAGTATATTCTTCTCTGCCGCTCATTTACTCATTAACTAATGTTTTCTTGTATCTTTACATTTTATAGATCTTTCACAAATACAATGAAAAGACACTGGCCAAAGTGGTGCCCGTTGTGGGTGAACTGAGCGAGGTGAATTTTGGCTTCAGCGAAGAAATACTCAATGAATTGATCGACAAGGTGAATGTGATCTATCACAGCGCTGCTACCATCAAATTCAGCTCACCCTTACGCACCGCCATCAAAACAAATCTAACGGGTACGATGCGCACCATTGAGCTGGCAAAAAAGCTGAAGAATCTGGCCGCCTACATCTACTGTTCGACTGCATTTTGCAATAGCAACAATCGTGGTCTCATTATTGAGGAAGTCTACAAGTCACAATTCGATCCATATGAAATGATGAAAATGGCCGAAGATGATGCGGCCTGGGAAGATTTTACGCCAGAGAAATGTAAAGCCATCATACTTGATCATCCGAATACCTACACATTCACCAAGAATTTGTCGGAAAATTTATTAATGGCAGAAATGACGGGCATGCCAGCAGCCATAGTGAGGCCATCCATAGGTGAGTGGTAGTGTGTAAAACAGCTTGAGGTTTTTTTTTCTAATTATTATATTCTTTCTTCTTGAAAAAATTTAGTTTACGGCACGTGGGAGCACCCGCTTAAGGGTTGGGTTGGCAATGCCAATTCCGGTCACTTGGGCTTTTTAGCCGGCTTTGTTAAGGGCATTTTTCGCACCATGAGCGGTAGCGCTTCCTCAACCATCGATATCATACCTTGCGACTATGTCATCAACTCATCACTTGTCTTGGGCTGGTATGTGGGCACACGCACACTCGAGTTGCCCGAAGTTATACACTGCACATCGGGCGAGGTGAATCCGCTTAAATTGGCCGAATTTTGCGACATCATGAATGCCAGCGTCAAACGACATCCGCCAAATAATTTCGTGTGGAAACCAATGGCCAAGCTGCGCAATGGCTGGCGTTACAATCTATTCTTCTACTTGTTTCACATACTGCCGGCTTTGGTGTTTCTCATACCGGAGAAATTGTTCGGCATTGGAATGCCCCAACACACGTAAGTCTTAATTTTCGCTTCATTGAACAATGAAAACAAAAGACTTAGGAAACAAACGTGACTCAGTTACTTATACTTACGTGTTTTTTTCTTCATACCTCAACTTTTTAGTGCCTATGAGTACATGCGCGTCTTCCACAAGGGCACCAAAGCTTTTGACTACTTCCTCGACAAGGATTTCCGCTACTCGATGAAGAATGCGCTGCGCATTATGACGCTTATGCATGAAAGCGACAAGAAGCGCTTCAATTTCGATTCTAGTCACTGCGATTGGTCTGAGTTTATCGATCGCTGTCTGATCGGTCTGCGTCGTTTTTACTTCAAGGAATCGGCTGTGACAACATCATGGCATCGCACCTACTGGAGAGTGTGAGTGTTTTAATATATGTCCCATTGCAACTTAAGCCAAGTAATAGCTCAACTCTGTTTTTCAATTACAGCTTCAACGTTCTGCACTATCTTGGTTTTGCTTTCCTGTTCGCCGTCTTCTTCTGCATTTTTGTTTCGCTGTTCGGTCTTCAAATTGGTCTAACGTTAGCGCTCATTGTCTGGGGTTTCCTGGTATGGCTGTAAATCACACATGTCTGCTACAGTGGCTGCATTTAGCTTTCCTTTTTTAAGTCTATATTTTTATTTTATTTCTGTTATAGTATTTTTGTGTGTTCTTTTTTTTCTAAAGTAATCTATGCTGAGTTATAAAAGAATTGCTATGCGTCTGACGATAGTCCTTCGTATCCTCAAAATATTGCGTCTCTAGGTACATTGTCTTTAGATTACTATTCGATTACTTTTCGAAAAACAACAAAAAAAAAACAAAAGTATAAACAACTTTTTGCTTATATGTATGTATAGATGTATTAATTGTACAAATTCAATTAAAAAAAATAAATATTGTATTTAGTTAACCTCGAAATAAAAAAGTTTTAGAATAAAAATAGGCAATTAAAGAAAGCGGTTATGCAGTAGAAAGCTCAAATGAGTACATGTTTGAACTTTTTGCATTTCTATGCGCAAAAAAATTACAATTATAAAACAATTCGAAATTTTTAGCACCTTGTTGCGTCGATTTACTTGCATGAAAATCGCAAAAAACCGACAAATAGGGGAGCCTGGGGCTAAAGCCTATTCGAAGATATGCATTTCTTTTTTAGTAAATTTAGCCTTTTTGGAGTAAATCTGAAATTTGTCATGACCCACTATTTAATCAACTTATTAAAAAAACAATTTTTCTGAAAAAGTTTGTTGATTTCTTAAAAGTATTTGTTTTTCCAAAAAAAAATTTACTGCTACAACCTGACCCGTTTTCGGGGCAGATGTTAAGCATATTTTAACACTTAAGAAAAAAAATATGATCAGTAAAGAAAAAAAATCCAATTAACCCTTAACTGGTACACCTCAAAAAATTACACTGACAGTGCATCTGGTCCCAGGGACCACACCAACTTAAAGTGCTAAAAAACACAAATTTTGTGAGAAATGCGTGTTGTTTTTCTAGGAACGTCTCAAATAAAGTTTTTTTTTCCTATTTAGAAAGAATTTTGTGAATTATTTTGAATAATTGAATTGAAATAAATTGAATTTTGAATTGGATAATAAAATATATACCCTTTCTTTGTTCTGGTCCCACAGACCAGGTGTACCAATCAGGGGTTAAATAATTTAAATGAAATTTTCTCAATGTTTATTTATTTATTCACAAACAAACAAAATTTATTATCACACAAACTAACAAAACAGACTTCTCAAAAGCCTTATGTCCTATGAGTAAAAGAAACTAATAGTTAAAACTTACTTAAAAAATTATCATAATAAAACTAATAAATATTTATTTTGGCTTGCTTAAATTTTTAAAGTTTCAAAATTTATAGTAAAAAATCAGTTGCAAGCAAAAATAAATTTACTAAGGCCGAACAAAAGTCAAACAGCGGACGTTCAGTAGATGTTTGCTGAAATTTTTGACCGAACAGTGGCCGAATGAAGGTCGAACAATGGCTGGAAAAGGTTTGAGATAAAACTGAATTTTATAATGACTCACCATTTTATCACATTATTAAAAAAAAAGATATAAAAAAGTTTGTTGATTTTTGAAAAATTTTTGTTTTTCAAAAAACGTCTGCTGCAACTTGCAACTGGGCCCGTTTTCGGTGTAGATGTGGAGCATGTTGTAGCACTTAAAAAAATATAAAATTAAAATAATTTTATCAAAATTTTTTTCATTTTTCTAACCGAACAGCGGCCGAATGGGGGTCGAACAATGGCTGAAAAAGATTCGAGCTAAAACTGAATTTTATAATGACTCGCTATTTTATCACATTATTAAATAAAAAATTATAAAAAAGTTTGTTAATTTTTGAAAAGAATTTGTTTTTCTAAAAAACTTCTGCTACAACTTGCAACTTTGCCCGTTTTCGGGGCAGATGTGAAGCATGTTGTAACACTAAAGATAAGAACACTAAAGATATAAAAGAAAAAAATACAATTAAATAATTTAAACGAATTTTCTTGATGCTTATTTTATTTATTCAAACCAACTCACAAAACAGACTCTTCAAAAGCCTTATTTATGTCTATTTGTTAAAGGAACTAATAGCGAACAGCGGATGACTGAAAAAATTTCGAGCTAAATCTGAGTTCTATAATGACTCACTATTTAATCACATCATTTAAAAAAAAATTAAATTTTTTGATTTTTTAAAAGTTTTTTTTTTAATTTTTAAGATTTTTTAAAAGTTTTTTTTTTTAAATGTCTGCTATAACTTGCAAACTTGAACCGTTTTTGGGGCAGATGTCGATCATATTTTAACACTAAAAAAAAACTAAGTATCACTAAAAAATCTAATATTAAAATAATTTTATCAAAATTTTCTTCATTTTTATTACCGAACTACGGCCGAATGAGGGTCGAACAGTGGCCGGAAAAGGTTCGAGCTAAAACTGAATTTTATAATGACTCACTTTTTAATCACATTATTAAATAAAAAATTTATAAAAAAGTTTGTTAATTTTTGTAAAGTATTTGTTTTTCCAAAAAACGTCTGCTGCAACTTTCAACTGGGCGCGTTTTTGGGGCAGATGTGGAGCATATTGTAACACTAAAAAAGAACTAAGTATCACTAAATGAACAAAATATATACTAATAAAAAATTTTATAAAAATGCTCTTTATTTTTATATATTTATTTAAACAAACTAGCAAAACAGACTCCTCAAAAGCTTTATGAAAACAAATGATAATAGTTAAGGAATTAAAAGTTAAAACATATAAAAGAAATTACTATAAAAAAAACTTAGAAATATTTATTGTGGCTTGCTTAACCCTTTCAATGGCTAGGCTGCACTAAGAACAAAATCAATTTTTCGGGGTATATTCCTATAATTTAGGTACTAAAAAGATGATAAAATATATCTTTGATTTTTACCTGCGCTATTTACATTTTGCAAGCTGTACAAAGAAAAAATTGTTTTGCTCCTGTTCAACACAAAATATTTTTTTTTTAATTCCTTGAAGGTTTTTCAACCTTTTAGATCTTTGCTTCTTAAACCCTCTTAATATTCTTTTTATTAAAGCCATAAAATGATAAAAACACATAAATTTGATTTTTGTCCGGTTGATTTTTTTCTTATAAAATAGGCCAAAAACAAATTTTAAATTTTTTTCGGCACAAAACCGAAAATCCAACTGACTTTAATGTCAAATACCTCTCTAAATTTATTTTTATCATATTGGTGCACATTTTTTTCATAGAACCAATCGATTTGATTTAAAAAAAAGCGTTTCAAGATAAATATAAAAATAACTTTCTGACGTGAAAGGGTTAAATTTTTAAAATTATTATAAAAAAAACAGTTTTCGGGTAAAAATAAAAAAACTATGGCCGAAAAAAGGTAAAAAAGCGGCCGTAAAATAGATGCTTGCAGACCCTTTTTGTCCCTACAGCGGCCAAATGAGAGGCGAACAGTGGCCGGACATGGTTGGAGCTATATATATATATGCATAAATGAGGTGCACTAAAAATAAATGCATTATTGTTGCTTGAAATTAAAGAAAACTTTCTCATAGAAACTTTTGGCCCAGTTGAAAGTTTCTATTTCGAGCAAAAATAGAATTACTTAGGACAAAAAAGGTCAAACAGCTGCCGTAAAATAGGAGTATACAGGACTTTTTATCCTAACAGCAGCCGAACGAGGGTCGAACAATAGCTAGATAATATCAGGTGCAGTAAAAAGAAATGCATTATTTTTGCTTAAAATTTAAGGCTTTGCTAAGCACAGTTAGAACATGCAATAACAATAGAGTTCAGCTACTACAGCTTTTTCGCACTTTCTCCGCATTGGATCATCTTAAGAACCAGCCCAAATAACATCAAAACATCTCAATAAGGCCATTCACAGTTCGAATACGCTGGTCTGCCATTTGTTCGATCCGCTATTTGTACGCCAATTTACGAAAGCGCATTTTGCTTTGCTGTTGTTTTGCATACAAATGCAAATACGCAGGCACTCGTAAATAAAAGCAGCCCTTGGAGGTGTTTTTTGTACCTCGTATTTTTATGCTCTGTCTACAGCCGCATAATCACATACATCATAGAGTTGAACAGTCTTTTTATACGACAGTCACATGGCGAGGTGCTCACAATTCGAACAATAACAAATGCTATAAATACGATTTGTTAAAAGTACGCTCAAACCGTGAATAGCCCCAATGATATCGATAAGAGCGGTCCAAAACAATCCAAAGTGAGAAAAATTTACCCACCATAATATGGGTTGGGCTTAGGGACAACACAAGACATAACAACTAACCATGCGTTTACATAGATCTAATCATACATTAGTTTTCAATCTACTTTTGAGTTGACCTTTCGATAAGTTAACATCAAAAAAGCTACAGTTGTTAACAAAGGTACTCATGCGATGTAAAGGAGCAGTAGCCATATAATTTGTTCTACTAAAAGGTAAGTAAATTAAATTGTTAGCATTTCTACTGCTTCTACGGTTAGTGTTAAAATTTATAAGAGTTAGAAGTTCTGGTGAATCGAATACACCAGTTATGAGTTGGTGTAAATAGACGATATCTGCAAACTTCCTTCTCTCATTCAAAGATTGCATTTTTAAAATTTTTAAACGATCCTCATAAGGAGGAAGGTTTAAAGTGTCAGTTGCACTTAAGCCCCTTAGAGCAAACCGAACAAAACGTTTTTGGATTCTCTCTATACGTTCAACATGTACATTGTAACTTGTGGACCAAACTTGACTTGCATACTCTAAGTGAGGTCGCACAATTGCATAATACAGCGTTGTAGTTGTGATCATACTATTAAATTCTTTGGCCCAGCGTTTCATAAACCCGAGCATAGAAGATGCTTTTTTACAAATGTAATCAATATGAACGTTAAACGATAGCTTAGAATCCATGCATATACCAAGATCTTTGACAGAATCTACACGATTTAAAGCCGTATCTTTTATCGTATAATCAAAAATTAAATTATTCCTTTTTCGCGAAAAGGTCATAGTTTGGCATTTATCTGGATTTAGAAACATATTGTTTTTAGAACACCAAATTTCAAAGGATTTCAAATCAGACTGGAGCAGATCTGAATTGTCTTTAGCATCTATTGTTCTGTATATTTTCATGTCATCTGCATAGATAAGTAGATGAGAGTGTTTGATGATGTGGGTTACATCATTAATGGCTAAAATAAACAGAAGTGGACCAAGGTGGCTACCTTGAGGAACACCTGATTCAGCAATAAATTCAGCTGACAATACGCCTCGAAATCGTATTTGATAAGATCGCTCCGTCAGATACGATTGAATCCAGCTTACAAAAAATTGTGGAAAACCCATTAACTTTAGTTTAAATAGAATTAAGTTATGTGGCAGTTTATCAAATGCTTTACTAAAATCAGTGTAAATACAGTCGACCTGGTTACCTGAATAAAATGAATTTAAGCAAAACGTTGTAAAATCGAGGAGATTAGACACAGTGGATCTGCCAGTAACAAATCCATGCTGACGAGTTGTCATGACCTTCCCACAGTGAATTTTCACACGATCATACACGAGGCGCTCAAAAAGTTTTGGAATTGACGAGAGTTTCACGATAGGCCTGTAGTTGTTTATATCGTTCTTACAACCTTTTTTATAGATAGGACCTATAAAAGATTTTTTCCAAAAAAGTGGAAAAATACTTTCGCTAATTGATTTATTGAATAACATGGACAGTGGTTGACTTAGAACGGAACCACATCGTGTTAACACTGCGGCAGGAATTCCGTCAGGTCCAGCATTAAAATCCTCATCGATCAACCCAATATACTTTAAAATATCCTCTGAAGTAAAGGATATAGAATCCAACGAAACCCTGGGTGTAGAGTTCATATATTCAAAGTTCTCTTCATCAGGATTAAAAGAGTCTGAACAAAATGACTCTTTAAAGAGATTGGCAAATAGACCACAAATTACGACAGGATCGTCAGTAAATCCGTCAGAGGTCTTAAATGATGAAGGGAATCCATCAGATTTTTTTTTTGGTGTTTATGAAACCCCAGAATTTCTTCGGATCAGACAATATTCTCAGCTTAGTACTGTCTAAATAATTTTGATATAAGGTAGCTGAGCAATTTTCAAAATCCAGAAACAAACGCTTGTTGATTTCTAGGTCATTCAAGTCTAAGCTACAGACATATTTTTTCCATGCCCTATTCCTGCTGTTGCGAAGAATCTTTAACTCCTTTGTGTACCAGGGGTAAGCACAATTTTTCACAATTTAGAATGATAAAATTTAATTCAAATATGCACTTCTCTCCATAGAAACTTTCATCCCAACTGGCAAAAAAACTGGGACAGTCGATCTTCACAAGCTTCTCTTGAGGTGAATAGACAGGAACCATAGACAGGATCAGGTGGTTATCACTTGGTACCAGATCTGGACTATTAGGTATATACATAAGAACCTCCCGGAGCTTCTGGCTGGCGAGTCACTAGAGACAAAAACTCTAAGGTTTTGGACGATTGCTTTCATCAGACGGTCCAATTGTTGGCAGAACAGGTCCGAATTAAGAGTTTGGTGGTAAGGGAGTAATTCTTAGCGCATTATGAAATAACGCCCCAAAAAAATAAAAAATCCCACAAATTAAAAATTACCCAAAACAGAATGAAAAAATTAAATTTCATACAAGAAAAACGAAAAAAGCTACACCATTTTCGGAAAAGTGGCAAAAACAAACAAAAGCCCAAAATTCATCCAAAAAAAATGCAAAAACTTAAAATTTTTCATTGTTCCCAGGAATTAATCTAAAACAAAATTTATAAAAAATTTTAAAACAAAATGTAAAAATATAGTAAAATACTTACAATTTTTTGAAATTATTTATTTTTACAAAAATGATATCAATTTTAAGGCTTTCATCAGACGGTCAGTTATTACGAAAAAATCTATTCAAAATTAGTTATAAAATCGCTTATTCCTTATCAATCAAAAAGGTATCCTACGTTCTTCACTAGAAAGTGTCACTACACAGCTACACTTAAAATTTGAAGTTGTTAGTAAATTTAAGACGCCAATTGTTCGCTTTACTCGAAAATGTTTTGAGAAAAAGTGTTTAAAGTTTCAAGTGTTAAAATTTTAAGAAAATTTATTTTTTACCGTCAAATTGCAATGCCTAGACAATACAATAATAATTTTGGATGTCTGTTTGAAGAGTTAAGCAAACGTTTTACCAATTTAAAAAAACGAGAAAAATATTACAAGGTAGTATTACCCCTTAAGAGTAAATGCAAGTAACGAGACCATCAGCGTCAGTAACGTTGCCCTTAAGACATGTTTTTGTTACTTGCGTATGCATATGTTGCATATAAAGCGTTTCAGCAAATTTGTTGGACAACAAGTGTGATTGCTTCTGTTGTTGCGGATGCGTTTGTTATTGACATCGAGTGCTGTTTCTGTGAGTGCGCTGCTTTTGTTTAATCATCGGAGGCAAAATTGATAATAGAATATTGTCTTAAAACGGCCACTGTTCGACTCGTGTTCGACAGCTGTTTGGACGAGTAGGCTTTTTTGATTATTTTTCGACAAGGTTTGACCATGTTCGACTCTTGTTCGACAGCTGTTTGGACGAATAGGCTTTTTTGATTATTTTTGGACCATGTTCGACCCTTGTTTGGACGTACGGCCCTTGTTTGACTGTTGTTCGGACGTCTATATTTTTACTCGGGCTTTCATCAGACAAAAATTAACGCAAATTAATAAAAAAATAGTACTCTTTCCGACAATTGACATGGGTCATATTTTTGAAAGTAATTATTCTAACCATTATTCTCATGTACTGTGTTATTTGTTATTCTTTCTGAACATATTTTAAGTTTTAATATTATTTTTCATTATTTTTTCCTTGTTTTAATATGTCTCTCTCGAAGGATACGTTGCACTCTTTGTAAGACTTTTTAGACACATCTTCAACTTTAAAAGCTTTTAGTAATTTTATTTTATAATACTTAGCTCTTAGCAAATGTAAAAAATAGTTTGAATACAAAATTTAACTTTTTTTCAAGTGGAAAATAAAAACGTTATAAACATTATTGTTATAAAGAATACTATCTAAAATAGCCCATAAAAAAAAAATTTAGAAGCGTCAAATGTATGAGTTGGTCCGATTATTTTTTCTATCTCCAAACATTTTATCTGAACACACCCATATCCTAAAAAAATAAAACAAATCTTAAGAAAAATAGTTCATATCTCTACCGAAATACGAATTTATGTGATCTTATTAAGACAGAAATTCATTAAATTCATTATGTGCAAAAAGAACGATTAAAATTCGCTACTACTGTAATTTTTGTACAATTTTCAACCACTGTATCGTATAAAAGACAGCCCTATAAGTATGCAATGCATTTAGAGCGGCGACAAGGTAAGACTGGCGTGTGCTATAACCAGGGTTGCTCTTACATAAAAGTTTAGTTACCTAAACATTGACCAAAATAAAAAAAATACCAAAATAAAAAAGCATTAATAATAGTTTGAAAACATTAAACAAATTTTAACTGATACATAATAGAGTCTTCAAATTTTATCGATAACAGTTTTAACACAATTTTTTTTTAAAAGCAGCCACAAAGAGGGTAATTCATTATTATAAGCAAAATATAATAAAAAAAATATTAAATATTATTTCAAGTTAAAGCAGAATATGAAAACAGAAAATTTACTCAAACTCTACTTATTTTTACTTTTTTGTAAAAAGGTGTTGTGTGATTGAAGTGTAGATTTTTGAAATCGTTTCTTGATTTCCAAAAAACCCAAAAAAATTCAATTAGATAATAAAGTTGCTATACCTTTGCACAGTCCTTAAATCGAAGTTGTTGGATATCTACCAAAGTGGCAACCGTAGTTAAGACAAGTTAGCCGAAATAAGCAATGTGAACATACTTATTTAATAAATTGACAACAAGCGCGTCGGAAGCGAATTTCATCTGGGGGGGCAGTACAAATGGTGGTGCAAAATAAGTTCACCAAAATTTCTTCACATGAAACATGAAGAAGAGAGAAAGAAGAGGAAAATATATAATACAAAAATATTATCGTTGTAAAAAAACTGATATTTTGAATAACTTTTCCTTTTAAATTGTTTATCTAGCTAAAAAAGTGGGGGGGCAACTGCCCACCTTTCCCCCCGCTTCCGACGCCAATGATTGACAACATAATGTTAGCAAACAAAACTAGTTATATAGAATGTCGACAATTGTTAGGACCAGCGTCCGACCGAATATGTGGTTTCGGTTTCGGTTACGGCGCTTTTGTCAGTTCGGCCCTTTTGTCAGTTTCGACCAAATATGGCCTCAATATATGGCCAAATAGCTGAAACTAACCGAAACTCTTGGTAAAAATTTCTTGCATCAGTCCTTTAATTCAACTATATAAGTTTAGCTAAATAAAACTCTTTACAACGCATTGTACAAAATAAAAATTATAAATTCGTCTATAATTTGATTTATCGTGTTAGCGCAAAACATTTTGGTTAAGTTTATGCGTTCGATACTATAATTTTCTATTATATCATCTCTATTTCAATTAATATTAAAGTTTTATAGGTACTGAAGGCAAAAATTGAGAATTAAACTTCCGAACGAATTCTGTGTGTGTGGAATAAAGGAAAAAAAAATTAAATATTTCTATTTTTATATTATTAAACCTTAAAAAAAAATGCTTTGCTTTTTAGTTCTATAAAAATTTACATTGTTGGTGCATACTATTTTGAGTGTGTAAGGAAAATATAAAGTATGCAATACTTTTGTAATAAAAAATTATCTAATTTATTGTTATAGTAAGCTACAATTAATAATTATAAACTTCAATATTCAAATAAAACTTTTTTCATATTAAATTTTTTTCTTATGTGTATGAAAATACTTTTCTTTCCTTTTAATAAAAAAAAATTATTAGTACAAACTTACGTTTTCATATTAATAACCAGTTGCGGTTTTGGTCAAAATTTCGGTTTCGGTCGAACACTAGTTATGACACTGTATGACAATTTTTAATTTTTTCCACAATTACAGATTGTTCCACTAGAGATTATGTTGGATGAGACAAAAAAATTGCATTATGTATTTGTAAAAAGTAAGTCTAAATTATATTAAATAAGTATTTTTAATTTTCACTTTATCTAAAAATGCACTAAAATAAAGATTAAGAAAACATATTAATTAACGCCTTACACATAATTGTTTGATCACAGAGCTATATTAAAATTTCATGAATAATATTTTTAAATATAAATAAAAAAAATAAATTGGTCATGTCCTTCCAACTTAGACCGAGCTTCTTATGGATTAATTGTGTTGTGCGTATTATTAAATGTTTGAACACAACTAGTTGAGAGCTGTACCTACGAGTTTTATGCCAACTCTAAAATTTAATGTCTGTAGAGAGGTGGCGGCCGAACAAAAATATTAATTCAATTGAAAAAACATTCTGTCTGAGCTGGGGTTTGAACCGAGGTTTTTTAGCTTACGATCCACGCACTCTACCAGTAGGCTTCGGCCAAAACTTTCTTATGTATATCAGCAATTCCATTTTAATCGTACCGGCCTTACTGAATGACTATATCCGATTTGAGTCAAATTTTGCATAGAACATCACTGACGGAAGTAAAAAACTTAATTTGGAGAAAATAAGTTTGGCGAGATTTTTGGCGGAGTAACAGGGTGCACTAAAATTACAAAAATCGGGATTAACGTCGAAAATCGATTATTTCAAAAATTCATGTCTCAACAATTTCTTAACCGAATGTCAAGTTTGAACTATTAATTTTGGTTGGTTGGAAGTTCAATCAATTTAAGTAGAAGTTAAGTAGAAGGGATTCGAAGAACACCATTTAAAAATTGAAAATAATTCAATCATTGAATTTCAATGGATACATTTTAACATAAAAACAAAAATTTAAGTTAAATAATTTATTTTTTGTTAGATTTAGAAAGGACCATATCTCATGAACCTATTTAGTCCTCACCCAAATTCTTATATTATTCAACTATTCATCGAACCCCTTCTTCGAAAACAATAAACTTACTACAAGGCATGGAACCCCCAATCACCAAAATTTCTACAAATTATTTTTAGATTGAAGTCCGTTCAAACTCATATTTCGGTCAATCAAAATTCGATTGTTAATCAAAAAATATTTGTGTTTAGATATTTAAATTACCATATCTCACTTACCCCACCCTAATTTTGACATTTTTGAAAAATTAACTTAAAAACCTTTAAGAAAACAATTATTCTAAATTTTTAAATGGTGTTCATTATCCAATGGATCTAAAAAATTGACATGTCATTTGAAAGGTAATGAAATTACTTTTCAATGATATGCAATACAAATATCATTGCAAGAATATTTTAAATTTTATAAGCAAATTTGCATCATATTTGAATTTTTTAGTTAAAATAACCGTTATTTTCTTTTAAAATTATTATTAAGGTACTAAAAATATATGTTGACTTTCTTTTGACGTCTTAAAATATACATTTTTTGTGCAGAATAAAAAATTTCTTCATAAGAAAGCAAAATAACTAAGGTAAATGTGCTTTAAATAACAACTTTCCGTACAGAACAAATCATTTCATCACAAAAAAGCATCATTAAAAAAATCAAATAAATAATATATATGAATAATTTAACAATTGAGAGGTAAGCTTCAGTAATTTGTTTTCCATTATCCATAGTAATAACGGTTGTTTTTGAGAAAATGTCGATTTTATGCAAGCAAATCTTTTTCTTTTACATTCAAATAGCTATGAAATACTTAACGGATTTTATTTATTTAAAATTTAAGTGAAAGCTTCATATATAACATTTTAAATAATACCTTAACCCATGATTTAATTATTATAAGGTTATTCGTATTTTTTTACGTATGCTTATTTTTTTATAAACAAACATATTTTGACAGTCAGTTAACAGTGTTTTGTGCTGATGGAAAAAAGGTATGTTTCGTTGTGTAGTTTTCTAGTGTAGTAGTTTTTCAATGATTTCTTGCCAAGTTAATAAGAAAAAAAAACTACATAGGTGTTGCGTCGTAAGTGTATTCTATGTTGTAGGTATATTCTAGGAATTTAGAAGGTTCCTTTGCAAATTTAAAGTAAAAAGTTATATTTGTCATTGCTCAAAACCTAATTAGTGAATTTTATTAATTGAACGTGTAATTTAGAAGAAAGTTAGTTAAGGCTGAAAACAAATTATAAAGAAATTCTAGTGGTATTCAATGAACGCCGTATTGTCGATGTAAACAGCGTATGTTCGGTAAGTTTAAAGCAGCTAAATTTGCAATAACAAAATTGTAAGGGATTAAACATACGCAGCTTACGGCACAAAAACGTATAATGCGTATTATGCGGCCATGGTTTCATTTTTGTTTTGACCAGCAGAGTTCCTTTTTTCTTTCTTAACTATTTAAAAAATTATAAATACACTTATCAGTAACGGATCTAAAATTTCTGTAAACTTCTAAATAATTTTGTGATGGTAATTTCTTTTTAATACAATTACGCAATTAACTCGGTTTTTATTCAGGGTGGGTTCGTGAAAGAGCTTAGCATTACTATATTGTGTTGTAACATAATTTCAATTAAAATTTGTAACGAATGTATGCCTCTAAAGTGTGTTTTTTGTCACAAAACATGGATTGACAAAAATATCAGAAAATTTGCTATTCTATTAGAACCAAAAAACCGTGAGCGGTGGGAAAAAATATGCGTCATGAAGTTTAAAGCATCTTCTAGGGTGTGCGAAAAACATTTTCCCCCTAGCTACTAGAAATCCTTAGACGTAAATCTTAAAAAAGTATTTACTGGAGGTCAAGCAAAGAGATTGCGCCATAATCTAGTGTAAATAGTATAAAGCAAACCATAATAACGCGGCAGCAATGCTCAGCAGTTGAATGTCAAATCGCTATCAAATCCAATTTTGACAGAGCGTTAGGAAGTAAAGTTTTTTTAATCAAAGAACGAAGTCATGCGCTTTATACAAACAACGTGTGTTCTTTGACCTGAAAGGAAAGGAAAGGAAAGGGATAACTTATTAGAGGAAGAATTGATTGTAACCATACGTGAATTATCGATTAGGCGGAACAAACGTGAAAGACAATTTTAACTACTTATAACCGAGGCTAGTGTTATGCCTTAACCCCTTCAAGCTTTTCCATCCCTCAGTTGTTCCATTCCAAAAAACATCTCTCAGTAAGGTATCGCTACCACAATAGCTGACAACTGTTGACTCCGCTGAATTCGGCCTGTATGCCCAACACTTTTTAACAACACACAGAGCCAAAAACCGCCACATAAAGTCAATAAGAACACCTAATTCAGCTATTTTATTAGGTTTTCTTATTAATACTACCAAAACATAAGAATTTTCCATAGAGAAATCTTTTTATTTCCATAGAGAAGATCTTATTAAAAATTTACAACAACTATCAAACATTTTTTAATAAGATTTCTTATTAACTGAATGAAATGATGTGGTAATCTTATTAATACTTTACTTTAATAAGAAAATCTTATTTTCACTCTCCAAAGTTTAAGAAGAGACCACCTGAAATTAATGTGAAATGCATTCTATGGATTTAATTTATTTAAAGTAAAATAAAAATATGTGATAATGGATAATGATACTTATGTTCCCGAACTTGTTTTCGACGTGACTGAAATTCTGGAAACTCAAGCCATATATCAGTCGTGGGGCGCTTGAGTGACTCAATTTCGACTTTTTTAAAAATTTATAGAGTAATCTCAAGGAGGTTCTTCAAAAAAGGAGGAAAAATATTTCCTTATTAAAATTTAAAAATAAATCCTTTTAAATCAATAAGATGTCCTTATTAAATTTCAAAAATAAATCTTATTAAATCTAAAAGATTTCTTCTTAAAAACCAAGAAGTTTTGATAAGATTTTCTTATTGTTTTTAAAAGTATTCTTATAAAAAACATTAAGATTCTTCTTAAAAATATGTGATTTGCCTAATAAAAAAAGCTCATAGTTTTAATAAGATTTTCTCTGTTTTTAATAAGATAATCTTCTTGGATGAAAACCATAGAGAAATCTTATTGATTTTCTTCTGTTTTATTAGGTTGTTTTGGGTCTGTGCATCTGACATAAGGCCGCCGCTCTTATTTGGGGATTTAAATTGAGCGTTAACGGAAAGCGGCTGAGAACGCGCCACTAAACGCCCTTTTTACGTTTCATAGTTAGATTTAAGTGGCGACCGTAGCCTAGTAGGTAGAGTGCGTGGCCACTAAGCTAAAGAACCGCGGTAGCCTGGGTTCAATTCCAGCTCAGACAGAAATTTTTTTCAATTGAATTCATTTTTCTGTTCGGTCGTCACCTCTCTGCAGACAATTGCAAACCTCAGAGAGTAAAAATTGCCATGTTAAGCTTCTTGAGAACATAAGCCGTTCGGAGTCGGCATAAAACACGTAGGTCCAGTTCTCGGGCATTTGTGATCAACCATTTAATAACACGCACAACACAATTGATCAATAGAAGCTAGGTCAAAGTCCTTCCAAGGGCTGTAATGGTCAGTTTATATATTATATAGTTAGGTTTAATGTGTTTATTTAAATAAACGAACAAAATTATATTTATTTTAGTATTTATAATTCTTATATATTTATTATTTAATTTTAATTATTGCTCGCATGATTTTTTTCTGCTCTCATTTTCAAATAAGCATACCCATAGTAGAACTAGGCCACAGTAGAACTAGACAAGGTAGTGTTATGGCTGAAAGTGTTCTGTTTTTTAGTGACCATAACTGTCAAACTCAGCCATTTAGGTATTTTTGCCAATTTTTGCTTTCATATCGCATTCTCATTGCTTGCAGATTTTGTACGAAATGTCAACTTCGTTTTGACAGTTTCGGTCACCGGCTCTCCGCGCTACCACTACCTTGTCTAATTTTGCCACGAGCATACCAATTTGAGAAAACGTTAAAAATACGAATAACCTTTAAATAATTAATTCATGACCTTAATCATCAATATCGGTTATACGCTAAGAAAAATATAGCCAGTTTTCTTAAAAGATCTCATAAAAAATGTTTTCTTAAAAACTCGATAATTTGAAAATTCTTTGCCATTAATGGTATTCCCTTAAAAGTTTAAATTTCCCATTTCGTAAACATATTAACTTCAGAGCTCTTGTTAAGGGAATGCACTCGTTGTCATTCTGTTTAATTTTCCGCGCACATGTCAATATCAGCTGATTTTATAAATTTAACAATATAAAATTTCAACATTTTTGATGCCTAAGCAAAGTGAAAAGAAAAAATTAATTAAATATCTAAAACAATGTGCATTTTAGCAGTTATTAATTGAGTATATAATAAAATCTTTTCAAGTTTGACAGCTGATAGTTTAATCAAACATGATTACATAATTTACGCATAGAAATTGTAGCTTAAACCTTGTAAAAAATGTCCCATACAAAATTTGCTTAAAATTCCCCAATTTTTTAAAGTTAAGCAGTTTAAGAGGTTTTAGCAGTTTAAGAAGCGTTAAGGCAATACCATTATTGTCGAATGCGTTGTCAAATAGCGGCTCCCCAGAAATCGTACTCTTCCCAATTTTTCGGGCTTGTTTCGAATTTAACATCGTTTTGATGTTTTTTGGATATCTACTATTTTACACAAGGCTTATATCTGTCGCCGCCACTGTAGAAACAGCTGGATATCCAACTGGTTTATGGCTCTAACTTGGAGCTGTTTTGCAACAAGTATAGCAACGTTCATCAAAAAAATGTGGGATCGAGCGCTAAGGTTATTCAAGCAATTTTTGTTGGAGCACTCATTCAGTTTTCCTCTGGCCGCTCGACGTGTTGGATGTTGAATACCTATTTCTTCATTTATATCGTGGTGTTAATCAGCGTTCGCTTCCATTGTGCTTGTTTACATTCGAGTGATTAAAAAAGCAAACACAAATTAAACAAAACTGCTTTTACACGAATACGCAAAAGCTTAGCGCACAGTAAAAGTTGCTAGATCGAGTGTCTCAAGCAAAACAAAACAAAAGAGAAATTTTCTGGAGCAAAAGAATCGCATAATTTATTCAAGTTGCTCAACATTAAACGATAAATAAAATACATAGCTGAAATATGACAGAGTGAGTAGCAGATAAAGAACAATAAAATTACTTGAAATTGCATGTTGTCATAGTAGAATTAGAGAATTACTAGTTCCACCATGCATGTTGTACATAATAATTAAGCCAAAAAAAATACTTGAAGGCACGCAGCTACGTTTAGTAAAATGATTACTGCAAACAGCACTAGAATTTTGAGCTGTTGTCAATTTGTACACATGTAATAGCGATGCCACCTTTTTCACGACTTTTCGCGATGTTTATTTGTCAGGTATGCAAAATGTGTACAGTTCTAAGTCATAGCTGTAAATTTACGCGTGAATATTAAATCTGTTTAAAGTGGCACAAAATTTTAGCGCTTAATTTTGTTTATGAACATATTTGTTTACTAGGGTAGGTGCACTTGATTAAGTTTTTACAAGGATTTTCTTGATGTGAGAAAAAATTGTAGGATGTGTTTTTTCTCTTTTAAATAAAATGTATGTAAAAATACTCCAAACACTTGTAGCTGATTCACAATATTCCATTCGATCGATCGCGCGCTGACAGCTCGAGTAGAAACAACGAGTTCGACCTCAACCGTTGGCATAGAAATAAAAGATAAGGAAGTGGTGTTATACTCACACACTCTATACGTGTGTAGAAGGAATTTTCGTCGCTGAGGAAGAGAGATAGAGCGTCGTTATTTGACATAAGCCCTTCCCAAGCAAAAAAAAAATCTATTTTTGAGGAAGAGCATCTGTCAAAACACAAGTTCTGCTTCATGAGCGCATTCAGTATTTAGGGTGGCAAGGGCCTTAATTCTTTTTTCATATTGGGATAAGCTTTAAAATTTATTTATTTGTTTACAATTTCTTTGAAAACTTGACATGAAATTAAAGTGGATTAGCAACCTAAGGTTACAAGCTATAATTAGGTATTTTTATATATAAAAAAAACTAATTAAAAGCCCACAGTTCGGAAAAAACTACACAAAAATATTTATTTTAAAAGAGTTTAATTTGGTATGTATTTTAGTTGTTTAGTTTTTGTGTTATTTTAATATCAATTAAATAGTAAATAAAAATAGTTTTTTGAAATGAATTTTTAAAAATCATTAAAAGTAACTTTTGTCGTTTCAGTCTCATTCTGAGTTCATGTCTTTTACATTATTTTAGCAATGCTTTTCTCTGTAAAAAAATTGGTAACGCAACATATTATATAACGATGGTATATAAAAATTGCTTAGTAGAGTAGAGGGGGGGTAATGTCGTGCACTCAACTTTAAAGTGCCCGTAAAGCCGTACATGACAAGCGAATACAACGAGTAAGCATCCGATCGAAAGATAATTTGGTTGGTAACATTTATGTGTAACAATATTCTTGTAGCATGAAATCGTGTTAGTAGAAATTAAAAAAAAAATGTGCACGACATTACCCCCCTCAAAATTTGTGGGGTAATGTCGTGCATTGTATTGTAAAGGTATCAGAATGTGTGAAAAACGATAGGTAGTGGTTCAATTCAAGAAGATATAGCATTATTGTTTATTTATTTATTATTGTTAATTATAAGGCAATATACACAAGTCCGAAATATGATCAAAAAATACAATTTTATGAAAAGAAAAGTGAAAATAGGCAATTTGCTATATGAAACACGGAAAGAAAAACAATATTTTTTCAAAAAGTTCTTGACATTGAGAAAAAATTTTGGAAAATTTTATTTTGATTGTAGCGTTTTGTTATGGCTTCACGACTCCCTTGGTACACTAGGGCGACCGCGTTTCCTTCCCTTCTCTTTACTGTATAGTGCACGACATTGCCCCACATCAAATGCACGACATTGCCCCAAAGGTCGTTTTCAAGGTTGACTTCGACAAATCGGTAAAGAACAAAAATTTTTTCGATCACAATACATCTTTTTTTTTCGGCGGAAAATTTGCTTTAAGAAAACACTTACCTGGTATATTTTCCTGCGAGACAAATAATTTTTCTGATCCGATAAAAAAACACTTTCGTCATACCGAGAACGTGCGATTTTTAAAAAACGTCGCACATATTGCCCTTACACATGGATATTGCTAGTATTGTATGCATGAGCTCTGTAGGTCAGTAGCCCATACATTACCAACGGCTGGTATATCATTCAATTTTTTATGCTAAAAAAGCCAGTGCACGACATTACCCCCTTCTACTCTAAGCATACATCTAAAAAATAAAAAATAATTTACGCCTTTATTTACTACATAATTGAATGCGGCCCTGTTCGAATGTTTTTGTGTTTGTGTCAACTTCACTGTGTTTGTAAAATACTTCATTCCACTTCAACTACACCGCTTCCTTATATTTTACTTCTATGACCGTTGGTCGCATTTGAGAGCAAGCTCAGTCGAACTGTCAGAATGGATTAAAAGAAAGAAAGAAAATGAATGCATAGAACAAAGAAAAGCACAGTAGGGGTATTCACGATTCAGTGCAGTTGAGGACTTGTGCACTTTACAAAAACAAAATGTACGTACGTCAAAAATCTACACAAGTGCTTTTCTACTATTGCCTTAAACTTGAGGACTTGAGCAGTTGCGCACTTGTGTGTATTGAAAATTGTTGACAGCTTTGAAATAGTAGGGGTCAAGTTTTAGGCTGCAGTAGAAAAGCACTTGTGCAGATTTTTGACGTACGTATATTTTGTTTTTGTAAAGTGCACAAGTCCTCAACTGCACAGGCAAGTGCACTGAATCGTGAATACCCCTAGTGATAGTGGTGTGTTCAATAAAACCTAACTGCACAACTGCACAAGTCCTCAACTGCACAGGCAAGTGCACTGAATCGTGAATACTCCTAGTGACAGTTCAAGCAAAGGCCGAAAAAGAGTGCTTTTCTCTCAAGTACCACATCCTTATAAATTAACCCTGGTTTGACACTTCTTTTTATGAAAGGGTTGCATTTTGATTTAAATGACTAATTAAGTAGGTGTTTTTGAGTTTCAATGGTAAAAACAAGTTTTCATGGGATTTGCTGTATTATTGGAACTGTTTATATATGTACGAATGGGCAGTACCAAGAGTCAATTTAATGCCTACTCTAAATTTAGTGTTATCTTTTCTGACATCTTTTCTGACATCTTTTCTACAGAATTTGTTGTCAAAAAGGTTACACTAAATTTAGAGTCGACATAAAAATGAATATTAGTAACGCCCAATGTGATTTAACTTTATGGAAATTATGAAATGCATATATCATATCATATCATATCATATCATATCATATCATATTTTATATAATTGAAATAATTGTGCAAAAAATTATTTACAATATATAAATAAATTGTGTTTTTTAGCACATAATTAGTTGGTATTGGCATTTCATGGGATTTCTTATTAGTTATATTTATATATTATAGTAATTACAATAATGAATTTTTCTATTTTAAAAAAAGTACAGGAACACTAGCTGCCAGGGCTTTCGGTTCAGAATTTTTAAATAAGTGGTTATTAAGTTGTCATAAGTGGTTTTTCTAGTTTTGAGCTTTCTTTGCATCGTTAATAAGGATAGAATAGTTTCAGTTGACAAGTTTTGAAATGCGCTTGAATGTTAGAGCTGCAACTCGTTCTTCTATTGGCTGTAGGTCAGATTTAATGAGCATGTTCTTTGGTTAAGTAGTAGGAAAAGCTCGTCTTCATAGTTTTTTTTAAATTTTCAAAACTTTTTATATAGGGTGTATTTCTTTATTCATTCTGGATAAAGGAGAGAACGAATAGAATAGATTGTTGTTTATCCAGAACAGAATGGATAAGGAAACAGTATTGGAAAAGAAAGAACATTTTGTTTTTATTAAAACCAGAAACATATTTTTCGTATTTAATTAAAGACAACAAATACACCAGATAAAATATAAAAAATAAAAATGCAACAAAGCAATCTAAAACATTTAATGTAAAATTTTTTCCATTTTCATTTAACGAAGTTTTACTTCAAACAATCGAATATAACCTCACATACAAGGAATATTCTTTTTATTCTACCTTAGCTGATAGTATAAAAAGAACGCGTTCGGAATATTCCGCAAGAATAAAGAAATACAAAAAGAATATTCCGGATAATCAAAACTGAATAAAGAAACAAAAACAGTCATTCCGAACATCTGGAATGAATAAAGAAATACAGCCATAGAATGGGTTTAACTTAAAGCAAAGTATGATATGCAAGTTTCAATTAATTTTACATTATTTAATATAATTTAAATATTTGTGTTTAAATCTATATTAACCCGAAACACCATGTCGTGTCCATATGGCAACGCAAACACAAGCACTTAAAATGTGCTTGTTTTAGTTTAAACCATTTTATATTTGCGTTAACAGGTCATTCTGAAAATTTAATTAAAAACTCATTTAATAATAAAACTCAACAAATAAAGCTAATTTTCTCTTTGTTTGTTTGGCCTTTATACAAATCTAAACTGCTCAACGGATTTTGCTCAAATTTGGTATACATATTGAGTGCATCCTAAGTTAAATTGTTACACACTTACGGCCGTATTCATTACATTTGTTATGCACTCGTTAAAAACTGTTTTAGTTAGAACACAAACTATCCCTTAAAATGCTGTTTATGCATAAACGTATTTTAAGAGCATTTAAGGCAATATGGGAATTTTTTAAAAACAGTAAGCAACACTTCATCAGCTGACAGCTTAACGAAAGAACTTGACGAAAAACAGACTTTTTGTCGCCAAAAAGTGCCCTGTTACGGTGGCGGTCATAGGCTCATCATGGTCATGCGTTGTTGTTGTTTCAATGTATATTAACAATTTGAGAGCGAGAGCAAGAGAGTAAATTTTCACCACCACGGTCACCAAATGATTTGACAAAAATATGAAATCATGGGATCAAACCAGTGTTGCGTTGTGAACTTATTCACAATACTTGTGTTTATGCACGAAAATAGTATACTTTTAGTATAAAATGTATGAAAGCAGTAATGAAACCTGCTTATTAGCAACACGTCGGTTGTAAAAATACTAAAAGTAGCAAAAAGTGTACTGGTGCTTAGGCATCATATGACCACCAGCATAGCATACTTTCGTCACACAGCTCATCAAACGAAAAAAGAGAGTAAAAAGTGTCATGACCAGGGATCATATGACGACCACCGTAACAACACCCATAGCTGATTTTGACAAGTTATGTTAGGCATTAAAAAAGCAAAAAAAGTGAAGTGAAAAGTAAACAAAAATATAAAAGCAATGGACATGTTCAATATTTTGATTATCTGCACTTTAGTGGAAGAAGAGGATCCTTTTCCAAAGCGCCGAGAAATGTATAGAGCAAGGATCAACCCCTTTGAACAAAACAACGACGAGGAACGAGTAGGAACGATGTTCAGAATGATTTTAACGATCGTTAAAATACTCTTAGAACGTTGATGATAATATACGTTTATGCATAACAAAATGTTTTTCACTGTATAACTATCGCTAAAACAGGTTTATGAATACGGGGGTTAGTTTTTATCACGCCCCCTCTGACTTTTTTTAACTAACGGTTATTTTTGTTATGTTTAAATATATATCACAGTTTTCTATATGACCTTGTTATTTATTATGTTGATTTTCTATGATTAAAATGCAAATTCTAAATGTTTGATAGTTTAAATGATTCTCGATTTTAAATACAAATTCTAGTTGTTTGATAGTTTAAAATCGTATATTGAGCTTTAGGTCAGGTTAGAACAATTAATTGTTACTTGAAAGTTACTTATATTATAAAATTTACTATATTAAACAAAGGTCCCTATGATATCGATTTTTGGCTTTAAACTTGCTACGCTGTATGTGAAGGCCACAAGGCCGATTTATGTAAATTGAAATATGGCAACGCTGCCAGTGTAAGAATCATTCATTAGTCGTTGAATAAATTGCTTTATTTTTAATTTACTCTGCTTTATAATAATTTGTTAGTATATTTTCCTAACCACACCCATTTTTCCGTAATTTTTCCAATATGGTTTTGTAACTAATCATAATTATTTTGGTTACAAAAGAAATGTTCAGACTTACACTTTCAAATCAAATAGTTTGAAATCTCAGTTCTTCTTTCTCACTCTGATTGATTATTTATTGGTTACTCAAGATTTAACCAATTTCGAAGTAAATCATTTATCAGTTTCTCTGCTCTATATGAACTATTCTCGTGAAAATGTATTTCTGCACATTTACTCACATGCTGACCCACATGTGCACACTGCAATATGATCTTGTATTTTTATTTTCAAACGAAAGTGGCTGCTCGCGCTAAACTCATTTTCTTATTTATGATTCATTCATAATTTTATTTTATTATATTTTATACATTTTCTTTAAATATTTTTGTCACTCATGTGATCAGCTTTTCAAGGTTCTGACCTTGCTTGAAACTAGGTGGTTTGTTTATTTTTACACACATTGTACACACAACATTTAGTTATTTTAATTTTTTTATCGGAGTTTTTCGTCAATTTAATTTTAAAAAGTTTTGTTATTTTGACACCAAAAATCCTCAAAGATCTTCAAAATTGGAGAAATTTTCAGTACAACGACTTTTCCATAAAACATCGTTACTTAAGAATGAGAAAAAAATGACATGAAAATCAGAGTTTTAGCTTTCGATGCAAATATTTCCGCTGTTTATAAATATATTTCATTAAATTTTTTTGTTCAAAGGTTCAATAAAATCACTTCACAAAAATACTTTTAACTATACCGTTAAATTTGACTTTTTGGAAGAAAATCAATTCGTTATATTTACAAAGCACTGGTATTCATTAAAAATTGGTTAAGGCCAAAAACCTTAGAGCGCCGTTGCAGGGTGCTTTAATTACTTGTCCAATGGTATAAAATACATATCAAGTTCATATTTTCGATAAAAGGATTTTTTCTCGTTAGAAGTACCATGACTTATATTCATACCAAGAGTTAAATTCGTTCTTTGCAATAGAACCAATTTAAAATTCATGCCAAAAGTTTAATTCGAATCAAAAGTTAAATTCGAACTTTGCACACAGCACGGATTTAATATCCTCCCAAAAAGGAAGGACTTTTTGCTAAGTACGAGTTTAAATTTTTGCGGATAAAAAGTATTGGTATAAAAAGGTTTGAGTCTTCGCTAAGTTAGCGAAAGTACTTATAGTTAGTCCTGGCTTACACACGTCAAGACTTGACGGTCAACTTTTGCATATTCCCTTTTAAATTTGACGATTCAATTTACACTCGTCAAGAGTTGACGGTCAATTGTTTCTTTCATTTCTCCCTTTTCCTTTTGAAGTTTGCTCTGACGACGCCAAAATAAAATAAAAAATAACGGGTAAACGAACGAACACAAAACGAATTGCCCAAGAATTGACGGTACGTTCAAGTTTGTTCTTTCCCCTTTCAACATGCGTCGATCGCCCGAAACAGAAGACTTGACCATCAAGTCTTGACGAGTGTAAACCAGAACTAAGAGCTGGATATTTTCTTACACAAGGCCTGTAGATTTTAACTTAAATTTTTTTTTCCCTGTAGATTTTGAATTACATTTTGTTTTCCTTCTTCTGTACTCTATTTTATACAAATTTTTACATTAAGCAAACGCCAAAAAAATTGTCACTACTAACTTGAAGAATTTTAATATGAATATTGCTTTAATTATGCTTCACAAATAAGCAATTGCGTGGAATTACAATAATTGCGTATGTTGTTCACACAATTAACCCATCACATAAAAAAACAGCGCATTTTAAGTGCAAAACAGTCTAAAATTAATGAAGAAAATTTCATTAAACATTTCAAAGAAAAATAAATGAAAAAATTAAAGAAGGCAAACAAATAAAATATTGTGTAAAGTTAGTTTACACAAAACAAATTTAAAAAACCATTTTCTTGTATTTTTCAACTCAGATGTTAATGGGATGGGATGGCGGAAATATAAAAAATTTAAATGGGTTTATAATGGGGCAGAAAGTGGTTAATTTATTTTTAATGATACCATTAATCTTGAAAGTCAAGGCTTCATTAAAGCCTAATCATTAAAATGCATTTGGTCGGTGGGCTTTCGATCGTTCAATACTTTGATATACTTAGTAAAAACTTTAGGAGATGAACTGTCAGAACGCACCCCTAGTATTATTACCCAACTGAAAGTAACCAAACAAAAAATTCGTACTTTACCCCCTCGTTTGAAATTTTATAATATTTACGATGCAAAGTACGATCAAAGTTAGAGGTCGCATTTATATTTGCTTCATAAAAATTCGTTGTTCTCATATCACAATTCTCATCTAGTCTCATCTCTCTTTCATTCTTCTTCATCTCAGAATCATTCTTCTTATATTATTATATGAATTTAAATACAAATAACACTTTTAAAAATTTCTTATTTCGTTTCTCGACTTTGTGTTATATCGTCAATTAAGTCGTCAGCTTGACAATTATAAGTTCAAATATTTGCTTAAGACAAACATCTGACAGATCGGTTTAAAGTGCATTTCATGTCAACTCATTAGATATGATATCGTTATATGTGTAGAAACAATAGCTGTTTTTTATCACTTAAGACTGACAATATCCCAGGCAACCTTGGTTCAAGAGCGAACAATCAATATTAAATATGATATTAACTGCATGTTTATGTAAAACGAATCGTAGGTTGAACGTCATGAAAGAAATGAGCAACAATATTATTTGATATGGAACAATGTATTGCTTACCGTTTCTCACACCACGTTCAGCCTTCGTTTCGTTTTACATAAACATGCTGTTAAACTCGTTTTCGTAAACCAATGCAGCACAAAATTTAAAAAAATTTGTGGAATAAACCAAAGATTGTCCAATAAAAAGGGCAATGGAAAAAATCGTCAAATTTGAGAGTACGATTTTCGGCAGTTAGAAATATTTCAACGTGAACACACCACATAACATAACCATAGAAGTTCTTAGTTTCATCTTCTGCATCTATCAATAGAATAGGAACATTTTCGCGTCTATTTCAATAAAGCTATGTTTTTTTTCACTTTAATGCACAAGACATTACAATAAAATTAAAATTTGACAAATTTTATTATAATAACTCTTGCGTCGCCCAACGATTTGATGGCTAATATAACAAAAAATTCGATCGTGTGAAATTCACCAAAGATCTTTAAAAACAACAATACACGAAGAAACATTTTTAAGGATTCCTTGCTTGAACCAATAAAAAATTAAATCGGTTCTCAATTATGGATAAAATTCTCAATTCTTAAAAGTTCAAAAAGGTAAAGAAAAGTTGTTTAGTTTGTGGTAAATTTTCAATTTTTTCTTTAACTTTTTGAACTTTAATCTGTCAGTTTGGCTTGGTTTCTGATCCGCTTTTGGATATCTTGTGCTTGTTGGAATGGTGAAGAACAGAATTCATATGTTGCAGTTGTGAAAACAAGGTATGATATGTTGGCAGCCCTGGAATTCCAAAATTTTTTCTAATTAAATTTGGAAAATTTTTTTTGAAATAACTGAAGTCATTTTAAATGAGAGATATAGTTTATGGATTTTTTATGATTTTTTTGTGTTCGAAATGCCAGAAACAGGCACTTTCAACAGCTATAACTTTTGTATTCGAATTTTGGTTTTTGTCATTTTTTGCACAAAATGGCTTAAGACTATGTCATAGTCACGCTTGATGTCATTTTTTAAAATTTTGCATTTTTGGATTTTGATCGATTTGTTTCGTAAAGATACACAAACTCGAAATTTACAAAATGTCACAATTCTATAAAAAAAGTTCATAACGACCAAGTTATTTAACGTAATCACATAAATTTTGGTATTTGTATTAAGTGTTGCTTAAGAAAACATTTCAGCAACATTTCATTGCAATTTTTTCAAATTTAAATTTTTAAAATTTTGTGTAACAAGAAAAAAATTTTAATTTTTTTGAAAAGTAAACTATCACAAAACTCTGGTAATTTTTATCAGATTTTTATATATCTCGTATAGCTCATTTTTAGGAACAATTAAATAAAAAATAAAGAGCATGCCGGTCTTATGCACAAAATTAGGCTCTATTTGCAAAAAATCGAGAAATATGTAAAAAAAAAAAACTATCAATTCGCTGTCACTCGGCGTACTACTATCGAACTAATCTTAACACATGTTGGTTTCTATCCCTTACGTAATGTTTTAAACTAGTTATATTCATAGTAGAACTAAACAAGGTAGTGTTGGTGTTGAATGTGTTATCTTTTGAAGTGACCATAACTGTCAAAATAACTGTTATAATAAAGAAATCATAACTGTCCATTTCGGTATTTTTGCCAATTTTTGCTTTCATATTGCATTCTCATTGCTTGCAGAGACAGTTTCGGTCACCGGCTCTCCGCCCGAACACTACCTTGTCTAATTTTGCCATGGTTATATTTTTTATTTTCAAAATATTTAAATTTTTCATACAAATGCATGGCCAGTATAGTGCGCAAGTCCTCAACAGCACTGGATCTGAACCGTGAATAACCTTATTATGTCTCAGATGTCTATAATGTCGCATACGGGCCACATACTATGCCTAGTAGGCTGCAACCGCTGAACCTTCGTTTAGTTAACATCTTTTGGAAGCAACCCAAAGCATATAGAAACGCAAAAGATCAACTTTACTCAAATCTGCGGACATATTTCTATGCTTCCATTAAATATTACGGTTGATAAACGCATAATACTCACTGTTTAGAGGAAGTATTGATTTAATACTTATGATCCGAAATGAAAATAAAAAATAAATATTTATTTTGATAATGGCATCATTTTGCAACCGTGATTTAAGATAATTGTCAATAAATAAGGTACTAACATAAGATTCGAAAATAAACTCAAAATAGTTGAGATCAATATAATGCTAATAACCACAGAAAATATTTTAGAATTTTTAAGTTTGCTGCTATACATGGAATGAAATAATTTTCTTGTATCGAGAATATATATCGAGCATTACAAAATATTTTATATCAATACTAATTTACCTAAATCGAGTATTTTACACTATTAATAAAAAGCAAAAGTTTCTCAAGGAATTTTAACACAACAGTCGGTTACCAACTGTTGACTCCGCTGAATGCAGCCATTGATTTCACTTTGTTCTCATTCGCAAAAAGCTGACTTTGACAATTTTGGATATGGAGGCTGTTCAGACTTGCCTCAAATGAGGCAACTCACTTGCCTCATTTTGACATCTACAGGCAAAGGGAAAAGGGGGAAGGTGACATGTTACGTGAGGCAAGAATTTTAAAAATTTTAAAAATTTTAATAAACGCCAAAATGATGCAGCTTCAAAGTAAGGCAATAGTTTGTGTGTGAACACCTGATAGCTAACTTATGTCAAAATGAGGCAAGTAAGTCGCCTCATTTGGGGCTAGTCTGAACAACCTCATGAGAAAGAGAACGCAATCAATAAAACCCAAAAAATAAAGTCAAGTTTAAACAATAATAACTTTGAGCACAAAGTATATTTCAAGATTTTCTTTTTTTTAACTTTTTTATGTCTTAATCGCCATTTTATATTAAATACAATAAAAAATGTTAATAAATAAAAATAGAAAAACCGTTGAAATATGACTGTAACTTTTTCAAGGAATGAACATTTAAGTAAAATTTAGTAGAAAATATCTAGCTAGTTAAGCATTATTAAAGTCGAAGGCTATAACTATCATAAAATATCGTACTTCTACCTTCTGTTTCTGTAAAAACCTGCTGCATCTAGCTGCTATTCAGAAAAACCACTTAATTTGAAAAAAGTCCTAAAACTCAAATGTTGCCCTAAAATGCACTGATTTCTAAGACAATTTGTAGGTACTCTTAAATTTAAAAAAAATAAAATGGAATTCATAGTTTAAAACAAGTTCTGACCTCATTTTGTATTAGCAACCATTTTAATAAAAAAAATTTTTTAATATTTTTAATATTTATAGAAGATATATCTAAAAGTTATCCGATTTGGAATATTTTTAGCATGACGTTTAAGTGGAGTTAAATAAACTAAATTTACTCTTTAACACATATAGTATAAGCAATTTTATGCGGGTTTTTTTTTATTAAAAAAATATGGTTTGTGTGGGAGGTAGGCGATGCAGTTGACCTAAAATTCTAATTTGTGCTGTTACTTTATTTAAGCTAAAACTCATTTATACGAAATTTCATGGCCCTAGCTTTTATTGTTTCTGAGATAATGCAAATGTCATCCTAAAATCGAAAAAAGCTCACTGTGCGACGTCGAAATTGCAACACTGTGTCTAATCGAGTAATCAATTTATTCGGTGTTGTTCTACAAAACCTCTGAAATAATGGGTGTTTTCTTAAAAAACAGAAGCAGTGATATATGGCAACATAAAATGTTGTATGTCAGACAAGCTTTGCTAAAAAGAAAATGCAAGTCTTTTCACGCACCTGACATTGAATTTAACAGCGTTGCATAAACGCATTCAATAGCGGTCACTCACTTTGGCACAGACCTACGCGTAACGTTTTGCACAGCAGCAGATAACAATTTAACACTAAGCGTACCTAAAATTTATTACTTTCGTCAGCTCAACTTATGACTTTTTGTATATCATTTGCATAATTTATATTATGGTATAACTATAATTTATAAAAGGAAATGCATAGAAGTAGACGAATTCAAAACAAAACCGTATGGAAGTGATGCTGTAAGTTTAAAAATAAAACTTCTACAATTAAAATAATAATTTATGTTTTTTTTTGTTGACACTTTAACTCTTTTTAAATGAGTCTATTAAATATAAAATGAGCCATTTTATAACTCGATTTTATAGCTCAAGTTCAAAGTTAACGTTATGGTAGCTTTAAATTAATTTTTTATGTGAAAAAAGTTATGATATGTCAATAAAATCACATAAAATAAAATTAATAAATATTTATAAATAACGGTTCAGAACAGATAACATTTAAAATTATTCAAATCCATAATATAATAGCGCATCAACAGAAACTGGTTAAACAATCAAATTACGGTTTTTGTTTTGTTAAGAAAAAAAAATCAAAGCTGATTCAGTTTCGCAAATTTGTTGCAATTTTTATTTAAATTATGGTAATCTTATATAACCTTGTTTCTTTATGAGTTAAATCGCTTAAAAAATTGGCAAACATATTTAAACAATAGCTAGTAAGATTGCGTTAACGTTTATTTATGCATGTTGCGCGTTACAAATGTATAGAAATTTCACCGTTGATATAAATGACAGAATTGCAAAATCAGCAATCTATAGTAATAAAACTCATTTTCTGTTTGTTTGTTTGTTTTTTTGGCCTTTATACAAATCTAAACGGCTCAACTGATTTTGCTCATACTATTTATACATATTAGGTGCGTCCCAACTTCAAATGTTACATACTTAGTTTTGCCACGCCCCCTCTGAAATTTTTCAACTAACGGTAATTTTGTTATTATAAAACTTTTTACCATCGGAGATTTTTGTGTATTTAGTTTTAAAAATTTTTTGTTATTTTGACATCAAAAACACTCACATATCTTCAAAATTGGAGAAATTTTCAGTACAACGACTTTTTCATAAAACATCGTTGCCTAAGAATGAGAAAAAAACGACATGAAAATCAAAGTTTGGTCTTTCGATGCAAATATCTCCGCTGTCGATTAATATATTTAATTTAAATTTTTTTGGGTTCAAAAGTTCAATAAAATCACTTCACAAAAATAGGTTAAACTGTGCCGTTAAGTTAGTGTATATATGTTTTATGAGTATGCCAAAAAAGGTCCAAAATATTGACTTTTTACTCAAAAAATGACTCAAAAATTGTTGTTGTTGTAAAAATGAAATCAATTAAAAATAGCAAATCTGACTACCTTTCATATGACATAGCATTAATTTGCAAAAATTCTTCCAGCTAAGCGCAAAAATTATTTTACTGTTTTTGTCATCAAAGTAACAAGAGTTTTTTTGATTTTTTCGCGAAATTTATTTTTTCCAAAATGTTGTTTTTATACTTTTTACAAAAAATTCAAGTCTCAAAAATAATTTATGTGAAAAAATTACCCCAATATCTCTTTCCAATCAAAAGTTATGGCTAAAATCCTTTTTTTTCATACCAGACTATTAATAAAACTTAGTTTTGTGTTAAAATTCTCTATATAGTTTGAACGTCCCCATTTATCTCTAAGAATGCAAGTTGTGTGTCTTAAGAAATTACGAACATTTTGGATTATATAAAATCTTCTTTATAGTGATCTACTTATTTTTTGCCTTCAATAAAAAGTTCAATATGTTTTTTAATATAAATCTTTGTTTAGGCGTTAAAATGTCCATATCTCAAGGACGCATAGAGTCCCACCATAATTTTTATTTTGTTGAAAAGGTAATTTTGCTTGCTTTAAGATTAAGTGAATATAAAAATTCTTTTTAATTTTGTAAAATATGTTTTTCGTACCCATTCCTTGAATTCAATTAGCTCACCGCAAGAGATGGAACCACCAACAACAAACATTTTTCAAAACTTTTTTGGATTAACGTTCGTTCAATTACCTTTCTAACGGTAGATAAATAAAATTAAAATAAAATTCAACATGTTTTTCATTATTCCCGATTTAAAAAAGCATTTAATCGAGAAGTGTATGTTAAAATGTTTATATAAATGACTCTCGAGTAACACCGGGTATATCAGCTAGTAGTGAATAAAAGTTAAAAAAAGTTAGTAAAACAACTAATACGCGATGTTAATTTATGTGGCAAACGAACGCAAAAGATGTTATTTAAAAACTTTTTATTGACTAAAATGATTTAATTTGTATGAGATGTTGTCTTTTTTAATACGACTTAAACTTTGCCATTGATCTTTCTTTCAAAAATTCGGAACTTGTGCTGTGATGTGCTCAAACTACGCTAAAAAAATATGTAAATATTTTTTTAAATATTTGATATAATCAATATAAAATACATATATTTATTAAAATAGTCATGAAAACAGCTTTTTATAGCACATATAAGCATATAACGCGAGCAAGTCTAAAATGGTTACAGTAAACTTAAGTTTTTGAGCTAAAATAAGATGCTACTGTTAAAAAATAAAAATGCAATAGGGGTATTCACGATTCAGTTCACTTGCGTGTGCAGTTGAGGACTTGAGGACATGTGCACTTTATAAAAACAAAATGTACGTACGTCAAAAATCTGCACAAGTGCTTTTCTACTATGGCCTTAAACTTGAGGACTTGAGCAGTTGTGCACTTGTGTGCATTGCAAAATGTTTACAGCTTTGAAATAGTAATGGTGGTGTGTTCACGAAAACCTAACTGCACAACTGCACAACTGCACTGACAAGTGCACTCAATCGTGAATACCCCTAATGTTTTTTTTTAATTTTTTACGACATATTGCAGCACAACTTGAGCCCATCACAGCACTTTAACCAAATAACAGTAAAATTGAATGCTGCAATTGACTGCACATTGTAAAAGTAACACCACATGTAAAACAAATAATGTTTGTAAAAGAAAAACAACTTGCTTTTATGACAGTTAAAATATGACAAAAAGTTTAATTTACCGTAATATTTCAAAAACCGTCATTAATAATGACGTTAAAATTACATATGTTTGCACCTTCTGAATTGACCATTAATTATAGACTTCAAACTTAAAAACCAAAACTGGAAAATCTCACAATTGTTATGCAAAAAAGTAGACTGCTTTGTTATCGCCAACATCTGAGATTTCATTTATTGCTTTTGTGCTGCTAACTTATCTTTATTGCGCCCCAGAGCGCTGCTCTAGTGTCTGATGACTCAATTGTTACTGGTGGATCTAGCAAAAAGCATTGAAGAGGGGTTGCGCGGGGAAGCTACTTCCAATTTGTAGATAAGCAAAATAAATCTACTCAAAATTGCTTAACTGATATTTTAAACCCACCAGCTATGAGTTATACTATGTTTATGATATTGTGCAAGCCCCATGACTATGGCTAGCTACAAAAGAAAAAGTTACGTTATATTTATAAATTTAATTTCATTCAAAATGCAAATGATATCGAAAAGTTGTTAGTTGATGTGAAAAGTTTGCATAACGATCATCAGACAGTATCTATTTATAATTGTTGTTGCTTTATTTTTAGTGGCAAACCATTAATAACTCTTTGCTCAACACTTCAGTTCGTGATCTGTACTTCGCACCATTTGTTCATGCTAGTTTGCCAGCCGGCATTCATAAAAGTGCCTTTTTTTGTCTTACTTGCATATATACTACATATTTATGAAAAATATTTACATTTTTACACAAATAACTTCAATTTGTTGTTGCATTTTTTAATCATTAATTTAAGACATGGTTAAAAGTATGTGCATGAAAATGATTGACGTTAACTAATATCAGGCCAGCCGTCCCACAGTGGGACACAGCCCTAATGTTTCACACAAATTGATTGTCTAAACCATTGCACACCAAACTTCGGAAAGCATTAATTGAAATTTAGAAAAGATTACTTGAATCTAGAAAAGAACAATTCAAATTCATAAAATCAAATTCATTGATTAATTCAAAAATTAATTAATATATAAAAATTCAAATAAAGCAATAGGAAACCGAGCGCTTCATTAACACATTTGAAGCGCTCCCAAAAAGCAGTAGAGTGCTTCGTTCTCCTTGTGGATAGCGCATTTTTTAACATTTTCATGTCATCAGATGTTAGCGCTTCGCCGTCACTATAGTAAATAAGAAAACGTAGCGAGAGCAGAGCGCTCCGTTCTTTTTGTAGTATACATAGAAACATAGCAACATAGCAAGAACTAAGCGCTCCATTTTCCTCGTAGTATATATTCAAAAACAAAGGGAAAGCAGAGCGTTTTTTCTCTTTGAAGCTCGTATTACATACACTAAGCGAAAAAGTTATGAAGTCAGAACAGAGACATCTATGTAAAATCTAAATACTGCATCTTGTATGGAAACGCAACGAGAGCTATATTTACTGGGTAAAGTAAGGGATGTACCGTTTACATATTAATATACTTAGCAAAGTGAATGAAAATTGTATTCAATACATCGAATAATGTGTTGAATATATTGCAGACTTTAATAAATACAAGCAACGCATACTCTATATGTAATGTTTTTCAAGAAATGTACTCAATTCATAAAATATAGACTTAATACATAAAATATAGACGTCTCGCTTATGCGATCAAAGTCAATACATAAAATATTAACTCAATACACGTCTCGCTAATGTGATTAAAGTAAGACTTGTATTCAAAACATAAAGAATGGACTCCGTACACGTCTCGCATATGCGATTAAAAGGTTTTCAGTAAATTCATTAAACTTTTAATGGTAATGGATATTTTAATGTTAATGCAAAAAATTAACAATTTATAATGGTAGTTACCATTATAATGAACCAAATTTAAATTACCACTAAAATTTCAAAAAATTTCAACCAGTACAAAATTTTTCAAGTATAAAATTCTGTAAGTGACGTGGTTCCTTTTTATTTAGAAATTTTGCTGATTAAGGAAACTAATTTAAAGAGTAACTAAAATATACAATATTTAACGATAACGAAAATATTATTGTCTGAGGAAGCAACTGTGAAATCAAAAACAAATTTTGATAGTAAATACCATTTATTAGCTTTATTTAATACTAGCATTTTTAAATTCGTGTCACTAAGTTTTTGTATCCGCGGCCGATTGGTTTTGCAATTTTAGTTGTAATGCAAATTTCTTCCATTACCATTAAAAATTTAGTGGTAATGCAAATTTTTTTCCATTACCATTACATACTAATGATAATGCAAATTTCATTTGCATTACCACTAGGTGGTTAGTGGTAATGTAAATTTATTTTGCATTACCACTAGGTGGTAATTAAAAATTAATGGTAATGGAAAATGCCCGTCTATGGTAGTTATCAATTATTTTAACATGAACAGACATGAACAGAGTATGTACTCATTACATTAAATTATGTACTACAAATACGTAATGAGTAAACTATGTATGTACTCATCACATAAAATTATGTACTACAAATATGTTATGAGATACGCTTAAATTCTAACATTACCAACTTTGATGTATTATAAAAGAACTTGTTTCTTATTATCCAAATAACGTTTTAAAACGAATTGAAAAAATTGAATTGAATTGTATTGATTGATAAAATGATGAATACATAATAAAGTGCATAATGTAAAACTGAGTACATGAAAATATTTCTCAGATACTGTTCTCATCACAAATATACTGTACATAAATTTTTATAATTGGTCAATAATCGATGTACTAGGTACATTGGGACTGTACTCATTGCATACAATTATTTATTATGTTATGTAATGGTCAATAATCTATGTACTACGTACATCGGAACTGTGCTCAATACATACAATTATTTATAATTTAATGTAATGGGTCAATAATATATGTACTGATTACACACAGTTATTTATTATTTTATATAATGGATCAATAATCTATGCACTCATTACATACAGTTATTTAATATTTTATATAATGGGTCAATAATATATGTGCTACATACTACGGAACAAAATTATTGTAAATAATTGTATGTAATAAGTACAGTGTGTATGTATCCACCACATACATCTATACACTCACGACACATAATTATGTGATGGATACATAACATTCTTTGACTATATGCAGCACTGCTTAAAAGCTTTATGTAGTCAATACAGATGTCAACATGTACTCAGTAAAGGAAAACCACCAAATTTATGTCTGCCGAAATTTATGTCATGAGTACACAAATTTATGTAGTTAGTCCATAGATTTTTCTCTCTGTGGACTTCACTATTAAAAAAAGGCAATAATTTAAAACAGTTGCACTTTTTACTGGAAGTTTCAATGCGACGCATTTTTTTAGTTTTATTTTTTATATTTTTTTTCAGAAATGTTTTTTTTCGAAATGCTTTTTTTTAGAAAAAATTAATTCCGTCTTCTTTCTTTTTTATTTTGCTTCGAAAAGGGCTAACAATAGAGCGTTATATAATCTGCGCTATTTGTAATGAGAAGAAAGTAAATGCTATTCTAGGCAAAGCGCATACAAATTTTAATGTTGGGAATACACTATAACCATTAACACTGCCATTACCATTGCTGTTACCTTACCTTTACTATAAGTATTGCTATTACTTTGCCAGTAATACTACCACTACCATAACCATTACTACCAGTTCTGGCAATTCTAAGCAAATGCTTGAAAATGCTTATTTTGCATATAGTTCTTGCATATATCTGGCAGCTCTTTTGGTTTGGGCATATATTTGAAATTTATGCATATTTTTTCATATTTTGTCACATTATTGTACATTTACGCGGAAAACGAATCGTTTCATAAACTTTTTATTTTTGGTATTTGAAATGACAAAATAAATATTATCTCGTGGTTAATCTCGAGGTCTTTTTTTATTGATAATTTTTAAAAGCATGTATTGTATACAATTATATACTGGAATACCGAAAAAAAGTTGAATCTGGATAAAGTGAACTAATTTTTCACATTTTTTTCGCATTTTGATTGTTCGCATTTTTGAGATTGAATTATTTTTTTAAAAAAAAAATATATTATTTTGCTTACAAATTTTGTTTACTTTTTGCTTCTTATTCTTTGAAATTTCAGTTACTATTTTATTCACTATTTGTTCAGTATCGGTTTTTCACTGAAAAAAAAACAAACTTTCACTATTTCCAGCTGTTCACTATTTCGGGGTTTCGTTCCGATTTGACTGTAATTGAAAAAAAGATTAAAATTTAAGTAAAACTTTTCATTGATTTAGCATATTTAAGAACATACTTTGTTTATTTATCGAGCTTTTTAAAGCCCTTAAATCAATTTTTTTGTACATATTTTTGCCCTGATCATTACCATTGCCATTTTCTTACCATTACGATTGCTATTACTCATGCCATTACCAATAATATTGCCATTTCTATTATCACTAGTGATTCACTATCAATACCATTACCATTGATCTTTTCTGAATTTCAAATTATCTTTTCTGAATTTCAAACAAAATTTCTGAACTTTAATTGATCTTTTCTGCATTCCAATTGATCTATTGTAAATTTATATTGATCTATTCTGCATTTCAATTGATCTATTCTGAATTTCAATTAATCTTTTCTGTTTTTAATTTTTTTTTTTCTGAATCTCAATTGATCTATTCTGAATTACAAATGAAAATGGTGTAGTCGTAGAATTTGAGCTAGCAGAAGATATTTTTTAAAAAATCTTCATTCTTGATCAATCAGAATCAGAACTAATTTGTCTGATCAGATTTTCGATTTTCATTTCCAATTCTTAAAAATTTTTTATTGAAAAAATAGATTTTTAACGAAAACATATCAAAATTAAACCTACATTTTAAAGAACAAAACTAATAAATATTTTTACTTAAAAAACCTCAAGGAAAACAAAAATTTTCATATAAAAATTAAACCTAAATTTTTAAAAAAAACGATAAAAAACCAAGCGGATTTCCTGACAGAAGCCATCTTATCCTGTCTAGACGAATTTTCGAATTAAATTTTTTAAAAAGATTTTTGTTTGATATTTTTACTCATCTTTACAATAAAAATTGAATAATACAAGAATGCTTAAAACAAGCTTCAGAATACGTGTAATTTTTTTTAGGAATTTTCTATGCCTTAAGAATCATAATTTTTTTAAAAATTAAAAAAGTGAAAATCCAATTAAAATTATTGATAATAATTAAATAAGCAAATGCTTAAAGAAACTAATATTCAAGAAACACCAATTTTTCAAACCTTTTAATTTTATTAGAAACTTAGGTTTTAGGCTTTTACAAAAATAGAAAATGAAAATCGAAAATCCGGACCAATAATATGACATAATTCAAAAACGAACATTTAAACCAATCCTGTTTCTCTTAGCTCAATTTCCATGACCAGAAAATAAATTTTGGTGAAACATTAGGGCCTTGTCCCACTGTGCGGCGTAATAATTACATCAAGAAAATAAATATTATCAAGAAAACGTTTAAAAATTCAACATACTTAAAGCGAGCGAAGTCGTGTTTTTCTAGCTACTAACAAAAATTCTTAACTGTGTAGTTGAACTTCCTCTTTTTTAACAAGAAAATAAATTAAGCATCAGCAATGTACTACATACGTACATTATAGCTTAACATTACAAAAAAATCTGGTTATCTGATCAAAAACAAATCAGAAAACTTGTTTCGAATTAAATATGCCTGTGGACCGCATGAGCTAGTTCTTTTCGCTGCATTTCAAACTCTCAAACTTGTCTTCATGCTGGTTTTTATATGTGTCAATAATCTGTGCAACCAGCATTTAGTCGAGTGGCAACGCTTTTGGAATATATTAAATATGGTCAGGAGAGAAACTAGCGGGGTTAGGGGGTATGTTACCCCCTTACTTATTTAGAGTCAGCCTAATAGTTATTTTTTAATCAAATTCGTTTAAAATATTGCTTTTTATTAACAATAATTATGAACGCATCAAAGTCAGTCGTACCTTTTATTGCCATTTTCATAACAAAAACCAACTTTAGTCGGCTATTTTATTTTAAGTCATACCCAAAACTATCTTCAGTCTGCCAATTCACTTTCAGTCGTACCTTATACGAACTTCAGTCGGTCAACTCACTTTAAGTCGCATCAGCGTTGAATTGTTGTAAACGAATCCAGTGACAAAATGCAGAAAAAGTTCAGGAAAGTAGTATAAATTTTGATAAAAAAGTACGAAATGAGTAATGCATAGTAATGTAAAAGGGAGCAGCGGACCAAATGTCAAAAATTTACCATTTTTAGCCCAATTGGGCAACCATGCCCTTGACCAAAAATAAAAACCGAAAATAGTATTTTTGTTTGAGCAAAAAAGTAAAAACCGAAAATAATATTTTTGTTTGAGCAAAAAAATTTGATGAAAAGTCGATTTTTATTTAAGATTTAAAAGATAAAATTAGATAACTATTTTGATATAGGAGAAAAAACTTGAAAATCATAAAACAATGATTAATGCTTAAGTTTTTTGATAACAGTCCCTGATACACAAAGTCCCTGATACAAATACCTTGTCAAAAAATTTAAAAAATAAGTGGAATAAAACAACCCCAAACGAGCAGAGCTGTACTCAGTCGCCACACACATTGCCCTTTTTTTAAAACCTAATTAATACATTTTTGTAGCACTTTCTCAGATTTAAATTTTTATCCAGAAATACCCAACATTTTTAAAAAAAAATTTAAATAACGATCTTACTTTTCGATAAACTGTTTTTATAGGAAAGAATTTTAACTTGTATTTTATAAGATAACCTCACTGAGGCGAGATAATTTAAGTAGTTGCTTAAAACCAATAAAGCGGTTGTATGAACTCTTTAATCGTACTCTATCTTCAGCTGTGCACAGCGCTTGTTACTGCCGGAAATGAGAGAATGTTCACCAATTTAAAATTAGTTCAAAATTATTTAAGAACCACGCAAAGTGACTCAAGTCTTAATGGCTTATTAATACTTTCATCGAAAAAGGACATAGTTAATCTCATTAACTAAGATAATATTGCGCAACAATGAGGTACCTTAAAAAAAAGGAAGTATTAATATTTAAATGGTATACTTCAAAATTAATTAATACTAGTATCGCCTGCGGTCGAAATTCTACCAATTGTCTGTAACAGGGCGTCTCGACAAGCAATAATTCATTGCATGCCATCTGTCAAACATCAAATATTGCCAATGTAGACCACTCAATTGTCGAAGTTGGCAATACATGGCATGCAAGATTGCAAGCAATAGATTGCCAAGATAGAGTTGGCAATGAGCTGTATTTTTTCTTGTTTGACAGCCATTTTGAATTTTTCTTCAAAATTTTTAATGTGTATATCTTAAAAATGAATTAGCGTGCAGAAGAAATGTATAAAATAATTAATTTATGTAATAAATGATAAAACTATGTGCTGATTTCATAACATGAGAAAACCCACCCTTTCAATATTGCCATTGTTTGCAATAGAATTTGACAGATGGAAAGCAATATATTATTGCTTGTCGAGACGCCCCGTAAAGAAGTGAGCAAAAATTAACACTAACGTAGCGTATGTTAAGGCACTCTAGCGTTGATTCGAATAAGCAGAACGATGCATAGCGAAGATGACAGCACTCGTTTGTCATTTTTATGGTGTTTAAGTTTGTGTATAATCGCATAAAAATGAACACAATGTTTGTCATTTCGAAGCTTCACTCGAAGAACCGCTTAGCAAAATTTGTTCCAACAGAGCTTTTATCGCTCCCAAATTAACTTCTAAAGCTTAGTATGCTGTAGGAACGAACATTTTTGGGCATGAAGAAAAAGCACTTCCTGTTCAGGTTGACAGATTCATATTTTTAGTGCTGCAATTTTATATCCTATAAAAAGCGAGACTACACATTAATAAACATATAGTTCAAGGCGAGACTACACATTAAAAAACAAATGCAACAATAAATTTCTTAAATAACAAATTCAACACTTAAACATACGTACTGCTTATTTTTTATTGTTGAATGGCAAATTTCCGCTCCAATTAAATGTACGGGCATTAAATCGACAGCGAAATTTTGATATTTCAAGTCTCCACTCACGAGTGGAAATTTGGCAACACAGCAATAATTTTCGCTTCTTCAGCATACTAGCTGGCGAAAAAAAAATTCGCTGCCTATTCTTTGTCAAAAATCTCAATGTTTTTCTTATAGAATTTTCTCGTTCCTACAGCATACTAAGCTTAAAGGAGTAAAGTGTATGAGCTGGTTCTATTATTAATCCTACCAAGATTTCTTTTAAACATATCCACTTTCAGCTTTTTAAAAAAAAAATTAACAAATAAATAAAATTGCCGAATATAGTTCATAGCTGTTATTATCCCTGAGATGATTCTTAGATGAGTCAAATGTATAAGATGGTCCTATTATGTTTTCAACCTCAACAATTATTTTAAACACATATCTGGCTCTCTTGGTTTCTCTCGTGATTTAGCATTTTTCGAAAAGCAGAATTTAATTTTCTTTTCAGGTTCATGAGATATGGTAATTTTAACATCTTAACAAAAATATTTTTTAATTTAAATTTTTGTTAAGATGTTAAAATGTTCATATCTCATGAACCCATTCGAACCTCACCCTAATTTTTATATTCTTAAAAAAGTAATTTTACCAGAGTTACCTTTTACTTTATTAATTTATTTTATTTTGAATTTTTAAATATTCTTCGTACACCTTCTTAAAAATCAATTACCTTACCACAAGGGATGGAACCCCCAACCATCAAAATTTCTCAAAAATATTTTTAGATTTAAGTCCCTTCAATAACCTTTCCTCAGATTTAAAATTCGGCTAAGAAACTCTTTTGTTAATCAAGAAAATATTTGAGTTTAGATGTTAAAATGATAATTTCTCAGTAACGCAAGAAGTCCACACCTTAACACCTTAACACCACCTTTTTATTTTGCTGAAAAGTAATTTTACCAGCTTTAATAAAAAAATTATTTAAAAATTTAAAAAGGTATTCTTCGAACACCTACTCTTTGAAACCAATTACCTTACCACAAGGGATGGAACATCCAACCATCAAAATTTCTCAAAAATACTTTTAGAATAAAGTCTGTTTAATTGCCTTTCCAATGATAGTTCCGACTTAACATTCGGTTTAGAAATGTTTGAGATATGAATTTTCGTAAAACTAAATTTTGACGTTTTTGTCGATTTTTGTAAATTTTGTGCAACTTGTAACTCCACCAAAAATCACGTCAAACTTTTTTTCTTCCAAATTAGTTATTCAGTCAGTGCTGCTTCACGTAAAATTTCACCAAAATCGGAGATGGTCATTCCGTAATTTTATTTTTACGTTACGTTTAACTGAAACTGCTGTATACCGTTTTTTTTTTCTTTTCTCTAAAATTCATCATCTCTTAGGGCGTGTTTATAGTGGCGACTTGTTGTTTTTCCGAGCCGAGCTGAAACTCAGAAACGCCCCAATGCACTTTTGAGATTTAGCTCGGCTCGGTTCGATCCTAAGTCGGCACTATAAACACTCCTTTAAAGTTTAGCTTTCATTTACGATTATGTTTCAGGTCAAAAATCACCAATCTTAAATCCAATTATATTGTGTAAGCTTACTCATCCAGACTGGAATCCCTTACTAAAATGAAAATATACTTTCAACGCTCATATTTCATGTTTCTGCACAGTTATGGTGCTTTTGAATGATACACGTTTCATTATCTTTTTTCTAAAATAAATATGTATTAAAACAGGTTACGACAACTTTTCATGTTTACGTATTTATACAGTGTTGCGCAAAACAATAGCAACAAAATAAGTGCGCTGCAACAAAATCGTGTATCTTTTTCAATATTAGGGACACACAAAAATGATTATAGGAATCAAAGCATATATTCATACATCATATATTAAACAAATCAAATTCAAATTTGGCTTTGCTTTTTTTAATTAAATTTCAAATTAATGTGGCTACATTCAATTTATCTGAGAGCAAAAGAAAAGCAACAAAACTTGAAAAATGTAAAAAGAGAACAAAAGTTCCAAGAATTACCGGTAAAAGTTCCGTTATTAAGTCATAAACAGTTAAGTTTCATTTTGTTTTTGCGCTAATTGTGACATTGACTGTTTCATTTATAATGGCACGTTTTAAATACTGTGAAGCTCTTAAATTGCAAATTATTTCCGAATATAAAAACGGAAATTCACAAATATCTGACGTGAAACAGTTTGATATTAATCAGTCAATAGTTTGCAGATTAATAAAGAAATATACCATCACAAAAGACGTAACAACGGTACATTAAAGAGGGCGGCCGTGAAAGACATCTTTGCGTGATGACAGGAACATTTGTGGCGTGTTCAAACGAAATGCATTTGCCACATCCAAAGAGGTTGTTCGGACACTTGATACAGACCGGCAAATAAACCTTTGCTTACAGCTAAGCATAAAAAACAAGGTGAGGTGTTACAATTTAAACAATTCTGTCTGAAATTGTGACAACAAGTTGCAATTTATTGTTTTTTAGACTCAGTCTTCCAAAAGAGCACCTAAATTGGACCGTTCAAGAATCGAAAACCGTTTTTTAGCGATGAATCAAAGTTCAACTTGATTAATTCAGATGGGATGTGCACGGTACGGCGCCACCCAGGTACACGATTTGAAGCCCGAAACTGCAAAATAAATTTTAAGCACGGAGGCGGTGGCATAATGGTTTGCACTTGTTTTTCCTGTAATGAAGTTGAACCATTTTAAAAAATCGATGGAATTATGGATCAATTTGTATATAATGACATTTTAGAAAGCAAGATGCAACCACATTCAGAGTGGAATATGTTGCTTCAGTGAACGTTTCAGCCCGACAACGACCCAAAGCACACTTCAAAGCTCATCAAAGATTACATTAGAGGCAATGGTATTCAAGTCCTTGATTGGCCGGCACAGTCACAATAACTTGAATCCCATTGAAAATCTTTTTGGGATTTTGAAGGTAAAAGTTTCTGGTCAAAGGTTTTCCAATAACACAGCACTGTATGAAGCCCTGAAACTTACTTGGGAACATATACCTAATACCAACATATCTAATTTAATAGAGTCGATGTCGCTCAGATGTGCAGCGGCTATCAAGAATAATGAATCTTACACCAAATATAAATTTTGTTGCTTTGGTTTTGCTCTCAGACAAACTGAATGAAATCACATTAATTTTAAATTTAATAAAGAAAACAAAACCAAATTTGAATATGATTTGTTTTTAATATGATGTGTGAATATATGCTTTGGTTCCTATAATCATTTTTGTGTGTACCTTATATTTAAAAATATACACGATTTTGTAGCAGCGTACTGATTTTGTTGCTATTGTTTTGCGCAACACTGTATATAAAATTTAAGCATCACATCTTATGGTAAAAAGATAAAGCATTTTAACCGCCAAATTTCAAATAACCAGATTTAACTTTTTCCGAAAAACCTTAAAAATATTGAAGAATATTAAGTTAAAAATATTGTTTGTGACGTTACGCCTTAACGTAACGTATCTCAATTATGTGTTTTTTTTTTTAATGCACACAAGTATTTCTCATAATTTAAAAAAGTTTTTACAAAAAATAATTGCAAAGTGTTTTTCTTAGTCTTTTCAATGAAAAAGACCCTGAAGATTTATTTATATTGATCGAACGGATGAGTAACTTTAGTTAATTCAGCTATGTTGTATTTAAAAAAAAAATTCCGGAACTTAAGGGTATCTAGTCGGCCGAAATACCTTGCTTCTTCCCCTCATCAAAATGGCCTCGGTACGCCCCTGACTATGGTTACTTTAAAATTTTTCAACCTTTCGTTTATAAATTTTTTTTCTGTTTCTTTTGATCATTGATATCTTGATATTTTAATATCTAATTTAAACAAAAATTCACAACAAGCATTTCTTTTTCCATGGCAATGTATCTTATTTGTTTTTGTTTTTTTTTTAATGTTGTTCACAACTTTTGCTACACATTTGGTGCATAACCAATCGCTTTTGGTGGCTGCCAGCCACCCAAGCAATCGAACGCGGAGAAAGTTGAAAAATTTCGCACTTCTATGAATGTTGCTGTTATGATGGCATGTAAGAAAAAAAAACAACAATGTTATTGCATATAATATATGAGTTAATGAGTTTAATGGGCGGGTCACACTTGAAATAATTATTTTAAAAACTGCTGACATTTTCCTACTTACACACAGGTGGAATGAGTAGGCGTGTTTGTATTAATTATGTTTCGTGCTTAAGCTGACTTTTGAAGATTACCCTGTGCACTATTACTCTTGTTATATCGCACCCCCCCCCCGTATAAAAAAGACGTATGGGTTATATTAACTTTGTCACTCCGTTTGTAACGCCCCAGATATAGAAAAGTGTATATATTCTTGATCAGCATCTCTTCCTGAGTCGATTTAGCCATGTCCGTATGTCCGTCTATCTTTCTGTGATCAGAGTTTGTCAATATATAAGTTTTTTTTCAAAAATAAAGATCAAATTCGAGAATGAGATAAATCAAATGAAAAATACTCCTACCTCCCATACAAAGTGACTTTACCAAACCGTAAAGATTTTTTAATTTCCACAAAATTTAATCTCATGACTTTAAATTTTGCATATATGCCTAAACCTTTAATATGCACTTTGAGTGTGAAATATGTAAAAATCTAATGAAAACCATGTCTACCTCCCATACAAATTGACTTTACCAAAAGGTAAAATCTCTTTAAATTCCACAAAAATTAATCAAATTACGTCAACGTTTGCATATTAGCTTCAACCAATAATACAGTAGAATCTGGATCTAGTGAATAAATTTTTGCAAGGCTTATTCATTGTATCCAGATTGTTCGCACTTTCGAAGTCGGAATTTTTTAAAAAAAAATTAATTTTTTGCTTCTTATTCTTTGAAATATCAGTTACTAAAACGTTCACTATTTCGGGCTGTTCACTATTTCGGGGGTCTGTTATATCCAGATTACCACTGCATAAACTTTGGGTATGAAATTTGTAAAAGTGGAATAAAAACCACTGCTACCTCCCATACAAAGTGACTTTATGAAATCAGTAGAATCTCCTAAATTCCACAAAAATTATAACAATGCACTGTGGGTGGCTACACAATCAACATATAAACGTTTGTGTATTAAACTTGAAGGGGTCCTTGGGGCCGCTGATGTCGAATTTTATGTCAAAAATAAAAGCACAAAATGCCGGATCTAATATGGCTTCCAAAAGTTCAAAATATTAGACGTTTTGTACAAAATTTGGTGCAAGGATGTTTTTGGGGTCGCTGATGTCGAATTTGATGTCAAAAATAAAAAATTTGTGGTAAAAGAAGTGATGTGCTTTTGAAATCGTGTTTCAATTCAATTTTTATTAAATTTTTGGTAAATGTTGTCACTTTGTTTTAAACATTTGAATGAACTTTCAAATGGCATATAAATTTTCTGGAAAAAAATTTGATGTCTTTATCTGCTACCTTAAAAATAAAAACTGCCTTTTCCGATTCCCCGGGAAAAATTATTCAGAATAGAAAAAATAAAAAATTAAAAAAGAGAAAAGCCGATTAAAATTATTGATAATACTTAAATAAGCAAATGCTTAAAGAAACTAATATCCAATAAACCCCAATTAAAAGGTGTGAATTGATTTTATTAGATACTTACGGCCGTATTCATTACATTTGTTATGCACTCGTTAAAAACTGTTTTAGTTAGAACACAAAATTTCCCTTAAAATGCAGTTTATGCATAAACGTATTTTAAGAGCATTTTAAGCAATATGGGAGTTTTTAAAAACAGTAAGCAACACTTCATCAGCTGACAGCTTAACGAAAGAACTTGACGAAAAACAGACTTTTTGTCGCCAAAAAGTGCCCTGTTACGGTGGCGGTCATAGGCTCATCATGGTCATGCGTTGTTGTTGTTTCAATGTATATTAACAATTTGAGAGCGAGAGCAAGAGAGTAAATTTTCACCACCACGGTCACTAAATGATTTGAAAAAAATATGAAATCATGGGATCAAACCAGTGTTGCGTTGTGAACTTATTCACAATATGTGTGTTTATGCACGAAAATAGTACACTTTTAGTATAAAATGTATGAAAGCAGTATTGAAACCTGCTTAATAGCAACACGTCGGTTGTAAAAATACTAAAAGTAGCAAAAAGTGTACTGGTGCTTAGGCATCATATGACCACCAGCATAGCATACTTTCGTCACACAGCTCATCAAACGAAAAAAAGAGAGTAAAACGTATCATGACCAGGGATCATATGACGACCACCGTAACAACACCCATAGCTGATTTTGACAAGTTATGTTAGGCATTAAAAAAACAAAAAAAGTGAAGTAAAAAGTAAACAAAAATATAAAAGCAATGGACATGTTCAATATTTTGATTATCTGCACTTGAGTGGAAGAAGAAAATCCTTTTCCAAAGCGCCGAAAAATGTATAGAGCAAGGATCAACCCCTTTGAACAAAACATCGACGAGGAACGAGTAGGAACGATGTTCAGAATGATTTTAACGATCGTTAAAATACTCTTAGAACGGTGATGATAATATACGTTTATGCATAACAAAATGTTTTTCACTGTATAACTATCGCTAAAACAGGTTTATGAATACGGGGGTTAGGTTTTAGGCTTTTACAAAAATAGGAAATGAAAATCGAAAATCCGGACCAATAATATGACATAATTCAAAAACGAACATTTAAACCAATCCTGTTTTGCTTAGCTCAATTCTAGACCAGAAAATAAAGTTTGGTAGGACTTTTTGTAGATATCACTAAAGCGTTCGATATGGTGGATCATTCAATTCTTCTGGATAAGCTGAATTCTATTGGGTTTAGAGGAGCAATTCACAAATGGTTTTCTCAATATCTAAGTAACCGTATTCAAATGGTAAAAATTGGTAATACTATTAGTAACCCAGCCACTACTAATATTGGTGTTCCACAAGGTTCTGTTCTTGGCCCAATTTTGTTTCTCATTTACCTGAATTCAATTTTTCTGCAAAATTGGAGCGGTCGTATTACAGCGTTTGCGGATGACTTGGGCATGTAATATAAAACATCTTCTATGCTTGAACTTACCGCAATGATAAACGCTGATATAGAATTGCTGAGAAAATGGTTGGGGAAACTGGGGGCGATGGAACAATGTAACATGTCTGACTGTCTCAACCTGGCGAGGCCAGCATAATCTTTGTGAAATCGCCTCAAGTCGACTCAAACCTCCACGTGGTGTTTCCTGGGCAACGTCAAAACTGACAACCGTTAGTTTGGCGGCTTATCTGAGCGGCGGGCCTCCCTAGGCTTAAAATAGGTTGTGCTTCGGATTTGAAGCCCACCCGTAAAAACCAATTTCAATGAAAACAAATAAGAACAGAAGAAAAATTATCCCCAAATCTGATGACGACTACCGCAAACGAAAAACTGATAATGATTTACGGATATGCACCTGGAATGTCCGAACCCTTAATTGGGAAGGTGCCTCTATCCAACGGACTGATGTCTTGGAAAGATACAAAGCTGATATCACTGCTATCCAAGAAATGCGATGGAAGGGACAGGGTTGCATTCGGCATGCACCCTGTGATATCTACTACAGCGGCCATGCGGAGAAGCACGAGTTTGGATGCGGATTTGTAGTTGGCAAGAGACTACGGCCCCACGTCCTGCGATTCACACCTGTGAACGAACGACTTGCCATAATCCGCATCAAGGTTAGATTTTTCAATATAAGCCTAATATGTGCGCACGCTCCGACAGAAGACAAGGACGATGAGATCAAGGAAATTTTCTACGAGCGCCTTGAAAATGCTTACGAGCGCTGCCCCCGCCACGACGTAAAAATCGTGCTTGGTGACTTCAACGCTAAGGTGGGCAAGGAAAATATTTTTGGTCCAACAGTCGGAAAGTTCAGCCTCCACGACAACACCTCCGATAACGGAATGAGGCTGATTGACTTCGCCGCAGCACGAAACATGGTCGTAAGTAGCACTAGATTCAAGCATCTCAATATTCATAAAGCCACCTGGATGTCCCCTGATCAAAAAACAAAAAATCAAATTGATCACGTTTTGATCGACGGAAGGCACTCTTCCAGTGTATTGGATGTACGCACGATCCGTGGTGCAAACATTGACTCGGATCACTATCTTGTTGCAGCCAAGATCCGTACACGTCTGTGCGCAGCTAAGAATACACGCAACCCTACACAGAGAAAGCTAGACGTCGACAAGCTGCAATCGAAACAGACAGCCGATGCTTTCGCCACTCGACTCTCACTCCTGCTTCAAAGCACTCCTCCAATCGATGATATATGCGCGCAGTGGACACACATTTCCAACTCCATGCGTGCGGCTGCTGAGGAGGTGATTGGCTACCAACGCCCTCGCCGAAACCAGTGGTATGACCAGGAGTGTCGCAACGCCACTGCAGAGAAAGACGCCGCCTACAAAGCCACCCTGCAGTCGGTTGTAACGCGCCCTGCTAAGGAGCGATACAAAGAAAAGAGGAGGGAAGAGAGACATATTTTCAGGCGGAAAAAAAGAGAGGCAGAAAAGCGCGAGCAGGAGAAGATTGAGATGTATGGTGACAGGAATGAGGCCCGAAAATTTTTCGAAAAAATAAGACGCCTTGGCGATGGTTTTAAAACCGGGGCCTCTTCCTGCAAGGATGAAAACGGGAATCTAGTGGCAGATGTCCAGAGTACACTGACGTTATGGAGGGAACACTTCTCTAAGCTTCTAAATGGCGACGCTGACAACAATCCCGCCAATAGAGATGATATTCCGGAAACCCCAATTGCGGATGACAGCGTCGAGGTTCCGCTGCCCGACTATGATGAAGTTCTGACAGCTATAGCTCGGCTTAAAAATAACAAAGCCGCGGGAACTGATGGCTTACCTGCTGAGCTGTTTAAGAACGGAGGCGAAGCTCTACTTAAATGCATTCACGAGCTTCTATGCAGAATATGGTCGGAAGAATGCATTCCGAACGATTGGAATCTCAGTGTGCTCTGCCCAATCCACAAGAAAGGCGATCCCACTATCTGTGCCAATTACCGTGGGATAAGCCTTCTTAATATCGCATATAAGGTCCTGTCGAGCGTTTTATGTGAAAGATTGAAGCCCATTTTAAACAAACTGATCGGACCTTATCAGTGTGGCTTCAGACCTGGAAAGTCCACTGTCGACCAGATTTTCACGCTACGACAAATCTTGGAGAAGACTCAAGAAAAACAAGTCGACACCCACCATCTTTTTGTCGACTACAAAGCCGCCTTCGACAGCCCAATAAGGAAGCACCTGTACTCCACCATGTCTGAATTTGGTATTCCTGCAAAACTAATACGACTTTACAGGATGACACTGAGCAACACCAGCAGCGCAGTTAAAATCGGGAAGGACCTCTCCCCACCATTTATTACCAGACGAGGTTTCAGACAAGGTGATTCCTTATCGTGCGACTTTTTCAACCTAATGATGGAAAAGATCATCCGAGATGCTGATCTGAGACGTAGTGGCACAATATTCTACAAGAGTGTTATGCTGCTTGCGTATGCTGATGACATAGATATCATTAGCCATAATACGCGCGAAGTCAGTGCAGCATTTTCCAGATTAGAAAGAGAGTCAAGTCGAATGGGTTTGTCAGTGAATGCAGATAAGACGAAATACTTGGTGTCAACAAACAAACAGTCCCAGCGTCTTGGAACCCACGTTACCGTTGACAATACCTCATTCGAGGTTGTGAAGGACTTCGTTTATCTGGGATCCAGCATTAACTCAACAAACGACATCAGCATTGAGATCAAGCGAAGAATAACTCTTGCCAACAGGTGTTACTTTGGGCTCAGTAGGCAATTGAGAAGCAGAGCCCTCTCTCGACGAAAGAAAATCACGCTCTATAAATCGCTCATCATGCCCGTCCTGCTTTATGCATCACAAACCTGGACGCTGAGCAGTTTAGATGAAAAGACTTTAGGAGCATTCGAGAGAAAGATGCTTCGCAAGATCTACGGACCAATCTGCGTCAATGGCGAGTACCGAATACGGTGGAATGATGAACTGTATGAGCTGTAGGCTGACATCGACATAGTCAAGCGCATTAAAATCGAGCGGCTTCGCTGGCTTGGTCATGTTCAGCGCATGAAAGACGATGCTCCAGTGAAGAAAACATTCGATTCGGTACCCAGCGGCGGTCAAAACAGAAGAGGACGACCGCATCTTCGTTGGAAAGACCAAGTAGAGGACAACCTGACGAAGCTTGGAATTTCCAACTGGCGCCAGCAAGCGAAAGACAAAAATGGCAGGCGCAAATTCTTCGATGAGGCCAAGACCGACATACAGTTGTAGCGCCAACTAAGTAAGTAAGTAAGAGAAAATGGTTGAGCAGGCACAAACTTATTATAAGTAACAAAACTAAATTGTTGTTTTTTAAACTAGCCACCCAAGATCTCTCAGAAATATGTTTTAAGTACCACGATCCGTCTTGTAAAAAGTTTTTCCTCTGTTCCAATGATCCAAATTCATATAATCCAGTATGCAACTGCGACATGAACTGCTTTGAAATTGAAATTGTCAAGAATTTTAAATATTTAGGCATAATAATAGAAAATAAATTGAGTTGGAATGAATATTCAAACTCTCTAAAGACTTATTTTCAATCTGTTGTAAGAAAATTTTATCGCCTACGTAACTTATGTTCATTTAAAGTCCTAAAATGCTTTACTTTGGTCTGTTTCACTCTAAACTCAGTTATGTTATCTGTTGTTGGGGTGGAGCTTACAATGTCAAATTCAAAACATTGCTGACTTTACAAGAATGCATCATTAAACAAATTTTTAATGAAAATCGACTGTCGCCTTCATTTGAACTATTTAAATCTGCTAATATTTTGCGTATTAAACACTTATTTTATTATAAAGTTTTGGAAGTATTCTCTAAAAAACACAGCAACCTAATTTCTAATGCAGTGAGACATTATAATCTCAGGAGAGTGAACTCTGTATTGATTGCAGCCTACCGCACCACTGGTTACCGGAATAGCTTTTCAATTGTAGCTTGTTGCTTATACAAAATGCTACCTGCTAGCATTAAAGTCATAAACTATATGAATATGAAGTCGTTTCTGAGGCACCTGAAGTCCTCGCTTTTTAACTTCAACTTGAATAACATTGATTTACTCCTGCAGACTTTAGTGTAGTATCTTCTCCTTTCATCAAATTTTATACTTCTTCTATTTTTTTCCTTCTATTTTTCATTCTATCTGTCTCTTCTATCTTTACTCTGCACAAATTTAAAATTTAAAATTAAATGTTAGTTACATTTTAATATTAACTCGCGATGGGTAACACAGTAATTTATTTACTCCACCTATCACTACCTTATCTCTTATCTTATTATACTTATTGATATTAATGTTAAACTTTTTATAAAAAATGTATTGTATTAAATAGATATTTAAGAGAAATGTGAATAAATTGAATTGAATTGAATTTAATAAATGTTGTCACTTTTTTTTAATGTACACATAAGGAACTTTCAAATGGCATAAACAACTTCTGGATAGGCAGTGGAATTCTTTGGAATCTTGAACCGGTAGCAGGCAAATCCAAAAATATTTTAAAAAAATCACACTTTCATTCCTATATACAGCTATATTTGGAAATATTGAGCTTGAATTTTTCATTTATTGCCTATTTCAGTACTGCCTCTATTGACTTCTTTAAAGTAAATAAAAAGATTAATACAAAATGAACATAGGTATTTTTATAATAAGAGAGTTTTAATTAATTGGAATATACTTGTAGCGCTGCAACACATTTAGTTCCTAAGATATGTATTTTTATAGAAAAAATCGGAGGGTTTAAATATTCAAAATTAAATTTTTTTTCACTTTTAGATTTTCAATAAAGAAACCAGTCAAGAAACGATATTGAAATGTTCTAGATCAATTTTCATCAATGCATTTTTGGTACCAAACACTTAACTCTTAGACTTTCTCTTAACCCGTACCAGCCCAACTGTCCCTCTACACCCTACTTTTCGGAAATTTTTGCAGTTCTTGATGTATCTAAGACTGAGCTTTTGGGCTTGAATTGAATTAAATAGCAAAAATCGATTTTTTGCATTTACAAAAGGTGACGGAGGTGGGCCGGTATGGGTTTAAAATTAAAAATACATGATTTTAATTGTGAGCTATTTAGATCAAGTAAGTTTAAAAAAGGCAACAACAACAACTCTGTGTAGAGTCAATCACACAGCAGACTAGACAGACGGTTTCAAAGGGAGCTACTCCTCTTTAAACTTACTTGATCTAAATTGCTCACAATTAAAATCATGTAAAAATTCAAAGAATAAATCAAAAAAATTACTCATCTATTCGCAAGTTTTTATTGCTACTCAAACTGAATCGGTTTCTATGGTTACGCCCTATTCAATATTTAAGCTTTTCATTTAAAAATAAAGATCAAGTTCGAAAATAAGTCAAATCGGATGAAAACCACACCTACCTCCCATACAAAGTGACTTTACCAAAACGGTATAATCTCTTTAAATTTCACAAAAAATAATCAAAAGACCTTCAATTTTGCACATAAGTTTAAATAAGCCTTTATATGCACTCTAAGTATAAAATTTCTAGCAATCGAATAAAAACTACGCCTATCTGCCATGCAAAGTGACTTTATAAAAACGGTAAAATCTCCACAAAAATTAATACAATTTCTTCAAATTTTGCAAATAAATTTTAATCTTAACTATGCGCGCGACGTTTGAAATTCAGTATAAAAAAACTGAAAACTCCGTCTACCTCCTATACAAAGTGGCGTCATCATAATAGTAAAAGCTTCATAAATTTAAAAAAAAATCAGCCCAGTTCTACAATCCGATTTGAGACGGAATCCATTTTGTTTCCGCTCATCGGCATCATGCATTCCGATATTTACCTCGAATCGGAACTAAACAGTACGATTGGAAACAACGTGTTCTACAATCGGGTTAAGCGAAATTTTTATCAGTTAATATCCGATCAGCTGTTTGGATGTGAATTATATTCCGCACTTTATTTTGTTGCAGCCAAATTTGCTACGTGAGTTTATTAATTATTTTAAATTGATTTATTAATAATTTAAAATATAATTTAATATATGGGAAATCACAAGAACAGTCTGCAAAATGGTACAATGCTGCAATTTATAGAGAAGCGTCTGGAAATCGCAAGGTGCCACACATGCTGTGATCTCGCAGAGTCCTCCATTTCATTTTCTTTAATTAAAATTTTTCTTTAATTGAAATTGTATTAAAGTATTAAATGTATTTAAAAATGTTTGTATTTATTTTACCCTTTTCATAAAATGCCTTAGGAAAATACCACTTGGAAAATTTCACAATAAGTTTTTTTGAATAAGATGACAACAGCTTCAGCTTACTTCTAAGGTGCAAAATTTTGTTGATTTCTTTTTTTTTAGTTTTTTAATGTTAAAAGCACATTGTCTGCAGAAAGGTTCACTGAGCATCATCGAAAGGAATTTTTATTGCATTGTTTGATGGTGTTTTTAAATTACGTTAACCATATTTCTCCATACGAATCGAGCTAATAAGTCCAAATTATTTGCCATTTCATTAATTTTTTCTGTGTTTTTTTTTAAATAAAGCAGTTTCAAAATTACCTCCAAAAAACTCACTTTACTCTATTCTGCGCAAGACAATAAATTTTGTTAATTAACTTCACAAGCTTCAATTCGTATTAAAACCCTGTTTTTTTCAAACATTAAGTTCAAAGAATAACATCTTTATTCGCATACTTAACTAGAGAGTGGTATATTTTCTTAACCCTCAAATGATCATGAACTCTGATTTTAATTAAAAAATATATATTCTATGCAAAATATTGTGATGCCAAACTTTAGGAGAGCAATGTTAAATCTTTAATTTTACATTTTTTTGCTATCAATTCTTATAAGATAATTGTCAAATTACTTATAATTGTTAAATTAGATTAATTAAATATCCAATTACAGTTACTACACTAAAAAAAATCATTTTTAAATTAAGTAAATTTTTTCTTTGGATTTAGGACAAGTTTTTGTCTTTAATATAAAGAAATTGACTTTAAATCAATAAAAAATTTACTGAATTAAAGTAAAATGTACTATATTTGAAGCTACATTTTAAAAATGAATGCTAATTTTTTTCAACGCTTTGAAGTACCATGGGACAAAATTTGAACCACTGAAAAATTAAACCTTTGTGGTATGTTGGGACAAAATTCAACCCTCTCAGATTTGATGTTTATAATAAAAATAAAATATAATAAAAACAAATACGATGAATAAATAAAATAATAAAATAAAAATAAATAATAAAAAAAAGAAAAATATTTTTAACATTTTTTTCTTGTACCTCTAGGGTATTTTTTTATAATGAAACTTCAATATAATAAAAATAAAATATAATAAAAATAAATATGATGAATATAATACAAATAAATAATAATAAAAAAATAAAAATTTTTTTGACTTTTTTTTCTTGTACCTCAAGGGTATTTTTTCTAATGAAACTTTCGTACCTCAAAGAATTAGAGATCAAAAATATTATTAGATTTAAATAATTATTTGCTTCCTTTAAAAATATAGGACTTTGATTTGAAAAAATTTCATTTTTAAATGCACATTGCTTTAATTTAAAAGCTAGCTTCTTTAGTTGTAAAATATTTTTTGTTATTCAAAATGTTTAAGTAAATTTTACTTAACTTTAGTTAAATTATTTAAAATTTGAAAAGCTTTACCTGAAAAGCTTTACCTAAAAATAATTTTGACTTTAATTCAAAAAAATAATATTTTAAGTTGATTATTACTCTATTCAAGTACAAAACATTAAAAATTCAAAAGTGTTTATAAAGTTTTTTTAAAATAAAATTATTTAACATATGTTTTACTGAAATAAAGTTTCAATGTTTTGAATTGAAAAAATTGGGTTTTAAAATCAAAGAAAAGGGTTTTTATCATAAATAAAAAAACACTTAAATTTCGAAAAATGTTTTTAAAGGGAACTATTTTTATTTTAAGTATAGTGTGATTAAAAAATAAAGATAATTTACTTTTTTTAAATTCAGACTTGCTTAAACTGAGAAAAATAATTGTATTAACATATCTATAAAATAAGTAAAAACAATTTATTTTTACTGATTTTAAGAAAAATGTGTTTTACTTACTATTTTTCCCCCACCTTTTTTCCTTTTATTAAGTAAATTTTTCCTAACTGATGTCATTTTTTTATAGTGTAACTAGCTAGCTGCTTTGTATCTTTTTGTAAAACGTTTATTAGTTTACTTTTGTATAATATTTGAAAATCAATGGATACTAGAATAAATTGATTAAATTTTGTAAATATCTATCTTTTGTATTTTTCTTAATATAACTTGTATTGAGTCGCATATTTTAAAATCATTGGATGCTAGAATAAATTGATTAAATTTTGCAAATGTCTATTTTTTTTTAGTATAACTTGTATTGAGTCGCATATGACCATACCTTCATTTTCCTACTTATTTCCTGTTTGACTTTGTTTATATAAATACAATTTTATATATATTTTTTATCTCATTTACATAGATAGATAAAAAAATTTACATATTAATTTAACTAATTTCATGTGAGAAAAGTGTTGTCAACACGCCCACTCTATCGCTTAACTCAACCATATTTTTGCTTTGTTCTTTTAAGGAATCTCAAATCACCTGTACGGAGCTTCTACGCTGGTCGCAATGTTTTCATCACTGGCGCCACCGGTTTTGTGGGTGTCACAATTGTTGAAAAGCTATTGCGTGATATACCCGATGTAGGTACCGTTTATGTCTTGATGCGAGCCAAAAAAGGCAAATCAGTAGAACAACGTCTCGCTGAACTGAAAAAGAATTCTGTCTTCGATAAATTCAAAGAGTTGCAGCTGGAGGAGCGTTTCACTAAAATTGTTCCTATTGAAGGCGATGTTGGACTAGAACATCTCGGCATTTCACCGAGCGATCGTGAATTGTTGATAAAAAATGCACATGTAGTTTTCCACTCGGCAGCTACACTGGATTTCTTTCAGACACTCAAGGAAACTACCAACATTAATCTAAGAGGTACACGTCGCGTTGTAGAGCTTTGCAAGCAATTGGAGCATCTGGAGGTAAAGTTAAAATATTTGTGAGTCACTTCGCTTTTTTAAATAACTATTTACGGTTTGCAGGCGCTCGTTCATGTATCCAGTGCTTATGTCAACTCCTACATAACTGAGGTCGACGAAAAACTCTATCCATCACCAGATGATCCCGAAAAGATTATCAATCTTGCGGAAACTCTTAATGACGATGCGCTCAAGGAGTTGGAACCAGGGTGAGTAGAAGCTTGATGCAATCTAAAGCATAAACATTTTTATTTTATTATGTTGATTTTATATGATTTAAATACAAATTCTAAATATTTGATAGTTTAAATCATATTTGATTTTAAATACAAATTCTAGTTGTTTTTATTTTAAATTTTTATTTTAATTACATCAATTAATGCAGAATATTTCTTTGATCTCAAAAGAAGAAGAAGTTGTTTTTATTTTCTTTCATAACTTACAAAATATTATTTATTTTTAGAAAAATATTAGAAAATTTACATGAACTAGTTGTAAACTATTATTATAAGTAATATAAATATGTATAATTATATTTCGTTTAAATAAAAAGAAAAAACTATGCTACTATTTATTATAAGTATGAAATATATTTTAAATTAACTCTGTTTCTTCTTCTTACTTAGCTTGCTAAAAGATCATCCCAATACTTATACCTTTACCAAGCACCTGGCTGAGCATGAAGTGGCCAATGTGGCCAGCCGATTTCCCTGCGGCATTGTGCGTCCAAGCATGAGTGAGTTACTTTATGATAATTTTTATTATTTCAATTTATATATGTTTCTTCATTACAGTTACTGCTGCCTGGAAAGAGCCCATTCCTGGTTGGACAATTTCTAAAAACGGTCCCTCAGGCTTCTTTATGGGCGCTTCAAAAGGTGTCATACGTCGTTTACCTCTGGATCCAAACATCATCATGGACTATATTCCCGTGGATGTAGTTGTCAATGCGATCATTTCTACTGGTTATTATGTCAATGCACTAAAGTGAGTAAACCTTTTCTAGCATCATAATTGTGTTTATGAAGAGCAAAATGCTTCATTCCGTTGTTAACAGATGGTTATTGTGAGAGCTATATGGCTGCCTTGGTTAATTGAAAAATTTCTGCAATTACCGCAAACTCAGCTGCGACAGACCTTGTCGTAGACACTTTCAAGATTTGAAAGTAATTAAATTTGCTTTGGTATCGCAAGGTGTGAAATGTTATGATGTTCACAGTGAATTTCACACATCGGTTGCTAACGTTATTATTAGAGAAGTACACGCATAGACGGTCAGCTAGTTAGAAGCAAGCGTTGTGAAGAATTTGTTAAAAAAAAAATAAAAAGGTTAGCTATTTTCGAGTAAAGCCGACTTGTAAGCCGTCAAGTTGCCATCATATAAGCACTATTATATTCAAAACTTAAACATGCAATAACAATGTTTAGCTACTACAGCTTTTCGCACTTTCTCAGCAATAGATCGTTTTAAGAACCAACCCAAAATTCATTAAAATATCTCAATGATCGATAGATAAAGTGATCCAAAATAATTTAAATTCTACAGAAAAGTCGACCATGTCCAAAAAGTTAAAACTTATTAAAAACTTATTCAGCCCAATTCTGAATGATTTTTCCCGTGCAATCGGAAAGGTAGTTTTCATTTTCAAGATAAGGTTCAAAAACATTTTGGAAATTTTTTATACCAAATTGTTCATGAGTGTAAACAAAAAAAAATTTATATTTTTATCTGCTGTCTTAAAAATTAAATCTCCATTTTCCAATTCCCCTTGAAAAATCATTCAGAATTGGGCTGATTTTTTAAGATGGCAACTCTAAGCATAACATTAACCATGCTCTTAAAAGTTTCTCACCACTTCACCATACTTAGTTCAGTGGTGAACATTTGCAGCTGCACAGTCATAAGCACAGCAATTTGTTCTTGTTGTGTGGCGCTCTTCTAGAAGCAAAAGTGCGCTATTTATAGTTTGTTCACCTTTTTCACCACACTTAGTAGTGTGGTGAACTTTATTGGCTGGCACAACTTGTTCAAACTTTAACATTTTATGTTAATCTCGCTCATGGTTCAATGAGATGAGTTGATATTACTTGATAGCTATAGAATTTCTGTAGACATGGGTTCGAATCATGCCAGAACAGTTTTAAAAAGTAGTTTAAATTAAAACGTACAAAAAAGATACAAATATATGAGCCTCTCTATTTGGCCGGATTTTTCGTAAAGTTGAAATATTCGATAATGCAAGAGGAGGTAGATTGAAGGAGGGAATTACGCCTTCGGTGCCCATATAACGGTTATAATTCCGTGGGTTAACTATCATCCTTGTTTCCCGCAACAATTATTTTTTTTTTTGCTTATTTTCATTTGACTGTTGTAGTTTTTGTCTTCAAAACTGTAGAGCGATTTACCAATTTCAAGGATCATTATTTTTAAATAAACACTTAAATATAGTTTTAAAATTATTTATATACACCTTCGTATGCGCTTGAATAAAAAAAATGGAAAACATTTTCTTCTCACACTTCTAGATTGAAGAATGCTGGCAAGCCGGATGAACTTCAAATTTTCCACTTGACATCGAGCACCTATAAACCATTTCGTTTCGAGCTTTTGATCAATAGAATTAATGGTTACTTGCATGAATATCCTTTGGCTTCAGCAGCATGGTATCCAAATCTAAAGCTGGTAAAGAGTCTGTGGCTCTTTAGGCTTGGCGCCATATTGTATCATTTCATACCGGGTTTCTTTTTGGATCTATTGACCAAAGCTACAGGCGGCAAGCCTATGTAAGTTCTCAAAAGCGACCTCAGCTTAGAGTGCTCAATTTAATAAAAACTATTTCCATTTTGTATATTTTCTAGATTGATACGCTTGCATACAAGTGTTTGGAATTCATTGAATACTCTGGAGCGTTTCATCTTCACCGAATGGCATTATGATTGCAAGCGAACGTTGGCATTTTCCAAGACTATGGAACCGGCAGATAGAAAGACTTTCTTTATTGATATTGGCGAGTTGAACTGGGATGACTATTTTCTCAACACCATCATGGGCGTACGTCAGTATTTAAGCAAAGAGTCCTCAAAAACGCTGCAGGCGGCCAAGAAAAAGGATAAAATGTAAGTCGCGAAAAAATTCTAAAAACTTAAAAACTTCTGCAATTTAAAAAAATAATAAACTTTTTGTCTGCTGCAGTCTGCTTTGCCTGCACGTTGCCTTGCAGCTGGCATTCTATTTTGGCATCTGGAAGCTGATCATCTGTACTGTTGGAATAAGCAGCGCCAAGGCTGCCCTCTTGCTACCTGTTATTTATGTGCTCTTAGGCATGGTGTAAGCCATATCATCTTTACACATGCCTCATAACAAAGGACAGTTGCTTTTTACACAGATTACATACATAACTTGAATTAAATCTGTTATTTTTTCACTTATTATTTATTATTATTAAATCATAGAACGGAGGACTAAGTTTTACTTAGATTTGCTTAACTAATAGACTTAAAATAAAAAAATAAAAATAATAAATCAAACAATATAATGGTAGAACTTAACTTAAGCTTGTCTTATTATTTATCGGTAGTTTCTTTAAGCTGCTGCTTATCCGTTCCACTTGCTATTTTCGCCTTACTTTCAGCGATCTCCTGCAAAATTTCCTTGTGTCGCTCTTCAGCGCGCTTTTTCTTGAATGTTCGTTTTGTATTCTTCTTAATCTGAGGTTTCTTCTTGCGCAGCCCGTGATCCACAAAGTTGTGCACCTCTTTTTCCACATCAAAATACGCCGGCATGTGTATTTGTCGTATCATACGTTTACGCACCATAAATTGTTCGAAAGGATACTGCAGACCATTACGATCAATGAACACTGCATCCACTAGGTTTACGTTCATGAAGCCATCTGCATTATCTATGCGACCGGCCACGGAAGTCTCATTCCTCATATCGATTAGCACCGCATGACCCTGCAACAACACCGGAATACAGTTCAAAGTGTTTGATATAAGAAATTTTTCTTTGGAATTAAATTCTTGTCGATGCATTGGCAATATTTTTGAAGCGATATCAACAAGTTGATTATAATTTGTGAACACTTTGCATAAATGTACATACAACCAAAGTAAAATAAAAATTAAAGTAAACAAAGTACAGTAGCTGTCATTCGTCACAAATGACTAAAGTTGGCAACGCAAACACCGATTGTGGTGCCATACTGATGTTATACAAAAAGCATGTGAGAAAAGTAGCGAGTGCTGAAAGCATTAGAGGTATTCACGGTTCAATTCAATGGTCAGTGCGGGATAATTATAATTTCAGTGGCCACTCGATTTGAGTATGCAGTTTTGAAGTACTCTTTAATAAAATAAAATTCGACGAAGAATTTATCGACTAGATATCGAGATATAGATTTTTAAAAAAATTTTCACTCAACGGAACTAATATTTAAATTCGGTTATATCTTTGCTAATATTTGTCCGATTTGAATGATTTAGTTGTCATCCGAAAGATATTTAAAATGTTTTTAAAATTAAACGAAATATATGGTTCTGTCTTTTACAAAATGTACTTTGTCTGTAAAAGGAGCCAGATAGACTTTTAGCAAAGGTTGTTCGTTGTATTCTGAAGTACATATTGATATTATTAGTAATTTTTATAAAAATGTGGCTATGCCTTTTACAGATTGCACAATTATTTGTTTTTTTTATTGATACCCAAATTATCCCGATCGATCAAATATTAGCATAGATATAGTCGAATTTACATTAAGACTTCTTAAAGTAAATTTCTGAAAAATCGATAACTCGATAACTAATCGATATATTGATAAATCCTTCTGTGAATCTTATTTTCTCAGTGAGCTCTTCAAAACTGCATGTTCAGATCTTGGGACCAAGGAAATCGTAATTGTGCCGAAATAATTTTTTATTGCATTTTTTTCATAAAAGTCTACTATGTAGAATACGTGTTAAAATTTCAAACCGATATCTTTAGTAGTAGCGAATATATATATGTGGTGCCTTACCACCACATAAATCACACACATAAATACCTCACACAAATCACACACACATTAGAACATACACTTTATAAAATATTTGCAAAATTAATTTTATTTTTGTCAATTTTTAAGAATCAAACATTTGTCCATAAAATATTTATTCAAATAATTTTCGTCCCGCAGTTCATTTTTTTCTTTGCATAAAAAAGTTTTAAAAAATAAATCATATTAAATAAAATCGTTTCAATAAAAAACAACCACGTACCATCCACTACAACTGGCGATCTTGCAAAATACAACAACAGTTTCTGTTTTATAAAATATTGCTGGCTAGTATTGACAAACAACAACCTAGTCAGCGAAGTCCTTTGGTATCAATTCCTGTACAACATCTAAAAACTCTTGCCATACAACAACAGAAGCACCAGCAACAACAAAATGTTTCTATATAAATATTTTGCAAATTGCATGTCTGATTGAAACTGCTTAAAGACGGTTTTCTCAAAATCGAACTTTTTAAAACGGTGCCAAAAATTATGAAAAAAATATACGTCCGATTGAGCTAAAACTTTTTGTATGGTTTGTTACAGCAAAAACAATGATAACCAACAATAACCCTTTAAATTTAAAACCGTTTTTTTATAACTTTTAAAATGTTAAAAAATAGGGTAACTTGGCTGATAAAAGGTAATCTTAGAGTTCTTAGTGTTATCTTTCATATGAACAAAGATTTTTTTATTTATCAATTTTAGAAGCTGAGAAATTGATGGTAACGTTTTGGAGTCCGAAAATTAAGTCCAAACAGCGAAAGGCTTACAAGAGCAGATAGAAGGGGAAAAAAAACCAAAAATCAATATATACTCAACGATATGCACTTTGATGCACAACATTTTTTAGCCTTAATGGCTAGGCTAAACTCAGAACAAAATAGTTTTTAATATTCCTATCATTTAGATCCTAAAAATATGAAAAACATACCTTTATTTATACCTGCGCTAATTACGTTTTGCAAGATGGTAAAAAAAATAGTTTCCCAGCCAGCAAAAAGAGTCCAAATCTTCTTAATAATTCCCCTTTAAAGCTGCTTACAGGTTGAAAATAAGATCCATGGCACTTCAAAGCTGCTTTGTGGTTAGCTGTGAAACTTGTCGCACTTAAAGCTGTTTTAGGGTACGTTATAGTACTTGTCGCACTTGAAGCTGCTTTATAGGATGAATTTCAGGAAATAAAACTTATATTTCTACAAGTTTTAAGTTGTTCTCTTATGCAGCATTAAGGTAATTATGTTCGAAACGAGTGCTTAAAGCTAAAAGTTGATCAACTGCGTTTGCATATGCATACGTCGCGTCCATAATAAAAAGTTCCTTACGGAGGTCCATCGATCGCACCCCTTTTTTTATAAAGTCTCTATAAAATGTTATTCTTAGTTTATAACTGATATTGATGGTTAAGGTATTATTTCAAAGGTTATATATATATATATATATATATATATAAAGCATTACATAAAATCAGTTTATTATTTCGTCTTTTATAGCTATTTACTTTTACATACATAAAAGTAAAATAATAGCTTGCATAAAATCTTTAATTTTTTCTCCAAAACTACTGTTACTTTTCAGCCCAATTCTGAATGATTTTTCCAGGGAAATCGGAAAAGGGAGTCTTAATTTTTAAGATAAAGTTCAAAAACATTTTGGGAAATTTTCAATGCCAATTTGTTCATCAACCGTCAATAGTCATGAGTGCAAGAAAATTATGTGATATCTTTATCTGCTATCTTAAAAAATTAAAACTCCCTTTTCCGATTCTCCGGGGAAAATCATTCAGAATTGGGCTGATTATAAATGATTGAAAGTAAATTATTAAGTTTAAGTGGAACTTGAAAAAAAATGGAAGTTTTAACCTTAAAATTATTTTCCGTTGTACGGAGAGTTATTGTTTGAAGCATATTTTTCTTAGTTGTTCTGCTTTCCTATAAATAAATTGTTTAATCTGCATTAAAAATATATTTTTAATACATCAAATGGAAGGTTAAACTTTTAGCTTTTAAAATACAATGTTTTTAGTGTATAATATATATTAATAACGCCAATTGAGTAGAAAATAACGGTTCTTTTAATTAAAAAATTCAAAAATGATGTAATTTTGTAATTATAAAATTAAAAATATTCTTGCAATGATAATTGTATTGCAAATCATTGAAATGGTAATTTAATTACCTTTCAAAGATCACTTAAATTTTTAAATAAATTGGCTAATGATAAAGAAATAGATGTTTTCTTAAACAAATTTCTTAGCAAGTAAAATATTAAGATGTTGAGTAATCGGTTTTTTGTTCAAACAAAAAACTATTTTAGTTGTTCTTTACCAGAAAACACAGAATAATTTTAGTTTACAGCCCACGCGTAAATAATTTTTTCAACATTTTATTCAACGTATTTGGACCTGCTTAGCCCAAAAGTGTAAAAATAAAATGTCGGCTTAGAATAGTTTAGAAGATAAATCTCGTGAAAAATTTTAAAAATTATAATTTAAACTTGTTTTTACACTCCGTCCAATGGCAAATAATTTTATCTGTTAAATTCCAAATTTAATGAAAAAACTCAAATGTATTCAGTTTTCACTGCTCAATTGGTGGACTTCGGCCGCTGTTTAGGGATTACAGCCCCCAGTAAGTGCAACACTGGCTTCGTTGTCTACAGTACTTCTGTACAGTACTTCTGGATAAAATTCCAATTTTTATTGCATTGGATTTAATTTAGTTTTTTTATTTTGTGCGATATTTCATCCTTTATTTTGGGCTTTATTCAACACACTTCATATTTTGCACTGAATTTTTAAACTTTTGCGAATTTTATCTCCTAAGCCATTCGAGATCGAATTTTTATGTCTGCACTTTTGAACTAAGGAGTCTGAAATATGTTTAGTTAAAAAAATAAAAAAATTTTTACGCGTGGGTCATAAACTTTCAAATCGCAGCGGAACATTTTACCTTTAGCAAAAATTGCCTTTTTTATTTTTTTAATGTGTATTTGGAGCTAAAAAGCTAATGGTGAAAAATTAAGGGTCGCTCTTAAGTCGTTGTAAAGTTATATGGGTCAAAAATTGTAAAAATTGGCCAGAAAAACTTGTAATTTTTTTTATTTTCCTGCAAAACTAGTTATTATGGGTAGCGAAAGAATGTTTATGCTCTTACCTATTCAATGAGCCATCTTTCTTGAAAATCCATTCATTACTTTTGTAGATATAACAGTTCATATATATATATTTCGTTAAAGGGATAACCATCAAGTGTGCATAATACTTAAAATGTTATATCTTCAAAAGTAATACCATTTTTAAGATAGATAGCTCGTTGAATAGGAAAGAGCATAACCTTTCTTTCAGTAAACATAATAACTAGTTTTGTAGAAAAATATAAAGATTTATAAGCTTTTCAGTCCAATTTTTACAACTTTGGACCCCTACAACTTCTTAACCAGATGATAGCGGCCATTAACTTTTTCAGATTTGGGTTTATAAGCCCAAAAAAAAATTAATTTTTGCTAAAAGTCGTACCTGATTTTTTTTTTTTAATAAGCCGTTATGGATTCGATCGTGAATTTTGGTCTTTCGTACATAGCCTAAATCCAATTTATAGTTATTCGAACGACTGCTTATCATTGGCATGGTATAATTATTTGACAAGGTAGTAGCGTAGAACGGCTTTTTTCTCACGAGCGGCAATGGATAGTTGTCAAAATTAACTGTTCATGCAATTAATCAAAGAAATGTGAAAAAATAAGCAACGACTTAAACATAGGCCGCATTCAGCGCAGACAACTGTTGTGAACTGTAATGGTAGCTCTACCTTAGTTCACGATGTTTTTCTCTGAATGTGTTGCTACTCTACACGTCAGAAGTTAGATTCAATTTAATTTTTATGTGAATTTAATTCAATTGCAAAGGTTTCTCACTTAAACTTGCTGCGTTCTTTCTGCGTTTATTAATTTGACAGCGTCAGTAATAGCATCTGACAGTCAAGCAAACAGTTGTGCTCATGTAGCATAGAATTTGTTCGCTCGATTAAAAGGCATTAGCTACTTTATCAGTTTTTGTTAGCGCTACCAAATTTGTATTATTCAGCGAATTACACAACAATTGCCAACTATTGTCTGCGGTGAATGCGGCCATAGCTAGTCAATCGCAGCAAACTAAAAATATTCCAATAAACTTTGCGAACAAATTTAATGAATCAAAGCAAAGCTAAAAATAAACACATAGCTAGTCAACAGCAGCTAACTACAACTCCTTTAGCTGTTTTTGACAACTTCCAATTGCCAAAAAACTGTCACGGCTACCTTGTCAAATAATTAAACCATGATCATTGGTATGCAATAGTTGGCAACGCAATATGTACTAGTTTACAATTGTGACAGTTTATCAGAAGAAACCGGCATAAAATCGCTTAATTAAAGTATTCCCAAAGAAATAAACAGATAATGAAGTACAATTAAAAATTTGTTAATATCCAAAATAACTTACAATCAATTTACCAAAACAATAGATTGAGCGTCGATGGACTGCTGGTCTATTTCCCCTACGAATACATCTATCCCGAGCAGTATGCGTACATGTTGGAGCTCAAGCGCACGTTGGACGCCAAAGGCCACTGCCTGCTGGAGATGCCTTCGGGCACAGGCAAAACGGCGACTCTTCTGTCGCTGATAGTCGCCTACATGATCGAGTATCCAGAAGTGATACGTAAACTTATCTACTGCTCACGCACAGTGCCCGAGATTGAAAAAGTCATCGCGGAGTTACAAAATCTTATGAACTACTATGATATGAATGCACCACAACCGCCAGGACTCACTGGCTTGGTATTGAGTTCGCGCAAAAACATGTGCATACATTCGGATGTTAGTAAGGAGCGCGAAGGCAAGGCTGTAGATGGCAAGTGTTATGGACTAACTGCGAGCTATGTGCGCGAACGGCATGAACATGATCCGGAAACACCAATATGTGAGGCTTGGTCGGATTATGAGGCGTCTTATGAGATGTGTGGATTTCTTTTGAATTTGTGTTAATGTATTGTTTGATTTAAGGTCAATACTATGAAGGCTTTCATATGGAGGGCAAGGAATCTATTCTACCCGTTGGCATCTACAGCATTGATGACATGAAAGAGTTTGGACGCAGTCGCAACTGGTGTCCTTATTTCATGGCACGCTATGCTGTGAGTATTAATACTAATAAAATGTTTAGGATAACGATAAAATGTTAACCCATCTTCCTGCACAGATTGCTCACGCACAAATTGTTGTCTACAGCTACCACTATTTGCTGGATCCCAAAATAGCCGAGGTGGTCTCCAAAGAGCTTACCCGAGAGTCATGCATTGTTTTTGATGAGGCTCACAACATCGATAATGTATGCATTGATTCGATGAGTGTAAAAATCAATCGACGTACAGTAGAACGCAGCACAAACGCCTTGAATGGCTTGCAGAAATTGGTGCAGGAGTAAGTTTATCTCTAAATAATTAGCAAATACATTAAATGAGTTGCCTTGATTGTATAGCATACGCGATGAGGACATGTCACGCTTGAACGAGGAGTATCAACGTATGGTGCAGGGCCTCAAAGATGCGAGTGTACAACGCGATACTGATATGGTTCTGGCCAATCCTATTTTACCCGCCGATGTGCTAAAAGGTTGTTTTATTAGTTGCTTTATTATGAAGTCATAATGAGGTTGTCTCTCGCAGAGGTTGTTCCCGGCAACATACGTAACGCCGATCATTTCCTTAGTTTCCTGCGCCGCTTTGTGGAATACATAAAGACACGTTTACGTGTGCATCACGTAGTTCAAGAATCACCAGCCGGCTTTCTCAAAGATGTTGCTGCTAAGATTTGCATTGAACGCAAACCGTTGCGTTTTTGCGCTGAGCGTTTGGCCAGCTTGCTGAGAACCTTGGAGATCACAGATATGACGGATTATGGCTCATTAGTTTTGGTAGAGATTAATTTGTTGCAAAACTTGTTTCTCAATTATAACTGAATATATTCATTAGATCACTCATTTTGCGACCCTCGTATCGACATACACCAAAGGCTTTACCATTATTGTGGAGCCGTTTGATGATAAAACACCTACTGTCTCTAATCCTATTATGCACTTTAGCTGCCTGGATTCTTCGATTGCCATGGCGCCTGTATTTCAACGCTTTCAAAGCGTTATCATCACATCAGGCACCCTGTCGCCCATGGATATGTATCCGAAAATATTGGATTTCGATCCAGTAGTTATGAGTTCGTTTACCATGACGCTGGCGCGTCCATGCTTACTACCAATGGTATATATTTTTTTGGGTTTTGCTGTTATAATTTTTTATTTCATAAAGTTTTTCCCTCAGATTGTTTCCAAAGGCAATGATCAGGTGGCGATTTCCTCGAAATTTGAGACACGCGAAGATACAGCTGTAATACGAAACTATGGTCAATTACTTGTGGAAACTGCTAAAACCGTGCCCGATGGCATAGTTTGCTTCTTCACTTCCTATCTCTATCTGGAATCTGTAGTTGCCTCGTGGTATGATCAGGGAATTGTGGATACGCTTTTGCGTTATAAATTACTGTTCATAGAGACTCAGGACAATGCAGAGACGAGTTATGCTCTAATGAACTATGTTAAGGTAGGTGACAAATTTAATTATTTAACATTACGAAAAGGTCACAATAAATTTATAAATAAATCCACTCTTTTATTTTTGAGAATAATCTTTTTAAATGGAAATCATAATTTAGTATAAAAGCAAATATAATTCCACTTTTGTTTTGTAGAATTTTAAATTCTGAGCCACACAAATTACGAATGATTGCTGATGTGTGGATTTAGTGTAAATATTTTTCCCAGTCTTCTAGTTGTATTTATTATTGCAATTATTTCTTAATTGAAATACTGTTGACATAGAGCTCAAAACATTTATCTTTAGATCCTATATATTTTTAACATACTTTGAATAATTGAGGAGTCTATCCAACCCAAGACAATGGTTGAAGTAACATCAAATTAAACCCAAACACTTTCCTTATCGAAATAGATGACCTTTAGCCACATAAAAGTTTATTCTAAGAACTTAGTTCATTAAACTATGTTTAGTTCACAGAAAAGTTGGTACATATTGTAGAATCATTCTTCGATTAGATAAAGCAGAGCACATAAAGGTTTATTTTTCGAACGTAAAAATGCAAATATTAAGCGCTAATAACAAAAATAAACTAGAGAAAAGTGCTTTAATAATTCAATGTTTAGTTTAAGAAACATATTGCCTAAAAAACATGTGAGAATTGAAAAATTCCATATAAACCAAAACATTTTTAAATATATTACCAAATTAAAATAAATTTTAAAAATATCAATATTTTTCTATATCCTTTCTACCCAACTCATTCACAGGCCTGCGACTGCGGACGCGGTGCTGTCCTTCTAGCTGTTGCACGTGGCAAGGTCTCAGAGGGTGTAGATTTTGATCATCATTACGGCCGCGCCGTACTCATGTTTGGCATTCCCTACGTTTACACACAGTCGCGCATCCTGAAAGCGCGCCTCGACTATTTGCGTGACCAGTTTCAAATACGCGAAAATGATTTTCTAACATTCGATGCCATGCGTCATGCAGCGCAATGTGTGGGTCGAGCGCTGCGTGGCAAAACCGACTACGGCATTATGATCTTTGCGGACAAACGCTTTTCGCGCCAAGATAAACGAAGTCGTCTGCCCAAGTGGATACAGGAACATTTAGTAGATAGCTTCTGTAATCTAAGTACAGAGGAATGCATGCAGCTAGCTCGTCGTTGGCTGAGACGCATGGCGCAGCCTTTTACGCGCGAGGATCAGTTGGGAATTTCATTGCTAACACTACAGCAGCTGGAGGGTATGGAGAAGGAGAAGCTAGAGCGACAGGCGCAAGGAAAAGAGGGAGTTGGTGGCGAAGTAATGGAACATTAAATCTGTATAACCGCTAATCACTAAGCAAGCCGCTTCTTTTCTGTAAATATACGAAGTAAAATCGTTACTCTAAGTTATAATTTTGTTTGATAATAATACTTACAAGTTCAGAATTTTTTTTGTTTTTTTTTCACTGCTCTTTATTTATTTATAACATTTATTATGTGTGTACTACCAATTAAAACAAAAGCACAACTTAAACAATAACAGCGTTTAAACCGCAACGTGTTCGCAACGTGTTGCTGCATTTGAAAGCCTTCCGGTACTGTCGCTCTTAATGACGCTGTGCCAGCCAGCCCACAAAAACCCGAACCTTGCAATAAGAAGCGAATGAACTTGAAATCTTGTTATATAACAAAGTGTTTGGAAAAAAAAACTAAAAGGTTTGTTTTATAGTGGCTAAATTTATTACTTGCAAATAATTCATTAATCACTAAGCTAAACTGAGCTGTAGTACTGTAATTTATTCTTGAATATATTATTTATAATTTTTTTGTTTTTTTTTTCAATATGAAAACTTGAAATTAGTTCTGAAAAAAATTTCGTACTTCAGCTGTTTTTTGACATCTCTGCACCTTTTCCAATTTTATGTATTTCAGAATAAATCAATCAAAATTCAGAAAATATCATTTAAGATTCAGAATAAATCAATTAAAATTTAGAAATTAAATTTGAAATACAGAAAAGATCAATTAAAGTTCATACAAGTTCGAATTAATCAATTGAAATTCAGAATTATGTTTGAAATACTGTATGAATCAATTGAAATTTAGAAAAGATCAATTAAAATTCAGAATAGATAAATTGAAATTTAGAAATTCCAGTTAAAATTCAGAGTAAATCAATTGAAATCGTTCAATCGAAATTCAGAAAAGATCAATTGGATTTTCTGAAATCTTCTCTGAATTTCAGTTGATCTAATCTGAATTTTAATTGATCTCCTCTGAATTTCAAATGAAATTTTTGAGTATCCATTGATCTATTCTGAATTTCAAAGGTAATTATTGAATATTCATTGATCTATTCTAAATTTTAAACGGAATTTCGAATTTCAATAGAGCTTTTCTGATTTACAATTGAACGATTTCAATTGATTTACTCTGAATTTTAAATGGAATTTCTAAATTTCAATTTATCTACATCAGAGCAGGGGTTGACAAATTTCCTACACTTTCAGCAGAAGTGGGCAAGCAGCTGTAAGCAAAGTGCAATGTCGGCTGATTGATAAATTCGGGGGTGAATCGGAAAGCAGAACGGAAGATTGTGAGAATTAAGATCGAGATGACAAAATCTTGTGTGTGCTGTTACCCGCTTGTAAAAATTTGTCAGTGGTGACATTGTAATGCAGAACGGTAAGCGGAAACAAAATCTTGTTTGTGCTCACTTCTTGTTTGTGCTCACATTTGCTTGGAATTTACAGTTTTAAAAAAAGTGGGCAACGCTGGTCGCTTGGCAATGTGGTTGTTGTTGCTGTTTTATAATTACTCTCTAGTCCAACTGATAACCTGAACAGAATGGCTATGTTCAGACGACAATCAAATGAATGAAGGATTGATCACACCTTTTTTTCTATTTTACTCTCTTTGGCTGAGTTCATATCAGAAGCATGCTGGAATGTTTCATGCATGCATGCTGGAGTAAATCCAAATTTGCTGTTGTTTTTCCAGCTAAAAAAAATTATCTCTTCGGGGCAAAAATTAATTTCGAACATGATCAAAATTTTCAAGATCTGAATCAATCAAACAATATGATGCATATGATTTCGTTCATACGAAAAGCATATGATGAAGTTCATCACTTTTTTTTACTCTTTTACTCTCTTTACTCAAAATTTTGATTACGTTCGAATTTCATTTTCGAGCTTGCAGAGAGCTAATTTTTTAGCTGGAAAAACAACAACAAATTTGGATTCATTCAAGCATTTGCTTCTCGTGTGAACTCAGTCAAAGAGAGTAAAATAGAAAAAAGGTGTGGTCATTTTGTTGTCGTCTGAACATAAAAAAACTACGATGTAAGGATGTTTAAAAAAACATTGTTTACACATAATTGTTTAATAGATAGAAAAACGATAGAATTATGATAATTTTGAAAAAAATGTAACTGATGTAATTTGATTAGATCGAATTAGAATTAACAACACAGAATAACAAGAACCATTTGTAAAAATTCTGAAAGAGGAACATGTTGAGAGTTCATCGCATCTAGTCTGACCTCTCAATGTCGTCACAATTTTTTAAACTGATTTTTAAAGTTTATGTGTTAGTATTTTGTTGCGCCGAGATTCATTGGCTGGAAATGAATCCAAATTTGTTGTTGTTTTTCCAGTTAAAAAAAACCGAACTCTCTGCAAATTCGAAAATGAACTACGAACGTAATCAAAATATTGATGACGCTCAAGACCTGAATCCTTCAGTCAAAGAGAGTAAAAGAGAACAATAAGAAATGATGAACTTCAGCATTTGCTTCTTGTCTGAAACCAGCCATTGATGTTTACAGCCATTTGCCTTATTAGAAATGGAAAACAAAATCCACTTATACTCAGTAGAATTTAAGGTAGAATATGATTGTGTAAAACGCAATCTGAAAAAACCAAATGGAGCGTGTAGCGATGCCAATTCTTGCAAAGTTCTCAAAAATATTTGTGTTTCTATCAATTCTATTTAAATAATGCGGCATGGACAACATTTTAATTCCTCTATTCTTCATTTTAAATATACATACTGTTCCACTGTGCACTGTGAATTAAAAACACGCGTTCCATAGTTAGTTTTATCGATCGAGAACCGATTCGTTTGTTGGCATATCGCCGAATTTCAGATGCGCTGAAGCTGTAGTTCTCATTGTCCGTGAGTCCAAGGTTTCAATCCAAGGTCCAAGGTAGAAAGATGTATCAAAATAGTGACAGAGACCTGAAAACCAGGGACCGTAACGGTTATAATTTTTTTTTTAAAGTCAAGAAATAATCGTTATTTTTTGACCGATTTTATTTCGATCAAAAATAAAAGTTTAATTTTAACTTACTTTTTCGATCAAAATTATAAGTAAAAATTTAAGTTTTATTTTTTGTTCAAAAATAAAAGTTAAAATTTGACTTTTCTTTTTTCGATCAAAAATAACAGTTAAATTTTTAGTTTAATTTTTTCAATAAAAAATAACAGTTAAAATTTGACTTATTTTTCCGATCAAAAATAATGATTTGAAATTTTACAGTGCTAATTCTTATTAACTATTATATAGTTTAAATTTTCAAAACAATAGAGCACATTTTGTATTCTTTTACACCTATATTAGTAACATTTTTGTACAGAGAAAAAAAACTTTGCTATCGATTTTCATATTGTTGAATTGCATCGCTTGGTTGCTTATCGTTGCACATTCTGTTTTTATTAATTTCGCAAACGACGGAGACAGTGACTAGAAGTATATATAGCAATTAAAATTTGACTTTTACCTTTTATCGAAAAAATAAAAGTAAAATTTTAACTTTTATTGTTGATCGAAAAAATAAAAGTCAAATTTGAAATTTTTTCTATTGATCGAAATAGTATCAAAATAATCTATAGTTAAGAATAGTGGAATCGAAATAATATAGGTCATAACGATTACTTCTAACTTACTTACTTACTTAGTTTGCGCTACAACCGTATGTCGGTCTTGGCTTTATCTAAGAATTTGAGTCAGCCATTTCTGTCTCTCGCTTGCCGGCGCCAGTTGAAAGTTCCAAGCTTTGTCAGGTTGTCCTCTACTTGGTCTTTCCAATGAAAATGCGGTCGTCTTCTTCTGCGTTGAATCTGAAGTCGGAATTTTAAAATTCAATATGGTGAATGGGGCTTCCACCTAAATTTCTTTGTATTTTTGCGAATTCTTGTAATTTTCAAATTCTGATAACGGATTCGGATTCAGCGACCCAATTTTACCTAGTGTTTGCATCAGCACCGAATTCGAAAAAATAAAAAATTATGTGGCAATCCTATTAACCATGTGGAATTTTAAAAATTCTAAATTATGTTTGAAATTCTTAAAAATACGTTTTATTAGGTGGCAGCCCTTACTATTTAATTCATTCTATACTTATTTGATTCACTTTTTTTTAGACAATTACATATGAGTACTACTTTGGAAGCTACTTATACTTAAGTAGTTTCCAAGCAAGCCCTAAAAACGGTACGAGGTTTCTCAAGAATCTGTCTTCTTTTCTTAATTTAAAATTTCCTTCAATTGCATCATTAATTCGTGCAATATCTTCTGAAGTAAATTTATCATTATATACCGAAATTAAAGACTTTATCCACTCCATTAAAAATGTTCTATTATCAGAGGTATCATCAAGTTGTAAAGGATGAAAATTTGTTTTAATTCTTGGTTCTATTACAGTATTACAGTATTACTTACTCATTATAGAGTAAGTGGCTCATGATTCAAAAATGTTATTCGTTGCAAATTTCTGATTTGATTCACTGAGTTGTGAACAAATAGTACTCAAGTACTACTAATTTTTAAGTATTTGATGCAGATCTCTGATGTATATTGTACGGCTAGTTAAATAAATTTTATTTTAGTATTATTAAAATCACATTTCAGTATTTCTAAGGAAGTAACATGTGTTCAAAGCATTGTGTTATTTTGTACAGCTAGTTTAAGAAAGGTTTTTATTTAAAAATTTTTTTAAATCACATTCAGGTTTTTCTTAGGTGGGCATCATTGAATTTTTTGTACATTTTCTTAAAATTATTAAAAAAAAATATATAATCTATAGTAATAAAACTCATTTTCTGTTTGTTTGTTTGTTTGGCCTTGATGCAAATCTAAACGGCTGAACGGATTTCGCTCAAACTAGGTAAACATATTAAGTACATTCTAACTCAAAATGTTACTTAGTTAGTTTTTGCCACGCCCCCTCCAAAATTTTTCAACTAACGGTAATTTTGTTATTATAAAACTTTTTAGTATCGGATATTTTTGTGTATTTAATTTTAAAAAATTTTTGCTATTTTGACATAAAAAACACCCACATATATTTAAAATTGGAGAAATTTTCAGTACAACGACTATTTCATAAAACAACGTTGCCTAAGAATGAGAAAAAAACGACATGAAAATCAAAGTTTGGTCTTTCGATGCAAATATCTCCGCTGTCCATTACTATATTTTTTTGTTCAAAAGTTCAATAAAATATCTTCACAAAAATAGGTTGAACTGTACCGTTCGATCAGTGTAACTATGTTTTATAATTATGTCAAAAAAGGTCCAAAATATTGACTTTTAACTCAAAAAATGACTCAAATATTCTTTTTGTTGTAGAAATAAAATCAATTAAAAATTGCACATCTGGCTACCTTTCATATGACAGAGCATTTATTTGCAAAAATTCTTCCAGCCAAACGCAAAAATTATTTTACTGTGTTTGTCATCAAAACAACAAGGTTTGGTTTTGTACGCGAAATTTATTTTTTCCAAAATGTTGTTTTTATATGTTTTACAAAAAAGTCAAGTCTCAAAAATAATTTATGCGAAAAAATTACCGCAATATCTCTTTCCAATCAAAAGTTATGGCTAAAAATCTATTTTTTCATACCAGACTATTAATAAAACTGAGTTTTGTTTTAAAATTCTCTATATAGTTTCTCTAATAGTCGATGTAATGCCTACTCTAAATTTAGTGTGAGCTTTTCTTATATTATTTATATAGAATTTGTTGTCAAAAAGCTTACACTAAATTTAGAGTCGACATTAAAATGACTATTGGTAAGGCCCATTGAGTTGTTTTTTACAGATACCCTGTATTTATTAAATTATTAAGTTTTTGCTTTATTGATGACGTCACTTTGTATGGGAGATGGACGCTAAGTTTTCAGTCGCTCTTTCCAAATTTCAAACTCAGAATGCGTATTTGATATCAAAGCTTGTGTGCAAAGTTTCAAGTCATTTAACTAAATTTTGTCGAATTTGAAGAGATTTTTGCATTCAATATTCCCATACTTGGTATGGGAGATAGGCCCCAGCCGAAGAAAGGGCTTAAGAAGCTGAAGTGGAAGGGAAAGTCTTTAATTCCATTCCTTCCACTTTCAAACCCAGAAGACATTCTTTAAACGTATGAGCTTTTCCAAACTATCGTTACGTACGATTTGTACGAAGAAATCTGTGGTCACAAGGAATAATGAGTAAACTCAAAATATCGTAAAAAAGCGATATGGAATTTACTTAATTGCCAATTTTTGGAAGTATGCAGATATCCATTTTTTTGCCCAGAATTGATCATCACCTATGTCTGCACATATTTTGTCTGTAACGGTTCATATATTAAAAAAAAATGAGTCGTACTTCGTGCAATTAAAATACCGTTTTTTACAATACTTTGAGTTAAGTCGTTTTTTCTTGTGACCACAGAAATATCAAAAAAAAGTATGAAAAAGTTTTATTTTTAAAAAGGTTCTATTATATTTGCGTACTTATTAAATAGCACTATATTAAGTAAAAACAATGACAACAATCGACCCTAAGGATTTTAAGATTGAAGCAAAAATATGTGCTGGCATTACGTTACAAAAGACGGAAGTGATTTTTGACTTGGATTACAAAATTTGCAAAACTCTCTGAATTGGGCAAGACTTTTTTTATACAACTTTTTTTTTAAAAGGGTTTAAAATAGCATAACTTTATTTTCCAAGTGATTGAATTTAAAAATTTTCTCTGGTTTTCTTTTTATTAGACTTTTTGATCTGGCGTTACTCTACTTAAATTTCCATTGTAGTTCAATTGGGTAATCAAGTAATTAGGTAGTTAAGTAATAATATAATTTAGTAATTAAAAAACAAATTTAATATATTTTCTTTCCTTACCATTTTTTCATTATCTTTAGCCAATGCCTTCCATTTTTATTAAAACAAAAATGTTTACGAAACATTTACTAAACATTTACGAAAAAGAAAAACTACATTTGTGAAACAGTGGAGACCATGGTAAATAAATTTTCAATAAATTGCTATAGTTAAAAAAATTAAAATATTTTTCTTAGATAATATCATAAAATAATAAGTTTTTAATAAGTTTTAATTTTTTGGTCACGGTAGACTTTTCTGTGGAAATGCCCATATGCATGTCATTGGGAGGAAGCTTTCCTTAATCTTATCTAGAAGTGCTTCCAGAATTTTTTCAATGAAAGGATTCTAGGAGGTGTTTTTTTAGGAGAACTTTAAGTAAGCATTCAATCGAATGGAATGGTTTTTGTGGTGGTGGGGCTTAAAAAAGCCCACGGAAAATACCTCTTTTCCCGATTTTCTCGCGACTTTGTTGTTGGAAATGGAAAGCGTTTGGGTTTTGTAGGGGGTTTAAAAAAATCCCACATTAAATATCCCTTTTCCTGATTTAAACATTTTTACAGCCCTTCAATGAAAGGATTCTAGAAAGTGTTTTCCAGGAGAACTTTAAGAAGGCATTCGACCGAATGGAATTGTTTTTGTGGTGGGGGGGCTTAAAAAATCCCACGGAAAATATCTCTTTTTCCGATTTTCTCTCAACTTTGGTGTTGGAAATGGAAAGTGTTTGGGTTTTGTAGGGGATTTTAAAAAATCCCACGTTAAGTATCCCTTTTCCTGATTTTTACATCATTTTGGTATTTGAAGTAGGAAGTGGTTGGGTTTTGTTGGGGGTTTAAAAAATCCCACGGAAAATATCTGAAACATATATTTATTTATTTTATTTTCAGTCAACGAACAATGAAGTTCTTACAGACTATGCAATAATAATAATATTATATAAAATAGTACAAATATAAGAAGGGAAAACAATACATTAAAAATGGCTATTTAATAAACTTTTAATTTCGAATTTAGACACAGAAAAATCAATATTACAATGAGCCGGCAAGGCATTAAAATTTGATAACGCTCTATGTACAGGAGAATTTATTGCATAATTTGTTCTACAAGTTTCTAAATAAAAAATATCTGATCTTCGCAACGATCTAGAGGAACATTGAAATTAATTAATTCCAACAAAGCAGGACAATCAATGTTACCCGAACCAGATCATAGATAAATATTAGTGATGAAATTGTTCGTCGACTTTGAAGAGGCTTTAAATGAATAAGTAAACATCGCGCCTTATATGAGGGAATAGGATCCTCGAAGTGTAAAGTTCTGAGTGCAAACCGAATGAAAGACTTTTGGACACGCTCAAGCCGTAAGATATGGATATCATAAAAAGGGCTCCATATGAAAGAAGCATCTTCCAACTTTGAGCGAACTATAGAAATGAAGATAGATTTCAGAGTAAAGGCATCTAAAAAATCTGAACTATTTCTAAAAGAAAATTTAGCATAAAAAATTATGCCAAGATCCTCAACCTCCTTAACGCATGTCAATGGAGAGTTAGCTAATACATAAGAAGTAGGATGAGGTGGACTTGACTTTGAGAAAGTGGCAAACAAGCATTTTTCAATATTGAGACAGATTCGATTTATTATGCACCAGTTAGAAACAGCGTCAATATCAGACTGCAGTAAGTAGGAATCAGATGAATCCATGATTTTGAGATAAATCTTTAAATCATCCGCAAATAGTAGGCATTTAGAATGCATAACAACAGAACTGATATCATTAATGAATAACATAAATAACAGTGGACCCAAAATGCTACCCTGAGGTACACCAGATGACGCTATGAATGAAGAAGAACTATAATTTTCAATAACAACGCAACTTTTTCTGTTGTTTAGATATGACGTCAACCACATTAGGACTTTAGAGTGAAAACCAAGCTTGGCCAACTTATTGATTAATAACGGATGGGAAACTTTGTCAAAAGCTTTGGAAAAATCCATATAAGCTGAATCAACTTGACACCCAGAATGAAAAGCGGAGATACAATATTCCGAAAAACAATAATTATTATAATTATATTTTTTTCTTTTACTTTAATTGAATTTAAATGCTATTCGTATATCTTTCAGAAACAGTTAATGAAAATGCCTCTTGAAAGCACTACTTAATAAGAACGTCTTCTGGAAGCAGTGTCTTTAAGAATGCATGTCACATTTGTATCAAAAATTGTACTGGGTCGTGGTTCTTATTCGATTTTACCAAATTTTAAAATTAGCGTGCGTTAACGAGATCAACGCTTACGTAAAAAATGTTGAAGCATTGAAATGCATTTTGTGGAATTTAAAGAGATTTGACGGCTTTTCAGTTTGTAAGGGAACATAGGCTTGGCTCATTTTCAAAACTTTATCTTAATTTTTTAAATATATGCTTATCACGTTATAGTTACATAACGTTTGCTCTTATTGCTATCGTTCCTGCCTGCCACACTTGCAACGAACAGTGCGCTTTTTTCTATTTTAGGATGACATTTGTATTTTTCCAGAAACTATAAAAGCTAGGGCCATGAAATTTTGTAAAAATGAGTTTTAGTCTAAATTAAGTAACAGCACAAAAAAATTAGAAATCTAGGTCAATTGCATCGCCTACCTCCCATACAAACCATATATTTAAACAAAAAAAAAAACCCGCATAAAATTGCGTATTTATGTTTTTAAGGAGTAAATTTGGTTTATTAAACTTCACTTAAACGTCCTGATAAAAATATTTCAAATCGGACAACTTTTAGATATATCTCCTATAAAACAATATTACCAAATTAACGAAATTAGAAAAAAAAATTTTAAAAAATGTTTGTTAATACAAAATAAGGTCACAACTTGTTTTAAATTATGAATTCTATTTTATTTATTTTTTTTAAATTTAAGAGTACCTACAAATTGTCTTGGAAATCCGTGCATTTTGGGGCAAAATTTGATTTTTAAGGCTTTTTCCAAATTAAGTGGTTTTGCTTAAGAGCAGCTAGCTGCAGCAGGTTTTTACAGAAACAGAAGGTAAAAGTATGATATTTTATGATAGTTATAGCCTTCGACTTTAATAATGCTTAATTAGCTAGATATTTTCGACTAAATTTTACTTAAATTTACATTCCTTGAGAAATGTGCAGTCATATTTCAACGATTTTTCTATTTTTATTTTTTTACATTTTTTACATTTTTTATTGTATTTTATATTAAATTAAATGGCGTTAAAGACATAAAAAAGTTAAAAAAACAAAACCTTGAAATATATCTTGTGCTCGAAGTTATTATTGTTTAAACTTGACTTAATTTTTTGGATTTTATTGAGCTTATTTTTGTTAAAAAGTTTCAACTTTGACGATTTTTATAAAAAAAAAACCCATACAATGCATCAAGTTTTTAATACCATATTCGTAATACAAGTTTTTATAATCTGACGAATAAAAATATTTTTTTATAAAATTTACCCAAAAAATCAACCTCAAATGTCATGAATTTTTTGTACATTTTCTTGAAATTATTAAAAAATAAGTGTAATCTATAGTAATAAAACTCATTTTCTGTTTGTTTGTTTGTTTGGCCTTTATGCAAATCTAAACGGCTGAACGGATTTCGCTCAAACTAGGTAAACATATTAAGTGCATTCTAACTTAAAATGTTACTTACTTAGTTTTTGCCACGCCCCCTCCGAAATTTTTAACTAACGGTAATTTTGTTATAAAACTTTTTAGTATCGGATATTTTTGTGTTTTTAATTTTAAAAATTTTTTGTTATTTTGACATCAAAAACACTCACATATATTTAAAATTGGAGAAATTTCCAGTACAACGACTTTTTCATAAAACAACGTTGCCTAAGAATGAGAAAAAAACGACATGAAAATCAAAGTTTGGTCTTTCGATGCAAATATCTCCGCTGTCCATTACTATATTTCATTCAAATTTTTTTTGTTCAAAAGTTTAATAAAAACACTTCACAAAAATAGGTTGAACTGTACCGTGACATCAGTGTAACTATGTTTTATAATTATGTCAAAAAAGGTCCAAAATATTGACTTTTAACTCAAAAAATGACTCAAATATTATTTTTGTTGTAGAAATAAAATCAATTAAAAATTGCACATCTGGCTACCTTTCATATGACAGAGCATTTATTTGCAAAAATTCTTCCAGCCAAGCGCAAAAATTATTTTACTGTGTTTGTCATCAAAACAACAAGGTTTGATTTTGTACGCGAAATTTATTTTTTCCAAAATGTTTTTATATTTTTTACAAAAAAGTCAAGTCTCAAAAATAATTTATGCGAAAAAATTACCCCAATATCTCTTTCCAATCAAATTTGTTTCAATGATTTTTCTATTTTTATTTTTTTACATTTTTTACATTTTTTATTGTATTTTATATTAAATTAAATGGCGTTAAAGACATAAAAAAGTTAAAAAAACAAAACCTTAAAATATATCTTGTGCTCGAAGTTATTATTGTTTAAACTTGACTTAATTTTTTGGGTTTTATTGATCTTATTTTAGTTAAAAAAGTTTCAACTCTGACGATTTTTATAAAAAAAAACCATACAATACATTAAGTTCTTAATACCATATTCGTAATACATGTTTTATAATCTGACGAATAAAAATATTTTTTATAAAATGTACCCACAAAGTCAACCTCAAATGTCATCCTAAAATTAAAAAAAGCGCACTGTGCGACGCCTAGAGAAGGAGAAGCACATCCATCGCTACAGGTAGATGAAGTTCCTACCGAAAATGAACAAGAGCCAGAGCAATTCGCTTCAGAGTTCAAAAGAAAAGACAAAAATTTGACAAAAAGACTAATGGTCCAGTTATGGTCCAGTTAGCCTCGCATGGCATAGCAGTGCATGGCTTAACAAGCGTCACATCGAAATCTGCTTAGTGGGATTTGTGTGTATCTGATTAAGCACAACATGGCAACGCATGGCAATGCTCAGATAAAAACAGAAATGCATCTCTGACTACATAGATAAACATGGAATATCTATTTCTTTTTAATATCTGTGTATTCTTCTATGTATTTGACGTTTTGGCAAAACAGATGTGAAGTTGTAAAATTGTTTGATCAAGTGCGGTTAATTTATTAAAATAAAATCGTTGTATTCTTCTTTTTTATTGTTTTATTTTGACCATGTGACTATGCTTTGCATAATCACCATTTATTTAGCTGTGTGCTAGCTGCTTATCTGCGTTGCATGCGCTGCTGTGCCATGCGAGGCTAACTGGATCAAACAATTTTACAACTTCACATCTGTTTTGCCAAAACGTCAAATACATAGAAGAATACACAGATATCAAAATGAAATAGATCTTCCATGTTTATCTATGTAGTCAGAGATGCATTTCTGTTTTTATCTGAGCATTGCCATGCGTTGCCATGTTGTGCATAATCAGATACACACCAATCCTATTGAACAGATTTCGATGTGACGCTTGTTAAGCCATGCACTGCTATGCCATGCGAGGCTAACTGGACCATAAACATTAGAAAATAGTTATTTAACCCATTTCTAACCGGTGTTCGATTAATCGAAAGTATAACTTGTCCATTTTCAATAAGTTTTTTAACTATGAAGGTAAATGATATCAGGAAGATCGTTGATATCGCATATTACTTCGTATCATTGGCTATTTGAAAATAATATTCACCATCACCACCAGTAATTTCAAGGCGGTGAGGGGTGTGGTTAAAGCATATCTTGCCAATAGACCTTTCTTGTAAATAATATTAGTAAATAATAAATAAAAGGTATTTCATAATAATGATTAGGTATTTCAGCCAAAAGACAAAGCTATCTTTTGCAATAAAAAAATCAAGACCTTGCAACACCTAGATGAGGTATGAGTCAAAGTTAGTGTTCGATTAATCGTACGTTTTCGCTTATTCCATACCAGAACAACCCATACAAATACGTTATGTCAAATTTTACCAGCAAACGACAGTGTATTACCCATTTCTTTCATGTTAACACGAAAATAGAAATGGGATAAGTGCCCAAGTTCGATTAATAGAACATTTGAGTTTTTGGCATAACGAAAAAAAAAGATGAGTTTTAAAATTTTTTGATGACTGATTTCGAATCAGGGGACCCTAAATACTCTAGAAATATACTTTATATCAAAAATTCAACAATTTTTGCAGAGCGGCAGAAAATGTGTTAAGACAAAAAAAATGTTTAATATAAAAAGTTTTTAAAACGAACTAAACAGTATAAAAACGAAAATTTTTTACTCAAAAAATTTTTTAATTCCTAGGAAATTTTGTTTATTAAAAAATATGTTTACTTTCATACCTTTTTTTCAATGTGAGGGAAAACCTTAAAAAGTGACCCCTTCGGCAAAAAACATTATAATTTTTTTTTAAAAAATAGTTCCAGTGGAATAATCGAAAAGCTTCTTTAGTAAGAGTTTAATGATTTTGTGTGAGCTTTAATTTTTTGACATTGGAGTGGTACGTTAGGGCTATACAAACTGAGATCTAGTGGGTAAGTACAAGAACAGTGTATCTGAGGTCAATGACCTCTGAAGCAAAAATATTTGTCTTCTTAAGACAAAAATATCAATGTATCATACTTTAAGATCGGATAGTTAATGCTAAAGATATGAGGAAAAACGTAAATGGGCGACCCCTACGTTCGGTCCAAAAAAAATTTTTTTTTTCGGAATTGCCTTTCAAAAATGCTTCGGATAAGCTGGTGTGCGGTAAACTGTATTTTGTAGGTACATTATAGTGCGCATGAAACAACTGCTGAGGCAAAAGCATAATTCTTTTTGTTTTGTTCTTCTATGGTCCTGATGCTTGTACAACTTAAATTGAGTGAACTTCGAACTGGGACCTACGTAAAATATAGTCTCTGAGGAATTAATTAAAAAAATACATGATTTTTCAAGAAACGTTTCTTAAGAGTTTACTGTAAGATCATTATTAAATTTCAATTTTATTTTTTTTTAATCTTCACAAAGGCGACTTTCGCCACCGGATAAAGTTAACTAAATTACTTTGTACCAAACTCGTGTGATTGTACTCTCATAATTTTAAGGAAAAAAACTCATATCCTCTTATCAAATCATTGTTCGCTTCGCATTAATCGGCTGATAGGCCAATAATGTTTTGAATTGGGTCATAAAATTCTTGATTTTCGTTTGGAAAAACAAAATTTATAACTTTTATGAAATCACTTTATTACAATAATAATGGTTGATTATACGATTAACTTGCTTATCAAGGAAGTTGCAAAATTAAAGGTCATAACTGACAGCTGCAACACCTATTAAAACCATATAAGCTTTCCTTTGTTTCGAAACGAGCTGATAGCTAAGTTAAAAACGATAGCCCCAAATTGAGACATACAAAATTTGTACCAACTGTTTTTTTAATTGCGTATTACCTACACCTATAACCTACAAAATTGCTTCCAATTTCAAGAATTTTAGCATCATTAAATGATATAAACACTGTGGAGCGATGAAAAACAATGTAGTTAGAAGAGTAATTGTCGATATAATTAACTGCAAACACATTTTATGAATCAAATTATTCAAGAATCTGAAAGAAGATTAGCCCTTTTTTGTATAATCATGCTATATTAATTGTATTAAATGACAAAGAAATTGTTTTTGAGATTTGTTGTGAAATTTATTTTTTCCAAAATGTTGTTTTTATATTTTTTACAAAAACTTCAAGTCTCAAAAATAATTTATGTGAAAAAATTACCCCAATATCTCTTTCCAATCAAAAGTTATGGCTAAAAATTTTTTTTTTCATACCAGACTATTAATAAAACTGAGTTTTGTTTTAAAATTCTCTGTATAGTTTCTCTAATAGTCGATGTAATGCCTACTCTAAATTAAGTGTGAGCTTTTCTTATATTATTTATATAGAATTTGTTGTCAACAAGCTTAAACTAAATTTTGAGTCGACATTAAAATGACTATTGGTAAGGCCCATTGAGTTGTTTTATACAGATACCCTGTAAGAAAATCAACTAATTTAAAAGTAGTTGAAAAAGTAGTTTTTTGTCAACCACAACTAGTTTAAATTCTGACTTTTTTCCATAGAACAAACTAACATATTTTGTATGGTGATGTCCGCTAAATAAGTCAATTGACTTTCATCTACATATGTTTTCAACTACTTGTTAAATTAGCTGAATTTAAATTATTTTTTAACTACTTTAAAATAAATCAATTGAAAACCGCATATATTTTCAACTACTTGTTAAATTAGCTTAATTTAAATTATTTTCTTAACTACTTTAAAATAAATCAATTGAAAACCGCATCTATTTTCAACTACTTGCTAAGTTAGCTGAATTTAAATTATTTTTTTAACTACTTTAAAATAAATCAATTGAAAACCGCATTTATTTTCAACTACTTGTTAAATTAGCTGAATTTAAATTATTTTTTTAATTTACTTTAAAATAAATCAATTGAAAACCGCATTTATTTTCAACTACTTGTTAAATTAGCTGAATTTAAATTATTTTTTTAATTTACTTTAAAATAAATCAATTGAAAACTAGTTAATATTCCACTTACTGAAGATGAATTAAAAAGCATAAAAATTTTAAATTTCTATGCATCCAAGAGATCATTTATTTTATTGTTTTGAAAAAAAAAATTCATATAAGTGAAAGCCTAAAGCTAATAATATTTGATGAAATATCATGGTTAAATATATTTAAACTTGTAATTTAATAAAAATTTGCAATAAAAACATGTCAAAATCAGAGTAATTGCCGTCTTTATATAATTCAAAGTAGTTTTTAAGCCACTTGTTTTGAAGTAGTTTTTCAATTACTTCATATATAACGCAATAAAAACTATTCAAAATTGAAGTGGATGCCGCCTTAACATAGTTCAAAGCAGTTCATAAACTAGTTAATTTTAAATTAGTTTTTTAATTAGTTGTTTTTAAAAGCAAGTTAGTTTGTTCCTATAGGGTAATTTTACAATAGAAAGGTTTTTATTTAAAAATTTTTTTAAATCACATACATTTTTTCATTGAAGTTTTTGTTGGAATATTTTAGAATTTATTTTTTTTTGTAGAGGTAATACAGGGATTTTAGGCCAATCCCGGGACTGTCGGGACTAAGAAAAGTCCGGGATCCCGGGATTGGGTGCCCTAGTATGGGGATTGTTTATGACCTTGCGGTGAGAGGATAAAATTTTGCAAGTTCGGATTATTGAAATAGTAACCGAATTAAATGCTGAGCGCAATAATTTTACAAAGCATGTTAGTCAAATTGAGCAGCTATTGCTGCTTTTGAAAAAGCTGAATCGTAAACTGATAACTACCCGACATCATCGAAGGGTCAGCAGCTTGAAAAAGATGACATTTTTTGTCTTTTGGCGAAATTTAAGGGAGGAAATGGGAGCCATTATTCATTAATTTATTGGTAAAAAAATTAGTTCCATTCATTGTTTATTCATTAATGATTCTGATGACTGGACATGCAGAGTACGTAAAATGAGTTGTGAAATTGTATTAGCGAAAAGTATTTATCCATTTAATGTTTTTTAACTTTGATCAACTCTTTCAATAAAAATAAAAAAAAACTAATTTCACAGGCGATAATAGTTATAATAACTACATTATCAAACAACAACTAATTTGAAATGATTGATACAAAGCCGATGATACACTCAGTTGTCGTTAACTAAAGCTTTCTTCGAGCAGACGACTTCATCACACATCTGCCAAGTGCTTCACAAGAATTGGTGTGAGGTCTGTAGGTATGAGGAAAACCCCCAAGAAAAAAAAATTAAAACTCATTCTTAACAATCATTATTTTGGTGTCATGCCTTTCATGACGCATGATAGTCATTTATTTAACGTTGTTACTATTTTATATGGCATGTGCTTTACTTATAAGTTGCGGTTATTTAGGCACAAAAAACAACTCAATTCTTGAGGACCATCAAGAAAAATCGGAAGCTGTACGCAGAGCGTGAGAGTGGCAATACACATTAGCAAAGAGCTTCGACAGAGACTTCTCTGCACACGACTTCTTAGCAAAGCTTTGGTGAAAATGAGCTTTTTGGTGCTCCATTAAAATTGCTGCTGCTGCTGCTGTTGCTTGCTCCATGCTCAGTTCAGTGCGCTCAATTAAGTGTTGCCAATATAAAGCTGCTGCTCAACAGCAAATATAATAACAACAACAACAAAACATTAACTTTATTAGCCAAGCATTCGCAAGAGTGAGAACGATTTCCTGAAGTCCTCGAAACGAATTCGATAGCCAACGAAAAGAAAAAAAAACATACATCGCACGTTTATAAGTATATCATAAAACAATTCTGTATAGTGACTGACTACAACAACAACAAAAAGAACTTTCGATTTTTCACAATAAAAAGGTTTCAACTTAATAACAAACCGTTTAGTCGATAAACGTAGTGGAAAGTGAAACAACAGCAACGCGAACGCGAACGCAAACAAAACTGCGAGGCAACAATCTGTTCAGTTAAAAAATAGTTAAAATAGTTACAAGAAAATCGCGTTAAATACAAGTGTAATAATATTTTTTTAACAACTCTTCATCTCTTTCAAATTTTTTGCTTCAATTCTTCTAAACTAAATTCAAATCAAACAAAATGAAACAACTGAGTGAAGTTCAAAATTGTCAGCAGAATGGCAGCAGCAGCAGCTGCAACGGCTCCTGCAACGGTCATGTGGAAACGTCAACTGAAAACGACAAACAGCTGATGTCGTTGAGCAGCACAGCCGGTACAACTAGTGCCCAAAATGGAAAACTAAGTTTTCTCAAAACAACCACAACAGCAGGTGGCAACGACAGCAACAATTGCAAACAGTGTCAAACTAGCGGTAAGTTCAAGAAAAAACTGGTTATTTTTGGTTTAAAAAAATGTTCGAAACAATAGGGGTATTCACGATTCAGTGCACTTGCCTGTGCAGTTGAGGACTTGTGCACTTTACAAAAACAAAATGTACGTTCGTCAAAAATCTGCACAAGTGCTTTTCTACTATTACCTTCAACTTGAGGACTTGAGCAGTTGTTCACTTGTGTGCATTGAAAAATGTTGACAGCTTTGAAATGGTGATGGTGATGGTGTGTTCACGAAAACCTAACTGCACAATTGCACAAGTGCTCAAGTCCTCAGCTGCACAGGCAAGTGCACTGAATCGTGAATACCCCTAATGAAAATTGAGATCGTTATACGACAAATGTAAATGAAACAATTTGTGTTGTTAGTTTGGTTTTAAGACAAACCAAGAGGAATTAAGAATATTTTGAGAGTGAAGGCACTTTTTATTTTTATAAAAACTATTTTTTTATTTTATAAAATGAGTATATTTTTGGTTTATTTTGTAATCAATTTGCAAAATGTTGAAACATATTAACTTACTAGCAAATACCCGCTGCTTCGCCTGCGATAAAAATATTAAATACCTTGTAAAAATTTGAAATCTTAAAACTAAAGTATTTTGTTTTATCTTCAAATGCAAAATATAAAAATATTTGTGTTTGTTTAATAATTAAAAAATGATAATGATATTAAAAAATTACTTTATTTCAGGGACTGAAAATAACTGTTATTTTATAATTTTCAGATAAAAAAGGCATAACGAAAAAGTTGCCGGTGGACTTTTTTAAATAAACCATTATAATCGTAATGGTAGCAGCTTCGAGAATATTAAACGCCTTTTAAATTTTCGCCTGTTGCTATAAAAGTTAAATTTAACTGTTATTTTTTGCTTTTTATTTTTTCGGGCAAAAATAACTGTTACTTTTGCCTTTTATTTTTTAGTTCAAAAATAACACTTATTTTGTGCCTTTTATTTATTCGGTCAGAAATATCAGGCAATTGCATTTTTTCAAAGATCGCTAGACTATATAAAATACAATTAAAACTAAAAAAAGTGTTATAGCTCAAAATGTGCGTGCTGCTGAGACAATGAAAATTGCATTAAACTTTTTTTTTGTCGTTCAAGCGGCCTTTAAAAAGAGTTTTAATTGCCTGATATTTTTGACCGAAAAAATAAAAGGCACATAATAACTGTTATTTTTGACCTAAAAAATAAAAGTTAAAAGTAACAGTTATTTTTGCCCGAAAAAATAAAAGACATAAAATAACCAGTATTTTTGTCGGAAAAAAATTAAAGTTAAATGATAACTGTTAACATCTGATTTTTTTGTTAAAAACCTTCATACAGTTATTATTACGCTGACATAAATTTGCTTGACTTTATCTGTATTTTGATTTTTTCCTTTGAAAGTCCTGCATAACAGGATTATAAAAAATATTGGTAAAAAAAATTTTTATATTTGCAATCAATAAATTTAATTTTTTTAAACTTTGATTCTGCATACGAATATTTTCTAAAGTTTTGAAAAATTTACATTATTATGGCATTAATCTTTTGGCTATATCTCAAAAACTATAGGTTTTCTCAGTACAACGCATTTTTTATGAAAAGTCGTTAATTAATAAAAATAACGATAAACGAAAGATTTTTCGAAAATATATTGTATGTATATCTAGTACAGTAAGTAATGTTTATAACGAACTTCAAGGGTTTATAACTTTAACCGTTATTTTTCGCAACCAACGACTTTTCATACAAAAATACGTTATACGTATACGATGACTTTGTTCGTTATAAGCGATAGATCGTTATAAGCGATATTTTATTTTTGGCTATTTATTAATTTTTTTTCTTAGTTTTATATAAAAAAAATCAACAAATAGATAAGCAATTAAAAATTTACTATTTTGTATGAACTTCAGCCGGGACTTAAATTTTGGTTCGTTATAACCGATAGTTCGCAATAAGCGATGTCGTTATAATCATTACTTACTGTATATTCAAAATTTCCGTTATTATGACATCAAAACTGTTGCGATATCTTGAAAACTACAAACTTTCTCAGTATAACACATTTTCTTTAGAATTAGAATGAGAAAAAACCGACTGAAATTTAAATTTTTTTAGTTTTAAAATCGCCATTTTAAAATCGATGTTCATCTAATTTCCTTTGTCTGAAAGGTTCATTAAGTTGAGTCCATTTGGACAAATGAGAAAAAATTAACCGTTACTTCACCAATTCAATGTTTTATATTGTTTTCACACATCCTTTAAAATATGTAATCAATTTGTTCTCAAGAATAGGCCAAAAGTTATTTTTGTTTCAATTTTTTTTTTCAATTTACATTTTCCCCACTCTTTAATACGCATCATTTATCTGAAAAAATTGCTTAATTTTGACACAAAACTTTAAAAACAGTTTCTATCTTAAAAAATCATGGGCCACAACTATTATTTTTTTTATAAAATTTTATTTTTTAAAAATGTTATTATATTTCTTACAATGTTCCACAGCTTAAAAAATAATTTCTGTGAAAAAATAATTCCAAATATTACAAACTACATTCAAATTTTAGTATTAAACTACGTTATCATTGGGTCAAATGACTCATTTCAGCCCATTCAGCTAAATGAGAAACGAAGTCATTTCATTTCCCATACAAATTCTCAGTTGCAATTAAACTCATTTAACCGTAGTAAAACGTTGGTGTAGAAAACTACATTTTTTTAAATTTTTAGTCCTCTGTTCAGTTTCATGTGAAATTCCACTCAAATCTCTATACAAAATATTCTACACGAAATTTTCACAACATTTTCGTCAGAGCACTACTCTGTTGCGCTGCGTGAAATTATTGCAACATGTTTCTGAGCAACATTTTTTCACGACAATTTAATTGTACTGGCTATTTATTTTGAAGTAAAAAGAGAGACATCATATGAAATTTCCCAACTCATTCTCTGAGTCTCTCTGAGAAACGTTGCTATAGGAACTGCTCGCAACAAACTTAAGTCAGAAATTTCACGCAACAAATAAATGAATGTTGTCAGCGAAATTTCACGCAAGTCAACATGAACAGAGAGAGTACTATGCTTAAAGCTCTGTTCAGTTTCATGTGAAATTCCACTCAAATCTCCATATAAAAAGTGACAGCTGCGAAACAAGCATGGAAATTTTCACAACATGTTCGTCAGAGCAGTACTTTGTTCCGCTGCGTGAAATTATCGCAACATGTTTCTGAGCAACATTTTTTCACGACAATTTAATTGTACTGCATATTTATTTTGAAGTGAAAAAAGAGATATCATATGAAATCTCCAAATTTATTCTCTGACTCTCTGAGAAACGTTGCCATAGGAATTCCTCGAAACAAACGGTAAGTCAGAAATTTCACGCAACAAAAAAAATTGATGTTGCCAGCGAAATTTCACGTAAACGAACAGAGTACTAGGCTTAAAAGTGTGAACAGAAATCACTTTTCTTGAAGTATGGTAATTATTATAATTTTACAAAATATTTTAAAACTTCAATTCCTCATCTACAACTCAAAGTGGACTTATGATGTTTTTCTCAACGTAGGACAACGGTTAAAATAATTGAATAAAATTGGATACGTTTTTAAAACTTATTTCAAACTATTTCGAACCCATTCAATGGAGAATGTATAAAAAAACACCGAGCACACTAAAAACAAAGGAAAACGTCAAACAACAAATCATTTTATACACGTGTATCATCATCAATATCAACCAGTAAAAACAACACAAAGAACTAGTCAAACCAAGTGAGATTCTTTCACAAAAAACAACCAATGTAAGCACTTTTGAATGATTGATTGAGTCATTTGGCCCAATTTTAACGTAGTATCATACGACCAAAACTGTTTGAAATATAGCATTTTTATTGATTTTTGGGCGGTTAAAGGGGGCGTGGAAATTTTTAGTACAGCTGTCGAAAGTAACCAGACAAATAAAATTACCAAATTTTTTTCTTGTACGACCAAAACCGTCTGAAATATAGCATTTTTAGCATATTGTCGAAGTGAAAAGTAGGAGTGGTAAAATATAAATAGCCTATCACAATTTCGTTTAAATAACAAATCGTTTGGTACCAATATCGTCTAAATCGGTTCGGTGGTTCTCGCGTGATTGTCAAACATCCGTGCAATGTCACAACGCTTTTAATAGTATAGATAGATAGATAGTATAGATTGATAGACTAATACAATCTCAAGTCGGGAAAAGTTAGCTGGCAAGGCTACAAAACATAATTTATGCATATAACTGAATTCTGTAACTCCCCTCAAAACATTTTCAAAGAAAATTAATCAACACTGTATGACCCAGAGTTGGGCGTAGTGCAATAAATTTGCAGTTTCAGCTTACATATACTGATAGTGTAAAATTATTCTCTATCTTCTATTATTTTTGACTGCTGAATTGAAAAATAAAAGCCTCACTATACATGAGTGATAGTGATAGTGAAAAATTTCTCACTCAAATTCATGTAAGAAAAGTGGAAAAAAAATGTTTACAGCTTAGTGGAAAATTTTTATTTTGCACTAAATAAATAGTGCAAAAAAAAATACTTGCACTAATAGTGGTACAGCACAGAAAGTTATCACTCAATTGAAAGAAAACAGTTTACTTGTAGTATTGAGTATTTAAATATTACACAGAAATTTGTGTGTTTCTATGCTATTCTTAGTAAAATATAAAAATATTAAGTAAAACAAGAAAAATAAGCTATGCTAACAATTATTTGCTGTAAGCAATTTAACTTTCATGAAACTATTATTTTAAATAACTCCAATTTTATATAAACTGTCTATCTGATCCTAGCTTGGTGATGCTCATTCAGAGCTGTTGTTGTTGTTTTCTTCGTAAACATATATGACCAGAAGCTCGAAAAATAGTTTTTCTTAATTATAGATTTTTTTTAATTCAAGTCTAACTGAAATAGTTTTAAAACCAGTCATATTTGAAAGTTGAGTGGAAAAACTTTCAATTGCAGCTTTCATTTAGTGGCTGTTCAAATTTTGCACTATTTGAGTGTAGTGGAGATTTAGTAACTACCACTCAATTTAGTTATAGTGCAACAATAAAATACTACCACTAAAATTCCTAGTGATAGTGAAGAGTTGCTTTACTATCACTAAGCTGGTAAAAAAATGGTGAAAAATAGAATTTCTTTCAATATATTTTAGTGCTAGTGAAAGGCTGAGTGCACTCAACATTAAGTGCACTACGCCCAACTCTGGTATGAACGCAAGAATCTCCCTGAAAGCAACTACACAACATGGCTGTTGTGTTATAATGTGAGAAGCTCTCGTGACAAAGCATCCTCAACTTTACCGCGGCCGGGCAAAATAAAATTTGCAAAAAACAAATAGTTTTCGCTCCACCTAACTGTAAATTCATATGTCAGTTTTTGTTCCAGCTTTAAATATTTGTTTTTTTTTAACTATTCGTCTGCATTTTTACATGTCCGTCTGTTTACCTGTAATCCACATTATTCGTCTGTCGGTATGTTTGCTTTTGACAGCCCGTCCACTACACATTTATTTAATTTTGCAATATAAATCAGAGCACAAGAAAAATCACCTCAAGTCTTATAAGAATTCTGCAAAAAGCTGTTTGCTGTGTAAGGTAGAAGTCACCAGTTGCTTAGCGGCCATGCCTGAACAAATGTAATTCAGAACTGTGTACAAGTGGTGGAGGCCTCGCAGCTACATTATATTTAAGAAATACTTCGTTACGTCATGTGTAATTTACCACTGGGTTATTTTCAGTATGCTCTTTGAAGCGCTCATTAATACATACTCAATATGGGAGAGTATAAATGTGCAAAGCTACACGCATGTCACACTTAGCGGACACGGACAAATTTGTTGTTATTTTCGCTGGTAAAATAAAAAACTGGAAATTAAGAGTGCTTCTTTTACCCGTGAAAGCAACAACAAATTTGTCCGTGTCCGCTAAGTGTGACATGAACCAATAGAAACAATGAGAAACAATGAGAAACTCTATAGCAGAGGAAAAGAGAGATAAAGCTTTATGCTGCTTGTATGTCTAACAATTTAATGAAGCAATTTTTTTTTTGGCTACTTTATAAATTAATATTGTAGTAACTTTTGAGAGTGGTTTTAAAAAAATAAAGGATGCAAGATTTTAAGTTAAGCATGTAGCTTTATATCAGTGAAAGAATTACTAAAATCGGTTCAGTAGTTTTTAATTTAAGCATCGTCGCAGATACGTGAGAAGCCTTTTATATAATATGTATAAATATGTAAGTATAAGTACAGAAGTATAGATGTTTATAAGTATATAAGGTAAATATACCTTAACATAAAAATGAGCATTTCCACAGAAAAGTCAGCCGTGACCAAAAAATTTAAACTTATTATTTTATGACATTATCTAAGAGAAACATTTTAATTATATCAATTAAAGCAATTCATGCATAAATTCATTTACCATGATGATCAAATCGTCTGCACTGTTTCACAAATGTAGTTTTTCTTTTTCGTAAATGTTTAGTAAATGTTTCGTAAATTTTTTTGTTTAAGTAAAAATGGAAGTCATTGGCTAATGAAATTAAATTTTTAATTTCACCTTTTTTCCTTAAATTAAATTAATTTTCTTAACAGAAGTAATTTTTTTTTAGTGTTCATTTATTTTCTCAGAAGTGTTCTTCAGGAATATAAAGATGTTTATCAAGTATACTTTTACATCAAATTTTACATCAAATTTAAAAGATAAATGTTAAGATGTTAAGAATCGATTGGTGACCTCTCTATCTCTTGTTAAGCGTCTCTCTATCGTTGAGCGTCTTCATACTGCTTGTTTAAGTCTTTCACCTTATGCAACGTTTACATTGGGCCAAATGACTCATTTCAGCTCACTCAGCCAAATGAGAAACGAAATCATTCCCATTTCCCATACAAATTCTCAGTTACAATTCATCTCATTTGAAGCAAATGAATGAGATTGGATACGTTTTTAAAACTTATTCCTAACACTTGCGAACGCATACAATGGAGAATGGATAAAAACACCGAAAACACTAAAAACAAAGGAAAACGTCGAACATAACAAACGTCATCAACATATAAACCAGTAAAAACAAAACAAAGAACCAGTTGTCAAACGAAATGAGTTACTTTCGCAACAAAAAAACATATGTAAACACTAGTTCGTAAACTTTTTTTTTGTAAAAATTTTGGGGTACTGCAGCGGAATTCGAAAGTTCGACACAAAATAGAATTTTGAGAATTTTTTCAGATTTTTTGAAAAAGGTTTAGAGAGGTCGCTCAATGTCGTTTTATCCAAAAAAGTAGTTTTTCAAAATAATACTTGTGCTTTCTAACCAGAATGTGTGCCTAACTACATAATACAATGTTTCATCGATCTTATTTGTAATGAAAAATGTTCAAATTTTATTTCCATGGGCTTGAAATAGGGGTTCCAACTTTTTTTCGGACAAGAGGGTCAAAAAAGGGAGCTTTTAACATTTTCTGTCTTTTTGTTTTAAACTTAAATTTCTCTAAATTTTCGACCTTAAAAAAAAACAGGTCCTCTTTCAAGCCCAAAAAAATAAAATCTGAAAATTTTTGTTTCCAAATAAGTTCGTTGGAACTTTATATTTTTCAGCAAAGCACTTATTCTGGGTAGAAAGCACAAGCATTATTTTGAAGAAATACTTATTTGAAAAAAACGACCTTGAGCGACCTCTTTCGAAAAATCTGAAAAAATTCTCAAAATTTTTTTTGTAACGAACTTTTGAATTTTGACCAAAAAGTTTGCGCCTTAGTAAACACTTTGAATGACTTCATTTCAAAAGAGTAATTTTTCCCAATTAAACGTAGTAATCCGATACTATCCTCCATCATAAGGAATCGAGGACATCGTCGACGCTGACGCCTTCTTCCGCGGATGGATCTCTAAAAATGTGCAGTTTCGCACAACGAATACCTAACCTAAGGCAATTGGCTGCTTTCTCCAGAGCGCTAAAGCACTCGTCTGAGATGAGCAGCAAGAAAGTTATGCTATTACGTTGGTTGTCTTGATAACCGACCAGTTGTTCATGGGGATATCCGGGTTGTGCAGTTGAAAGATTTCGAGTAGCTTGCTACTCTCAAGCTTAATCTTGGGCAACCAAATACGAGTACGAGGCCTCCTTTGAATATCCTTAGCCGGGATTAGCTTACGGATTAAGCCATCCCATCATACTATTTCATACCCAGTGTGAGATTTGGCACAGAATACACCACATCCATCCACAGCAGACAAGAATGGGAAGACACGGTGGTAGAATTCAACGGCAATCTCCAATTTTATACTGATGGTTCAAAAATGGAAAACCCAACTGGATCAGGTGTATACTGTACAACGCTACAAATCAAAAAGTCCTACAAACTCCCAGACTACTGTAGCATTTTTCAGGCAGAAATATAAGCTATTGAAATAGCTGCACAGGCTATTCATAGAAAAAAGCTTACCCCCACAAGGGTAGTAATCTTTGTGGATAGCCAAGCGGCCATCAAAGTGCTGAATAGTAAAATGACGAAGGCTCGAACGGTACAGAACTGTAAACCGGCCCTGAACAGTATCTACAATACACACACAATGTCACCCTCTGATGAGTTCCCGGACATAGCAATATCGAAGGGAACGACGCAGCGGATGAGCTGGCTAGGGTGGAGTAACCACAAGTACAAACAGCTAATACAGATGTGTATATTCCAATAGGCGTCGTCAAAAGGAGCATAGATTTTAAAGCCAAAGATAACGCTAACACTAACTGGGCCTCCAGAGGTGACTGCAACTCGAAGGCTCTGGCCGGAGCTAAAGAAAGAGAGAGCCGAAAGCCTTCTGCTTTTGGCCAAACGAGAAATCCGGATTCTTGTTGGAGTTCTAACAGGTCATTGCCCCATTGGGGTAGTGGCCAATAGAATAAACATAACAGACCCAGACTTCTGTCGGAGCTGCAAGGATCCGGAAGAAACAGAGACAATAACTCACCTTCTATGCGAATGTTCAAGTCTATAGAACCTTCGACCAGATTAGACCTGGACGATTTAGCGAACACACCAGTGCTAGACATCTGGAGGTTCATAAAAAGCACAGGCTGGTTTGAGGAATAATCGATATTATGGTTAACATGGCACCACAAAAAATAAAAAGGAATTCGCAATGGATCTATAGGCTCCCGCAGAAGCGCCGGCAACAGTGCACGACCCTATTTACCTAACCTAACCTAATCCATCCCATGCGTCTCTGATCTTAGAGACGTTATCCATCACTTCTTGGGACCGATTTTGTTTTGAGCTGGAGCCGGCAGCAGGCTGAGTGGCCTGGTACTTCAGGTACTCGTAAATCGTAGCCTTCTATTTCAGACTATCTTCCGTATCGCGCTCCTGAACCGTACCCTGCTCAGCATTGAATCGATCTTGGTAAGAATGTACAGAGCCCTGGTATAGTTTGCTTTCAGTTGCACGCCGTGGGATTTCCTGCTCCTCGGACCACTATGGCTGGTGGTCTCATTGGAGAAGGATGTGGTTGACAGGAAGGCCCAGGATTACTATGGCTGGTACTCTCCGTGCCTTCGACGATTGTCTCCTGACTAGAGGCAAGCAGCTCATCTGTGCTATCCCCTAATTTTTTGTTTGTTTGTGTCCATCTGTTTCCTTTGTCACCGGAGCAGAGCGGGAGGCTATGAGGTATATAGGGGAAACCAAGATCCACCATGGCGAGCCAAAATACCATGGTAAGACCAGTGTTTCTCTTTGAATCGGCCAGGTCAGAGAGAAGATACGCTAGAATACAGCACAGATTACCCTTAACTGCAAACTTAAAACTCGGTGGGCATTATCCCTTGACCCCAGAGTTAAGGGTTAGGAATAAGATTTGGTTCATTGCTCAACAACAGCTTGTATGGCATGGGTGACCCTACCAGGAACCAAGGCTCTCGTCATAATAGCCCGTTGTGTCATTGGAACCTAAGCTTCTACACCACGCCAAGGTATTTGTCCAAATTAGTAGAGGATCCAAAGTGTAGGGCTGCAATTTTTCCAATTGACCATTGAGCTGGAGTTAGAGTATTATGGTCCTTTACAATAACGATATCATCGACATGAATATTATCTTACCTTTATGACCATTTTGGTCATTTTGAAGTTGTGTTATACATAAATTGATTGGACTACTTTTTCCAAAACTGTTCAACGAGGCCCTGAATATACTTATAACCAACGTTTTAAAAAATTTTTATTTGAATTTTCTAAGTTTTCATCTGGAACAGTTTTCATCTGGGACAGTTTCCATCGATCGAAGAATAAGAAAATGAGCCGGCGCTAGGGGATCCACATCACCTTCAATTTTATTGCCGTGAGTTTAAGCATCCTTCTATTACGTTTGTGAATGTACACATGAACATGCATACGATTTTTTGTGGATTTAATGCCAGCTTTCCACATTCTACCGAAGTGAGGTCCAGCAGGTGGGAAAAATGCCATTGTATTTACTGAATTGACATTTGATTAGTAACTGCTTTTTGTGTTGATGATCTATTAAGAAAATCATACAGATCATCTGAGTACAAATGACGTGGTTTCCACGGCGGATTACGAAGCAACGAAGCGCTGCGATAAAAGCTGCAGCTGTCAAATCTATGACTAATTCGAGGTGAATCGCCTTTGTAACTTGACTTACAAAAAGAGCTAACCAACATTTGTATGTTTTGGAACCGCGTCTCTTCCATGACCGGACATGTGTTGGTCTGTATTCAACCTCAACGCTCAGAAAAGCGGAACCACCATTTTCTAGTCGATATCGAGGAATATTGCCCATTTACGCATTTCGAGGAAGGATTCGAGGATGTATTGGTCTAGTGTAATCAACCTCAACTTTCAGAAAATCGGAACCACCAGATTCTAGTCGATATCGAGAAATGTTGCTCATTTACCCATTTCGAGGAAGGACTTACCTCGAAATCTTTAACGTGTTGCGTATTTATAAACACATTGTTTTATTGTGTCTATGACTCCAGGTATAAAGTATTTTAATCCAAGAAGGTATTGTAGCTGTCGATTTCTTGCATGAAGATACCAAAGATGATAGTCTCTGTTAATGAGATCGGTCAAGTGGTTATTCTTACTGAGGATGTAAGTATGTTTCTGATTGAAATTGTCATTAATATTATCAATTCTTCCACCGACTCTGAGTAAGACCTGAAATATGTTTTATCAGTTAATAAAATATTAGTAAAATAAAATTACTTATTATTTAAAAGAAGTTGTATCTGAATATCTTGTCATCATATCAAAACTAAATAGTGTTCGTCTATAGTGATTATCGTCGACAGATAATCTTTTTCATTAAATCAAATATTTCATATTGGTCGTTTTTGGGACATAGCTCTTTCATCTTCTCTACAGTTGCTTGCATGTCTTCCAAATCAATTGTTTCTGAAGAAATATAAGAATAACGTTTTCTTTGCTTTGAATTCTAGAATGATTGCATAGCGATATGTGTATGATGGTGCGCAATCTGATAGCGAAAAAACCACTTCTAGTAACGGGATTGCAAAATATATTCTAAAAATTGCTTAATTACTTTTTATTTGCTAGGGTAAGGTTTATATGATAACCTACAAAGTTATCAGGATCACGAGTTTCGCATAAAGTTAAAAAAATAATAGCGGAAACTTTCGCACACGATATTTTATTTCAATTGTTGACTAGGTTCGATGAACTAAGTGAATAAAGTGTGCAACTATTAAATTTATCAGTTAAGCTCGAAACGGTATTTGAAGAGTATAAGTTTCGTTAAGAACTTCTAATATACGCTTGCATTCAGCGTGGTCTTCTAAATATTTTCTCAATTCCTGAATATGGAGACGTTTTATGGAGTTTAATGGAGAAAATAATTAATAATAATTAAAAATTATATTTTTTAGAATTATAAAAAAATATAAATAATAATATTTAAAACTTTCATATCATATTCTGATCATAAACAGACTCAAATAAAGTCTAGAAACTTACTGATTGTAAGATAGTGAGTGGGCCTTACCAATAGACGATTTAATGCCTACTCTAAATTTAGTGTGAGCTTTTCTTATATTATTTCTATAAAATTCGTTGTCAAAAAGCTTACACTAAATTTAGAGTCGACATTTAAATGACTATTGGTAAGGCCCAATGACTTCTAATTTCAGTCTTTTTGGGATAGACACAATAAAACAATAAGACCTTTCTAAAGGTGCAACATAAGCTATCCTTACTTGCTTACTTAGTTGGTGCTACAACCGTATGTCGGTTTTGGCCTCATCTAAGAATTTGCGCCAGCCATTTCTGTCTTTTGCTTGCTGGCGCCAGTTGGAAATTTCAAGCTTCGTCAGGTTGTCCTCTTTTTGGTCTTTCCAACGAAGATGCGGTCGTCCTCTTCTGCGTTGACCGCCGCAGGGTACCGAATCGAATGTTTTCTTCACTGGAGCATCGTCTTTCATGCGCTGAACATGACCAAGCCAGCGAAGCCGCTCGATTTTAATGCGCTTGACTATGTCGATGTCAGCATACAGCTCATACAGCTCATCATTCCACCGTATTCGGTAGTCGCCATTGACGCAGATTGGTCCGTAGATCTTACGAAGAATCTTTCTCTGGAATGCTCCTAAAGTCTTTTCATCTGAACTGCTCAGCGTAAAGGTTTGTGACGTATAAATTAGGACGGGCATGATGAGCGATTTATAGAGCGTGATTTTCGTTCGTCGAGAGAGGGTTCTGCTTCTCAATTGCCTACTGAGCACAAAGTAACACCTGTTGGCAAGAGTTATTCTTACTTTGACCTTAATTCAGATATCGTTGGTTGAGTTTATACACAACCTCAAAGGAGGTATTTTCCACTGTAGCGTGGGCTCCAAGACGCTTTGATTGTTTGTTTGTTGATACCAAGTATTCCGTCTTATCTGCCAGGCCCATTCGGCTTGACTCTCTTTCTAATCTGGAGAATGCTGCACTGACTTTGCGGGTACTATGGCCAATGATATAATAATCAGCCTAACACTCTTGTTGAATATTGTGCTACTACGTCTCAGATCAGCTGCTCGGATGATCTTCTCCATCATTAGGTTGAAAAAGTCGCACGATATGGAATCACCTTGTCTGAAACCTCGTTTGGTAAGAAATGGTGAGGATAGGTCCTTCCCTAAGCTATCCATAATGAGAAATATGCTAACAAAGGTGCAAAGGCTGGCATGCGTATGCATGACAGGAGCCATGAGAACCAGCCCTACAGCAGCACTAGAAGTAATTTTTGACCTAATCCCCTTACACCTCTTAATAGAGGGAGTAGCAAAGCGAACTCTGCTATGCATCGCTAAAGAGGGAACAAGTTTAGGCAAAACTATCAGCACTAGTAGGATATTGCAAAGCAAATATCTTGCATCGATCTACCAAGAGACGATATACTGAAAAGGTATAACTTCGAAAAAACACGTCGATATTAAGCTTAGTACCAAGAAAGAATGGGACAGCGGGATAATATCGCAAGTCAGGAAAACACATAGTATATCATGGTACACGGATGGCTCCAAAACATTGGAAGGTGTAGGCGCAGGGGTCTACGGTCCAAGAACCAAGTACTCTGAACCTATGGGAACAACACTCATTATCTTCCAAGCGGAAATCCTAGCAATACAACTGTGTGCACAATCCAACCTTGACCGGAAATACAAAGGTCAGGATATAATTGCGATGTCGCACAGCCAAGCAGCAATTAAACCACTACTTTCCTGTGAAATATCATCGATAATAACATGGGAATGCCTAACAAAACTCAATGAACTAGGCAAGAATAACACCGTTACTATACTCTGTGTCCCAAGACACAGAGGAATACAAGGTTATGAGGAAGCTAATGACTTAGCGCAACAGGGCGCAGTCACAAAATTTATTGGACCAGAACCATTCTGCGGATTGGGCACACGTTCTATAAAAGAAGAACTAAGAAGGGAGGAGAGACACAAATGATCAAACCTTTGAAAAAGCCTCCCAAAGCTTTTGGATTGTCTTCCAAATTGCATATTTATTTTTAATAATATTTATTTTTTTATTTATTTATTTAGAGAAACGTGTTGGTACAATAAGAACCAGGTTCTTTTATAGTACGATATAAGCATTAGCTTGAAAAAAAAAAACAATAATACTAAACTATACAGTCATAACAACAAGTATATACTTAAGGTTACGTTAAATTTTTAAAAGAAAGAAAGAAAGCTATAATAAATATTAAGTATATTGAATGCTAAATTGAATCACATTGCAATTATTTTTTAAGAATTAATAATATAGAGTAAAGAATACAGGAAATAGATTAAAAAATAGTCATGAAACTATGAAGTAGAGAAGAAAGATAGGATAGAGCGCCTAAAATTACCTCTCCCACTAATCTCTCTTAACCAACGAGGCAAAGCATTCCACAAATGAAAAAAAGATGAGACGAATGTAACGAATAATGCCTAGGGACTATTGAGACATGACTTCTTCTTGAAAGACAAAACTGGAGTTTTTCAAACAAGTAGCGAGGTGTTTTTTCATGTATGATTTTATGGAGATACATACAGTTACGAGCACTAAGATATGTAGTTAGGTCACATCCAAGTATAGCGTTTCTGAACGTGGAAAGGTGGTCAAATTTTCGCAAACCATATACGTAGCGTGTTGCATAATAAAAAGCAATCTGTAGTTTTAATTGGGAGGAAGAGTCGAGTTTACTGTACACTGTTTCTGAATATGAAATTAAAGGTAAGATCAATTGTTTTACCAATCTACGTTTTAAATCAACAGGAGTAACACTAGCAGACATTCTTTAATTACGAAGGACATAATAAACTTTTTGTACAACACTATTAACGTGGTCAACACAAGACATAGATGAATTTATGACAAAACCAAGGCTTACTGCTTTTGATACCACATTTAGCTTGCTAGTTCCTATAAACAGGTCAGGGACATCATCAACACAAGTTTTACTCTTACAGATGGGAAGGACATACGATTTGGCAGCATTGAGTTGAAGCCCATTACATTTAGCCCATTCATCAATGCTACTGAGATCTTCATTCAACCTAACGCACAGATCATCAAGAAGCCCAGTTCGCCGAGACAGATAGAGCTGGATATCATCAGCGTACGCATGAACAAAAGCGTGCTTACATACATTAAAAATGTCATTGATAAACAAAGAGAATAGCAGCGGGCCTAGAATGGAACCTTGTGGGACGCCACTTTGTACAATTTTATACAATGAAAACATTTGACCGACATTGAATCTTTGAATTCTGTTACATAAATAATTAGACAAAAGATTGACAGCACTATTACAAAACCCAAAGAGGAATTTAAGCTTTTGACACAAGTAATTATGGTTTACTTTATCAAAGGCCTTGGAAAAGTCAAGTAAGCAGAGTAAGGTCATAGAGCCAGCGTCATATTCAGGCCGAATATCATCAAGCACTTTCAAAACTGCAGAAGAACACCCATGTCCTGCCCTAAAACCCGACTGGTATGGGGATAATAGTTTTTTCTGAGATAAGTATTTGCTTATTTGTTGCGACATAATTTTTTCACATATTTTAGACGATGGCGACCGAATGCTTATTGGCCTAAAATCATTTACACCAGAGGGATTTCGCTTTTTAGCCACAGGTAGAACGGTAGCAATTTTCCACATGTCAGGAAAGGAAGAAGTTATGAAGCAACTATTTATAATGTGCGTAAGGGGACTAATAATGTAAGGCAGTATAAGTTTAATGCATTTGATGGGAATACCATCTTCCGCGACTGGATTAGATTTTATCTGCGAAACACAATTCCCAACGTCGAGTTCGTTAACTGTTTCGAACTCGAAAGATTGTTGTATAGTCAGGTTAAAAGTAAGATTAGGACTATCAGTGCAGGTAACAGAAGTATCGACAAAAAAATTATTTAGGAGTTCAGGATCTTCATTACATTCAGAGCGGTTATTATTGCACAAACCAAGTCTTCTTATGTTGTTCCACAACGTTTTGCTCCTCAGAAATTTAAGCAATCGGAGAGCAAAATTGTGTATAAGCTTAGGCAAACAAAATCTAAGAATTCTAACGGGGCTTGTTACAGGACGCTGCAAACTTAAATATTACCTGATGAAATTGGGCATCGAAACCGATAGCAACTGCAGTTTCTGTGTAGATGCTGAGGATACTCCAATATACCTACTTACAAACTGCGACGCTGTGGCTCGCAGGCGTAAGCTAACTCTGAGGAACTATGAACTGAGTCTAGAGCAAATTTCATTCCTTGAACCTAAAAACATACTTAAATTCATCAGAGAACTGGGTCTGAATGTAATTCTGTAATGCGCGAACCTAGCGGAGCCTTGAGTAGGAGGTACAATAGATTTCTATTAGATCGTAGGTCGCAGTTCGCATCTCCACCATATAATATTAAACATTATAGGTGCAACATATCCATATGTAAAATTATCTTCTGTTTGTGTTCTAATGAGCGGAATTTCTCTTAACCTATCTTGGCCCGGTACCCCATCCCGTTGGAATTTGTTTGTGCATTTTGGAACCTAGGCTATTTTGGTCAATTTTAATCATTTAGCTGACTAGACAGTCTGTTTCGGAAATCGCTACATTTCCTCTTAAGTAGTCTTTGAGTGATTGATAAACTCACTTTTTAAAGTCGTATATCATTTCACACATTTGGAATTCATTCATTTGAATTATATAGAACAAATTAAACGTCTTAATCATATGACATTTTTAAAGCAGTAGGCTATTTATAGATCAACGCCATCAACTCTACCAAAGTTGCCATCTGTTCTAGATGCTTCTTATTTATTTCTTATTTTTTCCCTATCTTTTTTCCTATCCCTATCTGTAATGGTTTCCGAGTAACGGTTGGGGTAGTTTTCTACCCTTTGAGCCAAAAGATGCACTTATTTTGATAAAAAATTATTTCTGGAAAAAAAAAGTTTATTTGCAAAAATTATAAAATTTCATTGAAGAAATATAAGTTTAATATGAGGCGCTCAGAAGCAAAGTGGTACAACCCACAAAAAAATTTTTTCGGTATTATGCTACCAGACACGCTAACTGACGTTATATTTTGGGATAAGAATGTGTTCTAAAAAATGTGGGTTGAACCACTTTACTTCTGAGTGCCTCAAATAAAAAAATAGTTTATGCACATACACATAACCAGAGCTAGGATTTCGATGACATGTCATCTTTTTTCTGCTGCTTCTAAGACATTTCCTGCTTATTTAAAACTTCCATTTATGTTTCCTAAATTCCAAATATGAGAACTTTTTAGGACATTTTTTTCGTCATTTTTCATCGTTTTTAGTTTTTAGGTCACTTTTAAAAGATTTTAGGGCATTTTTTGGTAATTTTTAGAGATTTTTAAGTTATTTTTTTGTCATTTGTGGACGTTTTTAATTTTTAGAGCATTTTTTGGTTTTTTAGGTCATTTTAGTGTTATTTTAAATAACTTTTTTTTGCTTTTTTATGTACTAAAAAATGTTAAAATGCAAATTTTTAAACTTATTTCTTTAACACCTTTAATCAAAAACATTACCTCTTGACAAAGGAGTAACTTTGCTTATAGACTTCGATGAAAAAAAGCTCTGAGCGTGGTGAAACTGACGAAAGGGTATGCAGAAAAATGAAACAAGTGTTTGATAAAAACTCAGGATATGCTAGTATAAAATAAATTCTAATCTAGTAATGTTAAATTTTTAAGGCTACATTTTTTGTTTATTTTTTATGCAATTGTTTGCGTTTTTTAGGTGATTTTGGTCAGTTTTTAGGTCATTTTCTGCAGTTTTTAGGTCAGTTTTGTAATTTTTTTAAGGTAATTTTTTGCAGTTTTTTAGGTCATCAAAATCCGAGCCCTGCTAATAACAGCTTCTGTAATAGTGAGAAAAAAGTTATAGGAAGAAGTTGAAAATTTATCCCATCTTAGGTTGCGGCCAGAGTGAACGCCGATTCAGACAGGCAAACTGTAGGTCTGTTTCCGTACTAGCTTCAGTAATTGTAATAGAATAGAGAGTAACATTTTGCTTGTTATTCTTCTCTCTCGAACTTCAAAAATTTATAAAAAAACCCTTTCTAACAACTTCAAGCTATCTTGGCTTTATTTCTGCCTGCCTCTCTGAATCGGCGATCACTCTGGCCGCAACCTTAGCAGCGACAATCGAAGAACAATAGGTCTGTTCCCATACTAACTTCAATTAATTGTAATAGATTAGAGAGTGTCATCTTGCATGTTATTCCCCAGCAAACCAAAGTTTCCGAATTCGTTATGAATTTTTCGAAATCATTCCGAGTTCGGCATCCGAATTCGTTCCGATTTCGTAACGAAAATCGTATGGAGGGGTTGACACGAATTCGTAACGAATTGTCGTAACGAATTCGTAAAGAATTGGAGTATCGTATTCGTAACGAATTCGTAACAAATTCGTAAAGAATTGACGTATCGAATTCGTAACAAATTCGTAAAGAATTGAATTTTCGTAAAGAATTCGTAACAAACTTATAACAATTTCTTAACGAAGTGTAGCACCGAATTCGTAACGAAATGAAGCATCAAATTCGCAACGATCTCTTAATGATTTTTGTACCGTATGTAATACAAAACTAAATAACAATTTCGAATCTTATTTTAATCAATCCACTTAAGTTGCCCCAGACCATATGTTTTGTACCAATGACATGCCAAAAATTGCAGATCCTTTGCAACTACTATTATGAAACATATATAAATGTGAAATTAACATGTCGTTTGTATTTGCATCTGTAAAAATTAAAATTAGAACCATCTCTAGTATCATCTGTTTGAAAGAAAATGTTGTAAAAATGGCAAATTTTTTAAAATGCGTCCAGGCTCATGTCCTATCAATTTTCTTTCAACTCGAAATATTTAAAACACTTCACAATTTAAATTTCAAAATTTGATTTTGGAACTCTTACGAATTATTCGAAAATGTTCCAAAACTACTGTTGCGAAATACTTACGAATTCGTTAAGAATGCTCGAAATAGTTACGAACTAATCGGAATTCAGAAAAATTCGGAAACTTTGGTTTGCTGGGTCCTCTCTCTCTCTCGAGCTTCAAAATAAAGCTTTCAAGCTACTTGAATCGAGTACGGGAACAGACAAATTGTGTATTAACTGTAATGGATTTATTTGGAATATTAACTTAGTACTTAAGATGAATAGTATTAAAATAAAAGCCAATTTGTTAGAATATATTCAAGAAGCTTTCTTTTGAAAGTAGTAAGCGAACAAGAAAAAAAAAAACGCAAGTTTAGTGGTAGCTTGTTCCAACAATGTATACAGTTTGTATAAGAAATGATCGTTGAAACGTAGAGATCTGCATTTTTGGAATAATAATTTAATATAAATATAAATTTATGCATTAAATATGGTAGCATTCTAGCTTTTGTAAGTTTGTAGAAACAAAGTAGTTAGTAAATTTTTATAAATTCACGTAAAGAGCATTTTAAAAACTCTAATGCATATGAGGATATGTGCGCACGCCAATAGATTCCAAAAACAAAACGAACGAATTTTTATTAGGGGATAGTTTGTCTATAATTTCGATTAATTGTACCCTGCAAACATTTGAAAGACGATTGGAAGAGAATTTGATCTTGCTAAGCACTTGCGATTCGCCCAAGGGTTCTTTGGAAGATGGATCGCTTTTCGCACGCCCAAGCGATGAATATGCGATTCAAGGAAAAATTTTCAAAATCTTCCTTCGTTTATTCCGGCGATCGTTGAAAGATGGATCGCTTTTCGATTGCCCAAGCGATGAATGCGCGATTCAAGAAGAAATTTCAAAATCTTTCTTCGTTTATTCCGGCGATCGTTGGAAGATGGATCGTTTTTCGATTGACCAAGCGATGAATGCGCGATTCAAGAAAAAATTTCCAAATTTTTCTTCGTTTATTGCGGCGATCGTTTGGAGGTGAATGCGCGATTCAAGAAAAAATTTCAAAATTTTTCATTTCTTTTGATGATCGATAAAAGATGGATCGCTTTTCGATTGCCCAAGCGCTGAATACGCGATTAAAAAAAATAATATTCAAAATCTTCGCTCATTCTGGCGATCGTTGGAAGATGACTTTTTTAACTTTTCAAAATCGATCATTGGAATATGAAGCAGGCTATTCTTTATACATCTCCACTAAAAATAATTATCGAAAAGCTATAAAAAATTTTTTGTGTTAATTAGCCGTATGGAAACCGAAAATATTCATATCAGCACGATTTGCGGTGGTCAATCTTTTTAACCGACTTCAAAAATGAGGCGGTTCTCAAGTTGGTTGGTTTCTTTGTTTGTTTTTTTTTTTGTAAATGTATGTACATCGATAACTCCTAAAATACTAGCCCGATTGCAGCAACTTTTTGTCAACAGATAGAGACATTGGACACGGAGGTGCCCGTCTAAAAAAGTGGGCGGTATTCGACAAAGGGTAGTGGCAATAATAGAAAAACGCTGTAACTCGAATAATATTGACTCTAGAATACTGAAATTAGGTACAGGGGTAAAAAAAAAATTACAAATTATTGTCAAAAAAGTGGGCGATATGTGATAAAGGGCGTGGAAATATTAGAAAAACGGTATTGGACAAAAGGACGTTGCAATATAAGAAAAATACTGTATCTCTGTTAATATTGACTCTAGGGTACTGCAATTTGGTACAGGGGTAGGTACATTATTACAAATTACGGTTTATTAGAAAATAGGCGTTATTAGACAAAAGGGCGTGACAATTTTAGAAAGACACTCTATCTAGAATAATATGAACACTAGGGTTATACAATTCGTTACAAGAAAGTGTAGAATTATAACAAAGCACTATGAAGAAAGTGGGCGGTAATAGACAAAGGGAGTGTCACTTTTAGAAAAACACTGTATCTCAGTTAATATTGACACTAGGGTACGGAAATTTAGTACAGGGGAGGGCATAATTATTACAAATTATGGTAAAAAAAGAGGGCGTTATTCGACAAAGGGCGTGGAAATATTTGAAAATACTGTAACTCGAATAATATTGACACTAGGGTACTGTACAATTTGGTACAAGAATAGGTATAATTATAACAAAACACAATCAAGAGAGTAGGCGGAAATTTTCAAAGGGCGTGCCACTATATGACAAACACTGTATCTCGAATATTGACACTAGGGTACCAAAATTCGTTACAACAATGGGCAAAATTGTTGTCATAATCTCTAAAAAGGAAGATATAAAAACTTTTTAACAAAAAAAAAAACCAACTTCAAAATCACTACAAAGTAAAAAATAATTTTAAATTACTTTTCACATTAATTCTTGGTCAAATTTGATAATTTATTTATACATAGTATTAAATTGGAAATATTATTATTATAAATTTTTTTTCTATTTTGTATTATTATCATAAATATATTATTTTTTCTCGAATAAAAACCTTTTAAGTCGGCGCTAATATTATTATTATTATTATTATTATTATTATTATTATTATAATCAGACTTTTATAAAATTAACGCTCCGGCTTTAAAGGTTTAATATTCGTGGAGAAATTAATACATTTATGATAATAATACAAAATATAAAAAAAAAATTATAACAATAAGATTTCCAGTTTAATAATATATAAAAATAAATTATCAAATTTGACCAAGAATTAATGTGAAAAGTAACTTAAAATTATTTTTTACTTTGTAGTGGTTTTGAAGTTGGTTTTTTTTTTTTGTTAAAAAGTTTTTTGTTGACCGATTTGACAAAGAATGTCCCCTATAAAGGAACTTGTAACCAATGTGGCTATTTTAGCCTTTTCGAGGATAGATTTAGCCTGTAAATTTACGATTTAGCTTCGTGACTTTTTTAGCCTTTTTGACTTTTGAAAACAGCTTTTTTTTTGTCTTTTTTAGCGAACTGTCAAAAACGTAGCTGTACTTATAAAATTATTCTGCCGCCGTATTTTACTACGCAATTATTTTGGGGTTTTTCATAAACTACGTTAGGGGAGAGGAGGGGAGAGGAGGGGAGGGGTTTTGAAATGCACTAAGATAAATAACGGTAGAGGTTTCAGATATTGTAACGTGACCAAAATTGTAAAAAAAAATTTTTAAATTCTTACTGATATTACCCGGTGATACTCTATTATGTTAATATTTTGTAAAGTTTTTTCTTGACGATTTTATTTTAATTTTCTTTAAATATATGAAAGAATTGCAAGAGTGTGTTATAAAATGAGAAAAATATGGCCCATAATCATAGTCAAAATAAAAGTCGACTCTAAATTTAGTCCAAGCTTTTCGACAACATATTATATTAAAAAACTGTCAAAAATGCTTATACTAAATTTAGAGTCGACTTTTATTTTGACTATGGTTAAGGCCCCATGTCTTTTAAGAACATTTTTTTTGGCCGGTTTAGCTTTTTTTTAAGCTCGTGCCCACACTGCGAACGAATCTTCATCGAATCGCTTGCGAGCCCTTTTGGTGATTCGTTTTTATGGCCTCAGCTGCTTACAGTCGGCGATACCTGGATGACTCCAAAATAAGCTCACCAGCGGATGTCTTATATATCAAGCGATTTGCTGGCGATTCTGAGGCGATTGAAAATGTTTGCTGGGTAAGATCTTATATCAGTAGACGAAATAAATAAAAAAATAATTATTTTTAAGAAAAACAAAATCATTCTGAACTTTATTTACAAAACATGAAATTTAAAACTTGTGATTTGTATCTCACAAAAAAAAATATATTTAAAGCCCATTTTTTATTTCGACTGTCCGCTTAAATTTTTCCCCACAACTCACATGTGCATTAAGGCGCCTCACACTCCATCGAAGAAAAAAAATTGTTCGGCACAAATGCTGAAAATAATCCTTGGTTTATGTTATGATGTTTACCCAAATATTTTGGCTCTAGCGATAGCCGACAACTTTTTTTGATGAGGCACCCGGGTTGGGTCTTTATCGCAGAATTTCAAAATCTTGAAAAAAAATTTTGAAATCAAAATCTTGAAAAAAAATCTTGAAAATAAAATCTAGAAAAAAGAAATCTTGAAACGAAAATCTTTAAACTCAAAATCTTTTACTTAATTGAAAATTTTACACTATTTCAAAAAGTGTCCAATTTCGAAAGGAGAATCAAATTTTTCGAATAATATCAAATTTCGAAAATAATGAATAGTTGTCAAGTCACAGATATTGTAAAATTTTGAAATAAATGTCAAATTTTCCAATTATTTCAAAAAGTTTCAAATTTCAAAAAGTGTCAAATATCGAAAAAGTGTAAAATTCGGAATAAGTGCAACAAAAAATGTCATATTTAGTTTTAAATAAGTGGCAAATTTCGAAAAGTGACAAATTTTGCAAAAACATGTCAAATTTAAAAAATATTAATTCAAAATTAATAATTTTTGATTTTTTTTTATGTTATAAAGTCATCAGAGTTCATAAATGGACAAAAAACCACCACGTCCTCGTCGTTTGTCTGGATGACGCTAAGTGTGGGACCATAAATATTTAAAAAGGGTTGGGTCCTTTTCGCAGAATTTCAAAATCTTGAAAAAAAAGTCTTGAAATAAAATCTTGAAACGAAAATCTTGAAAAAAAATCTTGAAACTCAAAGTCTTGAAAAACCTACGCATAGAATGCATTCTTTAATCCGCACGCGCGAATTAAGAATACATTCTATGCGTAGGTTTTTTCAAGATTTCTAAATTGAAAATTTGACGATATTTCGAAAAGTGTCCAATTTCGAAAGAAGTATCAAATTTTTCGAATAATGTCAAATTTCGAAAATAATCAAAATAATGAATAATTGTCACAGAAATTGCCAAATTTTGAAATACATGTCAAATTGTCCAATTATTTCAAAAAGTTTCAAATTTCGAAAAAAGAGTAAAATTTGGAATAAGTGCCAAAACTCGAAAAAATTGTCAAATTTTGAATAAGTGTCAAATTTCGAAATGTACAAGTTTTGCGAAAAATGTCATATTTAATTTTGAATAGGTGCCAAATTTCGAAAAGTGACAAACTTTGCAAAAAAATGTCAAATTTTAAAAAATGTGTTTTCATAAATGGACAAAAAATCACCACGCCCTCGTCATTTGTCGGGATAACGCTAAGTGTGGGACCATAAATATTTAAAACATTTATAATTTTGCCAAAATTTGACACTTTTCCGTTTTTTTCTCGAAATTATACGTTTTATTTGACAGAACAACATTTTTTAAAATTTCAAGATTTTTTCAAGATTTTGGTTGTTTCAAGATTTTGACCTTCAAGCATTCGGGACGCTCCCATTTAAAAAAATCTATATTTTTGCCAAATTTTGACATTTTTGTTTTCGAAATTAGACACTTTTCCGTTTTTTTCTCGAAATTCTACATTTTATTCGAAAGAACAGGGAGCGGTCCGAATGCTTAAAGGTCAAAATCTTGAAACAACCGAAATCTTGAAAAAAATAATCTTGAAAAAAAAAATCTTGAAAACGAAATCTTGAAAAAAAGTCTAGAAAACACAAAATATGCATAAATCTTGAAAAAAATCTTGAAAAAATCTTGAAAAAAATCTTGAAAAAATCTTGAAATTTTCATAAATGTTGTTCTTTCGAATAAAATGTATACTTTTGAGAAAAAATTGGAAAAGTGTCTACTTTCGAAAACAAAAAAGTCAAATGTTGGCAAAATTATACATTTTTTAAATATTTATGGTCCCACACTTAGCGTCATCCAGACAAACGACGAGGATATGGTGGTTTTTTGTCCACTTAAGAAAATTTTTTTGAAAAATTTGTTACTTTTCGAAATTTGGCACTTATTCAAAATTAAATATGACATTTTTTGCAAAACTTGTACATTTCAAAATTTGACACTTATTCAAAATTTGACAATTTTTCCGAATTTTGGCACTTATTCTAAATTTTACATTTTTTCGTAATTTCACACTTTTTGAAATTTGAAACTTTTTGAAATAATTGGACAATTTAACATTTATTTCAAAATTTGACAATTTCTGTGACTTGACAATTATTCATTATTTTGATTATTTTCGAAATTTGACATTATTCGAAAAATTTGATACTTCTTTCGAAGTGGACACTTTTCGCAATAGTGTCAAATTTTCAATTGGCAAAATTATACATTTTTTAAATATTTATGGTCCCGCACTTAGCGTCATCCAGACAAACGATGAGGACGTGGTGGTTTTTTGTCCATTTATGAAAATTTTTTTCGCAAATTTCTTACTTTTCGAAATTTGGCACTTATTTAAAATTAAATATGACATTTTTTGCAAAATTTGTATATTTCGCAATTTGACACTTATTCAAAATTTTACAATTTTTCCGAATTTTGGCACTTATTCTAAATATTACATTTTTTCGAAATTTGACACTTTTTGAAATTTGAAACTTTTTGAAATGATTGGACAATTTAACATTTATTTCAAAATTTGACAATATGCTGAAAATTATTGATTATTTTGATTATTTTCGAAATTTGACATTATTCGAAAAATTTGATACTTCTTTCGAAATTGGACACTTTTCGAAAGAGTGCCAAATTTTCAATTAAGAAATCTTGAAAAACCTACGCATAGAATGTATTCAATAATTCGCGCGTGCAGATTAAAGAATACATTCTGTGCGTAGGTTTTTCAAGAATTTGAGTTTCAAGATTTTTTTTTTCAAGATTTTGTTTTCAAGAATTTTTTTTCAAGATTTTGTTTTCAAGATCTTTTTACAAGATTTTGAAATTCTGCAAAAAGGGCCCAACCCGAAAGAACAACATTTTTTAAAATTTCAAGATTCTATTCAAGATTTTTTTTTAAGATTATTTTTTCAAGATTTTGGTTGTTTCAAAATTGTGACCTTCAAGCATTTGGACCGCTCCTAAGGCACCCTAATGTACATGCATTGCTTTCACTATTCTTAATGTGAGAAAAAACCGCAAAAATCCCAAAATCAATTTCTCTTCTAAGGCTGTGTGCGAATTGATCTAAATGCGACCTAAACTAAATTGTGTCGATACGGCAGTGCTTCCTAAATAATTTAGATAATTTTCGAGCAACCTAAATGATTCCTAAGTAAGGAAGCACTGCCTTATCTACACAATTTAGTTTAGATCGATCGCATTTAGATCAATTCGCACACAGCCTAAGTGTTTAATATTTAACTCAAACAATCAAATGTTAACTCAAACCCTGGCATATTTTTAGAAATATGTCAATAATTTTTAACAAGTTTTTGGTATTGCCTTAAAAAACAATTTATATTAATGAGTTCTCACATCGAAGCTGTGTCAGAATTTATATTTTAAATGTTAAAAAGATTGCAGTTTATCGTATGGCTATATTTAGTATGATTTGAATGTCCCTCGTCACGAACATTCTAAGTTTATTGAACCAAGTCACTTTGATGGAAGGAAGTTTAAAACAAAACAAATACTAACTACTAAAAGAACCAATTTGTTCATTGGCAAAAATAGTAGTTACAAAAAATAATTAAAAATATCAAGTTTTCAATGCCAGCTTACAACGATTGAGCACTGCTGATATTTGTTCTGCTTTAATGCGCTTACATATTTAAAATATGGTTAAAATTTGATACTTAAACGGTTGCATTCAATTACAAAACACTACAACATAACCTCTAAAATAACTAAGTTATGTTTTTGGTAGTCATTGAAACCTTTGCCAGGGTCTCGAGACTTTGCAAAGGTAATCGAGTATCGAGTGTTGAGATCTATCAGGCGAGTTCGTTCGGTTAAAACTAACAAGAGTATCAATTGCTAGATTGCTACAATAAATGCATAAAAAATATTTATTGCTTCTGTTAATATGTCGATACATTCCAGTTGAGCATAATCTACGCCCAAGGCAAAAATGTTAGAATAACTATTTTAATCATTTCCAAAGATAGGTAAAAGAAGTTGATCTCGACAACTGATCATATCGAAGAACAGGCCTTTCAACCTTTCAGATTTTCTATAAATTTTCAATTTTCTTAGATTAGGCATTTTGGTCCTAGGGTACCATGATACAAAGAACTACAGATAAAGTATTGCGCATGTCCGCCATCTTTGTTGTGACGTAGTTCGAGCTTGTCAAAGTGGCTAAATAAAAACGTAGTCACAATATATATAAAGGGGATAATTTATTTATAGCGATTAAACATATCGACATTTTCTTATTGAACCTGGGTTTATTGAAATGAAATAAATTACATTATAAATATATTTATAAATAAATTTAAGCAAATTTATTTTTCAGTACTATTATTGAAAAGAAATTCATATATATATAAGGGGTGTTTTCTCCCATTTGTACTCCTACAAAAAAAAAGTAGCTGCGTTACTTGATGTGTTTGACAGCTCTTTGATTGTTTCGTTTTCATTTTCCTGTTCTTCTCGTTTGTTGTTTTGTTTGTTGAAAAAAGTGGAAATTCATTTTATGGCCCGAATTAAAATCGTTGTTATTCTCATGAAAAGCATCTACAACTTTAGTACTAATTTTAATTACATGAAATATAATTGAAAATTATAATTTACGCGTACTATAAGTGCACAATATTAGAAATTGAATTAAACTAATGCAATAGTTCTTAAATGCTTGCAATTGTGCTGCTTGTGTTTATTTTTTGCTTTTTCACATTTTCTTTTGTATGTATGCACCACGTGTTACAGCTGACAAGCTCGAGTGACGTAGTGCGCCGAAGATTTTAATTTTTGCGCACGGAGTATGCTATCTGGATATCTTTGTTTCATGCTAGGGTACGTCATTTTGCATAATGAATACAAATTATGTTATCAATCGATATCAAGCAATATCAAAACTCCCGGTAGTTACTGAAATGTTGTACTGAAATGTTTTTTGTACAAAATTTTTTTTTTTGTTTTTGATGATTTTATTTTAATTTCTTTAACAATAGGGAAGATTTGCCAGAATTTGTTATTAAGTGAAAAAAAGATGTATTTTAAAAAAAATATGCGTGGGGGTAAGTATCTTTTCAGTTTTTTTTTTGCAGTTTTAAAAGCCGCATTTTTCCCAGCAACTAAATCTTATTGGGATTAATAAAAAAACTGTTTAACAAAAAAAACCAACTTTAAAACCACTACAAAGTAAAAAATAATTTTAAATTACTTTTCACATTAATTCTTGGTCAAATTTGATAATTTATTTATGTATAGTATTTAATTGGAAATATTATTATTATAATTTTTTTTTCTATTTTGTATTATTATCATAAATATATTGATTTCTCCATGAATAAAAAAAACCTTTAAAGCCGGAGCGTTTATTTTATAAAAGTCTGATTATATAAGCGACGACTTTAAATGTTTTTTATTCATGGAGAAATTAATATATTTTTGATAGAATATATATTATTGATAAAACAAAAAAAATATAATAATAAGATTTCCAATTATATACAATACTATATCCAATCCAATTCTATATATAACTAAATTATCCAATTTGACCAAGAATTAATGTGAAAAGTAATTTAAAATTATTTTTTACTTTGTAGTAGCTTTGAAGTTGTTTTTTTTTTTGCTAAAAAGTTTTTCTTTCTTCCTTTTTAGAGATTATGATAACAATTTTTACCATTATTCAGAAACAGTATTTTTTATTGCCACGCCCTTTTGTCCAATAACTCCCACTTTCTTGACCGTAAGTTTTCATAATTATGCCTATCCCTGTACCTAATTTCAGTATCCTAGTGTCAATATTATTCAAGTTACGGCGTTTTTCTATTGTAATATTGCCACGCCTTTGTCGAACATCGCCCACTTTTTTAACCGTAATTTGTAAAAATCATACCAACCCCTGTACCAATTTCCAGTACCCTAGTGACAATTAACTGAGATACACTATTTTTCTTATATTGCCACGCCCTTTTGTCCAACTACTCCCACTTCACAGTAAATTTTCAGAATTATGCCTACCTCTGTACCTAATTTCCCTAGTGTCCCTCTGTACCCTAGTGTCAATATAATTTGAGCTACAGCGTTTTTCTAATATTGCCACGCCCTTTATCGAATGACGCCTACTTTTTAACATAACTTTAAATAATTGTGCCTACACCTGTACCAAATTTCAGTACTCTAGTAATAATATCATTCGATATACAGTTTTTCTTATATTACCACGCCCCTGTGTCGAATACCGCCCACTTTTTTAGACGGGAACCTCTGTGTCTAATATCTCTATCTGTTGATAAAAAATTGTGGCAAGTACTTTAGGAGTTATCGATGTACATACATTTAAAAAAAAAACCAACCAACTTGAGAACCTCCTCCTTTTTGAAGCCGTTTAAAAATATTGGAATATTACATAAAATTAGTTTCAGACCTCGATGACGCTATAAACATATGCAAATTTTTATTCAAATCGAATTTAGTTCCTATACAACTTAGCAATACTATTGTGAATATGCAAAATGAAATTTTTAATGGTTTTATTGTGCAATTTATTGAAAATAAAAACATTTACCCCGCCAGCTGCTTCTAGATGGCGTTATTGCACTTATGCAAATTGAATTCACAGTAGCTTTTTAGATGAAAAAAAAACATATACTGCCCAATTCTGTATGATTTTTCCCAGGGAATCAGAAAAGGGAGTATTTAAGGTACTATTACAGTGTGTAGCTATAAAAAACACCTTTTTATTTTTTTTTTTTGCCTAGTATAATTAATTTTAATGATTCAAATTTTTTACATAGTGAAGAATTATTCATGAGGTATTTAAAAAAAAAATTTTTTTTGTCTTTATAGTTTTTGTTAATTTTTCTACAGGGCGTTGAAGTTAGCGTGTTTAAAAAATTGTTGCAATTGGCTTCTCGTATTCAGCATTTACAAAGCGTCTGAAAGTAAAAAATTAAAGGGCATTCCTGAGTTAAGGGTTGTAGTTGAGCGCTCAACCTACGCAAATAAAAAAATAGGTTAAAATAAAAAAATGGCATGCGTAAAAAAAATGTACAAAAACCTCCTTTTTTGCCGAAAATTTCAGCCATACAAAAATATATATAAGTTTTTTGGCTTTTTATAGGTCTAGTGCCTAACAGTGTCTATAAGGATCACAATGAAGCAAGATTCATCGAAATCGATTAAGTAGAACTCCTGATATCTTAGAAGCCGATTCGAAAAACCTTGTTTCGAGAAAAACGCGATTAAAGATTTAAAGGTTCTTGAATTTCACGCGACAGACGAATATAATATATGCTATAACTTTTTTTCTTTTTGATATTTTTTCTAAACTTTTGTAAACGTATTTTTAAGCCCTTACTGAACCATGTTCTAACGAAAAACAAAAATGTATTTTTAATTTGTTACACACTCTAATAAGTAGTACCTTAAGATTAAGTTCAAAAACATTTTGGAAATTTTGAATGCCAATTTGTTTATTATCCGTCAATATTCATTAGTGTAAAAAAAGTATGTGATATCTTTATCTGCTCTCTTAAAAATGAAAACTTCCTTTTTTCGATTCCCCGGGAAAATTCAGTCAGAATTTAGCTGATGAAAGTAAAAACCATACATTCCATGTATTTCCTTCGATTGAACTAAAGCTTGCTATGGATCAAAAAAACAAACATCCACACATAATTGAATAGTTCATGAGACGTGGGTGGATTTTACATTTTTTAGAACCCACATCCTGCTAAATATTCAGCGCAAAAATTTCAAAAAACTATTGAATGCACAGATTTTTTGGAACGAAGTTTGTGGGTAGTGTTATTTGGTAAAAATCGTCACGTAACAGTGAGATTCCTGTGTGTGTGCGCGCGAATATTGAGATTTGAGCAAACTCACAAACGAGTAGGCGAGTGCCCAACTCTCTCTCTCTCTCTCTTTGTGTCTCTATTTCTGACACGTAGAAATTTTGTTAAAACACATTTATTTTTATTTGTGTGTTTGTTAGAAATCATACGTGAGAATCAATTCAATTAACTTCAATGCAATTAAGTTTTAAGAAATTAAAACTGCAGCAAATGTGTGTATTACAGTGTAATCTGATGTTGGCATTTCAAAAAGTTTTTTCACCCTAGGGTGGACCCTAAAAATGTGTTTTTTATTTTATACTTTTTGTGGATTTGTTGGCATTATTAAGATGTTGTTAATTTCGAACCGGATGTAAAAATTTCAAAAATTTTTTTGACACTTTTTCTTGACACTAGGGTGGACCCTGAAAATATATTTTTTTGTTTCATACTCTTTGTATATGTGCTGGCAGTATTAAGGGGTCGCTGATTTCGAACCTAATGTCAAAATTTCCAAAAGTTTTTGACACTAGGGTGGACCCTGAAAATTTTTTTATATACTCTTTGTATATATCCTTGCAGTATTAAGGGGACGCTGATTTCGAACCTGATGTCAAAATTTCAAAAAGTTTTCTTGACACCAGGATGGACCCTGAAAATGTTTATTTGATTTTATATTCTTTGTATATGCGCTGGTCGGCGATTTTGGAATCTGATGTTAGAATTTCAAAAAGTTTTTTTTAACACTAGGGTGGACCTTAAAAAAAATGTGTATTTTGCTTTATACTGTTTATGTATGTGCTCTAAGTATTAAGGGGTCGCAGATTTCGAATCTTATGTTGGAATTGAAAAAAATTGTGTGCCACTAGGGTGGACCCTAAAAATGTGTTTTTTTTATATTCTTTGTATGTATATTTTTTTATCAGCTAAAGCGTCACTGATTTCGAACCTGATGTCAAAATCTCAAAAAGTTTTCTTGATACTAGGGTGGACCCTGAAAAGGTTTTTTTTATACTCTTTGTGTATATCCTTGCAGTATTAAGGGATCGCTGGTTTAAAACCTGAGTCAAAATTTCAAAAAGTTTTCTTGGCACCAGGGTGGACCCTAAATATGTTTATTTGATTTTATACTCTTTGTATATGCGCTGGTCGCTGATTTTGGAATCTGATGTTAGAATTTCAAAAAGTTTTTAACACTAGGGTGGACCTTAAAAAAATGTGTGTTTTGCTTTATACTGTTTGTGTATGTGTTCGAAGTATTAAGGGGTCGCAGATTTCGAATCTTATGTTGGAATTGAAAAAAATGTTGTGACACTAGGGTAGACCTTAAAAATGTGTTTTTGTTTTATGCTCTTTGTATGTACATGTTCTAGCAGTAAAGGGGTCGCCGATTTGGAATCAGATGTCAAAATTTCAAAATGTTTTCTTGACACTAGGGTAGACCCTTAAAATGTGTTTTTTTTTTCTTCTTATACTCTTTGTATATGTGTTGGCAGTATTAAGGGGTCGCTAATTTCGAAGCGGATGTAAGAATTTCAAAAAGTTTAGGGTGGACCCTAAAAATGTGTTTTTTGGTTTTGAGTTTCAAAAAGTTTTACACCAGGGTGGACCCTAAAAATTTAGTTTTTTGTTTTTTACTCTTAAGTAATTCCAGTTTTCAATCCAAACTTTCAATCAATTCAAACGCCATACGAGAAACATGATGAATGGAGTTGAAGAAAAAGCTTAAGGAACTTTGTTGCTGTCGGGGGTCCCCCGACCATACCACTTTTTTTTCTTACAGTTTTATTATATGCATATATTAATCTTTCAGATAATGTTTCCATAATAAAAATTGGTTTTTCATACCTGGCGTGCATGAGCGAACTTTTATGCGACTTTCGAATACAGTATTTTTTGAATGGTGGGTATAGGTCAAAGGACATATCAGGATATGTTATCAAACACTTATATGTAGCAAAAAGCCTTACACAAAAATTTTCATGCTGATCGCATGTGCTATAAAAAGGCCATTTCGGCCACGATCCACGCTTCATGTCTCCAATTTTCTTAAAATTTTTAAAGTCGATAGACAAACATGAAAAACTATGAAATCCAAAATTTTTCCTTTTTTATCTATAAAATTTATTTGCTTCTCGTGTCTTTTTTGTCGCTAGTTTGCACTTTCGTGATAGAAAATGAGGCGGCAAATCTGACTTACATACGCTTCGAAAAAATGCCTATCTGAAAATATTTTTTTTATTTTTTATATGACCAACTCCACAGAAAAGTCAACAGTGACCAAAAAATTTAATCTTATTAAGAACGCATTATTTTATGATAGATTCTAAATTAAGTTATACATAAATTCATTTATCATGATGACTAACTCGCCTGCACTGTTTCACAAATGTAGTTTTTCTTTTTCGTAAATGTTTAGTAAATGTTTCGTAAACTTTTTGTTTTAGTAAAAATGGATGACATTGGCTAAAGATAACGAAAAAATGGTTAAAGCAAGGATATATTAAAATTTTTTAATGACTAATTTTCGTAAGTACTTAACTACCTCATTACTTAATTACCCAATTAAACTATAATAGAAAAATGTGTTACGTACGACACATAACGTCCATACAAATAAAATTATTAACTGTGACTTTAAAAATACGATATTTGAGATCATGTTGGTCTTTTTTAAAAATTTTTTTGTTCCTATAAACTGTGGTAAGATGCAGGATGTTAAAGTTATTATAAATTATACTCATGAAGAGCTATTTAACCAGATACATCTTAATTGAAAAACTGTTAATAAAATTTAAGAAATTTATGAAAAAATGTATGCGAATGTGACGTCCAAGCACTAGCACATAAATAAAACTTTTTTATGATAAATTGAATTTAATCATTTGTTAGGTTGCAGACAGAGTGAACGCCAATTCAGACAGGCAGGCAGACAGGCGCAGGCAGTAACATGCAAAGAAACGAGATAGAAATAACTTTTGTCTCGCTTGTTCACATAGTTTGCCGCGCCTGTCTGCCTGCCTGTTCGCTTCGGCGTTCACTCTGTTTGCATCATTATTTTGTCTATCAATCCTGACAATTTTAAACAAATTTTAAGTCTTAATCGTACACTTCATATATGACAAAAGAATGAAACAAATCTATTTTATTTAAAAAAAAAATCGTTACAGATGCAGTAAATAGGTGGTAGTGCTTTTATTTTAGTTTTGGTAAAATTTTAAAAATCTTTTTGCAAAAAAATTTAGAAAGTTTTGCAATGCGAATGTCGAAAAAACCTTTTACATCAACATTTTAGATACCTTTATCTTTCGGAAAATCAGAAAAAATTGTTTGGAATATTTCTAAAAAAAAATTATTTCGACGGCTCCAAGAATTAAAGTTCCAAACTACAAAACAAAATTTATTTATAAAACAGTAAAAAAATAATTAAGTTGTATTTTCTTTTATTATACCCTCATTTCTTGTTTCTCAAGTTGCCATATATTCCGGATCTCTATTTCGAAATAGAATAAAAAATATATACCGAATTTTTTTCGAAGCTTTTTAGAATACTTAAATACTTAGAAGACTTACTTAATTTTTTTGCACTCTCGTTATATTGATAAATTTAATGATTTTTTTTTTGCACTTTTTTCATTGGCTGTATATCCGCTATGAGTTGCAACCACAAGCAAATTGCTTAGGTTACATTTGAAAAATCTATAAGGTAAAAAAAACCTCAAGAAATTCACAAAAATATTGCCAATATTTTCAATTATTTCATCATAACCTACTCTTGAGCGCAATTATTGAACTTGACATTGAATGAAAAAAAAAAAAAAATTAAAAATTAAAAAAAACATATTACAAAAAAAAATCAAAAAAAGGAAAAAATTTACAAAGGTATTTAACGAGCAATATACAAAACTTAGTTAATGAATTTTTTTGGTCCATACAAATCAAGATCAATTGGCGCTTTGACGCTTTGATCGCAAAATGAACAAATCTTAAAGCTGTCTAAATCCGCAATTTTGCAGCCAAAACAAAAGCGCTGGTGGGGAAAAAAACACACACTAAAGCTGAACTACTTCTGAAGGTACTTAAAGTGCGCGCTCGCCGGACATACGTTATGAAGGTTAAGAGTATGGCTCATATAAAAGCCACACGCCAAGTGCGATCTACACTGCTATCAGCAGTTAATGATTGTTGTTGTTGTTGTGTTGCGCTGCTGTTTCGGTTTTAGTTTGAAACTTAAAACAGCGCTTGCGTGATGTCGACAACGCACTGTGAGAATTTTTCAATTTTATGTAGACAAAACTCATTCACAAATATGTAGTAACATAGCCTGGCGACATTAAATTTTTCCAGGTGCATTTTGAAGATCAAAAAAAATGTATACTGGGATGTTCGGAGAGTATTTTAATTTTTTCCCAGCAGAGGATGTAATTGTATTTTTTCTCAGTTAACTTCACAATCAAGCCGCATAACCTATAACTATACTATTATATGAAATTTAAGTGCAAATTTTTTGCTATGCCACAAGCACTAATTGACTAATCGACTTGAAATTTTGCACATAAAGCCTAGTTTTTACTATGTCAGTTTTTAATGACAAATGTTGTCAATCTTATGGAAACTTATTGTCATTTACGTTTCTTGTTATAGTGCCAGTTTACACTAGCTTCACTCAACCGACTCACTTTGACGTCTTCAGAAGAGATGAGAAGTGGGAAGTTGAATAAAGTGAGCCAAAAGTATTCAAAAATTTTGCAAATCATTTTGATTTGACATTCGGTGAGTCGGTTGAGTTAAGCTAGTGTAAACTGGCACATATATGACCACTGACTGTCATATAAAATCACAAGCAAGTGAGAACAGGGGCCGAATTACAGCATCCGTGATCGAGCAAAATTACGAAGGGCACGACGAGATAAGTGCCTATTAATCTTGTACAATTTTGCTCGATCACGGATGCTGTAATTCGGCCCCAGATTATTTTTGGCCTGTCAATCAAAATATCGTCGTATGACAAGAAAAATCGGAATGCCAACATGCTGGCAGTGTTTGTCAGTTGCATGATAGAATTATAGTATGGTCAATTGTTGCCTAGAAATAAAAAATTTTGTTTTACTATTTTTTCGTTTCACTGCTGGCAAAATTTATAAAATATTGTTGTTTTCATTGGTTTCAAAGGAAAAGTGCACTTAAACAGGGATTATATCAGTGGCCGGTGTTGCTTCCAATTTGTGGTATGGATGAGCAAAAGCATTTGCAGTCGCCTTACCAGTACTCTGTCCACTTCTTGCTGCTCCCAAGTGGACAGGCTGCTGGGGAGGCGCATAAAAACGCATTTGACTGAATATGAATAAGATGCCTACTGACATCAGTGATTGTTGTCATTGAAATTGATCTAGTGAAAACCAGGCTTAAGCTTTGATACCAAAAATTCACAATATAATTGAAATTTCTCAAAATCTAATGAAAACCGCACCTACCTCCCATACAAAGTGACTTAAACATTATGGTAAAATCCCTTTAAATACCATAAAAACTAATGTTATGAATGACTTGGAATTTTGCACATATGCTGAGAATAGTTAAAATTAACTTTGAGCTTGAAACTTGGCAATATCGTATTAAAAATCGGCCAATCTCTCATATAACGTGACATCATCAAAGTAACAAATTTTTTTGAATTCCACAAAAATGTATGTTTTAACAGCATATTTAACACATAATCTTTCATATCTAAGACGTGTTCGACATGTTTTGGCCAAATTGGATGAACACCACGCCCATCCTATATGCAAAGTGACGTCATAAAACTTTTAAAACATGCATTACTAAGGGCCAATTTTTCAGTGCAAGCCTGAACTCTAGTCAAATGAAATTAAATTAATGTATTGATCTTAACTCACCAAACATTAACGCTTAAGCTAGGTTTAGGCAAAAAGGAAACACTTTCTATAATAATTTAAGTCAATTTAACTTCAACGAATGCTAATTTTTTAAATATCTATTTAAACCGAGTTTAAACATCCAATTTTGGTGAGTTAAGCGCGGTTTAATTTGACTAAAGTTTAAGATCGCGCTGAAAAATTGGCCCATAGAATATACAGGGGGAGTATTTTAACTTCGGCCCAGTCAAAAATAATTCCTTACTAGTTTTTTTTTACTATTGCAGCGCAATGCGCCGACAAAGTCAATTCTTCGAATTACAACTCACACGGAAATAAAGATGTTGTTGTAAGTGAGCTAAAAGAGCTAGACATGGGTAACGCATCAAAAAATAGTGCCCTGATACACCAACCCAAGCGCAGTTTATTGTATCAGCATAATGCGTTAACGCAATTGCGTTATGACTTCGTTACTTTTAACTATTAACGCAATACTCATCTTCAACGCAAAAACAAACACTAGCACTGCTCAACCAAGAAGAATTTTGCTTTTACTTTCAAAAGCGAACACGTTCAAAAAAGTGTTATACATATAGAAAAATTATTCCGTTATTGGCAAAACATTATTAGAATCAAACGCACTCCAAATGCTCATGCTTAACTGCATCTTTTCCGAAACTCCTTTTCCATATTTAAATAAGCAAACAAAGTTCGCTTCGAACATTCTATCGCTTTGTTTAAGGCGTCGTACAACTTGTGCAATTTTTGCTCGCTGAATAAATATTTTCAAATTTTTCTATAAGCGTGTTACCTGTATTACTTCGCTATTGCGTTACTTTTTTAAAACAAGTGAATCAGCGCAGTAGCGCATTTAAGTGCTTCAACTCAATAGCGCAACGCAGCGCAGCGTTACCCATATCTAAAAAGAGCGTCCAATATGAAAAGGTTGGAAGGAAATAAAGAACACATTAAATTTTTCCTATGAGTTTAGTATTTTTTTCAATTTCAGGCTTTTTTTTATTTTTTAAAATAAAAACAAATTTTACCATTATTTTTAGCACTGCAGTTATTAGTGTTGGAAGTTGGCATACAACTAATGCGATACATTCAATGTTTTTTTTATGTACATATATACGTATATTTGTATGTACCCAATAAACATTTAACTTAAAGATCGGCTTGACCTCAAGTTCAGCTCCAGTTCATTTCTCCAATCTCCAGATCTGGATATAAACTTGACCTCCACTTGAAATTCTAGCCATTCTCCAGGGAAATGAACCTTCAATCTCCAGTTGAGATAAGGCTGGATCTCCACTTGATTTCCAAGGTCTTTCACTAACCGCTCTCCAAACCAAAATGAAAACAGAAATAGTTTTTTAAGATAAAGCTTTTTCAATTATTTTTTTATTGCAATAAATGAAAATAGTTTTAGCCTCATATTACACATTTTCATAAAATTATTTAAAGTAAATTATGTTTTTATTCAAATACTATACTGAAGCATTTTAGTTGCATACATTAATTATGTTCTTTAAAAGAAGATTTGTTTACACATTTTACACATGTGCAGTTGCGCATTGAAGTGCTTCAACTCAATAGCGCAACGCAGCGCAGCGTTAACCATGCGTTTTGGTTGCATACCATAATTATGTTCTTTAGAAGAAGATTTTTTTACACATTTTTATAAATCAATGAAAATATTTAATTCGATTTTTTCGCTTATTTTAAAAATAATATAAAATAAATAAATGTATTCCGGTTCCACTCCATCCTTCCGCTGAATGCGGAAGCCATTGTTTATTTTCGGCTTTATTTCAAAAACTTCATATTTTGCACTGAATTTTGAAACTTTCTCCTAATTTATTTTATCTCCTAAGCCATTCGAGGCTGACATTTTATTTTTGCATTTTTGGACTAAGTTGTTCAAAATGCGTTTAATAACTGCAAACTGCACTTATGCTTAATTTGTTGCAGTTTTTACTTACTTTATTCACTATACTTTTATTATTTTGCTGTAATTCACAAATTCACTTTTCTACAAATTCCAGCAAGAACCACAATAACCAAAACAACCTAGTAATGCCAGGTACAAAAACAAATTATTTTGTTGACACTTCAACAGCATTGCCACTTTGAAAACTAATGCATCTCAAGCCAATTTCCAGCTCAACACCAAGATGTTAGAGTTGACTTGGAGAAATGAGTTGGAGATCAAGTGGAGGTTGAAGACTTTTTTTCCATGCTTGGAGAAAAATATTTTTCTTGCTTGTTGGGTACTGTTTTTTAACTAAATAAATGTGTTTGGTTTATAATACAAAGTGTCCCGTGTAAGAGTGCGAATATTTACGGAGGTGCAAGAGGAGGTCAAGTTTAGCAAGAAATTGTATGGGAGGGGGGTCTATTTTTACACCCTTAGGAGTTACGGGGTTAATTGGTATTTCTTGACTATGATTCATACTATTGTTTCTAGCAAAAAAACTAACCAGTGGAAAACTTATTTTGAGAGCTCATTTGATAGGCAATAAATTGATCTTTCTAACGGTTTATCAATGAACCCACCAGATAAATCTATTACCGAGCTGTGCTCAGTGGCGTAACTATATTTTCTGCGCCTGCCCGCAGATTTCTAAAAACGCCCTTGTTTTTACATTTTGAGTAAAACTGTCTTATAACTAAGGTTACCAGAAGCATAGGCAGTGGTGATTTTATCATTAGGCTGAGTAGACTGCAGCCTAGTTCGGAACATTTTTTGGGGCAGCAATATTTTTTTTGCTGTAAATTTTTGGGAGCGGAAAATTTATATATATGTATATAAATATTAGAATTGTTCTAATCTTATTTTTTGAAAGTTACGAATTACAGATCGGGGTTTCATTCCTTTACTGAGGTAAAATGTGAAATTTTCAGATAAAAATGTTGATATTTAAACGTGCTGTAAGTGACTTTAAAGTTGAAAATCTGATTTTTATGGGAAATAGGTTTTCTTTTTTCACAAAAATCGCATTTACTAGTCATGCAATATGCATTTGAAAATAAGAGTTCTGCAAAAAGATATATTTAACGTAAAAATTAGGCAAAAGCTATCAGAGCAGTAATTTTTTAATTCTCGAAAAAAATCTAATTTTTTCTTGTTCTTTAAAAAAATCGCTTAAATCTAAATATCACTGTGTTTCAATAAAGTGCAATGGAAATATTTTGTGAAACTATGGCTAATATTGAAACGAAAAATGGTGCAATTACGTTGAATAACCTGGTCGTTATAAAAGTTTTTTCTAGAAGTGTTTAGAAAATTTCGATTCTGAGTATTTTAATAAAAATATTTCAAAAAATGCAAATATTAAAAAAACAACAACACGGGTAGTTAGGTGACGTAATCTTGAAATGTTTTGTGCTAAAATTAAAATCCTTAAAGTGGCATTTTCTGGCATATTGAACACAAAAAGGAAATCATAATAAATCGGAAAAAATTTAAAATATTTTATTAAGATTTATTGAAGTTTATTAATATATATATGTATATTAATGAGTATATTAATGAGAACTGTAAGTTTTTTCGAATTTTTATGATTTGTTTTCTATTTTGTGCCGCGGAAGTAGTCGAAAAATTTGTTTAGAGACTTTTCGTACGTCCTTGCGTTGACAAAGAGTTTCTTCTATAAATTGTTGTTAAAGCCCAACTTACAACTACTTTGAACAACTTACTGCTTACCCTACTTTGAAACCTAAATTACTACTTTTCGAAATATTTTGGTATTTAAAATAAAATAATAATATCACAATTGAGTCATTGTCGAGATACCAACAAAAATGTGAAGGCTGCTATGCGCATACGATACAACAAACATGTACGATAACACGATAAGGACGTCATATTTATCAAGCCTAGGGCGTTCACTGTAGTAAATCTACCTCTGAGCGTAGAACAAAACAAGAGAACTCTTGGCAAAAAAGAGAACAAGAAGAGACTATTTTTTGTTCAAAAGTTATCATTTATTACAAAAGTAATATTTTTAAAATGTCTTCTTTCATAAATATATTTTATAAATTAAATATTTTCGTATTTCTTGAATGTTTTTGAAACTTCCACTTAATTTATCATCAAGGTGCTTGAAGGCGCCCGCCCGCAACGCGGGCTCTGCGGGCCCGCTTTTTACGCCACTGGCTATGCTCGTGTGAAATTAAAATTCATCCGTTGAAACTACAAAATTTCAAGTTTGAGCTCAATTTGCTCAGAATTTCGCGTAATGAGTACCACAAGGTTCAATTCTTGGCCCATTGCTATTTTCAGTTTTTATAAATGACATTTTCTCAACTTGTAAATATTCTTCTATGCATGCATACGCGGATGATATTCAATTACATCTTTCCCGTAGAACTGGTCTCTTGGAGGACTTGAGTTGTAGACTTAATGAAAATCTCCAAGAAATAAACCAGTGGTCTTTAAGAAACGGTTTGCAGCTTAATGCACTAAAATCTCACGTTCTACCGATCTCGGCATCAACAATTTTTTTTGAAAATATCCCTGACTTGTTTATAGGTGATAAGAAACTTAAACTTGTTACCAATGTTGTCAGCCTAGGTTTCCATATAAACTCAATACTGACGTGCACCGATCATGTTAACAGCATTATACGTAAAATATATTGTTGTCTTAGAAATCTTAGAGTGTCTTCTGACTTTACGCCCTTAGAAACCAGGCGTAAGCTTGTAGTACAGTTGATATTACCTATAATAACGTACTCTGAACTTATATACAGCAAATTAGATTCTCACTCTGAGCATAAACTACATGTAGCATTCAATCACGCTACTAGATATGTCCATGGCATTCGGAAATTCGATCATATTTCACAGTACAAGAAATCAGTTCTTGGTTGCGACTTATCTAATTACCTTAACGCCAGGACTTGTATCTTTTTATACAAACTAATTCAGTCTAAAACTCCCTTATACCTATTTGAGCAAGCGCGTCGGAAGTGAATTTCATCTGGGGGGGCAGTACAAATGGGGGGGCAGTACAAATGGTGGTGCAAAAAAAATTTACCAAAATTGCTTCACATGAAACATGAAGAAGAGAGAAAGAAGAGGAAAATATATAATACACAAATATTATCGTTGTAAAAAAACTGATATTTTGAATAACTTTTCCTTTTAAATTTTTTATCTAGCTAAAAAAGTGCGGGGGCAATTGCCCCCCTTTCCCCCCCGCTTCCGACGCCAATGTATTTGAGAAACTACAATTCTCCCAATCAGCTGGAAGTAATGTTCTGATAGTACCTAATTTTAAATTCCTTAATTCAACGAGATTATTTTTCATTAACGCCATTCGATTATGGAATTGTTTACCAAACCATTTAAAATCCATTGATGGAATTGGAAGCTTTAGACAAGCTGTATCTAAAATGTTTACTTAACTACAGAATTTTGTTAATGTAACCAGTTTTCTTACTTTATTTCACTCTTTCCCTCTATCCTCTTTCATCTGATTCTTTTCTGTTTTCTTTATAATACTGTCTATCTTCATCTTTTATAATTCAAATACTTAAAAGCTAAATTAAATTATATTTTTAATAATAATAATCGTATATTTCTTTCAATTATAAATTTAAATAACTTATGCTCAAAATTAAAAATGATTAATTTTTTTTGTGTAATTTTTGTTATATGTAATATTTAATTCTAAATTATATTTCTTTGTATAGCAAAAGAACTTGTTCTTACTGTACTAATGTACTAAAATAAATAAATAAAATAATAAATCAAATTTTTTGTTAGCATCAAATTTGTGATTTATTTCATTTTCTTTCCAATGTCATCAAAATCATAGTCATATCTTCAAAATAACAAAGTTAGTTGCACTCTGCATTTCCTCTGTAAAAAGAGGAAAAATTATAATAACTGTCCAAAGTGAAATTTTTGAAGTACAACTTACTTTTTCATTTTTAAAGATATGTTTATGATTTTGATGTCATTGGAATTAAAATTAAATAAGTCACAAATTTGATGTTAATAAAATTTTTTAGTTATTTGGAGAAATTCTGAGAAAATTGCGCTCAAACTTGAAATTTTGTATTTTCAACGTATGTATTTTATTTTCACACGAGCACAGCTCGGTAATGGATACATCGGGTTGGTTTGTTGATACATTGTTAGAACGGTCAATTCGTTGTCTTTCAAAAAAGGTCTTAAAATAAGTTTTCCATGAGTCAGTTTCAGTTAGAATCAAAGTCATGAAACACATCAGTTAACCCCGTAACTCCTAAGGGTGTGAATATTGACCCACCCCCTGCCATACGATTATTTGCTTAACTCGACCTCCTCTTTCACCTCTATCAATAATCGTACTCTTACACTGGACACCCTGTATTTGTATCCGTAATAGTATATATCTACAACAGCTTAACAAATTAATATATTACTTTCAGAATAAAATTTCATTTATTGAACTCATTAACTTATCTATTATTTTTATTTAAGATTCAACAAAAAATTTATGAGACTTTTGTACTAAAATTAAAAAAGTCGCACTGTGCGTTGTGTCGACATTTTACTAGTGCCAGCATTTCAAACTTCAAATGTTAGCGATTTCGGTCAATATTGTTTTTTTTTAACGTTTCTTTTTACCATTTTATGTAATTAAATTTATTAACATTCTTTAATAATTACACATAAGCAGAATTTTACAAAAAGAAAATTGTTGACAATTAGTCGAATGAACAAAACAGCGTGTTAGTCAGAGTAACAGCTGGAAGTGCATTTTAACTATGGCAGGCAGCATTGAAACATTTTGTTTTTAATATTGGTTTTTTTTTTCTTACCCATGACATAAGCTTAAACTATAGTCGGTCTATATCGGTATGCAATGGCTCAAAACTGATCCAGCTGTATAGGCTAAAGTTCTCTTTAAAAAACTTTACAAAAACATAGATTTCGCTTGAACTAAATTTTTATCTAACATGAGTTCAAAACGAAATAAGTGTATAAAAACCTCAATAGTTTTAAGTTTTTTAAACTATTGTAATAATAGCGTTGCAACAAAAGTAGACTATCGAATCTAATAAATTAAATAGTTCATTTTCAAATCACGATATATTTATCCATACTTAAAAATTTATTGAAAAAAAAAATACATTATTGCGACCAATATATTTTAAACTTAATAAACTCAACCAAAACTTATTATTTAATCAAACTGGTTCAATGTCCAAGAGTTCATTGTCTCCATGAAATGTTTCTTAACTCTAAAGAACAGAGTTCATTACGCGCGCGTGTGATATCAATTTTAATCAATAATAATTTGTGGTTCAGTATAGCTACATATATTTTTTGTATAATTTTTATAGATCTCATAAATTGTTAAATAATTTCTTGTATAAATTTTTTTTCCAATATTTTAAAAACTTTCTACAAAATAGTTTTCAATTTGAACTATACCACTTTAATTTTTACCGAATATTTGTAATTTTATAAATTCTGAGAAACAACAAAATCTTGTAACTCAACATCACCTAACCCCAGTCTATAGCGTACAAATATAAAACCACTATATAAATCATTACAAAATCAAGTTAATTAATTCAAAAAAGGAAGTTTTCTACTAATTCTTTATACATATGTATATTGCTATAAAAATATCTACAAATATATTCCTCACGAACAATTAAAATGCATTTTAAATGAACTTAACTGAATTATAATAAAGGAAGTTTGATACTAACATAAGACTAGCAGTGATCAGCACTGCTAAGCATCGATCGATCGACACACCTGGTTTTGGTAGGTATTTTTTATTATTATTTTATTCTATTTTTTTTTTAATGTGAATAGTTTAATGTAATCCTCATTTTGTTTTTTATTGACGATCGATATGATTTTATAATTTCTATCAGTGCAAATAAAAGCAAATAGTTATTAATTTGCAATGATTTACTCGTGTAGAGCATAAAAACAATGTGATCAGTTTGTAGAAATTCCATAAATAAGCAAATAAAACAAGTATTTTTAATATAAATGAATACACTTGCTGATTAAGTAAGGAATGTTTTTAATATTCACAAGATTTGGTAAACTTTGTCATTAGAATTTAGTGCAGAACAAAGTTCTTTTATATCATATATAAAGAAGATAGATAGAAAGATAAATGAAAAATCTGAAAAATGCCAACTTCTTGCACGCGTAGAATATTTTGTGCCATTTTTACGAATTGCGCCGTTACATTTTAAAATAAATTCAAAATATTTTGACTCAAGAAATATCGACTTTACAAAAATCTTTATTGAACATGAAATGCTTAAAATTAAAAAAGAGACTGATATTTGATTTTTAAAAAAATTTTAATTTTTTTTTTTGGATTCTTAAAAACCAACTATATGAGAGGTATTCACGATTCAGTGCAGTTGAGGACTTGTGGACTTGTGCACTTTGCAAAAATAAAATACACGTACGTCAAAAATCTGCACAAGTGCTTTTCTTCTGTTGCCTTAAACTTGAGGACTTGAGCAGTTGTGCACTTGTGCATTGAAAAATTTTGACTGCTTTGAAATAGTGATGGTGGTGTGTTCACGAAAACCTAACTACACAACTGCACAAATCTTCATGTCCTCAACTGCGCAGGCAAGTGCACTGAATCGTGAATACCCCTATTGATATTCCAAAAATGTTTCCAAAAATTTCGAAAAAACTTAAAATTCTTTATTTTATAAAATTTTTGTATAATTTTTTAATTATTAACAGTTTATTTACAAAATAATAGCGAATAAACTTAAATAACTAGTCCCTCCCTGGCTACTATGGTCTTCCCATAGATGGCACCAAAATGGCCATTTCGGTAAGACCAAAGCAAAAAAAAATAAAAACTAGTAAGTAATTGTCTTCGACTGAGCCAAAGTTAACATTTCCTACAGTAATGTCTTATTATATTTGAAACTATGAATGTTTTATTCTCTCAATGACGTCACTTTGGAGAATAGTTTTGTGCAAATCTCAAATTCTGAGTAGGCTCGTAAAATTAAAACTTATATCTAAATAACAAGACAAGGAATGGTTTTTGTGGTGGTGGGGCTTAAAAAATCCCACGGAAAATACCTCTTTTCCCGATTTTCTCGCGACTTTGTTGTTGGAAATGGAAAGCGTTTGGGTTTTGTAGGGGGTTTAAAAAAATCCCACATTAAATATCCCTTTTCCTGATTTCTACATTTTTACAGCCCTTCAATGAAAGGATTCTAGAAAGTGTTTTCCAGGAGAACTTTAAGAAGGCATTCAACCGAATGGAATGGCTTAAAAAATCCCACGGAAAATATCTCTTTTCCCGATTTTCTCGCGACTTTGGTGTTGGAAATGGAAAGTGTTTGGGTTTTGTTGGGTGTTTAAAAAATCCGTCGTTAAATATCGCTTTTCCTGATTCTTACATCATTTCTGGTGTTGGAAGTTGGAAGTGGTTGGGTTTTGTTGGGGGCTTAAGAAATCCCACGGAAAATATCTGAAACATATATTATAATTATTTATATTTTTTTTTACTTAAATTGAATTTAAATGCTATTTGTATATGTTTCAGAAACAGTTAATGAAAATGCCTCTTGAAAGCACTACTTAATAAGTCTAAGAAGAAGTGCAATTGAATTTATAGAATGTCTTCTGGAAGCAGTTTCTTTAAGAATGCATGTCACATTTGTATCAAAAATTTTGCTGGGGCGTGGTTCTTATTCGATTTTACCAAATTTTAAAATTAGCGTGCGTTAACGAGATCAACGCTTACGTAAAAAATGTTGAAGCATTGAAATGCATTTTGTGGAATTTAAAGAGATTTGACGGCTTTTCAGTTTGTAAGGGAACTAGGCTTGGCTCATTTTCAAAACTTTATCTTCATTTTTTAAATATATGCTTATCATATTATAGTTAAATAACGTTTGCTCTTATTGCTATCGTTCCTGCCTGCCACGCCTCCAAGGAAAAGTGCGCTTTTTTCGATTTTAGGATGACATTTGCATTATCTCAGAAACTATAAAAGCTAGGGCTATGACATTTTGTAAAAATGAGTTTTAGTCTAAATTAAGTAACAGCACAAAAATTAGAAATCTAGGTCAACTGCATCGCCTACCTCCCATACAAACCAAATTTTTTAATAAAAAAAAATCCGCATAAAATTGCTTATTTATGTTTTTAAGGAGTAGATTTGGTTTATTTAACTTCACTTAAACGTCCTGCTAAAAATATTTCAAATCGGACAACTTTAAGATATATCTCCTATAAAACAATATTACCAAATTAACGAAATTAAAAAAAAAAATTAAAAAATGTTTGCTAATACAAAATAAGGTCACAACTTGGTTTAAATTATGAATTCTCTTTTATTTTTCTTTAAATTTAAGAGTACCTACAATCTGTCTTGGAAGTTATAGCCTTCGACTTTAATAATGCTTAATTAGCTAGATATTTTCGACTAAATTTTACTTAAATTTACATTCCTTGAGAAATGTGCAGTCATATTTCAACGATTTTTCTATTTTTATTTTTTTACATTTTTTACATTTTTTATTGTATTTTATATTAAATTAAATGGCGTTAAAGACATAAAAAAGTTAAAAAAACAAAACCTTGAAATATATCTTGTGCTCGAAGTTATTATTGTTTAAACTTGACTTAATTTTTTGGGTTTTATTGAGCTTATTTTAGTTAAAAAAGTTTCAACTCTGACGATTTTTATAAAAAAAAACCATACAATACATTAAGTTCTTAATACCATATTCGTAATACATGTTTTATAATCTGACGAATAAAAATATTTTTTATAAAATGTACCCAAAAAGTCAACCTCAAATGTCATCCTAAAATTAAAAAAAGCGCACTGTGCGACGCCTAGAGAAGGAGAAGCACATCCATCGCTACAGGTAGATGAAGTTCCTACCGAAAATGAACAAGAGCCAGAGCAATTCGCTTCAGAGTTCAAAAGAAAAGACAAAAATTTGACAAAAAGACTAAACATTAGAAAATAGTTATTTAACCCATTTCTAACCGGTGTTCGATTAATCGAAAGTATAACTTGTCCATTTTCGATAAGTTTTTTAACTATGAAGGTAAATGATATCAGGAAGATCGTTGATATCGCATATTACTTTGTATCATTGGCTATTTGAAAAAAGTATTCACCATCACTACCCGTGATTTCAAGGCGGTGGGGGGTGTGGTTGAAACATACCTTGCCAATAGACATTTCTTGTAAATAATATTAGTAAATAATATATAAAAGGTATTTCATCATAACGATGAGGTATTTCAGCCAAAAGACAAAGCTATCTTTTGCAATAAAAAAATCAAGACCTTGCAACACCTAGATGAGGTATGAGTCAAAGTTAGTGTTCGATTAATCGCACGTTTTCGCTTATTCCATACCAGAACAACCCATACAAATACGTTATGTCAAATTTACCAGCAAACGACAGTGTATTACCCATTTCTTTCATGTTAACACGAAAATAGAAATGGGATAAGTGCCCACGTTCGATTAATAGAACATTTGAGTTTTTGGCATAACGAAAAAAAACATGAGTTTTAAAATTTTTTGATGACTGATTTCGAATCAGTGGATCCTAAATACTCTAGAAATATACTTTATATCAAAAATTCAACAATTTTTGCAGAGCGGCAGAAAATGGGTTAAGACAAAAAAAAATGTTTTATATAACAAGTTTTTAAATCGAACTAAAAAGTATAAAAACGAAAATTTTTGTACTTAAATAATGTTTTAATTCCTATGAAATTTTGTTTATTAAAAAAATACGTTTACTTTCATACCTTTTTTTCAACGTGAGGGAAAACCTTAAAAAAGTGACCCCTACGTTCGGCAAAAAACATTATTATTTTTTTTAAAAATAGTTTCAGTGGAATAATCGAAAAACTTCTTTAGTAAAAGTTTAATGATTTTGTGTGAGCTTTAATTTTTTGACATTAGGGTGGAACGCTAGGGCTATAAAAACTGAGATCTAATGGGTAAGTACAAGAACAGTGTAACTGAGGTCAATGACCTCTGAAGCCAAAATATTTGTCTTCTTAAGACAAAAATATCAATGTATCATACTTTAAGATCGGATAGGTTATGCTGAAGATATGAGGAAAAACGTAAATGGGCGACCTCTACGTTCGGTCCAAAAAAATTTTTTTTCGGAATTGCCTTTCAAAAATGCTTCGGATAAGCTGGTGTGCGGTAAACTGTATTTTTTAGGTACATTATAGTGCGCATGAAACAACTGCTGAGGCAAAAGCATAACTCTTTTTGTTTTGTTCTTCTATCCTCCTGATGCTTGTACAACTTAAATTGCGTGAACTTCGAACTGGGATCTATGAATAATATAGAGTCTGAGGAATTAATTAAAAAAATACATGATTTTTCACGAAACGTTTCTTAAGAGTTTACTGCAAGTTCATTATGAAATTTCAGTTTTATTTTTTTTAATCTTCACAAAGGCGACTTTCGCCACCGGATAAAGTTAACTAAATTACTTTGTACCAAACTCGTGTGATTGTACTCTCATAATTTTAAGGAAAAAACTCATATCCTCTTATCAAATCATTGTTCGCTTCGCATTAATCGGCTGTTAAGCCAATTATATTTTGAATTGGGACATAAAATTTTTTATTTTCGTTTGGAAAAACAAAATTTATAACTTTTATGAAATCACTTTATTACAATAATAATGGTTGCTTATAAGATTAACTTGCTTATCAGGGAAGTTGCAAAATTAAAGGTCATATTTGACAGCTGCAACACCTATTAAAACCATATAAACTTTCCTTTGTTTCGAAATTAGCTGATAGCTAAGTTAAAAACGATAGCCCCAAATTGAGACATACAAAATTTGTACCAACTGTTTTTTTAATTTCGTATTACCTACACCTACAACCTACAAAATTGCTTCCAATTTCAAGAATTTTAGCATCATTAAATGATATAAACACTGTAGAGCGACGAAAAACAATGTAGTTAGAAGAGTAATTGTCGATATAATTAACTGCAAACACATTTTATGAATCAAATTATTCAAGAATCTGAAAGAAGATTAGCCATTTTTTTGTATAATCATGCTATATTAATTGTATTAAATGACAAAGAAATTGATCATCTAATAAGCAGTGTATAAAAAGAATTTCACAACGTTGATATGATTGCAGCAGGTATTGTTTTCACATATTTGAAAATGAAATATTTTGTATTGCACTTTTAGAAGCAATTTTTATATAATTACATAAACTCATTTTTCAATTTGAATCTGTTTCAACACTGTTTTAACAATTTCACATTCTCAGCTAATGTTGAAAGATTATTTTCGATTCAAAATTTGATTAAAAGGTGCAGAAATCGTCTGCTTGTTTATTCAGTTTCTTCTTGAATTAAAACAAAAGATTTGTCAAAAGCCACTGGGCAATGTTGCTGTTATCTATAGTAATAAAACTCATTTTCTGTTTGTTTGTTTGTTTGTTTGGCCTTTATACAAATCTTAACGGCTCAACGGATGTTGCTCAAACTAGGTATTCATATTCAGCCCTATTCCAGAATCCGTCGTAATGAATTTCCGAACGTATAGCTACGCTACGAACACGACAAATTTGCTAATCCAAAATCCGAACGAAACTTCCCCTTTTCGAGCTTACTTTCGGGAGTTCGAAAACAACTGGTTTCAACAGCAGACAACTAAATAAAAAGAAAAATTGAAAAACTGAAGTGTTTTCGATCAAAATTTTATTTTTTAGCTGTGATTTTTAATGGATTTCATTGCAATTGCAATTTTCGCACAATAAAAGGAAGATATCTCACATAGAGAATCTATGAAAATTCGTCGAAGAATATTGCGAGATTCTATTAACTAACATATTCACAGGTTTAAATAAAAATAATTTAACTTTATTAACCAAAAATTAATTATAAGTTTCATTTCACGACCTAATTCTATAAAAATTTAATTGTTTTATTTTGTAGTAAACAAATCCGTCGAGGCAAGGCTTTCATGAAAAAATCTGAAAACAGCTGACAAAAGTTGATACGTTCGGAACGTGTAGTTCCAATGCTACGAATGTAAGAATGTTCGAATTCGATTCGAATTGTAGAATACTTCATTTCGTTTCCGAAAGAAAATTTACGCTACGACGTATTCTGGAATAGGGCTGATTAAGTGCATCCCAACTCAAAATGTTACATACTTAGTTTTTGCTACGCCACCTCTGAAATTTTTTAACTAACGGTAATTTTGTTATTATAAAACTTTTTACGATCGGAGATTTTTGTGTATTTAATTTTGAAAAATTTCTGTTATTTTGACATCAAAAACACTCACATATCTTCAAAATTGGAGAAATTTTCAGTACAACGACTTTTTCATAAAACATAGTCGCCTAAGAATGAGAAAAAAACGACATGAAAATCAAAGTTTGGTCTTTCGATGCAAATATCTCCGCTGTCCATTGATATATTTCATTCAATTTTTTTTTTGTTCAACAGTTTAATAAAATCACTTTACAAAAATAGGTTGAACTGTACCGTTAAGTCAGTGTATATATGTTTTATGATTATGTCAAAAAAGGTCCAAAATATTGACTTTTTACTCAAAAAATGACTCAAAAATTGTTTTTGTTGTAAAAATTAAATCAATTAAAAATTGCACATCTGGCTACCTTTCATATGACATAGCATTTATTTGCTAAAATTCTTCCAGTTTTTGTCATCAAAACGGCCTTTGTTTGTTTGTTTGTTTGGCCTTTATACAAATCTAAACGGCTCAACGGATTTTGCTCAAGCTAGGTATACATATTAAGTGCATCCCAACTTAAAATGTTACATACTTAGTTTTTGCCACGCCCCTGTGTAATTTTTCAAATAACGGTAATTTTGTTATTATAAAAGTTTTTTCAAACGGTAGCTTAAAAATAAAATGTAACATGTTTTTCATTATTCCAGATTTAAAAAAAACATTTTATCGGGAAGTGTATATTAACATGTTTATATAAATGACTCTCGAGTAATACCGGGTACATCAGCTAGTATAAAAATAAAAATGATATGCATTTTAAAAATATTTCTGTTGAAGAAGACGAAGACGCATATTTTCTGTATTAAATTTTAAAAACTCAATGTACAGTACTATATCAGAGAGTATAAATTATATAGAGGTCCCAGTTCGACTTCGAATGCTATTTCACTCAAGTTTCGTTGTACAAGCGTCCGGAGAATAAAAAAACAAAACGAAAATAATTATGCTTTGCCTCAGCGTTCGTTTTGACGCTGCCTTTACTTTTCTATAGGTGCACATGAAACAACTGCTGAGGTAAAAGCATAATTATTTTTGTTTTACTTTTCTATTTTCCGGACGCTTGTACAACGAAACTTGAGTGAACTTCGAACTGAAATCTCTATATAATTTATACTCTCTGACTATATTTATTTAATAATGTTGAATTGTTTGTCCATTTTTGTTAATATTTTTTATTTTAAATAAATAATTATATATATTCAAAAAGTCTAATTTTTCATGAAAAAAAAAATAATAGTACTATTGATGCTAAAAAGTACTACTTTTATTTCGGTTTGGTACAATTTCAAAAAAGTAATTTTCCAACCTTGGTTCAAGCTCAGTCGTTATTTCAAACAACAATTTTTTTCTCTCTTAAATTAAAAAATCATTTTTGATGTGTCTGACAAAATTATATTCCAAAGATGTCAAAATACTTCTATAAAATAATTTAAAGTGCGCCATAGTATAGCCTTATACGATGATTTTACAAAGAAACTGTTTAAAACATTATTGATTAATAAATTTATTATTTTCATCAAGCCATAAAAGGGCAAATTTTTTGCAGTATTTTTGGTTTTCCAAATACAATTTGCATTAAGCAAAACACTCTTTATATAATAACAGAGTATTGACACTGTCTTTGACTTGCTCGGGTTTCCATCCTAACTATTTTGTTTCATTTTCATGGCTTCACTTTTGTAGCATTCACTCAGTTAATTCTAATTTAGGTTCAATGCTCGTTACATTCAAACAATTTATAAATGTTAAATAATTGGTTATGCGAAGCATTATAATGAACTCTATGGCAATAAAAATCATGATCTCATCATCACCATTGATTCAGCAACATCATTGCTTCAGTTTTGATTAAAGTTACTTTTCTCTTTCTAGTTTCATTTGTATTTTAGTCTATTTTATGAAATATATTGTTAGGATTATAGGTTATCACGTCCAGTCGATAACAACGAATTTTATGTATAGTAGCAACATGTGTGTAGAACACTTTACTCGCATTGTTATAGTGCCTCAAAATGTTGTGCGAGGCAATTTGAAATTCTAATTTAATTTTCCTGATTCTGTTTTGGTTTTTGCCAAGGCTCATTTATATCAGAGTTGGGCGTAGTACACTAAATGTTGAGTGCACTCAGCCTTTCACTAGCACTAAAATATATTGAAAGAAATTCTATTTTTCACTATTTTTTTTACCGGCTTAGTGACAGTGAAGCATCTCTTCACTATCACTAGGGATTTTAGTCTAGGGACTTAGACTAGGGATTTAGACTTACAAAATTTTAAATTTTACATTAAAAACTGATTTTTTACATTAAATTTACATTAAAACTGGTTTGACTGTTTAAATAACATTATCACAATTTAAAACAACATGCAATAACAATAGAGTTCAGCTACTACAGCATTTTCGCACTTTCTCCGCATTAGATCATCTTAAGAACCAGCCCAAACAACATTAAAAGATCTCAATAAGGCCATTCACAGTTCGAATACGCTGGTCCGCCATTTGTACGATCCGCTATTTGTACGCCAATTTACGAAAGCGCATTTTGCCTTGCTGTTGTTTTGCATACAAACGCAAATACGCAGGCACGCGGAAATAAAAGCAGCCCTTGGACGTGTTTTTGTACCTCGTATTTTTATGCTCTGTCTACAGCCGCATAATCACATACATCACAGGGTTGCACAATTTTAAAAGATTTTTTCCAAAAAGGTGGAAAATTACATTCCCTAATTGATTTATTAAATAATATGGAGAGTGGTTGGCTTAGAACGGAACCACATTGCGTTAACACTGCGGCAGGAATTCCGTCAGGTCCAGCATTAAAATCTTCTTCGATCGATCCAATGTATTGTACTTTAAAATATCCTCTGAATTAAAAGATTTAGGGTCCAACGAAACCCTGGGTGTGGAGTTCATATGTTCAAAATAATCTTCATCAGGATTAAAAGAGTCTGAACAGAATGACTCTTTAAAGAGAGTGGCAAATAGGCCACAAATTATAACGGGATCGTCAGTAAATCCGTCAGAAGTCTTAAATGATGAAGGGAATCCATCAGATTTTTTTTTTGGTGTTTAGGAAACCCCAGAATTTCTTTGGATCAGACAATATTCTCAGATTAATATTGTCTAAATAATTTTGATATAAGGTAGCTGAGCAACTTTCAAAATCCAGAAACAAACGCTTGTAGGTTTCTAGGTCATTTAAGTCTAAGCTACAGACATATTTCTTCCATGCCCTATTCCTGTTGTTGCGAAGAGTCTTTAATTCCCTTGTGTACCAAGGGTAAGCACAATTTTTCGCAAATTTTAGGCTATACGGCATGGACTCAGAAAACATAGTAAAGATTTCCATATAAAAAAAATTAATTGAATCTTCAAGATTATTACCATTAAAATATTCTAAAATTACATTAAGTTTATTATGAAGTAAATGATTCAACCTCAGAAAGTCAGCTTTTTTGAAATTGAATTCATAAACTTTATCTATTGAATTGGAATTAACTATATTTTCCCTGTCGGACTTGTACCATATGCTCAGTGGTGGATGGTAGTCATCAACAGAAGTTAGAGCATGAAGGGCCCTCTTAACAATCACGTTGTTACAGTCTGTAGTTAAGACCAGGTCAAGAAGTCTTTCACGACTATTATAAATACAACTTACATGTTGTAAGTCAGAACATATATTATCAACAAATATATGCTCTTGGCGTGTCTTCAAATTAGATGCACAAAAATATGTATCATCGTCTGAAGATTCCCATTTCAAGTCAGGCAGATTGAAATCGCCCAACAAATGTCGTCACTAACGTCAAGAATATTTATAACGTATTCTATGCAATCGGCAAGGCTTGCATAAATTTCCACACTGCTCTTTGGAGGAACATAAGCATTAACTACATACACATTAGAATTACAATGTACAACCTTAATGCATATAAGTTCGATATTAGAAGAGCAGGGAATATCGATAATGGAACTAACGAAGGAGTTCCTAACAGCTAATAAGACACCACCACCGATAGCAGAAGTATTGCCAGCTTATCTGTCTTTTCTATATACTTCAAAACTATTCCAAGTCAGTAATGCTTCCATTTAACCACGTTTCAGTCAATGCGATAATATCTTCAGACAAATTTTGAGACATTAAAAATATGTCTCGCGCATGATTCAATTATATACAAGGTTGAGTAAGCTGAGAGCACGTATCTCTCGGCGAATGTCAAAAACAGCTGTTTGGTGTTGTTATCTTTTACTTTGACATTCGCCGATCCAAATTCCACCCATCCAGCGTTTTCGTTGCAAAATGTCACTGGGCACTTTAAAAAAGGAAACGTTTTCCTTGTTCCAATAGTTTTGGCGAATCACGTACTTTTTCGGCATTTTGAAGTAGTAACAAAAACTCTAAACTCCAAGAAAATTGTTTAAAAATTATTTGAAACACAAATTTAATATTAAAATCCAATAGTTTGACTTCTAGTCAGAAATTTTAATTTGATTGTTTACTGGTCTTTTTTTGTTTTACTTTGACATTTTGCAATCCAAGTTTTGTCGTTGTATGAGAACAATTTCATGGTTACTTAACCTTATATATAATTGAATCATGGTCTCGCGTCTTAGAGCGTAGTCCCCTTACATTTTGATAGTAAAGGGATAGCCTATTCAGTTTTTTTGAGTTTGACGAACAGGTTGAGTCATCCTTCTAGACTTATTCGTAGGCAGAAACTCTGAAACGAATATATTATCGGTCCACAAATTAGAATTTAAAACATTTGCAAACTCTTCAGCTGGAACTGTGAGAATGAAGGAAGCGTGAGAAGGTTTATTCCCTATTTTTTTACATGAAAAAAAGTCGTTTTGACTCAACAAGTTGTTATGTTTGATAAACGTCAATACGTTTTCAACAGTTGTGTCAGGCTGAATACGTGAAATAAATAAATTTTTCCTCCTTGACACTGCCCTTAAATTTAAATGATTTCTGGGTTCAATAGGAGGTAAAACTGGACTATTAGTCAAAGAAGAAATATTAGTGGGTGACGAAGAAGAAACTGGAGTATTTTTGTTCAAAGATGCTTTGCGACGCTTTTTTTTTTGTTCTTATTTTTGTTCTTCCTCTTTCTTTTTGAAATAGAATGGTATTTTTCTGATGAAATAATAGTTTAAGTCCCGGAAGAAACAGTCTGTGACAAAGAAGGTGGGACATTTTCCGGAATAGATATTTCATCATAGACGCTGGTACTGGGTGCGGCTCTAATTTCGCTAAAAAATGTGACAATTTCTCTAAAATTGTTATTTAACGTATTAAGACTTTCCCCAAAAAGCTTTATTTTTGAATAAAGTTCATCTGGGCAAAGTGCCCTACACGAAGCACAGTACCAGCGAAGACCTGATCGTACAGATACTAAATCGTCTAGACATGATTGAGAAATACCGGCACAAGATGCATTAAAAATTTGCTCACATGGACCAGAACAACTAAACATGGGGTACAGAATATTTTGACATTTACATAGCTCGTTCAAAGAACAAGCGACAATATTTTCCACAGAAAAATATTCCATGTTTAAAGATTGAAAAATTTTAGGGCTATTATTTTAACACAACTAGCCCACAGTTAAGTTCAAACAAAGGACAAAAACAACAATCACTGAGACTAAGATAAACAAATCACTGCACAAAGAGGAAAACAAAACACAGCAAGCATGCAAAACAACAACACTTTGTTAATATGTTTAAAACATTAAATTGAAATTCTTTACATTAAGTTATATTAAAACACAAATGCTAATATTATGTTAATAATAATTATTGTTTATTATAATGAACACACTCACATGTATTACGAAGAGATAGTTTGAGAATATAATTAACAAACAAAAAGTACACTTATTCAAACAAATTAACACAACCGACACCGACTAATAGACGAAGTCAACTGACTTTTTAAAACTTTTTAAAGAAATGCGTGGAAAAGTCCACTGACATGGACTTTTTAAAAAAAAACATTAAACATTAAAAATATCACTATTTGAAATTGTCAAGTAAAGGGTGTCCCAACAAGAGCGCAATTTTAAAATTTCAAATAAAACACAGATATTTAAAAAAAAATCGTGAAACTTTATTATATCGTAAAGTAGACAGAATGAGGTTATGTTTGGAACAATATATCGTGCAGATGGCCGCCGCGGCTTTGCTGGCATACACGCGATCTTTTAATGAAATTTTCAATGACCGTTTTGCATAAATGCTGCGGTATTTCATTAATGCAACGTCCAATTTCCTCTTTTAAGGCTTGAGTCGTCGTCGGCTTATTCGCGTAAACCATCGACTTCAAAAAACCCCGAAGAAAAAAATCTAATGGTGTTAAATCGCACGATCTAGGCGGCCAATTCTGATCTCCAAAACACGAAATAATACGACCGGGAAATGACTGATGCAGCAATTGAATTGTTTCTCTGTCTGTATGACATGTGGCGCCGTCTTGTTGGAACCACATGCCCTCCACATTCATTTCTTCAATTCTAGGCAAGAAAAAACTGGTTATCATTTCACGATACCGAACACCATTGACTGTTTGCGCTTGACCTGCCTCATTTTCATAAAAAAAAGGTCCAATGATTCCTCCAGCCCAAAAACCACACCACACAGTGATACGTTGAGGATGCATTTGCTTCTCGTGAATCACTCGAGGATTTTCCTCACCCCAAATGCGACAATTCTGCCTATTGACAAAGCCATCAAGATGGAAATGGGCCTCGTCACTGAAGATGATTTTAGCGGCAAAATCAGAATTTTCATGTTGTCTCTCCAATACCCAATTAACGAACTCCCTTCGCTGTCCATGGTCAGCTGGCTTCAGTTCCTGAGTCAATTGAACTTTGTATGCATGAAGATGCAAATCTTTCGTCAAAATTCGCTGCATTCGCTGCATTCGGTGTCGAATTGAGGTGGATGGACATCATCACTTACAGCTGCGACATTTTCGATCGATCGACCTGGTCGAAGGCGCGTTGTTGTCTTTCCATCACTAACAGACCCAGTTTCGGCAAAGTTATCCATTAATCTCTTTACAGTTGACTCTTTTGGAGCATTATTGTGACCCCAAATTGATCGCAATTTGCGAACTGTAGCCGCAAAACTTTCACCATTTTGGTAAAACAATTTCACAATGAGAATGCGTTGTTCATTCGTGTAGCGCTCCATTTTTACTAACCTCGTACCTTCTACTAGCAAACAATAACAATTGTTCAAATGTCCAACAATGACACTTCGAATGGCGCCAAATTTAAGAATTGCGTTCTTGTTGGGACACCCTTGACATGGTATAATTATTTTACAAGGTAGCCGTGACAGCTTTTTGGCGATTGGTAGTTGTCAAAAACAGCTAAAGAATGTTGTAGTTTGCTGCTGTTGACTAGCTATGTGCTTATTTTTAACTTATCTTTGATTCATTAAATTTATTCGCGAAGTTGATTGAAATGTTTTTAGTTTGTTGCGGTTGACTAGCTATGTTTAAGTCGTCGCTTATTTTTTCACTTTTCTTTGATTAATTGCATAAACAGCTAATTTTGACAACTACCCATCGCCGCTCGTGATAAAAAAGCCAGTCTACGCGGCTACCTTGTCAAATAATTGTATCATGGTCAAGTAGATCTAATACTAATATTGCACTGAATGAAATTTTAAATTGCCATAGAGTAGACCTGATTTATGACAAGAAGGAGTCCTTGTCTTCTTTAGTGTTCATCGTTGTTTTGATTTTTTGCTGTATTCGTAGGACTCACACTTGAGGTCTCTTATTTGTTCTCTTTTCTTTGTCCAGAATTTTAATATTATCAAAATCAGCTGTGTGTCCAGTATCCAAAATGTGTTGAGAAAGTCGAGTTGATGCTCTTTCCTTCTTTATGTCTGCCATGTGTTCCTTCATTCTTATTCCAAGTATTCTCTTTGTTGTCCCAATGTATACTTGTTTGCAATTTTCTCCGTTTTTTCCTTTGCAGCTGATCTCGTACACTACGTTGTCCTGCTCTAGCTTATTTATTTTGTCTTTAGTGTTTGTGAATAGTTTTTCAAGCGTCTGATTAGGTGTGTGTGCATATGATGCGTTCTCTTTTTGTATTGTTCTGTGCAAGTGTGAACTATCTGTTAATTTCGGAACATATCCCTCCAGGAAAAATCGGCAGGCTTCCATCTAAAAGTGATAAAGAAACATTCCCCACCGTATATTTTGAAAGCTTAAGGGTAGTTTTGTATTTATATTGTTTCCAAACCGTATCTTTTAGAAGCTTAAGGGAAGTTTTGTATTTATATTGTTTCCAAACCGCTTCTTTAAGAATGCATTTGGAAACTTTTATTTATTGTCAAGCAATGGCAATAGAAAATATTAATATCATTGTTTTCTAGCCGCTTATTGTAGAACTCGATAGTCTAGTGGTAGCGCGCTCGACTGTCGCTCAGGGGTCCCGGGTTCGAGTCCTAGCCGAATCCATTTTCATAACAAGGAAGAGGAATGTTTCCACATTAATTCTTAAAACAGGGGAGAGGACTGCTTCCAATTCACTTTTGAGGGCAGCGGAGAGGAATGTTTCCACATGACTTTTTAACACAGCGGGGAGGAATGTTTCCCTCTAATGACATGCTATGTAAAAAAAAAGCAATGGAGTGTGCAACAAATGGGAATGCTTCCTACATTCCTTGGAATGTTTCCTGGTAACATCCGGGATTGCTCACATTTCCTGGAGGGTTGTTATGCTGAAGAATTCTTTAGTGTTGCCAGATTGATTGGTTGTTGAATGCGGGATTTTTTGTTGTTTCGTCGGTGCAGTTTGTCGTTTATTAAGTTGTTGATGATGTGGTTGGGAAAATTGTTCTTTTTTAAGGTTGATCTTATTTTAATGAGGTTTTTTCGCGAAATTGTACGTCACTGATATCTAGAACTTTGTTGATGAAATTAGTTGCTGTATTTATTTTTTGTTTTAATTGATGATTTGAATTGAAATTTATCATTCGGCCTGAGGATATTGGTTTTGCATACCAGTTAAGTATTATTTGTTTGTCAATTCTATGTAGCTTTGTGTCTAAATACGGTAGTATCCCATTATTTTCTTTTTCAACTGTGAACTGCAGTTTGTTGTGAAATTTGTTCAATGTTTTTAATATTATTTCTATGTCAGTTTCTCTTGTTATCTACATATTTAACTATGATTTTAACGTCAATGTTAATTTTCTTCAGTTCTTCCAAGGTGTAGTCCAGAAGAGTATCCAATATGATATCCGCCTGTGTTGGGGAGAGTGGATTTCCCATTGGCATTCCAAATATTTGTTTATACATTTGGTCATTAAATTTAAAATAATTGTTATCTCTTAGACAGAATTCTAGAATTGAGATAAATTTTCGTTTTGGAATTTTCGTGTATTTCTCAATTTTTGTCCATGAATCCAATACTTTCTTCATAACTAGGTAAGTCGGGATGTTGGTAAATAAGGATATTACGTCATATGAAACTAAAATGTCACCATCCTTCAAAACAATGTTGTTGATCTTTTCTTTAAGATCAAAAGAATTTTTAATGTTATATCTTTCCGAAATTATATTTTTTAAAATGCCTCCTATATATTTCGATAATTCGTAGCATGGAACATTAAAGGACGATGAAATTGGTCTTAAGGGTGTGTGTAACTTATGGATTTTCGGGAGTCCATATAGTCTGGGAGCTGTGGACACAGAACATGAAAGTTTAAATTTTTGCCTCTTATCTATGTAGTCGTTTTTTAATAGTTCGTTAATTATATCATTGTTTTGCCTTTGCAGTTTAGACGTTTGGTCATCTCTTATTGTTTTGTATGTGTTTTTTTCTTCCAGTAGTTCTTGCATTTTATTCATGTATTCTTCTTTATCCATAACAACAGTTTTATTTCCTTTGTATGCGTTTGTTATGATTATTTTATCTCTGTATTGTTTTATAAATTGTTGGGTGTTTTTGTATATTTTAATAATAAATTTTTCTTTCGTCGTATTTTTAAATTTTCTTTTGTATGTCGCTACTTGGTTTGTAACCTTGGATCTGGCAACCTCTTTTTCAGTGTCTTCTTCTATAGTTTGTATACACTCCCTCCAGGAAAAATCGGAAGGCTTCATTCTAAAAGTGATAAAGAAACATTCCCCACCGTATCTTTTGAAAGCTTAAGGGTAGTTTTTTATTTATATTGTTTCTCCACCGTATCTTTTGGAAGCTTAAGGGTAGTTTTGTACTTATACTGTTTCCAAACCGCTTCTTTAAGAATGCATGTGGAAACTTTAATTTATTGTCAAGCAATGACAATAGAAAATATTAATATCATTGTTTTCTAGCCGCTTATTGCAGAATTCGATAGTCTAGTGGTAGCGCGCTCGACTGTCGCTCAGGGGTCCCGGGCTCGAATCCTGGCCGAATCCATTTTCATAACAAGGGAGAGGAATGTTTCCACATGACTTTTTAACACAGCGGGGAGGAATGTTTCCCTCTAATGACATGCTATGTTAAAAAAGCAATGGAGTGTGCAACAAAGGGGAATGCTTCCTACATTCCATGGTATGTTTCCTGGTAACATCCGGGAATGCTCACATTTCCTGGAGGGCTGTTCAATGTCCGCTATTGTATGTATTGGCGAAAAATTTTTAGAGCTTATAGGCAGCGCAAACTTTTTTCCAAGAGATAGAAGCCATTTGCTTTCCTCTGGAAACTCTATGTTGGTTTTGTTTACAAACCAATCTTCGTTGTAAGAAATTCCTAATTTAAATAAATACTCCTGCCTTAAATTGCTAATTTTTGTCAAGTGAAGCTTATTTTTATTGTTTTACTTAATATTTTTATATTTTACTAAGAATAGCATAGAAACATACAAATTTCTGTGTAATATTTAAATACTCAATACTACAAGTAAACTGTTCCTGTTTTCTTTCAATTGAGTGATAACTTTCTTTGCTGTACCACTTATTATTTAGTGCAAAAAAAAAATTTTCCACTAAGCTGTAAACATTTTCTTTCCACTATTCTTACATGAATTTGAGTGAGAAATTTTTCACTATCACTATCACTCATGTATAGTGAGGCTTTTATTTTTCAATAATAGAAGATAGAGAATAATTTTACACTATCAGTACATGTAAGCTGAAACTACAAATTTAGTGCACTACGCCCAACTCTGATTTATATAAGGTTGCGTACATTTGTGGCATTTTCTCAATTTGGCATCATTTTTTTAAATAGAAAGCAAGAGAGTGTAGTCATTTGAGCAAAAAATTCACACGGATGCTTGAAGGTGAAACTAAAGTGCACTTCATAATCATAAGACACTAGAGTTTTTTGAAATATTTTGACGAAGAATTTCTGCAGGTAAGTATTTTTTTGAGAGGATAGTCTTAACAAAAAAGGAAACAAATTGCAATAAAAATTTAATGTTTTTATTAATTAACAAAAAAAATTTTGAGCAAAAACATATTTTCGGTTGTTTCAAAATGATAAGACACTTTTAGGTCTTTAGGTACTATTTAAGGTATAGCTATTTTTTTTAGGTACGCATATAAGTTGATATAAGGAAGATATTTAGGATATAGACTTTTAATATAGCTGGTATTAAAAAAATTAATTTTTAGCCATAAGTTTTAATTGGAAAGAGATATTGGGGTAATTTTTCGCATAAATTATTTTTGAGACTTGACTTTTTTGTAAAAAATATAAAAACAACATTTTGGAAAAAATAAATTTAAAAAAAAAAAATCAAAGTTGTTTTGATGACAAAAACAGTAAAATTACTTTTGCTCTTAACTGGAAGAATTTTTGCAAATAAATGCTATGTCATTTGAAAGGTAATCAGATGTGCAATTTTTAGTTGATTTAATTTTTACAAAAAAAAAAACAATTTTAAGTCATTTTTTGGGTAAAAAGTCAATATTTTTGACCTTTTTGACATAATGATAAAACATATATACACTGACTTAACGGTACAGTTCAACCTATTTTTGTGAAGTTCTTTTACTGAACTTTTGAACAAAAAAAAATTGAATGAAATATATTAATGGACAGCGAAGATATTTGTATCTAAAGACCAAACTTTGATTTTCACGTCGTTTTTTTCTCATTCTTAGGTAACGATGATGTTTTATGAAAAAGTCGTTGTACTGAAAATTTCTACAATTTTGAATATATGTGAGTGTTTTTGATGGCAAAATAACAGAAATTTTTTAAAATTAAATACACAAAAAAAATTTGATAGCAAAAAGTATTATAACATCGAAATTACTGTTAGTTGAAAAATTTCGAAGGGGGCGTGGCAAAAACTAAATATGTAACATTTTAATCTAGGATGCGCTTAATATGCTTACTTAGTTTTAGCGAAATCCGAAGAGCCGTTTAGATTTGTATAAAGGCCAAACAAACAAAAAAACAGAAAATGAGTTTATTACTATAGATATATATAAAACTGAAATATTATTTTTTAAATACTTATGTTGGTTTTTAGTTACGTAATGAAATATAGGTAAATATAGGTTACTCCCCTCCGCCAACCCCCTCATTTTGCATATTCGAATGTGGTATACCTATTTTTACGGCTAGGAGCCAGAGACCTGCAACGAGTCATGTTTTTGTGACTTATAGTGATTCTTGCAAAATCTAATAGTTATACGTGCACATCAAACAACAACCACCGCTACCACTCGAAGCACTCTTGCTTCAGAGAGTAACACATCGTTCATTGTTTGATCCATCAATCGAACGTCATAGTTCAACCTAATACTGACTTCAACATCAAACCTAGTTATAAATCATACCAAATACTCATAGCTCAAACAGCAGTCCCATAGCTCAAGAAGCAGTCCCATAGCTCATTACTAGCGTATTTTTCTATGAAAACGCTGTGGCTGTTTTGAACTAACGCTCTGTTTTTGTCGCTGTTAGAAGAGTAAAAGGGCTACCACCGAATTTTTTTTAATGGAATAAATATAAATCGCTTGCCTTTATTTAAGTTGCGGTAAACATTTCTTGATGGAACTTTTCTGAGCGATTTATGCCATGGTGCAAAAACGAAGACAACACACCTTGTATATAAAGGGAGCTTCTTCGAAAGAATTAATAAGACATATCAATTTAATGAGGTTTGTTTATTTAAACTAACTAAAATAATTATATTCACACACTTCAAAATCATGAAAATCAGAAGCATAAAATAAAAGCTTAAAATAAAAAATTTTAATTCAGTCATTAAAATCATCAATAAGTGGTAAACTACTATTGTTAAGGTTATGCATACAAAAATATTTATTTTCTTAAATTTTATATAATTATTTATAAACACGCTGAACTAAAAACACGCTATATAAATTAGCGTTTGAATATTTATTTAAAATTAATAAATTCATACAACAAATTATATCAAACCGAGAAAACCGAATTACATATATTTAAAAGAAATGAACGTGCGTATGAATCGATAATAATTTCTGAACTAATATTTTCATGAATATGTTTTTATATGTTTGCTAAGCCAAGCCTGATTTGATTTTTTATTTGATTTTAATTTTCCTAGAGTGTTTTATATATTCAGGTGTTGACAACATATTTTAAACTTACTTAATACGCTTTGATGCAATCAGCAATCGAAAGAATAATGGCGCACTTAACTCCAAAAAATTATATAAAACAATCCCGTAGCTCTTCATATCGTACCGTTATGTATAGTGTTACGACACAATCAATAACATCAGAATAATTCAATAATAAGATTCAAACTAAAATTCTTAACTTACGCCAAAGATGGCAACCCTATAAAAGTCACGATAATTCGTTTGAAGGCCATTAACATGTTGTTGCAATGCAACTTGTTATCGGCTACGTACGACTGGGCGTTGGAGTATGGCTTATGAAGCATTACAATTAAGCTGCGTGTTATACGTATAACAACATGTTGGAATGAGTCCGAATATGAAGTAGAAGGCAAATTAATACGTATATACTCGAGTCAACTCAATTTATAACTACTCGTTGCTAGGGACACGATATCGGAAGAAAAAAAGATCGATACCTACTTTTTTGGTATCGAAAGAAAAGTATCGATGCCCACAAAATATTGAAAGAAAAGTATCGATGCCATGAATATCGAATACTTTTTTGTATTTTTTGCATGGTAGAGCAAAGAATGTAGTATCGTGAATCATCATTTATCATTCGATTACGCTCAAGAAACTGGCAGTTATGAACATTTTTGTTAGATGAGCACCATTTCAGAAATGTTGAGTTTAGGTATTTTAATGAAAAAAAATCCCCAAAACTCCAAATATGCAAAATTTTATAAAATTTTTTGTAGAAAATTTAAGCATAGTCTTGAGTTATTGTGTATTGAGTACTGTTCAAATTTAAAATTTTTTTGCGAAAATCATCAAAATGCTCTTTTCTGGCCTATCGAACACAAAAAAAAAATAAATACTTCTCACTCAAAATGACTTAAAGTATTCTTTAAATATATTTTTGATTTATTTGCAAAAAGTTTTGGAATTACAGGGTTGTTGCGGTGATCAAAATAAAGTCCTTTTAACAGTCCTGTAAAACTTAAGAAGCAATCATAAATCTGATAATCACACATTTATATATTACTATATTTTAAATAAAAATAACGATTTAAGTTATATGAAAATGAAAAAATAAATAAAATTAAATACTTATTTTTGAGCTCATGTTAAGAAAAGCTAATACAATTTTTTTGCTATTATTACTATAGTAATATGTTGTGATAAAAACCATTTAGTTATTATAAGTTACGGAAAAATGATTTTAAAAATGAAAATAAAGAAATCGTTTATGAATATTTTTGAAAACTGTAATATTTGCAAAACCTGTTTAAAAAAATGTTAATACAAAAATAAAAGTTTTTTGTTCATCTCTTGCGTTTTCTTTATTGCTTTCGTTGTTCAACAAAATTTTACAAACATTTAGAAATAAAAAACACCAAAAAGTTGGGGAAACTTACTGTTCTCGATGATATTTTAGGTGCTTAACCATATTGGTGGTGATTCCACTTATTTTTATTTGCTTAAAACGAACAAATGCAAAATTGTACGCTGCATTGCGTGTAAAAATTTTTATGCATCTGATTTTTTTGGCAACATTTAATTTTCAATGATGCACATTTTGTTTCGATACTAGGTAAAAAGAATCGATACCATCAAATATCAAATAGACCCGAAGCATCGAAAAAATACTCGTATCGGAAGAAAAAGTATCGATACTCTAAAGTATCGATATGATATTCGTGTCCCAAGACATAACAAGAGTTGTTCGACGAACGTGTTCTATAACTTGAACGTAAGCGTCATACCTAATGAAATGAAAGCTGCAAAGAGCTTAAATAATGAAAGCACACGAGTTTTCTTTATTGTTTATGTTGCTGCGTTATCAATATCTATAACAAAATGATGGCGAAAAAAAAGAAAAAATCGCATTCTCGACGAACATATTTGTTCAATTTGAACGCTAGCTTTTTCCAACAGGTACGCCCCACCATTTTGTTCGACGAACAAGTTCGCCCTTTAACGGGCTTACACATCAGCGAGCACGTTCGTCGAACGGCGGCCATGTTCGAGCCAGTTCGCTAGTTAAGAAGGTAGTTCGACAGTTCGTCGAACCTGTTGCCTTGTTGGCAAAAATTTTTGATTTTCTCCGTCGAACAATAGTTGTTCGACGAACGTGTTCTATAATTTGAACGTAAGCGTCATATCTAATGAAATTCCTATCTGGTCACACTCTATAAAGTACATAATCGATTGAAAACTTTGCGAAGATTTCAAATCTCAGCTCCGATATGTGCTAACAAGTGGCGCACATTAAGGTATTGTATGGCCCTTTAGGCTTTTAATTAAAGAAATTTTTGAGATACCAACTTTTGTATACCGTTTTAAAGAGAATACAATTCTGCGTCTTTAATGATAAAAATAATTCCCCTGAAATTACTTTCGTTTGCGCGCAGTGAAAAATTTTAATTTCTTTGCTTTTTTAAAGTGTATATTTTATAAAAAAAAAATATTTTTGTGGAAAGTTTTTTAATCTCAACTTCAGGTAATTGTGGTTTTTACTACATAACATTCTTTTTGAGCAAACGTTTAAAAAAAATATTTTTTGTTTCTAAAAATATGTTAAAAATTAAGGTTTTTTGTTATTCAAGCGGAGTTAAAGTATTTTCTTTTGAGCACTTTTGTCATCTAGTTGTGATTTTCTTTAAATATAGAGTGTCCATAATAAGTGCTTAAAATTTGGCTGAGCCATTTTGTGCCTTTTCGGAATTATTAAACTTTTTGTAAGATAACTCCAGTCACTATAATCAAAACAAGCGTCGATGCTGGTGAGCGCTATAGGCTGTACAACTTACTTAAAAAGATTAAGTACTTATTTTTTTAAGGTATTCATTGTTTAAGTAAAACCCTTGTAATACTATTTTTGAATATCCTGTCCTAATTGATATCGATCTAGTAAGAAGATAAATTTCTACATCAGTTATTGAATAAATTGTTGCAAAATATTGAACAGTTTACCTGCAATGCACTTCGAAAGTTGTGGTATTTTATTCTTTTTGCGTGCTCGCTGTGATAAGAGTGATTTTTTTCTTTGTCTTCCAGTTGCATTTTTATGTATGTATTTAAAGCCAAAGTTTAAAATAAAATTAAATGGAGCCTACATGCACAGATATTTTTGAAACAACATGTTTAGTTTTTTTTTTTTGTGAAGTGTTTTAAAATGTTTTTATATGTTTCTCTCTATTTAGCTTGAAAATGTGTTTATTTTGACCATATATGTCAAATAGACATATAGTTGTCAGTAGTATGGGGTATGTCGAAATTGTTATTGTTTTCTATATTTATTGATATTTATTTAAAACTTGAAGCAAAAAAAGCTGCGCTATGTTTGCGCCGTGAAAAATTGAAGCAGTTTCTAAATAAGAATTTTCTGTCGAAAAATGCACCAATGTGCAGAATCCATATGTTATGACGAAAGTGATGTACATTTCAACTATTCCATACATTAATTTTTGTGGATTTTGAAGAAATTTTTCAGTTTTGATAAAGTCACTTTGTATGGAAGGTAGGCGTGGTTTTCACTCGATTTGATTAAATTTCTTACTTGAAGAGTATATTAAATATCAAAGCTCATATGCCAAACTTCAAGTGCATAATTAAATTTTGTGGACTTTATAGAGATTTTACCGTTTTGATAAAGTCACTTTGTATGGGAAGTAGGCGTGATTTTCATTCAATTTGAGTCATTTTTGAACTTGATCGTTATTTTGTGGATACAAGCCTAACAGCCCTTATCTGGCAAATTAACAATTGTTAACCAATATTTTGAATATTTCAATGTGTTTGTTGTAATTTTTTGATTTCAAAACAAAATTTGAAGCTCAAAAATAATAAATTTTGATAAAAATTGTCAATTTTGTTTATTCAGCTTCAAATTTTGCTTTAATAACAACAAACATATAGAATATGAAAAATACTGGTTAACAATTGTTAATTTACCAGAATAGGGCTGTAAATACCAAATTTTATTACGATAGCTTCCAAATTAAGACTGTAATCGGTTCGACAGACGGACAGACGAATGGACGGACGGACAGACAGCTTTTTCTTATTTGAACCCATTCCAACTAAAAAAAAGTCAAAAGTTCCCACCGTCTTCTAGGTGAATTGATACCCATTTTGAGGGTTCAATACCCCACTGTGAGGCGGCGCATGGGTACAAATTTGAATAATTGAATAATAAACACAAAAATGAGTTTTTGAAATCATCATAATCGTAATTTTAGGTTGAATTTTAGAGTCATGGTAAGAGTTTTATGATTTTTCTATAATTGAATATTTTTTCTACAGGTGATAAGGACAAAATACAAAGTACTTTACCCAAACACGAGACTACATTTTGGCATTACTAAGCCTGTGCTCTGGTGTTTTTTTCTGGTTTCCTACGAAGCAACTATAGTACATTGGTTAAATTTATAATTAATAACAAAAATTTAATAGATTTGTGTGTATTTACAGTAAGGTGGGCCGATTTGATTGAACCAAGTTTTTACTTAGACTTTTTTATTTGAGAACAAAAAAAATTCCGGCGCTCTGCCTCTTTTTTTCTTTGTTAAATCCGCAGTCTTTCGAATTTTCTATAATTTTTAAATTTTTTTTTTTTTATTTAAGAATGTCGTTTTGTATGGGAGGTGTGCGGGTTTTTCAGTTTTTTCTAACCAAATTGTAAACATCGAATGCCTGGTTAAGATTAAAACTTATTTGCAAAATTTTAAGCCATTGTACTCATGTTTGTAGAATTTCAGGAGATTTTGCTGTTTTCATAAAATCACTTTCTATGGGAGATAAGCGTAGTTTTTATTCGATTTTTACAAATTTTATACTAAGATTAATTTTTGCTATTTTGGTACGTGGTTTTCATCCGATTCGTCTCATTTTCGAACTTGAATAAAAAGCTTATATATTGAATTTCGTTACGATAGCTCTAAAATTACGTCTGTTATCGTGATCACAGACGCATAGACAGATAGGCAGGCAGATAGACGGAAAGACGGACTTAACTAAATCGACTCAGGAGGTGATGCTTATCATGAATATATATACTTTACTATACTCGTCACACCTCCTTATCGGCGTTTCAAACGGAGTGACAAAGTTAATTTACCCTTTACGCAGTACGCGCGGTATCCGAGAAATTAATTTTAGCATCTGGTTCCCTAAAAACCGAACGATTAGAGTGGCGCCAGTTCAAAATTTTGGCAAATTACTAAAATGTTAAAAATGTTCTCAAATAAAAAATCCATATGAAATCTTTATGCAATTAAATCAGCCCACCCTATTCTAAAGACATTAAAAACAAATTATCTTTGATTCAGTTGTATTGTGAAATTTTATTTCAAAGTCACGGTTTAAGTAAAATGTAAAGTCAATAATTAGATTCAAATACAAGAAAAAAAAATTAAAATAATCTAAAAACTAGTTTTGTTTAGTATAAAAGAATCATTTATTGTCCACATAATTTTCATGACGCACAGTGTAAAGAGATAATAGCATATGGAAAATAGTAGTTAGTGTTGTGTCAGGAAACTAAAATTTGGCGCAAGCATAAAGTAAGTAAGAATGTAAAGATGTATAAATGCATGTTAAATAAAAATGTAAAAATGACTAAGTTTTCATAAAAAGTTAACTCGCTGTAAGCCGAGGGTTAACTCTACATGGAAACGAAAGTTGAGTTTGAGTTGGAGGTCAGAGCAGTCAAAAAACCGCATTCCGCATTGGGCATTTACATGGTCGCGCACGTAACGTTCGTTCGCGTTTTTGTTTTTGTTAAAAATTAAAAAAAGCAAAGAAAAATTTAAACATTTTTGGCCTGTTTTGACTTTTGGATAGCACTCTAATAGTACTATATTTAGTGTAAAAGGTGGAAACTATCAAAAGTATTATCCATAGATATAAGCAAGAAAAAAAGACGCGTTACGAAATAAAAAATAGAAAATTTAGTATAAAAAAAATATATTTTTGGACCACACTCTTCCATACATAATTAAAATCGCAACGTTACAGTAAATGGAGCAAGGTACTGTGCGATGATTACCGATTTTTATTCCCCAAAATGGAAGAATTGGACTTGGTTGTCATGTGGTTTTAACAAGACGGTGCCACATGCCACACGGCACGCGATACCATGGACCGATTGAGAGGCGAGTTTGGTGAGCAATTAATCTGGCTTAATGTGGCTTGACCCCACTAGACTTTTTTTCGTGTAGTCTTTCACGTATAGCAACAAGCCAGCCACATTTGCAACCCTGGAAGACATTTTTACAGCTGCCATTTTTAAGATACCGGCCGAAATGCTGGAAAAGTTATACCAAAATTGGAGCTGACGGATGGACAACCTCAGGTGTAGCCGCGGGCAACATTTTCATGAAATAAGGCATTGATGTATCTCTCTAATTAAATATTTCATTCACTACTTCAAATTTTCTGGTGTTTTTATTCAAAAACCAAAATTTAAAAAAAATCACCCTATATATTTATGAACTAATTTTGGATGGTTTTTTTTTGTTATCAATTTTAATTAAATTAGTTTTTAGTTTTTAATTATGTTCCTTACACATATGTTTCTGCGATTTGAAGTGATTTAATAAAAATATGTTTGGTATTTTTTAAAAATATATTTGGATTTTTTCGATTGTTTGATAAGGGCGCCAAAATTATATCTTGCCTGTACTTGCAAAATCCCTTGGGACCCCCCTGGCTGGCACTATACGCACTTTGAGCTTATTTCATATGATTGAAGGCCCCTCAAACGATACTACATGTCCATCCGACCTGTCAAGTCATCACACATGTAGTATCGTTCGTGTGCAAGAAATCAAGGCGGATGGACATGTCCGATGGAAGACAAAAATTTTTGACTTTTTGCTAAGTATGTCCGACATGTAGTTCCGTTTGCGTGCGCGGCCATCCAACTTAGTACATTTTGCCATTTGTTGAAAATTTTCAGAGAGAGCACATGTCGCGGCAAAACTGCCGAACGTAAGAAATATTGATGTTAACTCTTCGGCAGCTAAAAAATAATGAAGTCTATCCAAAGTCTATCCATCATGTGCGATGTGTGTGAGGGCAACGAAAAAAGTCCCGTTACTTTATCGAACTACATGTACGTCCGTCATGTAGTATCGTTTGAGCGCCCTTATGTGCACGTTTTTTAGCTTTCCCTCTCTGTTCGGCTCGGCAAAGCAACAAGTCACCACTATAGACGCGCCCTTAGAATAGCATGTTTGAAAATCGTTTTTGACTGTATCAATTTTACTTGAGTTGGTAATGAATTCCATAAGCGAACGGCATTAACAAAAAATAGTCTTGTAGTAACTCTATAGATAGTTAAAACTTATAACTAAAAAATTTTCAAAACAAGAAAGTCTTGCATTTAAAGGTTAAGTTTATTGCAAAATTTAGAGTAAACTTTAAATGTATATTAGAAATTGTTCTGTAAAAACCAGAGACAGTAAATAATAATTATTTTTAGAATTTTAAACCAAAAAAGCATTATGAAAAAATTGTCGCACCGCCGTTTTGAAGGTAGCATTAGAATGCTCTCACAGAAGAACTTGCTCTCACAGTAGAACTTGATTTCATATTAGGGGTATTCACGGGTTGTTGCGAATTGCAAGAGTGTGAAAATGCAAGATAATTTGCACACTAACGCGTGAACATCAATATTGCAACTTAATTATGCAATAAAATTAAATGTCGAATATACTGTAAACATATTGCCACCTTATTTCAAAATCATAAAAAGTTATTAAAATCTACATACAAACTTAACCTTTTTAAAGTTTTACCCAGAACAATTATTTCTGCTTTTTATTTTTTAAGGCAAAAATAAAAATCAAAATTTGCCCGATATTTTTTTGGTCACAAAATAACTGATAAGTTTTGATTTTTATTTTTTAAAGCAAAAAATAAAAAGTAAAGTTTGCCCGATATTTTTTGGGTCACAAAATAACTGGTATGTTTTGATTTTTATTTTTTAAGGCAAAAATAAAAAGCAAAATTTGCCCACAAAATAACTTGTAACCATAGATTTAAAATTTTTTTATTCAAAAATTAAAAGCAAAATCAGTATTTCAGCTTACGTTTGAAAAAATTATATTAAGGGATTTATGTCATCACGTCATCAAGCAGGTCCTTTGTAATTCTTAACCTTCCCGTCCCCCCTCGTCAGCAAAAGTAAGGAAAGCTCTTGCCCCTCCCATTCCAGGGTTGCCAACTCATACCATTTGGCCCGGAGACTCCGGTTTTGAAGGTTCGATCTCCGGACTCCGGACTCCGGCCCTCACAGGTTATCTCCGGCTTTTGTACTTTAAGATTTTTTTTTAATAAAAAAAAAGATTAAAAAATTACAATTATGTATATAAAAATTTAATATAAAATTATTTTCTTTGAAATTTTTTTCTGATGCTTCAGTTCGTATGTATGTACTTAAGCGCTTTAAGAGCATGCCAACAAAAGATTATTCTTAATGGCGTGGTCGAAGTTTATAAAAAAGCTTAGTGTAATCCGTAAGAATAAATTTTAATTTGGATTGCAATTTCTATTGTATCTTCAACATCTGGATCAACCAAAACTTGTTATAAGGTGAAAATGTTACATTGAAATGGACTTAGTCATACTTTAAAAAATATTGAAATAAAATATAAATTGTTATGTACTTTTTGTTAAAACACTAAATGATAAGATTATTTATTATATGTATTTAAAAGTTCAAAATCAAAGAAACAATGTTTCCTACAATGTATTCTGAAACAAATTTTTAAAAAAAATTAAAATTTTATATGAGAAAATTTAAAAAAATAATATTAAAAAGCTCCGAGCGGGGAGCCTCCAAGAGTTGGCAGCCCTATCCCATTCTTACCTAAAACTTAGTGCATGCATTTTTCAATGTGTTCTGGTTTCTTTATTGATTCATGAGCAGCAGTTGTAACATGGCATATGCCATGTCATATATTATGGCCTGCGATAAATGCCATGATATTTTTCATGGCATCTATCTCATGGCATGAACTGTATTGCATACCTGAATTTCAATGGAATCGAAATATTTCAACAAAATATTTCAACATTTCAAAAAATCAATGGAATTATGGATCGATTTGTATATAAAGACATTTAGGAAAGCAAGATGCGACCACATGCAGAGTGGAATATTCCGCCTCAGTAAACGTTTCAGCCCGACAATGACCCCAAGCACACTTCAAAGCTCATCAAAGATTACATTAGAAGCAATGGGATTCAAGTCCTCGATTGGCGGGCACAATTACAATGACTTGAAACCCATCGAAAATCTTTTTGGGATTTGGAAGGTAAAAGCTTCTGGTCAAAGGTTTTCCAATAAGACTACAGTATATGAAGCCCTGAAACTTAATTGGGAACAAATACCTTATACTAACATATCTAATTTAATAGAGTCGATGTCGCTCAGATGTGCAGCGGTTATGAAGAATGATGTATAATCTTATACCAAATATTAATTTTGTTGCTTATGTTTTGCTCTCAGATAAATTGAATGTAGTCACTTTAATTTTAAATTTAATGAAAAAAAAAACAATACCAAATTTGTACGATTATACCAAATTTATATTATGTACGAATATATGCTTTGGTTCCTATTATAATTTTTGTGTGTCCCCAATATTTAAAGAGTATACGATTTTGTAGCAGCGCACTGATTTTGTTGCTATTGTTTTGCGCAACACTGTATATGATGTCATGTGATATGCCTCTTGAAGACGTTATGTAATTTAAGAAATAAGGAATAGGCTTGGAATATTATAGTTAATGCACTTAATGTTTATTTAAGCAAATCTTATTGGCATGGTATTTAGTTATTATAATATATATTATAGGGGTATTCACACTGACTTGGGTAGTTGGGTAGATTGGCAAATGCCGTACATTTTGTTTTTGTAAAGTACCATTCTACTCAAGTACCCATCTACCAATCTACCCAAGCTGACCCCCTGACTTGTTTGGATAGATTGTTTTCTTGCCAAATTGAGTACTTTTTCCATGTGCTACCACCTTTTGCAAAAAAAGGCAATAATTGACCTAAGGGCATCAAATTTACAATATTTGTTGTCAAGGCTAATATCTCAAATAATACAATAAAAATATTGCCACACCCCCTATTTCCGCCCACAAGCTAATTAAAACGCTACATATCAGACGAATTCGGTTGTATTGGACTAAAATTTTGTAATTTACTGTAACTTGTAATTTAGTTCGTGTACTATCGACAAATCAACAAAAAATGGGCGTGGTTGAACTATAACTACGCCTACTTTTACCGCCCTTCTATATATATAAAATCGTTCGTGAGGTGTCTCTTAAGATCTCAGGAACGGTAACACCTAAAGCCACCAAATTTACAATATCTGTTTATATCTCGGTTAATAAAGTTAATATCTCGGTTAATAAAAAAAAGACACACCCCCTTTTACCGCCCACAAATCAATAAAAATGCTATATTTCAGACGGTTTTGAACGAATTAAACTAAAATTTTTTAATTTAGTTAATATGGTAACTATCTGAAACTGTATTAAAAATGGATGTCCACGCCCTCTTTTACAGCCTCTTTTACAAATCAATAAAAATTCTTTATTTAGAACGATTTTGGTCGTATAAGACTTAAATTTGGTAATTTAGTTTGTATGGTTACATTCGGGAACAGTACTAAAAATGGGCGTGGTTGCTCTATAGCAACGCCTACTTTTTCTTAAATCATTAAAATTGACTACTAAGCCGATTGCGCTGAAATTTTGGCAGTCGATTTGTTTCGCCTACGAGATAGTTCAGGGACATTTTGCCAAACACCCTTTTACCGCCTACAAATCAATAAAAGTCCTATATCTTAACGACGCTTTTGGTCGTATTAAAAAACTAAAATTTGATAAATTAGTGCATATAGTTACTTTCGAAAACTGAACTAAAAATAGGCGTAGTCGCACTACAGTTATGCCAGTTCAGATATACAAAAAATTGACATTTTTTTCCCGATTGGCATGAAAATTCTTATGTGGCAGTAAGCCGGAATGTGACAGGACAACGTTTTACCCTGGATTACTAGTAAATGATAAGATGCTGCGAAGTTCACGTTAAAAATTACTCGTATATAGAATAACTTTTTTACGACCAATTAATGGCCTAAATTTTTCGTGCAAAAAAATGACCAAAAATGATTTGGTGGCAACCCTTTTCCAGTTGTCACTCATCTACATAAGCCGGGGTGATCAAACAAACATGCAGCACTGCCCAAAACTATTCTACAAAGTACTCAATTGCAATTTAGGGTGCTCGCAATAACCAAAAGTACTCAATGAATCCATACCTAACTACCCAGGTCAGTGTGAATACCCCTTATAATGTATTGTATATTAACGAACAAACCAAACTTCTTTTAAAATTTTGGTATATTAATTCAAATTAGAGTCCTCGTTAACTAACTTCTGTACATTTTGTACTTTTGTATTTGTATGAGATTTTTTTAAACTTTCGAATAACTGTTGATGTAACTTTGATTTGTCTATTTGAAACGGCATTTAAAACCATTCAACTTTAGCGGAAGTGGATCAATAGTAAAACAAACATTAACTTACAACGCGTCAAATCGTCACACGTACGCTTTTAATTTTTGAATAAAAAAATAGAAATCAATATTTACAAGTTTTTTTTTGTGCTCCAAAATATGTTGGGAAAATTTTGCTTTTTATTTTTGCCTTAAAAAATAAAAATTCAAAACATACCAGTTATTTTGTGGTCAAAAAATATCGGGCAAATTTTGATTTTTATTTTTGCCTTAAAAAAGTAAAAAGCAGAAATAATTATTATTTTTTCCTCAAAATTTTAAAAGTCACAAGATAATTATTATTTTTTGCTTTTTATTATAAAATGCATACTCAGTACGGTCTCTGGTAAAAACACTGAACATTTTTTTTTTGCTCTACCGGTATACGTTAATCGAACTTTGTAATTTTTGTAGTTGTTGGACTGTGTAATTTAATACAGAAGGTTTACATTTTTTTTATAAATAAATTTGTAATCTAATAAAATTTATAGGTATTGCGAATGCCAAAATTTGAACCTTGTTAGAGAGTCGCAATCCAAAAGACGCCAACAGCTCCAACGCCTTTTAATATTCATAAAGTTAAAGCTTGCCTTTACTCGTATAATTATTTGCTCTCATTGTGTTTAAAAAAAATGAGCTCAACTGGCTGCAACAGACCAACAACCAGCGCATAAAATTAAGTTAAACTCCATGTCATGGAAGAGCTTGCAAAAATGTTGTTGTTGCAAAAGGTTCTTGGTTACAAAACCAGCAGCCAACCAACCAACCCACCATCTCACCTGGTTATTGAAAAACTCTAAGCTTTTGGGCAAAGAATGGGGGCTTCAAAGCTTCAAATAGCAATTTGCTACCGAAGAGCGTCTAAGTCAAGCTTTTTGTTTTTCAAAATGAGCACAAACTTAAAGCGACTGTTGTTTAAATCTCGCTGCACACGCATGTTTTTTACAATCAGAGCACAAGTTTAAAAGCTTTTGTTTATTACTTTTGTGTGATTTTTTTTTGTCATTCATTTTTGAGAACAGCCTAGCAGCAGTGTTTTGAAGCTTTCAACTATGCGTTTGTTCGTATTTCTTAGACTTGATGTTAAAAAGTCAGTTGTTGTCTGCATTTCAAAACGTCAGCGTGTCAGCAATTGAGCGTTGAAAATATTTATTTTTTTTTAAAAAAAATAAACATATATCATATTTTAAACTTTGGTTTGCATATTTGATTTTTAAATATTTACTCAAGACAACTTGCGGCCAAACAACAAAGTGTAAATCAACAAGTTTTTGTGTTTTTGTGTTTTTGTGTACTTAAGTGACTTGACACACAGCTCGTAAAACTAAAGATTCTCAGACAATTTAAAAAAAAAATTATATAAATAGATTTTTTTTTAAATATTTACCAAAAAAAAAACTTATATATATTTCATAAGATGAGTTTTACTCGTCAACTATCCGAAATGAGTGCCAGCGAATTGAATGAGGCCATTGATGATACCAACTTTCCTCAGGCGCACGTCCTCTCACGTGGACGCAACAATAGCATCTGCTCAACAAGTAGCATGTCGGGCACTTCCTCGTTCATGGATAAAACTGCATTAGCACAAGCTCAAATTGATGAGAACACTGAAGGCGGCGGTGTTGGAAGTGGGACTGCAACTGATGCTGCCACCACTTCTGCTGCAGAGTCTTCAAGTTTTCTAACAAAGCATCCTAATCGTCCAAAGTTGATACTCAAAACCAATGGCATCATACCGGAATACGATGGCAGCAATACTGGACTCGCCACACCAATGACCCCAAGAACCTCAACAACACCAGGTTGGCTTAACTGATGACGACCTTGAACTTTTTCAAAGGTTTTTAAGTCGCATGTTTTTAAAATCATTTTATTATGGTACCATTGATTCATTCATTGAATGATTTTTGAATTGGTTTTTTAACTGGTTTTTATGGCTATTTTTTTTTTCTTTTTGCATGTGCTTATATTAGTTTTAATTAAATTTATGATGCCAAACATGTGCCTGATTTTGGCCCAATAGGTTTTTTAACGATTCTTCTTATAATACTATAAAGATTAAAGCAATAAATAAAAGCCAACACGGTATTATCGCCTATCCTGAAGGAAGCATTATTGCACACAAGTTTAAGATCTTGAATTTTCTTTTTCTTTTATATAAACAGCAATAAATATGTCTCGTCTTATCTTCTCGTGAACTTAAACGGCAATTTTAAAAAATGTCCTCACAAATCTATAGGCATAGAAACAATAATAAGATTAAGACTTTTTACTTAGCTTATTATTGCTTAGATAAGAAATAAGCCTGCACGATATAGATTAAAATCGGACTATATTCGAATAAAAACTTAACAATCTACATTTTAATAAATTTAATGGCAAATTTTGTTATACATACGAGTATAAACCATTTCAAAAAAAAATTACCAGTTTCAAATGTCCCATTTATTATATTAAAATGAAAGTGTGAATTTGTCTTATTTCCTTTACCTTTATTTAAAATATTTACAAAGCATTAAAAATCATCGCCATTTATCTCTTTTAATCAACAACATCGTAAAAGATGCTTTGATGCCACAGTGCCATAAACTAGAAATTGTAAATATTCATTATCATAATTAAAAAATAGACACATCTTGGAACAAACGAATATTGCTTTATTTTACCTGTTATGGAAATGACAAGTCCCCAAATTTGACTTTTTAATTTTAAACGTGCTCAGTTTTCAAAATAACGGTTAGCCTGAGGTTTAATGATTATGTTAAACTTTGCTTAGAAATATTTATGCATTTTAAAAGATTTGTCATTGATTGGTGATAACCAGAGCTAGGATTTCGATGGCATGTCATATTTTGTCTGCTGTTTCTAAGACATTTCCTGCTTATTTAGAACGTCCATTTAGGTTTCCTAAATTTAAAATATGAACAATTTTTAGGTAATTTTTTTGTCATTTTTCATCGTTTTTAGTTTTCAAATCAATTTTACTAGATGTAGGGCATTTTTTGGTCATTTTTTGCGATTTTTAAGTTATTTTATTGCCATTTTTTGACATTTTGAATTTTTAGAGCATTTTTCGGTTTCTATGTCATTTTTGTGTAATCTTGAAATAATTTCTTTTTTTTCGTTTTTTCATACTAAAAAAAATATAAAAATGCAAATTTTAAAACATATTACTTTGACAATAGAGTACATTCAATCAAAAACATTAACTCTCTTTTTAGTAGGAGTAGTTTTGTTTATAGACCTCGTCGAAAAAAAAAGCTCTGCGCGTGGTAAAACTGACGAAGGGGTATGTCGAAAGATAAACCAAGTGTTATGCTTGGTTTTCACTATGGGCCATTTTGTTCACAAAGGGCATAAATATGATTTAATTCGGGGTTCACTATCTCTAGGTTAATTTTATACCAAGCGTATAAGTCAGGAGATGAAAAAGTGGTTTTGTTCACATTTTATCCCGGCTTTATGCTTAGAGCATAAACTCGCTCTCAGTTTATATCGATTTCCATTGGAATGTTAGAGTGTTGCTCATTAATTAAAAAATGTGTGAGGATTTTTGGTTTATTTTTGGTTTATTTTTGCGAATTTGGGGGTTGGAGTGAACACTAGGTAAAAATAGATCGCTGATTTTTCATCTGATGTCAGAATTTCAAAATTCTAAAATTTTTCAACACATAGTTGCAAGCGCGTCGGAAGCGAATTTCATCTGGGGGGGCAGTACAAATGAGGGGGCAGTACAAATGGTGGTGCAAAAAAAGTTCACCAAAATTTTTTCACATGAAACATGAAGAAGAGAGGATGAACAGGAAAATATATAATACAAAAATATTATCGTTGTAAAAAAAACTGATATTTTGAATAACTTTTCCATTTAAATTGTTCATCTAGCTAAAAAAGTGCGGGGGCAACTGCCCCCCTTGCCCCCCGCTTCCGACGCCAATGCATAGTTGCCCAAAATGAAGAAACAGTATTGGGGGTTACTTCTTTCGAATCTGGTGTCAGAATTTTAAAATTCAAGATGGCGAATAGAGCTGCCACCTAATTTCTGGTTTTTTTTATGCGAATTCAACTCTGGGATAAACACTAGGTAAAATTGGGTCGCTGATTCCGAATCCGTTGTCAGAATTTCAAAACTCGAAAATTTTTCTACACATAGGGCTGCCACCTAAAATGTTTTATTTTTAGTATTTTAAACATGAGGAAAGAGTACTGGGGGTCGCTGATTTCGAATCTGAAGTCAGAATTTTAAGACTCAAGATGGTGGATAGGGTTGCCACCTTAATTTTTTTATTTTTATGAATTCGTGGCTGGTAAAAAAAATTATACACTAAAAATGGGTTGCTGAATACTAATCCATGGTCAGAATTTCAAAATTATAAAGTTTTTAAATAATAGGGCTGCCACCAATAATATGTATTTTTAAGAATTTTAAACATTATTTAACAGTGTTAGGGAGTCACTGATTTTGAATCTGAGGTCAGAATTTTAAAATTCAAAATTGAGGATAGGGTTGCAACCTTAATTTTTTGTATTTTTATGAATTGAACACCAAAAATGGTTCGTTGAATCCGGATCCGTAGTCAGAATTTCAAAATTATAAAATTTTCAAATAATAGGGTTGCTGTTACTTTTGAAAATACATATTATAAAGTGGCAGCCCTATTATTATAAAATTTTATCATTTTGAAATTCTGACCACTGATTCGGATTCAGCGACCTATTTTTACCTTTTAGTTCGCACCAGCCCCGAATTCATAAAAATAAAAAAATTAAGGTGGCAACCCTATTCACCATCTTGAATTTTCAAATTCTGACTTCAGATTCGAAATCAGTGACTCTCTAACACTGTTAATTGATGTTTAAATTCTAAAAAAACATTTTAATAGGTGGCAGCCCTATTATTTCAAAACTTTATCATTTTGAAATTCTGACCATGGGTTCGTATTCAGCGACCCATTTTTGCTATACTTTTTTTTTGGCAACCCCGAATTCATAAAAATTTAAAAAATTAAGGTGGCAACCCTATCCACCATCTCGAATTTAAAAATTTTGAGTTCAGATTCGAAATCAGTAACCCCCAATACTGTTCCCTCATGTTTACAATTCTTAAAATAAAACATTTTTAGGTGACAACCCTATGTGTAGAAAAATTTTCGAGTTTTGAAATTCTGACAACGGATTCAGATTCAGCGACCCATTTTTACCCCTTAGTTCGCGCCAGCCCCAAATTCGTAAAAATAAAAAATTAAGGTGGCAACCTTATCCAACATCTTGAATTTTAAAATTCTGACACCAGATTCGAGATCAGTAACTCCCAATACTGTTTACCCATGTTTAAAATTCGGAAAATAAAACATTTTAGGTGGCAACCCTATGTGTAGAAAAAAATTTTTGCCGTGTATGTTGCAGAGATGATTCAATTAATTGCAGCACCCGTGCGTTCGGCCCGCAAAGTCACTTCCACTTCGTCATCATCGTCCCTCCAGTTCTCCCAAAAGTGCACCAAAAGATCCATTTTGTTATACTTTATCTTCTTTTGTTTTTTAAAAACTTTTTGTCAAACCTCTTCTTTCAGAATTTAATTAAAAATTAAAAGAGCTGTGTCAGTTTACATATTTTGACACCAAGTAAATAAAATATATTAAAATGAGAGTGATGAGAGCGAGTTAAGAATCTTAACTCACCAATTCTCACGAGTTAAATATTTCTGGGGTTAAGCTATCTAGCCACCATTTTTATCTCCAGCTTGAAGAGTTAAATGCTTAACTCATTATGAACAAATCAAAAACTGGAAAAATCATGGAATTAACTCGGGGATAAATTTATCTCTCTGTGAACAAAATGGCTCTATGTCATTTTTATGACGACACAAAAGTTTATCTGAAATATCACCTTAATAAAACTCTAGAACATTTTCTGCATAGCTCCATTTAATAATTTATTTGTTTTTAATTTTCCAAGATTGCCAAAGTTAGAAAAAATTACAACATCGTGTTATTTTCAATTTGATTGAAAACAACTGAGTACTGCAAATGACATAGTGAAAACCAAGCATTAGATAAAAACTCAGCATAACCTCATTTATGACGAAAACAAGTGTTTTTTCGTCATAACTCCCAAACCATACACCCTACAAGGATGATTTATGCATCAAAATGTTTCTAATACATATATACACAAGACTGCATTTTTATAAAAAAAAATTTTTTCAAGAATCTTAGTTTTCTACGTCATTTTTTGTGATTTTCTAGTTTAATAATGCATAACCTCAGCATAACTCTATTTTTATGCTCTATGGCTATAATATTTACCCATTAACAGCCAAATGAAAAGTAAAAGTGAAAAGTAAAAAAAATGTTTATTTAACTCTATTTTTATGCTCTATGGCTATAATATTAACCCATTAACAGCCAAATGAAAAGTAAAAGTAAAAAGTAAAAAAAAATGTTTATTTTACAATAAAAAACAAACTAAAATAGCAAAAAAAAAATTTTTTTTGTATTTTTTTTATTTTTTTATTTTTATTTTAAGAAAACATGTTTTAAAAAATAAAAATGAGAAACAAATGGAATTGACCCGCTTAACAATTGGCAATTAACAAAAAATTCACTAATGCTTAACAACAAAGAAAACTTTAAAAGTTAAAAATATTTTGCTGTACTCAAATGAGTACAGTGGCGCTTAATGGGTTAAGGGATTCAAATTTTAATACTATGAAAGTAAAAGAGGAACTTATAACCGATGACATATTTAATATTTAAAATATATGTTACTCTCTTCAGTGCAGAAGTAGAAATAAGTTTTTCTGTTTACAAAAACATTTTGCCAGTCAACAATCAACGTGCCTTTAATTTAAATATCAAGGGATCTGATTTTTATGCAAAATCATTTTTAAATCAAATCCTGTGTTAAGATAGAATAGCAACGTAAATTGTTTTTTTTTAAATATTGATAAAATACACATATTTGATCTTAATGTGTTAAAATTTTGCCTAAAACTTTTATAGTTATGTTTTTTGACACTAATTTTTTATACGCTTTGCATAAAAATCCCATCCCTATTAATAACTTAAAAATCTACCTTACTAACGATATACTGTATTGCTATGTGTAAAAATTATATAAAATAAATTTTAAGTTTAGTAATGTTTTATTTTGAAAGCTTTATTTTTTGTATGTCATTGTTTGCTCCTTTAAGGCCGCTTTCGTCAGTTTTTAGGTCATTTTCGTCAGTTTTCAGGTCATTTCTGTCACTTTTTTATGTAATTTTGTGCACTTTTTTAGGTCATCAAAATCCGAGCCCTGCTGACAACCAGTGTTGTTAGAAGAAATAATTTTCTTCTATGAATAAACGTCTTTGGAATGAATTTAAAAAATAATGCTTAGCTTCGAATGCTGTAAAAAATATTGAGCTCCATTTTAAAGTTATCGCGAGTGCACAGATTCTACTTTTGTTTTTCAAAAAGATTTAATTCCCAAAATACATTCTAATCATATAAGTACTATAATTGTTTTTAATCAATCAAATTATTTAAACTGATTGAAGTAAAGGGGTCTTAGATCGCAGTGGTGATTATGTTTTTATTTATTTCAAACTCTTTTAAGTGGGTTTTTTTGTTATAAGGCATAGAGTGCTGTTAATTAAAATTATTGTATTATTTTACAACACAGTCCAACAAGCGAAATAATTATATACTTCGACCAAGAAAACCACTAACTGAATGTCTTTGACATAATTGTTGTGTTCACACACTTATAGTGAAATTTTATGAGAAATATTTTCGTTGAATATTTTAAACTTCTACCGCCCTTTTTATGTGTATTTTTGACTCTTAAGGTATAATATACGTGTAAAAATGGAAAAACACCAGCTTGTTTTCATACATTTTTTTGAGGTACAAGGAGTATTTATATTTTTTTGAAATTTATACAGGTTATTGTGCATAAAAAATACTTTATAAAAATATTTTCTATAGAGGTTTCTAAAAATTAAATTGAAAAAAAAACATCCAAAATGGTTCGATAGATAACTCAAAAATCATTGCTTCAATTTCAATGAATCTTATTCCTAATTTTGTCCTTAAACATCCCACCTAAATTCAAGTACCTATTTACTTTTATTTTTTTTTTAATTAACAAAAAAAAAACATGGGAAAGGCCATATCTATCAAACAGTTTTGGATGTTTTTTTTTTCAATTTCATTTTTAGCGACCTCTATAAAAAGCCAGAAAATTGCTAAAAAAAATTTGATTGAAGTAGTTTTTATGTACAATAACCCGTATAAATTTAAAAAAAATATATAAAAACTCCATGTACCTCAAAAAAATGTTTGAAAACAAGCTACTGTTTTTCTCTTTTTACATGTATATTATACCTTAAGAATATCTTTAAAAAAGCGCCATTAAATAAGGTTGTACATCTACTGATGTTCTATAAAAATTAACGTTGTAAAATTTAACTTAGTCTCTTCGAACAAGATTTGTCTACAGCGAGTATCTATAGAAAAAAATATGGTGCAGTCGGGATATCCCCTTCAGGAACACAGCTTCTTACACTTTTTCTAAAACTCCGAATGTAATTCGAAATAAAATCTGTATAGTTTTCATGTTTTCACGGCAAATAATGTAAATGAACAATTAAATCCAAAAGTTTAATATAAAATTTTAGAAAAAAATTATTTTTTTATTGAAAATGAAGATTTCAAATTATTACACAGTACGACAAAATCAAAAGTTTTGAGAAAATCGATTTTTAAGCTTCGAAGAACTGTGGAGGTTCACTTGTAATGTAATACTAGTATAAAAATTTCTATAAAAACAGAATGGGTGAACCGATTTTAATGCTTGAGCCAGTTTTGAAAAGTGAATTCAATTTGATTTTTTCTCATCAAAAAACATTTTTTGCTCCGCTAGATGACGCTATAATTTTTATGTAAATTTAAAAAAAAACCAAAAATGTACGAAATTCATTAAAAATACAATTGTGTATGCAAAATTAAATTAACACAAAATAATAGTTAAGATTTCGTATTAATTTTTGTATTTTTGCATTACATTTACATTACATTACATTAAATTTTTAGTTATTTTTTAAATTTACATGAAAATTAAAGCGCCATCTAGCGGAGAAAAAATAGTTCTCAAAATTCTGACGTGCTACAGCAAAACGCCGAGACACGTATTTCTTTATTTTAAGCCTATTTTCACAATTCTGTTAACATTTCTCATGTGTACTCAAAAAAATTTGATTTTGTCGTACTGTGTTATGAGAGATGAAAATAAGCAAGTACCGAAGTTTAGCATTTTAAAATATTCAAAGCGTATGCTGATAAAATATTTACTCTGTTTTGAACTCTTCATCTGCTTTCCTCATTTGTGTGTTTGTATGCTGAGAAATTTTAAAAGAGCGACGTCGCACAGTGTGTCTTTTTCAATTTTAGCGTGCCAAAACTCATTTCTCAAAAAGTTGTATAGCTAGAGACATGAGATTTGGTATTTTGTTTTCAAGACCAAAAAAATAACTGTCACAAAAAATGGGAGTGCTCCGTCAACTGCCACGCCTACCACCCATACAACTGGAAAAGTATTATTGGTCTAAGTTTGGATGTATGTATGCTATAATAATAAAATTTGGTATCTAAGTTTATCTTGTAGCTTGAAACCTTTTGACGAAAAATGGGCGTGATCGGTCTACCGGCACGCCTACCTCGACTGCATGTAAGCCCACTTCCTATATCACCCGAAAATTCATTAAATATAGGGTGATTACATTGCTTTTCAACAACACTCTTAACCTGACCCTCTCCGATTTGGTTTAAACTTTGTAAACACGTAGTGCTGGCTAGAATTTAGAAAATAAATTTGTAATTTTTATTTTTTTCAAGTGGTTACTGAGTTACGGGCACTCAAAAATTGAAAAAAGTCGGTTTTTTTTCTTGAGGACTGTTTTTCATTTGATCATAACTTCGGTTAAGTTTGAGATAGAGCAACGATTTTAGATTCATATTATAGATTTTTTAAAAAGGCTTATTTTGTATAATAAAACTGCAAAATTTCTAAAATATTTACGTTTTTTTTTTTTTTTGCATAAATGTTTAAAAAAAAATATAAATGGAATTACTCTATAAATAAAAAATGTTGAGCTTTATATTTGACTTTTATTATTCTGAATCGGAATCAGAATTCGCTTCAATAAATTCTGGAGCCTTTAGTAGTTTAATTACATCTACTGTTAAATTATACCGTTTATATTTGGGTGGTTGTCACAAAGAGTTTATAAACGGATCAGAAGAAATTAAATGTCTGTGTAGCAAATCTGCATTTGTTTCGATTCTTGAAGTTTTTCTGGTAAAGCTTTCTCTAAAGCGTTTGCTATCTTTACTTCTGGCTTCCTGAGCTTCTTCAGAGAGCTGGCCTTTTGGAAGTACGCATGAACCAAATTTTAAATTAACTTCACGGAAATATTCTGTAACTCTTTTAAATGAAATTTACTTAGTTACAGTTTAAACTTAAGACGCATTTCCCAAACTTTTTCCTTTCTCATATTTCCCACTTTACTTTCATATATCCAAGTTTATCGGCAACTTTTGAAACAAACATGATTAATTCAATTATTCCAAATTAAAAAAATAGTTGTAACATAATTTATTAAATAACATCCTTGTTTATAAGAATGATATAACCCTTTTAGAATAAAATCTAAAAAGCGTTAAAAAAGTGATGTTGCGGCTAACATATTGGGAAACCCTGATGAATAAATGTTTGCACCCTACAGCATAATTATCGAAATTAAGTTGCTGACATTTCATTCAACACAAAAAAATAATAAAAAAAAATAATATATTTTTACTAAAATATATGTTTTACATAAACATTGTTCATAAAAAAGATTTTTATTTATGTTTGTGGTAAATTTAATGTTTTTATTACTTAAAAAATAGTTTGTTGGAAATGTGTGTATAAAGAGAAATAAAAAACTTTTTTAATTTCGAATTGAAAATGTATATTATAGTAAGTGACATACTTTTGCCTTACTCCAATACATTAATATATATATATTTAACATCACCAGCAGCTTAAAGTTCTATTTTATTTGGTCATACTTTGGCTTCTCAATGTCAGATAGAACTAACTATAGGTATTTGTACCAGCTTGTTTGTTTACAATGCATTGTTTTTAAACAGTGTACGTTTTGTTGTTGCGCACGATTTTGGAAGCAAGCAAATTAATCAAACATATAAAATGTCATTGCGTGAAAAGTTTTAAAAGTAGAGCAATAAAATTTTAATCTTAAATATATTAAACTATCATTATTAAGTATGCATAAAATGATTGATTTGGGCTTAGTAGTTTTCACTTGCGAGGCACAAGAAGTTTAAAACCACAAAATTGATATAAATCTGGTTCCTGAAAATTAATAATGTTGAAATTAATTTTATTTGTGCAATTTATTTGTAATATTAATCTTACAAAAAATTGACTGTATCCAGTTTTTTTAACACAAATTATCCTTATAGATGCAAAATGTACTAAGCAATGGAATGAAAAGGTGTAGTTGCTTCATCTTCATATATATTTCTTTTATTGGAGACAATTTGCGCAATGGGTTTTTTTAAAAACCTAAAGAAAAAATACTTAATATTTTTTTAGTCACACTTTCCAACATATTTACAGTGGAACATTTTAGATTTTTCTTACTGAAAATGACTTTAAGTAAATATAAGCGATTGTTCATAATGAACAAACGCCCAAATTTAAAATAATGAACAATCGCCCAAAAAATTTTTTTGGGTAATTGTTCATTGCATTTTTGGGCGATTGTACATTATGAGCAAACGCCCAAATTTTTTGGGCAACTATCCATTTGACGATTTGGGCGAATATTTTCAGTTTTGGGCTATTGTTCATCACTTTTTTGGCGATTGCACATTATGAACAAACGCCCAATTTTTTTTGGGTGATTGTTCATTTTTGAGTTTGGGCGACTGTAACTTGGGCGATTTTTCCCACAGCCGTTTAAAGCGGTGATATACAGTAAAAATCCACCGATTAAAGATTACCGAAGGTGCACAATTTCGCTCCTTGTAAAATTATAAAATTATACCAAATCAAATTTTGAATATTTAGTATTTTAATATAGGTTTTGCTTTGTGAAATCTTGCTTATTTTTGAAGTATTGTAAGGTATTTAATTATCCTTTAGCTAGAAATACGTTATATTAATAAATTATTATTTTACTATTTCAAAATCAAAAAACAATTTAATGAGAACTTTCTCTTTTCTCTTGCAGGACATGAGAATTGTACCTTCCATCATGATCTGGAATTGGATCATAAGCCGCCAACTCGTGAGGCACTCTTACCCGACATGGCCAGATCGTACCGTCTGCTACTTAATGGTCTTGGCGAAAATCCCGATCGCCAGGGTCTTCTGAAGACACCGGAGCGTGCAGCTAAGGCAATGTTGTTCTTCACCAAGGGCTACGATCAGAATCTTGAAGGTAAGTGCTTTTATAAGTATTCACCGAAATTTAGGCAATAGCAAATTTCAGTACTATGTACAAATTACAATGAAATAGTACGCCGTTTTGTTAACCAAATTCCATAAGGCAATACATGTCAAGCAAAATAAACATTTCTTATATTATTATACAGAGTGTCCCGTGTAAGAATGCGAATATTTACGGAGGTGAAAGAGAAGGTCAAGTTTAGCAAAAAATCGTACGGGAGGGGCGGTCTATTTTCACACTCTTAGGAGTTACGGGGTTAATTGTTATTTCATGACTTTGATTCATGCTATTTTTTCTAGCAGAAAAACGAGCACATGGAAAACTTATTTTAAGAACTCATTTCAAAGGCAATGAGTTGGCCTTTTTAACGGTGTATCAACGAACCCACGCAACTTATCCATTACCGTGCTGTGCTCGTAAGAAGATGAAATAAATCCGTTGAAACTACAAAATCTTATGTTTGAGCACAATTTTCTCAAAATTTCGCGTATTAAATCAAAATTATTTTTAGCCTCTAATTTTTTTTTATTTAATTTTCTTTTCAACGACATCAAAATTATTAACATATCTTCAAAAATAACAAAGTTAATTGTACTTCAAAAATTTTACTAAATTGAAAACACATTGAGCTAATACTTTTTATTTAAGTATTGCTTGTTTGTCTATTTAGAGAAATGCAGAAGTCTGTTTTAAGTAATTAAACAAAAAATGGGCGTGGTCGCACGATATATACGCCTACATTTTCAAAAAAATTCTAATTCCGGAGCTGTTGTACACTTTTTTATAGTGAAACTTGGTATGTAGCTGCTCCAAATGGCTATCATTATGTATATAAATGTTGCCACGCCTATGTTTACCGCCCACAAATCCATAGAACTTCTATATATCAGACAGTTTTCATCGTATAATACCAAAATTAATTCAGTGCATATATTTACTCACGACAACACACAAAAATCATTTTAACTCCTGAGATGTTCACCTTTTGATAGTGAAACTTGGTATGTAGATGCTATGAGTTCAAGTGGTGGTCACTATATATGCATATAAGTGTTATCATTTCCACTTTTACCGCCTACAAATCAGTAAAAATTATATATGTTAGGCAGTTTCTACCGTAAAAGAATAAAATTCGGTAATTTAGTTCATATGGTTACTAAACACATTTCAATTATGGCTTTTGCATTGTAAAAGGGGGCGTGGCACCTCCCATGCAACCAAAACTTTCAATATCGAATAAATTTGAAAATATAGGTCGCACAGCCTTGGAATTCAGTATTCGACCTCAATTTACACATGTAGGTAGACTGATAACATTTTATGGGCGTTGAATAAGGGGGCGTGTCAGCAACGCGCTGGGTTTTAGCTAGTAAAAAAAAATTAAAATATTTTTTTAAAAAAATAGAAAAATATGTCTTTCAATTCTTTAAGGAAATTTAATTTAGCTAACATTTAGTAAAAAATATCTGGTATATATAACTATATATAAGTTGTAAAACATAACTATCCTAAAATATAGTATATTTACAATATACTTCCAAAAAAACATGTTGCGCATAGTTGCGCATAAGAAAAATAACATCATTTAAAAAAAACGCTTTTTGCCCTAAAACACACTAAAAATTCCAAAAAATCATATTTTTTCTCTAAAACGCGATGATTTTCAAGAAAATGTGTGCATTAAAACTTAAAGAAGTATTAATATTAAATTCTTTAATTAAAATAAGTTGTGACCTTTTTAACAATGCCTCTGAATCACGTTTATTTTTTTATTAAAACCCCGTTTTTCTAGCGATTTTAGTTTTTTCGATAGTTGAAATGTCATCCAAAAATCGAAAAAAACGCACTATAGCAATTCATAGCAATCTAGTTTTAGTACCACCCTACAATCTACAATATTTCTTAGGTTTTCATTATTCCATTGCACCTACATATGCTTAACAATCATCCTTCATTAAACATAAAAGTCATATGGAATAAACATAAATTGCTTACTGAACTAAAATATTGACTTCTTCTACTTTACGATAATAATGCTTTAAATAGTCTTTCGTACTAAACAAATGTGATATGTTATATGCTAAATAATTTAAAATTTTTCGAATTTCGAATTTGATCAAAAAAATTATTTTTTTAAAAACCATTTTTGTAGGAAAAAAAAAATAAAAAATAATTGGTTTATGGAAATTTTTATATAAAAATGTTATTTTACTTTCGAATTCCGTGATCAAATTCGAAAAATTTTCCATTCCGAAACCGGAAGTTTTTTAACATTTTTAAATTAAAGCCTGAAATTTGAAAATAATACACAAAAAGTTTTATGGTGGGATTCACAACGGCTTAGAATTGCGTAGTACCTTGCACAAATTCATAACTTCCAAACCATTGCGAATCCCACTATGAAATTTCTTGTGTATTATCTACAAATTTGAGGGTTTAATTTAAAAATTAAAAAAAAATCCCAAAAATGTCTAAATTATTCGAATTTTTATTCGAAATTTAAACTTTCAGTCTTGAAATGGAAAAAGTTCCGACTTTCGAATTTGACCCTGGAATTCGAAAATACAACCAATTTTCTTTATAAATCCTTAAACAAATTTCTTTTTCTTTTTTTCGGAGAAACACAAATTCTTTGTTTTTTGTTTCAATTTTTTAAAACAAAAAACAAGAAATTTGTTTATGGATTTATATAAAAAAATGTATTGTACTTTTGAATTCCCTCATTAAGTTCGAAATTCGAAAATTTTTGAATTTAATTTTAATTTGATTCCGGAATTCGAAAATACAATCAATTTTCTATATAAATCAGGGACCGTAACTGTTATAAATTTTTTAAAAAAATCCTTAAATAATAGTTATTTTTCAACTGTATTACTAAGCAGAAAAGTAATAATAGTGTAATTTTAAGTTTTTTGTTTTGCTCACAAAATAAAACTTATTTTTGAGTTTTATTTTTTCCCTCACAAATAATAGATATCTTCTAAGTTTTATTTTTCCTCACAAAATAAAAATTATTTTCGAATTTTACTTTTTCCCTCACAAATAACAGTTATTTTTTAAGTTTTATTTTTTCCTCACAAAATAAAACTTATTTTCGAGCTTTATTTCTTTCCTTACATATAACAGCTATTTTTTGAGTTAATTTTTTTCCTCAAAGTAAAACTTATATTTGATTAAGTAAAACTTATATTTTTCCTCACAAGTGCAAAAATGCTATTTAATGAAATACAAAATAGTTAGAAATTGCTAGATTGAAAAGTTATAAAACGAATATAGCTTGAAGTTTTTTTTTTTGTGATTTAAAACATGAAACTTTACCTTTATCTGTGAAGAAAAAAATAAAACTAAAAAAATAACTGTTATTTTTGAGGGAAAAAATTAAACTCAAAAATAAGTTTTATTTTGTGAGGAAAAAAATAAAACTAAAAAATAACTGTTATTTGTGAGGGAAAAATAAAACTCAATATTAAATTTTATTTTGAGAACAAAAATATACAACTTAAAAAATAACTGTTATATGTGAGGAAAAAAATAAAACTAAAAAAATAACTGTTATTTGTGAGGGAAAAGTAAAACTCGAAAATAAGTTTTATGTTGTGAATAAAAAAAATAAAACTTAAAAATATTAAACTCTTCATATTTTGAAATAGTGAAGAGAAAAGCAAATATTTTGGTGTACTAACTTCTTTTCTGAAGTGATTTTTACATAATGAATTTTTTCTTTAAAATTTTAAAAATAACTGTTATTTTCGGTCTCTGATATAAATCCATAAACAAATATTTTTTAAAATGTTTTTACCTACAAAAATGTTTTTTGTTTAAAAAAATCGTGTTTTTCAGAAAATTTTATTTTTACAAGTCTATAACTCAGCAACCAAGGCAGATGAAGAAAAAAATTGAATTAATGTAGTTTGTGCAGGAGAACAAAATGGCAAAATTTGAAAAATCCAACACCCATCATTTTTTTTGTGGTACGCTTCACGTAGAATGTCCCATTTATTTCTTACAACTCATGCTCATATATCATGTTTATATAGTTCATATGTTTTATTGACCACAATTATGTTTTTTTACCAAATCATCGATACAATTTTGTGTATTTTTTTTTCTTAATAATATAATTCACATTCGACACCGGATTCTAGGAACTACAGCATAGTTGCCAGTTTAGACTCCCACAAAAATACTCTTTTTCCCTCTTTTCCCACAGGCAATAAAAAATCCCACCAAAAATCCCACAGTCATCAAAAATTCCATAAAATTCCCACATACCGTAAAATTTAATTAAATTAAAAAATCATGCAGTCATAAAAGTTATAGAGCATACATAAACATAAGCAAAAGCATTTAATTTTCAAACACTTGACATAGCTTTTATCTATCTTTTCTTTATTTTCCTTCCTTTATTGAATTTAACTATTTTCTTGCGTTAACTAATTCTTGCGTTTTCGCTTACCTTTTTTCTTTATGCTGTCAGAAAAAGAATTAAAATTGTTGATAATTATATAAATAAAATTTAGAAACAAAAAATGTGTGGTAAAAAAATCCCACAAAATTAAAAGATCCCATGGGAATTCCCATTTCCCACAGCAAATAAAATTTCCCACAAATGAGAAATTTCCCACAAAAATGGCAACTATGAACTACAGAAAGAAGTAGAAAGAAATAGCAAAAAAATAATAAATAATTGATTATGATTGAAACCTTGAGTGATTGCATCATTTCACTCGAATTTATATTTAGCAAAATTCTTAACTTTTATCGAATATCATTAGAGAAAAATGTTTACGATTAATTTACGAATAATTTTAAATTTGTTTAATTAAATCGCAAATTTGACAAATACACAAGCACCAGTTTGTCAGACTCATATTTTATTTGTTAAAAAAAAAACACAAATAACTTTGGAACAAGCTGGTTTTGGGTACGCAAACAAGTCGATATTTTGCGTCAGAGCGTTTTGGGTTTGCTCAGATGAATTAGGATTTTATTACAATGTAAAAGGTTTATTCACTCTGAGAACTAGGGGTTTTTGTTTCTGTGGTTTTTGCTGTTTATTTCTTCTGAGAAGCTCAGTTTTCGGAATAAATTTGATATTCTATAGATTCATATCTAAAAGAATCATATCTAAAAGATCTTCTTCCACCACTTCTTCTGGACTATTATTTTAAATATTTTCTGTAAAACGTACGTAATACTAAGCCAAGAAGAGCACTTTTTCAGTTTCTTATTGCACTTTGTGATTAAGTAAATTTAATCTAACCACATAAAATTCTAAAGCTACAAAAATTTATATGTCATCATATGACAAATATTGTTATATGATAAAGTCACGATATCTTCTGATGCGTGACCCTTTTTTCAACAATATTTTTTTAATTCAATATTTAAAATGATCTTTATTGTTTTCTTACCCATTAATGCTGTTGTTGATTTATTATTGTCTTACTACACTTCTTATTCTTTTTGTTAGTGATAAACTTCAACATTGCACAACATGCAAACATATTAATATAACAAGTTTATCTAATGTTAAATTTTTCTTGTTTTCGGATCAAACAGATTCTTCAAACAAACACACTTCGTAACAAGTAGTTTAAGTAAAAATATTGCGTATAATAAATTTATTATAACAGCTATAAAAGAGAGTGTAATAAACCTTTATTCAACAGCATATAAGTTTTAATAAATTTTATGAATTTATTATTATAAAGCGTGTTGCTACTTTCGCTTAAACACTTCAGTTGAAAGATCATAAAACCACTCTGGTTAATAGCTCAAATCTAATTTTCATCTTTAAGATATGCTTTCTATTGCCTTTATAGATGATAACAAAAAAATTAGAAATAAATACGAAATAACATAGTAACTAAGTACAAAGTAATAATTATTTACCTAGCTTTTCGTAATACTCTCTTTATTTATTTATTTTAGAATAAGGGCAATGAAACGTATATCATTCGAAAGGTACTGCACCAAGGATTTTCCGAATCATATTAGATTTTAAATTGATTACCTCTGACCCGAAATATTAACGTTAAGGGTTAGTAGGGAATCTCAGGGCTAGGAAGAGGTAGAATGGTGAATGAGGTATCAGGTGAAAGGTCTGGCAGCACAGTATGATTGCATTTTAGATTGGTGACTTCCCTACAAGAAGACTATCGGTTATTTAACTAAGCAAAAACGGTTTTTCTAAACTGAAATATCGGTTACCTCTTCATACCAAGTTTCGGTTATGCTAGGAAGAGCCTCGGGAAGAAATTAACCGAAACTCGTGTATACGTGTGATCTGGCATCCCTTTTTCACACGTATCAATTTCCAATACCATTGAAATATAGCCGTCTCGCTCTCTCTCTAGTTAGGGTTAACATAAATACAGGTTATAGGTAACCAAATCTCACCAGATAAATCTAACCGAAAACTCAGTTATATGTAACCGTTAGATATAACGTAAAAATCAGTTTTATCTAACGTACCTCTTAAAAAATAAAAATGCATGCAATTCGTTGGTGTCTTGAAACAAATGGTTTTAATTTATTATAACATTTTTTATTGTTGTTGTTGTTGTTCTTACTGTTGTTGCTGCTACTGCGAGCCACTTCTGTGCCGACGACTTTGGGAGTGGAATTAGATGTGGCGAATGTTGAAATGCTCACTGCATTCTTGATATTGGCAAGCGTGCTTATTGGCTCATCCTTCTTTGATGGGTAGCAGCGTTCCAACAGTAAGCAATTTAAAGATATTTAATTTTTTATTGCAGAACTTGGTTTTTGTTAGCGAAACCAGGAATGGTAAACTACAATGGCGGATATGCAAAAATTGGACATGATTTTTAATAATGATACCTTCTCTTTCTTTCACATGCACTTGCTAAAATGTTCATATTTTTCCCTGTTTCACAATTTTTGACACTGAAATGAGTATGCGAATGTGGTTGTTAACAGAAAAATGTATGTGATTGTGTTAGAGTTTTGGTTAGCTATTTCTTGTAGGGTTTCGACTTGAAATATGAGCGTAAAAAGAGCAGTTATTAAATAAAAGCTAAGCTGTAAGAGATAGAAAACATGATGTAAGAGGGATTTTTAGACATTGGCCGCATTCTAGCCGAAAAAGTGCTCAAGTAGCGAAGTAGCATAAAATATTTTCGCTATATAAATTGTGACATCTCAAGGAACATGTTCTGTGAGAGCATACCATTCAGCCCGAAAGTTGTGGAACAGTTCTTTCCGCTGAATGCAGGCATTGATACATAAAACATTTTTGCTATCTCTTACGGATACCTTACAATAAGCATTTTTTTATGTAACATGTGTGGATATATGTTGTGACGGTGAAATTTCTTACAAATAGTAAATTTTGAAAAATTCACTTTATTTTGACATCAAAGCTATGATGATATCTCGATATTTATAGCTTTTCTCAGTACAACGTATTTTTGTATTGAAACTTAAGATTTTCTTAGTACAGCAAATTTTCAAAAGGCAAGATCAATGCCTCAGAATGATAAAAATCTATTGAAATTTCAGAGAGTTGATCGAGTTTCGACCTCAGGCGATACTAGCATATAGAAATATGCGTGGGAGAAACAGTTCTTTCGTGTTTCTGAACCGATTTTGATAATTTCTTTTAAAGAAATTAGAGTGGGGAGAAGGAGTTCACTGAATACTCTTGTGATATTTGACCTGAAATATTAGAGTTTAAAGAATATTTCTTAAGTAAAATCTAAACTATAAAAAATAGAAAAACATGGTGTAAGAATCTCTCGCTATCTCTTACGAATACCCTACAATAAGCATTTTTGTATGTGAAATGTGTGAATATTAGGGCGGGTCGATTTAAAAATCGCCCATTGCTCAGTGAAAATCGTATTCTAGGGATCAAAATAAGAAACTTTGCCCGAGGAACTATACCTCTAAAACGAATTCTAATGCCCCAACTTTTGACTTTTGTCCCGTAGGGTCAAATTTTGAAAAAAAAGATTTTTCAAAATTTGGGGCATGAAAATTCTTTTTAGAGGTATAGTTCCTCGGGCAAAGTTTCTTATTTTGATCCCTAGAATACGTTCACTGAGCAATGGGCGATTTTTTTGCCTCCCCACAAATCGACACGGCCTAGTGAATATATATTGTGATGGTAAAATTTCTTATAAATAGTAGATTCTGAAAAATTCCCTTTATTTCGACATCAAAGTTACGGCGATATCGTAAAACCTAAAGCTTTGCTCAGTACAACGTATTTTTTATATGAAAAGCCCTAGTCACCCTGGTTGTGAAAAATAACGGTGTACGAAAGTTTTTATGGGTAATGTTTTACAGATATTTTAAAAAAAAAATTTCGACTATTTTTATATCAAAACTAGCTGATATACTCGGTGTTACTCGAGAGTCATTTATATAAACATTTTAACATACTTTTCTCAATTAAATGTTTTTTAAATTCTGGAATAATGAAAAACATGTTGAATTTTATTTGTAAGCTACCGTTAGAAAGGTAATTAAACGAACTTTAATCCAAAAAAGTTTTGGAAAATTTTTGTTGTTGGTGGTTCCATCTCTTGCGATGAGCTAATTGAATTCAAAGAAGCAGTACGAAAAACATATTTTAAAAATTAAAAATAATTTTTATATATACTAAATCTTAAAGCTAGCAAAATTACTTATTCAACAATATAAAAATTGTGGTGGGACTCAATGCGTCCTTGAGATATGGACATTTTACCATCTAAACAAAGATTCATATAAAAAAATATATTGAACTTTTTATCAAAAAAAAAAATTTAATAAAATATATTAAAAACAGCGGAAATATTGGCATTAAAAGTAAAAACTTTGATTTTCACATAAATTTTTTCTCATTATTAGCTATCAATGTTTTATGAAAAATTCGTTGTACTAAAAATGATTGTACTAAAATTTACATTAGCTGCGTTTTTTTCATGAGAGATCAGGATCATATCATCGCATTTGCAAGCAAAGCAAAAACAACAAATAATCCAGCAAGTGAGCTGGGCCTTTAAATTGAGCCAATTCTATGTTTTTAAGTGTTCAAAGAGCAACTGTAAAAGTAGACAACACTTAGCCGTTATTGACGGCTGTATGACGTTGCGACTGAAAAAACTGGCAGTACTGCATTATTTGACATTTTAAAAGTTTGGTAGCCATAGCATTTTCGCAAAAAATTTCTCAAAACTTAACTGCAAGCTACATAAGAATATCAGATATTCTTCTATAAGCGAAAATAGCGCCACTTGTCTGTAATCCCAAACGTGTGGCGTTAAATTTGAAAAAACTTTTGGTAGACATCATTCGGCTATTCACCGCAAGGTGTACAGTTTGTACCCACAGTACTAACAAATTCGGCGCCATCTATGTGTGAATTTAAAGCACAGATCAAAGCCAATGAAATAATTGTGCTAACCAGATGCGCATATGTTTTATAATATCGCCTATAACTGAAACTGATTACATGAAAATATTAACGTTTACAGCATTCTTATTCACAGTCATCTCTTCGATGAAATGGTTTCGATGAACAACATTTAAAGTACCATTGATAAAGAACTGGGTAACAACGGTGACACAATAGTGAGAAAAAATAGATCCATCACAACAAAACAAATTAAACAGGAGAGCGGCGGCGGGGGTTGGGAAGGCAAAAAGAACTAAGTAGATTACTAAAAGGAAGATTTTATATAAACCAAAATGTTCGTAATTACTCTAGATACACAACTTCATTCTTAGAGATAAATGGGAACGTTCAAACTATATAGAGAATTTTAAAACAAAACTCAGTTTTATTAATAGTCCGGTATGAAAAAGAGATTTTTACCCATAACTTTTGATTGGAAAGAGATATGGGGTAATTTTTTCACATAAATTATGTTTGAGACTTGCCTTTTTTGTAAAAAAATATAAAAACAACATTTTGGAAAAAATAAATTTCGCAAAATAAATCAAAAAAATCTTGTTGTTTTGATGACAAAAGCAGTAAAATAATTTTTGCGCTTAGCTGGAAGAATTTTTGCAAATAAATGCTATGTTATATGAAAGGTAGCCAGATGTGCAATTTTTAATTGATTTCATTTTTACAACAAAAATAGTTTTTGAGTCATTTTTTGCGTAAAAAGTCAATATTTTGGAACTTTTTTGTTAATCATAAAACATATATACACTGACTTAACGATACAGTTCAACTCATTTTTGTAAAGTGATTTTATTGAACCTTTGAACAAAAAAAATTTGAATGAAATATATTAATGGACAGCGGAGATATTTGCATCGAAAGACCAAACTTTGATTTTCATGTCGTTTTTTTCTCATTCTTAGATATGATGTTTTATGAAAAAGTCGTTGTACTGAAAATTTCTACAATTTTAAATATATGTGAGTTTTTTTGATGTCAAAATAATAGAAATATTTTAAAATTAAATACACAAAAAACTCTGATGGTTAAAAGTATTATTATAACAAAATTACCGTTAGCTCAAAAATTTCGGAGAAGGCGTGGCAAAAACTAAGTGTGTAACATTTTAAGTTAGGATACATTTAATATGTATACCTAGTTTGAGCGAAATCCGTTGAGCCGTTTAGATTTGTATAAAGACCAAACAAAGAAACAAACAAACAAACAAACAGAAAATTAGTTTTATTGCTATAGATTATTGCGATAATTTGAAACTTAAGATTTTTTCAGTACATCACATTTTCTTAAAGCAAGGTCATGCCTCAGAACTAGAAAAAACGATTAAAATTTCAGAAGGTTGGTCGAATTTCGGCCACAGGCGATATTAGTTTATACAACTTCTTTGCATTTTCATAGGTTTGATAACACAGTGTTTTTGCTCCAAGAGACTTGGCAGTATTTGCTTATGTATTTTGCTCGGCTAGTTCTAAAAATGTTTCTAAAACTTTTTGAAAACCATTGCAGCGGTTTTAGAGATAATTGCAAATTTACTTTTTGCTGTTTTCAAAAAAATTTACTATACCTTTGGGAGTTTAGCTTTTGATTGAATTAACTAATTTGTTCCGACAGGTTGTTTTGGCCCAAAAAGCTAAAATTTACCTTACACTCCTGTTATTTTTTTTAATAAAGCCAATAAAGTCACATCTTTACAGTGTGTACCGTTACGTTGCAAAGTAATATATTACAATTTTATTTTGATATATTTATTCAATTCTTTTCAAAAAAATTTCGTCGCAATTAAAAGAAAAACAAAATTTTGCCATGCATTTAAGAAACTAGTATCGCCTACTGTCAAAATTCGACCAACAGCAAAGCAGTGAACAAAAATTAACACTTACGTAGCGCATGTTGAAGGCACTGTAACGTAAATTTGAGAAAACATAACATTAAAGATACATACATATAGATAGATGGCAGCACTCGTTTGATATATTTGCAGCTTTGAAGTTTGTGTACTTGAACGCAAACACAAACCCTTTTATATTATCGCATAAAAATGAACACAAACTTTGTCATTGCGTAGCTTCACTGAAAGAACCGCTTTGGCAAACATTTTTATAACAGAGTTTATATCTCCCCCTAATCAACCTCTAGAAGAGTAAAATTCATGAACTGGTTCTATTATTAATCCTTTCAACATTTCTTCCAAGCATATCCACCCCATTTCATTCACCCTTTTAGGACCCTCCTACAATATAATCAATAAATTTAGAACATTACCGAAAACAGTTTATAGCTACTATTAACCCAGATGTGATACTTAGAGGAGTCAAATGTAACACCTATCTGCCTCTCATGATTCCTCACATGGTTAAGCATTTTTCGTAAAGAAAAATTTAATTTTTTAAGTAAAACTTCTTAGGCTTCTTCAATTTTTCAAGTCTCGTCACAAAATTTTCAGTCACGAAAAAATTTTCGAGTCTCGTCACGTTTTTGTGTACACAAGAAATGATATTTTATATTTTTTGTGTTTTTTGTAATTATTTTAATATTAGAATAGAGGTATTCTCTATGTCTCTATGAGAGCATGTATTGTAACAATCCTATACTAAAATATCCAATGGATCGAGAGCGCCCATGATACAAAGAACTACAGATTGCGCATGTCCGCCATCTTTGCTGTGACGTGCAAGGTGCTCATTGGATGCAACGTAGTCACAATTTATTCATAGGGTATAAAGATTTTAAAATGCCTACATTTTCTCATGTTAACTTGTTTTACTGAAATGAAATAAATATTGTTAAATAAAGCACATGTCCAAAATAAAGTAAATATATTTTTTAGTACTGTATGTGAAAAAAAATTGCATATTTTGTAGGGGTGTTTTCTCCCCTTTTTACCGATTTACACAAAAAGCGGCTACGTTGCTTGATGTGCTTGACAGAATTTTGAATGTTTGTTAAATAAACATGCAATAACAATAGAGTTCAGCTACTACAGCTTTTTCGCACTTTCTCCGCATTGGATCATCTTAAGAACCAGCCCAAATAACATCAAAACATCTCAATAAGGCCATTCACAGTTCGAATACGCTGGTCTGCCATTTGTTCGATCCGCTATTTGTACGCCAATTTACGAAAGCGCATTTTGCTTTGCTGTTGTTTTGCATACAAATGCAAATACGCAGGCACTCGTAAATAAAAGCAGCCCTTGGACGTGTTTTTTGTACCTCGTATTTTTATGCTCTGTCTACAGCCGCATAATCACATACATCATAGAGTTGCACAGTCTTTTTATACGACAGTCACATGGCGAGGTGCTCACAATTCGAACAATAACAAATGCTATAAATACGATTTGTTAAAAGTACGCTCAAACCGTGAATAGCCCCAATGATATCGATAATAGCGGTCCAAAACAATCCAAAGTGAGAAAAATTTACCCACCATAATATGGGTTGGGCTCAGGGACAACACAAGACATAACAACTAACCATGCGTTTACATAGATCTAATCATACATTAGTTTTCAATCTACTTTTGAGTTGACCTTTCGATAAGTTAACATCAAAAAAGCTACAGTTGTTAACAAAGGTACTCATGCGATGTAAAGGAGCAGTAGCCATATAATTTGTTCTACTAAAAGGTAAGTAAATTAAATTGTTAGCATTTCTACTGCTTCTACGGTTAGTGTTAAAATTTATAAGAGTTAGAAGTTCTGGTGAATCGAATACACCAGTTATGAGTTGGTGTAAATAGACGATATCTGCAGACTTCCTTCTCTCATTCAAAGATTGCATTTTTAAAAGTTTTAAACGATCCTCATAAGGAGGAAGGTTTAAAGTATCAGTTGCACTTAAGCCCCTTAGAGCAAACCGAACAAAACGTTTTTGGATTCTCTCTATACGTTCAACATGTACATTGTAACTTGGGGACCAAACTTGACTTGCATACTCTAAGTGAGGTCGCACAATTGCATAATACAGCGTTGTAGTTGTGATCATACTATTAAATTCTTTGGCCCAGCGTTTTATAAACCCGAGCATAGAAGATGCTTTTTTACAAATGTAATCAGTATGAACGTTAAACGATAGCTTAGAATCCATGCATATACCAAGATCTTTGACAGAATCTACACGATTTAAAGCCGTATCTTTTATCGTATAATCAAAAATTAAATTATTCCTTTTTCGCGAAAAGGTCATAGTTTGGCATTTATCTGGATTTAGAAACATATTGTTTTTAGAACACCAAATTTCAAAGGATTTCAAATCAGACTGGAGCAGATCTGAATTGTCTTTAGCATCTATTCTTCTGTATATTTTCATGTCATCTGCATAGATAAGTAGATGAGAGTGTTTGATGATGTGGGTTACATCATTAATGGCTAAAATAAACAGAAGTGGACCAAGGTGGCTACCTTGAGGAACACCTGATTCAGCAATAAATTCAGCTGACAATACGCCTCGAAATCGTATTTGATAAGATCGCTCCGTCAGATACGATTGAATCCAGCTTACAAAAAATTGTGGCAAACCCATTAACTTTAGTTTAAATAGAATTAAGTTATGTGGCAGTTTATCAAATGCTTTACTAAAATCAGTGTAAATACAGTCGACCTGGTTACCTGAATAAAATGAATTTAAGCAAAACGTTGTAAAATCGAGGAGATTAGACACAGTGGATCTGCCAGTAACAAATCCATGCTGACGAGTTGTCATGACCTTCCCACAGTGAATTTTCACACGATCATACACGAGGCGCTCAAAAAGTTTTGGAATTGACGAGAGTTTCGCGATAGGCCTGTAGTTGTTTATATCGTTCTTACAACCTTTTTTATAGATAGGACCTATAAAAGATTTTTTCCAAAAAAGTGGAAAAATACTTTCGCTAATTGATTTATTGAATAACATGGACAGTGGTTGACTTAGAACGGAACCACATCGTGTTAACACTGCGGCAGGAATTCCGTCAGGTCCAGCATTAAAATCCTCATCGATCAACCCAATATACTTTAAAATATCCTCTGAAGTAAAGGATAAAAGTTCGTTTTCATTTTGCTATCTTCGTCACTATTCTATATTTTCTTTTGAATGTATTCATCAACTGTCACATTTGACGAGCACCAATGACGAGGTGCGCAGTAAATGTCGTTCGTTGCGCCGGGAATACTTTATCTGTAGTTCTTTGTATCATGCATGCATAGGAAATATTGCACGGTTATTTGTACTAGTATTTTGCTGTTGCGGCGGTGCACGTATTGTAGATTTCCTATTCTTGCACCGTACAACGGGCATATCCTAGACATAGAGAATACCCCTAATGTGTTTTTATTAGTTTTATTTATATAATATATGAATTTTTATGAAATAAAAACATAGATGCTAAAGTGAAAGTATTAAAATTTTACTGCACTAACACGGAAAAGCACGCCCAACTTTGCTTTTCTTAAGCACGGGTACCGGAGCTGTAAAAGAATGCATTCGATTTGAATTTATTCACAAAAAAGTTAATCAGTGAATAACGAAATAAAAACGCATTCAATTGAATTATAAATAAAATTTTTAATTCACATTCGTTTTTAAAAAAAAATATATTAATTATTCATTTCAATTATTCCTTTTCGTTATTCAGAATAATGAATTAATTTTTTTATTCATTTGAATGCTTTTCACAAAGAATGCAAATCACAAACATTTTCAGAATTTTCAATTATTCTTTTTTTATTCATTATTTATTTTTTATTCATAATTAATTTGTTATTAATTATTATTTTTTATTAATTTTTTATTCATTATTCCCTTGTTATTCATTATAAATTTTTTATTCATTATTCATTTTTTATTCATTATTAATTTTTTGTTCATTATTCATTTGTTATTCATTATTCATTTTTATTCATTATTCACTTGTTACTCATTATTAATTTTTTATTCAATATACATTTTTTATTCATTATTTATTTTTTATTCATTATTAATTTTTTGTTCATTATTCATTTGTTATTCATTATTAATTTTTTATTCATTATACATTTGTTATTCATTATTAATTTTTTTATTCATTATTCACTTGTTATTAATTTTTTATTCATTATTCATTTTTCATTCATTATGCACTTGTTATTTATAATTAATTTTTTATTCATTATTCATTTTTTATTCATTATACATTTGTTATTAATTTTTTATTCATTATTCACTCGTTATTTATTATTAATTTTTTATTCATTATTCATTTTTTATTCATTATTAATTTTTGTCCATTATTCATTAGTTATTCATTACTAATATTTTATTCATTATTCACTTGTTAGTCATTATTAATTTTTATTCATTATTAAATTTTTATTCATTATGCATTTGTTATTCATTTTTTATTCATTATTCACTTGTTATTCATTATTAATTTTGTATTCATTATTTATTTTTTATTCATTATTAATTTTTTGTTTAATGAACATTCATTTGTTATTCATTATTAATTTTTTATTCATTATACATTTGTTATTCATTATTCATTTTTTATTCATTATTCACTTGTTATTAATTTTTTAATCATTATTAATTTTTCATTCATTATGCACTTGTTATTCGTTATTAATTTTTTATTCATTATTCATTTTTTATTCATTATACATTTGTTATTCATATTTTATTCATTATGCACTTGTTATTTATTATTAATTTTTTATTCATTATTCATTTTTTATTCATTATTAATTTTTGTCAATTATTCATTTGTTATTCATTACTATTATTTTATTCATTATTCACTTGTCACTAATTATTAATTTTTTATTCATTATTATATTTTTATTCATTATGCGTTTGTTATTAATTTTTTATTCATTATTTACTTGTTATTCATTATTAATTTTGTATTCATTATTTATTTTTTATCCATTATTAATTTTTTGTTCATTATTCATTTGTTATTCATTATTAATTTTTTATTCATTATACATTTGTTATTCATTATTCATTTTTTTATTCATTATTCACTTTTTATTCATTTTTTATTCATTATTCATTTGTCATTCATTTTTTATTCATTATGCATTTCTTATTCATTATTCATTTGTTATTAATTATTAATTTTTTATTCATTGTTAATTTTTTATTCATTATACATTTGTTATTCAGTTTTTATTCATTATTAATTTTTTATTCATTATTCATTTTTTATTCAATATTAATTTTTTATTCGTTATTCATTTGTTATTCATTATTAATTTTTTATGCATTATACATTTGTTATTCATTATTCATTTTTCATTCATTATACATTTGTTATTCATTATTCAATTTTTTATTCATTATTCACTTGTTATTCATTTTTTATTCATTATTCATTTTTCATTCATTATGCACTTGTTATTCTTTATTAATTTTTTTATTCATTATTCATTTTTTATTTATTATACATTTGTTATTCATTTTTTATTCATTATTCACTTGTTATTTATTATTAATTTTTTATTCATTATTCATTTTTTATTCATTATTAATTTTTGTCTATTATTCATTAGTTATTCATTACTAATATTTTATTCATTATTCACTTGTTATTCATTATTAATTTTTTATTCATTATTAATTTTTTATTCATTATTAATTATTTATTCATTATTCACTTGTTGCTCATTATTAATTTTTTATTAATTATTAATTTTTTATTCATTATTTATTTTTTATTCGTTATTCATTTGTTATTCATTATTGATTTTTTATTCATTATTCACTAATTATTCATTATTCATTTTTTATTCATTATTAATTTTTTATTCATTATTAATTTTTTATTTACTATTCACTTGTTATTCATTATTAATTTTTTTATTCATTATTCATTTCTTATTTATTATTCATTTTTTATTCATTATTCACTTGCTATTCATTATTAATTTTTTATTCATTGTGCATTTTTTATTCATTTTTTATTCATTATACATTTGTTATTCTTTTTTTATTCATTATTCACTTGTTATTTATTAGTTATTTCTTATTCATTATTAATTTTTTATTCATTATCCACTTTTTATTCATTATTAATTTTTTATTCGTTATTCATTATTAATTTTTATTCATTATATATTTGTTATTCATCATTCATTATTCGTTTTTTATTTATTGCTTAAGAGTAAAATTAATTAAAAATTTAGTAATGAATAACACATTAGTTATGAATAAAAAATTAATAATGAATAACAAGTGGATTATGAATAAAAAATTAATAATGAATAAAAAATTTGCAATAAATAAAAAATTAATAATGAATAAAAAATTAATAATGAAAAACAAATGCATAATGAATAAAAAATTAATAATGAATATAAAAAATTATTGGAAATTTTTAAATTCTTTGTGAATTGCATTCTTTATTCAAATGAATAAAAAATTGATTCATTATTCTGAATAACGAAAAGAAACAACTGAAATTAATAATTAATCAATTTTTTAAAAATGAGTGTGAACTAAAAATTTTATTTATAAATCAATTTTGCATTCATTGAATGCATTCTTATGTCGTTATTTTTAAAATTCTTAATATGAATGCTGATTACAGCTCGGACGGGCACTCAAGTACACGCACTAAGTTATTTTTTAGGCACCACGTGTAACGTCGCGTCACGGAAAAAGCACGGCACGCTTATAATGGCTGATTGATTACGACACTACAATGAACATAGCTTTCAAGGCTAATATTTTAGCACTTCTTTATTTTGACAATATTTTTAAACCATAGTAAAATTTTTGGACAAAATGACATGATAGCACACTTTGTGAATACCCTAAAAATTTTTATTGCAAATTTTTTATTGTATTTCCTTTGAGATGCTCTCTCTCTCTCTCTCTCTCTTTCTCTTCTATCCCCTCCCTCTATCTCTTTCACAAAAATCTCTCTTATTCTTAATTTTAGTTTAAGTTTTTAACTTGGCTTTAACTTAAGTCAAACTTTTTCATAATTTATAATTTTCAAATTTAAAGTTAATGTTTTTTAATTTATTAAGATTTAATTTCCGACCAAATAAAGTTTTAATTCTTTATATACTTATTTCTTTAAAGCAAGTTTCAATGTTTTGGAAAGAAGGCGTAATTCAATTTAAAAAGTTGAAAAAATGAACCTGAATTTTCAAAAATGTTCTTTCAAAATTGTTTTATACTGCACGCAAAATTTTGTTCAAGAAACCCAAAAAAGAAATAAGTACGCTTTAACACTACAATCGATATATAAGTTAATTTTTATTATATTTATAACAAAAACATCAAACGTTATTTCCACTTGACCCTGTCTCAGTCTATTCCGTTTTCATACAAAGACAATTGACACACAAAAAACAACTTCATCCTTCATATTTCAAACCATATTAAAGCTTAATAATTGTAAGCATGCTTTGTTTTACTTCAATGGATTTTTGATTTTTAATTGAGATAAATGAGTTCTACTTTCATTTATGCTACACAAATGTTCAAGTGCATGTTAGACAAGTACAAACATACATACATACGTTATTCGAATATGTCAAAGTTTTTGACAACTTTTTGACGTTGAGTGGTCATTGAAATCAAGTTTTGAAAATGGATGCGTAAAAATCCACCCGCATCCAAAGCAGACAACAGTAATGATAAACAGTAATGTGTACAATGTACACAAAATAGTATCGTTATTAAAACATCATATAATTCATTTTAAATATAATTTTTAACATTTTATTTTTTTGAGTTACTATAATTCAAATATTTCAAGGCAGTTTACTTTACATTCTAATCACAGCAAAGAACTATTAACAAATTTCAAACGCAGCATGTAATTGTAAACTGTTAAGTTTTTTATTTGGTTTGTTTTGTTTTGTTTTGTTTTGTTTTGTTTTGATTAAATGTTGTATAACAGGTTTTTTTAATTAACATTGAGATACATTTTGCATATTTTTTATTGGTAGTGGAGATCATAAAAAAAAACTAGCTCGTATTGAAATTTTCAACTCAACCATTGACTCGAAAAACTACTCTGGTTTGCAAAAAGTACAGCAATAGTACAGCATAGTCTCGAGACAAAAATTTAAATTTATTCATTTAATCATAAACTTAACAAAGAACGTTTTAAGTTTTGATAAATAAGAGTGCTTTCAAGTAATTAGCCAACAACTACTATAACGTGAATAAGAATATTTCATAAATTAAAAAAAAAATGCACTCAGTACAGCACTCTAGTTTTTCTTATCTACTAAAAGCATTATTGAAATAGTTTTTTGCAGACTCGAAAAATATTTTTATTTTTGTAATAAATTCTTTATGCAAGTTGATATGAAAAAAAAGAGGTACATTTAATTTTTAGCAGAATACAATTACATCAGCACATCGCAGCACTTTCACTTTAAATATAAAATTGTTTTTATTGGTCTTTAACTTAAATGATTCAAATAAAAAAATTTAGCACATTTTTGCTCTTTTCACAAAATATGGCGAAAACTAAATGCGTTTCGAGTATTTTTTAAGTCGTAAGACCTAGTACATTAACAATTTTATTTCGTATACTTTTAGGCATTGCTTTATAATGTACAAGCCATGTATGCTACTCAACTTACGCACATTTTATCACACTGCCAAAAAGTGTGCTCTTAAATTTTTAAGATTTTGCTAGGATCACTTTTAAAATCAGAAATAATTTGTTGCAAAGTGTAACAGGTGCACTTTATTTTTTTTTTTTAAATAATAATAACGAAATGGTCAGCTCTTTTTTATGATTTCTTTAATTTTTTTTTTTAAACCAAACAAATAATAAGGGTTCTCATCTAAGCATGTAAACATGTATAGCATTTAAACTTTTGATGAGCGATAAAGTGTAAATACCGTAAATGTCGACAAAATGGCGGCTGCTGCTGCGACAATATTATGACTTTTTTAAATTTTAAACCTTTTAAAAACCTTCATTAACATAGAAAGTAAATAAAACTTACTCATATTTACTTCAACTACTTTAAATATGTAATGACTAGCGCCAAAGACAACCCTCATTCACAAACGTAGATTTACATGCTAGTTTACACTACAAAATAGGCTCGGAAATGATGCAAACTCACACCCATACAAATTTTGACAGATAGTTTACGCGCATGTAAGTTCACAAGACTTACAATGTTTACGGGTCAGTTACATGCTTAGATGAGAACTCTTAATATATCTTCTTAATTCAGCCGTTAGAATGTTACGCCTCATGAAAATTGAACTTTTAAAAATCACTTGCACTGAAACATTTAATATAGGACCACGTTTTCCAGACATAAAATATATATTTTTTTGTACAAATATATTTAAGAGTTTTGAGGGTGTGGTTTTTATATAGGTTCAATAATAAAAAAAAATATGGAGTATTACATTTTTGTCTTATAAAGAAGGTGGGCGTAGTTATGGGCATATGTGTCAAATTTTATTTATGTAGGACGAGTGCTTCTTATTATTAAGGACATTTTACCTAATTTTGTCGAAATTTTAGGAGGTTTTTAAGTAAGGATTGTGAAAAAATGGTTAGAGATATTTGAGTAAATATTTTTTATAGTTTTACATAAGTATTGAAATTAACAAAAAAAATATTTTTTCGTGACGTCACGTCTGCGTTACGCGTTTTTCCGAAAACAGTTTTTTTTTAAATTGGTGTGCAAGATTGCGCAATAACAATTATAACAATTTACTTCAAAATTGTTGAGTAATTAAAAAATATATTTTTGAAGGGCTGACTTCAAGTTTTTTTTTAAAAGTCCTCAAAAAATGTTTACAGCTACTTTTGTCCTAAAATGTTAGGCTTTTTTTAATTTTAACTTTGCGTAGCCGCCATTTTGTTTATTATTATTTTTTTGGGAAAAACTCTTAGTCAGCCCCTCACATTAGGTTTGAACTCTTACCAAAATTTTTATTTTTTTGTTTCAGATAAGCCAATCTCAAGATATCCTGCACACCGTTTTTTATTTTTTTTTACAGCTTCATTTACGCACGTGTTACGCGGAAGTGACGAAATACTTACTTACATCAATAAAAAATATTTACTTGAATATCTGTTACCGTTTTGTCACAATCGTTACTTAAAAAAACCTAAAATTTCGACATAATTAGGTAAAATGTCCCTTAAAGAATAGAAGGACTCGTCCTACATAAATACAATTTGACACATACGCCCATAGCTACGCCTACTTTCCATATAAGACAAAAATTTAAAACGCTAAATTATTTTGTTATTGAGCCTATATAAAAACCCTTCAGGGGTATGAACTGAGTAAATGTAAGAATTTTTGAGGTTTTTTGTTTATTTTATTTTATAAAAATAAATCGGTTTTGATGGATTCATATCAAATTTTGTAAACATCTTTAGTACATTAATAAGTAGGGGAGTCCCTCCAGTTGTAGGACATCCTTCGTATTTTTTTACAGAAAGCAAATATCGTTGATTTGAGTATTGTCAAACTTGAGTATTGTCAAACGAATACCCAAAGTGAATACAAGCACTTTTTTGCTTGCTGTGAGCATTGAAAAAAAAAATTTAAAAATCAACACAATAATAATTTTTTAATTTTTTGAGAGTCCGATAAATTTAAAAAGAAGTGGCATGCATAATTAATGCAGTATTTTTATTGTATTTTAAGATAAAACATAAATTTCTGGCAAAATATGTTCACCATGCAATTTTGCCAGTCACTTTCGAAATGGCACCATTTCCAGTTGTGGGACACCTCATGTAACTGGTTGTGAGACACATTGTTTTTTATGTTTTCTTGCATTTTAACGCTTATAGAACATGAAAGAAGTGCCATTTTCTGTTGTTTTTTGTGCCATGGAAAGCTTCTAAAATGAAAAAATTTTGTTATTTTTCGTGCTTTTGGTTGTTTTTCTTCATATTTTTTATTGTTAGTGGATTTTTCAAGGTGTCCCACAACCGGGTACAATTTTTTTTTTTGCAACCAATGAACCCTTTATAAAATGTGTCGTCAAATTTTTCTGGTTGAATAAATCAATATAGTTACTTCAGCAAAAATGTATAATGTTTACATATTATACATTTGATCAAAAGTTACGATCCAAGATCCCAACGTGTACCATAACTGGAGACACTCTCTTACTTTAAAAAAAGTTGTTTTTTTAATAGTATATTTTTACAAAATGCTCCTTTAAAAATGTTACCTCTTGAATCTGGCCTCAGTGGCGTTGACAGTAGACATGAGTAACGCTGCGCTGCATTGAGCTTTTGAATTGAAGCACTTAAATGCGTTACTGCGCTAATACACTTGTTTTAAAAAAAAGTAACGCAATAGGGCAATAGTAACGCAATAGTAATACAAATAGCACGCTTATAGTAAAATGAGGACATATATATTCAGCGAGCAAAATTTGCTCAAATTTTACGACGCCTCAAACATAGCGATAGAATGTTCGAAACGAGCATTAAAGGGCTTACACATTAGCGAACTTGTACACATTAGCGAAGCTAGCGTTCAAATTGAACGAACATGTTCGTCGAGCATGCGATTTTTTCTTGTTTTTCGCCATTATTTTGTTATAGATATTGATAACGCAGCAACATGAACAATAAAGAATTTCATTTTCGCTACAGAATTTCAACAAGCCAACAAGTTCGACAACCTGTCGAACTAGCCTCTTAACTAGCGAACTGGCTCGAACATAGCCCCCGCTCGACGAACCTGCTCGCTGATGTGTAAGCCCTTTCATGAACTCATTTAAATATGGAAAAGGAGTTGCGGGAAGGATGCTGTTAAGCATGAGTGTTTGGAGAGCGTTTAATTGTTATGATGCTTTGCCATTCACGGAATGGTCTTTCAATATGTATATTACTACGTTTACATTGGACCAAATGACTCATTTGAAATAAGTCATTCAAAAGTGTTTACTGTTGTAGTATCGTGAAAACGCCCTAATCATAGCATCCCTGTTTCGATAACTCAACTTTAAAGTCTAACTGTGCGTTTAGACCGCCTGAACGAACGAAAGAAACCTCGCTCGGTTTAAACACTTTGCCCGAACGAACATTGTTCGCTATAAATTTATCGCGAACGATGTTTGCCCGGTGTAAACAGTAAATTAGGGCGAACGAACGAAGATTCCTTCGTTCGCTCTGATCGAACAAGCTTCGATCTTTTTGGGCGAATCCGGTGTTGCGCTGTGTTTAAAAACAGAAAAGTAGCAAATAGGAGTAGCTTAAGAGAATAATTTATGAAAAGTACTAAAATATGTAGCAATTTATGTTTTATGTGTTTTAAAGTGTTCTGTTAATTTTCGCTGCAATATAATTGTGTTGTGTAAAGGGTCAAATTAAGTTTTTTAAGCGGAAAAAACCCTATATTTAAAGTTTCATTTTAAAGCGACTGTTTATTTGAGATAATTTTTTTTTTTTAATAATAACTATATAACTTTTAATGAAAATTTTGAGTTTATGGATAGTAAATATTATTTAGTATAGCAGGAGTCCGCAAAAGAGCTTCTCAAATAAAATAAAAAAAAATATTTTAGGTTCTGCTGAAACTTTTTGAGTTTTTAATTGAAGATTTTAGAAAAATGTGGATATTAACCGAAATGGTAGTTGAAAATTCGATTTGTGACTAAAAGCAATTCTTTAAAGTTATAACATAAAAAGTATTTCTCTAAAATAAAAATCGAACCACTAAAAGTACCAATTGTATTTGCTTAATAACTGCATACAATTTGGTAGCAATTTTTATTTAATTGACTTAAAATTTACGAAATTGATTGACACACGAAAAATGTGAAAACATTTCATTTTTGTTCGTTGAAAAACTTAAATGGGCTCTAAAGTTAAACACACGCCTTTTCTATAATAACTAATAGAGTAATATATTGTTATGGAGTGGCAAACCATTTGTTGTTGAGAAACGGAGTATAAGTTTTAGTACTAATATAAAAATAAGGAGTTATCAACCCTGCATTTATTGATGTTCGGCCAAATGCACAAATTGCTGTTTACACCGCCTGAACGTACAAGATGGCGGCCAATGTTTGTTCGCGAATTATGTTCGTGCGGTCTAGACAGTACTATGAACGAAGAATTTATTGCAATAAATTGTTCGCGATAAATTTTTCGTTCGTTCAGGCGGTCTAAACCTACAGTAAAGTTGAGTTACCGAACCAGGGATGCTATGATTAGGGCTTTTACACGATACTACATTAAACGTGTTCGCAAGCGTTTAAACAAACTGTTTGTTTTTGCGTTGAAGATGAATATTGCGTTAATAGTTAAAAGTCACGCAGTAACGTAAAACCGCATCAAAATATATTAACGTCATGTTTATTTTATTCTTTAGATTTGCATGCTTTCTAGATACATGAAATTAAAGTAGCATCCAACTTGTCTTGCGTACCTGAAATGTGTTTGTATATCTGTTCGATTGCTTACATTAATCTTGAACGGAATACAGTTTGACTGCATGCTTGAAGTATAAAATTGATTAATTTTTAATGAATGCTAAAAATATGGTCTTTTTCAGTAATGTTTCATATTAATAAAGAGCTTATTGTTTAAAAAATTTTTCATTATTTTATGAGCAATATGAGTTCTTTAAATCAGATATACTGTTTCAGGACTTGTTATATGATTTCATTTATTTTTCCTAAGTGAAGACAACTTGTGCTTAGGACAAGACACCACAAAATTCACCGCATTCAATAAATTGACCACATAAAGAAATGCGTTATCGAACTAAAAAAACATCCTGTGCTAATCAACATCGTGTTAATATAGATATCATAGCATTTTAAGCTACGTCATGACGCAATTGCGTTAACGCATTACGCTGATACAGTAAAATCCGCTTGGGTAGACACCAATTCGTTCAAATGGAACATCTGAGGACAAAAAACGGAAAAGATTCTTAAATTATATGTTATTATCAGGTCTACGATTTCGATGACATGTCATCTTTATTCTGCTACTTCTAAAAAATTTCCTGCTTATTTAGAACGTTCATTTATGTTTTCTAAATTCCAAATATGAAAAGTTTTTAGGTCATTTTTTAGGTAAAAAATTTAAAACTACAAATTTTTTAACATATTCCTTTAACAATAGAGTCCCTTCAATCAAAAACATTACCTCTTGAAAAAGGAGAAGCTTTGCTTACAGACCTCAGTGAAAAAAAGCCTCTGCGTTTGGTGAAACTCACGAAAGGATATGTAGAAAAATGAAACAACTTTTTGTTGAAATTGTCCATTTTTAGGGCAGTTTAAGGTCATTTCTGTCATTTTTTAATGAGAAAACGAATCGCTTACAAAAAAAAAACGGCTACGTGCGGCTAAAGCTAAAACGTTTCCTCTACAAAACCAGTTTTAATCAAATCGATCGGATGAAAACTGTCTTAGGTTGCAGACAGAGTGAACGCCGATTCAAACAGGCAGGCAGACAGGCGCAGGCAGTAAAGTGTTTATCTGCAATTTTTAAAGTTGTTTTTGTACATTATTTTAAAAAAATTGAATAAAACTATGATGAAACCTTTTAGTTTAGGTATTTTATTTAATTTTTACCTTTAGTTTTTAGCAAGACAAAATCCATTTTTTTTTTAAATAGTGCTTGTATACATTTTATTTTTTTAACTTTAATTTAACTTGAAAAAATGCGTATTTTTACTATGTTAATAGAGATATAGTTGTGAGTTGAGTAAAGTTGAGGGAAACTGTTTTGATAATCGTAAATTATGGGCATTCTAGTTACAATCTGAAAAAAAATTTACGTCATTGCTATTCATTTTTGCGGTGTTTCAATTTTTTTACTATAACTTTGTGTCAAAAATCTATGATTTCCTTGAGAAAAATAAAAACAAAAAAAAGTACAAAATAGATTTTTTTGTTTACTCAGAATACATATTAAAAATCAAAACGTATGTGCAGAATTTTCGGTACATTTATAAATTTTTGTGGAGTTTTAAGAGATTTTACAGTTTTGATAAAATCATTTTGTATGGGAGGTATTCGTGGTTTTCATCTGATTTGGTTGAATTTCATACTTGAAGCGGATATTAAATTGCAAAGCTCATGCTCTAGTCCATATAATCAGTTTTGTGGAATTTAAAGAGATTTTACCATTGTGTTAAATTTTTTTGTACTGGAGGTAGACGTGGTTTTCCTCTGATTTTCGATCTTGATCTTTATATTTTAGATACAAGCTTAAATACCACATTATTACGATAGCTTCAAAATTGCGTTTGCAATCGTGTCGACAGACAGACAGACAGACGGACGGACGGAAAGCATTTTTTGTTTTCTTATTTGAACCCATTCTAACTAAAGTGAAAAGTTCCCTCCCTCTTCTAGATGAGTTTATATCCATTTTCAGGGTTCAATACCCCACTGTGCGGCTTTTAAAGTTTCGGAAGCTCTAAGAGCGTGCCAGCATTTGACGCTCTTTTCGTATACTTAACGTTCGAATTTTCACTTGAAACTTGAGATACATATTCTTTGGGGTGTAAACTTATAATTTATGAACAAAAAAAAATGGATTTTTTTAAAGTCTTATACTGTTCATCCCCTTAACACTTTTTGGATAGGGCTCAGCCACTGTGCGACGGTGGGTTTTCCAAAATGTTCCCATTCTTATTCAATTCATTCTACACCCCACAAATAAATCAAATCAGTTAAAGTCACGTTGTTCTATGCCTTGTTGCTCGCTCAAGCACGTTTATATGGCATAAAATAGGAAAGCTTCTTTCTACCCTACTAACTCTAATGTTAAGCACTCAGATTGAATGAGATTCACACTTCCTTTTTTTTCTTTTCATTACACTTAACTATTTTATACATTCAAACTCCCGACCTAATTTTATGCAACCACTTGTTACTCTTGTCCTTTGTCGAAAAATCAATGAAATCAAGTCTGAAAGCGGGAATTTGATTTGTGCTTATTTCAAATTCTTCCTTAACTGACTATACTATATTTTATATATGTATATATATATTTATTATGGAATTTTTTACTGCTGCCTTATTAGTTACCAGCTCACAACCCTTACCGCCCATCTTTCGGAAGCTAGTCATAATAGTTCTCTTTAAATGATGCCATTTTCTTTGTAAATCAGTGCTTTTGTTCCTTTTTAATGTGGGCGTTTTACGTCACTTGCCAGCTCTTAAACTTGAGGAGATGTACTTGACTCTATGTTGTTGCAAAGCTTCTGACTTTGGCATTGTAAGTTCTTGAATGAATTGAGTGTTTTGTCCCCTAGTATTTTTTTGTATGAAGAAATATACGTTGTTGAATGTGTTCTTATGTTGCCAGTTTTTCCCTGTTAACACATTGTGTGCCACGTCGCACGTTTTTGTACTACACCTAAAACTTCCTGGGGTGCCAAGTAGCACGAAAACGTGCGACAGGGGTTGTTTCACATTTGACCTTGAGTTAATACTTAGATTTTTTTAATGTTTTTAAAGTAGGCTGACATTTGCGAAAAATTGTTATTCAAAAGCCATTTTGGCGCTGAGGCATTTTGTTAATAAATATTTATTGAATAATGAAATAAACTTAAGAAGTTTAGAAATATTATGAATTTGAAACATGTAATTATTATTTTTATCATTACAATTTTGTTAATACTGTAAATAAATATAGATATAAATAAAAAAAAAATTAAATTTTTGTTTTATAATAGATATGATAAAAACTCCCTGAGGTACATTTTATGTTTCTTTATTTATTGAAATCATGATCAATGTCTATGACGTCTTCATTATCCTCGAAATCAATATCAAGATCAGCAGAATCAGTTTCCAAACCATCTGGCAACCTAGTTTTGTCAAACATAGAATCATCTTGGGAAAAATCATCATCTGCTTCCAGAGTTTCTTATATTTCATTTTTTTTTAATGTTCGTTTTGCCATTTTTAAAAAATATAAACTTATTATACTGAAAAAGTAAAATGAAAATCAAACGAAACAATTATAAAATCTAAAATAAGCATCAAAATAGAACGGCGATGGACTAAACATCTTAATATATAAAATGCAATCATGCTTCCCCGTGCTCAAAATCGCTCAAAATGTTCTCAACAATGTTTAGCCTGAAAGTATGCACATCTTAATACATAAAAGGCAAGCACAGGGTTGATGTTTTCGGTACAGTTATACTGTTTTGGTACAAGTTTTCATTTTTCCTACTACCAAAGCGTTTTCGGTACATTTTATTTCACTCAATATTAAACACAGAAATTAGAGCTCTTAGTGAGCAAACAGATCTAACAAAATTGAAAAATTTGCCTATTTCTGAATTTTGGCACTATTTTCTCCAATATATGAAAAAATTTCAGAAAATTTGACTGAAAGTGATCTGTTTGCTTGACTAAATGATTTTCCATTAATTTGCTTCGTTACCTTAAGATTGCAGTCTGATGCTCCGGCCTAATTTTCATGGTTTATTACGGTATATTTTCAATTTTTGCTATATTATTATTAATACCTTAAACTGTACAAAAAAAAAATTAATATTTTTACGTAGATACAAAAAAAAAGCATGTTGCTAATGGCACTTGAAGTCATTTGAAACAAAAACTTATAAAATATTATTGTTTTGTAGGCTTTTCATTCTGAAAAGTAGTAGATTTCAACTTTTTCATAATAAAATAAGAAAAAGTCGGATTTCTAAAAATAAATTTTCAAAAATCGCGTCTTTTTGTGGAATTTTTATTTTATTTAAAAGATACAAGAACCAAGCCATGCGCCTTATACAAACCAAGGTAGATAGATTATTTAGAGGAATTGATTGGAACCATACGTGAATTATTGATTAGGTGAAACAACCGTGAAAGACAATTTGAATTGCTTTTAACCGAGGCTAGTGTTATGCCTTAACCTCGGCAAGCATTTCCAGCCCTTAGTTGTTCCTGTCCTTTAATTTCACATTTTCCAAAATTTAGTTGTGGATTTTTAGTTTTCCATAATTCTCTATTTTTCTGCTAAATTGTGTCAGAGTTCTGGTGGTTTGGTGGTTCGGGTTAACCTTGGAGCATCTGCAAAGAACTTGATTTTAAAAAAGGAACATTTCAAGAATAGCGACAACTCTAATTTTAAATTTTTTTCAGATTATATGGGTTTTGGCCTCCTAACTCAAAATCTGAAAAAATTTCAAGCAGCTTGCAATTGGTTTAGAAGTTATATACCTCCAAAGTTGGAAAAAATGGAACAAATCTTGCTATTTTTTTAATTTTTCAACAAAACTACACTTTATGGACATCGTAAGAAAGGTTATTAAAGTAACCATTCAACAAGGTGTCAGACATGAAAATCCATGCATAAATTTTAAAGATATAAACACTTTTAGTGTAGTGCTTTCGTAAAAAGGAAACTACTAGTCGCCCATTCCACGCATAACGCAATACTTTTTTTTAAAAAATTTACCTCATGGCTTTCGATTTGTTTTATTTTATAGGGCTATAGGTTCCTATTAAAATTCTAAGAACATAAGTTCATTTATTTTTTTTATCGCCATTCGTTAAAAAGTCATTGACCTTTCAATTCTGCAAATCGTCCGAAAACGCCAGAATTGGAAAATTTTTAATTAATTGTATCTACGTCAGTTTTAATCCAATTTTTATAAATGAGGTACCATTAGAAAGGTATTAGAAAGTTTCTGGAAAAATACATAACTTTAAAATTTTAGATGTTAAGGTTGCCAATATATTAAAAAAATTTTATTTGCTAATTTCTGAAAAATGCCTAATTTTTTTCGATTTTTTATTTTTTAAATTTGAAGAAGAATGTTGCCTTTAAGTCAACAACAATTTTAAGAATGGAGCTTTAATATGTTTTTTCGCAATTTCAATTTTTTTGCATATACCTTATCATTTTGAGGCAATTTATCGCCTATAAATTTCATAACGGTAAAGATATTTGCAAAATTTAATCTGCAAAATGGTTTGTCTTATAAGGATCACCATTTTATTCATAAGTTTCGATGACCTTACACTTGACCTTGGTAGAGGAAACTGGTAAATACTGAAAAAAGCATATTTTTAATTTTTTTTTACTTTATTTTGTAAAAAGGTGAACAAAATTTTGTTTCAAGATTTCTTTATGGAAGATTAATAAATTCTTACTGATTTTGTTTCAAAAAGTTTTAAAAAACAAAGAAGTTATGATGGTTTGATCAGCTGATACATTAAAAAAATCCTCTGAAGCTGAATATCGTTGAGTGTTAATCTCCCTATTATTGATGGGAATAAAACTGTGTAACTTTTGTGTGCCGGTTATAGCTTGAACATTTTTAAATTTTGACATCAACTCAGCTTCAACATTTTCAAAAGACTCTTTTGAGCAAAACCGGTAACATATTGTTGACTCCTTTGTTACAGCCCATTCGTAAAGCTCTCTCGCGTTTGTTAATTAGTTTTCAAATGGTCTTTGAAGACTGGCTCTCATGCAGTGGCGTAAAAAGCAGGCCCGCAGAGCCCGCACTGCGAGCGGGCGCAACTAAGTCAGGGGCGCCCTCGAGTCCTTTTATGAAAATTACAAATGAAGTGGACAACGACGCACAGTGTAAAATAAGCGGTCAAAAATCTAATATATCGATGTTTGAATTTTTCTAAAACTTGTATGGCTTTCAATAGAAAATATCGTGGGTGAAAAAATCAAAATTAATTTTTTTAATAGTAGCAACCGTTTCGTTACGACAAGCAGTCAAAATTGCATTTTTTAAAAATACACTTTTTCTTGTTATTCACATTTCATTTAATTTTTTTCTTATATTTTAAAAAAGTTTTAAATTTCTTATGTCTGGCAATATTAATTTTTTTTTTACATTATGAACATATGGTTTAAAGCTTATCATAAAAATAAAGACAAAAAGCGGGATACAAATTTTTAAATATTCAATTTTTAAAAGTGTTTAAAAAATAATTTTGAGAAAGATTGACTATAAGTTTTTAACGAAAACATCATTAGAACTGCGTTACACGAAATCCAAAAAAATTTCTTGCTGATACTTGCAAATACGGAAGATATACATTTTTTATGGTGTTTAGTTAAAATGTGAGATGTATGAAATTTGATGTATGGCAGCTGATTATTTTTCAAAATTTCGACTTATTTACAAGCACAGAACAACTCAATTTTTAAAAATTTTCTTGCTGTAATCGAAAAAGCTTACAGATATAAACAAAAACGTAGTTAGCTTGTGTGGGGAGTATTTTCCAAGGTTGAGTTACTAAAATATAATTAATGGCCGTGACATTCGCCTATGAAATTTTTCATTTACTTATAATCACAATAGAAATTTATGTAGCAAATTTCGTGTTTTAAGACAAGACTTAATGAAGTTTCAGGCAAAAATTGGTTTCGTTTATATGGGAAGTGGGTGTGGCAGAGGGCGGATTTGTATAACTTTTTCAATATTTCTTAATTTTGTCACGAAAGATATTCTTGCCAATTTTCATAGCTCTATCAATCCTTCTATTTTTGGCCAAGAATGGGGACATTGCACTGTGCGACGTTTGTTTTTAAAAAAAATTAAGCTACACTAAAACATTTATTTCCTTCGCAAAACATTTTTTTTTTAAATAAACTACAATAAATGAAAAATAATTTGTGTTGTTTTTAATATGTGATGAAATAAAATTTCTCAGAGTGCAATAATCGACGTCAAAAAAGCCAACTATTCAGAGCAAAAGTCGTCTTTGTTTGGCAAAACTCGATAATGGTCGAATTCGATTTACCCATTTGCTTTCATATTTTCAGAAGTCAGCTACTGATGTTATTTTAATCAATCAGTTGGTTGTGAAGTTAGCAAATTCTTCAGTTAACAGTTCTTCAGTACTTTGTGATAAAATGTTATAATATTTATTTATAAATTGTATTATATTTGATATTATAAAAAGAATTTTTACGTTATTGCTGTTTTTTAACATTTTCTATTTAAATAAATAATACATTTATTTATGAAATAAAATATTTTGGAAATATAACTGTTGTAATAAATGATGACTATTGAATTAAAAAAAGTCAAGAGTTCTCTTGTTTTCTCTTACGCCCTAGTAGCCTACTAATAACATAGTTTTGGTCTTAAATTAAATAGCAGGGTGCTTTTAGAAACCCGCGGGCGGGCGCACAAAATATAATTACGCTACTGCTCTCATGGCATTTTGCTTAAAAGCTCCACCGATGCCATCACACGTCCCCTTATCATGCGATGTGGCAAAGAAATGCCACTCAGCGTCAAAATGTTCTTCTTCTTTCCACTGGCAAAGCTGGTAGAAATTCTTTCTATTCTTACACAGCGATGCAGCTTCATCGGAAAAAAACTAATTCTTTTGATCTCGTTAAATCGAGCTCGTAAGACCAGTAGCAATTCTTTTTGAAATTGAAACACCGCACTGAAGTTTGGATCAAACTTTCGACTATTATGATAACGCTAAGATTTTCAACATCATTGCAGTCGTCCTTGAAATAAATGGAGAACGGATGGATCGCCTTTGTGGTGCAGTGCGCTAGTCGCGCTTGCACGGGTATCACAAAGATTTCTGATGGAGCCTTTAGCAGGGCCGAAATTGCAATAAAATCAGCTAGTGATTTTTCCTTTTCATATTGAAAAAAACTTACTTGTTGTTTCTTTGGAAAGATTCATTAGAACAATTAATTGTTCTAACTTTGACCTAAAGCTCAATAAACGATTTTAAACTATCAAACAACTAGAATTTGTATTTTAAATCAAGTATGATTTAAACAATCAAGCATTTAGAATTTGTATTTAAATCATATAAAATCAACATAATATAAAAAAAAAGTTTTACAAAAAATATTTTTCAACTGCAGATCAAGTATTTAAGGAATTGTAGGGTTAACTTTAGTTTTATCTGAATGACAAAAATGTAATTTTCTGAAAAATCACATATTACAAAAAATGCTCCTGCTTTCAATGCTTCTTTCTGCGTTTTTAAATAATCCGCTTGTTATTTAGCGATGAAATCGTGTGGAACTAGCAAATCAACTTGTTTGCTGAATTCCGATATAAAAACATCTGCTGATTTCTTCATATTTTAAAATTGGTTTTTTAAATGAAATGCCATGAGAGCCAGTCTTCAAAGACCTTTTCATTTTTGTATTTTAATATTAAAAGACCTCTAAACTTTATGTTTATTTGATATTTTTACAGATTTTATTGATCTCATCTTATGAATATATTAAGAACAATTGTGTTACTTTTTGTGATTATAAAAATTCTTTGCGATTAACTAATTAAATAATGAAAAATAATTTGTAATTTTTGCTTATTAGGTTTATGAACTGAATTGTTAAAAACATATACATTTTCATTTTAATAAAAAAAATATTTATTCCATACTTTTTACCTCATTTAGTGCAATTGTCTCTAAATTTGTATATCAAAATGAAAAAATCATTTATCAACCCTGACTGAAAAAAACTGTAATTATTTTTTGACAGTACAGTACTGTTACAAGACATACTATTCTCAAAAATGTTCAGCCTAAAAGTATGCACAGAAAATTCATTTGATATTTATCAGTGACAACATAGGTTTTTTAGTAATTTAGTGTTTACAATAGTACGTTTTTAATCTAACTACTCCTTTTTTAAATATATTATGATGAATTTAATGAATTTCTTTTGATGCCGCGAAACGACACCTGAGTTGCTACATATATGATGGTTGCAAAGTCAGTTGTGTAGAAAAAATATTGTTACCAAACTTGACTTTTAGCACTTTTACACTTGAACTAATTTGTCAACACTGCTTCAATACACAAATTGTTATTTAAAGTGGTATATTTGTATTTTGCAAAAATCAAGTGAATAAAAAATTAAGCTTTAAGAAGATAAAAAAAGTACTTTCGGCAAATGGCTCCAAAAAGGAAGTGTGCGGAGGACCCGTCGTAGGACGGGCATTTATACCAGTCAATATATATTACTACTACACACATTTCTAGCAAAACAACTGCCTCCGTTAACGATTTTCGTCAAAACCGTCTGGTAGTCAATGTGTTAAATGTTTCGCAGAAAATTCAATTTTGTGGTTCTGATTCATTATTTTTTACACTACACAGAATATACATATTTTCCTATTCTCATATATGCGAATGAATGAATATCCTTGATAATATTCATTCAAGTCATGATGATTCTTTGAAAACTGAACTCACTGTCAAAGACTTTTCATAGTAGGATAATTGAATTATTATTAGGGCTTCAGTGTTACGACATGGTTATTCAATATAATCCAATCGCAAGCATTTTATTGCGATTGATGAAGAACAAATAAAAAAAAACGTCAAGATTGTAGAGGAAATATTATGTAACATCTATGAGTTACCATAAACTTCATTAGTTTTCTTTATACTAGAGGTTGTTGTAAGACTTTATATTATATCGATATAACTGTAACCTTACAAATTTTGGGAAGCTTAAAAAATTGATGTGCACTTTTAATTGCTAAGATGTTGTTGGCTTTGTTGAAGGATAATAAGAAAGCAGTTTTTTTCATATATTATACTCAAATATAGTATGAAAACAGACTTTTAGAGATAACTTTTGGTCGGCAAATGACATTCTGAGAAAGTAAATGGCATAAAAATAAATTTATCCAAAAAACATAGGGGATAGTACTTGTTTTTCTGAGGATAGAAACAGTTTTGAAATTGTTGCGTTATGCTCGAAAAATTTTTGCTAATAAATTTTGTCAAGAGGTCTTAGAGGTTTTTTTACAAAAATTATACTATAGAAGTGGTAAGGTCGCAGTTAATATTTTTAATTCTTTTATAGTCATTTAACACTGTGATGCAGCACTTTTCACACACGAAGTAAACCATTAGTCGGCATTTGTAGTCTAGTGAAGAGCGCGCTAGACTATCAACTCAGAGGTCCGCGGTTCGAATCCGAGTTCGGGCATGGTTCTTTTCGCTTTGTTCTTTACTTCTTTTAAGAATTATTGAAAACAAAGAAATTCACATGAATTCTTGTAAATATGGAATTATAGTGCTGGAATTGCTTGTCGAGGTTAAGGCATAAAACTAGCATCGGTTATAAGCAATTCATATTGTCTTTCACGTTTTGTTCTAATCAATTCTTCCTATAATTATCTATTCCTTCCTTTTCAGGTCAAAGACCAAACGTATGCACGTATGCAAAAAAGTATGCACGTAAAATTTGAGGTAAAGGATAGTAAAACTGTGTTCTCAAATGTTCTCAAAATTTACTACTGGGCCGATTTAGATAAAATGTTGGCTTAGTTTGTTTGGTTGCTGTCAGAAACTGTCCTAAAAATTGGTTTCCACGCCTCCTCACCGCCCAAAAACCAATAAAAATGCTTTTTTCGGACGGTTGGGGTCGTATTAGACTAAAGTTTTGGAATTCAGTTCATATGGTTACTCTCGGCAAGTGCACTAAAAATGGGCATGTCCCACTTTAGTTACGCCCACTTTTCGGGGGATAAGCGTGGAGCTAAGCAAAGGTGCCAGCTAGAAGCTAAATTGAGCTGAAATTTTGTCAGTCAATTATTTTCGATAAACGATATGGTTTAAGGGAAAAAATTTTGCCGCACCCTCTTTTACCGCCCAAAAATCAACAATAATGCTATATTTCGCACGGTTTTGATCGTATAAGACTAACATTTGGTTCATATGGTTACTTTCGGCAACTTTACTATAAATGGTAAATATATTTGGCATTTGCGTATATTGCAGTAAGGCGATCTGTAGCAGGACAACGTCTTTCATAAAGATCGGTTGAGCGGTTTTGGAGTCTATATGTGATATACACACATACAAACATACCCACGTCCGAATTGAACGAAAAACGAAATGTGCGCCACCTGTTGAGAATTTTTCGACTTTTATTTTTTCCTAAACCTTCGCGTAGCAATTACGAACAAGCCCGCAGAACGATGTATCCAATTTGGTCTAGTCGTTTTCAAGTTTTAGGCATCCGAACAAACCACGATCCATTTTTTTATATACTGTTTTTTTTAATTTACATGCCCCCAAAGAAGGAAATTAAAAATTGTTGATTTTTCGGAAACATTAAAAAAACGAGTTACAAGTACATAAAATATTTTCTCGTTTATATACACTAGACCTTCTTTCATCAGAAAAAGGTGTTTTCATCTCCAATTTTTTCCGATTCATTAATTTTTTTCTTGGTGTCTAAAACTCATTTTTTCCCCTTTATTATATATGCTTATTTTTTCCAGAACACCTGTTCTTCACAGTATTATTGTAAAAAAAAGTAGTTGTATGTTTTTTTTTTATTTTGGCATGGTTGCAGTAGCGTAAAACAAAAACATAAACAGTGGGAGCAGTCATTTAATTTTTTTCAAACTGTCTAAATCGCCTTTTTGCCTAAATCGCCTATCAAGTAAAAAATTATTATAGGTCCAAGGGAGGTTCCCCTAGGGTCTAATAGATTTCTGTCATTTTACAGTACACATCTATTACTCCATTTGACTACTCTCCTGACGAATTTTTCTTAAAATCGGCCAACCTATATATGTATCTCCCATACAAAATCAAGTAAATAATTAATATAGGTTCAAAAAAAGGACCGCTAGGGTCCAACTGATTCCAACCATTTTCAGTACACATCTACAACTCTATTTAACTATCTTTCTGACGAATTTTTGTTTAGATCGGCCAACGTTTGTATGTACCTCCCATACAAAATCAAGTAAAAAATTAATATATATCCAAGGGAGGTGGACCCTAGGATCTAACCGATTTCGACCATTTTTGAAATTTTTCTTAATTGGCTTCAACTATCCAAGCATAAAAATTTGCAATATCATAGCAGCACTCCTATTTTTGTCCAACTTTGGGATAAACGTACAGTGAAAAGTCAGATTTTTTTAAGGAATTTTAAGTTTAAGACATGTATTTGTTTAAAAAAATTTATTTAAATACTTAAAACTATCCAAACATATGGGTATCAAATGAAAGAAAAAAATTGTTATCAAAAAATTTGGAAAGCTTCTTTGATTTGATATTAAAATTAGTGGAAGTTTTTTACTTCAAACAAATTAAAAATTATTTCCATAAATTTTCAAATAAAACATAAGTCAATTAAACTAAACTACATATTTGATATCGATGTATTGTTACTTCGTATTTTTTTTTTTCATTTAAAACACATATTGTCATGTTTGGAAGGTTTTAAGACTTAAAAAAAAATTTTAAACAAGTACGTTTGTAACTTAAAATTCTTTTAAAAAAATCCTGACGCTCTGGAGAAAAATTGAGAACTCGGTTTTACTATCCTTTGCCTCTATTTTTATGTGTACTTATATGGTTAACTTCATGTTTGACAATTTTTTCCGATAACTGTGGCACGATGTAATTGAAATTTTAGTCAAAAGAGATTTAAGCTAAATATATTGGAAAATGGCTGAAATACCTGCTTGAAATATCGAAACTTTAAATTTCACCTCGTTTATTTCTGAATGTGAGGTAAAGAGTTTGTAACTAAAAAACCGTTTTTCTAAGAACATTAAAAAATAAAACGCTTAAAATCACTTTTTATCTTGTAGTACTGATGACGTAGTGTTGGTCTGATTATACCCATTTTCTATACTTCATACAAGTACTATAAAGTAAAAACTAAAATTACAATAAAAATTTCAGCAAAATCACTATACTATAGGGGAAAAATAAGAAATAATGAAAAAAATTTCAATTTGTGTGGAAAGTAGTTGACCATTTTCTATATATCATACAAATACTATGAAGTAAAACTTAAATCAAAATATCAGCAAAATCATTTCTTTAAAAAGGGAAAATATGAGAAAAAATTTCATATGATGGGTAAAATTTTTTTTAAATTTTTTTGATAAATTCGTAAGGCGTATGTATAATAAGATATGATGTTCTTTTAAAGACTGTAAGCAATATATTTTGTTCAGAAACTGTTTTTGTTATTTGCATAGTTTCTGACCATTTTTTTTTTTTTTTTTTTTTGTTATCGAAAGAAAATTTATTTTTTTAACAAGATTTTTTAACATATTTTGTTGATTAAAAATTAAATTTTATATTATGTTGCATTTTGGTTGCATTCAATCCCTGTTTACAATACAAAAAATCGAAAAAATTTTAAGCAAATTCACATTTTATCTAGTTTTCATATAGTCAAATATCATATTTGTTTTACTTAATTAAGTATGTACTTTATTTCCCAACAAAATGCCGGATTATGATTTTTTTTCACTTTCTCGTATATTTGAAGATTATTCCCAGGCAGCGTTGCCACAATATGAAAATTTTACCAAAACTGGTACATTATTTTTTCGACGTGAAAACATGAAATTTAATTCCATTTTGGTAAATTTTTGGAGTGAAGAAACAAAACAAACATTTTTTACAAAATGTTCCCTCACTCTTCGTTAAACATACACTGTTTTGTGTAAATTGTGTTTTGTGTACTTGCAAAAACGTATTAAAATTATCTGCCTTTTTCAATGTTATCGAGCTTGTTTGCTACGAAAAAAACAACCCTGCTGAGCACAATGGAAATTACTACGATTTTCTTAATTTGGCCTAAAAAGCGATATGTATATTGTAGACTTTTGGGTCAAAGTTGCTTCTTTTAAAAATGGCATGGAAGAACACTGTTATATAGAACTCACAAATTTTGTTAAAAATGTAATGACACTTCCTCACAGTTCAGCCACTGCTGAAATAAAATTTTCAGACCTTTCTTTAATAAAAATAAAACTAATCAGCAGACTTGATTTTAAAACCACAAATAATATAGTGCTTTCCAAAGCATTAATTAATAGTGGAAATAATCCGCACTTTGTATGGATAGCGAAAAAATATATGTTAGAGCCAAGGTTGCCATTCAAAATTCGGTACGATTCCCACGAAACTTACCTTTTTTCCACAGTAACATAAAATAAATACCACCAAAATTCCCATGGTAAAGGTTAACAAAAAAATTCCCACCGCAATTAAAAAATAACAAAAAAATCCCACAATCATTAAAAATTACCACGACAATACCACTCGTTTTACAAATACCACCAACAATCCCATATGCATTTAAAAATACCATACGCATTAAGAAATGCCACAATAAATCCGATATGCATAAAAAACTAATAAAAAAAATTCAGAAATGCCACAAAGAAATAATAGTGATATTCAATGAACGGCGTATTTGTGATGTTAATAGCGTAAGAGCGATACATTAACTAAAGCGTATTTTGCAACAACAAAAATTTAGGGGATTTTAAATACGCAGCTTACAACTATGCGGTGCAAGTAGAGCATATAATGGCAACTGTAATTTCATTTTAATTTTAAGAGATAATTGAAAACCAATGGATTCGATAAGTTAACTTGCAAATATTTTTTGTTATTATTTTGGTAGTAATTGTATTTTTCTTATTTTTGGCATTTTAAAATAATTTTTGTAAAGTTAACGCTTGCAAAAAAATGAAAAATTCAGGATAATATATAGTCAAAAATGTCTAAGTTTTCATGATGGCAACTTGTTCTTAAAAAAATATGATATTTAATCTTTTTTATTAAGAGTTACTTCGAGAAAATGTACAGCGTAAACTTAAAGCTTTACGTTTCTGTGTATATACGTTGTTTATCGAATACCATGTGTAAATTTTTGCTTAATAAAAGTGAAAAATAAATTTTTAAGAAAATTCCCAAATTTCCATGGAATTAAAAAATACCACGCTGAATTCCCACTCCAATTAAAAAATACCACACTGGATAAAAAATACTATGGGAGTTCCCAAAAAAAAAATTCTCAAGACCAATTAAAAATTACCACAAATGGGATTTTTCCCACATTACTGGAAACCTTGGTTAGAGAATACATCTCTATTGACTTTAATTTACAAAAAGTAAAACAGCTGTGTTTTAAACAATTTTCCTTTTATCTTTTATTTCTTATTTCATGCTTTTTTCACAAAGTATACATAGCGCACAAAAATGATAAGTAAAAATTATTAAACTTCCGGAGAAAATTATTTTATTTTAAATTTCAATGCATTTCAGTTAAAACGATAAAAAAAATAAACGTTTCTGGAAATTTAAAAATTTTCACTGATCCCTTTTCTACGCTTAACCATCGATATTAAGTGAGTGGCCAAATTAATAAGGATAACCTTTAAAATGTGACCTTATTGTTATATTAATTAATCAAAAAATTACACAAAAGTTAGCCGTGTTGTAAAAATAATTAACATTCAAAATTGCATTTTTAATTACTTTTCATTTAGTTAAAATTTATTTGCGTTATAAATTTGCAATATTGCATTAGTATATAAAGTTAAGTTTATTGTTCTCGAAGTATAAAGATATTTTAAGCACACAGAAAATGAGTAAGATTTATAGCGATTACTAGGCGCTTATAGATTTTTAGTTTTAATCGCTAAATAAATTTTGCACATAAATTATTATTGAAGCTTGACTATTCTGTAAAAATTTATAAAAACGATTTGAAAAAAATTAACTTCGTAAAAAAATGACAGAAAAGGTGCAAAAATTAATTAATTTGTTCATAAATTCACATTTAAAAGGTTGTCCGTATTAATTTGGACACCCACTCTTTATGTTTCTTAGCTTTAGCATTGATAGTTTTTATGCTTTAAGAATTAATCATTTAAATTAAATTAAATGTAACTAAGTTTTTTTTTAATTTTTGTTACTTTTTGTAAAAAAAAGTTGATGCAATATTGATCTCACGCAAAATAAAACATTTAGCTGAATATTTATGTATCAAATATATTTACTATAAATTGCATGTTCGTTGGATACTTAAAAACTTATTATAAATAATTAATTTTTCGGTTGATCATATTTGATAAACTTTATTTTTTTGAAGTGAAATTGTTGTTTGGAATTTTGTTAAAGAAATTTTAAGCTGTGGCAACTCTGTAAGATTTCTCATCCCAAAAATTAATTTATTCCCAAGATTGATTTCAAAAAAATTATTTAAAGCGTTATTTTCGAATAGCTTTTTTATTTTCTTTTTGCGTTCTATGTAAATTTTGTACAAGATAAGAAAAGGCTATATGGGCCTTTTCAAACTGGCATTAAGGACGATTTGTACGAAGAAATATTAAAAAAAGGATAAAAATGTCTAATTTTTAAAAAGGCGTTTTATATGCATAGTAATGAAGTAGCACTATATTAAGTAAAAACAATGACAACAATCGAACCTAAGGATTTTAAAATATAAGCAAAAAAATGTGCCGACGTTACGTTATAAAAAACAGAAGTGATTTTTGACTTGGATTACAAAATTTGCAAAATTCTCTGAATTAGGCAAGACTTTTTGCATACAAGTTTTTTTAGAAGGGCTTAAAATAGCATAAGTTTATTTACCAAGTGATCAAATTTAAAAATCTTCAACTAGTTTTTTTATAAGGCTTTTTGATCTGACGTAACGTGTCTTAAATTTCCATTGTAGTTTAATTGGGTAATTAAGTAATTAGGTCGTTAAGTAATTATGTAATTTAGTAATTTAAAAATAAATTCAATATATCGTCCTCTCCTTGCCTCAACAATTTGTTCATTATCTTTAGCCAATGCCTTCCATTTTTACTCAAACAAAAAAGCTTACGAAACATTTACGCAAAAGAAAAACTACGTTTGTGAAACAGTGCAGACGATTTGATCAGCATAGTAAATGAATTTATGTATAAATTGATTAAATTAATAAAATTAAAATGTTTCACTGATGAATAAGTTAATTATATAAAAGATAATCATCAAATAATAAGTTTTTAATAAGTTTTAATTTTTTGGTCATGGTAGACTTTTCTGTGGAAATGCCCATATACGTGGTCTTCTACCCTATTATAATTTTGTGAAAGCAATAGCTTTGTTGTTCATATTGCGTCTTGCGATGCTTAAGGATAGTATTAGTTCATGTTATCTTAATATGACTCCGTGGCGCAACGGTAGCGCGTCTGACTCCAGATCAGAAGGTTGCGTGTTCAAATCACGTCGGGGTCAAATTTTTTTTTTTTTATTTAGCTTATTTTAAAAAATACTTTACAAACTAAATCAGTTATGTTCGATACTAATTTGAAATAAAAATTACTGAAATAAGTTGGTGAAATCAGCTTGAAGTTCACAATTATTCTTTACCAAAAAAAACATAATACCAAATATTCTTTTCTTTCCAGATATCCTCAATGGCGCTGTTTTCGATGAGGATCACGATGAAATGGTCGTTGTCAAGGACATTGAAATGTTCTCCATGTGTGAGCATCATTTGGTGCCATTTTATGGCAAAGTATCAATCGGCTATTTGCCATGCAACAAAATTTTAGGATTAAGCAAGTTGGCCAGGTAAGATTACAAAATTGTGCAGCAGATTTCTTATTTTGTGTAAATATTGAATTTTTTACTCCATTTTTCTTTTAGAATTGTTGAAATTTTCTCACGTCGTTTGCAAGTGCAGGAACGTTTAACTAAACAGATTGCTGTAGCTGTAACTCAAGCTGTACAGCCAGCTGGAGTCGCTGTTGTTGTTGAGGGAGTGTAAGTTTAACTAGTTTGGCAAACAAAACTTGTTTTCCAAAAATATATAAGTTTAAAAAAACATTATTCTTTACTAATACTAAAAAAAAATTAATAAAAAATATTTGCATCGGCCGGGAATCGAACCCGGGCCGCCCGCGTGGCAGGCGAGCATTCTACCACTGAACCACCGATGCTTACAATTTCTAATTTCATGAAATGCTTACATTTAAACAATCTTTAATTGCTGGGCACATTCTTAGAAAATTATGTTATCTCATCAAATGTATAATTTTACTTATTCACAATAACAAACAAAATTGTTAATATTAATAACAATATATTAATAAATTCAAAAATTTAACTTTTTTTTGCTTTTGTCATTTTCAGACACATGTGCATGGTTATGCGTGGAGTACAGAAAATTAATAGCAAAACCGTTACATCGACCATGTTGGGACAGTTCCGTGATGACCCTAAGACAAGGGAAGAATTCTTAAATTTAGTCAATAGCAAGTAAATACAATAAAACATGCACCAAATGCATTCAAATTTGACCATTAATAAAGGCTAAACAAATTTTCTAAAAACATTGAATAAAATAAATTTTAAATAAAACAATACTAAATACATAATTTAAAGGCTTAAAGCAACAGTTGCTTACTTAAAATATATCTAAACAATAATTTAACAAAAATGTTACACAATATATATAATATGGGTCCAATAACTTGTCCAAAAAGCTTAAGAAGCATTACTAACCTATTTTTGAACGAGCGTAAACAACGATTACAGGAAACTTTTTTTTTATATATCATATATACTATTTACATATGTACAACGTTCTTTTTTCTAGTATTTTAAAGATATAGATACTAGTTAATGAATTTAAATTAAATTATTGTAAATTGTTTTGTTGTTTTAATACATTTGAAAGAAGATATAGGTATATGTATTTATATATAAAATTTTAATGTTTTGCAATTTCTCAGAATTAAGGTTATGGGTATTTTTTCAAAGGCTTAATAATAACTTTCATTGTTACCAACTAATATATATACATATTTATATATTTAAATAGATAAAATGTTATACATATAATAAAAAATACAAACGTACAACTATTGCATAAGCTAACAGATTGTTGCAAAAAAAAACAACTACAAACTGGAAGAAAACTGTTTAGGGAATTTACAGAAAAACAATAAACTTCATTTACATAGAATAAAAATTAAAGTATTGTATTTTGTATATTATTATATTTATTGAATTGAAAAATTATTTCCATAATAAAAAGTTAAAATTTTAAATGATTGAATTATTATGATATGATAAAATATATAAACAAATATTTGATGTTGATTGTTAGTAAAAAAATATACTGTACCTTTAAACGAAGAAATAAAGATGTTGTTATTAAAAAAAAGTATTTGTTTCATAAAACGATTTTTCAGCTAAAAATAAAAAATACATAATATCGTTTATTTTGTGCATTATCACCACAGATCAACATTTCAATTTTCGAAGACGATTTTATAAACCTCACTTATTTACTTTTCAGTTCTAATTTTTTTTTTACTATTCATTAGGGCGGAGCGATTATATAAGAGAAAAAAAGTACCCTTGTATCAAACTGGCTCAGGGAGGGATAGATAAATAGATATGGTATCATACTTTAACTATAAAAATTGTTAATGGATAAGAGACTTCATCTTCCTGCTCCGGTTTTGCCAATCCGGCATTTCGGCTTACTTTTTCTTTACCTTTTTTGGATTCGCATTCGTAAAAGATATTTCTTCACTGTTTTGCCATCACATTGAAATTTTTTCCCTAGCTCTCTGTACGATTTTTTCACACTTCTATCAGTTATTCGCCTTAGTTATTCTTAGTATGCGACCTTGTCGCAGAATCATTTAATGTGCATCTCTTACCAGAGCCAGCTTTTCTGCATGTGGTCTTTCTGGAAGCTTACGTTGCCAAGATATTGTAGATGGTTCGGCGATTGATACCTTCTTCAACAAAATGAGAAACAATCTTCGCTTTTGTCCAATCAGAATGAGATTAAAAAAATTACAAATTCTTTCACGGCGTTGCTTATATATTTTCGACATTTTAAATAACCTGATTTGACCTCTCAAGGTCATCAACTTTTTTCAACTTATTTTTAAAGTTGAAGTGTTCGAATTTTATTGTGCCGACATTAATTGAATTTTTACAGTTATTTGGCCTATTGGAAATGAAAAATAAAATTCACTTTTTTCAATAGAATTTGACGTAAAATAAGGCTATGTAAAAATAAGTTGAAAAAATGTTGATGACCTTGAGAGGACAAATCTTTAAGAATTTTTTAAAGTTTATTTATGGTTTTGGCACACTGTGTTATAATTCAAGAAAAATAACATTAGTAATTAAATTATTAAATTGGCTTTTTTTTTGACCGCGAGTGTAGTTATCGATAAATACGCATCAATACAGTTATTGGTTTTTTTACGCGGTTGAAAAATTTGTGCAAATTTCATTCCGCATAAGTTAATATAAACTTTCATCAAAAAGTACTCATTACAATTCAATTCCAATTCCTTGGAATTAAGAATTGGCAATTGGTCCTCTCAATTCCTAAGGAATGTAATTGGAAAAAATCGTCAATTGCAATTACAAATACAGGAATTGTAATTGGTAATTGAACACCTCAATTCCTTGGAATGAAATTGAAAAAAATGGTCAATTCCATTACGAGAATTGTAATTGGTAATTGAACACCTCAATTCCTCAGGAATGGAATTGGAAAAAATCGTAAATTCCATTACGAAAATTGTAATTGGTAATTGAACACCTCAATTCCTCAGGAATGGAATTGGAAAAAATCGTAAATTCCATTACAGCAATTGTAATTGGTAATTTAACACTTCAACTCCTCATAGATTGAATGGAAAAATAGTCAATACCATTACAGGAATTGTAATTTGAAGTTAAAATTTCAATTACTTTTTCATTAACACAATTCTACCTCTTTGCTTGACTACTTTTTTCTGAGTAATACTGATACTATTTGTACGTCTGGACAGATGCAATGTCCGGGCATTTCTCATCCTGCTTTACTTTTTCTTTCCTTGAATATCGAGCCCCAGGGTGAATTTTTTTTAATATAGGAACTATAACAGCATAGATTATGACAAGTTGGGTTTCGGACTTACTTCTTGTAACTTTGATGGCATCTATGATACTGGTAATACCGATGAGCAGCTTGAAGTTCTGAATAGTAACTTTAAACGTTTGTTTTCTCTTGTACCCGTTTCTAGAGTTCAGTTGCGTAGGGGTAGTAAGAATTTTATGAAATCTAGCGAGATCATTTATGCTCAATCACTCCATGAACTGGCGCTCAAAGCATTTCAGGAGGACCGTTGCGATTTCAAGTGGAGAGTTTTTTGTAAGTTGTGCAACCGTGTTAAATCTATTATTCGCAAAGTTAAGAGGCGAATTGACTCAAGAATGTTCGAGGGACTTGAAAATAAACAGCTGTGGAACACACTTCGCAATAATGGCTGCCTGAACGCCTCCGGTCCTCCGGTTGATGCGAATGTAATGACATAAATGCTAACTTTTTAGCACATCAATCTCATACTTATATCAATAATATTATTCTTTCTGATTCCAATGATGACGTGAATTATTTTTCCTTTCTTAATGTTGATACTGATGAAGTTTTCCTTGCTCTCATGAAAATTAAATCTAATGCGGTTGGCTATGACAATCACCCTATTAAATTTCTAAAAATAATTTTTTCCATCAGTGCAGCATTACACCTTCATTTTATCAATACAATATTTACCACGTCTCATTTTCCAGCAGCCTGGAAACTAGCAAGGGTTGTTCCCATCAAGAAAAGCGGGAATTCTAATTCTATGTAATTCTATCTAATTCTAATTGTTGAGAATCTCATGATGCACCAAATTATGAGTTATACTAAAAATGAATTACATTGCTGTCAATACGGATTCCGGATTGGCTATAACACTGCATCTCAGTTGGTTGGTCTTACAGATTGCATTAGAAAATGCTATAATGATTTAAGGTTTGCATTCTTCTGTCATTGGATCTCAGTAAGGCGTTTGACTTGGCCTAAAATCACTTGATTTTGGTTAAGAAACTTCGCAACGGGTTTAATTTTTTCCTATCGTCGTGCAAGCTCATCTCTTCTTATCTTTCCAACCGTAAGCAATTTGTCTCATGTAATATAACTCTGAGCCACTCGATGTCATCTGCGGTGTCCCCCAGGGTTCTGTTTTGAGGCCTATATTTTTTATGTTATACCTCAATGACTTCACTAATTGTTTAGATGGGTGCACACCATTCATATGTGCTGATGACATTCAACTTGTTTTCTCCGGTGATCTTCAGTTTCCTGATGTACTGGAAGCTGTTGTTAACTATAATCTGTCTAAAATTTCTTCGTGGATGACAGATAATTCGCTGCGTATTAACGTCTCGAAAACGAAAGCCATGTTCCTAGGCAGATTTCTCTATTTCCTTAAACAATGTTCCCATTGATTTTGTCAATGAAATGAAATGCTTAGAGCTGATTATAGATAGCAACTTGTCCTTTCAGTCTCATTTTAACAGTTTAATTTCCTCAATTAATTTTACCTTAAGGAAACTGTATAACCCTACAGCCCTATTCTGGCAAATTTACAAATTGTTAAGCAGTATTTTGAATATTTCTATGTGTTTGTTGTAATTTTTTTATTTCAAAACAAAATTTGAAGCTCAAAAATAAAAAATGTTGATAAAAATTGTCAACTGCTTTTCAGTTATTGATATTTCATTAACAAATTTTGTTTTTTGAGCTTTAAATTTTGTATTGAAAACAACAAACACATAGAAATATTCAAAATACTGGTTAACAATTTGTTAATTTGCCAGAATAGGGCTGTTAATCTACATCTGCCTTTAAGAATCAAGCTTAGATTAGTCCATGCTCTACTAATGTCTCGCATTACTTATGGACTAGAAGTTTTTTCTGGTACCTGGTCTTACAATCTCCGCAAAGTCCAACTACTTCTTAATAGGGTTGTTAGGTTTTTGTATAGTGTTAGATGTAGAGAGCACATCTCTAACCACGTTATTCGCTTTTTAATTTGTTCGTTCTTAGGATTTCTCCATTTTAGACTTCTGTCCATGTTCTACAAAATTATGAAATTTCAAAAATCTGAGAACATTGCTGAATTATTCACATTTTCTCGCTCCTCTAGAAACATTCAGATTGTCTTCCCCAAGATCTCGTCATCACAATTTGAAAGATCGTTTCTCATTAGAACGGCTAGACTCTGAAACACCTTACCTCGAGATTTGAGGTGCTTTTCATTGAGCTGCTTTTCATTGAGTAAAAATGTCTTCAAATGCAACCTTATTCGTCACTTTAGCAATTCGTCTTCGTAGCAACCTTCTTATCATAATCTTGTCGCTGTCGCGTCCCCACCTACTTGTTACTTTTAGTTTTGATAGGGAAAGCTGATTTAATTTCATTTCATATCATATCATATCATTTAATAAGTTTTTTTTTAATATTGAGTTTTTAATATTGAGTTTTTACTGTGATTAATTGGCCCTGTGGGCTTTAAAATTACAATGAATTGAATAAATAAATAAAATAAACTATTTCATTATGTATTGGAAAACTTTGTCTCCCACTGTTAGTTGGTTAATGAAATATTTACAAATAAATGTATTATCGAAGATACCAATTTTGTAATTTAATACCACATTTTGAGTTGGAACAAAATATATAGCTACTACGCTACCCGGTTCAATCCCGCCGACTTTTTGCAAGGTGCTCGGTACACAACTTCCACACCCCTGTGCAAAATTTCATTAATCTACTAACAAATCGATGTTTTAAAATTCTTTTCCCAAGGAATTGAGGCTTTCAATTACCAATTAAAATTCCCGTAATGGAATTGACAATTTTTTCCAATTCCATTCCTGAGAATTGAGATGTCCAATTACCAATTACAATTCCTGTAATGTAATTGAGAAGTTTTCCAATTACATTCCTGAGGAATTGCGATGTACAATTACCAATTCATAATTCCAAGGAATTGTAATTGAGGTGGAATTAAATTAAAAAGGAATCATTACAACCCAGCTCTGAGTGTAAATCAACGCGTTGCAAAAATGAAATGCGATGCGCATTCAAATAGTAAATCGCACGCGGTTATCGCATTACAGAGTACCGATTACGTTATTTAGGGATTTTTTTCGCATCGCAATACAGAGTAGGGCCCCTGATATTGAATCGTGTTTTTTCTCGAAAATGTTGACCTCAAAAGTAAAAAAAAATTCACAATTCTCAAGAAGGGCAGAAAAAATGCAGCATTTTTTCGAGAAAAGAAAACGCCATTAGTTTTGACCAAGCCCTTTCCACCCTTTTCAACCAATGAAAATTTACTTGCCAAAATACTTTGTGTCAAAAATTGTTGTCAATTTACTTTAAAAAAAATTCTAATATTTTGGCATATTCTAAAAACTGTAAAAATTCTAAGTACAAAATTTTTTTCTTATAAAATAGTTACCTAAGAATGAGAAAAAAACAAGAAAAAATTTGGTACTTCCGGGGCTTCCCTGGTCCTCGGGAGTCATGGCTCACCATTTTACGGCCTCTGTGCCTTAGATAAGTGCTTTCTTCCCATCATCAATATACTTTGTATACCGTCACTTAACTCCCGGTAATGTACCTGCATTATTTAAGCAAGTAGCTTCAAACTATCTCCCAGGCGTTTTATCATTTGACAAAATATTCGAGTCTCGTTCCCATCTTTGCAGTCTCTGTTGAGTAACAGTTACAATAGAGTTAGTACTCTCAGCTTACCATGAAAATTCTCTTTAATCACTTTTCAACAAATGTAAATAACTTTATATAGTTTTTGGGCTGTACATAATTTATATATTTGAATTCAGCTTGGATTTTATTTTACTTTCTTATCGACATAAGATACAAGTGAAAGTTGGTATTTATGTAGATTATTTAAATGTTACATTATTATTTATTCTTCAGTAGAATTTGTTTGAAACTTCTGCACAACACAACAAAAAAATAATTATTAGCTTTTAAAACATTTGAGTTGAGGAAACCATTAATATATTTGATTTTTAAAAAAAGTTAAGTAAAAATTTGTTGGTAGGTTGTTGTTATTTATTATATAAAAACGAAATCAAATTAAGTTTATAACAACTAACTTAAATAAAGTAGGTTTTAAAATTAATTTCTTATAAATTTGCCCTTTGTTGGTTTTTTTTTTATTTCTTTAGTTTTATGGTTATTTTTTAAAATAATAAAAATGATTCTTTACTAAAGGAATTTTAATTTAAAACTGTCTTATGTTACAATGCTATGATCTATGAACCCGCATTTTTCAATTCTAAGTGGGCTTTACTTCTTTGTAGTGTTGTCAGTGGCCCCAGTTCCTTGAGATGGATATGAGTACTGAGACCAATAGTGATTAGTCTCGCCACCTGTGCCTGCAGTTTGTTGTTGTTGCTGCTTAGTGAAAATAATATTAAATTAAAACCAGTCTTGCTTTTCAGAGTGCAAGTACAAACCTGCCACCAGGCCATCCATTGCTGTTGTTGTCTGGGATCGGCACTGTTTACTGGCCACTGTTGTTGACTACCGTAAGCTGAAAGAGAAAATAAAATTGAAACAACTGCAAACGCCATTCGATTTCGAAAAACTTCTGTTACCTTGTGTTTGATCATAGCCCCAATATTGTTGTTGCTGTTGTTGATGCTGCTGAGGAGCAGCGCTGGTATTTTCTTGATATTGTTGCCAATTGCCTGCAGGCATTGTCCCTTGATGTTGTTTTTGATTTTGTGAGTATGTACTCCATTTGCCACCCTGAGCTGATGAACTCTATTGAAGAAATCAAATATTTACTACATATTAGAACCGCATCATTATTTGATTCAGTTGTTTATTGTTACCTTTCCACCTGAAGCTCCTGATTTGGTGCTATTGTACTGATCATGTACATCGCTCGAACTAGTTTTCGACGATGTTGATCGCTCATAGCCACCGCGACTATCTTCGGTTCGATTGTCGCGGTGGCCAGGCCGAAAATCCCGCTGGTTTCCACCACCGGAGCGATAATTGTCACGACGTCCACCACCGCCGCCACCACCACCATTATTTCTATCACGATCTCTGTTGTCTCGATAGTCTCGCGATCCGCCACCGCTGCCACCACCATACGAATCATACCGACCACCACCGCCTGTACTTGAGCGTTGATTGTAGCGATCATCATAACGATTGCGATTATTTTGCACCCAACTCTGTTGACCGCCACCACCACCACCACCATATCGATTTCGATTATCGTAGCCACGACCACCTCCGCCGCCACCACCGTAGCCTCGATCATCGCGCCATCCACCAGAGCCACCTCTATTATTGTGTTGCTGATGGTAGCCACCACCACCACCACCACCGCCGCTATTATTACCACCCCAACGTCCGCCACCACGGCGATCATTGTTATTAAAACGTCTTGTGTCATTATTACGGAAATCATGACGACGGTCATCATAACGTCTGCGATCATCGCGCGGATAATAGTCGCGGCGATTACGTTTATCGCGATTTGATGGATTAGCATCCACGGCTTTCTTTCCTTTTTCATTGTACTTTTTGACCTCATCCTTGGCCTCATCGCCGCTTAGATCGGTGTAAATAATTTCATCAAACCAGTCAAACTCAAGCGATGGCAGCGTAAAATTGGCTGCAAAAAAACAGTTGTGACGTTAAAAAATTTGTTATTCAGCTGTTTTGAGAAAAGTTATTAAATCTGCTGAAATATTCAAAATATAAAGAAGATAAATTTTTTTCAAATTATGTAGAAAGGAAATAACGAAAAGGGGATAATAAATTCAAAACAATTGAAATTGAAAAATAAGCTTTAAAAAGCGAGAAACATCGATCGACAACAAAATTGAAGAGCGTAAAAAATTGAAAACGAAAAACGAAGGTCTAATTAATTAAGGATTTGAAATCTTTAAAGCATGATGTGGCTGGCTGGCAACAACTGGGAAAGGGCCTACGCTTTATACGAAGAAATAAAATTAAAGGAAAATTAAGTAATAAAATTAAGAAGCAACAGGCATTATTTAAATAAGAGACAGGAAAACAGGTAAAACCTCAAAACTTTCAAAACCAAAAATCTTGGCATCAACATTAGGTTAACAAGAGGGAAATCGTTTGGGAAATCAATAGTTATAGAAATCAATAATAATAGAAACTAATAGTTTTGATAACGATTTAAAGACATATAGACAACCATTAGTTTTCTTAGAACATATTTATATTGTTTATCTTAATGTTTAGCTTTGCAAATTCACTTTTAAATTGTATTCACCCAAAAAATCGGTTTGTATTATTCAAGGCTATTTAAAAGGCAAGCTTTTTTTAGTTTACTTGTGTTTTAAAAGCAGCCTTATTTATTATACAAGATTGTCATGAAGTCTGGAGGTTTTTAAGATAGTTCCAACTTTTTTTTTATAAATTAATTTTTTTTATCTTCAGTTAAGTTTACAGCAACTCGTTTACAGGATACTTTTCAGTAGTTAGAAGACTGAAGAAGAAGTTTGAATCATTTCATCTGAATACACGATTTACTAGGGCGTTCTAGATGCTGCCGGTCTCCAAGTGACGGTACCACCACTTTTTAAATGCATGACGTTTTTGAAGGGTTGCAACATTAACATGAACACACCATGAATGTCAGATCTATCTGTCAATCAATAGTTACGTTACAGTGTTCTAAATTAAACAACTTTTGGTATTGTTATAAAAATGGATAAAGAAGATTTTCGTGCCTTTATTAAACATTACTTTTTGCGTAACAAAAGAAAAGCTCGATAAATATTATGGTGAATCTGCTTCGTCGTATTCCACCATAAAATATTGGATTGCAGAGTTCAAAAGAGGTCGAATCAGCACAAAAGAAGACTTCCCAACAATGTTTGTATATGTTTTTAAGCAAAATCGGACTGATTATTTGCATAAAATAGTAACCATGGATGAAGCATGGATCCACTACAATACACAAGAATCTAAGGAATCAGCAAAAGAGTGGTTAGATACCAGTGGAAGTGCCTCATAGCTAGCGAAGACTCAACAGAAAGGCAGGAAAGGTGTTTGCGTCAGTTTTTGGGATTTAAGTGGCATTTTGTACATCGACTATTTGAGAAAAGGAAAAACAATCAATAGCGACTATTACTGCAAGTTATTGGACCGATTGAAGAACGGAATAGCATGCAAAAGGCCTAATTTATCGAAGAAAAAATATTATATTTTTGCAAGACAATGCTCACAAAGCGGCTGAAACCATGGCCAAATTGCACGATTTACATTTTGAACTGCTTTCTCATCCCCCATATTCTCCAGATTTAAATTCGACTATTATATGCGACTATTATATGTTCCCAAACTTAAAAAGGTGGCTCCAGGGAAGGAGATTTACGACGAATAAACAGGTCGAATTGGAAACTGAAGCGTATTTTGGAGATCTTGATAAATCTAATTCAAAGGGCATCACAATGTTAGAAAATCGTTGGAATAAGTGTATCGAACTGAAAGGGGACCATGTGAAAGAATAAACAATCATTTTGGCAAAAATCGTGTGTTTTTTTTGTTAAACCGGCAGCCCCCTCGCATTATTTTCTGTTTTCAAACTATAAAAAGGTACTCGGTGGTAGTGAGATGAAAGAAGGTGAAAAAATGTATTGAGATAAAATAAGATAATGTAGAGAAATCGAAGAAATGTTTCCAAATTTGTAGTGTTTTTGGATAAGTGGAAAGCTCTGGGACAATCTTTGCTATATGACACAATTGAGAAAAAAAGTCATAAATCAGCCCTATCCTTTTGATTTTCTATTGTCAATTATTTTCCCAAAAATGATTCCACTTTTTGTATATACACAGTATGTCGGAAAAAACGGGCTTTTTATTTAATACTAGCTAAAACCCGGCGCGTTGCTGCCACTCTCCCTTGTCAAAGACCCATAAAATGTTATCAGTTAAACAGCTTGTCTAAATTGAGGTCGAATACTGAATTCCGCCTTTGTGCGACCTATAACTCTAAAGCTATTTGAAAGCACAAAGTTGGGTTGTAAGGGAAGTGCCACTCCCCTTTGCCCTACCCATAAATTGGGTTATATAGGAGTGCCACGACCTCTTCATCACCGCTAATAGAATGTAATCAATTAAACTGGATGTGTACATGGAGGTCGAATACCGAATTCCAAAACTGTGCGACATATAACTCCAAAACTATTCGATAGCACAAATTTGGGTTGTATGGGAGGTGCCAATCCCCTTTTCCCTACGCCCATAAGATTTTACCAATGAAACTGCATGTGTAAATTGAGGTCGAATACTGAATTTCGAAGCTGAGTTACCTATAACTCCAAAGCTATTTGATATCCCAAATTTGGATTAAGTTGGAGGTGTCACGCCAACTCCCCCCCGACAAACTCTAAAAAATTTTATTAGTAAATCTGCATGCGTAAAATTTGGTCGAATACTGAACTCCGCCGCTGTGCGACTTTGCACTCCAAAGCTATTCGATATCACAAATTTTCGTTGTATGGGAGGTGCCACTCCCCCTTGATCAACGCTCATAAAATGTAATCAATGAAACTGCATGTGTACATTGAGGTCCAATACCGAATTCAAAAACTGTGCGACCTATAACTTCAATGATATTCGATATCGCAAATTTACGTTAAATGGGAGGTGCCACGCCCTTCTTACCAAAAACATAAAATTAAATCGAAGTCGAGGTCGAATACTGAATTCCGGCGTTGTGCGACCTATAACTCTAAAGCTATTTGAAAGCACATAGTTGGGTTGTAAGGGAAGTGCCACTCCCCTTAGCCCTACCCATAAAATGTAAGTAATGAAAGTGCATGTATAAATTTAGGTCGAATACGGAATTCTTACGCTGTCAACCTATAACTTCAAAGAAATTCGATATCGCAAATTTGGGTTGTAAGGGAGATTGTCACGCCTCCCTGTCCAACGCCCATAAAATAAAATCATTGAAACTGCATGTGAAAATTGAGGCCAAAAACTGAATTCCAAAGCTGAGTTCCTATAACTTCAAAGATATTTGATATCACAAATTTTGTACTGAAATGGTACGTCTAGATTGTGATCGAATACCGAATTTCTAAGCTGTACGACCCATAACTATAAAGCTATTCGATAATACAAATTTATTTGTGGGACGTAAAAGGGGGTGTGGCATTTATTCTTAAACCATCTCGTACTCAAATCAAAGCCACTTACAAAATTTCAGCTCAATCGGACCAATAGTTTCGAAGTTTTTGATATTTTCTTAAAAGTAGGCGTAGAATAAGAATGACCACGCCCGTTTTTATTAAAGTAAATGACAGTTATCATACGAACTTATTTACTAAATTTGAATTTAATACGACCAAACCCGTCTTAAATATACCATTTTTATTGATTTGTGGGTGATAAAAGGGGTGTAGCATTATTTTTTCGTAAACCTTTGCGTAGCAGTTACGAACAAACCCGTAGAAGGAAGTATCTAATTTGGTCCAGTCATTTTCAAGTTTTAAGCATCCGAACAAATCACGATTCATTTTTATATAGACAGATATTGATTTGTGGGCGGTAAAAGTGGGCGTGAAAACATTTATGTATCGTGACTGCCTCTTGGAGCACCTACACAGCAAGTTTCACTATAAAAATGTGTAGAACTCTGGAATCGCCATGATTTCGAAAAAGTGGGCGTATAAATATTGCGACCACGCTCATTTTTTGTAAAGTTACTGACAGTAACCATCTGAACAAAATTACTAAATCTTAATTTTTACGATTGAACCCGTCTGGTATATATCCCTTATTTGGTTTGTGGTCGATAGCGCAAATTTGGCTTGTATGGGAGTTACCACGCCCCCTCGTCCAAACGTTACCAAACCTCACAGGAACACTCACTCTTCTCGGCAGAAATTGTTCTGCCATAGACCGCCTTACTGCCATATACGAACATGTCAAGAAATGACAAATATATTCACCATTTTCAGTATAGCTGCCAAAAGTAGCCATGCACTAAATAACCAAATTTAGTCTATAAGCCTATTTTTGGTACACTTGCCGAAAGTAGCCATATGTACTAATTTACAAAATTTTTATCTAATACGACCCAAAGCGTTGAAATAAAACGTTTTCATTGGTTTGTGGGCGGTAAAAGGGGGGCGTGGAAACCAATTTTTAGTACAGTTGCTGACAGTAACCGTACAAACTAAGCCAACATTTTAGCTCAATCGACCCAGTAGTCAATTTTAATGATTTCTCAAAAAGTGGGTGTGGCTATAGAGCGATGACGCCTTTTTTAGTACAGTTGCCGAAAGTAACCATACAAACTTAGGTATCACATGTTAGTCTCATACGGTGAAAACTGCTTAAAATATAGCATTTTCACTGATTTGTGGGCGCAAAAAGGGGGGGCGTGGAAACCAATTTTTCGTACAGTTACTGTCAGTATTTACACAAACCAAAGTACCAAATTTAAGTCTTATACGACCAAAACCGTCTGAAATAAACCATTTTCATTTATTTGTGGGCGGTAAAAGGGGGCGTGGAAACCCATTTTCAGTACAGTTGTCGACAGTAACCGTACATACTAAATTACAAAATTTTAGCCTTATACGACCCAAACCGACTGAAATATAACATTTTTGTTGATTTGGGGGCGGTTACAGGGGGTGTGGTTTCCTCAACCATCTCGTACCTGCAACAAATCGACTGCCAAAATTTCAGGTCAATCGGTTCAGTAGTTTTGGAGTCTATAGACATCACACATCCAGACACACATCGTGTCTTGCCAAAAATTGCCGATTTCGAAAAAGTAGGCGTATTTATATTACGACCACGCCCATTTTCTGTACAGTTACCGACAATAACCATCTGAACAAAATTACCAAATCTTAGTTTTTACGATTGAAACCGTCTGATATATCCTTTTATTGGTTTGTGATTCGATAGCGCAAATTTGGCTTGTATGGGAGGTACCACGCCCCTCGTGCAATCGTTACCAAACCTCACAGGAACACTCTCAAGATGTGACTTCAGTTTCCCTGAAAATTTCATAAAGATCGGTTCAGCGGTTTTGGAGTCTATACGTGATATAGCCACATACCCACATACATACATCCATTTTTATATGTATAGATCGTCCCCAAATAATTTTTTCAAATTATCCCTTTTGCACTAATACCATTTTAGGCACGTCCATCGCCGAACTGATACTACATTCTAGGGCTTCTTGCACTTGTGATCATTCATATTTTCATTAAATTTGTCATTGATGGTTAGTTTGACTTTCGGGAGCACCAAATAGTCACACGAAGACATAAACACGACAAATGTTAAAGCATACTATTTTTTTGGAAAAAATTCACAAACGATATTTCTGTTAGTCCTTGTTTAAGGTGAGTGCTACAAATTTTCTTCTATTCATTTAATTTATTAGTGTTCTTCTAGCTTTGTTTTATCTTTGCTCATATGTAATTCTTCCGCTAATAAATTTAATTTAAATATCCTCACGGTCGAATTACACGGTGTGACCGCGAAATAGTTTCAGCCTAAATTCTTAGAAATTCGGAGAGAGGAACATCTTGTGATTATATCGCGAGCACTCCAACATCTCAATTCTATCACAATTTTTAAAAAAAAAACATTTTAAAGTTAAGAAGTAGGAATTTTGGTATTCCGACTTTTAACAATTTTTTACATATGCTAAGGTTGTTAGAATTTACAAACAAAATGCACTTTTGTTCAATGAAATTAAACGTGGAATGTTACTGGAGATGAGCGATTTTTTGATACCGGTGATTTAGTCACCTCGATTGAAAAATCACTGGTAACTGCGGTGATGAAATACTTTCAAAAACCGTGATCAGTGATTGAGCTTTTTTAATTTTTGTCTTATAGCGTTTGCTGCGATTCGTGATATATACAGTGATTTCTTGCTTGCGAAAATTGTTTGTCTCTGTCTCTCAAGTAAGCATACCATGAGCAACTTGGTATGAGTTTTAATGTTGTTTCGGTCATCTCTCATAACTACATACTTGGATATGTATTTGTTTAGTTATAAAATAACGTGATCACGGTCACTATACAAAATAACGGCGATTTCAAAATGACGTTCACTAAGAACGCCGTTCCTGAAAAATCCCCGGATCGCTTATCTGTAAATGTTACTGTGCCAAAAGATTTTTCAAAAAAATATAAAGTGTGTTTAACACAATAGAGAAGTAAATTTTTAATAAATATTGCTCAAATGTTAGTGTTTCCTTATTTTTTTAAAAATATTAACCAACCAAAATCCTTGATAATTTTTTTCAGAATTCACTAAAACTTTCTAAAAAGTCTAAGACAACTGAAATCAGTTAAAAATTGGAAATATGGCAGAAGTTTTAAAGTGTTTTTTAAATTGATAATCACCGATTTTTCTTATATGGCGTTCGCAGCATACAAACTACTGCAGTTTCAGCAAATGATTACGGATTTTGGTCATCTATGGCTTGTTAGAATGCACAAACTAAATGCCACATTTTACCATTTTAGTTTTCGTAGAAAAAAAAGGCGATAAAAAGTGACTGCAAATAATAAAAGCTGCATTATTTTTTGGGGTAAATGCTAAATTTTTTTTAAAAGTGTGTGTTTGTGTGTGTGTTATGAATTGTGTTTATGTTGGTGCTCCTCACAATGCCTCATCCGGTGCCAAAAACCAACACAAATCAGCAACAACAGATTGCAAATGTTTATTTCTTGTACCGCTCCTTGAGTGTTTTTGTCGTTTGATGGAAGTGTTCATCAGACTCGGTTTGAATATACTATTCAAATTCATCCATATGATTCACATGATGGTGCAGAAAATGTATCTTAAGCGACATTCAAACATTGAGTTGGTTAAACGTTTCCATCAAATCGGCGACAATACTTCGGTAATTGTGAACGCGGTGCTTCCCCAAGAATCCTCTTCGAACTTTGCCTTCACCAAATCCTAAGCAACCAATTCAGACAGACAGGTAGATAGGCGAAGGCACTAACCTTCGAAGATACTGGATAGAAATAAAGCCAAGTTGGTTTTTATCTCGCTAGTTCCCAGAGTTGAAGAGCGGCGAATTTTTAAAGATTTGTCAGGTTTGCGCGAACTTAAAGAAAATTTCAAAGCGAAGGAGTTTCAAAAGTTGCTTTCTTTGTAACTGGTACACAAGCTATGGTGGCAACCAATACACTAAAACTGACTGGAAGCTGCGCCAGTATTCCGTTATTAATGAGGAAAATGTGATCCTTGATGCGCTCGTTCCATGTGAAAAAAATCCTGCTACCTCCACTCAACATCAAGCTTGGCGTAATGAAAAATTTCATAATGTCTTCACAATTAGATTCGCCTGGTTCTTACACTTACATTCAACAAGATGTTCAGCACATAGATTAAATTCATTGTTTTTATGTATATAGGAGTGCTCGTTGGCCCTGATATTTGCAAGCTTATGGATATAAGGATTATGATTTGGTGAAGGCAACGTTGAAATGATTTTTGGGGAAGTACCGCGTTAAGAATTACCGAAGACTTGTCGCCGATTTGATAGAACCGTTTAACCTGCTCAATGTTCGAGTGTTGCTTAAAATACACTTTCTGCACCATCATATGGATGTATTCCAACAGCAAATTGCAACAGAGTCTGATGAACAAGGCGAGAGCTTATATCAAACGACAAAAACAATGGAGCGGCACAAGAGTAAAAATTTTCAATCTTTATTGCTAATTTGTGTTGGTTTTCGGCAACGGATTAAGCGTTGTGAGGAGCACCAACATAAACACAATTCACACTCACGTATATATATTCAAACAAAATTTTAGCATTTATCCCAAAAAAATAAAAAACTTTTCTTATTCGCAGACATTATATATCGTCATTTTCATTTTATGCAAAAATTAAAATATTAAAATGTGGCATTTAGTTTGTGCATTCTAACAAGCCACAGATGACCAAAATCCGTTATCATTTGGTTAAACTGCAGCAGTTTATATGCTGCGAACGCATATAAGAAAAATCGTTGATTGTCAATTTAAAAAACACCTTAAAACTGCTGCCATATTTCCAATTTTCAACTGATTTCAGTTATCTTAGATTTTTAGACAAAAAACTTTATAATTTTAATGAATTCTGGAAAAACTATCAAGGATTTTGGTTGGTTAATGTTTTTAAAAAAATAAAGAAACACTAACATTTGAGCACAATTTATTAAAAATTGACTTGTCCATTGTGATAAACACACTTGGTGTATTTTTTTTCAAAAACCTTTTGGCATAGTAACATTTTACGTTTAATTTCATTGAACAAAGGTTCATTTTGTTTGTAAATTCTCAGAACCTAAGCATATGTAAAAAGTCTTAAAAGTCGGAATACCAACATTCCTACTTCTAACTTTAAAATGTTTTAAAAAAAATTGCTATGGAATTGAGAGGTCGAACTAGTCGCAATATAATCACAAGATGTTCCTCTCTCGGAATTTCTAAGAATTTTGGCTGAAACTTTTTTGAAGATCGAATCGGTCACACAGTGTTATTATCGAAGTCGATCCATTCAAGCACTTTTTTCATTTATTTGCATTTAATTCCATTCAATTCAAGCAGCTCATTATGACTTTTTCTTTTGTTAAGCATCACTTCATCTTTTTAAGCCTATTCTGTGTTAGACACTCAAACACACAAGCTAAGTAACATTCAGCAACTTCACTCAGTAATTAAAATTCCATTCTACCACGCCTATAGTATAACAAATTTTAATTTTAGCTCTTTGTTTTATCGTGTTTATGTGACAGTGATGAAATTTAACTCTCAATGTGTTAACGGCAAATAACGAGATATTAATTTTGTATCTACCCGCAAAGGTTATTAACTGCAATCCACCATAACATTTAGGATTGGGACTATATATATTTTTTTTAATTATAAGACCATTTATTTAATACTTCAAGTGTTGGCGATATCTTGTTCCGCAAAAGGAGCTCATCACGATCTGTTTTGATATCGAACTCATCAGACAAGTGATTTCTTTGAATCATATAATGGCTATGCAAGCTAGATATACAGCAAGCCTCCCGTGAAATCGTCTCAACACTTACTAATGAACTCTCCATAGGATCGAAACACACCCGCAAAATAAGTACCAACATACGCACTGAGTTCTATGGGAGAAATTTTTGTTGAATCTTTTTTTTTTTTTTTGCATCTTCAAAATGAATTCATTATTTTGACAAAAATTATTTTAAGGAGGTGGGAAAAATAAGTCCAATGATGACAAAAGCAGTGGTACCTACACAGTTGTGCAAAAAAATACATTTATTTATTTCTTGGCTATTCTTTTTCGTGGGGTGTCGGCAGAATCGTTAATTTCTTTTTCATTGGAATTCGGTTCCATCGGCACATAATACTCGTCGGCATCACTATTCGATTTCTCAAAATCATTGGGAAAACTGAGACTCATTCACCAAAACTTCCAGTTCAATATAATTTTGAGCACGATTTTTAAGACGAAACATTGTAAAAATTTGTTTGAATAAAGCATAACCTTTCCACGTGGATTGCCACCAATTTTTAAAGAATGCACTCAAAAAATTGTTTAATTTTTTTTTTTGTGTGATTTTGTGTGTTTATGTGCTTTCAAAAAGCTTCGATTGCAGCAACTGCAGAAAGAAAACTCTTTAAGATAAAAAGTAACTAGACAAAAATATTGGAAGTTTGTAATCGGCAATAGGGTCAATTTTTATCCTAGGATCCAATATGGAAAAAATATAGATTGGCGCCGAGGGAGGCATAGGCATAATCATGGGACGCAACTTAAGCAGTGTAAATAAGATATTTTAACAAAAATCAAAAGTTGTAAAATATTGGTCAATTCGTTTTACTAACAATGAAGATATTTGCAAAATATACTAGTAAGAAAATATCTTTGACTGGATCGAAGTTAAAATACCCCCACATTATATTCTAAGCTATGCATGTTTTGAAAGTTTGATGACATCATTTCGTATTGAGGATGGGCGTGGTGTTCATGCAATTTTGCCAAATGCAGAACAAGTTTAACATATGGAAAATAATGTGTTTAATATGCTGTTAAAACAAAACACACATTTTCGTGGAATTTATAAAAATTATGCTAATTTGATGGTGTTACTTTGAATGGGAGATTGACGAAGTTTTTATACGATTTTGCCAAATTTCAAACTCAAAGTGAAGTTTAATATTCTTAGCATATGTGCATAATTTTAATTCATTTCATTATTTTTGTGGAATTATTGTGGAATTTTTGGAGACTTAACCTTTGTCATATAGTTACTTTGTGTGGGAGGTAGGCGTGGTTTTTTACTATTTTCAGAAATTTCAGTTTTATTGTGATTTTTCGCTACCAAAGCTTATGGGTGGTTTTTATCCGATTTGGCTTATTCTCGAACTTAATCCTATTTTTTTAATATAAGCACATATACCTAAGTTCAATGCGATTGCTCTATATTTGCGGCTGTAATCGTCTCGACAGACAGACGGGACTCGGGAGATGATGCAGATCAAGAATATATATACTTCTTTACACCTGCCACGCCCCCCATAAGCATTACAAACGGGGTGTTGTGGAAACCGACAATTATCAGAATCAGTTTTGAAATCGACAAAGATTTCATTTGGTGTCAGAGAAACCGATTATCGATTTGGAAACTAGTTTCATTATCGAAATGAGGTGTTACGTGTCACAGAAACCGATTTATCGATTTGGTTGTCTTTTTCATTGCATTCCTCCTCCAGAAATAAAAGCACCAACACAGCAGAACTCATTTTATACACTTTTTCACAATTAAATTTATGTAAATACGCGCAAAATGTTTCAATTCGTGCAATGTCTTCAGAAAACAATTTAGCTGAACAGCTGATTCGAACATCGGATTTGTTTATGTTCAAAAAAAGTAAAAACCGATCGGATTTTACAACACCATTTGATATCGGAATCGTTTTGCTCAACCAGTTCCGAGCGGATTTCACAACCTTGATTTTTTTTTAATTGAATATTATTGACAATGTTCATCATTGGATTAAGATTTTTGACTGCTGAAGAGGACGTGGAGAATAAAGTTTCTGTTAGATGAGCCTTGAGATAGCACCAATCCGCTGGAGTTACCACATACTTTGTATGTGTATTTGTAGCATATTTTAAATTTGTGAGTTGCTAGGCTAGCGATCCTTGCTCATTAGTGTGGGTGTTGATGTTACGATGCGTTACAGACTCAACAGTCTGCACTTCGTAAAGATATGAAGGAAGATTTTTTTTCTGGATTTTAACCTTCTGGCTTTCTATCAGTGATCTAAAAATTATTAAGTTATTTGAACTTTAATTTGGTTGCACATAAAGCGAAGTTCATACGGACACGGTATCAACCAAATGGTGTCTATGTAAGCTGCATTGCATACTAACGAGATCACTGCCACCACTTCAGTGTGTGCTTCGCTTAATATAGAGCAAATATATATATATATATATTAGGGCGGGTCAAATTCTGGCTCAGCGAAATTCGTAAAATACATGTAATTTCAAGACTTTTTCTCCACTACAGCATATACAAATTCTGAAAAAAAGCTGTGCGGACTTTCGTAAATAGATTCATACACATACATTCATACATTCATATTTTATAATTGAGAACAAAATCTATTTACGAAAGTCCGCACAGCTTTTTTTCAGAATTTGTATATGCTGTAGTGGAGAAAAAGTCTTGAAATTACATGTATTTTACGAATTTCGCTGAGCCAGACCTCCAAAAAATTCGTCCATACAAATTGACCCGCCCTAATATATATATATATAAACATCTTAACTTTTTTCATTTATTTATTTCTTTAGTGGGAGGACCAGCCGCATTTATGTTTTCTGTAGCATCTTTATAGATCCGAACGTCTTCCCTTTCCTTTCTTATGAAAGCCACAAGTGATGCCTCTATTTTTCCATTAAAGAAAGTTAAATTTTCATTTAGCATTTATTCGTTTGACCAAAAATTAACGAAATATTAACAAAATGTCCATTTCACATACGAAATGAACTTCCATGTTTTAGTTTGCTTAAACTGTTCGCTCTCTCTACAACTAATAACATGGAAGTATAATCTTACTATATCAAAAAAATGCACATCTCCCAAGTTTTTCCAATGCCTACTTTTCCCATAAATAAATGTTCGAAAACGTTCTTAGTAGGGAATGGAAGAAAATTAATAATTTACCTAAGAGAAAAGTTTCATGATTAGGCTGCTTGTGTATGGGATTGTTAGTAAAAAAAAAAAGCTCCGTTAATTTTCCTTACACACTGTGTTACCTACCATTTCTTTATTGACCTCAAAAGTTTAACAAGGGAAATTTGAATATAATTTTAAACTTTTGATGAATTCAACTGAGACAAGAGGAAACACAGTTGAAATTATTTTACTAAAATGATACGACAGAACAAACCTTCAGTCTTCAAGTATTAACAATTTAAAAAGTAAAGAAACAAACCTATGATGCAACAAAATCACTCATAATTCAAAATTTCGCAAACTATGCTTTTGTTTAGAAAAATCTAGGTCAAAACAAATGTTTTTAAGGACTTATTTTTGGCACAAAGACATCATTAAATAGATATAATTCGTAAACCGAATTTGTTATCATGTCCAATTAAGTATATTTAAAATATAAACGAATCTAAAGAGGACAGCATAAATTTTAACTCATTCAATATTCAAGACAGTCATATACGATGTATGACAACAAATTTTGTTTTCAACAAAGGTCTACAAGAGGACGGACGAAAGGTAAAACGGAATTCACAATTGTAAAACACCAAGATTTCTTTCTTTCTTTTTTGTATTGTTTTGTTTTTTTTTTTTTTGTTTTTTTTTTTGTAATGAAAGTAAAAATCTTGAAAATGACTTTCAAATAAGTAATAAAATTGAGGATAAATTATGTAAGCGCAAATCTGCTACAATGATAATTAAATAAATAAAAAATAAACATTCATAAATATAATAAATATATAAAAAAATTATAAATAGTAAATAATAGAATAACTTTCAGAATAGTTGTTTTGATTTACAATATTTCAAGTAATCATCAAATACTTTTCTTCTTACTGACTACAATTATAAAAGAAACGTACTATTTATCATCATAAGATTGATAAGGAAAAAAATTAGTTTTGTTCATCTTATATTTAAGATAATTACCTCGTAAATTATTAAGTGTTGAATCTCTTATGGAAAAAGCATTTCCCTTTTCGGTTTTGTCAGCGATGCGGCGTTTCAATTCATCTTCATTGGGTATGCAAACAACTGCAATGCGTTTGAAGTCGCCAAAACCTTTCATTTTACGCCGTTGTGCTGATGCATATGCATTCGTCTATAATATTTTTGGATTTGTATTTTTGTAGTTTGGAGTTTAAGATGAATTTTGTTTTTTTGTTTGTCTGATTGTAGTTGTAGTAGGAAGATTCGAGTGTTGATCTTGCATTTGTATTGTACTTCAATAAAGCCATTGAATTCTTTATAAATAAAAATATATCCATTCGCAACGATAGAACTCGTTTTGGAAGCATGGCTTTAGTTTTTTTCGCTTATTCCCTCAAACCCATAAACATAAATCTTAATACTAGAACATACCTCTTGATTATTGCTTAATACCTAAATATATTTTTTGTTTTTTCTACGCGCTCCTTAAACAGTTGACATTCTGGTTTTTATGATTTGCTGGCACTAATATTTGCAGTAAATGTATAATAAAAAATCTTTATGATATAAAAACATTGTTCATGTTCATTGGTGGGCATCTACTTACAGGCATTCTTGCCGCACTATCCATCATCCTTCATCGTAACTGTTTGCAAATAAATTCACCACAAGCAGCACGTCGTCATTATCGTCAACTGTTTAGCTATTTTAAACTAAAACCTTTCCTTTTTTTAATTTATGATACTCACCATTTTTTACGATGCACTTAATTACTAAAGCATACCTTTTTTACTGCATTACTTGAAATTCATCGATTTAAGGAGCAAAATTTTTCATATAATTTAAAAACTAAAAAAAAAAATCAAAAAATACTAGGAACGCAAACGCAAAATAAACATTCGCGCGCATTCCTACAAAATTTTTAAATGATAACATTTAAATAAAGACAAATTTAAAAACAGAAAATAACTAAATGCTCAACACTCTTTGCTTGACCCTTTAAGATTTCTTTTTTTATGACGAATTACCTGATCAAGTATAAAATTACGACGGCGTTTTGTAGCAATCTCTTCAAGTGAAGATAAGCTATTTAAGCATAGCTCATAAACTCGATCCCATTTGCCTTTGTGGATGGATTTGCGCGAAACGCCTTCAATCTGTATAAAAGATAAAAAATGAAAAGAAAAAAAAACATGCTTTAGTAAAAACAATTTTTAAATAAATATACTTAGTAAATAAAAAACTTACTGTCATTTTTGCAATGAGAGCATCTGCTCCAATGATGTGATAACGTTTATCAGGATTTTCTTTGACATGATTCAAAGTCCAGTGAGTCTTGCCAGCACCGGGTAGCCCTACCAATATTATAACTTCACATTCTTTGCGACTTTCTGGACGCTGTGGACCAGCAATATATTGTTCCTCTGGCACCAGTGCAATAAGTTCATAGCCTGGCAACAGCTCAACAGGTGCACGCTCCTCGGGTTCAACCTCTTCAAATTCATCCTCTGAGGATATACGACGTTTTGACTCCGACAATTTCCGGCGCTTTGTCGGTGATGTTTCAGTTTCATCCTTCTTCTCCTTCTTTGTTTCTTCATTTTTGTCATCACCATTAGTGGTGGTTTTGTCAGCATCGTCTTTTTTATCGGTGGTAGTGTCCACTTCTGTTGTGGTTTTTTCGGAGGATTTTGCGTCGACTGCTGTTTAAATTTAAAGTACAGTATTTTAATATTGATGAAATTTTTGGTTGAAATGCATTTGGCTAACTAAATTCTTTCGAAAGAATTTGTTTTGTCAAAAGGATTAAAATCAGAGACTGTTTGAGAGAAGCTCAAAAGTCGAAAGAGGTTGATTTGCAATGTGTGTTTTACTAAAATGTTGATGTCTTTCGTTTTTGGTTGGTCACACAAAGACTTATTATAACTGTGTAGATCATGACACAATAACCAGGTATTAGTAATAGCGACTGCGCTGCCAAGCTGTGGGCATAAGATGTCAAAAACAAGTGATGTACACCGAAACAAATATAACAAGGGATTTTTTTAAAGCAAGTATTTTGGCGTCATATTGCTGTTATTATATTCACAATGCTATTTATACACTAAACTTATTTATTGTAAAAACTTAGATTTTACATCAATTTGGGATCATTTCAAGGACAACAATTTTATATCACAAAAAATCTTCAAACGTAAAATTTTCTTAGTCCGAAAAGAGCTATATTTTAGAGATATACATGGATTTTCAAGATTTATACTTCGTTGAATAGATACTTGCCTTTCTTTTGATTATCATTAATATTACTTTTGTTGGAAAATTTAAAAAATCACATGTTTTTGAGGGCATTTTTCTAACTTTGGACCCATATAATTTCTGAACGACTTGAGAGCGGTCCCTAATTTTTTCACTACTACCTTTTTTAGCTCCAAATACACATTTTGAAAAAAAAATAAAAATAAAAAGAAGACCATTTTTGCTAAAGGTTAAATGTTCCGAAAATTGTGCCGTTTTAAAAATTATTATTTCCCTTTTAAGAAAAATCCCTTTTTTAATTAAGAAAAACAACATCGTTAAATGTCATCACCTCATTTTGACAATATATGCCCACACTGAACAGCTGCTTCAGCTCGATTAATACTACCTTCAACTCATTCTATCATGTGTTTAGATCAGTTAAAACGAAAACAAATGTTAAAGAAAAATGGCTGCATTTCATTTTTTACGTAGCTAGCATCAAGGTTGCCAGTAATGAGAGAAAAATACCATTCGTGGTAATTTTTAATTTGTCTTGGGAATTTTTTTATTTTGGAAATTCCCATGGTATTTTTTAATCCAGCGTGTTATGTTTTAATTGGCGTGGGAATTTAGCGTGGTATTTCTCAATTCCATGGTAATTCGGGAATTTTATTAAAAACTTCTTTTTCACTTTTATTAAGCAAACATTTAATAATGGTATTCCATGAACGACGTATATATACAGAAGCGTAAATCTATAAGTTTACGCTGTACATTTTATTGATAACACTCTTAAAACGATTAAATTGCATATTTGTTTTAAGAACATGTTGCCATCATGTAGAAGGCACTAAGTAGACATTTTTTGACATATGGCAATACTATTCAGAATTTTTGATTTTTTTGCGTAAAGCTTACGAAAATGATGTTAAAATTCCAAAAATAAGAATAATATAATTACTACCAAAACAATAATAACTATTTGCAAGTCTGCTTATCGAATCCATTGGTTCTCAATTATCTTTTAAAATTAAAATAAAATCACACTTGCCATTATATGCTCTACTTGCACCGCATTGTCGTAAGCTGCGCATGTAAAATTCCCTTACGGTTTTGTTGTTGTATATCGCTCTTACGCTATTAACATCGCAAATACGCCGTTCACTGAATACCATTATTTCTTTGTGGTATTTCTATTTTTTTTAATTTGTTATGCTATTTATTGTGGTGTTTCTTCATGCTTATGGGAATTTTGTGGGATTTTTTAAATCCATATGGGATTTTTGGTGGTATTTTTAAAACGAGTGGTATATCCGTGGGATTTTTGTTGATATTTTTAATTCCGGTGGGAATTTTTTTATACCATTACCATGGTAATTTTGGTGGTATTTAATTTATGTTACTGTGGGGAAAAAGGTAGTTTTCGTGGGAATTGTCCGAATTTTGACTGGCAACTTTGGCTATCATACTACTAGTTCAGTTTTTTATTCAAGCGTTTCATATGCAAATTAAATAAATAATCAATCAGCGCAAACAGTTGATAGTGAACTGGAATATTAAAAAACTTAAGATTGGAAACATACCTTCTTCCTCTACTTTTGCGTTTTCTTCTTCCGATTTTTCTTTCATAGGTACGTCATTTTCCATTTCTTCAACGTCCTTGTCAACGTCCTTGTCAACTTCCTTGGCGTCCGGCTTTTCTGCCTCTTTAACTGCTGCTTTTTCTTTCTCATCAGCTTCTTCTTCAGTTGACTTCATTTCAATATCTACTTCAGCGGTAGCAGCAGCTACTTCATCCTTCTCCTCCTTATCCTTCTCCTTTTCCATATCATCCTTCTTTTTCTTATCATCCTTCTCCTCCTTTTCCTTTTCCTTATCCTTATCTTCCTCCTCTTTGTCTTCATCATCATCCTTGGCCTCATCAACGACTTGCCAACTATCACGATTATTATCAGTGAGCTCTTCTTTATCGTCTTCCTTGATTGGTTTGGGTTTCTTGCGCAGGCGTTTTGGACGCACTACGTTACCCAACAGATTTTCATTATCGGCAAAGTTCACATGGAACTCATAGCCTTTGGTGACAATATGTGGAAACATTGCATCCGATTCACCCAAAATTGTCTTATCAAATTCAAAGGCAACACCTAGATCTTCACCATTAAGAGTATACTTAATAGTACACGGTGTGCTTTCCAAATCTAAATAGCAGCCAATAACATCATCTAGTTTAAACGGTTTGCCGTAATCAGTAAATTCAGAATTTGATGCTTTACGTCCAGATTCACAATAAGCAAATGAATTCTCAGCTTCACCCAACAGTAGCTTCGAATTGGGCATTGAAAATCCAACGCGCAGTCCACGCACATGTGTTTCGTCACGGAACTGATGATTGCTGTTCATTGGCATTTCTTCGGCGAGACGAACTTCATAGCAAACTTTACCCTCACGCACACCGTAGTTGGTGCGTGCACCAGACCAAACGAGAGAAAATATTTCATGAGTCATGGGCTTTGCAGACGCAAAGGTGACTGGATCGATGCGGAGATGTAAATCCGAATCGACTGTTGAGTAAAAAAAAAACATAGTTAAAAAATTATTTATAAATTTTAAACATTGATGCTACTCACACCAACTTAAGCCTAACTGCTTGTCCTCAATTGTGGGTTCATCTTCTGGATTCGACTCTTCTTCTGAAGTTTTTTTTGGACTACCTGCCCCGCTGCGCCGCTTGGGTGACCGAGAGCGCGACCGAGATCGAGATCGGGAACGTGATTTTGAATGAGAATCACGTCGTTCGCGGGAGTGAGATCGTGAACGGGTTTCCGAATGCGAACGTTTGCGACTTAGGCGACGCTCGCTAGATGAATTTAATGAGTCATTCTTTTTATCGTCCTTCTTTTTGTCCTTTTTTTCTGGAGTGGCATCGACTTCCATCGTTTCAGAAGTTGATTTAGTCGATTTCTTTTTCGTTTCAGTTTTTAAACTTTTGTTAAGTTTCTGCTGGTCTGCTTTCTCTTCCTTTTCCACTTCATCAGCCTCAGCTTCTGGCTCTTCTTTTCCATTTGTCTCAACTTTGTGCTTTTCTTCGTCTCCTTTTGCTTCTTTTTCCTCTTCTTCTTCTACTGGAGCCACATCTTCTTCCACATCTTCTTCCACATCTTCTTCCTCGTCTTCTTCCACTTCTTCTACTTCTTCAGCAGGAGCTACCTCTTCTTCAATTTCAGATTGCTCATCTTCATTTTCTACAGTATTTTCTGCTTGTTCCTCACCATCGTCTTGTTCAACTTCATCTGTTTCTGCATCAGCTTCTTCATCAGCTTCTTCAGTTGGCAATGCCGTCGCAGCTTCTTCCTCCTCCAGTGGTTCCAATGATGGTTCAGACTTCTTCACCGGTGATGGTGACGGTGAACGAGTCATGGAACGTGTGCGCCGGCTACGTCGACCAGGTGTACCCGGGGTACCAGGACAAGCGCCGCCTACAGAAATTTGTTTGTATTAATAAATTGAGGTTAGAGTGATTTTTTTTGAGGTTAGAAAAAATCCCAACAAAATTAGGCTGAAGAAAACAATTCATGAAAATCTAGTATACACAAAATTTTGCTGCATAAAGAAAAAACAATATAATTTCGCTACCCCCTATTGATCTAGTGGTAATTGAACAAAGCACGCTAATTTACATTTTTTTTACACATTATTGGACACCAATGGAACATGCTGGAGCGCATGAAAAATTTTAAAAATCTAACTGTAGGTTTGCATGTACTGAAGGTAGCAACAATTTACATCACATCAATTATGAAATTTTTCCTAGACTCACCACCTTCACCATCTATGTGCGCCTTAAGCCGCTCAATTAACACCGCTTTAACACCCTTCACGTCGAGGCCACGCGACTGCAACTCCGTCCGCAAATCAACCACTTTCATTTTCTCCAACTTGGCGATATCCATGTTGAGAGCACCCCAAGTATAAGATTTGTCCAACTATAAATTCCACTCTTTAAAACTTCAAATCTTTCACTTCCGCTGCGTACATAAAATGCTAAAATATTAGCAAACTTCAGACCAACAAATATGTTGAAGGTAAAACGCGGTGACGCGCAATCCCGCGGCTGTGAAAAAAATCAAGTACGAATTTTCAAATGCAATTTACACCTTTTATTTCATATCCTGCACTTTGTGCTTAATAAATATTTTATCCTCACAACTTATTTAGTGTTTTTTATATATTTTACACTTTATTAATTGCTGACTTTGTTCAATTTTTCACAATAATTTTTGCATCAAAAAAGATGCGGTGTGAATTTTCTACTTGGCGATTGATTGCGATGACGAGCGCGCACGATGAAAAAACGACGGCTGCATTTTGAAAATGGCGCTGAACTTGTACAATATTCTTCGCAACGAGGCTCGAAAAAGTTACCGCACGCCTAGACCGACTCAATGAACGAAAAGCAGTTTTACACTGGGGTCACAGGAGACAGTACTGTTAAGACACTGAAGTGTACGTATAGTTGTCAAACTTTGTGCAGAAAATGAGAATGAATTTAATTGACTTAATTTTGATGTGATTTGAAAGAATTGTAAGTTTTCTAAAATGTTGTCTTTCAGAGCAACCCGATCAGAAATAAAAAGATATAGCGGCTTATCCAAAACGCCTTTGCTTGAGATAGACAAAATCGCAAAAACATGATTTATATCTGACGATTAACGAAATGCTTCCAAAACGTGAAAAAATCCTAGCGTAACAAATGGCAGTCAAAAAAAGTCCAATGCAGCAACAACAAATCCACCAAAAAAATTTAAACATAAGCTTTGCTCCGAAATTAAAATATATATATATAAGCAGAGGTTTTCTGCATCATTGCTGTTCTTTTATAAAGTCTAGCTCTAGCAACACAAAAATAAAAAGCAAGGGTTTTCTGCATCAATGCCTGCATTCACCAGAAGGAACTGTTCCATAACTTTCGGGCTGAATGGTATGCGCTCTTAGAACATGTTCCTTGAGCTGTCACTATTTATATAGCGAAAAGATTTTATGCTACTTCGCTATCTGAGCACTTTTTCAGATAGAATGCCACCATTATTATGAATTCATGTTGTGTTTTATAAAATTTAACGAGTCCTTGCTCGGTTTGCTAGTCGCCGTGTCTCTTGGCTGTATAATTAAAATTTCTCATTTTGTTTCATTCGTTGGAGTTGCAAGGTCTTCAGTGTCTCTTCTTTGTGTTTTTGTGAATAAGCGTCCAGATAGTTGGCAAGGCAGTCGACAAAATAGTAAAAAAATTCCATATATGAAGAAAAAATTTTTCCAATTAACTTTAGCGAATTTTCTCGTCTTCTACTAGCAATATGGTATTCAACTTTCCTAGCAACTGTCCCGCCAACTGTCTTCAAAAATTTAACGCAGTAGAGCAGACAGTAGTAAAAGTATGTGTAGGTAAAAATGTGTGAATTCGTTTTAAATGGCTTAATAGAACGTTTAAACCAAACCCTCAAAACGTGTTTTATGCATTTATCGCGTTTAAGTGTCAAAACACGACTTGTTTTGAGTATTCTACCATACAAAATTTAAAAGACCTCACAGCGCGTTTTATTATAAAACACCATTAAACACTGTAAAGGTCGAAACATATCATGGTAAAAATGAAAGGTGGCAGCACCTCGAGCTGTCAAAGCTGATTTTTTTCACGAAAATTAATAAAATAAAAACAAAATGGAGCAACAATAAAACATTTGCATCGAAACTAAAACGTTATTGTTTTAAAACAATATGTTAAATTAAACATAAACGTCAAACTAAAACGTGAAAAAGGTGGTGTAAGTATTCGTGTTTTGAGATAAAGCGTGTACATATAAGCGAACTTGTTCGTAAAAAAAATGGCGGGTCCAACTTGTTGGAAAAAGGTAGCGCTCAAATGAAAGTAGCCTGTTTATCAAACAAGCGAATAGTTTTTTTTGGTTTTTCGCCATAATTTTGGTATGGTTTTCGCCAAGGTTCGGAGCATTAGTTTTTCAAAATGTTTGCATACGCTATTTGTGCAATGGAAACATTTTTCCAGTACAACCACTCTGATCGGCCGACACTCGATATTTTTGGGCGAATCCAGTGCTTATTTGTGAATATAGTAGTAGATTTATTGAAGCGGTAGTTAATAACAAAAAAAAAGCAAAAAAGCAACAAAATAAATAAAAAACATAACACATAAGATCTCTTTAACGTTTTATTTCTTTTAAGAGGTTATGCTCACTTTTAACATTAAATTTTCATAGATTTTTGTCATATTTTTTAAGCAAGCCCGTCTTAAAATTACAAGTCCTTAAAACTTCAAGTCGATCCGAAGAAAATTTACTGAGATATGAGCGTTGAAAGAGAAGAATCCGTTGCGTTGAGACTTGAAACGTGTTTATTTTTTAAATTATATTTTTGAAATCGGTGAAAAAAAATAGTCGAAAACGACTGAACAGATATTTTTTAAATTTTATAGGCTTATTCAATACTTAAAAATTAAATGACCAATCGCTCTATTTTTTGATAAAAATGGCCTTTTATAGCAAAAACACTAGTTTTTTTAGAGAAAATAGAACTATTTCCTTTGATTGTCAAAAATGCATACTTTTTTAAAATACATCGCTCAAACACTAGTTTATATTGTTATTTTATTACATATTTTGATATTTTGTCTCAAATGGTCCAGTTTTCCACAATGTTAGTCACCGCAAGAATTTTTTGTCAATATGAACACTCAATCTGCCAATTATTTTATCAGCTTTTTAAAAAAAAGCAAAAAACCCTTGACATTTTAAATTGTTCCCGCATCAAAACATCTTAAACCACAATTCTTTCAAACAAGCACTGAAAACCAGATATTGAAGTTTAGCTCAGGTTAATTTTAAACTACGTTTAGTTAATCTCAAGTCAAAGAAGGTTTAAGCCAGAACTGAGGAGCTGGCCTTTAGAAAAAGCTTTTTGCTAACAGCTTGTTAGAGGTCAGATTAGTGCTTAATGCTTTGTTGGTACACAGCCCGAAAGCTGTTTTTGAGCTGAAAAACTACTTTTAAAAAAATTCCACACTCAAAAAGGCAATTTTCATTTGACACTCATTTGTAAATTCAAAATGGCCCCATTCTGTGGAGTCAACTGTTGTGAACTGTTATAGTGGCGAAACCTTAGTGAGCAATGTTTTTTCTGAATGTGTTGTTATTCAAAACGTCAGAAAAGTTGTAAATTATTTAATTTAATCATTGTATTAATTTAATTATATAAATATTTTAATTACAAAGGTATCTTACTCAAATTTGCTGCGTTCTTCCTGTGTTTATTAATGTAACAGCGTCAGTAGCAGCATCTGACTGTTGATCACTAAACAGTTGTGGTCATCTAGCATAGAATTATTAGCTCGATGGCGTCCGCTACCTGATCAGTTTTAGTGAGTCCTCCCATAATTGTACCATTCAGCCCATTTTAACAAAACAGTTACCAACTATTTACTCCGTTGAATGTGGCTAATATCAACAGACAGACGAAATGTCAGTCTTACTAAATGTCATTACTAAAATCCAAGTTGTCACTAATATTTGGCATTTTGTTTGTCTGCTGATATTTTTTATTTGGTCAAACTCCAATTGAACATTTTATTTGTTGTATTGGATAAAAAAAAATACAAAGAACAAGTTATATTGAGTGAGCTGCATGAGGCCATGAGGCAGAAGAGTTTCGTGGTGCACGGAAAAATATGCATATATATGCGGGAATGGCCAGCGACATGGGCTCTTGTTAAATGCAGCGGAAGTCAAAATAAACAATTTAACTATTAAATGCAGGTAAGAATAATTTATTTAGTATTTGATAATGTGGTTTAAAATAATTTTATTTAATACAACAAAAAAAAATTGAGCAAAGCGCAATAATAACAAACATATTACTACAAGTTGAATGTCAAATGAAAAGTCCTTTTTTCAGTGTCAACACCTTATTTTGAAAAGAGACTTTTCAGCTGAAAAGCGGCTTTTCGGCCTGTGTGTGAACATAGTATTAAATTTAAATCGTCACTGCCAGGGTTGCATCGGCAGAAAATTAAAAGTACTCTAAAATTAATAAAATATATATGAAAAATGTATAAAGGTCGAAACAGAGAATGGAAGTGTGGGGGTTTTCAAAACGCAGATACAAGTTTGGCAGGCAAAAGAAAAATCGCTATGGGGCAATTTACATGTCAGTGAAATTGACGGATGCATATCGCGTTTTTTGCTCTCTGAATTACCGAGATATTTGACTGAATTACCGCTTACACGTGATTTTTCTGACTAATGGCCATTGCAAGCATTTATTACTACTTTCCTACTGTCTAATGTTTTGTGATGTTGAGTCGATCTGTGTGTATCTAAGTGTTATCAAATATTTTAGTTATTTGTTAATTTAATTTTAATGGAGTGTGATAATAAAAACATTGTTGATCTTTTGGGCTTGAAACAATACATTAATACGGGGTTGCACACACTGGTTTTTCTCTTAAGTTTTCAACTTTTAGACTGATTGACGCAGGTTTTAGGCTCACTGAAAATTTGAATGATACGATTAATTGTAAAAAGTTGATTTTCGCTCTCGCAAAGTTAATTTTATTTTTAGCTGGGAAAACTACAACAAATTTTGATTGGTCACTGGCTCTGACTGACGTGTAAATTGCAACTATAAAAATATAAAACATACTTGTGTGATACGAAGAAGTATTCTCTAAAAATTACCTATTCTGCCTTCTTTTATGACATTCATCCTCACTAACGTAGAAAAGAACATACCTACAAAAAATAAATATCAAAATAAAATATTTTTATCAGTTAAAGCTTATCTATTTGTTTACTTTTAAATACTTTTTATTGACCTTTTTCATTTCAGAATATATTTGTTAAGAAAATCCGAATTTAAAATATTTCATAAATTTCAATAATAATACGCCTAAACAAATTTTGTATTGTGTTATTCTTTACACAAGAAAAGTTAATAGCAGCCTAATTATTTAAACTTCAAGCACATTAAGATATTAGCCCATTATCATAGTCAAAATAAAGTCGACTTTAAAGTTATTGCAAGCTTTTTGACAACATATTATATTGAAAAACTGTCTAAAATGCTTATACTAAATTTAAAGTCGACTTTATTTTGACTATGATAATGGGCCATTATCTCTTTTTTATTCCTCATAAGTTGATAAACAGTATTAACGATATCAGTATTTTATAGTCAAAATAAAAGTCAACTCTAAATTTAGTGCAAGCTTTTTGACAACATATTATATTAAAAAACTGTCAAAAATGTGTATACTAAATTTAGAGTCGACTTTTATTTTGACTGAAAATGGGCCATCGTTTTTTTCATATAGCCACCACTCTTGGAAACTATTGTTTATTCTTCGTCTTTCGTAAACAAATTTAAAAAGAAAGCCATGACACAGAGCCAATATAACCTAATAAAATAGAAAAAATCAATAAGATTTCTCTATGGTTTTCATCCAAGAAGATTGTCTTATTAAAACCATAGAGAAAATCTTATTAAAACTATGAGCTTTTTTTATTAGGCAAACCACATCATTTTAAGAAGAATCTAATTGTTTTTTATAAGAACACTTTTAAAAACAATAAGAAAATCTTTTCAAAGCTTCTTGGTTTTTAAGAAGAAATCTTATAGATTTAATAAGATTTTTGTTCAAAATTTAGTAAGGGCATCTTATTGATTTAATAGGATTTCTTTTTAAATTTTAATAAGGAAATATTTTTAAATCAAAACGGGATCTTATTAACCTTTTACCTAGAAAATATACTTTTAATTGCCTGTAATATTAAATAAAAAGACATTTTGATGGTTTATTAAAATATATCTGTTAAAATATAATTTTACAAAAAGCAAAAAAAAAAATAAATTCAAACTTGTTGTATAAATAAGTTTTTTAACTTAACAAGCAAGACAGTTTTCAAAAATACCAAAATAATCGGCGCTGTCAAGGCCTTCAATGAAAGTGGCGACATCCTCAATCTCTATTTTTTTAAGAACCTCCTTTGAGTTTACTCCATAAATGTTTAGTAAAGTCGAAATTGAGTCAGTCAAGCCCCACGACTGAAATATGGCTTGAGTTTCCAGAATTTCAGCCTCGTCGAAAACAAGTTCAGTAACATAAGTATTATTATCCATTTTCACATATTTTTATTTTACTTTAAATAAATTAAAACCATAAAATGCACATAAACTTCATGAATTCACTTCACAATTACGACTGAAAGCTAAAGCAAAGAATAAGTAGCATTTTCACCGTTATTACCTTCTTAAAAGGGTGTTTAATAAGAAAATCTTATAAAAGCAGATCAAAAAGATTTTCTTATTAATTTAAGATGGTCTCTTCTTAAACTTTGAAGAGTGAAAAAAAGATTTTGTTATTAAATTAAAGTACTAATAAGATTACCACATTATTTTATTCATTTAATAAGAAATCTTATTAAAAAATGTTTGATAGTAGTTGTACATTTTTAATAAGATTTTCTCTATGCAATTAAAAAGATTTCTTTATGGAAAATTCTTATTATTTGGTAGTATTAATAAGAAAATCTAATAAAATAGCTCAATTAGGTGATCGTATTGATTTTATGTGGTGGTTTTTGGCTCTGTGCAGGTACAAAATACCTTTGGTACTCTTTGCACTTCATACGTAAACAAACATCCAAATGCTAGAAGTGCTGCCAAATGCAAGTTAAACGAACCTAGTTTGGCAACACCATGATTCAATTATTGAAAGGCATAGAAGTAAAATATAAGGAAGCGGTGTAGTTGAAGTGGAATGAAGTATTTTACAAACACAGTGAAGTTGACACAAACACAAAAACATTCAAACAGGGCCGCATTCAATTATGTAGTAAATAAAGGCGTAAACTATTTTTTATTTTTTAGATGTATGCTTACTATGCAATTTTTATATACCACCGTTACATAATATGTTGCGTTACCAATTTTTTTACAGAGAAAAGCATTGCTAAAATAATGTAAAAGACATGAACTCAGAATGAGACTGAAACGACAAAAATTACTTTTAATGATTTTTTAAAAATTCATTTCAAAAAACTATTTTTTATAAACTATTTAATTGATATTAAAATAACACAAAAATTAAACAACTAAAATACATACCAAATCAAACTCTTTTAAAATAAATAGTTTTGTGTAGTTTTTTCCGAACTGTGGGCTTTTAATTAGTTTTGTTTTTATATATAAAAATACCTAGTTATAGCTTGTAATCTTAGGTTGCTAATCCACTTTAATTTCATGTCAAGTTTTCAAAGAAATTGTAAACAAATAAATAACTATTAAAGCTTATCCCAATATGAAAAAAAAATTAAGGCCCTTGCCACCCTAAATAATGAATGCGCTCATAAAGCAGAACTTGTGTTTTGACAGATGCTCTTCCTCAAAAATAGATTTTTTTTTGCTCGGGAAGGGCTTATGTCAAATAACGACGCTCTATCTCTCTTCCTCAGCGACGAAAATTCCTTCTACACACGTATAGTGTGTGTGAGTATAACACCACTTCCTTATCTTTTATTTCTATGTTATAAGGTCATTCGTATTTTTTGAAGTATGCTTATTTTTTATAAACAAACATATTTTGACAATCTGCTAACAGTGTTTTGTGCTGTTGGAAAAAAAGGTATGTTTCAGTGTTTCGTTGTGTAGTTTTCTATTGTAGTAGTTTTTTAATGATTTCTTGCCAAGTTAATAAGAAAAAGAAACTACGTAGGTGTTGCGTCGTAAGTGTATGCTATGTTGTAAGTCTATTCTAGGAATTTAGAAAGCTCCTTTGCAAATTTAAAATAAATGTTATTTTTGCTCAAAACCTACTTAGTAAATTTAATTAATAGAAAGTGTAATTTAGAAGAAAGTTGGTTAAGGCAAAAAACAAATTATAAAGAAATACTAGTGATATTCAATGAACGCCGTGTTGTTGATGAAAACAGCGTATGTTCGATAAGTTTACAGCAGCGAAACTTGGAATAATAAAATTGTAAGGGATTAAACATACGCAGCTTACGGCACAAAAGCGTAGTGTATACATAATGTGACCAACGTGACCATAATGTGACCAAAGCAAACGGAAGTACACGCACAGACTTTAAAAAGAGACACAAAAGAAGTACATAGAATAAATATAGGATTACAAAATAGAAGTACATCCACAAAAAATAATGAAGATACTAAAAGATGCATGAATAAATACAAAAAGTTTAATTTATAAGAGATTCAAAAAATCTCTTGACGAATTAAAAAAATAAATATTTTTTTAATTTTTCGCAATAGAATATAAAAATTAAATCTTAAAAAGATACTCTAAAAGTCTTAGACCTAAATTGAAAATATTTTTAAAGTTACAGCCAAAAGAAGAGAAAGCGTCGTAACGTATATTAAAGTGCTGTAAATACTTTAAACACTTTTTTTTCGAAACTATGTTTTCGAAACTTCGGGGAAGCACTTACTAAAAACTATTCGACCGATTTGGCTAAAAATTTCACCTATTATTTAAGGCATACATAGCTAGTTCCGAAACTTTAAAACAATCAATTTTTCAATAAGTTTATATTTTTTAAACAAATTAAAAAAAAATTAGATATTACAAATTTTTTTTCACAAGTCCACCATTTTTTATTTGTTTTTTAAATATACATATTATAGCATAGTGCACTACAATAAAGCCTGCCGAACGATATTCTCTTTGATTTTTGTTATTTTAGATGAACACGTAAGGCTAGGTGCTTCCCCCAAAAAACATACCTTATTTCGAGTACTCTTTTTTGATATAGATAACTATAAGCAAAATAATGTACAATCAAGTCAAAGAAAATTCTTTTGCACACTTTACAACATCAATAAAACATGTTAAAATTTCAAAACGATCGCATTTTATTTTCCTATTTAAAAAAAAATTTATGAAAAAATTCAACATTTCGGTCTACTTACTACCTTAAAATAAATAAAGTTACTTGAATCGAGTACAGAAACAAACTTTAAATAATTTTTTGCAGTAGTAAGAGAAGTTTATTTTGAATAGATTTATAAAAAAATTGTCAAAATTATGTCAAAAAGAAGTACAACATGAAGTACTTTAAGCGCACTTCGATACAAGAAGTACAGCGAGAAAAAAAGAAGTAAAACACTCCCAAAAGGAGTACGGTTGGTCACATTATGTATACAGTACGTATAATGTGTATTAAGCGACCGTGGTTTCATTTTTGTTTTGACAAATTTTTGTTTCTTTTTTCTTTCTTAACAATTTAAAAATTATAAATGCACTTACCATTAATGGATCTAAAATTTCTGTAAAGTTCTTAAAAATTTTGTTATGGCAATTTCTTTTTAATACAGGTTTACAGATTTACAGGTTTAATGTATTTATTAAAATAAACGAACAAAATTATATTTATATTAGTATTTATATTACTTATATATTTATTAATATAATTTTCATTGAAGATAGTAAATAAAAATAATTTAAAAAGTTATTAATGCACTAAGAAATCGGAGCAATAAAAGTACTAGAACAAAATTAATAGTAGTCAATATAGTACCAATTAGTATGATATTTGGGCAACCGTGTGCATTTTTAGCTCTAATGACATTGCTCTTATTTTCAAATATGCATACCAATTTGAGAAAACGTCAAAAATACGAATAACCTACTAATAATTGAATCATGGGCAACACTAAGAGAAAAATACACAGAAAAGCGATACAAATGGAACGTATACAAAATGGTACAAAAATACGTACTTGTGCAATATTGGTCACTGCTACTTAGACCAATTTAATTGTGAATTGCACTTTCACTACAAAAAAACATAAAATAGTTTTGTTACTTCTGCGTTGAACGTGTCTTGCTTTGAAATCAACAACATGGGGTAAGTTTTTGTTTTGCATAATTTTATTATTTCTTTAACATTAATTGAAACTTACTAATTATTTATTAATAATTAAATATTTAGAGAGGTTGAACTGGAGCATCTGACAACGGGTAGGATAAATGCACTGCTGTCGTTGCCGTTGAGCGATGACAACGTCATAGCCATACTGGACCACATAAAAGTAATACGGAATTCCTGTGCACGCGGAAAAAACATACAAAAACTTGTAGTCTCCCATATTCAATTGTGTAACTTCATGCAGTCGACACTATTCTGGCCTATTGATGTCCCGCTGCCTTGTCAAAATTACGACAGGATTCAGCTGTTTCTTTGGCAACTTCTTGCAAATTCTATAGTCAACAATAGAGATACACAACAACTTATCGGTTCTAATTTTGGCAATTCAATTTGTCGTAGTTGTGTGAAACCACCGCTTGGTAATTCTACAGACATTCAGCTGATGATTCTCTACAATATTTGCAAGGGTGGCACTGGCGCAGTGACTGATCTTGCGGCCTTACAGTGTATAACGCGGCTATGGCAGTCTATAATCACTGAAAAATGTGCCGAAAATCTAGAATTCCTCCACTTTTTTTTCGAACACTTTATCGTGGACAACCGCTCGACTGTGCGCTACTATGCTCAGCTGGAGACCATCGAACGAATAGCATTCTTAGATTACATTTCCAATTATTTAAGTAAGGATAGTCCAAATGGTGTCATTGGTACATTCCTTATGCAGTATCTTTCCAAGGAGTTTAAACTTAAATCCGACTGCATCATGAGGCACTCAACCAGGGATGTAGAGAGTATGCAACCGCGTGAAGCTTATGGATTGCTTCGTGTCATCGCTGCTGCAACTGGTAGCGTGCAATACTCGCAAATCTATAGTTCGGATCATGCTTTATTTCTTAACGTAAGCAGTTTGTTGCGTTGTTTGGTTGCTGTTAGCAAGGAAGCTTCAAAAACTGTGTTTAGCCCAATGAATAAACTGGACGAAGTAGCTCTAGCCTCTAAGATGTCTGCTGATTTCGAAAAAGAAGTTTCATTCGAACTGAAAACATTGCTAGTGCGCTGTGTGGCCAATTTGCTATATGAGAACAAAGTCAACAAAGGATACTGCTTGGATACGCAACTCATACCCGCGTTACTGGAATGCACAAACATGGATGCTAGAAATCCACGTAAGAATTAATTTTGCTGCTTTGTTAAATTTTAATTACATAGCTTTCATTTCGTCGATTGCAGTGATAAAAGAGTGGAGTATTTTGGCCATTCGCAATGCCTGCATGGATTGCCCTGAAATACAGGAAACGATAGCAAATCTTACCAATCGAGGTATGGTGCAAAATTATCTAGTCAATGATTTGAATTTAGACATGGGGTCTTTAAGAATTCAATCAAGTAAGTAGAACAGCTTATGCAAAATCGTCTGGCTCAAAGGAGTTTAAAACTCATCAAAAAAGTTATGATTAGCCATTGTTTTCTCTAATCTGTTTTTATATAAAAAATAAATACAGCTTTGAAAAATGGCATGAACGGAGCACTGGTATGAATTTGAAATATAAGTACAAAAAATATAAATGTTCTTTTATTTTGGCGTTCAAAACACTCTTTTGAAACACTTTTTTCTTTTAACGATAGTGTTTATAAAACTTGTGAACTTTTCTAAAGACTGTTAGACGAATGTCAAAAAAGTTTATTAATGAAATATTTTGGATTTTTTTAACTTACAGGTAAAAAAGATTTAAATTGAAAATTTTAGTGGAAACGAGATTTTTGCTTTTAATAATTTGCTGTTATATACTTTTTATTATTTTTTATGCCCCCACGTGTACTTTGTTGTAGGTATATTAACTTTGTTGGTCCTTTTGACATTTTTCACAATTTATCAAAAGATGCTTGGTCAAAGTCCTTTCAAGTGCTGAAATGGCCATTATATCTGTGTCGATACGCAATAAAAGCTCAAGTCAACTTAAGACAGAACTGATTTATAGATTTAATGTGTTCCACACATATATCACTATTAACACGCAAAATCTGGATTAAAATTCTAGCATCACCTTAGCCAAAGTTATGTCAAAAAACAAAAGAACCTTTCATATAGATTATATGGCAATTGAAAACTTTTTGTAGCAATATTTTTCAAAACTTTGAAATCAGACTTAAGCTGTTTTTGCCTGTCGACACAGGTATTTATTTATTTACTCCGTTTGTAACACCCAACAGAAGGCGCGGCAGGTATCTAATACCTATGTATTTCTGAGTCGACAAGGAATAACGACTAAACTCAAATTATCGTAAAAAACGATATTTTTATTGTACTAACTCCGACCTTTTTCCTGAAATATATGAAACGTTACAAACGGTAATAGGTGCAGAATTAAGTGGTTATCTATTCTGTGCAAAAAATGTTTTCCTGTATTCTATCAAAGATTGACATTGAAGAAAATGTCATATCGCTTTTTTACGATATTTTGAGTTTAGTCGTTACTCCTTGTCGACACAGATATATATATATATACTACTGTGTTTAAATGTAAACGGGACACTAACTCTTTTTTAAGTTTGTATGTATTTGAGATCTGTGTCAAATTTCATGGCAGAATGTTCAGTGAGTGCAAAATGATGAATAACTGAAGTGATATTCTTGATCAGCATCACCTCCAGAGTCGATTAAGTCCGTAAAATAAAATAATTTGTCCGTAAATAAACCAAAGTCCATTTAAAAAAACAACATTCTAATCCCATAAAAAGTGACTTTATCAAAACTTTAAAATCTCTTTAAATTTCACAAAAAATAATCGAATGGCTTAGAGTTTTGCACATAAGCTTTAACCTAAATAAGCACTTTATGTACGCAATTTGTCAAAATTGAATGAAAACTACGCCTACATCCCATACAAAACTGCTTTATGAAAACGGTAAATCTTTTTAAATGTCACCAAAAAATATTTCAATACCTTCAAATTTTGCAAATTAGTTTTAATCTTAACTATGCACTCTACGCTAGAAATTTGGTAAAATAAAATGAAAACTCCTAATAATAGCGAAATCTTCATAAATGTCACAAGAATTGAGCTTTGATAATCAAAACTTGAAATTGAAAAAAAAAACACGCCATGAAAAGTGGCGCGGCACATTTTACGGTTTCCGTGGCGCCAAGATCTGAAAATGCAGTTTTGTAGTGCTCATTGAGAAAATGAGATTCACCGAAGGAACTATCGATACATCGATTATAAAAATTCGGCTATATCTTTGCTAATGATTGATCGATCTGATGAATTCGAGTACCATTCGAAAGATAATTTACTACTTATTTATTTCGAAAACAAGCACAACAAAGTTTAAAACCTTAATAACAGTTATAAATAGAGCTTAAATATACTAAAAGATACCAAAAATATACTAACATTAAATAAATAAATAAGTAATAATGAAAGGAACAGACCCCAAAATTACATAAGTTATAATACAAAAAACTTAATACATAATAACTGGTAACTAACAAGTTAGGTACATTCATAAAGTTATAGCATTAAACAATCATAAGCGAGCTTTAAAAATAACATATTTTTAACAATTCAATTATTTGACATATTCAACTATTATCTACAGCGAATAAAAGTGTAAAGCTATTTTTTTTAGTTGCACAGCGTTATTGCACGATCTTAAACTATTGGAAAGTGCGCCAAACAAGAAAAACGTAAACAATTAATTTTATTAGTTCGGCTGGATCGAGAAAAATTTATATATAACGAGTATCGAGCGTTAAATTCTTATTATGAGCAGTGCAACCCCATCGAAATGTTCGTTGTTCATCGAATTTTTAGTCGAATAGAACTTTGCTTTTGATGCGATACACGCTGAGCAATAATAGGGGGTTTCAGACGAACGTACATGTACGCTGACATGTGCGACGACAAACTAAGGGGAATATTTTGTTGAGCTTTCAAACAATCGTGCATGTGCGAAGACTTCATTTCATTGCTGGCTCTCAAATAGAACACATCGGCGTAAAGGCTGAACAATTTTTTTGATGACCTTATAATTTAGCAGTTATTTTCCATATATAGAGAATTGTTATCAGTTTTGATTAATTATAAACAATTATAAAGTGTTTCAAACGTTTTTCATATTAATTTTCTCTAATATTTTTCGTTGCTGTTTACCCGCTGACGCTTTTAATAGGGGCCCTCAAACGATACTACATGTCCATCCGACCTGTCAAGTCATCACACATGTAGTATCGTTCGTGTGCAAGAAATCAAGGCGGATGGACATGTCCGATGGAAGTCAAAAATTTTTGACTTTTTGCTAAGTACGGCCGACATGTAGTTCCGTTTGCGTGCACGGCCATCCAACTTAGTACTTTTTGCCATTTGTTAAAAATTTTCAGAGAGCACATCTCGCGGCAAAACTGCCGAACGTAACAAATGTTATATTTTGACGCGAATTTTTTTAGCTTTACCTAAAATTGTGATGGCTTGGAATATTTAAAGAAAAAAAAAAAAAAAATGTTCAAAACAATTAATATTAATATTTTTTTATTGACTCTTCGGCAGCTAAAAATTAATGAAGTCTATCCGTCATGTGCGATGTGTGTGAGGGCAACGAAAAAAGTCCCGTTACTTTATCGAACTACATGTACGTCCGTCATGTAGTATCGTTTGAGGGCCCCTAATGAAATTAAAAAATGCAGTAAGTCGGACCGACTTGCGTTCACATGCCCCTATTAAAAGCGTCAGCGGGTAAACAGCAACGAAAAATATTAGAGAAAATTAATATGAAAAACGTTTGAAACACTTTATAATTGTTTATAATTAATCAAAAATAATTAGAAAAAAATTCAATTGCAGCGATAATCTTCGTATTCGACTATATCTTGTTAATCGATTTTCTAAACAAGATTATTTGTTTTTCTAAATTTTTATTTTTATTTATTTGTCTGCTGTTGAAATCAGTTGTTTTCGAATTCCCAAAAGTAGATTCGGAAAGGGGAAGTTTCCTTCGGAATTTGTATTAGCAAATTTGTCGTATTCGTAGCGAAGCTTTACGTTCGAAAACTCATTAGACGTTTTCGCATGGTCTAACATATTGGACCAACATGGCAGATTAGACAACAAGTAGTACCATGCGTAACAGGCATGCTACACAGGCCAGTATACTGGCTCTGTAGTTCAAAAAACCCAATACATTCATACTATTTTACAGATACGCTCACACTGGATTCACTTTCACGCGACATTCATCGCTACTTGCAACGAAATTTCAGAGCCAGTGGATTTTGACAGCAGCGGCCAGTGTATGTCAAAAAGGGGGATATCAGTGTTATTTTTAATTACTTTTGGTTCGTACAGGAAGCAACACAGATAGCTTGTTTACAATTAAAAGCAAACAAAACAAGAAGTAAAGCACACGCAAACTGCAATAGCAGCGAGAACCTTCGCATGCGATGGAATTTTTTTAATGAACTTTCACGTCCATGTGGAGCACCTCTTACTACTAGCATGAAAGTTCGAAATTTTTCGAATCATTCGAACAGTTCACGTATTCTTTCGCACTTTCATTGTCACAGGCCTGTGTAACTGGCTTTTAAGCTAAAACGACAGTCGGTTCAACATGTTGGATGAAAATCAATAATTTTTTATTTTTACTGGCGATTGTTCAATATGTTGGAAGTGTGAATGCATGTTGATCCAACGTGGTTCGTTTTTTATTTCAATTATAGTGTCCGCGAGTGAACAGCAACGAAGCTGAAAAATATTAGATACAAATAAGTGGAAAACGTTCACAACCATGAATTTTGGATATAATTAATTAAAATGTATTTATGTTTCTTTGAAATATGTAATATTACTGCTCTACTGTAAGAGCATCTAAGAATTGTTTTGCTATAAAGCAGCCCAACTAGAACTTATGGTCCATATTTGGGTTGCAGCGACGTCGTAGCGTTTATTTTTGTGTCAACATTGACATGATTTTACGTATTTGTTACGTTACAGAGATCACTATGTTTCGAAAGTGGTGCAACACAACGCCGACATTGTGTTAGTGAAAATTACTTTGAAGTAACTTATTACATTTTAGTATAAATTCATTACAGAGTTGCCAATTTTGCTTACAGCCATAAATATAATAAATTATTTTATAATTATAGTTTATATAAAATATAGGAACATAATATAAGGTGTTTTGTATATTTTTTGGAGCTAAATGTAGATGGGAAAGAAGATTTTCGGTAAAATAACAGCCAAAACTTCTTAAAAATTTAAGCGCAAGATATTTTCAGAAAATTGTATAATAATTTCATATGTTAATAAAAAATGTTTTAAAATTTTTTTTTAAGTATTGTACACAAATTTCAGTAATAGTTTTTAATGTAAGCAATCAAAAAAACATAGTTAAAAAGCTTAACAATACAATATAAAAGCAGTTTCATGTTTATTGTTAGGAAAATATAATAATAATTTGAGTCCACCATTTTAAATAGAAAGAGCCTACACTTGGGTCGCAATTAGCTAATTGTTACAAAATGGTTACATCTTAAGTTATTATTCCATAGTTGAGCGATGCATTTTTTAAAACAAAAATAAAACTAAGTAGGAATTTTTACAAAGTTTTCCCACAAAATATTTTCCAAATCAGTATCGCTACAATGTCGTCGTGTAAAAAATGTATCCTAAGTAACTTGTGGTCGCAAAATTCTACTTGGGATGTGTTCTGCTTGAGAGTTTGTAATGAATGATGTTGTTTCACAAGTTGGATCGTTCGAACACTCAATGGCCCAAAATACACTGTAGTGCTCAGTCTGCGTGAGCAGTCAGTTATTCAAAAACACACTGTACTGATCAGTCTGAGTGAAACCAATTTTCTTTTGTGTTCATGAACTGTGTTTGATTGTATTGATGTAGGCATCCCCTAAATAAAATATGATGACTTCGCTTATGTGTGCGAGTCAGTCCATTATCACTTCAGCTGTTTCGGTAAGTGAAATTCCGCGCACTTCACGTCGCCTGCCTCACATCCCTTGCCAAAGAAACCCGGTTTCACGCAGACTGAGCACTACAGCGTATTTTGGGCCAATCAAATTCTCCCGATAGTTTCCTATCTGACTTACCGTACAACATGGCTTCCAATATGTTAGACCATGCGAAAGCCCTTATAACGACGAATTCTGGAATATAGCTATATCTTTTCTACTTGCAAGTGATTACTGGCACTTGTAGACGCAGTGTAGTATCACCATTGGCATTAACTTTTGTAATTTTCGAACGCTTCCGTTGTTTCCCGTCAAGCATGTCTTTGATGCTTACCAGCTGTCATCGTGTCAGTTTCAAGCCGTCATACCAGGTCATATCCGGAGGCCATGCCACAAAAACTTTACTTTTCTTTAATATTTCGAGTAGACTAGTTCATTTGCTTTTTTGGGCAAATTTTGCTCATTTTAAAATAAAATATTAAGTTTAATTAATTAATTTTTGTCCAATGCACGCTTGCTTGTTCGTCATAGTGAATGTTTGAGTGCTATTTGCGGACAAAGATAAAAATTTAATAAATTTACCATAAAGTTGCGTATATCAATGATGTCACTTTAAATTTGGATTATTAAAACAATTTGCCACGAGGCTAGCATTGCAGTATAAAACTGAACTTTATTGAACTGCAAACTGCGATAACTTTCCTGTCCAATGCACGCTTACTTGTTCGTCATAGTGAATATTTGAGTGCTATTTGCGGACAAAGATAAAAATTTAATAAATTTACCATAAAGTTGCGTCTATCAATGATGTCACTTTAAATTTTGATTATTAAAACAGTTTGCCACGAGGCTAGCATTGCAGTATAAGCCTGCACTTTATTGTATTGAACTGCAAACTGCGATAACTTTCCTGTCCAATGCACGCTTACTTGTTCGTCATAGTGAATATTTGAGTGCTATATGCGGACAAAGATAAATCTTTTTACGGGCATGCTTACCAAAAAGTTGCGTTTCTTAATAGCGCTGCTTTTAAATTAAATTGCTCACAAAATGAAACCAGAGATGCTTAATTGATATTCGCCTAATTTTAAAATTGCAGTTTTATATTGATGATTGCCTTTTATGCAAGGGCGATATAGAAATTTTTAGTATTTTAATAGCATGCAACATCCTAGTTAGATTTGTTTGCTTTGAGGTACTAAAACAAGTCTTAAAAGCAAACTAAAATACTTTGAGATTTAGCAACAGCTAGTAATAAATCAAGAGCAAACTTTAAAAAATGATCTCTAAAAAAAGTAATGACTATGATTCTGAAGACAATTATTTAGATATCGTAGGCTTACTGGAAAAAGTTTGTAACATAAAAATGAGTCTTCGAGCTAATGGCGATGTAAGTTCCTCTATTGCCTATGATAAATTGTGCAATAAGGATCTTGGAATTTTCTTTGTTATTGATCCCTCAACGTACGTTTTCATCATACACTTTGAACTGTGATGGAATTACATATACTACCCAATTCTGAATTATTTTTCTCGGTGAATCGGAGAAAATTTCGTTTTAATCTTTAAGATAAAGTGTAAACTCATTCTGGGAATTCTTAATGCCTATTTGTTCGTCAACTGTCATGTCAATTAATCATTGCGTAAATCATGAGTAAAAAAAAGAATGTGATCATCTGCTATCTTAAAAATTAAAACTCCCTTTTCCAGTTCCCCGGGAAAAATCATTCAGAATTGGGCTGATATTGTGCCCCTTATTTGCCAAACTGCAAATCAGATTGCACCACCATCTTTTTCCCACAATAGCAAAAATTAATAACCACAAAAATTCGCATGGTATAAAATTGAAAAAAAAAAATCCCATCGCAATTAAAAAAAGCACAAAATATCCCACGGACATTTAAAATAAGCACGAAAATCCCACGCAAATAAAAAACCACGAAAAATCCCATTTGTATTTAAAAAACCACGAAAAATTACCACAGTAATAATACAGACAACAAATTGTCAAAAATGAAACAAAAAATTAAAAAGAATTAGTATATTTCGTGGCGTGTGTTTTAATTAGTCTTTTAGTAATAATATTCAATAAAAAATATTTGTTTAATCCACCTGTATAAAGTTTACAAAAAGAGTTCCAAATTAGTTTTGTCTTTAAAAAGCAAAACACAATCACGAAATTGCAATCATTTTAACAATTATTGCTCAGCACGCACCGCATCAAAAGTAAAATTCTAATGGACTGAAATTACGATGAACAACGAACATTTCGACAGGGTTTAACGTTCGATACTTGTTCGATAACCAGTGAAGATTACGTCGAAAGCAACTCGTAATAAGGGCCAATCACAAATCAATTTTTTTTTTTTTTTTAATTTGAGGTTACTCTAGCCTTCTTACAAGAGATTAGAGCTTTATTGGCCAATTCAAAGAATTATAACGCCATCACCAATTATTTGAATATAGAAAAACAAAAATAAACTTCATCTTGCAAGTTATTATATGACAATTACAAGACAGTAAACCAAATGTTGAATGTAAATGATCAATTATGTTGAATGATGATAGTAGAACAAGATGGATGATGTGATGTATGTTGAAAGCAGAATGTTGAGTGATGAGCTAAGTATGATGAAAATGAAATTGTTGAATGCAGAAAAGTAGCAAATCAATTTTAAGATATAAAAATTTTGTATATTAATAAAAAAAGAAAATAATTCACTAAAACATACTTTCCCAATGCATGTAATTATGTCAAAAGTGAAAGAACTTCCCACCAAACCAAAGTAACCGAAATCTTATCGAATTCGTTGCGAAAATCATATCCATGGGTTGAGACGATTTTGACAATGAACAAAATTTTAAAAATATACACTTTTATGTATATATATTTATACATATTTTAACTGACAAAAAAAAAATAAATCCTTCAAAACAAAAAAAAAAATCCCACAAAACAAAAAAAATCCCACGTTAATTAAGAAAAACCACACTCAATTAAAAAATCCCATGGGAATTCCTATTTCCCATGGCAATTAAAAATAACCACAAATGGGATTTTTCCCACAAAGGTGGCAACCGTGGATTGCACTTAAAATGTTTTTCCAGAAAAAGATATATTTAATAATTTACATATTTCTTTTGTATAAATCGAAGAAATAAGGTCCTAGGTGAAAACAAGGTTGCCAGTAATGGGGGAAATTCCATTCGTGGTATTTTTTAATTGGTCTTTGGAATTTCCATGGCAATTTTTAATCCAGCGTAATATTTTTTAATTGCCCTGGAAATTCAGAGTGGTATTTTTTAATTGCATGGGAATTCAGGAATTTTCTTAAACAATTTTTTCTTCACTTTTATTAAACAAAAATTTAACAGTGTTAAAAGGTAAATTTAAAAAGCGTGAAGTTTACAAAAATTATTTTAAAATGCCAAAGATAAGAAAAATATATTTACTACCAAAACAATAATAAAAATATTTGCAATTTTACTTATCGAATCCATTGGTTTTCCATTATCTTTTAAAATGAAAAGGAAATCACAGTTGCCATTATACGCTCTGCTTGCACCGCATTGCCAAGCTGCGTATGTAAGATTCCTTAAATTTTTGTTGGTGCAAAATACGCTTCAGTTAATATATCGCTCTTACGCTATTAACATCACAAATACGCCGTTCATTGAATACCATTATTATTTTTTTGAGGTATTTCTAGTTTTTTGTAATTTTTATCATATGGGATTTATTGTATTATTTTTTTATCATTATGGGACTTTATGTGCGATTTTTTAATGCATATGGGATTTTTGGTGGTATTTTTAAAACAAGTTGTATTTTCGTGGTAATTTTTAATGGTCGTGGGATTTTTTTGGTATTTTTTAATTGCGGTGGGTATTTTTTGTTTACTTTAACCATGGGAATTTTGGTGGTATTTGATTTATGTTACTGTGGGAAAAAGGTAATACTCGTGGAAATTGTTCCGAATTTCGACTGGCAACCTTGGGTACAACTCTAGCCACTTTTTAAGATAGAGGGAACTTCGAGGTTTTTATAAGACGGTTTTTATAAAAAATAATTAATGTTAGAAGAAGAAAAATTTTCTTATTCTAATAATTCTACCTAAGCGGAAGAATAATTTTAAAAAATTTTAGTGGAATTTTATCATTTCCAATAGCATTCGATTTAATCTCTTCTGAATTAAGATGGAATTTTTACATTTTTCGAAGTCCCTGGTAGCTGGTATTCCATATCTATCTTTTTTATTATAATAATTGTATTTTATCTTGTTATTAGTAAATAAAAATAAATTTAGAATTTCTATTCGTCTTATTTTAATTACTATTGATCTTTGCTGAATATCAAAACGAGTTTCTGATAAATTGATAAATTCTGAATTTTAGGTGATCTTTTCTGAATTTCAAATTAAATTTCTGAACTTTTAGTTTATTTCTCACTAATTTTAAGATCGTTTATACAATATTTTAAAAAAAATAATTTTTTGTTATGTCGTCAAAGTCACGATAATATTAGTTTTTAATATATAAAAACTAGCTTGTTTCCTCTAACCATCATTATTATGAACAACTGTTTAGAATATTACTAAGAAGTATCATTTATATCTATCTATACTATTATATAAAATTGAAGTGAAAATTTAATGTTACGACTTGACTTCAAAAGTACTGGCCGATTTTTATGAAAAATTTTTTAAAATATATTTATGCTACAGATTTATTTAGGTGTATTTTTCTTTCGAAATTTTAATAATAAGTATATTTAATTAAGGTATTTAGTTTTTGAAGAAATCATCCCAGTTACCACTCATTGCTTAGGCCGCGTTCATAGTGGAAGCTTTTGGTGAAGCTGAAGCATAAAGCTGCTTCGTCGAGCTTTTTTTTATCATAGTGAACGCTTATTCAACATTGCACAAAGTAGCAGATAATCTTTTTGGTGTTCATAGTGCGCGCTTTATGCTTGTGGCTGAGATGCTTTGTTTTCATTTGTCTCTGGAAAATAATGCCCTCAATAGCGTTTTGCAAAGTAAATGAAAGATTTTTTTGTTTAATGAGTATATAGATGCGCGATGATCACCAACGAAAGATTAAACCAATAACAAACATAAGTTCAAAGGAACACGCAAACACAAAGTACAACATAGTTGGAAAGTTCAACACAAAAAGTACCCAAGAAGTACGCAAGAACAACAAAAGCTAAGTAAACAAGCGATATAGAATACACAAGTGCATAGAACTGAAAAGCACGACAAAACGAAACAACAACGCAACAATAATGCAGGAATGGTTAAAACTTCAGCACAAAAATATATCGAACAAATAAAAAAAAATCAACGAAAATATTGTTAACAGGCAAAATAGATGGACAAGTGCCGAAATCCATTAAAAAATGCAGTACGACGCAATAAATGATAAAACTAAAAAAATGTAAACTATGTGATAAAACAAGAATAAAGCGCCGAAAAGCATTTTCGAAATGCTCTACAACAAAGAATAAAAAACAAATTTATTTTTTAGTGTGAGAAAATGCTAGCTTTATGCTGGCACTATGAACACTTTGAGCTTTTTCCATATGATTATACGCAAAGCGTTTTACAGCTAAACCTCTCGGCTAAGCTAAAACCGTTTACTATGAACGCGGCCTTATTCGTTGTCTTTTGACGCGTTTGTGTTGCGAGTTTCAATAAACTCCATATTGCTCTCTATTTTTCTCTTTCTCTTCGTGCTCAGCTAGCACAGCACTGAAAAATCTGATGAGCCTCGAGCATGGTAGAACTAGTAAAGGTATATGCATTTCAGACTGCTCTCTTATTCTCATAGCCAGAATTGTCAAACTCAAGCATTTTGCTATTCTTGCCTATTTTCGCTTTCTTATAGCATTCTCATCGTTTTCAGATTTTGTATGAGCAAGCGCGTCGGAAGCGAATTTCATCTGGGGGGGCAGTACAAATGGGGGGGCAGTACAAATGGTGGTGCAAAAAAAGTTCACCAAAATTTCTTCACATGAAACATGAAGAAGAGAGAAAGAAGAGGAAAATATATAATACAAAAATATTATCGTTGTAAAAAAAACTGATATTTTGAATAACTTTTCCTTTTAAATTGTTTATCTAGCTAAAAAAGTGCGGGGGCAACTGCCCCCTTGCCCCCCGCTTCCGACGCCAATGTGTATGAGCTGTCAACTTCGTTTTGACAGTTGCGGCAGTCTCCCTCTCCGAAATGCATATACCTTCTCTAATTCTGCCATGGCCTCGAGCAAGGCGAAAAGTGAGATACACATAAATGCAGAGCGGGGCTCCAAAACAAAAGAAAAAAATACAAATTTTTATTTCTTTGATATGTATTGTCTTAACCCGATAAGGATGGCATCACTAAGTTGGATGCCGCAAAACTAACCGTATCACATAAAAATTAGTAAAAATAAAAATTAGGTAAAAATTAGCACATGTGTGCAAAAATTGTCCAGTCTTTAAGGCTTTAAGGAGATTGATAAAAAACAACAGTAGCCTGCTTGTGATTCTATAAACTTATATTCTTAATGAAGAAGTTAATGAGTTGAAAATAAGCATTTTCAACGATTATTGACTTTACAAACACAAAATTTTCAATGAAAATAAGTTAGTGGACAGACGTATTATAGTCTATAAATCTAGTGTGGAGTTAATTGCTCGCAGTTGTTTCACTTAACCCTATGTTTCTTGCTTGATTCAATTGCAAGACCATTTTTACAATGGAAACAAGCATACACCATCTATCTATTCCAAGTATAAGCTAGTAGCTACCTGCCATAAATTCATTATGTATTCCACTAACGAAGAAGACCACGAAATGAACGTTTTTCTAAATCAACGATCTCTTAAAATCCGTTCCATTGTAAAAACTGTAGAAGTTAAAGCAAAGAGCCCTTCAAATCATACATAATAATTGTAGGAGGAACAAACGTTGCAACAACAACAACAACAATAACAACAACTACCAGTCAATAAAACCAATAAAGAATCTTATTGCTTGCGCTTACAGAGAATTACAATAGATTTAGAGGATGACCTACCAGGTAGATTTAAATAATGCCTTACTTAGCCTTTACACAGCGTGAACAACAAGAACACGACCATTAAAAAATACCAAAGTGAACAAGGCAAATAGGCCGAAAATTAGAGAATAATTCGACAATGTGCGTGCGGCATGGGAAAAAGGAGGAGAGAAGATAAAATAAACTATTAGCCCGCCCGCCTCAAGATTTCTTGGAACATAGATTTTGGTCTTTGAAGTTTCGTTTTGAAGATTCCTACACAGGAAAAATAAAACAAAAACAAAAAGATTTTTAAAAAGATATGAAAGAAATTAAAAACATTTTAAACAGTACAAAATTATAAAATATAACATAATATAAAAAATGCAAATAATACATAAAATGAAGACAATGTAACTGAAACAATAAAAAATATACAAAATTTAAAGTTTTTTCTTAATGACCTAGTTATATAAAATCTTGTTGATTTTATATGATTTAAATAAAATCAACATAATAAATAACAAGGTCATTTAGAAAAAAAACGTTAATGCAATTAATTAAATTAATAATTAAATTAAATAAATAATTTTAATACAAATTTAAATCGTATAAAATCAACATAATAAATAACAAGGTCATTTAGAAAAAATTTTAATCAAATGGTAGAGCACGACCAAACATACACAAGCTGAAAATATATCAGCAAAAATCTAAAAATAACATCAGTAACCATGCTTTGTTAGTGGAAGACTTCCAGCAGACTGTTGGACTCCATAATAATAACAAGCATAAAGACTAAAGTAAAGCAAAAATACAACAACAAATGTACAAATATGAAATGGGAGAAAAACCGAGAAATTTACATTTAAAATCTCATCGCCTCTGCGGTGCAGTGCGCGCTTGCACGGGTATCACAAAGATTTCTGATGAAGCCTTTAGCATGGTCGAAATTGCAATAAAATCAGCTAGTGATCTTTTCCTTTTCATATTGAAAAAAACGTTGTTGTTGTTTCTTTGGAAAGATTCGTTAGAACAAGTAATTGTTCTAACTTTGACCTTAAGCTCAATAAATGATTTTAAACTATCAAACAACTAGAATTTGTATTTAAAGTCAAGTATGATTTGAACTATCAAACATTTAGAATTTGTATTTAAATCATATAAAATCAACATAATATAAAAAATTAAAATAATATATATACAAAAAAAAAAAAAACAAACTAGAAATTAAAATAAAAAATATGAAATCAATGCAAAAAATAAGAAATATAAAAAATAAGAAATGCAGAAAGTTAAAATAAAATCTTAAGAATATAAAAAAATTATTTTCAATAATAAAAGAAAAATGTTTGAATAAGTTCAAAAAAACTTAAAATAAAATTATTTAAAAAATTTAAAAAACAAAAAATACTAAAAAAAAACGGAAATACATAAAGTAATAACAAAAAATTTTTATTACCATGATTATTAAAAGTGTATATGTATGTATATTAAATTAAATTTTGATTTTTTTTCAGTGCAAAAGCAATTTTATGACCTGGCGGAGATGGATTTCAGTTGAATAGAGCAGGTAAATTTATTGCTCGCAACGAACTAGCATTATTACAAATAGCTACTGAGCTGATATTAAAGATCCACATGATTTAGTTGTAATTTGACTGCCTCGTAGTTAAAAGAAGATCAGTGCGTAAAGAGAGCATAGAGCAAAACAAAATAACTTTTCAATAAATGCTTGAATATATATTGCACTAAATCGCGAAATGAACTTAAGAGTGAGTAATGCTTTAAATAAAATACTCCATTCGGAGTGTGATAGTGTATTGATTTGTTACAAAAAGGAAATTTTTAACGAAAATATTGTAAAATTCGAGATTAAAATAGTTAATATAATGGAAGATTATTATTTTCCGAATCAAAACTAAAAAAGTTTGGAAATAATTTTTCAACATCATTTCCTTATCATTTTCAACATCATTTTCATTTTTGATTTAGAACAGATCAATTGAAGTTCAGAAAAGGTCAATTGGAATTTGAAAAAATTAATTTAAATTTAAAAAATATCAGGAAAGATCAATTCAAATTCAGAAAAGATCAATTCAAATTCAGAATTCCATTAGAAATTCAGATAACATCAATTGATATGAATAAATTTAATTTTAAATTCAAAAAATATCAATTCAAATTCACAAAACATAAATTGGAATGCCAAAAAAAAAAATGAAATTCATAAAAGATTGCTTGAATAACAAAATAAATCAAACGAATTCATAAAATATTACTTAAAATTCAGTATAGATCATTTGAATTTCGGAAACCATTTAAAATTCAGAAAAAAACAATTGAAATCCAGAAAACTTCAATTTAAATTCAGAAATTCCATTTTAAATACAGAAAAAATAAATTGAAATTAAGAATAGATTTGTTGAAATTGGGAAAAATTATTTAAAACTAAGAATTATATCTTAAATTCAAAATATATCAGCTGAAATTTAGAATAAATTAACTGATTTTCAGAAAAAAAATCACTAAAATTCAGAAGAGACCAATTAAAAATCAGAAAAAATATTTATGGCCACTTGCGTTCGATTTTTTTATCTGGCAATATATTTTAAAGGAAAATTTTAGTGAGAGAGAGAGAGAGAAAGAGAGAGAGAGGATCTAATTCATATGAAAATGTAATTGTCAGACTAGAAAACCCCAAGTGAGGTGATTGCGTGCGTTTTACAAAATGAGGCCATTATTATATAAAAATTTAAATTACCATTACCATAACCATTATTTTTTTTTTAATTTATTTATTTATAATTTTTGGAGAGAAATCCTTATGTGAATGTTTACAAGAATCTTATAAATACCACATAAGTCACGAATTATTTAATGAATTACTATATATACTATTACTAATTAATTTTGCCACATCAATCTATTGTCAAAACGTGTCTGGCCTTAGGACTAAATCTAATGCAATTTTTCCTGCCAGTGCGCAATGTTTTTATGATGTCTTTATCTTGTCGGAGACCTGGTAGAATGGAAATTTCTATAAAGAAAAATTCTTCGATGCAAATTTATACAGCGTTTATCGTAAGGACCATGATTCTAATGCTACTCGAAATTTTCGAGGTGGTGATGTTTTTAGTGAATCGAAACCTTGTCTCATCAAATATTGTTTTGTCGAATCCGGACACATTTTTTAATAAATTGGGAGTGTCTATCAGTGGAAAGTCGGCAGTGCTCATCATCTGCGTGTCATCACCTAGTAGCTCGTTCGAAATTTCTCAATCGCATATAAATAACATCTCTAATTTGGTGGATTCATATAAAGACAACAATCTGATGCTTGGTGATTTTAATCTACCAAAAGTATCCTGGTTGCAGAAACAAGCCGATGCTTATCTCTCTCTCCAACTAATGTTTCTAGTCATGTTGAATTATATCTCATTGATAATTTTATTGGGGGAATTGATAATTGCCAGTCATTTCTGTCGCTTGCTGGAGCCAGTTGGAAATTCCAAGCTTCGTCAGGTTGTCCTCTACTTGGCCTTTCCAATGAAGATGCGGTCGTCCTCTTCTGCGTTGACCGCCGCTGAGTACCGAATCGAATATTTTCTTCACTGGAGCATTGTCCTTCATGCGCTGAACATGACCTACCCAGTGAAGACGCTCGATTTTAATGCGCCCGACTATGTCGATGTCAGCGTGCAGCGCATACAGTTCATCATTCCACCGTATTCGGTACTTGCCATTGACGCAGATTGGTCCATAAATCACGAAGAATATTTCTCTCAAAGGCTCCTAAAGTCTTTTCATCTGAACTGCTCAGCGTCCAGATTTGTTATGCATAAAGAAGGACGGGCATGATGAGCGATTTATAGAGCGTGATTTTCGTGCGTTGAGAGAGGGCTCTGCTTCTCAATTGCCTACTGAGCCCAAAGTAGCACTTGGCAAGAGTTATTCTTAGTTTGCAATGCTGATGTCGTTGGTAGACGATAGACGAAGCCCTTCACAACTACGGTCCGTCAGCAAACCGCTCATTTTCTACATTAAAACGAATTAAAAACTATTTATGGGCAACTATGAATGAGGAGCGATTAAATGCACTCGCCTTATTAAATATTGAAGCAGATCTAGTACAAACACTAAATTATGAGGACGTAATAAATGATTTCGCACGAGCACATAATGAAAATCTTTATTTCTAATATTTTGTATAAATTACTATATGTGACCTTCTCCGAGAAAAGGGACCTAGTGTGTGAAAATGAAGTTTTGAGAAAAACGGATTTAAAGTTTCATAACGCATTTTTATCGACTTTCCCAAGTTCGTTTTGTACGTTTTTATGGGTTAAATTAATTTTTATCAGAAATCTAACTCATTTCATCTTATTCTATATCCTTTTAGGTACCAGAATCCACTCTTAAGTCCAAACCCGTTTTTTTACACACTAGGTTCCTTTTCTCGGAGAAGGTCACATATATGTAATTGTTTGTAAAAAATTAAAAATACAATTTTTATAATATTGTTCTGTTGTAAGAAGAAAAAATTTAATATGTTGGAGCCGGCGCTAATGTCGGGTCTAGGGCGGCAGAATGCCTAAATCCGCCACTGACTATTATATGAAAAATAATTAAACCTTTATAGCGCATTTCTTCACCGAGTATTAGCGCTAATCCGTGGATTAGACCAGTTCATGGTATTTAGTTTGTTTAGATTAGACCAGTTCATGGTATTTTGTTTGTACACATGAACTGGTCCAATCCACGGATTAGCGCTAATACTCGGTGAAGAAATCGGCCGATATTTTCACAAAACCAACTTCTATTTGTGTTTACAAAAGCAACTTAAGGCACCCAATTAAACTAGAGATTCAGAAAATATGGCCTCAAAATAAGAGTTATTGTTGAGGATCTATACTTATTTAAAAAATATTATTTACTTTACATTATTTGCTTTTACTTATAATTCCTATTATTGTAAATATTTCCAGCTCTTCTTTGTGATCGTTTTGTTGAAATTCGTTTCTGCTAACTATGGTGGTGGATTTAGGCCCAAATTCCTTGGACTGGATAGCGCGATCATTGTGGATACGGATAAAAGTTTAACGGTACCATCACAGAAGCTGCGACCACAAAATCGCAACCCTCAATACTTTCGTCGTCTACATTATCCTTTTTATCAAATAATTCCAAGAGGTCAACAACAACTGCCAAAGACTACACAAGCTCCTGTATCCATATCAAGAACATCCACTACAGCGGCCACTGTCCATACAAAAGATGAGTTTCCAGCCGATCTGCTCTATATAGCACAAAATAAGCTGGGCATCAAGAGCTTAGAAGAGGTACCAAGCATCAGTGAATTGGGTGATTTGCTGGGTACGCAGAACGATGAGGAAACAATCAAATATATACGTGAGCTAACAGCCACAGAGGAGGGCATCCAGTTGGTTAAGGCTTATATTGAATCAACCGACTATACGGATAGCACTGGAACTGGTTCCAGTAGCACCAGCACCAGCGCCGTGACAACTGTTCCCATTGATTTAACAACGGACAACTTGACACAGACAAGTTTTTTCAAACGCATGTCTGACTATTTGAATTTCTTTGATTTGTTTGCCACAACCGCCACAACGAATAGGGAGGATGAAAACAACTCCTTGCAAAAACTCGATCGTTTCACTTCTGAAGGTAAACATCAGCAAGCAGTTGCAGCTAATAATATGGTCAGTTTTAAAACAAGTACGGCTAACAAGCCTCTGCTAGTGCGCAATCCTTTGCCTTATCATTATCCCATACCAATACGTCCTATGGTCATATATAAACCTAGAGGTGCTGCTGTGCATGCGCAACATAATCCTCTGCAATCTGTGGTACACTTAAATACGCCTAAAATGCTAGTGCCTACGGTACAGATTACAAACAAACCTACGAATCTTTCAACGCAGAAAACTGCAATGTTAAAACAGCAGCAGCAACAACAACAATTGAACGATTTAGCCGCCAGAGTTAGCAAATTTCCATTGACACATAATCGCAATGCACTCATAGATGCTCAATATGTGGCCGCCATTGAGAAAGCATTTGCCGAGGATGAGGACTTGAAAAAAATTTTAGGCTCAACGGAAACATTAAAATAAGAATAAAATTTGATTTACTTAAATGATTGTAAAATTAATTAATGATATGTACCTAAAATTAAAATTAGTTCAAAATAAATCTATTAATCAAATGTTTAGAAAAACTTTCTAAATGTTTTACACTTTTTTGTTTACACTCATAAATATTGACGGTTGATGAACAAATTTGCATTTTAAATTTCCAAAATGTTCTTGGACTTTATCTTAAAAATAAAAACTTCCGATTCCCCGGAAAACATTTTTCATAATCGGGCTGATTACATATCGTCGTTGCGCGTGCAATACCGCGTACACTACAAAAAGGCCAAAATTAATTTAATTTTAGTTTTGATCATTCATAATTGATTCATTGATTTAGATTTTTCATTAAATGCTTATTTGAGAAGAAAGCAAATATCTCATTTCAATAAATGTTTAGTTCAGTTAAAAATGCATTCAATAGTTTTAAAATAAAATCGGGTTTTCTGCACTCCTATACAATTTTACTATCACCTTATGTGTGCATGTACAAGTGGCGGATACGCGGTATTGCACGCGCAACGGCAATAAAAATTTTCGCCGAATGTTAAAAATTATTTTTAAATAACTGGATAAATGGAATTTATCTGAATTTAAAATTAAATTTCTGAACTTTCAGGTGGGATGACACAGCGTCCACGGACATAAAGTCAATGGACATTATATCCGCTTCAAACGGAACCTTCGCAAACAGCCATGTCAAAAACAAAACGGACAGAGGGTCCATGGACATTGGACACAATTGTTATATAAAGTACAATGTTGAATGGCATTTAATTTGCAAAATTTCTTTCTAAAATAAATATCTTGAACTCTACACTGCGAAAAAACATTCTTTAAAATTAAACAAAAAATTTTAAAATAGAAATTTAACTCATTTACTTTTCTGCAAAACAAAATATAAAACAAGCGTGTTTAATTTTCAATTATAAACTCATTTCTGTTTTTTATGTACTTTTCTCTTATTAATCCAATAACAAGAAATACGTCGCTATCAGAGATTGAATTAAAAAGAATCATTGAAAATTATTGCAAGACAACTGAGCATCAACTCGGAGATCAGACAACTTGGAGATCGTTTCAATATTGAATATTTTTGAATAGTCTTACAAATATTGAACATAAAATAAAATAAAAACTAATTATTTTGATATTTAAAATATTTCAAGCCGAAATAAAACGCAAACTTCATCAAATGAAGTAAAAAAATTTGTTATTCTGGGGGTCCCAGGTGTCGCTGATCACGACTGAATCGGACTTCGAAAGCTCAAAAAAGTTAAAAAATGGCATTGAAAAAATGACGGTTTAATTTATTTGTTTTTAATTTAACAATATTTTTAAATTATGTTTTAAAATATTTGTTTTAAGTATTAAAGTTTTTGCATTAAATTTTTTGTTTAAATAAATGTGTTTAAACTTAAAATTTTTATAATGTAAGTATATTTAAAAACATTGTTTTGAAAACAAACACTTTTGTTTTAAATTAAACTTTAAAAACGTGAGTTTCACTTAAATAAAATTGTTTCAAGCTCTATTTCAAAAACAAATTTGTTTAATATGAACACAATTTCACTTAATTTTAACACAAATTGCCCACTCCCACATAGTACGCACTCGCAGCCCGATTCTAAATAAGTAATTTTTCTCGGGGAATCGGAAAAGAGCGTTTTAAATTTTAAGATAGTAGATAAAGATATCACATTTTTCCAACGCCTTCTTTTCAGCTCCATCCGTGCGCCTCTATAAGTAAATCTCTCATTTTACCTTGAAAAGCATTTAACACCTATTCGTAACATTCAAATAATATTGCTTTTTTAACGTATCAAATACGAAACTTAATTTCAAACGTTTATTTTAATAGTTTTATAATTATTTACCTCTAATTTAACTCTAATTGCAAAAAAAAATTTATGCTTTAATACAGTACAAATTTAAAGCATTGATTTTTCTCTTCAATTAGTTTAAAAATTTTACATATGATTACATCTATCAGTTTATGTAAAAAGAAAAACAAAAAGCATTAAAATTCGAAAAGTTTTGAGTTTAAGTGAATATAAAATAAACGAACTTTTCATTATTGACATGAAAATGGAACTAAATAAAATTGCATTGCACACCGTTCATTTGAAAACCAAGACAAGCTAGGCGGTGGCATTTAATCACCATATTTTTTTTTCATATATTCTTAAGAAGATGGTCGAATCTGAAATGTTTTCGTAGTTAACTTGGGATAAAGTTAAAGTATTTACTTATGCAAGAGTCGAGACTCACGACTTGGAGACACCAACGAGCGCGGGTCGTATACAACGATCGTGTAGTTTGTAGCCCAATTTAGTGACTGCGATAACAGTATTGGGCGGGACATTGGGATCATCCTGAAATTACAAATAAGTTTACATTCAAGCGCTTGCAAAAATTATTTAAGAGATACTAAAAAAGTTACCAAAACTATTGTGTTATAAAGCGAGCAACATCAAGAAAAAGTCTTTATAAGAACTAATGCCATATGGTAATTTCAATGCCATTAACAAAATTTATAAAAAAGTAATAAATTCCACGAAAAGTTAATGATGGCATATTTTAATTACAATATTGTTTTTAATAATTCTAAAAAAATAATATTTTTTAGAATTATATATAAGCTTAATGCCAATTAAGTTCATGAAGCAACAGGTTGCAACAACAATTCCACGTTTTTGACATAAGTAAAAATTTTACGCTAATCTTTCATTTGCTAGCTTACATAACCAACGTCCACGTTGTGACAATTTTTTAGCCTAATACGTACCCTCTGGAATAAAGCCTCATGATAGTTAGGATCGAATTTTTCGTTTAAAGGATCCATGGGCTCTAAGCCGTGTCGCTTGAATACTTGCACCATCGATGCTTTGGTCATGGTTAAGCCATCGTAAAGATTTTTTAAATGCGGATTACTATCATTGAGCTAAAGCAGCAATAGAATAAAAAAACAGCAGCAATGAGCAAGCATTGTCCAAATATTTGAAGTAAATAAGTTTTTAACCTGATCCCTGGGCACAGCTTGTGTTGCGTGTCCAAGTATGTCAGCCACTTCAAGCAGATCCTTGCAAAACGATTGAATGCCAAAAATCTTTGCATCTTGAATTTGTTTGGTCAAACGCACACGTAGATTCTCGCTGTCTGCCAAAGCGCGTTTGTATTTGTCCATTATTTCATCCTGTTTATCTTTTACCGACTCCAGTTCTTTGGTTATCGCTTCTATTTGCTGTGCTAGTTTTTTCTCATTGGTGCTGGCGTTCTCAAAGCCGGCTTCCGTCTCATTAGGCTGTGATGTTGCTGCAGCTTCCTTCTCATTAGCCATGCAGCGTTTGACGAGGTAGGGTGTTACATTAAGCTGGCTGAAGTGGCAGAAAAACAAAGGAATCATAAGATTTCATGTTGTAATGAAATGATGAAATGCAAAAAAAAAAAGTAGTTGCTAACGTCATTACGTCAGAGTCTATTGGCCATTTATCGGCAGCGCCAATTTCACTGTGGCTGCTGGTGCAATTTACCTTGTTTTGAGTGCATCTTGAGGAGCAACGCGATGTATTAAATGAAGCAATCGGGTTTGTGCAAATATAGTTTTAATAGCTCCCGACATTTTACAAATTTATTTTACGAAAATTTCTCAAATAATTCGTTTCGCTCTTAATTGACAGATAGCAAGAGCACGCGATTTTTTCTATAAATGTTGTCTTTAGCTACAGCAGCGACACCTGTTTTTTGTTTAACGCAGCCAAACCTTACAAATGTTGCAAGCAACTCACATAAGCCGCTTAAGATGATATTTATTAAAAAAAAATAAAGTACTGAAGCTAAATTCAAAATTGAAATTAGTTGTCAGCAAAGAAATCTACCAAAATGAACAAGTAGACCATGGCCATGGCAGAAGAATAACAGGGCGTCTCGACTTTCAATCTGTCAAAAAACATAAATTGCCAATGGAGATCGCTTAGACCCCTTTGTCTCATGTTACGGTGGCGGTCATGGGCTCATCATGGTCATGCATTGTTGTTGTTTCAATGTAAATTAAAAATTTGAGAGCGAGAGCAAGAGAGTAAATTTTCACCACCACGGTCACCAAATGATTCGACAAAAATATGAAATCATGGGATGAAAACAGTGTTGCGTTGTGGAATTATTCACAACATTTGTGTTTAGGCACGAAAAAAGTACACTTTTAGTACGAAATGTATGAAAGCAGTAATGAAACATGCTTAATAGCAACACTCATCGGTTGAAAAAATACTAAAAGTAGCAAATAGTGTACTGGTGCTTAGGCATCATATGACCACCAGCATAACATACTTTCGTCATACAGCTCATCAAACGAAAAAAGAGAGTAAAAAGTGTCATGACCAGGGATCATATGACAACCACCGTAACATTATCCTTTCAGATTGTTCAAGAATTGAATTAAATTTTCATAGTTTGTAGGCAATTCACCGCAAATCGGAAGCGACGAAAGGGAGAAAAAGTTGACGGTACCGGTGTCTCTGTACCATGTAGGATAGAGGTATATGCAGCGCTAGCTGTGCTCTCTTTCCATACTGCCATGTCTGTCAAATTTAGCTGTGTAGCGAATGGAAACAAAAGGAAATAAATAAAAACTTTTACTTCGTTTTGACATTTCCGGCAGTGAGTGTATTCATCTGGTGCATCTACCTGTATTCTTCTACCATGCTCTGTACCGTCAATTTTTTGTGTTCCTTTTGTTCTTTTCTAATTTTTTTCATATTGCTTCATTTCCTTTTTTGTGTATCGGCGTGCGTTTGTTGTACTGAAACTTGAATTTATTTTATTATTATTATTTTATTGAATTATTAATTTGTTAATTAATTGTTAATTATTGTTAATAATTAATTGTTAATTAATTGTTATGTTAAATTACTTTCGATATTTATTTATAATAAGCATATTTCCATCGCTTATGAATAATAATTAATATTTTACGAACAATTTTAAGCTGTTGATGCAATCGCTTTTGTTTTTAAGAAAGCAAGCATATATGGATGACATGCAATTGAATTCAATTCTTGACAAATGTGAAAGCTTTCGTCAAGTCCAAAAGACAACGTAAAAAAAATTTAATGCAATTCTTGACCAATGTGAAAGGAGACTTGCAAGCAATAATTCTTTGCTTTCCATCTGCCAAATTCTATTGTAAGCAATGGCAATATGGCAAGGGTGGGTTTTCTCATGTTATGAAATCAACATATAATTTTATCTTCTATGATTTAAATACAAATTCCAAATGTTTAAGAGTTTAAATCATACTTGATTTTCGTTTATTGAGCTTTAAGTCAGGGGCCGAATTGCAGCATCCGTGATCGAACGGAATCTGTTGACTTTTGTTAGTTTCGTATGACAGCTGCCGTAAACGAGTAAAATATATCGATTTTTTATCATTTCTAAGTATGAACGAGAAATTTGTGACGAATTTCGGGATTATTACTACGTTTCCATGGCGAGTTGAGTCTGAGTTGAGTTTTCGTCAAGTTGACAAAATGGTGTTTCAAGCTCAAAAGTGTTTCCATGTACAACATCGAGTCGAGTTGCAATCGTCAATTTTTTGTAGGTTTTTCCACTTGTGCTCAATCTGCACAGTATTTTTATTTACGATGTCCCTTTTCTTAAACTCACTTTCGACAATTTTATATATTTCACTTCTTCTAATTTTTTCCATCCATTATATCAAGAATTTTCTTTTCTTTAAATATTTCAATCAACAGCAAAGTTTCTGCAGCACTCCAAAAAACTCTTCCACTCGCCATTTTTTCTTATGATAAATGAACTTATTCGCTTTGACAGATAGAATCAGCTAATTCTAACAAGTTTCGTGGAGTTTTGTGAATTTAACGAAGTTCAACTCAACTCGCGTTTCCATGGGGAGTTACTCCCTAGTAATCCCGACTCAACTCGCCATGGAAACGTAGTATATGTCTTCCGTGAACGAGCATATGTTCGATGTAGTTTTTCGAAATTTCATTCGATTGGAAAATTGTAGACGAGTGGGACTATTTGCTTTGCATATACAAAAATTTAAGTTATTTTTACATTTAAAATATTAATAATTATTAAAGTATATGTTATTTATAGAACAAATGTTAATAAAATAAACACCACTCAGTAAATTTATCTAGCGGAATTCCTGTCGAGCCCCTCGACTTGACAACGACGGCTGTTAATTTATATGAGCATTTGACAAGAAACCTTAGCGCCGCCAGCCCACCAAAAAAAGATTTATTGTATAAGCACCTTATTAAATAGTCTGTGATTCTATGTACTCTACAATTTGTTTTTACATGTAGGAGAGAAAAATATTCTTTGTACATCAAATTTTAGTGATGTTTTAATTTTTTTTATGAAAAAAGACAATAAAATAAATTTTGTTAAGAATTAAACAAATTTTTTATTTTCTTTCGAAAACAATATAGATTCTTTGACTGGAGTGAAGTCAAAATACCCCACAGCTTTATTTTAGTATATTCCAAGTTTTAAATGTATTATTGTATTGCATTAAGTTTTCAGTGTTTTTAAAACTAAAATTCAAACATCAAGTGTATAATTAAGATTAAAATTTATTTTCGTGGAATAAGTTTAATAACTTTTGTGGAATTTGAAGAGATTTTAAAGTTTTTATAAAAACGCTTTGTATAGCAGGTAGGCGTGGTTTTATTCGATTTTTACAAATTTCATACACAGATTGTCTATTAAAGTTTAAGCTTATGTGCTTTATTTGAATTCATAATTAATTTTTGTGTTAAGATTTTAAAATTTTGTTGAAGTCACTTTGTATGGGAGGTACCTCGTTTTAATCCGATTTGGCTTATTTTCTCTATTTTTGAATAAAAAGGTTATATATTGAATTCCGTTACGATAGCTCTTGAAATGGGCTGTTTTTGTGATTGCAGACAGACATGTCGAAATTGACTCAGGTGATGCTGATCAAGAATATATACTTTTCTATAAATGCCACGCCTTCTTATTGGCGTTACGGAGTGACAAAGTTAATATCCTCCTTACGAATTATACGTGGTGCTATAAAAATACAATGGAATAATAAGTATGGATTAACACACAATTATATATACAAAATATTAAAGTTCATTAAGACCGAAATTATAAAAATAAGTAGTTTGAAAATATCAATGACTGCAAATAACGATTATTGCTATCAACTAATAGTTTTGTAACAATTATTTTGTGATCAATATTTGTCGAGCAGACATAAAACTTAGTTTTGATCAATATTTTTTTTATCAGATATTCATTTAAACTAGATGAAATTCATTTAAACTAGTAAGAAATTATTTTCGACTGGGCCGAGGTTAAAACCCCCAGTCGAAATTATATATAAAAATGCTATACGTCATAGTTTTAACGAAAACGTTCGTTCTTTTGATTTCACAACTATTTCTACTTTTACAAATAATAATAGAAATAATAATAGGTTTAATTTGGTAAATATATTTTATTTTTCTGTAAAAACATACATATCTTGGTGTTCTTAATATAAATTACATTTATTTAATTGTATTAGTGTTTGCCTCCTTATTAGTGTTTCAAACGGAGTGACAAAGTTAATTTTCCCTTATGAAGAAGGCGTGGGTGTATAAAATAATTACTGTCAACTATTGTTACAATAATGTTTTATAATATATAAAAACGATTTTTGAGTGAAGTTAATATCGATCTAAATTTAAATCAAATTAATATGGGGTTTCTCTGCAAAAAAACGAAAAAAAAACATTAATTACCTCCAAATATTTCATATTTACATACCTTCTAGATATCGTCATTTGAAATCAAAAAAGCTGTAAGAAATAACAATTAAAAATTGAACTGAAACTGAACTGAAATTGAAATTAACTTTCTAAATAGGAAAATTCTTTAAAGGATTTCAACATTTTTGTGATAGCTTTTGCTTAGAAACAGATATTGGGGTAATTTTTCACACAAATTATTTTTTAGGCTTGACACATTTTGGAAAACACTAATTTCGCCAAAAACCAAACAAAACTTTTTTTACTTGATTTTATTTCTACAACAAAAATTATGTTTGAGTCATTTTTTGAGTAAAAAAATCAATATTTTGGACCATTTTTGAAAATATATACACTTATCTAACGGTACAGTTCAAACTATTTTTGTGGAGTGATTTTATTGAACTTTTAAATAAAAAATTTAATCGAAATATAATTATAAACAGCAGAATTATTTGCATCAAATTCAAAACTTTGATTTTCGTGTCGTTTTTTTCTCATTCTTAAGTAACGATGTCTTAAGTAAGGAACAAACGAACAAACAAACGAAGAGATATTGTACGAATATTTAAATTATATTAAATAATGTAAAATTAATCAAAACTTGCATATCATAGTTTGCATTTAATTAAACCCATTCAATAAAAACAGTTTTTATAATATAACAAATTCCATTAAAACGAGCTTTTCCTACACTTAACCGAAGAACATGCACATTAAATCTGGCCTACTAACAATAGAAGAATGAGCTACAGCTCTAATGGTGAAGCTTATTCCAAAACTTGTCCAAAAGCCCTGACAGCTAGTGTTCCTGTACTTTTTTTTTATTTAAAAAATTTATTATAATTATTGTAATTACTATAAAAAATAAAATAAGAAATCCCATGAAATGCCAATACCAACAAAATATGTGCAAAGAACTCAAAATTTCTATTTATTTATTTACTAAAAAAAATTTTCTGCACAATTATTTTCTATTAAATCATTTAAAATCATTTAAAATTAATGAAAACTTGCATATCATAATTTCCATAAAGTTAAATCACATTATATATAAAAAGTTCTAATAATACAGCAAATGAGAACTTGTGTTTGCTATTGAAACTCAAAAATACAGACTTGTACTTAGAGTAGAACGTGTTTCTACTCTACTCGTCAGGTCGGACTTTGATCGTACTTTACCCCTTCGTCGATAATTATCGAGTAAAGTACGATCAACGGTTGAGGTCGAATTGCGAATTGCAGCATAAGAACTCGTTGTTCCTACTCGAGCTGTCAACGCGGTATCGACCGAACGGAATAGTGTGAATCAGCTATTGGATGGTGTGAATAAAAACTGTGTGCGAGTGTTCATTGGTGAGTAAAATCTACTTTTGTTAAAGCGGGATTAACTGATCACCTTCAGCAAGTTTTCTGCAAAAATTTAAATTATTTTAATCAAGTCAAAGAGCGTGCAGGAAGTTATTGTTACTCTCTCATTGAGTGTGGAGAGAAATTTCATATAAAAAAAAACTTGCAAAACTTGCTGAAGGTTGTCAGTGAAGGGCTTTTTTCTCACAAGCGGCGATGGGTAGTTGTCAAAATTAGCTGTTCATGCAATTAAACAAAGAATTGTGAAAAAATAAGCAACGACTTAAAAATTACCAGTCAATCGCAGCAAACTAAAAATATTCAAATAAACTTCGTGAACAAATTTAATGAATCAAAGAAAAGTTAAAAATATGCACATGGCTAGTCAACAGCAGCAAACTACAACTTCTTTAGCTGTTTTTGACAACTATCAATTGCCAAAAAACTGTCACGGCTACTTTGTCAAATAATTATACCATGAATCCGCCTTAAGCTTAACGAAAATGCTCCACTCAATTTTTTTGACATTTGAGAGAGCTCTCAACTTTGGTGTGAATAAAGTTCAAATTTGAAATCTCTGTTTGAGTGAGTACTCAAGAAAAGTTTAGGGATCTATTCGTTCACAAACGTGGAGTCAGAAATGTTTAATGAAAGTGCGGTGTAGGAATTTCTCAAAAATAATGCAGAAAAATAAAAGAAACTGTAAGTGATGTAATTAAGTAGTTAAGTGATCTTAGGAATATTTTCATCCTTTCAACTTTTGGAGTTGCCCCACAACGACTTTCTGTAGCACTATAGGAAATTTAACGGATTTGCTGTCCAAAAGTCAAAAAGTATAAATGCTCTTTTAAAACTGTTTTGTTTACTATTTGATAGAGAATTCATCGAAATGCATCTATGTGCACTTTATTGTTAGCAAATGAGTTGGCTAATGAGCTTTGAAAGTAGCGTTACTCGAGTAAATTGACAAAATTTGAAACACAAATTTTTTCTAAGCTTAAGTTTGAAGTGTTTTATATAGTGAAATCTGGGGATGGCGTTATAATTTTTAATTAAATCGGCCAAATAATTCTCTGTGTACAGAGTAACATCACATCTCAAAAAAAAATTAAATATTTTATGAATCAAAAAAATATGGATAATAGTGTAAGTAAATAATAGGTAAGTAGTACTACATTTTGGTAAAATCAAAAGCATTATAAACTTTGGGTAAGCATTCAATACTTTGGTTAGGTTCATTTAACCTACAGTAAGTCTAAATATCAAAATTATAAAATTATTGAACTTTGCTGTTAATATTATGATGCACTTTTTTAGAAAATTAATGTTTTCTTAGATCAAAATCAATTAATGTTAGATTTGGATCAAAGAGCGTCTTAAATACTTTTATGACAATTTTACAAGAAAAAACCATCTTTCACAATTCAAAGACTGTAAAAGAACACCCGACTCCTTAAAAAAACATGCAGAATGGCTCACAGTTTATTTCGAAATACCGAAAAAGGCAAGAAACAAATTTAAAACTAATAAGTATCTTCTTTTAAATTAATGTTACTTATTATATAGAATAAAACAGTGGTATTCACTATGTAGGGCAACTAGTGTGGCCGATGAGCTGAATAGCAGAACAAATTGTGAACACACTTTTTAACAATATGCCATCTCTGCTAAAGAGCTACCAAAACAGCTGTTTGTTGTTTACTAAAACAAAAATCAGTTCCGAAGAAAAGTGCTCATATAGTAAAAATGCCACGGAAAAGTGGAAAAAAATAAATTTTGGAAATTTTGGAGCTAACAGAATTATGTGGATTGACGGTAGCTAGAATAATATAAAGTAGCAACGCAATTAATTTAACTGGAAATAAAACATTGCAGTAATGAAAAGCAGTGACGATGAGGACATCAGGCACAGAGTTAGATTTTACTGTTGTACATTGCTACTCAAATCTACTCAAAGGTTTGTGTGTAGCAAAAGAGCTAACGTGTAGCTAATTTACATCATATGTATTTTGTTGTTGTTTAGAAGTAATCTGCTATTTTAGCCATCTACCACACCAGTTGCCCTACATAGTGAATACCACAAATTTTTTACACATTTTATTAGGCAATTCACAACGTGTCGTATTGTATTTTATTGTTCTATTTTTTACGACTGTTGTATCAACACTGCTGTTGTTTCACATGCAAAATTGAGATAGGACAAATACAACCCTGCGAGCTATGTTTATTGAGAGTGCTTTTATTGGTCAGTTCACACCATAGAAATAAAAGATAAGGAAATGCATGGTGTAAGAAAACCAGGTGTTAGTGAGTTTTTGACAACACCATGAATTTCTTTACTTCTGTCAAAAAATTGCGAGCGAAAGAGCGGAACTGTTGACTGTTGTCAAATTGTGTTATTTGTTTGAGTTGCTAGATGATGTGCTATAGTTTTTTTTGCGAGAATTAAGTATTAATAAATATTTACTGCAATTATTTGTGCCGTGTTGTGTTGACAAAAAGTTATTGCAGTTGTCTTCGCCGATTTGCCAAGTTAGTTATTGAATGTTTTGGCTATTTTATTAGAAACGTGCGCTGGAAGGTGTCGCCGACATGAAGCTTTGGCCAGCATGCAAATTTTCTTGCATTCACATCGTTGTTTTTTTCTTTGCATAACGCACAGCGTCTCATATATTTTTTATTGTTTTCCATATCACTTTATTCTCACTTTAATCTCAGTAAAAATCTTATAAACTTGCAGAAAGACACGAATTTAACAAAATTTGTTTTCATTGCAATTCACCATCAGCTGTTTTTGACAAGAGCGGGGAAACATAATTTTATCATTTTGAGAGAGAAGTGTCAAACTCACTAACACCTCTATTTCTTACACCATGAGGAAATGGTGTTCTACTCACACACACTATACGTGTGTAGAAGGATTTTTCGCCAATTGAGGAAGCGAGATAGAGCTTCATTTTTTGACATAGGCCCTAGCGAGGCGAAAAAAAATTGCTGCCCGCTATTTGTGAGCAAGAGCTTCTGTCAAAACACAAGTTCTGCTGCATGAGCGCATTCATTCTTTAGGGTGGCAAATATGAGGGCCTTAATTTTTTTTCCTATGATAAACTTTAATAGTTATTTATCTTTTACCGATTAATTTGAATACTTGACATGAAATTAAAATGGATTAGCGCCCTTGGAAGCTATATTTAGATACTTTTATGTAAAAGAAACTAATGAAAAGCCGACAGTTCGGAAAAACTACACAAAACTATTTCTTTTAAGAATTATTAATAAATCACTAAAAGTAGTTTTCATTTTACTAATGATTTTCTCTGTAAAAAAATCGGTAACGCACCACATTGTATAATGGTGCTATATAAAAATTACTTAGTAAACATACATCTAAAGAATGAAAAATAGTTTACGCCTTTCTTTACTACATAATTGAATGCAGCCCCGTTGGAATGTTTTTGTGTTTGTGTCAACTTCATTGTGTTTGTAAAAAACTTCAATTCACATCAACTACACCGCATCCTTATATTTTCCCAGCAAACCAAAGTTTCCGAATTTGTCTGAATTCCCATTAGTTCGTGACTATTTCGAGAATTCTTAACGAATTCGTAACTATTTCGCAATAGTAATTTCGGAAAATTTTCGAATAATTCGAAAGAGTTCCGATATCAAATTTTCAAATTTAAATTGTGAGGTGTTTTAAATATTTCTAGTTGAAAAAAAATTGGTCACCCATGAGCCTAGCGGCATTTTAAATAATTTTCCATTCGTAAAATAATTTAGTTTTAAACAACTTTTCGCATGCAATGAAATGAGTTCGCATGCAATGAAATGTTGTAAGTGGAGACAGTGTGTTAAGCGCTCTTAAGATTCACTTTATTAGGTTTATTCACGATTCACTGCACTTGCCTGTGCAGTTGAGGACTGGAGGACTTTCGCAGTTGTGCAGTTGGGTTTTCGTGAACACACCACTATCACTTTTTTCAAAGCAGTCAAAATTTTCAATGTGCACAAGTATACATTTGCTTCAGTCCTCAACTGCACTGGCAAGTGCACTGAATCGTGAATACCCTATTAAAATTTACCAGCTGCGACGATTACCCGAAACATTTTCAAATTTAATTTTTTTTTTATGTAATTCAAACATTTTTTCTCAACAAATATTCTTTTATGGCGTTTTCTTTTCTCGCCAAAAAGTTCTGCCATCTGAGAGCGCAGAATTTTTTAAATACCTGAACTCAAAAAATGTTGACCTGTTCTTAGTCGAGAAAAGAACCTAAAAAAGCAACTTATTTTTTAATGTTGTGTTGGCTGCCCTGCTATATCGAGAAACATCAAATAAATTGCAGAAATCTTCCGTGAAATAGCAATCCAGGAATTCATTTTTAATAAAACAAACCACTGATGTGGCTATTTCGTTAATATCAGTCATTTTATGTTTACTTATAAAAAAATTTGTAAAGAAAAAGCTCACTCTTTAATAAATGGTCAATACAATGGTCAATATTTTCCTAGCAGAACAATATTTGAGGGCAGAACTCTGAAACCGTTGATCTTGAGAGTGCAAAAATTCTGTATTTTTTATACTTTTCAAGTCAAAATTTTTGAGAAAAGAACACGATTTAATTTTAGAGGCCAACATTTTTTTTTGTGAAAAGAACACAAAAAGTGCAGAATTCTCAAAAAAGGCAAAAAAATGCAGAATTTTTTCGAGAAAAGAAAACGCATTTAGCCCCCAAGTTTTGCTCTTTTCAAATAAGAATCCTAAAATTTCCCAATATTTTTCTTTGTGTAAAATTAATAACACCAGCAAGATTTTGAAACCCATTTTTTTCAGTTTTGGAGGCCTGTAACTCATTAACCAATTGCGAGCGGCCTGAAATTTATCAAACTTGGATTTAGGAGCTTAAAATCCATATAATCCGCAAAAATTAAGAATTAGAGTTGTCGCTATTCTTAAAATGTTCCACACATGGACATCAACTGACTTATTTCTTTTTTCAACATGCATCAATTCTAGCAGTCATCAATTCAAGTTACTAAAATCGAGTTTGGAATCATACATATTATATGAATTATTTAAAAAATAAATTTTTTTTAATTCAAAACGTATAAATATCTTAATATATAATATCGTGTCCAATATCTCTCAAACTGTTCAGCCTGAAAGTATGCACATCTTTATACATAAAAGGCAAGCACGTGCTACGCACACAGTATTTCTCCAATTTTTTTAAGTAAAGTAACTTTACAAGACACACTGTTTTCAAAAATGTTCTGCCTGAAAATATGCACAGAAAATATACTTGATACTTATCAGTGACAATATTGGGTTTTACAATAATACGTTTTTGATCTAACTACATCTTTTTTTCATCCTTTTATAAAAAATTTATGACGAATTTAATGAAATTCTTTTGATTCGATTTGAGTCGATTGTACCAAAAAATATCATTGTATCAGCCGTTAAACGACACCTGAGTATGTACATATATGATGGTTGAAAGGCCAGTTTGTTAAGTTGTGTATGAATATGATTGTTACCAAACTCGACTTTCTTGTTATGTCTGCCCCAACAAAAAAAAAATTCCCTAAAAAAGAACCGTCCTGTACATATTAAAAAATTTCTTTAAAAACCTAACCTTAAATATGGCTATGCTGCACAGTGTCAAGTCAAGGAGGAAATATGATGACTTTTTGGTCACCATTTTGTCTCCGCTATTTTGAATTTTTAGTTTTTGATACAAAATTTGAAATCGACAATCCCGAAAAACATCCTATGCTATTTTTAGTGTTCGAAAAGTGTACTAGATGCAATAGATTTCATATCATAGACAAGATGAGATTCTTCCAAAATGTTACTATTAAAATCATCACATATGTCAGAGTATGAAAGTGATAAAGCCTCAACTCTATTAATAAAAACGTCGGTGTCTACATTGTGTTTAGGTCTAGAAGCTGTACCTATAAGAAGCTTACTTAGAGCGTATGCTACTTCAAGAAAAAGATACTCCACTTTGTTAGAAGGACTTGATCTACAAACAAGCTTACATGAAATACCCTCCCTTATAAATATAGAGACATCACCACCATGGCTTTCTGTTCCGCTCGAAATATAAGGGGTATTCACGAGTTGATGCGAAACACAGTTGCGACGATTCGAAAATGCATGATTGATAACTTTCGCATCATTCCAACAACAAACACATTGGAAGCAATTTTGCAACATTTCTTGAATTATGCACTGCTCAAACCAATTGCGAGAACGCACAAGCAGTGATGCTAAACAGATGATTCGTGTTTTGGTTGTTTTCGAACGTAAAACTGGGTAAAACTTTAAAAAGGTTAAGTTTGTACGTCGATTTTAATTACTTTTTATGATTTTAAAATAAGGTGGCAATATATTTACTGTTCATTCGACATTTAATTTTATTGCATAATTAAGTTGCAATATTGATGTTCACACGTAAGTGCGCAAACTATCTTGCATTTTCCCACTCTTGCAATTCGCAACAACCCGTGAATACCCCTATAGTATAGTTATTTTGCCCACTAAAAACAAGTCAAAGGGACATTCCACGTTTGAAACAAAAATAAAAAAGGACTAAATTTAAAACATTTATTAAGAAAAGACTATAATACATAGAGACTTGAAATTATGTAAATAATACAAAAAAATATTCTAAAAATTTTAAATTTTTTTATTTTTTATGCATCTTCTTCTTGCTAGGTAGCGTCGAGTCAAGATTTCTCGAGTTGTACGCATCTGATTTGATCGTGGTTCTTTTTTAATTTTTAAAATAAAGGTCTGATAGAGTTTCGATTACTAACTCTAAATATTGTAGTAATTCTTAAATATCCAGATTAGAGCCATGATAATGGAGGAAAAATAGCTATGGAAAAAATTTAAATTCTCTGAGTATAATTTTTTATCAATATTGTTTAATTTAATAACAATGAAATCGCTTGAAATTTCATAAAAATTAATATAATGACTTAAACTTTGGCTAAATTTTCCCTCCACCTTGCTGCCAAACCACAACCTTCTAACCCTACATTCTCAAAAATGGGCCTTTCAATTTTGAAAGCACCTTATATATTTTATAAGACACATGTTCTTGAAACTATTTGATTATATATAAAATCTGTTGCACTCTTTTGTTATAGAACTAGACAAAAACATATATTTAAAACTAAATCACTTTCCATTTCGTATTAATAGCTAAGGCTAGTCAATGCCATAAATTTGAATACAGATCTTGAAATAAAAGCGTTTAGCTCAAATTATATGTTATGCATACAATATTAATTAACCTTAATCGGTCACATGGGATAAAATTCACCCAGCCTTTTTAACCTGAATGTCATGTTAATCAATTAAATTCAAGAAAATTAAAGTTCTATCGTTATTTACATGCTATTTAACCTTTGACTATAGACTCTGTCATGCATGGGCGTCGCCAGGATTTGTTCTAGGGAGGGGCAAAGGCATAAAGGACTCTGGAATGCACATAAAAAAAATGTAACCAATATAATTTTATTTTCTGAGATTTTAGGTAATAATTTTTTTAACCTGATACGCACACTACACCGGTTGACACACGCTTTTACACATAAGAAAATCAAATATATTTTAAAGATGGGGTAAAAATCTTTCTCGTTTCATGCTCGAAGCATTTTCAAATTTCATTTAATTTTTTTGTCATATGATACATTTCAATAATTTTTTGCAAAACCAAATATACTAAGTATTTTGGTAAATTAAATAATGTAAAGTCTCCTTTATTCTTAAAAGAAATCACATTAATTACTATTGAGCCCCCAAGTTTTCAACTTTTCAAATAAGAATACAAAAATTTTCTAATATTAAGAAATATTTTTTTTTTTGGAAAACTGAAAATAACAAATTAGATTTTTAGGGTTTTCTTATCTTTGGAGGCCTATAACTCCTAAGCCAATTGCGAGGGGCCTGAAATTTTTCAGATTTGAACTTAAGAGGCCAAAATCCATATAATAAGCAAAAAATAAAAATTCGAGTTGCCGCTATTCTTGAAATGTTCCCCCGCATGCTAAGGAAGATATTTTTTACCGGATCACACACACCACATTGACACCAATCCACTTATTAATTTTTGAAACATGCATCAATTCTAGCAGTTGGCAAGTTACTAAAATCGAGTATGGAAACATTCCTATTATAAGAATGATTTAAAATAATTTTTTTTTAATTCAAAACGTATGAATATATATATAAAGAGGTATATGTATATTAGATGGATTTTGGGTTCCATACATTTTCTTAACATATTCCAGAACCTCCCTGCAAGGCTTTATTCTGAATTCTGGATGTAATGCAAGCAAGTTAAAAGATGTGAACTTGAAGAAGTAAGGATGTTTCAAATCGTGTTTCCTATTTACATTTAACTGCATGTTTATGTAAAACGAAATGAAGGCTGAACGTGGTGCGAGACGCGGTAAGATATTCATTTTTCCACATCAAAAAATATTATTGCTCGTTTATTTCACGACATTGAGCCTTCATTTCGTTTTACATAAACATGCAGTTTGTCAAAATGCACTTTTGACCAGAGCATATTCTAATGAAAAATCGTTTGCTTAACTCGAATATGAATGCCTGAATGAATTTTTTTGAATGCAGTGAATATACATTTTTTAAGAAACTAGTCCTTGACTCAAAATTGGCCTACTTTATTCAGAATTTCCTAATTTTTTCTTTCGCTTTTGAATTAGAAGCTTTGCCCTTGTCTAGATCGCTGTAGCTTTTTCAAATTTAAATGCTGTAGGATTGTTAGTAATTTTCTTAAGTTTAGGAAAAATTATTTATTAGGCGAAAGTAATATTTACACACTATGTTTTTTGAGTGTAAGAATACTATTATTATTTTTATTTATTGAAATTAGAAGACATAAGTACAATAAGAACTAAGTTCTTTTAAATACAACATAAAGGCATTAAAATAAAAAATTTTAAAATTTAAATAACTTTAACCTTAATCGGTTCTTTGTGTAAATTTTACACACTTTTCAACTTCAAGCTGATATTTCTTTACTATAAGTTTATCAAATCGAGCTAGGATTTTGGCTCAATGTAAAAATCGTATGGATAATTTATGTTTTCGAGTTTTTTTTCACGCTAGGTGTCGCTGCTACCCTACAGAAAAAATTTCCTAATAGGTTCTAGTGTTTAAAATTTACAGAGCATAATCTAGGCGCGCCTATTCACTGTTCTTCTGCTTTATTGTCAATTTTTGTTTCGATATTATCCTAATTTTTCATTTTTTTAACTAGCTGAAATCCGACTCGTTACTACCACGCCCCCTTGTCCGACGCCCATAAAAGGTTATGAGTGGAACGGCACGTGTAAATTGTGGTCGAATACTGAATTGTGGTCGAATACTGAATTCCAAGGCTGTGCGATCTATAATTGCAAAGCTATTCGATATAGAAAATTTAAGTTGTTTAGGAAGTGCCACGCCAACTTTTATAATGCAAAAACCATCCTTGGTATGCATTTAATAACTTCCCAAAGTTTTACGAAACCGATTTCCGATGCTGTGCGACCTATTATTCCAAAGGTATTCGATATCGAACATTTTGGGGTATATTTGAGGTGCCACGATCCTTTTTACAATCAGCACCAGACTTCACAAGAACATTTTCAAGACTTTGCTACCATTTCCCTAAATTTCATTAAAATTGGTTCAGCGGTTTCGGAGTCTTTACGTCATATACACACATACATATATAATTTTTTTTAATAAAGATATATGGACAGAAAAAGTAGGCGTGGCAATATTTATTTATACTATTTGGTTTCATTTGGCTACTTGGTTCCATTGCATTTCAGGAATTACCATGATTTCGAAAAAGTGGGCGTAGATATATTGCGACCATAGTAAACATCTAAACTAAACTACCAAATTTTAGTTTTATTCGCTCAAAACCATCTTATATATATATAAGTTCCATTAATTTGTTGGCGGTATAAGTGGGCGTGGCAACATTTATATATAGTTCACTATAAAAATGTGTACAACTCAGGAATTGGCATGATTTCGAAAAAGTAGGTGTAGATAAAGTGCGATCACGCCCATTTTTAGTATAGTTGCCGATAGTAACCATCTAAACAAAATTTTTATTTCTTACGATCAAAACCGTCCGATATATAGCATTTTTATGGTTTGTTGGCGATAGCATAAATTTGTGTTGTATGGGAGGCACCACGCCCCCTTGTCCAATCGACACCAAACTCTCACTCACCAGGAGCACTCTCAAGATGGTGTTTCAATTTCCTTGAAAATTTCATGAAGATCGGTTCAGCGGTTTTTGAGTCTATACGTGATATACATACATACCCACACACATATTTCCACTTTTATGCATATAGATTTTATACTCGATTAATCGATTTGAAAATATTTTTTTTTTGTAATTGAATAAAATAATGAATAATTAATTACTTTTAACGAGAAGATTCCATGCATTTCATTCATCGATGAAAATATTGCTTCTTAAAAAAATTGTGTAAAATTTACACACAAGGAACCTATTCGTTTCTAGAAATAAGGGACCGATACGTTTCATAAAGTATCGTAACTTATCACAACGACGGGTATTACATAAACTTACTATTTACCAACGCATGGTTTAGCTCAGCTTTATTTATAAAGAACCTAAAAAAAGTAATTTTGGTGTTCTCTTCAAAATATATTAACATATATAGTGAAAATATCGTCATATGAAATCAAAAAAGCCGTAAGTTACAAAAAGTTTTAAACTGACTTTTTGATTGATTACGATGCACCTTATCAAAATTCATGTTCCTGCAAAATTTTTACACTCGTACAACTAAAACCGATGTTCTCATAAACAAAGTTCTATAATCCCTAAATTTAAGCGCAATTTTCAATTTAGAAAGTTTTTTGCTTTTCCCATAAAATTTTTTAATTGTAACTTTCGGCTTATTTTTTTTTAAAGACTTAACCATCGCTCAGTGGAAGCAACATTGTGTTGATTCGGAAGATGGGCGATAGTTAGTTGGAGGGTGGATAGATGGAGATGGAATATAAAGATATGTAACAATTTTCACCTAAATGTAAATAGGCTCTTAAGTTTTCTTCCGGAAAGTGTTTGATCAGATTTAAAATAAATTGTTAAGACATTAGGGGTATTCTCTATGTCTAGCATACACTTTACGCTCATTTCACCTATTGTTTGGTTGCTCTCTCATTCTCTACTCTCTCATTAAAAAAACAGGGTGCATTTCAAAATCTACTGAGCAGGTCTAAGTCATAAGTGAAAATACATCCAAACAAAAATATCACATAAACAACAAACGAAACTAAGCAAATGAATCTGATTGGCTGATTGGGAAACAAACGAAACGAAAGGGGTCAACACGGAAGTCAACACCCCAATAAGATATAAAATTTTTATCAAAGATAGTAATGAAAAATATTAATATTTTTTCGGTACAAGCGTTGTTTATTGATTTACAATAATTTCTTTTACAAAACCAAGATTTTATATGAAAATTAGGAGATTTTTAAATCGAATACCCCTATTAAAAATTTTTTACTACGTTTTTTTCAGTCAGTTTGACTCTCTTTTCTCTTGCACTTCTGACGTCACATGCACGTGCTCACAAAGAGAGCGGACATGCGCAAGGCGGAATCTTGAATATATAATTCTTGCTTCATAGCATTGCCGTATACATGGGTATCATTGTAGCATACATAAGAAATATTCTACTGATTTTTTTACTTGTATTTTGTTGTTGCGGCGGTGCACGTTTTGCATATATCCTATTACAATAATGGTATTCATCTAGACGCTCAAATTTAACATTTGTGCAAATGTGCAATTTTAAGTGGCAGCTTTCATGAACGCACCTCGCTTTTTTGTTTAATTTTTGACAGTTGATGAACATTTGAAAAAATGTCAGTATTTAAAAAATAAAAATGCCGAAAGAAAGCGAGAAAAAGCAAATTAGTAAAAATATTTAAAAAAACTTTAACGATTTTTTTTCAAGATAGTTAAAATCACAGAAGAAGAAGAAAATGAGCTGACTTCGGATTTGCAAAATTAACAGCGCAAGTTTTCGTAGGTTAATTTGTACTTATTAGGTTTGTACAAAAGTTTTCCATACGATTTTTGACAGCTCATTTGCGAAGGTGGAAAAATGGACAGTTAGCACAGTGTACGAGGGTCTTGCGCGCTTAGATGAATACCCTTAACCCATTAACAGCCAAATGAAAAGTAAAAGTGAAAAGTCTAAAATTTTTTTATTTTACAATAGAAAACAAACTAAAAGAGCAAAAAAATGTTTTTTTTTATTTTTTTTTTAAGAAAATGATGAGAAACAAATAGAATTGACCCGCTTAACAATTGGCAATTAACAAAAAAATTCACTAATGCTTAACAACAAAGAAAACTTTAAAAGTTAAAAATATTTTGCTGTACTCAAATGAGTACAGTGGCTCTTAATGGGTTAATATACAAGCCTTTATGCTACACGACTGAGTAGTGCACATTTTATCTCTCAGCCAAAAAGTATGCTCTCATTTGTAAAATTTTGCTAGTATCACTTTTACAATCAGAAAGAATTTTATGCAAAATTCAAGAGGTTCATATTTATTCCCTCACGCGTTCTGCGTAAGTGGTATATAAACTTTGTCATTCCGTTTGTAATACTAATAAGGAGGCGTAGTAGGTATAGAAAAGTGTATAAATATTTTTGATCATCATCACCTACTGAGTTGATTTAGCCATTTTTTGAAGTTACCGTAGTAAGAAATTTTGAAGTAACCGTAATCATATAAAAAAAAAATATAATAAGCAAATTTGTGTGGAATGCCCATACATATTTATGGCGATAAAAAATAGTATTTACTATATAACAATTTTTCTTAATATATTAAAAATTTATGAAGTTTCTGTAGTTTTCGAAAAAATGTCATATGAATTTTATATATTTTACAATTTTTTATCAAAAAATAATATGTTCTTTTTAAAAAGGTTGGAAAAGTATTACGAAATATATTTTTTGTTGCGGTAAAGAGGTGCTTTGGTACTTTTAGCAGATGTGAGTGACCGAAAAGGGTTAAGCAGCAATTAGTGCAGTGAATGTTTAACATGGTGCGAGTGACTTTAGAAACCGAACTGTGATTAATTGTTTTAACAGATTTTAATCACAAAATGTATATCACAACGAATAATATAAAATAATTAAATATAAAAAGGCAATAAGTTATAAAATGACTCTTCTTTAAAACTGCGAACACCCACTTAAATTAAAAAAAAAGATACTCGACTTCAATTAGTATTAATATTAATGCATTTTTACTGATATTCAATTAATAATAATATCGAAAGATGCTTGACTTAGTTACGACTTCCAAAACAAACTGAAGTAAATAATGTAATCATTGTTGAAGCATTACTCAAAATTTATCTTTATGGATTAAGATCAGCACCTCATTAATTGTGTTGTGTTACAAAAACTGCACGATCTACAGTTTAAAGTGTATGACAACAATTTATCATTTCAATGCATTTTTGAACATTGATATTAATTTAAGCGTCGATTACTATCGATATGCTACACATTAAAAAAAAGACGATAAAATAAATTTCAGAACAAAAAAATGTCAATACTTGAGTACAATGTAGAATTGCCTGAAGTGTCACGTTCAAGAACATATAGAAGCAGCTAGTACATGTTTTCAAGCTTGTTCTTTACTCAAAAATATGGCTTGCATTACAGATTCATACACGTTGTTTTTTCTTATTTTTGATTTGTTTATTTGCGAATCTTATGGTTGTAGGCTTAAAAAAATGTATGTCGCGCCCGGTTTTTTTTTCTTTTTTTATGGTTGATGTTGTTTACCTCGATGTTGGCGCTGTTGTGCTGCCAATGTTGGCGACATCTAAACTATACAATTACAACTGAAAATAGGTGCAGCATTTCAAAAACTTGTCATGTTTTTGCAAAAATGTAAAACTTTTACTTATTAATAATTAAAATTTATTTTCATAGACATGAAAGTAAACATGTGTTTTTGTGTAATTTTATAATTTGAAATTATTTTTTCATATTAGGTGAAGGCTTCTTTAATGTGAAAGATGAAGAAAGAACCCGAAAAAATAATAGGGCAGTTCACGATCTTGTTGCATTGTTGCAAATGCGTTTTTGCAAGGGTAGATTATTGTGAGCACACCTTTAATATTATGATTTGTTAGTGTTTTCCCTTTGAAATTTCCTTTTAAAAACTCCCTACATTTCTTTAGTTTTTTTTTTATTATAATCACGGGTATTCACGATTCAGTGCACTTGCCAGTGCAGTTAAGGACTTAAGGACTTGTACACTTTACAAAAACAAAATACACGTACGTCAAAAATCTGCACAAGTGCTTTTCTACGGTAGCCTAAAACTTGAGGACTTGAGCAGTTGTGCACTTGTGTATTGACAAATTTTGACAGCTTTGAAAAAGTGATAGTGGTGTGTTCACGAAAACCTAACTGCACAAGTCCTCAACTGTACAGGCAAGTGTACTGAATCGTGAATACCCTTAATAAAAATTTTTATCGCTAAAAATGTAAATAGCTTGAAATAAGCACTGTTCAAAAAATTGAACTGATGTTCAATGCAAAATAAGACATTCGTTCACAATAGCGTTATGCAATACGATTAGATTTGCATATACACCAGCCTTTTGTTATAGCTAGGGCTAGGAATCTCAAGCACTAAAAAATCTAAAATATGCACATATAACATGCACTTATAACTCTAAAACATGATCTAAAAACAGGTAAAATATGCAATTAAAAATATTTTTCCAATATATTATTATCGGTAAAAAAAATATTGCATGTAATTTAACAAAAAAAAAGAAAAACAATTAATTTTAAAATACATATAAAATTAACCTATAAAAACCCAAAAAAATATGAAATTAACACATAAGAAATAAATATAAGAAATCTTTTCCCCAAAGCTGCAAAGCTTGCAAAACTATTCATTTACTGAAAAATATGCAAAAATATGCACTAACGGTTAAATGTCGCATGCATTTGCATGAGATTCCTAGCCCCAGTTATAGCATATGCATGTACGTTGCAAATGTATATCAATGCTTTTGGTTTTTGTAAAAGCTGGTTATTTTGCACTTGTAACGATGCAACAAGCTCGTGAACTGCCCTAATATGTAATAAATCTCAATCTGGGCCTGATATCTCTCTATACTTTAAACTTTAAAATTTCGAAATGAAATTCAGAAAAGATCCATTGAAATTTAGAAAATAATCTGAAATTCAGATAAGATAAATTTAAATTCAGAAGAAATAATTTGTTCAGAAAAGAGCAATTGAAATTCAGAATGGACCAATTGAATTTTAGATAGTAATCTGAAATTCAGATTAGATAAATTGGTATTCAGAAAAGATCAGTTGAAGTTCAGAATAGGTCTCTGAAAATCAGAAAAACTCAACATTTGAAATTCATGCAAGAATTAATGAATTGAAATTTAGAAAAATTCAATGGAAATATAGATATTTAATTTGAAATTCATAATGGATTAATTGAAATTCAGAAATGATCGATTGAAATTCAGAATAGAACGATTAAAATTCAGAAAAGATCAATTCAAATTAAAAAAAGATCATTTGGAATTCAGAAAGGATAATTTGAAATTTAGAATAGATCAATTGAAATTCAGAAATTTCATTTCAAATTCAGAATGGATCAATTGAAATTCATGAAAATCAGTTGAAATTCAGAAAAGATCATTTGATATTCACTAAAAATCAATTCAATTTGAAATTCATAGAAGAATGAATCAATTGAAATTTAGAAAATATCAATGGAAGCTTAGAAATTTATTTGAAATTCAGAATAGATCAATTAAATTTCAGAAATAACACAGTGCGACAGCCAAAATGTAACGGAGAAACGGCTACTTGTTTTTAGTAGAGGAGCATTCCCAGAACATGACCTCATACTGTTTCGAATTTTTATTATAATTTAAAATGAGAAAGAAAAATAAAGAAGCTTGTAAAGGATTCATTTTATCAATAAAAATCTATGGAGAATAAGATGGAGTATTCCCAATTCCACCTGAAGTAGCATTCTCCCAATATTTTTTGAAAAATTTTTTTTACTAATTGATTTTTTGAGGTTAAAAAAATTTGATGGTTTTAAATTTTATCGTTTTTAATTAAATCGTTTTTTCCGAATCGTACTTCTATAAAAAAAATAGTGAGCGCATGTTACCATAAAATTGATTTTTTGCTACGTTTGTGGAAAGACGTGGAAAGACGTATACGTCTCGAAGACGTATTGCAGGCGATCTAGTACAAGCACATGCATGTGTATAGAAGAAGACTGTTTATAATGCCTATATCTAAGTTGTATGTTCATATTAAATAAAATTGTTTAAGCATTTTAATTAAAACTTTGTATTCTTATTCACTTTCAAAACCCTTGCTACTAAAAAATACTACTCTGGCGAAAAATTTGTAAGAAAAAAGAAAAAATAAATATGAGGCGAGTGGTGGATCAGGAGGAATTGGAAATACTACATCTTATTATCTGTATATTTCTATTGGGCAAATTAATCTTTTACAAGCAACTTTATGGTTTTCTTTCACATTTTATATTATAAAAAAAAAAATCGAAATGGCCCCATTACCAGCAGAATGAATTGACCAATTAAAAAAATTGAGAGCCTCTACAACAAAATAGAGTATGAGGTCGTATTCTGGGTGTGCTCCTGTACTAGAAACAAGCAGTGGTATCTCCTTTACAAAAAATTAATTCCAAACTTTCGCACTGTGTAATCAATCAAAATCCAGAAGGTAATGGTAATGGTAGTGGTAGTGGTAATGGTAATGGTAATGGTAATGGTAATGGTAATGGTAATGGTAATGGTAATGGTAATGGTAATGGTAATGGTAATGGTAATGGTAATGGTAATGGTAATGGTAATGGTAATGGTAATGGTAATGGTAATGGTAATGGTAATGGTAATGGTAATGGTAATGGTAATGGTAATGGTAATGGTAATGGTAATGGTAATGGTAATGGTAATGGTAATGGTAATGGTAATGGTAATGGTAATGGTAATGGTAATGGTAATGGTAATGGTAATGGTAATGGTAATGGTAATGGTAATGGTAATGGTAATGGTAATGGTAATGGTAATGGTAATGGTAATGGTAATGGTAATGGTAATGGTAATGGTAATGGTAATGGTAATGGTAATGGTAATGGTAATGGTAATGGTAATGGTAATGGTAATGGTAATGGTAATGGTAATGGTAATGGTAATGGTAATGGTAATGGTAATGGTAATGGTAATGGTAATGGTAATGATAATGGTAATGGTAATGGTAATGGTAATGGTAATGGTAATGGTAATGGTAATGGTAATGGTAATGGTAATGGTAATGGTAATTGTAATTGTAATTGTAATTGTAATTGTAATTGTAATTGTAATTGTAATTGTAATTGTAATTGTAATTGTAATGGTAATGGCAATGGCAATGCCAATGCCAATGCCAATGGAAATGGTAATGGTTATGGTAATGGAAATGGTAACGGAATTTATAATGACATGGCAATGGTAATGGTAATGGTAATGGTAATGGTAATGGTAATGGTAATGGTAATGGTAATGGTAATGGTAATGGTAATGGTAATGGTAATGGTAATGGTAATGGTAATGGTAATGGTAATGGTAATGGTAATGGTAATGGTAATGGTAATGGTAATGGTAATGGTAATGGTAATGGTAATGGTAATGGTAATGGTAATGGTAATGGTAATGGTAATGGTAATGGTAATGGTAATGGTAATGGTAATGGTAATGGTAATGGTAATGGTAATGGTAATGGTAATGGTAATGGTAATGGTAATGGTAATGGTAATGGTAATGGTAATGGTAATGGTAATGGTAATGGTAATGGTAATGGTAATGGTAATGGTAATGGTAATGGTAATGGTAATGGTAATGGTAATGGTAATGGTAATGGTAATGGTAATGGTAATGGTAATGGTAATGGTAATGGTAATGGTAATGGTAATGGTAATGGTAATGGTAATGGTAATGGTAATGGTAATGGTAATGGTAATGGTAATGGTAATGGTAATGGTAATGGTAATGGTAATGGTAATGGTAATGGTAATGGTAATGGTAATGGTAATGGTAATGGTAATGGTAATGGTAATGGTAATGGTAATGGTAATGGTAATGGTAATGGTAATGGTAATGGTAATGGTAATGGTAATGGTAATGGTAATGGTAATGGTAATGGTAATGGTAATGGTAATGGTAATGGTAATGGTAATGGTAATGGTAATGGTAATGGTAATGGTCATGGTAATGGGAATGGTTATGGTTATGGTAATGGTAATGGTAATGGTAATGGTAATGGTAATGGTAATGGTAATGGTAATGGTAATGGTAATGGTAATGGTAATGGTAATGGTAATGGTAATAGTAATGGTAATGGTAATGGTAATGATAATGGTAATGGTAATGGTAATGGTAATGGTAATGGTAATGGTAATGGTAATGGTAATGGTAATGGTAATGGTAATGGTAATAGTAATGGTAATGGAAATGGTAATGGTAATAGTAATGGCAACGGCAATGGAAATGGAAATGGCAATGGCAATGGCAATGGCAATGGTAATGGCAATGGTAATGGAAATGGTAACGACATTTTATAATGATAATAATAATGGCAATGGCAATGGTAATGGTAATGGAAATGGTAATGGCAATGGTAATGGAAATGGTAACGGCATTTATAATGATAATGGCAATGGCAATGGTAATGCAAATGATAATGGCAATGGCAATGGTAATGCAAATAGTAACGGCATTTATAATGATAATGGTAATGATAGTGGTTGTGCTTGTGGTTTCGGTAGTAATAATGGTAATGATAATGGTATTGACAATGATAATAGTAATGTTAATGAAATGATCTGTTTTGAATTTCAAATAGAACTTTTTCTTTTTAATAGAATTAAGAATTTCAAATCGAATTGTGATTTTCAAATATGTATCACTTTTGATTTCAATTGGTATTTTCTGAACATTTTCTACTGATTCTGCTCTTAATATGAAGTAGAATTTCTGAAAATTATCTATTCTGGATTTCATTTAACCTTTTCTCCATTTTTCTGAGTTTTAAATGGGTTTTTAAATTTTGAATGGATTTCTGATTTTAAATATATATCAATTTTTGATTTGCAGACAGTAAATTCTTTTTGATCGATTTTTTTTTTATTTCAATTTATCTTATGAATATCAAACAAAATTTCGGAAAATTAATTTAATATGTGCTGAACTTCAATTGATCTTTTCTGAATTTCAGTATATCTTTTCCCGAATTACAATTGAAAATGGTGTAGATCAGGGCACTGAAACTACTCCAGCCCTTGAAAAGTGTTGAAACATTATCAATATTAACATAAACAGCAAAACATATAAGCCCAAACCCTGGTCAGACCCTTAATTATTATGTATTTTGACCCGTTGAAGCCGAATTTCCTATCAGAATTTCTATTTATCGGAATACTTTTTAAGATAACCCTCAATTTTCATACTATATTAGGGTTACAAATTTTCAATTTCAATCAAATTCTCATGTGATATTTGGATTAATTCGGCAAAAACATATAATATTCCAGGGACCGGCCTATGGATTTGCACTTCCCTTTATTTTTGTATCACTGTGTTACTTATCAAAGACATCGATATCATCCCAATACTGTAAGTGGGTACTTATTAACGGTTAAGTCGTTCAAAAGTATTTCACACGATCAGCTTCCTTGCTATAAACATGCATCATCATTTTGATTTTTTTTCAGTATCTTTTTGCGTTGCTATTTATACAAAATAAACACGAGTTTCGCTAAAGTAAACATTACGTTTTAAATATTAGGGTAAGGTTTTTGTCTTTCTTTCTCATTTTTGTTAATATTCTACATTCCAAATCAGCCTCGATGATCGATAGTGTACCAAACACACTTCATGCTTTAATATTTCTTGTGAACAAGTTAAAACTGTGTAACTTATGTGTGTGAGTGTGATACACTTATTTGTTAATAGTTTTTTTTTAATTCTCGTATCGAATTTTAATTATTTGCAACTATTTTGAAATTCCATACAACTACATATATTTAAAAAAAAAAAAGACACCGATGGCGAATAGGTATATTGACGAGACGTTATATAAAAATCGTTGTTTAGACAAAAAAACTAAACACAACAATTCGAAAGGCTCAACAGTGATGGTGTGAACAGAATGCGACCGAACAGCACACCGAACAACAGCAACAGTCGTCAGTCTAGTTATCAGAATAAACATCCAGCAGCAACAACCGCGATCAGCAGCATCAACTAAACCAACTGGAGAACGTGTCGCCGCTGGTCAGTCGATCGGCTGATGGCTAGTGTTAGAGCCTATATACAGCTCCATATGGTATTCGACGGAGTCCACAGCATCTGCTTCATTATAATAAATGTTAATAGTTTTACTGAATATTCTAAAAGTTTGCTGTGCTGTATAGCGCGATCTGACAACAACAATAGAGAATTGATTTTGTGCTGTGATTTCTATGCAACAAAACGAAACAATGCAAATATTGCTCATCAGTACAATTTTGACTGTAAAAGCGTACGGTTGTGACACACACACTCACACACATTCACACTGTAAAAATCGGTTAAATTTAACTCGAGAGAAAACAAATTTAAATATTTAGAACTTCGTTGTGTATCACTTGGTTTTTATCGTAACGGTACCACAATAAATTTTGATAGCTAAATTCTTTGTGTTCTTTTTTGTATGTGTTGATAATGAAAAATTCTAAGGTAATATTATGCAGTGATAAAAAGACTTTTGTCTTTTTTCCCTCAATTTAAAAAGGTGAAAAAGTGAAAAAATTTTAGAAATTTTAAAAGATATTTATATATATAAAAAAATGGAACTATCAGCAATTCTTTAAAAATACAAGTTTTAAACAAAACCTAAACATATGCCCAACAAGTGCTGAAATATCTATACAAATTACCTTCAATACAAGTGGTTCAAACAATAAAAAAAAAATTACTCAAAGCACAAGTGAAAATGTCGAAATTTTTACATTAATCTTTTGTAAGGTGGTAGTAGTATATTTCCCACCGACATAGTACACGTACATGAGAGTGTCCCTTAAATGACAACACATATATTTTTCTTTGAAGATTGCTATCGCATATCCCTTTTTACTTTCTTAAACAACAACTGATTTTTAAAATAAGCTGAGATTCTAATCAATATAGAAAATTAAAATAGGCACGAAAAGAAGGCTGTTTTAGGCTCGATATGAGCACGAAAAAAATGTGGAAACATGCTAAAAAATGTACACGAAAAATAATAAAATTTTGAAATACAAAACAGTGTATGCACGTGGTCGGAATTTTTTTGTTTTGTTTTAACTCTTTACAAAAGGTGTTAAAGTTAAAATAGGCTCTGTTGTTTTCTTAAATTCATTCGCTTGAAGCATTTGCAAAAATAATTTTTACCCGTTAACAAATGTAAAAAAATTATAAATAAATTTTAAAAAAAAAAGTTAATATATAAAGATTTAAAATTTTCCTTATTCATGGTCTTATGAATTTTTTTCGCAGTTGCAGTAGACAAACATTTGCTGTTTTAAGCTTTTCATCGTGAGCCTACGACGTTTTTTGATGAACCATGAGAAAGTGCGCCTCGCCGAGTAGCATGAATTGTCGCGCGTGAGCAATTTGTTCACTTGATGAATTTGTGAATTTATTATTAAGTATAGTGAATTTTTACACATTTTTTTTTTAATGTATTAATATTGCCAAATACTTCGTGTTACAAAAGTTTATTTATTTAGCGAATTCAAGTTTAAACAATGTAGTTTAAACAAAACAAAAACAAAAACATAACAAAGTTATTCATATTCGTACTTCAGTTTAGTAACAAATATAAAGGGTATTCAGAGGTAGTCTTGTTATGGTGTTCGATAGTTGAAATTTTGATGTACGCGTGAACACACACATGAAAATATTTTGCTACACCTACACTTCTGTCAAAACTAGATTTTTAACTGACAACAACAATATTCAATACCCAAGAATGATAGAATAAGAGATTGCGCTTTGCGCAGGTCCGTTACTTCTGCTAATCGAGTTTGACAACCAGCTGTTCAGTTAACTACGTCACAATATTTTATTTCTTTGAGAAACGTACTGCAATCGGTTGTGTTTTATTTAATTGTGTATATATCGGAGTATATTTGTGAGTTTTTAACCAAAAATTGAAAAAATGAAGTGTGCAGCTGCTAATTGTGGTAACAGAAGCAAACAAATATTTTTCAGAAACCTGATGTTTGCAATAAATACAAAAATTAAACCAGGAAATTGAGAAAACGCACACAAACGAAAACAAAAATACAAAAATATATTAACTTAACAAAATTTGTTTCATTATTTAAAAACTTGGCACTATCATTTATTTGTCCTTTCAATTCACAGTTAAATTAATGGAAATGAAATATCTGGGAATGTTCAAACTACATCAATTAAACTCTTAATAAACATTTTTATAAAATCCAAGTCGAAAAATAATGCTCACTGAAGTTGGTTTCTCAGGCAAATTTTTTTTTTTTTTACTAAAATGCTTACTGGCTGTAATAAAATAATAGTAAAAATAATGTTTGCAAACGAGTACTTAATCAATTTACCTTCTTCTCGTTCCAATAAATTGCTTCTTACTTCTTTTATTTTAATTATACAAACTAAAATGTATGCAATTTTCATTTCTGTGTAGACATCGTATGCAAAGTGAACGCTCTCCAAAACAGCATTGATATTATGACGTACATGCGCAGAACGACAATTTTGTTGTACTCATTTTCTTGTTTTCGGCGCAACCTTTGTATTCTATCATTCTTGTTCAATACCGTACCAACACTCAAACACAATTGGGTCGAGGTATTCACCCGTATGAATAAAAGTAGCAGATTTGACTTTACTACAATTCAAAATAAAAAACCTTAAAAAGTAGTTTGTTTATATAAATAAAGTGCTCGTTATTACACTACAAGAATCAGTTGTTTCGAACTTGCTACAAATTAGCCGGATTTAGAGTAGTAAGCAAAATGGCATACTACAAGTTTGTAGTAAATTATTTATATATATTAAATTCATTGAATTTATTTAATATATTTATTTGGGCAGGCGAAAAGGAGATTTGTGGAAGATAAAAACTACAAACATGGCAATCGGCCATGGACAATCTTAAAGCGCTCTTCAGATTCACTTTATTAGGGGTATTCATGATTCATTGCACTTGCCTGTGCACTTGACGACGGGAGGACTTTCAGAGTTGTGCAGTTTGGTTTTCGTAAACACGGCACTATCACTTTTTTCAAAGCTGTCAAAATTTTCAATGAGCACAAGTATACATTTGCTTCAGTCCTCAACTGAACTGGCAAGTTCACTGAATCGTGAATACCCCTATTAAAATTTATCAGCTGCGACGAACAAATGACAAATTTTTGTAGTATATACTACTTTCGAAATTAGGAGCAATCTAATTTTGAACAAAATTTTTATTCATACCGAATCCAAGCATTTTTGTAGCACTTTACTTTTTGGTAGTTACTACAAATTACTGAAGATTCTACTTTTAATTCATATGGACCATTGTTAGAGCGTTGAGTTGTTGAAATATGACAAAACGTGCATTTTGTTGTTTTTTTGTTGTTTGAAATTAGTCTTCGATGAGATCATTATTGATGTGTGTTTCGAAGCAAGTTGGGCACATATAATTTACGTGTTCATTACAGAGTAATTTGTGACACAAAGTACAACACTTTTTGGAGCGCCCGTTTTGCCTTCTGGGGCATAATCCACAAAAGACCGTTATTTTGAGGCTTGTTAACTAGATCGATAGATAGTGCATTTCGATTTAAAATATGTTTCTTTGCTAGCTGAAGTGCTAATGAAAAATACTTACGTCGTTTGTCGCGCAGTGAGCAAAATGCCACACTTAGGCCTTTTCCACACTCGGTCAACGCAACTCCAACTCAAGTTGCTAGCCTGTGTATTTATACCGGAACCTTCAGATTAAGCAACTTGCACGCAACAAGTTCTCGACACGTTCTCAACCTGTTCAACGCAACGCGGCTTTCCGCAATTTTCATCGGCGACTTGTTGCATCAGTTTGTTTGTTTTGTGAATTGTTTGTAGTGCAGTATTCATCAACGTGAATAGCTTAATTAATTAATTATTTTTTTCATTAATAGAATCTAAAAGAAGAAGAAATAGTTTGCAGGATGAATGAGCAAGTGTTAAATATTAAATTAGTTCAAGAAGTCGAAAAACATGAGTTATTATATTATTACAATTATTATATGTTGCATAACTTTTGAAGCAAGTCTGAAAGCATTCGGTTTATAGTTGCATTGCTTTTCAACTTTTTCGCTGTTGCGTTGATGTTTCGTTGGAATTGCGTTGAACAAGTGTGGAAAAGGCCTTAAACTTAAACCTCCTGCCAACAAACAGCTCCGATCGTGCGCTAATACTACATTTACATCTAGAGATTAAAACGAGATTAGGGCCCTCGACGAGATTAGCTCCTAAATCTTGTAGAATTTGATTAGACAGCAATAGAAAAGTCAACCTCATTCTGAAGTAGATTAATATTTAATCTACTTGCTTATCTTCTAAAAAAAGTTTGCAACTCTGTAAATTTTGGGAATTTCTTAAAAATTGCAACACTGCAAGGGGGCATAAAGAAACTGGCTTATTGATGGTCAATAAGGGCTATGTTATGGTGGCGGTCATATGATCCCCAGTCACGTGTTTTCATGCTAAAACACAAATGTTTTGAATAATTTCACAACGCAACCTGCTTTGATCCCATGATTTGGCATCGACAGTCAAATCATTTGGTAACCGTGGTGGTCAAAATTTTGTCCCTTGCTCACACTCTCAAAGTTCCCATTTATATTAAAACAAAAACAATTTTTGACGTGCCCTTGACCGCCACCATAACATAGCCCTAGCCTAAAATAAAACGAAGCAACGAAATGCCAAAATTAATCTCTTTCACACTAGTATAAACAGTGTAGTTTTCAAAAGGGATTTTCTTAATCTTTTTAAATACCTTATGTAAACGTAGTATAACCTCAGCAAAAGCTTGCTAAGGCCGCTTTCATAGTGGAAGCGAGATGGAGATATAAGCACTGAAAAGCATTTAAAAAATAGCTTTATGCTCTAGTCGGCTTGCACTACAGGGAAGATAATTCCAGTTTTCGGTTTGGTACTTAACCCATTATAGTCTTCACATAGTTCTCGCCGGCTGATTTCGTCCAAATTCACGTATGTTAGCAAGGGATACCTAAAATAGAATTGAAATAAAATTTAGGTCTCCACCTGTCCAAACACCAGAGATAATGATGGGAAAAAAATGTAACCCCGTTCGGGTAAACCATTCATAATACACAGGTGAAAACTCCATTTGATATTAAAATTTTAAGAGTTGAAGCCCCATTCTTTCTCGCCTACTTAACAAAATTCGAAACAAAAAGCTACCAGCATTTAGTCTAGAATGCCAAAGGAAAAAATTTCACCCCATCTGGCTGGAATGGTTTAACGGATTTCGAAAATTACTAAAAGTACTGAATTAAGATATAAAAAAAAATGTACAGTTTTATATATTTTAGTTGTTTTGATTTTTTGAGGCATTATTTAATAACCGAAAAATTTATTGTTTCTTCAAAAAATGATTAAAAAACAGATAAATTTTAACAAATTTAAATTTTTAATTTAATTTTTTAATTTTAATAAAAAACTCAAATTTATATATTTTAATTTTAACATAAAAAAATATAAAACAAACATAGCAAAGTTATAAGTTAATGAATTAAAATTAACGACTTTCTAAATATATATAAAATATATAAATTACTTTTTAAATTTTTGAAACCATTGCTTTTGATTAGCTATTTAACGAACAATAATTAAAAATTTTTCAAAAAGATTTTTAATGATTTCTTCATATAAAACTATAAGAAAAGAATACAACTTTTTCCATATAAATGGCTTCATATAATATGATATATAAAGAGTTAGAATTCGGGGACGTGAGTTCGATACCCAGCTCGGACAAACAATTTTTTGTTCGTTATTTTAATTTACATTTTTTTACAAATTTACTGTTTGAAATTTTTTAATAATGTCTTCATATGAAAAGACTCAACACCTTCAAAAGGATGGCCTTACAGAAGCACCCATCAATACAGCGATCATGAAAGGTATATTTACGCCAATAATAGCACTACTGGCATAGCTTTTTTGCGTAGCCCTAACTTAATTGCCCACTGGGTGCTTTTATTAAATTCGCCGAGTGGCTTCGTGAGACATTCGTGTACACCACTGAAATAGATCATGTAGAAGAAGTGTGTTTCACAGCGCAGGATGTAACGGGCAATATTTAAGTTTCGACAATTCAGTGGGCGTTGGCTTACCAGTGTATCTCACAGAAAAACACTTTGTTAGCGAACAATAATTTTTTTCACAATTTTAATGTCTTTCAATTTTGTATTACGGCTAAATACCAAATAAAATCTATTTAAAAATTTCTTGTCTTTTAATTGCTTAAAGACTTTTTATTAAAAGTCCGCAAAGATAACACTATAACTCTTATTAAGTAAAATTCAGTACGTTTAAACATGATTTTATAGATTTTACTAAAATATTTCCCGGTCAAGAATATTAATTAAATAATTTGTTTTTAATCACAATATGTATATTATTAATGAGTTTAATTATATCGCTTAACAATAACAATTTTCTTTGATACACAGTTTTCTACTTGCTACTCGTAACAAATATATTTCTTCAGGGAAACAACAGTTAAAAACAATATTGTTGTCTGGTGCAACTTGGTATATTTATAAATTGGTTATAAACGCGTAAACGAAACTGTTGAAATACTTTTTGAATTTGTCAAAAAACACAGACTCCGCCGTAATGAAGGAAGAAGATCTTGCTCTAGCGCGTGCCATGGTTGCGGATTCACAGCAATCTTCGCCGGGTACTTCGCCAACACCTTTGCGCCGGACACGCGTCGCAGATCTTATAGACAAAACCAAACAATTTCGGTAAGTTATATATAAATTAAATTAAATTTAGTCCTTAATTGTTGAAAACTGCGATTTGTACGCATATACAAAATAGATGTATTTATATTAGTTAGAAAAAAAATCCTTAAATCATTCCTTCGAGCCGGATTTGAACCAGCGACCTATGGATATCTATCATTGCACTTTTCTCTACAGTCCACCGCTCTACCAACTGAGCTATCGAAGGGTTGCAAATAGTTGAGGCAAAAATCAATTTTATTCAATTTGTCAAAACTAAAACTCACCTTGCTTTTAGCGCCATCTGGTATTCTTATTGCATTGCCAGCAAGCAAATACACGATTTGACATTTTAGCCATAGCTGCCACATTCCTAAAAAGTAAAAATAATTTGTTAATTTCTTTTAGCAAACGCCAATGTTGCTGGAATTTTTCTAATCAATATTTAAACAATTTTTTCAATGCTTTGTTCCATCGGCTTAAACATTTTTTCTGCTGTTTGCTGTAATTAGCTTTAGAATTGTTGTTTTTTTTAGAATTAAAAAAAAATATTCGTGTGAAGAGGAAACAAATTCAATCTGATTAATAAAAACTAATAAACACAATAAGGCTATTCACAGTTTAAGCGTACTTTTAACAAATCGTATTTATAGCATTTGTTATTGTTCAAACTGTGAGCACCTCGCCATGTAACTGTCGTATTAAAAAATTATGCAACCCTGTGATATATGTGATTATGCGGCTGTAGACAGAGCATAAACATACGAGGTACAAAAAACACATCCAAGGACTACTTTTATTTACGCGTGCCTGCGTATTTGCGTTTGTATGCAAAACAACAACAAAGCAAAATACGCTTTCGTAAATTGGCGTACAAATAGCAAATCGTACAAATAGCAGACCAGCGTATTCAAACTGTGAATAGCCTTAGTATAATGACAATAATATATTTAAATAAACTGCAATTATAATTGTGATATGATGTAAAATGTTTTACATATTGTAAATGCGCTTATATTTTTAGTTCTACAGGAGAATAGTTTGGAGAATACCAGTTACTTTAAATAAAATTATTTAAAAATAAAAAAAAAAATAAAAAAATGGCGGAATTTGAATTTTAGGTATCGCTTTTCACATTTTTCGCTCTTACTATCCAATATTATTTTAATTTAGGCTTGGTATCCAATAAATTTTATCTACTTAAAAATAAAACAAAAATCCAAGTTAATCCATAGAGTAGTTCTTGAGATATCGTGGTTATCAGTTTGAAAAACATGATTTTTTGGAAAATGGATTTTAAGATTTGGTCAGCGGTTTTTACAAGTGCGTTAATGAAAATATGGATTCCTTTCGTATGCGATAACTTTGCATGCAATTGTTATCGGCCAAACCACTTTAGAGACATATGCTATAAATCATAAACTATCAAAAAAAAAAAAAAATTACAAGTTGAGTTTTTTATCGAGCTTTTTTCGAGCTGAAAAAGTTTTACTAAAACTGTAGCTAATTTTACTACATTTGTATTTAATTGAATGCTAAATAAGCAATTTTTTATGCAGTAATTTAAATTTACTTTAATAAAAATGTAATTATTTTTAATAATTTCACTTATTTGCTTTCACTACATATTTTTTAACTACAGATTACAAATACATTTACATTAAAAAAAAATATTTTTTCATTTATTAATTAAAAAAAACTGCAAAACGTTTTCTGCCAAAGTTTTACTTAAACTGTAGTTAATTTTACTACGTTTGTATTTAATCGAAATGCTGAATAAGCAATTTTTTATGCAGTAATTAATATTTATTTTAATAAAAATTTAATTATTTTTACTAATTTCACTTATTTACTTTTCCTCCATATTTTTTAACTACAGATTATAAATACATTTACATTAAAAATAAATATTTTACATTTATTAATTAAAAAAACTGCAAAACGTTTCCTGCCAAAGTTTTACTAAAACTGTAGTTATTTTACTACGTTTGTATTTAATCGAAAAGCTGAATAAGCAATTTTTTATGCAGTAATTTAATTTTTTTTTAATAAAAATGTAATTATTTTTACTAATTTCACTTATTTGCTTTTACTAAATATTTTTAAACTAGAGATTATAAATACATTTACACTAAAAAAAATATTTTTTCATTCATTAATTAAAAAAAACTTACATTAAAAATAAATATTTTTCATTTAATAACTAAAAAAACTGTAAAACGTATTCTGCCAAAGTTTTACTAAGACTGTAATTAATTTTACTACGTTTGTATTTAATCGAAAAGCTGAATATGCAATTTTTTGTATGTAGTAATTTAAATTTATTATAATAAAAATTTAATTATATTTACTAATTTCACTTATTAACTTTTACTTAATATTTTTTAACTAGAGATTATAAATACATTTACATTAAAAAAATACTTTTTCATTTATCAATTAAAACAACTGCAAAACGTTTTCTGCCAAAGTTTTACTAAAACTAGTTAATTTTACTACGTTTGTATTTAATCGAAATGCTGAATATGAAATTTTTTTATGCAGTAAATTAAACATGTTTTTACAACACATGTAGTAATTTTTCTTACATGTACTTAAATGAAACATTGTTGTTTTTCCAATTGTCTATTTTTATTGTTATAATGATATATTTATTACAAAAATGGTTATGTGTTTTTCAGTAGGTTTTCAGAAGAGCAAAAACCTGATTTTTTTTTAAAGCATTTCTATTACTGCGAGCACATAGCTATTTTGATCATTTTTAAACCAAAATGAATCTAAGAAACGGCAAATGCAGACATATGAGTGTTAATAAAATAATCAATAAAAAATTTACAAAAATCACATAATCATTTTTGTAGGCGCAGTGACGATATGCAACGTAAACAATAAATAATATAAAAAATACATTGAAGTATAACAAAATGGTACAAAATAATTATTGAACATATTAATTAGTTGTAATATAGCTTATTATAGAAATAATTGAATTATTTATTTGGTCATCGGTAACTTTATATTTAAAAGAACTCTTCGTGTTTGCAATTGTTCTGATTTTTTGTTGTGGTGCTGCCTTACAGGTAGGCTTGTGCTTAACAGTTCCATAGACGGAACGGACATGGAACGATTCTTTTGAAGAAAGGAACTAGTTCACGGAAACATGTCCGCGGAACTATCTAGTTCCTTTGCTTATTTGAACTGTATAGACTATTTGGACTGTCTGCTTGTTGAACTACAAAGGGAATTTGAAGCATGTCCGCGGAACTATATAGTTCCTTTGTTTATTGGAACTGTAGAACTATTTGAAGCATTTATTTGAATTAAGTGTATGTTGAACTGAGGAGAAAATGTGTAAAGGTCCATGTAGATTTTCAACACATCACTCTGACTAGTCTTAAATCAATTAAACAGAATTTTTTGCTTTTTTATTCTTTTTATTTCAATATTTTTAACTTAAAGAAAACATTTCTTTAGTTTATATAAAAAAAAGGAACTTCTATCATTTAGTAAATAATTTCATTTAGTAAATAAAGTTCATGAAGTAAATTTATCTTGAAGTAATTTAAAATAATATGCAATCAGTTCCCCATAAGCTCGAAACTCAGTTGCATGTTATAGTTCATCAGCTTTAAGCATGTCCGCGGAACTATATAGTTCATCAGCTTTTAGCATGTTCACGGAACTATATAGTTCCAGCAGTTCTTTTTATAAGAATGAAAGTAATAAAAGCATGTTCAATGTCATTTTTGATTGTTTTGTTTCATAGGTTAAAAACAAAAATAAACAGCTGAACAATGCACACAACTGGAATGACGATATATCATTTATTATTTTATCTATTATTTCTTTCACTCTCTTTCACACGCATAATTGGCTTACTTGTCGTCGCTCAAACAATTTGATTAAGTTATGTTAGTGCGAATGAGATGTCAGCTTATGTCGTCGCTCAAACAATTCGATTAAGTTATGTAAGTGCGAATGAGATGTGGCTTAATTAAAAAAATGTTATTGCAATCGGAACTGTTTGGACATGCTTAAATCGTACAGATGGAATGATTGGAACTATGTCCGAGAGTGAACATAGTTCCATCAACTATGCAGGTCCGGAACGACCCAACTCTACTTACAGGTGCTTAATTGCTGTGCTGCTCCTTTATTAAATTGAATATGCAATATGCTGAATTATTTTTTTATTGATAATTGCATTGATATTACCTTGATAGTTATGAATGATTTGCTGTTGTGTGGGCCGTGTTGCTAGCTTTTATGCTGCTGCCTTTTTGTTGCTGTATAGCTGCTGAATTTTTCTTATTTTAGTTTAATATTTTAAAAAAAAATACAAATTAAAAACAAAGATTGTTTTTATTATAAAAAATATAAGTACTTTTGTACTAAAAAATATATTATAAAGAAATATATAAAGAAGTGTACTTAACACAGTTCTTCATCACGAACCTTTTATAATTATTTTAGTTTAATACACAAAAATAAATAGCATAATTGAAAAATATATTTAAATAAAAATAAATTAAACTACATGAACATGCAGTTAGTACACATTGTGTAGTTAATTCTACTGCAGTATTTTTTTAAGTGTACTATAAGAGCTATTGTTTTAATTTTGTGAGGCTATATTTAATAATAAATAGTTTTAAAAAATTTATTTTCTTCAGTCACTTGTCTGTTTCTTCAGTCATATATGAAAATACGACACCCAACAAAAGCTGTGTTTTTTTCTAATACTACGTTTACACATAGAAATTAAAACGAGGTTAAAGGCCCAACCAAGTAATGCTTAAGCAAATAAAAGTCTCAGTTAAAAGTTGACGAAAAGTATGATTAAGTAGAAAAGCCGCACAAGTTGGTCAGATTTCATGCTTAACAAAATATCAAACGTTTACAAAATCTTGACAAAAATACAATAAAAAATTTTAAAGTTCTTTGAAAAATTTGTTAAAGTAGTGCCTATCAGGTTTTTCAAGAATGCTTTTATGTTTTATGATAATTTTTATAAGTTTTTTAACAAAATTGGGATCTGCATTAGATTTGAGTAAATAAATTAAAGTATTTTTTTCAATTGACAAATAAAAAATTTGTATGCATATGCAATAAAGGGTTGCCATCAGCTAACACAAAAAACATGTATATTGTGTTTACATGAAAATGCAAAGTTTTACATAAAAAAGATGCAAATTTTCCATGATTTGCTTAAATATACAGAAAAAAAACAATATTTTTGAAAAATTTGGCATTCAAATAATAAAATTTTAGTTAAACACATTCCCAGCCCTATTCTGCTTAGCAAACTACGATGTCAAGCGCTCTCTCGTAGCTTCGCTACCGTAGCTTCGCTACGTAACGAAAAGTCAAAATTAACTTGTTTTATAGCCGCTTTCTCAATGTTCGGTTAGTCAAGCTCTTAGGCAGGAGTTAGCTAATCATGTGATACCTGAAAAATAATTTTGATTTCACCAAGTGCTGGTTAAGCAACTGTCGGTTTTTTGTAATTTTGTTATCTTGTCAGCTGCTCCTTCGACTAGCAGCTAACCGAAACCACATTTTGCCGTTAACTTAATCAGCACTTAACTGACAGTTAAGCCTTGACCGAACATTGAGAAAGAGCTTTTTTGATAACTGCTGGTTAGTGCTTATCCGGACATTAATCTCACATGTAAACGTAGTATAAGTAGTAAAAAACGACCGCTTATTGTATGAACAGTTCCTTAGGGTGTGTTCACAGTTGTTGTATTTTTTATGAAAATGCAATGCGCAAGCTCGACAGGCTACAAATACAATTATGGGTACGGGTGTGCGACGTGAAAGTTCCACTGTTCATTGAGATTTTTGTCTTAGTATTGGATCGAAAATCTCAATGGTTTGGCTGTTATAGGCCAAAATATCAAAAGAAAAAACGTGACAAAAGTCTGAGAAAAACTGCAAGGCAAAATCTGGACGCTCGATTTTCACCGTAGACGTATGGTCTAGTGGACTTTTTTGCTCAGTACAATCCCAAGAATCAGAATCGCGAAGCGCAAATTAAAATGTTCAAATCGCCCCACCCTAATATACATATATTATATACGCTTTATATAAATATATTAGCTGCGTTCCATTCGCTTCAAAATAATCCAGATTACTTTTTTTACGTGCAAAGCACAAACAAAAATAATAATCCTATAACAAATAGGATTATTTTTGCTATCCATATAAAATTGTGATATAGCCTTTAAAAAATTTGAAACACAGGTGCCGCACCTGTGTATTTCTATGAGCTGTCATTTAATTTTTTGTATATTTTTGTTTGTTTGATACAATGACTATAAGGTAGTCATGACAGCTACCTATTTTCTCACGAGCTGCGACCATCGAATGTTAATCAAAAGAAAACAAAACAAACCGCATGTGTCACACACATTGGACGCATTTAGCGGAGCCAACAATTGCACTTAAATTATTTATATAATTACATAATATTAATATTTAAATTAAATAACTTACACTTTTTTGACGTTTAGAGTAAAACACATTCAGAGAAAAACATCGTTCACTAAGGTATCGCTATCATAACAGTTCACAACAGTTTTGAACGACACACGTTCTCATGACACCTAATAGTTATTGTATCATGATTGCTTGTTTGAATTTAATTTTGACTGCAACGGTAGTGCCCTCTACGAGTCGTTTTTCTTGCCGTTCTTTTGAGAAAATTTGCTATCGCGATTATATTAAGGCGAAAGGAACGCTGCTTTTATATAATATCTTAAGCATAGATACATTTTTAAGCTTCAATAATTTGTTTTCCATAATACATTGTATTAAAGGTAGTTTTTGAGAAAACGGTTTTATGCAAGAAAATATTTTACTTTTATATACAAATAGCTCTAAAATAGGAAATACTTTGTTTATTTGTTTTAAAACTTATTATAAAGCTTTATGTATTACATATTAAATAAAACCTTAAATATTAATATCGGTTATATACTAAGAAAAATATAGCTTGTTTTCTTTAAAGATACTTATTAAAAAAAATTTTTTTGGAAAGTATTTTACGAATCCATTTTCAAAACACGGTGCCCCGAAAATCGTAGTCTCCTTAGAAAGTAGACCAACTTAGGTAAATATGCTTGAAATAACAACTTTCTATATAAGGGAAAATCATATCATCACAAAAAGCACCATAAAACATCAAACAAATTATTAATATTATATACCAAATGAAAAATAAATTTGCAAGCTTTAATTTTTTACTTGCCGTAAGTCATAATATTAACGGTAGTTTTTGAGAAAATAGCAGTTTAATATAAGCAAAAATTTTACTTTTACATTCAAATAGCTATAAAATGTAAAACTCAACGGATTTGACTAATTTAAGATTTTTATGAAAGCTTTTTATGTTTTCTTTAAAATAGTATCTCAATTATTTCAATTGGTAATATAATAAGGAAAATATAGCATGTTTTCTAAAACGATCACCAACGAAAAGGATTATTTTCATATATCGATAACTCAAACACCGATCGATAAATCGATTTTTCCTTCGGCAATTCCTATTTATATTGAAAGTAGTGTACGAATCCATTGTCAAATCGCGGCGCCCAAGAAATCATAATCTCCCCAATTTTGAGAATCGATAAAGTGGACGAAAATTATCTTCGTGGCCAAATCTTCTTAACTTATGACATTTTTTTTTATTTTCGCTATTACAAATTATAAACATTACCATTTTGAAACAAATTTATATAAACAAGTCTTATCAAAAGCACACTACAGAAATGTAGTAGTGATCAATTCTTTTTAAGTATTAAAAACTTCTTTTATGCATATCATATATAAGCAAGTAACTTTTCGAAAATAGTGTTGTCAAAAAAGGAAGTGAGCACTATATAGTGTTTTCTTTTTATGCATATCAAAAGTGAAAAATCAAGTGTACACTAATTAGTCTAGTGTTTACTTTTTTTATGCATACGGGCCAATACGTGTTCTTGTGGAAACCCCAAAATGTGCTTGAGTATTTTTAATGAGCGCAAGGTGGCAGCACCTTAACAACAGCTGATTGCAAAATGTTTGACGAAAACGTATATGGCAAAAGCGCGACTAACTGACGTTTTGGTAAAAAAACTAGCTTCATTTGATTGTTTTTCGTTTTTGCTAGTGAATACAAGATTTGCTGGTGCAGTGAAAAAAAAAATTAAAAATTTAAAATAAATTGTAAATAAATGTAAAGTAAATTAACAAATGCAATAGAAAAAAAAACAATAACAAAAAAGTTTAGATTAAATAAAGTACACAGTAGAAGCGACTCGAACGAATTTTGCAATCAGCTGCGGACCGCTGACGCATAACGACGACGAGTGGTGATGAACAACGACGATTAAGAGAAATCGCTCAGTAAACACAGAAATTGTTAGCCAAGTCAATGCGGAAGTGGGCTAAAATATTGGACAACAAGCAGGAGCAAATCGTCATAATAATATTGCTTCTTTTGGAGTAGTTTCTGTGAGCCAAATCCAAGCATTGCAAGCAAGTTAAGTGATGCGTTTAAGCAATATAAAAAGCATTTATTAATTCTCTTGGCCAAGCAACATGATCACGAACTACTTTATAGCTCATTAAATTGTTGTAGCCGCTGCTTATCGCTGTTCGTTATCTTGCTGTTAACTTGTTTGATTTTGCGTTACAACAAAAACTATCAAACACAGACAGCGGCACAAAAAAAATTTTTCAATAAGCATATCTTATCGCCCGCCTAACAACTACATCTGATCAGATAGCATTTTGAAATACAGCAAGTTTACACATTTATTTTGATATCATGTCCAAGACAAGTGTTAATGGTTTGAACAGCTCCGCTGCGCTGGATTGCAGACCATCAGCAACAAATGCAGCGGCTGCTGCTGCTGGCACATCTACCGTTAAAGAATTTGCTAATCGTAATTCAGGTGGAAATGCTTCGTCGGCGCCGGGTTCAAGCGGGTCCACAGGTGCTGGTGGTACATCATGCGGCTCTCCAGATGTAGAAGCAATGCGGGAATGGTGGTAAGTTTTAAGTGATGTGTATAAGGCCTATATAAATCTGCCAAAATAGCTTAATAATAATTTATACTAGAATTAATTTATCAGTTTATATATACAGCGCATTTGTTCTATTTATCCTTAAAAATTGTGCCAATATTTAAGCCCACTTTCGGAATCGTTGACTGTAGTTCCAACACTTGTTTCCTTTTCTAATAATTTAAATTCTACTCATTGCTCTCCGACAAAATTAAATGCCAAACTTGATCCGATCGTACCACACAAAGTCAACAAATCTGAAGATTATTAAAAATTATTTACTTTTTTTATTATCAAGAAGTAAATAAATAAATAAAAAATCTCGTTTGTCTGTTTTGATGATTAAATTTAATGCCAATGGAGTGTGCTCAGTAGTCATAAAGCATCAGAGTATCAAGTGGTTTCAAGATTTACTAGCAACAAAATAACTCAACACCAACAAGATCTCTGGTTGATATTGATCGATTATGCTTGAAGTTAAGCTGTCTGTGAGTCGGTGCCAGGCACTGTGACACTTTCAGTGATTGCTGCTCAAAACTGTTTTGCATTTAAAAGCGGCATCAAGTGCCGCGCATTTCGTGCTTCTTGTTTAATCAAGTTTGTGCTTATTTTATATGAATATTTTTTACTTATCATTTGAAATGAAATAATTTCAGTGTGCAATTTTCTAATTTATTATTCTATCAATAACTTGTGCTCACGGTTTTTGATTTTGTTTTTGTTGGAAATAAAAAAAAATATCGAATGTGATGATTGGTATGCCGCCACTACCTCTTTATATTCAATTGCAGTATTAATTGGTGGCAGCAGCGCCTAGCGTGCAGTCTTGGACTGTTGGCGTTGCAGCCGTTGTTGCTGTAAGTTGTATCTATTATACGATTGTTACATATCTTAGCTATTCATTACGTTTTTCCCATCTTTTTTTTGTTGTGTGTTGCTAACTGCTTAACATGTTGATTGCTCAATATTATATAAGATTTCTTGGTTTAGTTTTTTGATGAGTTTATTTGTTATAAAAAGGTTGATCATATATTAAGCTGATATGTGATCAAAACGGCTATTTCACAAAAAACATGCCAATTATGGACCTTTTCTTTTTTCAGTAATTTGCATAAAAAAGTTCTTGAAACAACAATTTTTGTATCGTAGTTAAGAAGAGCACATACGTGCTGGTTTAAGAAGAACTCAAATGCACTGCATTTTAAGAATTCTGGAATGAGTAGGCAAATGTACTGATTTTTAAAAGATTACTAACTGATTTGTAGTGCAATTTTTTACTTGAAGAAAACGATTTATTCATATTAGAATTTGCCAGTGGTCGAAATTCGACCTTTTCACTGTGACCTTCGACCTACTTTGTGATATGAAATTGCTTTCGTTCCCAGATGATAGTAGAAAAGGGTTAAAAACAAATCTATTTATATTTTCAGTTTTCCAACCAACGACTTATTAAACAAAAATACGTTGTACTGAGAAAATCTACAATTTCTGACATTGCGATGACATTGCTTCAAAGAAATGCATTGCACTGAGAAAACCTACAATTTTTGAGATATCGCAATCATTTTGATGTTATAATAACGTGAAATTTTTTAATATACTATCCGTGAAAAATATTGCCAAAAAAAGCTTTCGTCTACCGTTATTTTTCTTAACCAATTCATACGTTGTACTGAGAAAAGCTACAGTTTTCGAGATATCGTCATAATGTCAAAATAACGGAAAATTTTCAAAATTTACTGTTTGTAAGAAATTCCACAATCCCAATTTATTATCGCGCATGTTACATAAAAAGTTGCTTATTGTAGGGTATCCGTACTGTAGTGTATAGAATAGCCTGTTTCACACAGAGAAAACAACATTTTCAAAAGTAGCAGAAACGTGCCACTTTTAAAAACGTTTAACCCAGATTTTGCACTTCTAACGTTTATTTTAATTTTAAGAACGAACATTTTAAAAAGAAATAGTAAAACGTTGATATTCATTTTAAAAACGAAAATTTTAAAACTACATTCTAAAATGTTCGTTTGATTTTTTACAATGGACATTTTTAAATCCAATAGTAAAACGTTTATTTTCATTTTAAAAACGAACATTTTAAAACTAGATTCTAAAATGTTCGTTTGATTTTTAACAATAAACATTTTAAAATGCAATATTAAAACGATTTTTTTTTATTTTAAAAACGAAAATTTTCATTATTTCCCATTAATTTAAAGCATTTTCAAAAATTCCCATTTTTATTATATAAAAAGCATTTTATTGGTTTTCAAAATTTTAATTTTATTTCAATTATTTTATCATCCGCAATGTCCCATTTCGTTGAAATATGTTAGATGATGATACTGTATCCCAGCGTCTATAAAAAAATAGCATTTTCCAGATATCATTAATTTTATTATATATAATTTAATACTTACTCAATACTTAATACTTAGTTTGAATGGTGAAATCGAGAATGAAAAATATTTTGACGTGAATTTAATAATTGTGAGCTTTTTAGATCAAGTAAATTTGAATATTTTATTTTCTGAACAAATATCAAATACATAAATCAATGAAACATATGTAACAAACAATTCGTTCTTAACAAGTGTTTTTAAACAAAGTATGTGAAACAAACATTTAGATAATCTTTTTACTATGTCATGTTAAAACGTTCGTAATTGTTTTAAAAATGTCTCGTTTTACTTTTCTATTTAAAAATGTGCGTTTTCAATTTTGTATGGCGTAAAATATTTTTAAAAATATTCATTTTACCCTACTATATCATAGTAAAAGATTCGTAGTTGTTTTGAAAACGTTTCGTTTTACTTTTCCATTTAAAAATGTGTGTTTTCATTTTTGTATGGCGTAAAATGTTTTTAAAAATATTAATTTTACTAAACTTTTTTAAAATGCGCGTTTTTGATGTTTTGTTTTCTCAGTGCATATTCCAACGATCGGTTTTGAAAATTTCTAAAAAAGCCATCTTTCAACGATTGCCGGAATAAGCGAAGGAAGATTTTGAAGATTTTTCTTGATTCGCGCATTCATCGTATGGGCAATCGAAAAGCGATCCATCTTCTAACGATCGCCGGAATGAGCAAAGGAAGATTTTTCTTGAATCGCACATTCATCGCTTGGTCGATTCAATTCCAATGATCGCCGGAATAAACGAAGGAATATTTTGAAAATTTTTCTTGAATCGCGTAATCATCGCTTGGGCGTTCCAAAAGCGATCCACCTTTCAAAGAACCCTTTTGCGAATCACAAGTGCTCCGCAAAATTAACTTATCTTCTACAATGTCATTATAAGGATTTTCTTTAAAATTCTATGCATGCATTATTCAATTATCACAAAAAGTTATAATTAAGCTTCCGAACGAATTCTGTGTGTGTGGAATTAAGGAAAAGAAAACAAAATATTTTTATTCTTATTGTAATACTAAACCTTTTAAAAAATATACTTTGTTTTGTAGTTCTAAGAAAATATACATTTTCGATACGTACTGTTTTGAGTGTGTACGGAATAAAATGACAAACGATCTCTTTTATTATTATAATAGACTTCTTATATTAATTAATAATTAATTAATTACTATAAAATTCAATATGTAAAAAATACTTTTTATATTAAATTTTTTCTTCTATGTATGAAATGGTTTTTTGTTTGTTTAAAAAAATGTATTTGTAAAAAACTTATATTTTCATATTAACTAGTTTCGGTTTGGGCCGAATATAAAATGGCCGAATACTCGTATTCGGTTTCGGCCAAAATTCCGGTTTCGGTGGTACAAAAGTTTTATATAACGAACAGCAACAACAACCACAATAAAAGAGAAAATATATACATACGAAAAAAAGGGTATTATAAAAGGGTATAATCACACTTCATAAAGTGTTTTTTTTTTCAGACATAGTTTTTTGTTTATTTTAGTTATGGGTTATGTTTCTGTTTTTTTTTCTATAACCTCAAAAATCCGATTTCGCATTGAGTCAAATAAATTCTGTACTTGTTGCTATCTGAAGTCGTCCCAGGTTTGTAGAACAGCTTGTTGCAGCTCTTCCTTTGTGGAGTATTGGGAATTTCTTCTTAAACAACGCGAACTAAAGCACTCCACCCCACATATTTTCCCATGATATTTAGTGATGGCCACTCAAGAAGTGCCACGCGATTTAAAATTTGTTCATGTGTGAATAGACCTGCTTGAATGCTATTGTTTTTGATAGCAAAATGTCTGGTATACAAGGGCGTCCGCAGGATTTGTTCTAGGGGAGAGGGGGGGGGAAAGGCACAAAGAAGTCTAGAAGCTCATAAAGAAAATGTAACCCAAAAAATGTTCCTATTCAAATTTTAGTTATAAAAAAAATTTTTACCATAAGAAATTCTAATGTAAAAGCGTTTTCTTAAAAAGAATTTGCCATCATATTTTTTAAAAATTAGTGCATGATTTAAAATTAGCCTACTTTATTCAGAATCTCCTAATTTTTTTCGCTTTTTAATCAGAAGCTTTCCCTCGCTTTCCCAGATCGCTGCAATTTTCTCAAATTAAAGTGCTGCAAGATTGTTAGCAATTTTATTAAGTTTACGAAAAATTAAAAAATTATCCAAATTGGATCATCTTTATGACAGAAAAACGATTTTTTAGCCGACTTTTGGGAAAGCATTTAGTTTTTAAAATTCATTTAATTTTGTTTTCTTCTTGTGTTTAATTATTTTAAAACATAACTTTGCTTATCGTCCAAGTTCATATGCGATATTGGCTTAAACGCCTCTTACCATCTGTTGCTCCGATAAGGATATCATTCCTTATCATTCCTTATCATTCCTTATCATTCCTCAATTTCTCGTACGAATAATTTCGTAATTTCTTCCATTACATTCGTAGTATTTACTAATGGCATCTTACTATTTAGTATAAGTTTAGTTTAAAAAATTTACAACCGAAATCTTTCAGCCTGGTTTGTTGAACAATTACCAAATATTAGGAAATGTATGATTGCAAGGTGGCCGTAGTCTATTGAAAGAGTACGTGGCCCGTAAGCTAAAAAATCGTGGTTCAACCCCCAGCTAAGATAGAATGTTTTTTTTTTTGTTATTAGTAAATGTCAGAGCTGTAAATTCGGCACTCATATTCAGAATTTTAAGTACAACTGAATAACTACATAAGAATGAATTCAATGAATGCAAAATTGATTTATAAATAAAATTTTTGATTCACATTCATTTTTACAAAAATGATTTATTATTCATTTCAATTCTTCATTTTCGTTATTAAGAGTAATAAAGTAATTTTTTTATTTATTTGAATGCTATTCACAAAGCATTTCAGAATCTTCAATTATTCTTTTTTTATTCATTATCCATTTTTTAATCGTTATTTATTTTTTATTCATTATTCATTTTTCATTCATTATTAATTTTTATTCATTATTCATTTTTTATTCATTATTCATTTGTTATTCTTTATTCATCTTTTAATCATTTTAGTCCTAAGCCGTAAATAAGAAATAAATAATGAATAAAAACTGAATAATGATAAACAAGTGATTAATGAATAAAAAATGAATAATTCATTAGAAAATTAGTAATTGTGGTTAAATGAATAATGACTAAAAAATTAATAATGAATGAAAATAATTGAAAATTCGGAAATTCTTTGTGAATTGCATTCTTTTTTCAAATGAATAAAAAATTATTAATTATTCTGAACAACGAAAATTAATAATGGAAATGAATAATTAATCATTTTTAAAAAATGAATGTGAATTAAAAATTTTTTTTATTAATCAATTTTGCATTCATTGAATGCATTCTTATTTCGTTATTCACTGATTCACTTTTTTGTGAATAAAATCAAATTGATCAAATCTTTTACAGCTCTGGTAAATGTAACAAATGTATTCGTAAAGTATACATTTGTTTTTGTACGAATACGAATAAAATATTTATAATTTTTTTTTAATTATTAAATTAATTTATTTTTTATTATTATATATTATAAAACTATATATATTAAAATTAAATAAATTAATAAAATTAAAAAAATAATATATAATAAAAATTATAACATAAAAAAATAACTACGTTCAATCTACGAATCCTATTCGTGACTGAAAACTACCAATAAAATTCATAGAATGGACGCAGTTATTAGTAATATTTACACACAAAATTTTTTTTAATTTTAAAAAAATGTATTAAAAAGTGCCTGTAAAAACAAGGGTAAATGAAATGGTATTGCAACTTATTACTGCGTCGGGTAAAACATACTATTTAAAAATGTATGCATGGCTTAGCTCAGCTTTATTTATAAATATACTTTAAAAACTGATTAACTTCCATCAACTTTCTCTTCAAAATATATTAACATTTATAATGAAAATATCGTCATATAAAATCAAAAAAGCCGTAAGTTACAATAAATTCAAAGTCGACTTTTTGATTGACTATTGATGCACCTTATCAAAATACATGTTCCTGCTAAATTGTACACTTCTACAAATAAAAACGACGTTTTTAGTAAAAAATTTCTAAAATCCCTAAGTTTGAGCGCAACATACAATTACAATTTAGAAAGTTTTTTGGCTCTCCCGTAAAAATTTTTAATTGTAGCTTACGGCTTTTTGATTTAATATGAAGATATTTTAAAAAAGTCACCGCCTAGGGGGGCAAGCACCCCTCCCTTTCTCCCCTGTGGACGCCCATGCTGGTAGATTGTATTTGCAAAAATATCTGTGTTTGAAGTCGTACGAATGTAACGCCTGGGACTGTGGAATTGCCCTTATAAAAAAATTCTTTTTCGATGATTTTTTTTTATGGAGAAGTATATAGAATAGCCTGTTTCATATTCCAACGATCGGTTTTGAAAATTTTTAAAAAAAAGCCATCTTCCAACGATCGCCGGAATAAGCGAAGGAAGATTTTTCTTGATTCGCGCATTCATTGCTTGGGCAATCGAAAAGCGATTCATCTTCTAACGATCGCCGGAATGAGTAAAGGAAGATTTTTCTTGAATCGCTTGGGCGATTCATTTCCAACGATCGCCGGAATAAACGAAGGAATATTTTGAAAATTTTTCTTGAATCGTGTAATCATCGCGTGGGCGTTCGAAAAGCGATGCATCTTCCAAAGAACCCTTGGGCGAATCGCAAGTGCTTCGCAAAATCAACTCTTCTTCCAATCGTCTTCCATATGCTTGCAGGGTTTTTTTTGCAAGTGTTTTTTTTTACTTTTGTCCTCCTTTGAGATTGATAAAATCCCACTCTGTGCGACGACTGGATTCCTTACAATGTCATTTAAAAATTGCTTAGTTCAACAAAACAAGTAATAAATATATGGAAAAGTAATTAGATAATACTTTATGGCCATTTGAAGCTACACACTTTGGTCATTATTAGCTTCGGAACCACAAAGCAAACACTTCTAAACCCAATCAGCTGCTACAACTACAAAGCTAGCCAAGTGCTAGCAAACATTCAAAGCAAATATATATTTGTAGGCACATATGTATATTCTACTTCAATATCACTTTAAATAATAATTGTATAAATCTCGCTTGCAACAATTTATTTACACTTCTAAGCCCAGTCTCAGTCTAGCACCAAGCAGCCAACACTTGTTCTCTTTCCAAGTTTTGTTTATTATTTATATTAAAAACAGCTGCCTGCTCTGGCTGGGGCTTAGTTCAACAGCTGTTTATTTGTGGTTTGCGGCTTGACTTGGTTTGTTAGCATATCTCGTGTGCGCTTAGATTGTGTCCAATACACGAATCGGAATTTCAACACTTGTTTGTCTGCGGTACCGCTGTGTGTGGGTCGCAATCGTAACCACAGCAACTTGACTCTGACTGAAGCCACAACTTTTGTTTTTTAAACGAATTTAGTTGGAATTCGACTCTAAAGCGGGCGGCACCAGAACTTTGATGTTCTCCGTGTGGTCTAAGTAGAAGAAAAAAAAATTGTTATTGCTGATGTAGTTTGAATCGTAAACGTATGTTCAAAACACGAGTATTTTTGATTGAAATAAAATATATGTAAAAATAAAAAATATAAACATTAAAACTGATTTTAACCTATTATCGTCATGCAGTTTAAGAGATAATCACGCGCCAACAACAATAAAACGTTATCGTGTGTCATAACTTGAAAAAGTTTTTAAAAATAGTTTATATTTAAAAAGTGTGCAAGATTAAATAAAAAATTCTACGAGTATCATACAAATATGAAAACCTAAAAAGTCATTTAAAGTTAATGAACCATTAGAGTCAATAGATACATTTGCATTAAGCCTATCGTAAGAGTTTAATTGTCTATATTGTATTTTTTTTTGTTTATATTGATCGGCAAAACAATTCAATGTGACCCGTTGTGACCAACTTTAACAGCCTTGAGCTTTGTGAGATGAACTAATTAAAAAAGTGATGCTAAAAGTTTCGTAGGCACGCTAAATAATGCAAGAACGTGCAAATTATTTTATTTTATTTTTACATTATTTTAATCACTTCGAATTGTGTGGGTAACACAAGATCTTTCATTAGGGCTGTTCACAATCCTGTGCAAATGATCTTGCATTATAGCATTTGCAAAATAGTGGAGTATATTTTTACTCTACTCCAATGGCGTAGCTAGGATTAACCAAAGGGGGAGAGATAAAGAAAATTTGAAATTATGTTTAAATATATATATATATATTAGGGTGTCCCAAGACGTATAGGAAAATTTATTTTTTGATAATTTAGAAACGCATACCCTCTAGTTTTTTTCTATTTAACCTGAAAAGATTAAATAATAAAATTTAAAATGATTGGATAATGGTAACCCGTGCCGACTTGATGTCAAAGTTATACTATGGATTTCGTACTAACTTCATTGGGAAAAATGCTAAAACGTTATTGTTTATATTTTCTTTTTAAAGTTTGCTTGTTACAATCCGGATAAACCTTTCTGTGTTTTTGTACGCAACGTAATAAAAATTGTTTTTGTTCCTCTTCAACCGTAATTAAACCGTGGAAATCTATCATTAACTTAACCGCTCTTTCAGCTGTGTCGTTCACAGCCCTTAGTGATGAAATCTTTTTTTGTGCGTCTTGAAAGAAAATGTTACTTGACCACAAAGCCGGACAGTCGTGAAGGAAACTGCCATCGATTTTAAGGCATTCAAAGAAGGATTTGCTTTTGACTGATATGAAGTCATCGATGTTTTTCTCTGAAACAGAAAAGAATAGTCATTAAAAAAGTGTAAATTACATTGGAGGGATCTTTAGAACCTTAAAAGTATTTAACCTCTCTTAAGGTTTTTTATCAATTGTACTTTAGAGGGAAACCTAATACTATGAAAATTAAGGAAACTTACCATACAATTTACACAAAGTTCTTCCTTTGTTGCGATGTAACGCTTGCCATGGCTTAATGGCTTAACTCGTGGAGGTGGTGTATTAATTGCCATCCGTGCACATTTTATATGTCAAGAAATATCATTACAACATTTGTCAGGTGATGTGGAGCAAATATGCGTACGTGTTGATTGTCCGGTTGCCGGCGACGTGGTTGCTGCACAATCCTTTTTAAGTATCTATATTTTTGTATCTTATATCCCACCATGCTCCAATAGTGAAATTTATACTAAGCATTTTATTAATATACTTAATGTAGTTGAACGACTTAAGGACAATGACTATCCATTAGTTCTCGGTGATTTCAACTTTGGCAATACTTTTTGGTCATACTCTAATGAAATTATGAGTATGATTCCAAGCTCTATGAGTAATATTGTCGAAATAGAATTTTTAGACTCCGTCTTCTCGTTGGGATTGTGTCAATTAAATTCGGTTAAAAATAGTTTAAATAAAATTTTGGACTTATTTTTTTTCTGATCGTGATCTTAATGCTAATTGTAACGAAGCTGATTTCCTTTTGTCAAATAACTCTTTGCATCATAAGGTGCTTTTAATTCAGTTGGATACGGCAACCTTAAGTATACCTGCTCTAGAAGAGGATACTTTTGTATTTGCTTTTAATAAGGCAGACTATGTTGGCATGTCTAACTTCTTATCTAGTGTCGATTGGCGTACAGTTTTTGGGGAAAATCTTTTAGTTAATTATGAATTTTTCATTAATATTATTAACGAAGCATTTGTGACTTTTGTTCCTATAAGGAAAATTAAGAAGAACACCAAGCCGGAATGGTTTAGTAGAGATCTCTTCAAACTAAAAAACCGTATGAATAAATTATACAAAAAGAGTAAATTACACATGTCCTTTCGTGAAAACTATCTTGTGGCTCGTAAACAGTATGAAACTCTGAAGATCTCCCTTTATAGAAGTAATGTCCGGGCGTTGGAATCGGATATTAAATGCAATCCTAGAGCTTTCTGGAAATTTTTTAATAAAAAGAGAAATACTAAGGGTCTTCCTAAAAATATGTATTTTAAAGATAAAACATCGAACAATATTGAGGATGCATGTAATATGTTTGCTGACTACTTCCAATCAAATTTTGTTTTAGATAATGTTCCTATACATCAAGATCGATCGCTATATAATGGAGAGCGAATCACTGATTTGGGCAGTTTAGTTCTTTCGGTAGAAGATGTTTTTAACGAGTTGTTGTCACTCGATATTAATAAGGGTGCTGGCCCCGATAATATCCCACCAGTCGTCCTTACAAAATGTGCTGCTGCACTTTCTCAGCCTCTTTCACTAATTTTTAATTTGTCCCTTGAGAAAGGTATATTTTTGGATATTTGGAAGGTTTCAATTATAGTTCCTATTCATAAATCTGGATCAAGACAACACATTGGAAACTATAGACCAATATCTAAGTTACCATCAATTCCCAAATTGTTTGAAGCCTTGGTGAAAAAGCAGATCTATCAAGGCATTAAAAATTCGATATCTGAAAGCCAGCATGGTTTTGTCTCTGGAAAATCAACCTCTACAAACCTGGTTCTATTCACTCACTTAATAAAAAATGAATTGGAGAATGGTAAACAAATAGACGTTATTTTCACAAATTTCGGTAAAGCATTTGATACAGTTCAGCACTCTATTCTAATTAATAAGCTCAGTCTAATGGGTTTTCATTCTTCACTCTTGTCTTGGCTTAGTGAGTACCTTTTAGGTCGTAGCCAAAATGTATGCATCGGAAAGACGATCTCAAAAGCAATAATTAATCATTCAGGTGTGCCACAGGGTAGCCACCTTGGGCCGTTGTTATTTATTCTTTTCATCAATGATCTTCCTAATTTTATACAGTACTCAGATTGTCTTATGTATGCTGATGATGTTAAGATTTTTAAATCTGTAAGCTCTCTCAGTGATCAATGGAGTTTACAAAGTGATTTAAATAGTCTGCACTGATGGTGTATGCTAAATAAACTGAATTTAAATTTGTCAAAATGCAACATAATGTCATTTTATATGATAAGATCTCCAATGTTTTTTGATTACTCAATTTTATGCAACGCCTTGATTAGAGTAGATTCTAAATCTGATCTAGGTGTACTCTGTGATAAAAAGATGTCATTTTCAGGTCATTATGACAACATAATCAGCAGGGCTAATGCTATGATGGGATTCGTTAGACGCAACACTAGAGAGTTTGCTGACCCGTATACCTTAAAGACTCATTTCCATTATAAGATCAATACTTGAGTATGGGTGTGTAATATGGGACCCATTTTATGAGTCGCATAGTACAAGATTGGAAAAAGTCCAAAAACGTTTTACTCGTTTTGTTGTGAAAAAACTAAATTGGAATTTTATGCCAGAGTATAGCTCCCGATGTGCACTTATTGGGCTTAAATCGTTGAGTTCTAGAAGAAAATATTTTCTTATAACTTTTGTTCGAGATCTTTTAATGAATAATATTAACTGTGCGCCAATCCTCGCCCGTCTAAATATTTATGCTCCGGAAAGACACTTTAGGCAAAGAGATTTTTTTTACATTCCGCACCATAGAACTAACTATGGCCGGAGTGATCCGATTTTTAACATGTGCACTGTCTATAACAGTGTAAGTGCTCGTATAGATTTCACTCAAAATAGAGAGGCATTTAAGCAAACTGTATTGAGTATTGTATAAATCCTTAATTTTATATTCTTATAATAATTCCATTATAATTATGGTTTTAGTGTAATTTAAGATGCAATAAATAGACTGTTAAACATTTTTGTCGATAGTTATATAGTATTGTATTGTATTGTATTATCGATAGTATTATAGATAATAAATAATAAAAAAAATAATAAATAATAATATACTTTCTTTGGATAAATTAGCAACTATTTTTAATTTAGTTTCATTATCCACATCATCGTCGAATAGTGACATTACAGATACTTCATCAGTCAAATACCAAAGATGCTGCGTTAGCTTATTAAAAGCGGCTTTTGAAATTACACTATCAATTTTTTCGTAGGCTTTCATTGACTTCAAAAAACATAGATACTCATAAGGTGCCTTAACTGCATAAATGCTTTTAAGCCATGGCTTGACATAAGATGTTGCAATAAATAAGCAGACATCAAATAGTGCTGCACTATCCTTCCTCGAAATTTTAAATTGACCTATGAGTAAAGATATTTTTAGGGATTAGATCGCTCTCGCCATCCATCGTGCTTGGTGCATGGCACCAGGAGGTCGAATTTTAAACTTTCTCTCCGTATCCCCCCCTAAAAATATAATGGAAAGTTCTATTAACTCTCTATACTCACCTCTGACAATTTTTTTGAACAGCTCAGTTTTGTAAAACTCAATAAAATTGTTGATATCAGCGGCAGTAAAGTATGATGTAAGCCTGTCTTTAAAACAGTGTATTTTATTGGGATCGACACTTCTCCAGCTATCTCGAAACTGTTTGAACAGTGGGATATCAGGGCTTACGGTCATTTGACTTATTTTTGCTTCAAACACGCATTTTAACACCAATTCATACACGTGATGACGACAAGCAAAAATAATCATTTCCTGGTTTAGTTTTTGCTCAAGAAGCACACAAGCTCCATTAATACGACCTGTGTTTGAAGCCGTTGTGTCACAGCAAAGAATTTTGACGTTTTCTTCGAGATTCCAGTCTCTTATAGCATTCCAAACAGCCTGCGCCTGTTCACTTCCTGAAGAGCTTTCCAATCTTGGCACAGCAATAAGTTGTTCCTTATTGTTATATGAAATTACTATTGGTAGTCGCTCTTCTTTGGATTGCCTGGAATCTAAGGCAGGCAAAAGCTTGTCATCCCAATGAACAGTTAAAATATCTGGTACTTCGTTTTAAAGTCAATTTTTATGGCTTCTGCACATTCTTTCAGTTTTGTCGTACGAATTCTTTGTATTAATGATTTACTTATCGAAAACTCGTCTTTGTGTTTTACCTGTTATGGGTTGTCTAGTATCGATAGGGGCTGACAAATCTTCCAGTGAATCGATGTCTTCATCAGATTCAGAAATTGAATCGTTTTGAAATGGTTCGTTGAATGATGTGGAAGGAATTGGTGCATTTAAATATTTATCACGCCGATTTTCTTCTTCCAAAGCTCGAAGGCGCGTTCTTTTCTCTTTTTCAGCCAGTTTTTTGTCTATTCCTGATAAGTGACCTGGTCGACTTGGCTCTCTCTGGCGCTGTTAAAAGATTTTATCTTCATCTATTTTAATTAATTGAAGCGCGTCGACATGTGCTATATCGAACCGATTGTCTAAATCTTTAACGAACTCTTGTCGGCGCTGCTCAAAAATGTCTTGAGTTTTTTGTGAATTTTTTTGCAAGTTACTCCAAATCTGGTACAAGACCACAAGCTTCTTAACACTATTAGGTATAGATTTCATAGGTATGCGAGTCTTTTCCCAAAAAATAATACACTCGCGAATCGTGAGATTTGCACTTTCGCTCACAGTTAAATTAACTTCACGAATGTTGTAAAACAAAACTTGTAGAATTTGTCTATTAGACGGAAGTTTTGAGCCCATAATTTGATGTTTTAAATCCCCGATCAAAAATATACGCTTTTGAGAACTTCGTAATTCCACAGACATCTTGACCAATTTAAACAAGAATTTAACTAATAGGACATCAATTGATTTTAATCACATAAGCATACGTTCGTAAAAGTTTCGCTTGAAGTTGACACAGGTTGCTGTGATCCAAAAAAATAATTCTTAAGTTTTTCAATACATTAACTCACCCTGTAGGGACTCACATGTTTGGATGCAAGTCGGCACGGGTTGCCGTGGTCCTAGGGACATGAAATTTTCTTGCATGAGGTTTTCCATCATACGAAAAAATTAAAAGGGTATGCATTTTAAAAAAACAACTTTAAATTTTTTGGGACACCCTAATATATATATTTTATATATATTTTAAGCGTATTTTAATGCTTGTACGCTCCTATCGAACAATCAAAAAGTAGTAAAAATGTACATGTAACATTAATTATTATTGCATTAAACAATTAAGTCAAACCGCCTTGGCTTTGTAAATAGCTCATTGAGATAGCTCATCGGCATTAATGGGCACATACTAACAAGCAAATTCAAATTCTAAACTATACCCTGTCCTGTTGAACTTCTTAAATAGTTCTTTATTTGCTTCATACACGAAAAGGTGCGCTCAGCTGTACTGGTTGACGTCATTTTTTGGTAACGCACCCTTGCGGCTAATATATATACTGATTCCACAGTCTAACTTCAGTAACAGCTGTTGATGGTGGGTAGTCAAAAAACTCCTTGTAAAACTCAGAGGTGGATTTAAGATTATTTTCTGAAGAGTTAAAATTAAAAAGTGCCTGAAATCCAGTCAGTATTTTTCTATGGTTTGTGAACCTTTCCTTCAACTCCATTTTATAAAAACCCAGAAATTCATTAAACAGTTTCACACGGAAATATTTTTCTATTGGCAGGCCGTCATGTTTCTGAGTTCTTGTAAGTGTTGCAGTTACATCAAGGCTTTCTGCAAGTGACTTTGCTTCTATGAAAATTTTTTCAAAAGTTTCTTCATTCTCGCGAATTTTTTCAATTTCACGCTGAGCATCGTCTGCCAAACCGATTGCCTCAACCAAATCAATATTCTTTTTTTGAAAATTTAGACTCAATGGCAACGAATGCTAATAAACTAAAACACCAATCTTGAGGGCCAATATAATTTCAAAGTCAATTGCATTTTTCAATATTCTAGAATTTGGATCATCATACTGCATTTGTTCATGCTGGAAAATTGCATGGAAGTCGCTAACTGATTCGCACTTTGCAATCCATCTGATTAAATTTAATCTTTTCAATGTTTTCGCTCTTTCACAAGAATCGGTTTCAATAATGGTAGTTTCTAGTTGCACTTGGTAGGAGTGGTGTTTTTTATGTACAATTGTGCCTTTTACTGCGCATTACGGCCCAACCAAAATAGGCGAATCGAGACGATTGCAACTTGCCGAACGTCTGACGATGACGTTGAGACGCTAAAAGTTCGGTTCTTACGGAACAAAACGTATGGACAAGCTGTTTCGTTCTGTTTCGTTAAATTACGTTTGCTCATTTTGGGCAACAACATTGAATTACATTAAAGAGAACATTTTCGTTCCTACTCGTTAGGGAGCAACTCGCCTATTTTGGTTGAGCCTTTAAGCTTAGTATGCTGTATGAACGCAAATTTTTGGGCATATAACTCTACACGCGAAATTTTGGTGTAGAGTCAAAATTTTTGTGTGGGGAAAAAGCACTTGCTGTTCTGGTTGACAGGTTCATATTTTTATATCTGCAGTTTTATATCCTATAAAAGGCAAGACTACACATTAGCCCATTTAGCCCATATGTATAAACTATATAAATGCAACAATAAATTTGTTAAATAACAAATTCAACACTTAAACATACTTACTGCTTATTTTTTATTGTTGAATGGCAAATTTCCGCGCTAACTAAATGTACGGGCATATAATCGACAGCGAAATTTTGATATTTCAACTCTTCACTCACGAATGGAAATTTGGCAACATAGCAATAATTTTCGCTTCTACAGCGTACTAGCTGGCGAAAAAAAATTTCGCTGCCTGTTCGTTGTCAAAAATCTCAATGTATTTCTTATAGAATTTTTATTCGTTCCTACAGCATACTAAGCTTTAAGAAACAAGTACATTCGGTCAATTGGATGAGTTTAGATAAAACTTGTTAAAAAAATTATAAATGCGCAGTGCTAGGAAATGACTTTTTTATTCGAACAATTTATGTAAAAAATTGAGTTCCATTTTTTGAAAATTTATAATTGCTTTATTTTGAAATTAAGCTATAGGTAAAGGGAGAGAATACATCCCCTTTATCCCCCGTAGCTACGCCACTGCTCTACAGAATATACAGGGATGCATTTACTTTGCTATTGGAAATATGCAACACCAAAACCCATAGTTTATATTTACTATACATATGCCTTACTAATTTACACACTGACAGCTGATAATGAAAAAAGGCCAAAAAACTGATATGGATGAAAAGCAAATAAAAGACGAATTAATTGCTCCTTGAAGCTTTTTTCGACATAAAATTGATTTAAGCAAAATTTGCAGTAGAAAATCAGCTGTGAGTTTCATGTTTTGCAGCAAGTGTAGCAAAGTAATCTCAAAAAGACTGTTCACAATTGAGAGAAAATTTTTACAATTGCACAAATTTGCAAACTCAAATACATAAGATTGTGAATAGCCCTAATATGTTTAAATAAGATCAAAATAATTTGCATGTTAGTTTTATTATAAGGACAACTTTTTACCTGAGCCAATTTTTAGAGCAAGCTTAACACGTGGGTAATTTAACCCAGTTTGGTTTAAAAAAATTCAGCGTTTAAGTTTCAGTCTTAATAAATTATGTTAACCTTGATGATATGACTTCGTACTAAATCCTTTCTTCCATAGAACTTACCAAGAAACTAAACATTTTTCTGTATCGTGAAATAGTTCAGCTTGATTCAAAAAGATGCTTAATTAATCCTAATGTACTTGATCAAGCATTTAAAACTATTAAGTCAATATTGTTTTTCCTCAGAGCAATGGCTCTATATTTCAGAGTAATTTTTTCGTTAAAAGTTTAAATTCATAAACAGCTGCGAACGAAATAATAGCAGTACTCTTATATTCAGACATGTTTGGATAAATAATACTAGTCTACAAATTTCATATCCGGTAAACCCTTTATCATGCCTACAACGTAAAGGTACCGAATACCGACCGCTTATCAGCATGTCAGCTTGAATCTCCTAGAAGATATATAAATATTGTATGTAATTTAACAAAAATTGACCTGTTCATTGCTATAGATACATCTCGCGGGAAAAATAAGATAAAAATATTGAAATAATAGTTTTTATTTCTAATTTTTTATTTTTTTTAAACTGATGCAAGAAAACACAAAGTGCACCTATTTTCGACCGGCCTGTGATGAATTACCTGATTTCGATCACTAAAGTATCTGATTCCGACCGCCAATGTAACAATAGAAAAAATAAACTTCATTACATTTACAAAATAGTATAATTTTTAGTATAAAAATTGAATTCCGATTTACGATTTTGATTAAAAACTTTTAGTTTTAAGCAAAAAAAAAAATAACAGCTAATATTTATCACATTTCTTACTGAGATCATTTAGATAAAGAAAAATAATAAGGACTAGTTGTTTAAAAATAATATTTCAATTTTAAAAACATGGAAATCCAAGAAATGTACTTTTAAGTATAAAAACTAACATTAATCAGGTTTCTTACAAAGATCTTTAAGTTCAGGGACATTATAGGAAACACGATGGAGTGTTAGGGAAGGACTTTGAGTTTTGCACATCGCATTCTTTTCAGGCCACTTCCAGAAGTTTCCACTCATCGTAACTGTCTTCACATTTAAGCCATTATCAAAAATGTATATTACTATTCCAGGAAAATATTCCTTTCCTATCGGATAATAACATATAGTAACCTCCTTTTGAATATTCTTATCTTTCTTTTTTGTCCTCTATTACCTCTGTATTTTTTAGTTTGAATTATTTGTAATACTTTTTTTTGTAGTTTCCTTATTTTTCAAGTTGTCCTTTTGTTTTTGAGCTCTATTTAATTTCCCTTTTTCCTTGGTTTGTTTTTCTTCCTCGACTCTTCCTTTGTGCTTCATAAATTCTTCACTTGTGGCAACTGTAGGATATAATTTTATTTATATACATATGTTATATATCATATGTATATTATGCTTACCGTAAAAATTAAAATAATCACCATTAAGTTTATTTCGATAAACTTGAGACTCCTTTTTTAACTTTTTTACTCTCGCGTAACCGTCAAACCGTGCCGTTGCGTCATTTTGATTTAACTGACACATAATCCGTTAAAGTTTTTAATTTTAGGAGTTATAGGCCAAATTCATACCATGAGTTAAATTCGTTCTTTGCAGTAGTACGAATTTAAAATTTTTGCCAAAAGCTAAATTCGAATAAAAAATTAAACTTATACTTTGCAAGTATTACGGATTTAATTTCCTCCCAAAAGTGAAATTCGTACTTTGCAAAAATAACGAATTTAATTTCCTCGCAAAAGTTGAATTCGTACTTTGCGAAAAAAACGAATTTAACTTTTTGAGCATCAAAAGTATTGGTTTGAGTGTTCGCTAAGTGAACGTAGGATTGACGAATCCCAGCAAACATTTTAAGAGACCTTAAAAATAATGACTCAAAAATGCGTCATTTATGTGAGTGTTCTATGAATGTTCATAAAAATGAGTCATAAAAGAATCTTTTTTATGAGTGTTTTATGAGTGGTCATAAAAAGGACGCATAATAGAATACCTTTTATGCATGTTTTATGAGTGTTCATAAAAAGGAGCCTTAAAAGAATACTTTTAATGCGTGTTTTATCAGTGCTCATAAAAAGGACTCATAAAATAACCCTTTTTATGAGTGTTAATAAAAGAGACTCATAAAAGAATCCTTTTATATGCATGTTTTATGAGTGTTCATGAAATGGGGTTATAAAAGAATACTGTTTATGCGTGTTTCATGAGTTCTTATAAAATGGACTCGTAAAAGAATACATATAATGATGTTTTTTGAGTGCTCATAAAAGATTAATTTTTATGCGTTCCTGTGATTCTTGTGAATGTTAAAAAGCAGGCGCTTGCTACACTGGCGCCAAAATTCGAGCAATTCTGTTCTTTCTGCGATCAGCTTGCTGCGTTTTTGGTGCGCAGCAAGTATTATAAACAGAATTGAAATATTCATTGTGAGTTTAAACGTTGGAGTTTGTGAAAGTGCTTCCATTTTAACCACTACATTTTATTGTTAACATATTAAATGTAGAAAATAATCAAGTAAGTTCTTATAAGTTTTTCACGATAATAATGACAAGAAAGAGTGCAAGAAAGAGTTTTCAAAAATAATTAAGTTTTTAAAAAATTAAAAAATTCGTTTAGAGGTGGAGATAGGAGAAAATAGTGAAGAATATTAGGAGCGAATAGTAGTTTTTTTATAACCGAACTCCTGATAATAAAATTTCGGCAACCATTTAGTGGGCAAACAAATATTAGAAAGCAATTAGCGACTTATAAGGTTTTAAATATGAGTCTTAAAAGAGTCTTTAATATGAGTCCTAAAAGAGTCATTTATATGAGTTATAAAAGAGTGTTTGATATGAGAGTTAATTGAAGATTTTTAAGTGTCATAAAAAAGTCTTTATTATGGGTCTTAAAAGAGTATTTTAACATGAGTCATAAAGGAGTCATTTATGTGAGTCATAAAAGAGTATTTAATGTGAGGGTTTAATGAGGGTTTTTTATGCTCATAAAGTAGTTTTTAATGAGTCTTCAAAGAGTATTTAATTAGAGTCATAAAATTATCTTTTTTATTGCGTCACTAAAAGGAGCGTTTCTTTTAGTGACGGGGTGTCCTCAACCTAGGAAAAAAAGACTAAAAAAGACTTATTTCAGCGCATAATGATGAAAAAGCCTCATAAATAAGAGTCTTAAATGAGTCCTAAAAGAGTCTTATTGTTTGCTGGGATTTATCTTCACGCACTTCACATTTTTATATAAAGTTTTTTAAAATTGTTTTTTTTCATGCTAAATGTTATGACTTGTTCTTAAAAAATTTACTGAAATATTTTTTTGAAAACCAATGATCTCATTTTTTATAATTATATTCTTTATTTAAAGTTGTATTAATAATGTATATTTTTTTTTTAAATAAAAACTTATTATATAAAACAGGGAAATTTATTGAACTTGAAAAAAAAAAAAAATTTGGAAGGGGAGCGCAAGTTTGACTTGAACATAGAAAGGGAAGCGCTACTAAATACGGTTGAAAACCACTGATTTAGAATCTAAACTACTCACCATAAAATAAAAATAATATTTTGTATTTTAGAAAAAATAGCAACTTTTTAATCAATGGTAGCGAAGCAAAAATTTTAAGATTATCCAACGAATTATCAACACATTTTGTATCTTTTGTTTTAGCGGAGCTGTTATATTTGTACATTAGGGCGGGTCGATTTATTTTTCGACAATTTCCCTATGATTTCCGTATTCTATGGGTTATTCCATGAAAATTTGCCAAAGGAACCATACCTCTATCGTTAAAATCGAGTCGCCTACTTTTTGTTGGTAGATTTTTTCCCAAATTGACGTTCGTACGAAATATTACCTACACGTTCACATCCATAACTCAAAAACTATCGATCGGGTTTAATCGCCAGTAGACGCGTTGGAAAGGTGAGCTCATTTTGATCAATTTCTCCAACATTGGTCCAACGGTTCAAAAGTTACGGGCATTTTTGTCCAAATTTTGGAGCATTTTTCCATTTTTTTCATGATTTTGTCCAAGAATATTACTTTCATGGCCATTTTTTGGCTCAATTTTTTTGACTTACGAAGCTTACGAACCTTACGTTACGACTGGACTGATTTGCGCTTTACATTATTGGCATATTTTTTCACAGGGTGCACACCCTGTGTTATGTTTGTTTATTTCTTTTTGTTTTTAGTTTCTTTATAGACTTCTTTATTTTTGTTTGTTTATAATATTCCAGTGTATGCTAGTTTTTTTTGATAATAGGTTGATAGATACTTTATTATCTCTTAATTTGAATTTTTGTAGAAAAAAAAAATAAAAAGGGGAAAAAAATCAAAAAGTTGGTTTTATGTGTTATTTTGTTTTAGCAATATCGCATGAATTAATCAACCGAATTCGATAAATTTGGGCTTAAACTCTTCGTTTTGAATTGTAAATTGAATTAAATAATGGATTGAGCCAAAAAAATGGCCATGAAAGTAATATTCTTGGACAAAATCATGAAAAAATGGAAAAATGGTCCAAAATTTGGACAAAAATGCCCGTAACTTTTGAACTTTTTACCAACAAAAAGTAGGGGACTCGATTTTAACGATAGAGGTATGGTTCCTTTCATGGAATAACCCATAGAATACGGAAATCATAGGGAAATTGGTGAATTTTTCACTCCCTACAAATCGACCCGCCCTATTGTACATACTTTATGTTACAGAGTTAATTTTAATCCATACAAAATTATCTCTTATATGACTTTCTTGAATGAGAAGCTTGCTTAAGATCCCGACAAAGATTCCAGCAGTAACTTGCCATCCCGCTTGGAGTGACCCATAGACCGTACCAGAAAAAAAAATCCTCGCACACCATCTACTTCAAAATATTTTTGACCGAACGTAGGGTCGCGCATTGAAGTATTTCGACATACATATATTCGACATTTTCAGTCCGGTCTTAATGTAGGATACATTAATAATGTCAATGACCTATTGGACAGAAAAAATTACATTTTATCATATTCGTGAAAAAGATTTGCTACAATATTTTTTTTTTTAAACTGAACCAACGTTCAGTCCTAATAACGATGCCCCTTATAAATGTATAAGCATTGTGTTGATTCGGAAGATGGGTGATAGTTAGTTGGAGGGTGGATGGATGGATTAGTGTCGGTGAAGATTTGTTTTAAATTTGCACTACTCAAAACTGCCGGGAAATACGTTCGCAGGGAGACTATTCCACAACTTTACCGTGCGACTAACAGCCCTATTCTGGCAGCTTAACTAAGCTCCCCACATTAACAAAATAGTTAATATTAACAATTTGCTACGGTTTCGTATTCTGCTGCAAAGCTCTTTTCCTTACAATTTTGTTAATAACAGAAAGAGTCTTAACAACGCATGAAATGTATGTGCATAGATACAAAATTGTTGTGAAAATAATAAAAAAATAAAAATTATAATATAATATTGAGTTTAAATACATTAAATTTTTAACTTATTTTAAGTGTTGATAATGAAATCTTTCAGTACCCGGGCAAATTTTTCAAGCGCTAGCAAAGTCATAAGCTGCACTCGAAGCATCTGTTTATATAGCGCATCTCTTCTTTCAATAGGCATATCGATTTTCACCATGCATGGTGAACTTAAAAAGCTTTTTAAGCTTTTATGTTGTTTATGATTTTTAAGAATACCAACATTTACATAACATAACAATTAGCTTAACAAGAGCTCCTTAACAATTTCTTGTTAAGCTAACAACCAGAATAGGGCTGTAAAAAGCCAATTATCTCGGTAATGCGAGGTTCTGTTAGACATCAAGGCAATGTTAAAGGGGTAGGCTTGAACAGCTGCCTGAGTGGACTTGGGAGACACACGAGCTGGTAGCGTCAGGCAGATACATGGCCATTGAACACTTCCCATGTTAGTACTTATACAGAAGGCTGAACCAGTCAACATAACGTCGATGCCCAAGAGAGTTCAGAGAGAATAAAATATTTTTATCCCCTATAAAATATATCGCACGATGTTGAACTCGATACAGAAGCTCCAAATAAGATCTTGAAACCCCTGCCCAAATATGAAAATTGTACTCAATTTTTGGGCTGATATATGAGGTGTAGATCATGCGAAGATCAGCTGAAGTGAAATATTTTTACACCGTTTTAAAAAACCTAGGCACTTGCCCGCTTCTTTCGACACATCGAAAATATGATTATTCCTATGAAAATCAGGTTGGATCGATATGCCCAGAACGTCAAGAGCGGCTGATTCCACAAGATCCACACCATTCATATTGAGGGGAGCTAAAGGGCAATCATTTATAATAATAGTAATATCTTTCTCTTAAATTTGAATGTGGGGTATAACGCCTCGTTTTTAAATCCCATCCTTTTTATCATATAAACACATAAATTACATATTGCCCTAAAGTTTCTTAACAAAACAAACCCCATTATAATTTGTAATGAACCTAAACGCCCGCACAGAAGTACTGGAATCGGCGCACGACTACACTTACCGAACGCATTGTTATTTTTGAAGCCTAATATAATTTTGTATATTATTCGTATAAGATTTTTCGGCCACTTCTTCAATAGTAATTGTAATAGTTAAAGATATTAAAGAGTAATGACCTCTTTTTAAAATATGGGCGAAACTTGGAATATAAAAGTAAATCATGAGAACAAATTTTAGATCAAGAAATCAAACATAAGATTGTGTAACTATACCTTAAACCTATTACTTATATGAGTGACATGATCAGTAACTTGATTCTCCATATTTATAAGATAAAGATTGCCTTAACTTGAGAATAATTTTTTAATAGCATCGGTGACACTTGAAAATAATTGTTTAAAAAACACAAGAGAATCAATAAATTCTTTGAGTGTGGGTGAGTCTTAAGAGTAATTATGAAGGTTAGGTTAGGTTAAGGTGGCGGCAGGTCTTTAGACATGCCCACTTAGACCATATATTATTGTGGTATTGGTCCGTTGTGATACCACAGAATGGAAGAAGGGAGTAATCAAGTGAAACTTTTGTGTAGGATGTTCTTAATGTGGCAGAAGCTGTAGAAACATGTGATATTAAAATCTGAAGCAAGTGTTATGCCTTGACCTTAGTCAAATAAAGTTACTTAGCGTTTCTCTCCACAAACTTTTTCTGCCAACACCAATGATAACGTAATTTCGTCGTAATTTGATGTGTTTTAAAGTTCCTTTGATTAGAAATAAGGAGAGAAAGGTTATAGCGTAGGATATGGCCCGGCCAGGATTCGAACCCGGGACCCCTGAGCGATAGTCAAACGCGCTACCACTAGACTATCGAGGCCACCGAGAGTAATTATGATAGACCCAAAATGTTTTTAAGTAAATTATTGTTAGGTCATGGGTGTCAGCCACTTAAGTGGATGATACTCTAAAAAACCTGAGTGCTAATAACTATAGAAAATGCTGACTGTAGAGTATCTAATTATCGTGTTTAACCTGCTTTGATTAAATTGTCTCTTTTTTTATAATATTGTTGAGATTTAAGTATAGTTTTTTTTTGTTTTAACTAAGTTACTCGTATTTGTCGCATCGAAATTAACGCTTTCTCTTTTTTTTTTTTTTGCTGGTTCGCGAAGCTCACTTAAGGTGCTTTGGCAAAATTTATTCTGGTACACATAAGGTTGACACAAATTTTGTGTGCGCTTTCATGCAAACAAAAATGGTATACCGTATATTAACTTATACATATATATGTATATAGGTACGTGTAGCGAGCGTTACTTTATATTAAGACAACACAAACACGAGTTACAGCCCATTAAACAGCAAGATCAACAACATTGAATTTGTGTTTTTCTGTTTCGTTGACTTCAAAGTCGTAGGTATCGAAAATGTTTACAAAGTGCACCAATTTTTTTTTTCTTTGTGTAATAGTTGTTGCATTGTAATTGACTAAATAATTTCCCTTTCGTTGCGCTCGTTCTTCTTACCAAATAAAAACTTAACTGTTTGTTGCTGCTTGTATTCCATTCCAGTAGCATTCGATACAGTCAACGAAAGTTTTTAGAACGTAATAGCGGTCAGTCTTAATGGGCCAAGAGTTGTGTGTGGTAGCCGGTGTTTTTTCAGTTAGATACTCGTTCTGCAGTTGTGACGCTTGAGCTTAAAGAGTAATATGCTTTAAATAATGTGTATAAAGTTAGCGTCTTATTTTTTTAATTTATCATTAATAGAATTGAAATTTTAATATAAGCAATGATGTGCTCAATCTGTTCTATGAAGTGATTTTTTCTTGTGCAAATTGAAAGAATAAATTTTACAAAAATTTAGAAATTGTGCTGTAATGTACTCGAGTTGTGCTGCAATGTGCCATAGAAAGATTTAAAATGGGCAAATATTTCCGTATTCTTTTTATATATCATTAAAAATACAATATGTTCTGCAATGAGTCCAGAGTGTGGTATCACTTATGTACCTCATAGAAAAAAATATTTTTTCTAATAATAGAATTTTTACGGTACGCTAGTTTTTGAATGTGTGAAGTTAGCTCTGCCACTAACTAGTCTTTTTCATAAATTCGCAAATTGTGCTGCAATGTGCTGTAGAGAAATTTAAAAATGCACATATGTGCTAATTGTGAGAGATTAAACACATTTTTTCACAAACCCGAGTAAACAAATTGACCGAACAAGGGACAAACAAGGGTCGAACAGGGCTTAAAATAATCCAAAAAGCCTACTCAGCCGAACATGGTCTAAAAATATTTAAAAAAGTTACTCTGCTGAACAGTGTACATTTAAAGCAGTATTCTTTCTATAAATTTCTATAAATTTTGACTTAAAGTTTATGCAAAGAAAAATAACATAAATAGCAATTGATGTCAATGAAAAAAATACCACTTGATGTTGCATGGCAACAAAAGCTACCCTCACTCAGCATGGCTGGTATTGATAGCATGTAGTGTTGCTAAATCCGTATGAGATAAAATCAGTATACTTCTAATTTTAAAGCACAAAAAAATCAGTTCTCCTTCTAAACACAAGAAACTATATAGTTATTTATAGGGCTAGGATTTCGATGGCATGTCATCTTTTTTCTTCTAAGACATTTCCTTCTTATTTAAAACGTCCATTTATGTTTCCTAAATTCCAAATATGAAAAGTTTTTAGGATATTTTTTGTAATTTTTCATCGTTTTTAGTTTTCAGGTCATTTTTACTAGATTTACGGCATTTTTTTGTAATTTTTAGAGATTTTTATTATTAGAGAAGTTATTTTATTGTCATTTTTTGACGTTTTTAATTTTTAGAGCATTTTTCGGGGTTTCAGGTCATTTTAGTGTAATTTTTAAATAATTTTTTTGTTTTTTTTTACTAAAAAATATCAAAATGCAAATTTTCAAACATATTCCTCTAACACTAGAGTCCCTTCAGTCAAAAACATTACCTCTTGACAAAGGAATAGCTTTATTTATAGATTTCGATGAAAAAAAAGCTCTGCGTGTGTTGAAACTGACGAAAGAGTATGTAGAAAAATGAAAAAAGTGTTAGATAAAAACTCAAGATATGCTAGCATAAAATAAATTTTAATTTAGTAATGTTTTATTTTTAAGGCTAAAGTTTTTGTTTAGTCTTTATGCAATTTTTTGCGTTTTTAGGTAATTTTTGTCAGTTTTTAGGTCATTTTCTGCAGTTTTAGGTATTTTTTGTCATTTTTAGGTCATTTTTTGCATTTTTTTAAATCATCAAAATCCGAGCCCTGGTTATTTATATTATGGTTACGTTATATAAATAAAAATACAAAAATTATTAAAAAGTATAACGCTTTATACTAAAAATTACAAAGTTAACTCAAAGTTGTATAAATACAAAAAAAAAAAATTAATAAAAAATAAAAAATACAATATCTACCTACAAATTAAGACATAAGTGGATGAAGGAGCTATGTCACAAAATTCTAATTTCGAGAAAATTGAGTTCAAAGTTTTGCATTTGTACTAAAATCTATACTAAATCAAACTTTTTGAAGAAGTTATTTTCAAAAATAGCCACAAACATGGTTGTTTTAAACACGTTAATTTTAACTATAACCAAAATTTGATTTTTTTTCGTTGAAGCAAAATAAAAAAAAACAAATGTTATCTCAAAAAAACGAAAAATATTTATTTCGTTTCGGAGTCAACGATATAAAGTTTTTTCTTTTTTTTTGTGGAACCAATCGTTGAAAATAGCGTTAATTTCAACAAAAAACATTTAGGTTTTTTTTGTAACGAAAGCTTAAAACACATTTGGTTGAGAAAATGTTATTTATTTTACTTGAAATTAAATTTTTGTTTTGTGATAATTTAATTTTTCAACAAAACGAAATTTGTTTTGATATTTTTTTATCGTTTTTAGAAAAACGATATAATTCTGATAATTTTTTTTCATGCTCAACGAAACAACATTTTTTTGTTGATTTCGTTGTGCAGGTCTGGCTTTAAGGTTTAAAATTGTTTGTATGTACATTACATCCTAATCCATGCATAGAACAGCAAAAATCTGAAAATGTTACTTATTACCTTCATCCACTCATGTCTTCAAATATTATTGTACATTTATAAGTAATTTCCTATTACATTTAAAGAAACTACGCTGATAAAATAACCGCTCAGCCAAATCGTCTATCGAAAAAACTTTTGGTTGTCGAATAAATTACTTATATGAAATGATTTTTATTAAAGAAAAGTGTGTTTTTGCATTTATTTGTGTAAACATTCCATATTGCTTCGAAACTAACGTTGTTCGGCCTTTGTTCGGTCCTTGTTTGGACCTTGTTCGAACACTGCTCGTCCAAAAAGTTTTGCAACTTGTTTGACCGATATTAGGCCTTTTTAAAATTTTTTATTTTTACTTAGAAATAAAATTTTTTTGCTGAAACTTATTCCTAACTTAATTTATTGACACCGTTTTATAGCGGTGACCCACTTTGTTAAATAAATAAGTACCATCAATATATACAGGTGTATGGAGATACAGTCGCCCTCAACAGCGACGCCTTATAGAAACAACAATGCAAAAATACTTGGGGTAGGTTGAAAAGTCGCCTACTTTTTTATTTTATTTTTATCTTATTTTATTTGGTATGTTTAAAAATTTTCTTTATCTGGTGCATGTGCCGTTTTGTTTTTTCTTAGGTTTCTTAATCTTTTCTTTGACTTTTAATATGCCTTCGTGCGACACGTCAATCTGCTGTGTCTTGCTTGTTTTAAAAAACTAACAACAACTATCACAAAAATATTAAGGTTGTTGGCCCAATATTTATTCAGCCCCCCGCCTTCCACACCCAACAATTTTATTTTTGCCATTAAATGTAAAACCAAAAGCAAATGAGTCAGCATAACTTTTATGCGCATTTTTTCTGTTTTGACCAATATTTTTTTTTTTGTGTTGCTGCATTCCAAGCGTTTTTTTTTTCATTAAATCGTTCGCCTGTTGCTCACATTCCGACAACATTTTCAATGATTGCGTTTTAAAAATATTTTAACGAAAATTCCAAAACCACCAGCCATAGCTTCAAGAAAATAACCTGCTGGACATGTCATAAAATAACCTTGATCTCTTTTTAAACAAGAAATTTTGTGTTTTGGTTGTTAAACTCGGCCGAACCAACCGATTAAAACGTTAAAAACCTATAATATTTTAGTTGATGGCGCCATCGAATTAAAATTGAGCAAATTTTTTATCAAACATTAGTCAATATTATGAAAAAAAAAAACAACAAACACAATTATCAAGTATGTATGTATAACCACAAAAAAAAAATATAATCACAAAAATAAACAATTTTATAGACATAAAGTAACCGGTTTTTAAGATTATTTTTATTATATTTTTATTACGTTTTACTGCAAAAATGAGTATTCTGTAGTTTATAAACATCAGTTACATCCTTAAAATTTTTTTATTTGTCTGCTATTTTTAGATGCTACCGTTTATATTCTTCCATATAATTATCTAATATAGCTGTTTCTTTCTAATCAATAGCAAGGGCTATAAAAATGCTCATGAAAAATATTTATGATGATAAATATATAAATAATAAAAATGATTTCATCGTCATAATCATTTGAGAGTTAAAGTTGGTAGGTAAAGATGAATACATAATTAAGTGAATGTGATTTATATCACATCCAGTATTTTCACCTTACCCAATTGTGGTAGATCTTAAAATTTTTTGACTTTTTTTCGCAAGAAAACTCGTAAAAAATCACTCAATCTACCACACTGTTTGAAATTTTTAATCGACAATACTGATCATATCAATAAAATTGTGTATCTCTCAGAAAAGATCATTTAAATCTCTATACTTTTGAGGTTTTCTGTGAAATCTTTAAATAATAGAGGTATTCACGATTCAGAGTAATTGCCTGTGAGGACTTGCGCAGTTGTGCAGTTAGGTTTTCGTGAACAAACCACTATCACTTTTTTCAAAGCTGTCAAAATTTTCAATGTGTATAACTGCTCAAGTCCTCAAGTTGGAGGCTACAGTAGAAAAGCACATGTGCAGATTTTTGACGTACGTGTATTTTATTTTTGTAAAGTTCATTTGTCCTCAAGTCCTCAACTGCACAGGCGAGTGCACTGAATCGTGAATACCCCTAATGAAAAACTTCCTTCTTTAAGAGTCACCAAGACACTGTAAAAAGCTACAAAAACTATATAAAGATACCGCTTATCTTAAAAAAAAAAAATCTTGAAACAGCTAGAGTTGTAGAGAAAAAAGTGATATAGGCAAATAGGAAATAAGCCAATAGGAAGAAATACATGTATAAAATTAAATCTATAGCTTTAGGTCTAGAGCAGAGGTTGGCAAAACTCAAACTGAGTGTGTGTTGGTGAGAGCAAATATTCTGCAGTGAAAAAATTTATGCTGCATATGATTTTAAAATTTGTACACTTGCACACAAAAGTGATTTAATGAAACTGTTTCAAACATACTATGGCAAAGGTATGTTATTAATAAGTTCAGAAATGTTAATTTTGTTATCGCAGTTTCTTATTAAAAGAATGCTTTTTAGAGGAGAATTAGTTAATCTATTTCGCTGCTTTGAGCATATGAATTTCAGGTCGGAAAAAATTTGTTCACAAAAGTAGGTGGACGGATAAAAAGCTAACAGTTTGTAAGAAACTGCTTTTAGTTTTGGGTAAAAGCTGCCATCAATGGTTTTCCAGAATTCTACAATATGCTGTTCATCGATCATTTCTATTTCGGTTCGGAGAATTATCAATTCAGATTGAATCTGGAATTCATACTTCGTTACATCACATTTTAAAGGATTTTCAAATAAATTAAATAACGGCTGCATTTCTTCAAAGTCTTTAAATCTCTTTTCAAAATTATTTATAAGGGTTTCTATTATGTCAATGTGTTCATTCTTTTGTTCGCTTGTAATATTTTCAAAAAATGATGCTCTTGGGAAACTTGAATAATTTTCTTCTTGAATATTAGCTAAAAGTAAAAATAGTGTTGTTTTGAATTCAAAAATGCTATTGTATGAATTGTAAACAGTCTTATTTTTTCCTTGAAGCTGAAGGTTTAGCTTATTTACGAAATTGGTTATATCTGTTAAAAATGCAAAATCCAAATTAAAGCTATTGTCTTGTAAAGCATCTATTAAATGTTCAGTATTATCTATTTTTTCGATTTTCAAAAACTGCATTACTTTATCCCTTAGATCGTAAAGCCTGGAAAGGCAATCGCCACGACTGAGCCACCTTACTTCTGTGAACATTTACAGGTCATAATGTTCGGCGTCGGTATTTTTAAGAAATTGAACAAATTTCCTATGGGTTAGAGAATGATGTCCTCCTCTTATTGTGTTAATAATTTTCTCTGCTGTTTTCATGGCAGGAAATGTGCTCAAAAACTTTGAAGCAAGTGCAACCTGGTGGATGATGCAATGAAGAGATGACATTTCGATCCCGTGCTTTATCAATTGACCCACAAATCCATCATTTCTACCAACCATAACGCTAGCACCATCCGTACACACTCCAATTAATTTACTCATATCTAATTTGGAGAAAACGTTTTCATTTAGAATATCAAACAAAATTTTTCCCGTAACATTTCCATGTAATGTTTCCATGGAGATCATTGATTCAAAAACTACGTAATCAGAACTTACACTTCGGATGCAAATTACTAATTGACACAGATCGTTAATATCAGTGCTCTCATCTAATGATATGGAAAAATATTTGCAGTTATTCACCGTTTTCAAAATTTCAAACTCAATAGAGTGAGCTACTTGTTCTATACGTCGAGCTATGGTTCTCGCGGACAAGGGAATGGATTGAACAACATCAGTTTTATAATTTATTTTATTCAAAATATCAGTGCAAATGTTCTTAATAAAAGTTCCGTCAGTAAAAGGTCTGCCATGTTTTGCTATATGAAGAGATATTATGGTTGACAATGTCACTTTAAGTTTCTTTTGGGTTTCCAGATGGTTCATTTCATTATCTGTTGCTTCCATATCAGAAAGCCATAACTTGAATTTTTGTAACACAGAATCACTTTTTTCCCTAAAAATCCTATATTTTTCAACTCTATTCAATTTAGTTAATTCATTATGAGAATGTTCATAATGCCTTTTAAAAGCGTCTTCGCGTGGACTTTTGAATGCTGTGTAACAAATTAAGCATTGCATTTCATTAAAGGCATTCCTAAATAAGAAAAATTTTTCGCATATATTTTCAGCTTCCATTTTGCGCACGATGTTCTCACTTCGGTGGCTCAAAGGCGAATGAACAAAATAACATATTTTGCGCTGTGTGGTTGAACGAAAGAGCGCAAAATACGAAAGAGCGTAAGCGTCTGTGTGAATTGGTTTTCCACAATTGTGGTATGGAGTGCCGATCTATGGTCTAGAGTCAGTCAGTTAGGCCTTGTTGTTCTGCACGTTGAGAGTTCAGCACATCTTGCGTGGGCTTAAGATGTGATGTACTCTTCGAGCAGCAGTTTGACAGCTGCCAACGGAATGTTCGATGCGTTCTGAACCACTGAAGTCACCCAGGTACCGTTTCCAGCGAGCTCGTCTGCTTTTTATTTCCACGTATACTTTTATGCCCTGGTACCCATATTAAGCTAATGTTGAAATAGTTTGACGTAATGCAGCACGGCATTCTTTGGTTACTTTAGAGTTGATGGATACTTGTTCCTTGGTTAACCTTGAACCTTGAACATCAATTTGATCGCGAGATAGGGTATATTTCTTGTATTTTGAGATGACATTCTCCCAGAGCCATGTTGCAACTTCCCTATTTGCCATCATTTTGGCTTGGAAAACACTACAGTGATTAGGCAGCCTACGAGCCAGAGATACCACTAATTCTCTTGATTGGACTCCATATCCGACCTTGACATTTAATTTTGACCCATCTGTATAGAAGTGTAGCCACCCTGGTTTCCACGGCGTACCATAATTCCAGTATGTCTTAGGTGGAATAAGCGTAGTGGTTGGTTGGTTTGCAGTAATGAGACCTTGGTAGAATGAAATTGAATTTGTAGAGTATGGATGAATGGGCTGTTCGTTTAGCTTTCCTGGTTTCAATTTTGAAAGTTTTTAGGGCAAACTTATAGGCTGCCCAATCAACCTGGGCTCTTAATTTAATTTAATTTTTAAAAGATCAAAGAACCAAAACATGCGCCTTATACAAACAACGTTTGATCTTTGACCTGAAAGGAAAGGGCTAGATTATTAGAAGAGAAGTGATTGGAACCATACGTGAATTATCGATTAGGCGGCACAAACTTGAAAGACAATTTCAATTGTTTATAACCGAGGCTAGTGTTATGCCTTAACCTCAACAAGCATTTCCAGCCCTCAGTTATTCCTGTCCTATAATTCCACATTTTCCACAGTTTAGTTATGGTTTCTTTGTTTCAATAATTCTTATATGTAGTAAAGAACAAAGAAAGTTAAAAGAACCATGCCCGAATCCGGAGTCGAACCGAGGACCTCTGAGTTTATAGTCTAGCGCACTCTTCACTAGACTACAAAGACCGACAATAAATGGTCTTTGTCCATTTATCTTGAGTGCTTAGCCGCGTTGAAGAGCCTTCTACATTCAGCCCTAAGTCCATCCAGTATGGAAGACCAACACTTTGATTTAAGCTTCCCCCTTGTTGTTTTGGTAGGACATGAGGAAGCAAGAGAGCAATTCATTGCTTTGGTTAGTACATTGACTAGATTAGCTGCCGATTGTGGTTTGTTAATCAGACCTGATGAAGTAGGCTGCAACCAACCAGTAAGTGTCTTTGTCTGACTCAAGGCTTGCTGCAACCACATCTCTGACGCAGTACCGTGAAGCAAGAACATTTGTATTATTTTTGGCTACGATACATGTTCTTGGCTTACCTACATTGCTGGTTGCCAGCGTCTTATATCTCTCCGTCCTCAATCCGCATACCCTGCCACCACATACCCAGAGTTCTTGGATAAGGGCTACATCGAATCCAACCTCTTTCAGGTGAACTATTAAATTTGCCAAGGCGAGACTCCAGATTTATTTCTGATATGATGAATATCCGACACCCCGGTAGGATCTACCGAGCCCTCTAACATAACCTCCTCCAGGTCTGAACCTGGCGTAAAGCTTGGGGTCTCAACAACTTCCACATCACCCTGGCTTGACTGAGATTCTGTTGTAGGGCCCCTGCTTGTCCTTGCTTGTCCTGCTTGTCCTTGCTGTACACCTTTAGGAAGACCTTGGAGAAGGAGTACCAGAGGACTGCCTTCCTTTCTTCTAGTGGCTTTAGCGATTCCGTATTTATCAGAAGAGGGCCTGCTTTGGGGAACCCACAGACTTTTCCAGCTTGCCGAACGCCCAGCCCTCCACATTTATGTCCGGGTGGCAGGCGCAAAACATTTTCAAAATTTCTACCGGCTTTGTGCAGGTGACCGGTAGCTACGTTCTTGCTCTGGGACGAGCCAGTATCTCGTTCCTTTCTATAGCCTTCAGCTTGGCCCCAGGCCAAACCTCGCCGATTTTGCTGATGGCAACTTTGCACAACAAAGTAGGCCTATCATCGTCGCAGGCAATAATTGTACGTGGCCCAAGTTTTGACACCCACCGTCATGCCATCGAGGGAGGGACCAGGGTTTCCCCTCCAGGACCTGGAAATAGGTTCAGACTAATGCGGCCTTCACCAACCTCCATTTGTTCCGGGGAAGTAATACCCGCCAGAATACCTCCGGGATTTCTGCCTGTCCAAAGCAAGTCAAAAGGGTGATGGTTGGGTATTGGGGGGATAATTTATAAGGCACGGCCCATGGAATCGATCCCAAAATGAGTTCATTCTTAAGGCACGGCTCTTGAATGGTTAATCTGATTTTCGTAAAATAAAAGGTTAACCTTGAACCTTGGTTGTTGGTGCCAAATCTTGGAGAAGGCATGGTTTTGGTGTTAAGTTATCATAACATAGTTTTTTGTAAGATTTTTTTTTGTAGTAGCTGAACTCTATGCTATTGCATGTATATTATAAATTTTTAAAAATAAAAAAAATGCTTTCGGTGGACGATCAATCCAATATAACTTGAAGAGCGGGGCAGTCATCCATCAAGACGAGGAGACCTGATCTATCGTTGGCTGCTGACCTTTGTTTTAGAATTAGGGTTCTATGTAAGAGGCATAGAATCCTTGACCCTAGTATAGGCCAATTGATATACTACGGCACGCTTCCTAATTTTCCGAAAGAGGCTTTTAAGAAGTCTTAATTAAGCTAACGAAGTTGCATAAATAGGAGTGTGTGGTTCTCTTGCGGTATTAAATTACTGGGAAACCAATGGTTCTATTAACCCAGTCATGTACAATTCTAGTGCCTGAATGTGTCACAGTCAAATATAATTGCTCTAAGAACTTTTGGTCCGTAGACTGGATGTTGAAGAGCCTTGTCTGGTGGAACCTTTTGCCCAGGTATTGACTGTCGTGGGCTGGTCCTTCGGGGTACATTCGCTCTGGTTGTGGTTAGACTAGGAAGGTCGGTGCGAGTTACACTAAGTTGAACTCGGGTTAGTAACTCCCTTAAATTACTAAGAGAGTGCTGGCAGATATGATTTCCGGTAATTTCAAACAGTAAATGTTAGGAAGGTAAGCAACTACCGGATCAATATACTGTTACCTTTAGAATTTGAGGACAGGTGACTGAAGGGGAAACCTAAACAATCTAAGTTGTGTTCATAAATGATAGGGGAACCTGATAAAATACGCGACAGTACCATAGTCTTGATTGTATGGTATCGCCTCCTGGTTTTCCTGACAAAGCTTACCCATTCTTTGATTGTGATGGCGGGATTGCCAAAAAAATGGGTTATATTATCGGTATTTATACCGATATGACCCATGATTATTTTAAATAACATAGTCATGTACAATTTTAGTGACTGAAAGTGTCACGGTCATGTACATAGTTCAATTGAACTTTTAAATGTTGGTCTGGGCTATGAAATTAGGTGAACCTATCTGGTAGATCCTTTGAATTACGAAGGGGCGTTGGCCGACGCTAAATATTGGTCCCGTGCTATGGAGCGCCGTAGAATTAAGCCTTCACGCTAGGGGTCTGCGTTAAACACATAGAGGATTTCTGTCCCGGGGAAGTGCCCCGTCTGCCCTCTGTGTGTCAATGACACCCAGCAACCTTCCTCGCCCCTTGGTCTCATCGCAGTATGACCTGATAATTGGTAATTTCACTATATGTATATACTGAAAGCTTTCACCTTCAAACATAATCCCTGCCAGCACCTTAGTTTGAGAATTCGCTAATTGTGTTTGCGGCGCCGTCTATGTTTTTCGTTTGGTAAAACAAAAAAAAATACTAAATTTAGCCGAGTTTCATTTAATCTGCCGGTTTAACAGCTACTGCAACGTTTAAAATATCTTTGAAATCGGTTTGTGTAAATGCTAAGCGGTGGTTTCTTTCCCACCTTCTCAAAAATAGACAAACTATTTTAAGCTTTTGCATCATACCTTAAGTTTAAAGCTACATTAATGAAAAACTGTGTATTAGGGCGCGTTTATAGTGGCGACTTATTGCTGGACCGAACCGAACCGAGAATGAAAGCTGGAAAATGCTGCACATACAATCATATGAAACAAGCTCAAAGTGCGTATAGTGCCAGCCAACTTCTAGTGACTTGTGCGCTGGTTTCCATCTTCCTGAATGTTGCTTTCTCGGTCGCTCGCACGGTTTGCATGTGTTTTGATTCATTTTACACGTTGCTTGCTTATTACTTTCGTTAAATAACATGAAATGAAAAAAGAAACAAGGAAAACAATTTGCAACCGTGAGCACACTTGACTGCCAGCGTCGCGATCAATTCTGTATTTCCTTGAATTCATTCATTCAAGGAAACAAAAAGAACACACGAAAGCAACAAAGAAGACCAACAAGAAAAGTAATAAAGAAGAAACAGCATTATAAAGAAGCAACGAAGATAAATTTCTATCAACTGTTGCACACAGAAAACAAAAAGAGAAATAGTGAAAAAAGCTAAACCAGCCGGTGAAGCAATTCGTCAATTAGCGGCTGCAAGTCCGTTTCATCTAAAACAGAAAATCGAACATTATTAAATTTTATTATGTGCGCTCTTCCTTTCCATTTGATTTTGTGCACAAAAGTAAATAAACAAAAATAGCAGCAACAAGATAACAACTTTGTTTAGATTAGTTTTGTATTGCTTTATTGCAAAATCAAAAATAATACAACAAAAACAAAACCTAAAGAAAAAAGTTAAAAAAAGTTTAAAAAAGTTGAAACCAGTTGGATGATCAAGTGGCTTCATGCGGCTTGAAGTGCGTTTTAGCTGAGTCATAGCATCAAAAAATCTTGGGCCAGCAGGTTTTTTAATGTGCGTTCTTTCTACGGTCTTCTTTTTTGTCTAAAAAAAATTTGAAATAAAACCACAACAAGAAGGCAACAAAACCCAGCAGAAAACACTTGCGAAAAAAGTCGAAACAAGCTGGTACCTCAAGTGACTTGAAACGACTTGCAGTTGCAGGAAGTGCGTTTCAGCAGCGTTTTTCGCATTTTCGTCTCTGCACTTGTTGTCCGCCGGTTTGAGGAAAGCAAAATGAATGAACGAAATCATGTGGCTTTTTTGATGCTTCGGTTGCAAAAATAAACAAAACAAAAAAAACGAATACATACAAACATACCCAAAATAGTCAAAAACCAGCTGAAACAAGTCAGCAGCGACAAGCGCGCACTATACGCACTTCCAGCTGCTTTTAGCAGGACGCGTATCCAGCTCGGTCCGGCCCAGCAACCAGCTGGCACTATAAAAGCGCTCTTAGAAACACAATGTATATCTCCTTCTCTTTCTCCTTCTCTGTGCGTTATATCTTTCTTCTTTCTCACTCTAAACGTGACGCTCCCTTGAAATTTTGGTATCAATGTCGAATTGCCGCCTAAATTTCATAATTATTTTGTGTTAAAATAATGAACCGTTGAAGTCTTCAACGAATCAAGAGAGAAATTATGCGAAAAGGTAAATTTTTGACCTCTAGTGAACTCTAGTAAAAATAATTTGGTGAACTAATGTACCGTTGAAGTATTAAGTCTGATTATTGTCGTTTGAATTTCTTAGTGCGTCGATTACTTATCTTTGGATACTTTGATATCGCAACATGGTAACTTTTCTCGATAGCCAATTTTCGTCCATTATTCGTAATTTGGCGTTTTTTTAATTAGCTCGGATTCCAAGGTAAAGTGGAAGATATTTGTTTTGCAGAAACTTGACTTCCGCCGATTTAAATACAGCTGTTTGTTTCATTTTCTTTGTTTTGTTAACATCGCTATTTTTGGGTCATAATTGGCTTGCTCTACTAGTTTTTAACACACATGCGTTAACTTCATTAGTAAGTGGTTAAGAGGTAGATAGCTTGTCCAATATTAAGGTTTTCCATGCGGCACAGCTCGAGTTATGCCTCAATGCATTTCGCTAATCCGTTTGCTTACGGTTGGTTGTAAATGAATAATTTAGCTAAATACAAGTTAGTTAAAGTGTGATATGAGTTTAAACCTTGAGTATTTCTTTAATTTTTTCTCTTTTCAAAATAATAATTTTTAATAAGATTGCTAATGTTACGAGGTAGTCGCTAGCAACGTTATAATTTGATATTGCGCAATTTATACAAACCCCGAATAGAGTTAATTTTGTTTTTGCTTCTCAGAAACTGATAATGATTCAATCAGCAAAAACAGTAATACTTTAATTTTTGCTGATGATTATTAATAAACAAGGCAATTTTAATCGTTTGCATATACCAGTAAAAAAATGCAAAATTTTTCATATATCTGTGGTCACAAGGAATAATGACTAAACTCAAAATATCGTAAAAAAGCGATATGGAATTTACTTAATTGCTAATTTTTGGAAGTATGCAGATATCCATTTTTGCCCAGAATTGATCATCACTTATGTCTGAATATATTTTGTTTGTAACGGTTCATATATTTCCAAAAATTGGGTCGTAGTTCGTGCAATTAAAATATCGTTTTTTACGATACTTTGAGTTTAGTCGTTATTCCTTGTGACCACAGATATATTGATATAAATAATTTTCTCGTAAGAATAATAATTTTATTCTTTTTTATTTTTCTATTGTTTTTTTATTGTAAATTTCTGATTTTGTCACCATTTTATTGTATCTTTATGATTCTTTGGCTCGTTAAAAAAAAGTAGTGGAGTTATACGTTTTGATTGCAAAAGTTTAAAATAATGCAACCCTTATAAACAAAAAAAAATAGTACGCTTAAAACAACATCGAAACAAAAACATTGCTTGTGATGACCTGCTTATCGGATATTGATTTGGCGACTCTGCACAAAAGTCGCCTCGAAGAAAGACTCAATTACAAATTAACTTGGAGCTCCTCTAGAAGCCGCCACGATCAGCACGTAATCAATGGTTTCAGCGGCATGACGCGCAACTGCTTGCAGCGTAACGTATGTGCCTACTATAAAAAACATGCCGGTGACAGCAGCTCCACCGATTCTGGTGTTCTAAGTGATAAGCTTAATAAAATAAATTTCAACGCTTGTGTGGAGACAGATTCAAAATCATATCAGCAACAACAACATCGCAATGATTCTCATCATCACCATCATGATCATCAACATCAGACGCATGGTCATCCTTTGAATGATGATGATGTACGAAATTGCAATTACTTTTCATCAACAACACGAAGACGCAGATCGGGAACATGGCCGTAAGTTTGTTCACCAATAAATCTCAAATAAACTCTAAGTTTGAAAACAAATCTATAATTTTTCATTTTTTCTGTGGTCACAAGTATTAACGACTAAACTCAAAGTATCGTAAAAACGATATTTTAATTGCACGAACTACGACCCATTTTTTTTGAAATATATGAACCGTTACAAACAAAATATGTGCAGACATAAGTGATGATCAATTCTGGGCAAAAAATGGATATCTGCATACTTCCAAAAATTGGCAATAAAGTAAATTCCATACCGCTTTTTTTACGATAATTTGAGTTAAGTCATAATTCCTTGTGACCAGAGATTTATGCAAAGTTTTTATGTTTTAAAAATCGATTTTAGATTTTGAAAACTTAATTTGTTGATATTTTAAGTTCTAAATCTTATAATTCTCAAAATGTTGTGATAAAATTTTTTCAAAATCGAGATAAAAAAAACCATCAACACATGTCAAAAAGAGCACAATACAACTATGCATTGTTCAAAATTAATTTTAAACTACTTTTAAAATATAAAAAGAAGAAAATTTGTAACTTTAAAATATGTATTTTCATTATTTTTTCTCAAAAATATTATTAATATCTACTAAGATATTATGCAAAATGAAAGTAATAACATCAGAAAAAACGACGCAGAAAAAAGTTATTTCACGTCTAGCTCCAGATAAGAGTACTAGAGTAGAAAAGTTCACTAGAAAAACACGTTTTTGTAATGACATATTGCTTAAAGCAGTTGAAAATAAAACTGAAATAATCCTGAGTAAAAATTTAATTACCCGAACAAGGGCCGAATATGGTCTGAAAATAGTTAAAGAAACCACACACCCTTTCGAACAGTGCACAGTGCGCTTTTTTAATTTTAGGATGACATATGGGTCAGATTATAAAACATGTATTATGAATGTCATATTAAAACTTAATGTATTGTATGGTTTTTTTTATAAAATTTGTCAAAGTTGATAAATGAAAACCCAAAAAATAAAGTCTAAAAAATAAAGTCTAAAAAATAAAGTCTAAAAAATAAAGTTTAAACAATAATAACTTCGAGCACAAAGTTTATTTCAAAGTTTTGTTTTTTAGACTTCTTTGTCTTAATCACCATTGAATTTCATATACAATACAATAAAAAATGTTAATAAATAAAAATAGAAAAATCGTTGAAATATGACTGTAAATTTTGCAAGGAATGAAAATTTAAGTAAAATTTAATAGAAAATGTCTAGCTAATTGAGCATTATTAAAGTCGAAGGCTATAACTATCATAAAATATCGTACTTCTACCTTCTGTTTCTGTAAAAACCTGCTGCATCTAGCTGCTATTAAGAAAAACCACTTAATTTGAAAAAGTCTTTAAAAACAAAATTTGCCCTAAAATGCACTGATTTCCAAGACAATTTGTAGGTACTTTTAAATTTAATTTTTTCCTCACAAATATTAGTTATTTTTCAAGTTTTATTTTTTTCACATAATTAAACTTATTTTCGAGTTTTATTTTTTCCCCAGACATATAACAGTTATTTTTTGATTTTTATTTTTTTCCTCAAAGTAAAACTTATATTTGAGTTTTATTTTTTCCCTCACGAGTGTAAAAATGCTTTGCAATGAAATACAAAATACATATTTAGAAATTGCTAGAATGAATAGTTATAACTCGAATTTGAGGAAAAAATAAAACTTGAAAAATAACTGTTATTTGTCAAAAATAAGTTTTATTTTGTGAGGAAAAAAATAAAACTTAAAAATATTAAACTCTTCTTACTTTTGAATACTAAAGAGATAAAAAAATATTTTGGTGCATTAACTTCATTTGTGCAGTGATTTTTACATACTGATTTTTTTAAAATTTTAAAAATTACTGTTATTTTCGGTCCCTGGTTATTTCACGTCTAGCTCCAGATACGAGTACTAGAGTAGAAAAAGGCATTAGCAAAACACGTCTTTGTGATGACATAGTGTTTAAGGCAGTTAAAAACAAAACTGAAATAATCCTGAGTAAAAATTTAATCGGCCGAACAAGGGCCGAATATAGTCTGAAAATAGTTAAAGAAACCACACACCCTTTCAAACAGCGACCAAAAACAAAAACATGTACTTACAGATACACATATGTACATATACAGATTGTCGATGTCTATAATAATGCATGCGCAAATTTTCGCTATACGTTGCTGACTCAGTTTGTAAAAATTTTGAGATTGCTTTATTACAAAATTGTGGAAAATTTAAAAAAAGGGAAGGTTACGTCTTATTTCACCTCCAAAATACCTGCAAAATGTCTTTTGTCCTCAAATAGAAAATCCTTGTTGAAACTTAATTTCATCAAACGGGTCCATCTTTATGTAAACACATATCGCTCATATGCTCGAATAACGTCATAACTCAAAAAAGTCATTTTGCTTTTAAAGTTCTCAATTGACTCACATCTTGTATAAAGAGATATATGCATTTTCTCTTCTCACGTGGAAAATATTCAAAATAATAACATGAAATTCTTACACAATATGAAGCATGATATAAAGAACAATTCTGCATCATTAACCCAAAAATCTTGTTTCTTGAGTTATGACGTTATTCGAGCCAATGAGCGATATGTAATCATGATAATGATTTAATCTATACTATTATTAAAAGTGTCGTGACACTGCACGGATGTTTAACAATCACGCGAGAACCGCTGAACCGATTTAGACGATAAAAGTACCAAACGATTTGTTATTCAAACTTTTTTGTAATAGGCTGTCAGATTTGGCATGCCTACTTTTCACGCCCACTCTATGCAAAAAACTAAAAAAACAAAAATATTTTATAAAAATTTTAACAAAAAGTATCAACTTGTTCAGATGGTTACTGTATGCAACTTAAAAAAATGGGCGTAGTCGCACTTTATCTACGCCCACTTTCAATCTTTGTATCAGCATCACTCGAACAGCTGAACAGATTTTCATGAAGCTCTAGAAAGTTACTAAACACATACCAAGGATGATTTTTTATATTGGAAAAAGGGCGTGGCACCTCCCATAATACCGAAATTTGCGATATCGAATAGCTTTGGAGTTATAGGTTGCACCGTCACGAAATTCAGTATTCGACCTCAAAAAATTTTATTGGCGTTGAACAAGCGGGCGTGGCATTAACGCGCTGGGTTTCAGCTAGTTATATACATAGTTAGTTGCATACTTAGTTCGAGCCTTGTAAAGCTACTGTTCGACCTTGATTCGGACACTGTTCGATCCTTGTTTGGTCAAAATTACTTCTAAATGGTCGCTGTTTGACCCATGTTCAGTCGCAGTTCAGTCTTTTTATATCTAAACCTTCCTTTTTACTCGTGATATTACGAGTTTTAATAAAAACTTTAAATATAATTCCTAATTTTGATATTTGGGTTTACCTGGTCTACTTACGTTTTGCAAGCTTGTACATACAAAAAATTATTTTGCTCCTGTTCGGTACGAAATCTTTTTTTTTTCTAATCCCTTAAGATATTTGTTTTTTTAAACCCTCTTAATATTATTAAAGCCATAAAAAGATAAAAAAACATAAATTTGATTTGTGTCCGGTTGATTTTTTCTTATAAAATAGGCACAGTATCGAAAATTTAACTGACTTTAATGTCAAATATCTCTCTAGAATTATTTTTATCATGTTGGTTTATCTTTTTCATAGAACCAAACGATTTGATTTAAAGAAAAAGCGTTGCAAAATAAATATAAAAATTACTTTCTGATGTGTTCAATATATTGGAAAAATCCGCCGAAAGGGTTAAATACATTTTTTATTAAAATTTTGAAAGAAAAATACCCCTAAATAAAACTGTAGCGCAAATATGATATTTTAAAATTTTTTTCATAAAAATCGGGCCAGTACTTTTGGAGTAAAGTGGTAACATTAAATTTGCACTTAAATTTTGTATAATAGTATAGATGTAGATAGATATATTTTATGATATTTTACACATAAACTTTGAAACTTTAAATGTACTCTGTGCTTGAAATTTGGAAAAGTTGGGATCAGCGTAGTTTTCTTCTACCCCATACAAAGTGACGTCATGCAAATACAATTTTTAACACTTTGAATATTCTTCCGAGAATATAAGAGGGGGTATTTTAACTTTAATCCACTTTTAATGTATTTTTCGATCGCTAAAGACTAACGTTTTTGTCAAATTCTAATATGAGTTTGTCAGAAAATTATAATTTATTTTACAATTTTGACGCCACTTTTAATTGTTTGAATTATCACCTCAGATTCGTGATTAGCGACTTCAAAAACTCCCGAGCAACAAGTTTTAAGAAAAGCTAAAAATTTTGTTAGTTATTTATAAACATAAATAAAATGATATATCATTAGGGTATTCACCATGACATAATGTCATATTGTCCTAAGATTTTACACTAGTTGAAACATTTTATTGTTGCCTTCCATATAAAAAAGTACGAATATATTACAACTCTGAAAGCTATGTTTATTAAAGTGTCGTAATCAAACAGCTGTTTCTTATTTGCATTTATCTTGAAAATTTTAGTTATAAATTTTAGGACAATATGACAATATGACCTTGTGATTACCCTACACAGCTCTATGTATCGCAGCTCTAAAATTTTGCATCATTAATTACATATTTTTTTTAATTCGCGATCTTTTCAATTTATTTAATTTAATCGCAATTAATAAGAAGTTTTCCTCTTTTTTTTTTAAAGATCAAAGAACCAAGGCATGTGCAAACATAGTTTGGTCTTTGACCCGAATAGAAATTAATAGATTATTAGAGGAAGAATTGATTGGAACCATACGTGAATTAGCATTCATTAGAGTCTGGTTTAAGTGTGGATAAAAAAACCGAATTTTATGCTGTTACCATAAATTGGCGACAAAAACAAAAAGCTCCCAAGGTCCCATCTGCGGTCTCTTAAAGGGTTAACAGTTAACGCTTTTTTAATTCGCGATCTTTTCAATTTATTTCTTTTTAATTTTATCACAATTAATGATAAGTTTTTCCTATTTTATTAATCATTCATTAGTAATAAAAAACCGAAGTGAATTTTTTACTGTCACCATAAATTGGCAAAAAATAAAAAGCTGTGACGCAGGTCCCACCTACGGTCTCTTTAAGGGTTAACAGTTAACGCTGTAAAAACAAAACACCGTTTAAATAATTTATTAAAAGAATAAAGCACACTTGTAAAGAGTGCATTGATTTCCTGAAACGTTTATAAGGTTGCATGTACTGAAAGCGAAATGGTTTAATCTTAATGCGATGTTCTAGAAAATGAAATAATTGAGCGCGTTTATTGAAGGAACGTAATCATTTTTTTATATACAAAGGCAATTGATGTCACTTTGTTGTTGTTATTGTTGTTGTTGTCTGGTGAGAATTATTGTGCCTTGTTTCAGGCACGTTATCGATCAATAATTTTATTTTTTTTAAGAGTGCAAACAATAGCCAAGACATGAGTCAAGTTTTGAGTACTTTAATACTTGACTCAGTTTATAAGCACGACGCAAAAAAGTGCAATTCAAGTGATTGGCTGAAAAAGTTGTAGAACAATTGCTGGGCTTTAAATGATTTGCAAATTTTTAACTAATAAATTAGTTGTCAGGGTTTTGCGTCAGCCTTGGCAATGAGCTGCATTCAATTTTCTTTTTTGCAATCTGCTGAGGAAATTTTTTGTATAATTTCTAGGGAAAATGACAGTTAAAAAAACAGACTACGTCAACAATGAACCGGTGACTGAAATCAGTTTTGAGAAATATTTATAGTAGCTTATAATAAATTTCATTTTTTAATAAAAAATATTTATTGTAAATCATGTAAGAAAAAAAAATAAAATAAAAAAATTTTCTCCCCGACGGGGAATTGAACCCCGGTCTCCCGCGTGACAGGCGGGGATACTGACCACTATACTATCGAGGATGTTGATTCTGCTTTCTTTAGTTTCGCATATAAATGTTAAACACTGCTACTCATACCCAAGTTTATTTGCTTGATACGAGTTATGCCCAGTGTTGCCAGAAAAGGAAATTTTCCCCGTTTCGCGGGAATTTTTCACCCAAAAGGGAAAACGAAAATAACACTCTTAAGAACGGGGAAAATGAGGTTGACCACGTTTTTGTGCAAAAAGAGTAATTTCGTCACAAAATCAAACTGTGGAAAATGGGTAAATAAAACAGAAAACTTTTAAAAGATTTAATTTCTGGGACGAAGGCGGAGCATTTAGATTTTTTGCATTTGTGGATCCTATTGTTTTGAAAAACAAAACGTATCCTTCATTAATTCCGTTGTGTTTGTATTTATTTAAAAAAATCTGAATATATATCGACTACACACTTAAAAATTGGTATAGAATTTTTACCCCGATCGGTTTTTCAGGGAGTCCTACACCGTTCGGTGTTAAAAACACCGTGTCAAAGTGTTAGTGTTAATATCCGAAGTGTTAATATCCGAAAGAGAATATTTTTTAACACCGAACGGTGTAAAAAAGTACATATCAGATAGGATGTTTGTTTTGTACCCTGTTAGGTGTTTATTTATAATACGCAAAATTATAAATTTTTTTAACACCGAACGGTATAATTTTTAACTATTCGAGAGAATGTTTTGAACAATTTTTATTAAATTGTCATTAAATTTATTAATCGTCAAATGAAAAAAGTCCCTAATAAAATTTGATTGGAGCTTATTTCATTGGGCATTATTTCATAATGAAATAAAACCCAAACAAAAAAAATAAATATTTCCCAAAATTTATGAGATACTCTTCGAAAATTGGGAGCTATTTCATATGAAGTAACACCCAAAAATGTATGGATATTTTTTGGGACTTATTTAATTTTTTTGGGGTCCACTTTGTGGTGCCAAAAATGTATGGACATTTTTTTGGACTTATTTAATTTTTTTGGGGTCCATTTCGTGGTGCCAAAAATTACATTTAAATCTTTAAGCAATATTTAAAATATTAAATTAAACAGATAAAATTAAAAAATTTAAATTTTTAATTTGTTTATCAATGAGAATGTGATTTCAATATTGCTCTTCTTCTTTGCCTTCGGACCGATCGGATAAGTTCCACGTTTCACACCGAATAAGCGGTGTAAATGAACACCGTTTGGTGTTAAAAATGTAAATATCCGCTCACCGGTGTGAATTTATTTTTGAAATTTTTTTGTGTGTAAGAATATAGGTCACTAAGGAATATTGATTTATTAAATATACTCACATAAGATATACAAAATTTTTGTCATCATGTTTTAACGTTAGAATTAAAAACCCATTTGTTTTAACTGCAAACTACAAACCGGAGTAAATATTTACCCACGGATTTCTTCTTCGTAAAATATTTCTGAAAGCAGTAATCTGACTCTTAAATGCATGCATTTTTTTGTTTTTTCACGCCAAAGAAAAAGGTAAAGAGCAAATTCAATTTTATCAAGGTTTAGCTGGAGAGACATCAATTGCAATAGCTAAAAATACTGAAAAACGGTCAAACTGTCATTTAACAAACAACAATTTATAACTTTATTTCTAAACAACTGATTTTCAAATTTCAAATTTATAAGAAGACACATAAGACTATAAGAAAAAGAATACCAACCAACATGATGTTTTGCTAAAAAGTCTATTTATTTGAGAATCTTAAAATTGAAAAAATATGGCATCTTATACGTGCCAGCTCGCTAGTTCGAACGGTGTGTAATCCGAATTGAATTAATGACGCGTTGCATACTCTTTAGTCCGCATTGATTGATTGCAAGTCGCTATACCAAATTTTTCTTTTTTATTCTTTTGTGTTTTTATTGCTGTTGTTAGGTTCGCATTTTTTTTACAATAGCAGGAATGGAATTCTATTTTTTTTACGACATTGAGATATATGCATCTATTTTTGCGTTATGTTGCAATAAGTTAATATAGAAAATCCATAAGAAAAATGCATGGATGACTAACTGGTTTTTTAAACCGTTTATATCACAGGTAAAAACTATCAAATTGAAAATAATTTGCCGAAAAAAGCTTTATTGATTCTGGACAATGCACAATGTCATGGGGAGCCGCTAGTATCTGAATGTGGGCAGTATAAAACTATGTTTTTACCTCAAAATTGTAGCAACCCATGGATCAAAATGCGATACGACTGACTAGACTGTATTACAAAAAAGACCTCTTGTGTGAATTAGTAAATTCTGAGGCGGACAATTCAGACATCTTTTTGAAACAATTCAGTATGAAGAACGATTGTGAATTGCTTAAGCGATCTTGGGAAAGGGTGCCCAATTCTACTTTAAAGTCCTGTTTGAAACATATTCATTCTCGGAAATTTACTTCAGAGGATAACATTCCATTATCATTGGTACAACAAGAATCACCTGAGAATTATTCTGCGGGTTGTTTTGAAGATACTGAAGAATTTCGCACAGTAGAAAACTTATTTCGCCACAATTATGACGTGCAAATTTCTGAAGATGAAATTCTTGGCTGGATTGATGAATCTATACTTTTTGTAGTAGAAGTTCAGAATCAGATATAGAAGACATAGCAGCAGAGCCTACTATGGTTAACACGTTAAAAATCGTGAAGCTGCACATGCTTTAAATACTTCTATAGATTCTCAAAGAATAAAACTTTAGAAGCATGTGCATAAAAACAGCAGCAAACCTACATTACAAATTTCATTGAAAAAACATAATAATTTTAAGGGCATAAATATGTATTTTTCTTTCATAGCTGAAATAAAATTTGTTTCGAAATCCTAGTTCTCGTTTTATTTTTAATAATATTAAAGTATATTTTCCTGTTAGGTGAAAGATTATACATAATAACAGCCTAACCACTAATCTGAATATTTCGTTAATCCGAATCAGGGTATGCAATTATTAATTCGGATTAGCGAGCTAGCACTATATATGAATAGGTCTAATAAAAATCCTTGAAATATTGGTTTTCAAGAATATATTTCGGTTTCCTTTATGCAAAAAGTAAAAAAATATAGATACTTCATACATATAAAAAATATTGAAAAGAAAAGTTACGATTTAACTAATCAAAGGCGTCACAATCGCCTTTATGGCAATTCTATATCGGAATACACCATCCCAGTGTATGGATACTTTAAATATGAAAATCATCGACAAAAATGATATATCTAATATGTTATTGCAAAATAAGGTTATAGTACGTGAAATAAATTTATTTTAGCAAGAAATAAAAAATAACTTACCTACAAAAAACACAAACGGGAACTACAAACCGGGATAGATATAAATCCTACACGAGCTTCATGGCTTCACTCCGTCACAGTAAACAAGAAACTAAAGGGTCTTGCGACCTCGCCCTATTGTTCGAACCTTTAACTTAATTATGATGTAGAGCGTCAGTCGATAATGTCACTGACTGACTTCAAAGTTTGCCTGAGGTAGATATCTACCCTGGTTTGTAGTTCTAGGGTTAAATGTTCAAGTGAAATTTTCCCAAAAATTAAAAAAATTTATATCGTTTATTTTTCTCTTCCGCATAGCGGTGCATGTGCTGAGAGAGTTTTTTCTGCCATAAATGTAAATAAAACTAATATAAGAAAGCGGTTAGATAACCGTACCGTAAATGGTGTTTTACACACTAAAAGACATTTGAAAAATTAACACTGCATAGGATTAGTAATGGAAAGAAAGTGTTTGCTGTTAGACTCCTGTAATATGTACATTAGACCGTATCACCAAAACCAACCTATTTTTGACACCACTTCAATCGTTTGACATTTCAAGGACATTTTCGAAAAGGTTTTTTTTAAATGGTCCCTGTTGTGCTTTTTTGTTTTTTTTTGTGTGATATTTTATATCTGTGTGTTCGTTGATTTTTTGCAAATTTTTCTTGATTTTTTTTTAACTAAAAATTGTTTTTTTCCGATAATCACCCAATCTCAGTTCCTACTACATAATAAAATTATTAATATGACACAAAACGAAAGCTCGCAAAAATCATTTAAACCGTAAGAACAAATAAAATCGATATAATTGATTTTTGGAGCACTTTCGACTAATTTCATGCAAAGAATATTACTTTTGCATAATCAACAGGTTTTTATTTTAAAGTTTTTCACTCCATTTTATCTCAGTTCCTTACATAATAAAGTTTAAAAAATGCAAAAAAAAATTTAAGCTCAACAAAAATCATTATAACCATGGAAACAAATGAAAGCGATAAAATTGATTTTAACACATCTGTGATCGATGTTATTCAAAGGATTACACTTTCTATTTCTTACCTATTATTAATTTTCCAAAATTTTTGTTGATTTGTGCAGTCTCGGGCGCTTATAACAGTGGTAATCAACGCAAAGTTCAAATAATAACAAAGAGAGCAAAGACAGAGAGTGAGAGAAAACAAACTTTTACGCAGTGTTTGTTATTAGAAATTATTTTTAAAGTGTTTAAGACTTTATTATTAAAAATGTTTGGCTTATATTACAAAAAGAACAGTATTTTCCTTGATTATTCTACCACTATTTCCAAGACTCTTCCTTAAATTCCAATATTTTTTTATTTAGTTTTAAAAATCAATAATTGACCAATCACTTTCAGTTTGTTAAAATTCTTAATATATTCTCTCAAATTCATAATTTACACCAATATCAATTGGTCCACTTAATTTGAGGCCTAGACTTCAAAGTGGCACTAGTTCAATTCATTATCTTTTACATGTGTAACACAACACTCGCTGTTGCGCTTATGTTTGTGCGGTATCTAGCGGCACAAGTTTAAAGGGTGCTAATGCATTGAAAAGAATTTGAACTAAACGTTTTGCTTACGTTAACTCTTTTAGGGTTTTATTTTAGAATTTGTCATATGTTAGACAATTGTGCCTACTAATGATGGTCTTTGGGTGGCCGGTTTGTGTTACTATGCGTGTAGCTACGTATGTAAGTATGTATGACACAGCTACCAACCCTACATCATTTATTGCAGCAGCACATATACTTAAATGGTCGACTGGACACAATTTGAGATCACTGAGCCGCCATGCCTTCAATTTTATACCCAAGACTAACTGTCTGATATGCAATATTCTGACCAATTGATTGAAATTCCAGGTAGACAATGCAAAACACATTAATATTCCTAGAATGGACGAATCGATACTTTTTCACTTCATATTCCAATTAATATATTTCATGTTATATTTTCGACAGAATATCCTTGCCACTCGATACGTAGCGTTTCGCTCAAATTGTGCACAAGTCAGCTACAGAAGTTACTGCCGAAAATCGTTTGGGGCACATTTTCGCGAAGCTAGATAGTTACGACCGCTACAGCCAGGTTAACTCCAGAAAAGATTTGAAAAATTAATAATTTAAAAATAGAAAGCATAATTCTTTGAATAAAATCGATCGGATATATGTTAAAAAGCAATTTTATCGTTTTCATTTGTTCCTGAGATTTAATTTGCTTGCATTTTTGAAACTTTATTATGTAGTAGGATTTGAGATAAAGTGGGGTGAGAAACTTAAAAAGAAAAATTGTTTACGATGCAAAAGTGTTATTCTTTGCATGAAATTGGTCGGAAGTGCTTCAAAAATAAACTATATCGATTTTATTTGTTCTTACGGTCTCAATGATTTTTTAGGAGCTTTTGTTTTGTGTCATCTTAAGAATATTATAGTAGGAGTTGAGATAGATTTGTTGATAAGTAAAAAAAATTCCATTTAAAAAAAAATATTTTTTCGAAAATGTCTTTGAAATGTCTAACGAAGTGGTGTCAAAAATAGGTTTACTTTTCTTCCATATAAGTTGATACGGTCTAATGTACATGTAATAAATGTGATATATTTTGTATGGTATATTTTTAACTATATTAGTAAGGTCTGTATTGTTATGGTTTCTATTTAAAATAAAACTCTGAACTTTAAAAAAAGGGAAAAAACGGGAAAATGTTGAGCGAAGAACGGAAAAACTTATTCAAATGCATGAAACAACGGGAATGATCACTCCCAAAATCTGGCAACACTGGTCGCTGGCCGCTCTCTCCCTTACGTTCTCTTGCCAACATTCAGCTGACTCCACAGTAAACACTTGTTAAAATAGCATCATCTTCATAGAAAACGACGCTACAACCACAATTTATGCTTTTATATTGATTGTTGTTATACTATTGGCTGGGTTTGAAATTTTTTGTTTGTATAAAAAAATGGAATTTTAAAAATATCGTACCAGTCGGTATTCCGCACCATTGTTTTCTTTGTTTTGCAGAATTTAATAATACTATATTCATTCGATTATTCATTGGAGTATGTTAAACATATAAGCTGTGTTAAAAAAATTTGCTCATACATACATAATTTTCTGCAACTAATAAAATAAGTTCTTTCTAAATTTAGCCTTAAGGGCAGGTTCTCATGGAACTCGACCCAAAAACTCAATTATTTTTTTTCTTAATTTTTCGATAGCTTATGATGTGTAGAACATGTTGCCAAAGTGGTTTGGCCAATAACGATTGTATAAAAAATTTATCGCATACAGTAGAAACCTATATTTTCATAAACGCACTCGAAAAAATCGTTAACCAAATCTTAAAACGAGTTTTCTGAGAAGTCAAGCTTTTCCAACGATATCTCAAGAACTATTCTTTAGATTGTCTTGGATGGTTTTTTATTTTAAAGTAGATACATTGGATTGTAAATCAAAATTCAGATATTGGCCGTTTGTTTTTTGTTAGAACACATTTAAGAGCAAAAAAAAAAAATGATAAAAAACGCTACTAAAAATTCACATGCCCCCGTTTTTGTAATTTTCAGCAATTTATTGATATTATAGGTTTAAGCTCCAATAAATATAATATAATTCATAAAATTTTTTGTTGTTTTGTATTAGATGACATGAACGTGCTGTGAGATGCGTGCCGTTTGGGTACCTTTTTTTCAACGTGACGTTTGACGGCGTATTGACACTTCACATTACACTTTTACGCACCAAAAAAAAATATTTTCCTACACTTTAAGAATCAATAAATAGCTGTCAAAAACTCGAAGTGTTCATATACTTTCTTTTATGAAAAAAAAAATCAAGACATCCCCGTGTTTTTGGAACCTTAGATGTGAACCTGCCCTTAAGCATTCAAACGTCTTTTAAGTTAAATTATGAAGCATTTTTAAACAAATAGCGCAATATTAGTGCTAATTATTTCTTCTGAAATAAGTGAAGATTAAATTAATAGAGTTTCAACTAAATTTTTTTCACTTTTTTTTTCTGTAAAACATTGCCTAGAATGTTATCTGTATACTTAGAGCGTACTTTTGTTATTTAAATATTTACCTTACATGTCGTTAGCATTAGTTAAAAACAAAGAAGCAAAACAAACAATGAAATCGTTTAATTTATCTATAAATTATTCTAACTCAGTGTGCAGTTAGCACCTTTGATACGTCACCCCGAAACTCACCTATGCTTTAAATGAGTACCATCACAAGCACATGTTTTACTTTTTTTTATTTTATTTTCACTAGAATTAAGTGAGGATTAAGTTATTTAGTGTCAAGTAATGCATTTAGTCAGTTTGAGTTTTTGAACGTGTGAAGTCGCGAAGTGTGCTTTTAGTATTATTGTAGAAATAAAAAGTTAAATTTTTCTTCAAATAAAAATAAAATTTATTACACAAATTATCAGTTTTACAGTTATGATGTTTGACTCGATACAAGTCTGAACTGCTGAGTATGTGTACTTCTTTTTGAAAAATGCTTAAATTTATTAAGACTAGCAGTTCAATAACATTTAAGTGTATATCAAACTTTCAAAAACAACTAAAATAGCTTAAAATATAACTGGCGAAAAATTGCCAGTATAGTTGGAAAAGGGCGGAAGGGGCGTATGTAATAATCTAATCTAGGATTCATATATTACATGTGTACCAAATATGAGCGAATTTTGTCTAGCCGTTTAGTTTTGTATTTCGGTCAAACAAACAATAATCAGAATTTTTTTTTTTTATTAATTTACAGCCCTATTCTGGCAAAGTGGCAATTGTTACCCAGTATTTTTAAAAATTTTATGTGATTGTTGTAATTTTTTGATTTCAAAGCAAAATTTGAAGCTTAAAAATAATAAATTTTGATAAAAATTGTCACCTGCTCTTCAGATGGTGACAAATTCATTAAGAAATCTTGTTTTTTGAGCTTCAAATTTTGTTTTGAAATCAAAAAATTACAACAAACACATATAATTTAAAAAAATACTGGGTAACAATTGTCACTTTGCCGGAATAGGGCTGTTAGTTAGAAAAATATAGACTTATATTAAGTTATGTAAAATTTTTATACTTTTGCATGTAAAATTTAATTGAGAAACGAGTAAACTAAATTTTAATTTCAATTATTCGAGCAACCGATTGTTAAAATGTCGTAGGCAACTTGAGAAGTCAGTTATTTTGAAACTTCGGTCGGAGAATGAAAGTGAGTGAGTGAGGTGACAGAGACTGTAAGCATTACAGCTGATGGACCCACAGTAATCCTCGCTTAATTGCACAAGCAAAAATGCTTACAATTTTGTTCAATTAACCGGGAAACTCAATTAACGTAATCCCGCTCAATCAAAATAACCAGTTGCTCAATAAAAAAAAATACTCCTTAACCCATTGCTCCTGCACATGTGCTAGCAAGAGATACCTAGAATAGAAATAAAATAAAATTTATGTCTCTACCTGTCCGAACACCTGAGATAATAATGGGGGCAAAATGTTACCACCTTCAGGTAAATCATTCATAATACACAGGTGAAAACTCCGTTTGATACCAAAATTTCACGAATTCCAGTTCCATTCATTCTCTCTTACTTCACAAACAAACAAAAAGCTAAGAGCATTTAGTCTAGAACGTCAAAAGAAAAAAAGCCTGTTTAAAAATATGAGATAACGATGGGACGAAATTTCACAAATTTCAGGTAAATCATTCATAATACACAAATTCATAATACACAAATTCATAATACACAAATTGATACAGAAATTTCACGAATTAAAGTCTCATTCATGATTTATCACTTAACAAAATTTCAAACAAAAAGCACCAAAAGTCTAGAGCACCAAAAGAAAAAATACCTGTGATGGGGTAAAATTTCACCCCATCCGGCTGGAATGGGTTAACTGCATGCTTTCTTTAATTACACCGAGTTACACGTAAAATGCATTCCGGACCAAATTAATTTTTTATGGGTCGGCGATCACAACAATTGAAATTTAAAATTAAAATTCAAAAGGCGTGTTTTAGGTAGTGGATTAACTCAAACCAAAATATCTCGTTATTGGTAAATTCGAGAGTAATATTCTATATGCTTGTATAAAAGCCTGTCCCACGACAGGTCCTCCGCACACTTCCTTTTTGAAGCCATTTGCCGAAAGCACTTTTTTCTATTTTTAAAGCTTGATTTTTTATTCATCATTTGATTTTTGAAAAATACAAATGTACTACTTTAAATAACACTTTACGTATTGAAGCAGTGTTGAAAAGGTAGTTATATCAAAAACGTACTGTTGTAAAAACCTAATATTGTCACTGATAAGTATCAAATATATTTTCTGTGCATACTTTCAGGCTGAACATTTTTGAGAACAGTATGTCTTTTAACAGTATGACTTTACTGTCAAAAAATAATTACAGTTTGAGAAATACTGTGTGCGGAGCAGCATGCTTGCCTTTTATGTATTAAGATGTGCATATTTTCAGGCTGAACAGTTTGAGAGATTTTGGGCACGGAGCAGCGTGCTTGCCTTTTATATATTAAGATTCTTGAAAAGGCAATGAAATTACGCATTTAGTGAGCCACATTTTTAAGAAACAATTAAGCGGAATTTTTTTTATCTTGATTTTAATCAATAGCCCAAATTTTTATGAGCAAATAACCGGGGAATTCAATTAAGCGGGAATCGATTAAACGGGAATAACACCGTACACTTCGTATGGGAGCATAATATTGACACAACTTTTCGTTCATTAAAGCGGGGAAATCAATTTAGAGTGATGTAGTTAAGCGGGGATGACTGTATTTGACATTGATTTGAAGCAAAAAATACCGTATTTGGCGAAGAAAAAAGTGCTCTCCCACCATTACAACGCACAGTGGAACGTCCCATAAAAAAGTTAGATGGAAGAAATTATTGTATCCTTTTAAACGATAGAGAATGCAAAACCAAGCATAAAAATTTACCGGATGTGGAGGTCTATTCTGACCCCCTGGGGAGTTATGGGCTAATTTTGTGTTTTCCAGAGGTTGTTTAACTAAAAATGCTCTTGCAACGAAAGTTTTCTAAGTGAAGCTTTATGCAAAAACGTTTTAGAAATATAATTTCATGACGTTTACAACGATATGCAACATTCGCAGAGATTTGTGTCACAAATATAAATATTTGGTAGTTAAACTAGCAAATTTTATAAAAAATACACTATTTTGAAGTTTAAAGTGAATTTTGTGGGAGGGGTGTGACAGAGGGTGGAAGGAAGGACGGGGTGATTGAATAAATATGTATATTTACATTCAAATTTATTTGCATTACAATGAAAATACTGGAGAATGGCGAGGTGACTGTATTAATGCACAGTAAACTACATAAAACTACAAAAACTAAGGGGTTAGAGCCGAAAACTCCTTTGAAAAGGAAGGTTGCCAGAAGTTGCCAAACCTAAAAATCTTGGAAATATTAAGTAAATATTTAAAACTTTAAGAAATAGTCCAAAATAAATACAAAAACATACAAGGAGGGATAAAATTCCACTTGGAATATGACAAAAATTGCCGTTTTTGGTAATTCGAGCGTATCCTCAAACAAAAAAATATCGACCCTAAATAAAAAATTCACGAGCTGCAAAAAAAAAAAAAACAATAATGTATAAAATAATTTTCGGTGTACTAAAAATTTAATAAACTTACATTGGCGTTTACAAAAAGTGGTCTACCGTTTCTGTAAAAATCTTTGTTTAGGAATTATGACATTAAAAAAAAAAAATAGAAAATCGTGATGTAAGCAAGCAAAAAGTGAAATTTTCCAACACTAATTTTTATAACTTTGGTACCATACGGTCTATATGTCTGAAATGTACAGTAAATTCTACTGATATGAGCTTTAAACTGTCGATTAAAAACGAGCCAAACAATAAAAATTCGAAATTCTGCCGTCAAAGAATTGTCAAAAGTCACTGACTTTTCAAATTGCCCTCGTATATTTTTTTAAATGTCTTGCGCGACCCTATAGCAAAAATAACACTAAACCATTTTTTTATTTTGCTTATTACATTTTTTGTATAAGCTATTTAAAATTAACTTAGAAATCATGGTTTACAAATTAATCTTCGAATTCGTCTCTTTTTTGTATCGTGAGTCGCGATGAGTTAACATTTTTCCGCAAGTCAATTTTGCTGGGAATATTTTCAAAAAAGCGCATTAGTTACGTAACACTGTTGTTGGTCTACATTTTATTTTGATAGTTATCAATTATTCATAAAAAAACTAAAGTAATATGAGCTTTAATTTTGCAAGTCAAGCAGCAAGCCATGAGAAATGATAAATAATGCCTTTTAATTAAGTTTATCTTTATAAGCTCTTAGTTGGCACATAATAAAGTTCAAATAATGAGCGTTTATAAATTGTGCTTGTATGCTTTTAGAGGTTATAGTTTTAGTAGTTTTCATGTTTATAATTATATAACAAATTACAACTCTTAACGTTTTATAGTTAAAAATAAAAGTTCAAGAGACTCGTGATAAATATAAAAAAATTTTTCCGACTAACTTTTTCTACTTTTACGACCATTAGTACATAGAAGAAATTAAAAAATAAAAAATAGATTTAGCTTAACTCATTAATGACTAATGGGCATTTAAAAACCCATAAAACAGTATTTACGAAAAAGGGCATATCTCGAAAGTGGTAGGGATATCAAAATAATTTTTTTTTAAACATTACGAAAAAATGAAACTATTTATTGTCTTTACAATGTGAAACGAAATTCATACACTTAAATGTTCCTTTTCGAGATCGAAGATGTGTGATTTTCAAAAATGACAAAATCCATATAAAGCTATGTAGAAAATTAGAAAATGGAAAGATCGAGGGAAAAAATCGTGGTCAGTTTGCCTCTAGTATCCTCTATTTATCAGGTGTTCATTATGACAAAAGAATTGCCATATATACAAACACCAAGAACCCGGACTAGCCGATTGGGTATTTAAATACCCAATGCAGATCTCAAATACGGTGACAGTTACAAACCTGAAATTTTGCAAAGCAACTTCTATGGCCTATATAAGCTTCCTGATAAATTTTATAAAAAATCGTACGGCGGAATCTATGAGCAGTCTTTAATGGGTTAAATATACAATGAAAGAATTCTATTTTATTCACAGCAAACATAAACCATATTTCACGTGTTGTAAAATATTTGACAAAATGTTAAAATTGGTTTCTCGAATAACCTAAAAATGAAGACTATTTGACTGACAAATAATTGTTTTTGTGTCATAACTTTGGCTAGGGTCATGCTAGAAGCTCCAGATTTTGTGTGCTTATAAAACAAAATACGTGGAACACATCTACATCAAGAACTCAGTTCTGTCTAAAGTTGACTTACGCGATTATCGCTTGCGAACACAGAATTATTGCTGGCAACGGATTTCTAACATTTAATATAGTTTTATTTCAGAGAACCAAATTCAATATATTTCACGCCTGAAATGCGTAAAAACTTTATCCCAGCGCACATTGGGCCAGGAATTTCAATAAGTGGCCAAAAATCAAATATGTTATGGGCACAAATGATTGTTACAATCCATAATAGGACACATTAAGGTACCCTGCGACGAAATATTATTAGTATAAAATTATAAATTAAAATTTTGGACAGATTTGAAGTCAAAAATTGAACTTTTTTTTTTACACTTAAAATTTGAAATCATCGACAGTAGAACTATTTCTTAAAGTTCTTTTAAATTTTTAGCACTTTATTAAAGACATTAAATACAATTTTAGAAAAAAATGTATATACAATTTTTCTTTTGTTTTTAATCCATTTTTTTCATACAAATACACAAAAGGATGTTGAAAAAAAGGCGTGCCTAAAGAATTAGATTCCGCTGGTAATTGAAAAAATTTGCATGCTATTACTTTCTTTAAAATGTTTATGCACATGCACACTTTTTCACGTTTTTAATAACTTTCGAGAAATTCATAAAAAACGAACGTCGCACAGTGAATTGTCTCCATATAAGCGATGGACAAAACTAGAAGAAGTCCTCCTATGATAATACAATTTTGTATGCTTAATTAGATTAAGCCAATTAAAAAAAATTTAAAAAAATGTTCAAAATCGGTTGCAGGTCCAAGGACCTATATTAATATTTTTACTGGATTTTGTATGCGAGGTACATACAAAAGTTAGCCGATCTTAACAAAAATTCGTCAAAATGGTAATCAAATAGAGCCATAGATGTGTACTGAAAATAATCGAAATCGGTTCAACCCTACGGGCACCTCCTTTGGACCTATATTTATATTTTACTTGATTTTGTATGGGAGCTACATACAAAAGTTGGCCGATCAAACAAAAATTCGTCAGAAGGGTAGTCAAATTGATTTGTAGATGTGTACTGAAAATTTACAAAACAACAAATAAAAAATATTAGAATCAAACAATAAAAAAAATATAAAAAAATAAAAATAAATAAAAAAAATAAAAAAATAAAAAAATAAAAAATATTAAAATATTAAAAGCAAAAAATAAAAAAATATTAAAAGCAAAAAATAAAAAAACAATATTATACAAAATATACAAAACAAAAACTAAAAAAAAAATATTCACAGAAAAAATTAAAAAAATTACAAAAAACAAAAAAATATTAAAGACAAAAAATAAAAAAAAATTATAAAAAACAAAAAATAAAAAACTAAAAAGCAGAACAAAAAATTAAAATAAAAAATAAAAAAAAAACATGGGGCTCTCCCTGCCAATTCCACGTGGTGACCCTAGAAACTATATACATATGCCATTTATGTAGGTTTTTTTTTAGATATTTAGGTATTGCGGGTTTTTTGTTTCTCGATCTTATAACATATATATTAGGGCGGGTCGATTTGTAGGGAGTGAAAAAATTCACCAATTTCCCTATGATTTCCGTATTCTATGGGTTATTCCATGAAAATTTGCCGAAGGAACCATACCTCTATCGTTAAAATCGAGTCGCCTACTTTTTGTTGGTAGATTTTTTCCCAAATTGACGTTCGTATGAAATATTACCTACACGTTCACATCCATAACTCAAAAACTATCGATCGGGTGTAATCGCTAGTAGGCGCGTTGGAAATATGATCAATTTACAAAATAAAATCTCCAACATTGGTCCAACGGTTCAAAAGTTACGTTCATTTTTGTCCAAATTTTGGAGCATTTTTCCATTTTTTTCATGATTTTGTCCAAGAATATTACTTTCATGGCCATTTTTTTGGCTCAATCCATTATTTAATTCAATTTACAATTCAAAACGAAGAGTTTAAGCCCAAATTTATCGAATTCGGTTGATTAATTTATGCGACATTGCTAAAACAAAATAACACATAAAACCAACTTTTTGATTTTTTGTCCCTTTTTATTTTTTTTTATTTTTTTCTACAAAAATCAGTCCAGTCGTAACGTAAGGTTCGTAAGCTTCGTAAGTCAAAAAAATTGAGCCAAAAAATGGCCATGAAAGTAATATTCTTGGACAAAATCATGAAAAAAATGGAAAAATGGTCCAAAATTTGGACAAAAATGCCCGTAACTTTTGAACCGTTGGACCAATGTTGGAGATGGAAATTGATCAAAATTAGCTCACCTTTCCAACGCGCCTACTGGCGATTAAACCCGATCGATAGTTTTTGAGTTATGGATGTGAACGTGTAGGTAATATTTCATACGAACGTCAATTTGGGAAAAAATCTACCAACAAAAAGTAGGGGACTCGATTTTAACGATAGAGGTATGGTTCCTTTGGCAAATTTTCATGGAATAACCCATAGAATACGGAAATCATAGGAAATTGGCGAAAAATAAATCGACCCTAATATTTATCCTTCTAAAAGTGCTATTTTTAAAGCCTTGTATATATTTAATTTTAGTTCACACATCACACGTCAGATTCGGTAAAAGCGTTCCCCTATTCTCTCTCGTATCCCGCCTCTTTTTTTAATACCCCACACAGTAAAAAATTTTAGGGTAAATTTTATCTTTTTTATAACATTCGTGTAGTATAAACTATTTTTATTCCAAATAATTTATAAATTTTATACCACTCAATATTATAAAAATATTAAAACAAATATAATTTAAAAATTTTATATGAATAGCATGTGTAAATTAAAATATATTATGGTTCGAAAGTAAAAAAATCACCGAAATCGGGAAATTTAAAAATATAGTGGTTTCGATTGGTCTGACGAGAAAAATGGTCTGGAAAAATTAACAAGATTTGATGGTATAATTTTTAAAACATTTTCGGTTTGGATTTATATGTATACCAAATAGTATAAAATGTATCGTCATATTTTTTACTGTGCAGAATCAATAATAACCAAACTACAGTTTTTATTGAATAGTACCACGCTCGTTTATTGACTTCCGCTCACTTTTTCTAACATGCTCAGAAACGATCCTACCCACCCCTATAACCAATTTCAATAAGCTGGTGCCAATATTAGACGAGATACAGTATTGTATTGATAGTGCCACGACCCTTTGTTGAATCCCACCCACTTTTACCATCATGCTCGAAAAAGATCCTACCTACTACTGTACCGAATTCCAATAAACTAGTGGCAGTATTAGATGAGATACAGTATTTTATTGATAGTACTACGCCCCTTAGTTGAATCCCGTCCACTTTTACCATCATGCTCGAAGAAAATCTTACCTACTACTGTACCGAGTTTCAATAAATTAGTGCCAGTATTAGACGAAATACAGTATTTTATTGATAGTGCCCCGCCCTTTTTTGGATCCCACCCACTTTTTCCATCGCGCTTGGAAAATATGCTTTATTCCATGTATCCTGCACCAAGTTTTATTAAGTGGCTTTTTGGCCACTTTTTCAAATTTCTGACCCAATGTGCAGTGGTAAATAAATTATTTCTTAAATACAATGTAACTGAATAATGTTTTCAAAATCAAAGAGAACAAAAAAAAAATTGAACGAAAATCCTCTCTACGCAAAACACAACGAAAACGAAAGAGAATACACCGAAAAGAAGCAAACAAAAGCTAATGACGTTACAAATTATTTTCACAATTATTTTTATAATTTAATGAACGAATCGATTACTTTTTATAGAGCATTTCAGAATTAATTTTCAATAACCCTCAGTTATTTTATACATAAAACTTAGTTCTGGTTTAAACATAAGGATTCATAATTTTGACAAACGCACTACACTGCAAAACTTCCTGTTAGAAAACACGATGTTGCTACACAGACGAATACAGTCAAACTGTTGTTTGAACATCGAAAAGAAAATAGTGTGAGCACAAACAAGATTTTGTTTCCGCTTACAGTTCTGCATTACAGTGTCATCACCGACAAATTTTTACAAGCGGGATCCTACAATTATTGCTCTCGCACGCTCTTTAAAAAAATCTATTCTAAAATTATCTCTTTTACTTATAAAAAACGCTAGAATGCGTAAAGTCTCTCAAGTAAGTTTTGAAGAAGACAATAATAACAACAACTCTGTATAGAGCAGTGTTGGGCTAAACTAAAAATTAGACTGTTGTGAGTGGAAGTGATAAAAAACAACTGACGATGTACGGCCGCCCATTGTGCAGCTGACATTATTTCAAAACGGCCACCGTTCGACCCTTGTTTGGCCGCTGTTCGACCAAAAAGGCTTGCAAACGACCCTTGTACGGGCGAGAAAAACATTTAAAATTAGACCTTGTTCAGCCGCTGTCTTACTTCAGCTAAAAAGTTATTATTTTTACTCGGTGAACTTCATTTCTCGTTGGACTATAATTTGTGGTTAGTCTTAGAGGCCATGTCTTGTTCTTCTCGATCCGTCTGAGCAGTGGCAAATTTCTCCTTGCGTGAGGTGCGCATAGCAATCGACGCACAGTGCGCTTTTTTAATTTTAAGATGATATTTAAGTTTTTTTGTGTTAAATTTTATAAAAAAATATTTTTATTCGTCAGATTATAAAACATGTATTATGAATGTGGTATTAAAAACTTGATGTATTTCATGGTTTTTTTCTTTATAAAATTCGTCAAAGTTGAAACTTTTTTAACAAAAATAAGCTAGATAAAACCCAAAAAATAAAGTCAAGTTTAAACAAAAATAACTTCGAGCACAAAGTATATTTCAAGGTTTTGTTTTTGGATTTTTGTATGTCTTAATCGCCATTAAATTTAATATAAAATAAAATAAAACAATTTAATAAATAAAAATAGAAAAATCGTTGAAATAGGACTGTAAATTATTCAAGGAATGAAAGCTTAACTAAAATTTAGTAGAAAATATCTAGCTAGTTAAGCATTATTAATGTCGAAGACTACAACTATCATAAAATATCGTACTTCAACCTTCTGTTTCTGTAAAAACCTGCTGCATCTAGCTGCTATTAAGAAAAAGCACTTAATTTGAAAAAAGTCTTACAAATAAAATTTTGCCCTAAAATGCACTGATTTCCAAGACAATTTGAAGGTACTTTTAAATTTAAAGAAAAATAAATAGAATTCATAATTTAAAACAAGTTGTGACCTTATTTTGTATTAGCAACCATTTTTTAAATTTATTTTTTAAAATGTCGTTAATTTGGTTATAATGTTGTATAAAATATATGTATATCTAAAAGTTATCCGATTTGAAATATTTTTGGATTGACGTTTAAGTGAAGTTAAATAAACTAAATTTACTCTTTAGAAACATAAAGAAGCAAAGTTTCTGAGATATTGCAAATGTCATCCTAAAATCGCAAAAAGCGCACTATGGAACGTAGTGAAGCCGCTCAACAAGACAATGTTCACGAACAAGCGGTGGATCTTTCAACAAGACTCCGTTCCAGCTCAGAAAACAAAAACGACTCAAACTTTGCTCAAAAACCACGTTCCGATCCAAGTAAAAACATTAGCAAGCAAACAGCGGTCGAACATGTGCCGTATAAGGGTTGAACATGGGCCGTATAAGGGTCGAACACGGGCTAAAAATAATCCAAAACGCATAGGGATAGAAAGTTAGTTCGAACAACGACCGTACAAGGCCTAAATTAAATATATTAACAAAAAAAAAAACCTACATATTGTTTCGATGAGTGGAATGCATCTTAACTTAATGTATCTTTATTTAATATTCAGCAATTCCATTTTAAACGTACCGAAAAAAAAAATTACAGAATGATCATATACTGTGGGCCTTTGTAGTCTAGTGGAGAGCGCGCTAGACTGTCAACCCAGAGGTCCCTGGTTCGAATCCGGGCTCGGGCATGGTTTTTTCACTTTCTTTGTTCTTACCTACATTTAAGAATTATGACAAACTAAAAATCTACACATAAATTGTGGAAAATGTGGAATTAAAGGACAGGAACACAAATAAGGGCTGGAAATGCTTGCCGAGGTTAAGGCATAACACTAACCTCGGTTAAAAGCAATTCAAATTGTCTTTCACGGTTGTTTCGCCTAATCAATAATTCACGTATGGTTCCAATCAGTTCCTCTGAATAAATCTATCCCCTTCCTTTCAGGGCAAAGACCAAACCTTGTTTGTATAAGGCTCATGCCTTGGTTCTTTGATCTTAAAAAAAAATATCTGATTTGGGTCAAATTTTGCTAGTATCGTCACTGCCGGAAATAAAAAACTCAATTTGGAGGAAAAAAGTTTGGCGTGATTTTTGGTGGAAATACAGGGTGCAAAAATTGGTCATTATGTTAGTCTGGTATATGCAAAATGAAATTGCTGATTGGTTAATGTATTTCAGACCGATGAGTTTGGATTTTAAATATCTTTATTTTTAACAGCTTGAAATTAACTATTTCAAATAATGGTAATAAAAAACTATTTGTTTTTATTAATTTTTATTTTCTTATTTATAATTTATTTTAGCATAAAGTTTAAATTTTCATTGAAGATCTGCTCATTTTCATTGTCGAATAATCACTGTTCGGCCGATGTACGGCCGCTCATTGTGCAGCTGAAATTATTTTAAAACGGCCACCGTTCGACCCTTGTTCGGCCGCTTTTTATCCAAAAAGGCATGCAAACGAACCTTGTACGAGCGACAAAAATATTTAAAATTACGCCTTACTCGGCCGCTGTTTGACCTCAGCTAAAAAAGTTTTTATTTTTACTCGGTGAACTTCATTTCCATGGCTAAATGGTCATCTGAAAGTTCAAAACCGTTGGAAATTGGGGCCATTTAGATATTAAGTGATTTAATAAAAAAAAAAGTTGAGAAAACTATTCATTACTTTTCATTTTATAACAAAAAAATCAGGTGTATCAAAATATTTCTAGGTACTAGGTACTTATAAAAAATATTCATACTAAAAAGTACTAGAACTACTGCGATGGGAGCAGCTTATGCTCCACTGATTTTCGACTGCTCTCTTTACTCCCAGCGGGAGACGCTCTTACAATAGATCAATCAGCTCATAATCGTTAAACTGTTGGCATAATTACACCGTTTTTTAATTGTTGTTATTTCTTTTGATCTTGCCTACTTTGAGGAGGAAGCAAAGGGGAAGGAGGGGGTATAAAATGTAAACGCGCGTCTTTGACTCACGCACACATTCGACGAAACTTTGATAGCCGGAGGAGATTCACACAGCATAAGTCGCACACCTTCTCATTGTTATTTGGCAGCATCATCAACATCGCCAACGTGATGAGTGGTCATAAATCTAAGCTCTTATTATCTATTTCCAAAAAGTTTTTATAAAAAATAAGTATTTCTTCTTGCCCATGATGATATGATGTTGGCGGTGGCGTTGTGTTCCAGTATTTTTATAACCTTCGTTAAATCAACAACGTGTTGAATAACGAGTCCAGCAACTTGTGTCAAATACGTTTTAACATTTTTCATTGTGTTTTTCTTTTTTTTTTAACCTTATTTCGTTGTAACTTTATATTATTTTAATACCTGCTGTGTGGTGAAAAATTCTTACTTTTATCCTGTTAAACTCTCTTAACGTTCAATTAAAATTAAGTGAATATTTGAGTAGAGAATCAGACATGTTTCCTTTAAATCCGCAATATCTATCGAATCTGGCAAACTTTCCCAAGGATAGCTCTTTGGATTTTGATGAAATGAACAATAATTTGAGCGAACTTGAAACGAGAAATAACATCCTGACAAATGACATTTCCTTGTTGAAGGTGCATCCTTCGTTGAGAGCTTTAAGGTTAAGTGCAAAGAAATTTTAAATTTCGAGCTTAGGCTCCGAAAATTAACCAATATATGATTAAAAAAAAAAAGAAGAAATAAAACAATACAAAAATAATTGAGATATTATTTACATGAATTTCAGAACAATTTGGAACTTTAATATTTTAAAAAACAATTTTTTCCATTTTAAATTAATTTTATTTAATTTTTTGTTATATTTTTTAAAAATAAGTCCCATATTTTGATAGAAAATCTAACGAAATTCTTAATCTTAAAAAATAAAGTGTATCATTTATTGATTTAAATACAACATCCATTCAAATGTGTTATTTTCTTTTATTGCAGGCGCACCAGAAGTTTGAATGCACCATCGCCATTTCAACAATTTGGACCATGTGGACGAATAATGAAAAATCCAGCTATGGTTATGTAAGTTGTATCTGTGTTCAGCAAACAAAATTTGTGTTTAATAAAAAAATTTTGCACCCTTTTTAACAGGCAAATCCAAGATCCAGCCAGCCAGCGACTGACCTGGTACAAGCCGCCACTCACCGTGCTCGTTATAAAGAAAGTGCGTGATAGTTCCGTCTTATCGCCGTTCATTCAGCTGGTCGAATGGCTGGTGCAGGAGAAACATATGGTTGTTTGGGTGGAGTCGGCTGTGCTGGATGATCCACTGCTGCAAGAAGATAAAAAATTCCAATCTGTTAAGGAAAAGCTAGTGACATTCAAGTGAGTTGTACCCACAAAAAATTAGGACATTGCGGCATACAGTTGCGGTCAAAATAATAGTAGCGCCCTTATATTCATACATGTTTGGATAAATAATACTAGTATACGAATTTCGGATCCGGTAAGTCAATTTTCATTCCTATATGTACTTTCAACACTCGTTCCAACTCCGTACTCAGTTTCCTCCTATATTGTAAAACTTTCAAGATACAGGGTGTTTTACGGTTTTGGTACGTGTTTAGTATTATTGATCTAGAATCAAAACTACTCACCATAAAATAAAAAATAATATTTTTTATTTTAGAAAAAATATCAACCTTTCCATCAATATATCAACCACTCCGTGTCATGTGCTGCAGCTGAGCTAAAATTTTGTGATTACTCAACGAAATATCAACAAATTTTGTATCTTTTGTTTTAGCGGAGCTGTAATCGTCCAAATTTAAAATGTCTTTTTTTCATGTAAAAATACACTTAATCAACTGTATTCTTTTAAATTCTAACTTTGGACAGTAACAGCTCCGCTAAAACAAAAGATGGAAAATTTGTAGATATTTTTTTGGATAATCTCAAAATTTTTTCTCCGCTACAGCACATGACACGAAAGCGATTGATATACTTATGAAAAATCTGATATTTTTTCTAGAATACAAAATATTATTTTTTATTTTATGGTGAGTAGTTTAGATTCTAGATCAATAATACTAAACACGTACCAAAACCGTAAAACACCCTGTATCTTGAAAGTTTTACAATATAGGAGGAAACTGAGTACGGAGTTGGAACGAGTGTTGAAAGTACATATAGGAATGAAAATGGACTTACCGGATCCGAAATTCGTATACTAATATTATTTATCCAAACATGTATGAATATAAGGGCGCTACTATTATTTTGACCGCAGCTGTACATAATTTGTTTGTAGCTAGTAAAAAATTTCGAGACAAAGTATATATTACAACCATTTCAAGTACATATGAGGAAAATTATGGGTCTTTTTTTATAGCTACGCGTCCATTTTCTGAAAGTTACATTCCTGATGAGAACAAAAATACCTTCAGACCCAAAAAAATTTGACCTCATGTTATGGTCAAAAAAATGTGCAAAATGTTATATCACAAGAAAGCTTAAATTCCGCACAAACATACAAAATTACAAACATAATGTCGCTCGAACAAAAAATAATAAGAAAAAAATTGTATGTGGAAAAACGATAATTTTGGCTTAGGAGTAAATTGCATGTGGGCATTTCCACAGAAAAGTCTACCGTGATCAAAAAATTAAAACTTATTAAAAACTTATTATTTGATAATATTATCTAAGAGAAACATTTTTTATTTGATTAATTCAAGCAATTTATACATAAATTCATTTACCACGATAATCAAATCGTCTGCACTGTTTTACAAATGTAGTTTTTCTTTTTCGTAAATGTTTAGTAAATGTTTCGTCAACTTTTTTGTTTTAGTAAAAATTTAAGGCATTGGCAAGATTGAAAAGATAATGAAAACATGGTTAATGCAAGGAAGGAACAATATATTAAATTTATTTTTTAATTACTAAATTTCGTAATAACATAACTACCTAATTACTTAATTACCTAATTTAACTGTAATGGAAATTTAAGTAACGTAACGCCAGATCAAAAAGCCTAATAAATAAAAAAAACCAGAAAAGATTTTTAAATTTAATCACAAAGAAAATAAACTTATGTTATTTTAAACCTTTTTAAAGAAAGTTGTATACAAAAAGCCTTGTCCAATTCAGAGGGCTTATCAACTTTTGTAATCCGAGTCAAAAATCACTTTCGTTTCAAGTCAGAAATCACGTCAGCACATATTTTTGCTTATATCTTTAAATCCTAAGGGTCGATTGTTGTCATTGTGTTTACTTTATATAGTGCTACTCTATTACTTACTTACTTACTTAGTTGGCACTACAACCGTATGTCGGTCTTGGCCTCATCTAAGAATTTGCGCCAGCCATTTCTGTCTTTCGCTTGCTGGCGCCAGTTGGAAATTCCAAGCTTCGTCAGGTTGTCCTCTACTTGGTCTTTCCAACGAAGATGCGGTCGTCCTCTTCTGCGTTGACCGCCGCTGGGTACCGAATCGAATGTTTTCTTCACTGGAGCATCGTCTTTCATGCGCTGAACATGACCAAGCCAGCGAAGCCGCTCGATTTTAATGCGCTTGACTATGTCGATGTCAGCGTACAGCTCATACAGTTCATCATTCCACCGTATTCGGTACTCGCCATTGACGCAGATTGGTCCGTAGATCTTACGAAGAATCTTTCTTTCGAATGCTCCTAAAGTCTTTTCATCTAAACTGCTCAGCGTCCAGGTTTGTGATGCGTAAAGTAGGACGGGCATGATGAGCGATTTATAGAGCGTGATTTTCGTTTGTCGAGAGAGGGCTCTGCTTCTCATTTGCCTACTGAGCCCAAAGTAACACCTGTTGGCAAGAGTTATTCTTCGTTTGATCTCAATGCTGATGTCGTTGGTTGAATTAATGCTGGATCCCAGATAAACGAAGTTCTTCACAACCTCGAAGGAAGTATTGTCAACGGTAACGTGGGTTCCAAGACGCTGGGACTGTTTGTTTGTTGACACTAAGTATTTCGTCTTATCTGCATTCACTGACAGACCCATTCGACTTGACTTTCTTTCTAATCTGGAAAATGCTGCACTGACTTCGCGTGTATTATGGCCAATGATATGTATGTCATCAGCATACGCAAGCAGCATAACACTCTTGTAGAATATTGTGCCACTACGTCTCAGATCAGCAGCTCGGATGATCTTTTCCATCATTAGGTTGAAAAAGTCGCACGATAAGGAATCACCTTGTTTGAAACCTCGTTTGGTAATAAATGGTGGGGAGAGGTCCTTCCCGATTTTAACTCTATTACTACGCAAATATAAAAAACCTTTTAAAAAGTTAGACATTTTCATTCTTTTTGTTTAATATTTCTTCGTACAAATCGTCCGTAACGCCAGTTTGGAAATGCCCATATGCAAAATATGAACAACAAAAAGATAAATTTTAACCAATTTGAAGTGAACAATGCGTTGAAGTCTGGGTGATCAAACAATTTTGATTTATAAAGAGCTATTACTTGTTATGTCCTTATATGGAGAAATTAAAACTGGATACTGAAAATGTTCGTTTCTTTCTGAAGAAGTTTTTATAATAAGTTTTACATTTAGTCTCAACTTTACCGTGGCCGGGCAAAATGAAATTTGCAAAAAAAAAAAATTGCGCTCCACCTTACTGCAATTTCATATGTCAGTTTGTGCTCCAGCTTAAAAATATTTGTTTTTTAAAATATTCGTCCGCATTTTTGTCCGTCTGTTTACCTGTATTCCACTTTATCCGTCTCTCGGTCTGTTTGCTTTTCAAAAATATTTTTCTCTTTTATTATTATTTATTTTTATTATATTTAATGTTATAATTATTAACAAAATTCATAACATAACTTATTCTATTTTAAAAAAAGGTGGTTTATTTTGTCCCAACATACGACAAAGGTTTATTTTTCAATGGTTCAAATTTTGTCCCATAGTACTTCAAAGAGTTAAGCGCTCATGAGTACATACTCAAGATGAGAGAATATAAATGTACAAAGCTGCCCGACACCGCAATAGAAACAATGAGAAAAACTATAGCAGAGGAAAATAGAGAAAAATCTTTATGCTGCTTGTGTGTCTTCTAGCATTTTAATGAAGCAATGATTTTTGGGTTATGTTTTTTTGGCTACTTTATAAACTTAAATTTTAATACCTTTTAAGAGTGCTTTTAAAAAAATTAATGATGTAAGATTACAAGCTAAACATGCAGCTTTATATTAGTGAAAGAATTACTAAAATCGGTTGAGTAGTTCTTAAGTTTAGCGTTGTCGCAGATACGTGAGAAGCCTTTTATATGATAGCATATATATAGATATAACGCTCGATTATATCGTGCACTTTTTAAACGATGTGTGAAATTCGTCGCTCGGATTTTTCTTTCAAATAATGATCTATCACGAGCTGCCTTTCTGCCAGTGTTGTGATTGATTCACTTTTCGAGAAATGTTTATTTTTTTAAGTTTTGCGTTTGACTGAAGTTATTCCAGGAGTAGCACAAAGTTTAAAGCAGGAATAACGGTTTAAGAACCACGATTCGCATTTTTTCATCGTTATGTTCTAATTTTTTAATTATGTTTTTGTCTAATTTTGTTCACCAAAAAATAATGTTTTGAAAAAAATATGTATTGCAATTTTCTTTATACATTTTCATTTGTATAACCAATGTGAAAGTTCTAAGAAATGCCTGCCCGACTTTCATTGTCAGTTACTGTACGTGCCGTTGCATTTTTGATGCATTTTCGATCTTAACCCATTAATTCCCATAAAAAAGTGTTTACTAAAAAGGCCATATCTCGAAAGTGGTAGGAGATATCAAAATAATTTTTTAAAACATTACGGAAAAATGAAACTATTTATTGTCTCTACAATGTGAAACGAAATTCATACAATTAAATGTTCCTTTTCGAGATCGAAGATGTGTGATTTTCAAAAATGACAAAATCCATATATAAAGCTATGTAGAAAATTAGAAAATGGAAAGATCGAGGGAAAAATTCGTGGTCAGTTTGCCTCTAGTATCCTCTATTTATTAGGTGTTCATTATGACAAAAGAATGTTGCGATATATGCAAATTTTTATGAACACCAAGAACCCGAATTAGCCGATTGGGTATTTAAATACACAATGCAAATCTCAAATACGGTGACAGTTACAAACCTGAAATTTTGCATAGCAAATTATATGGTCTATATAAGCTTCCTGATAAATTTTGAAAAAAATCGTACGGCGGAATCTATGAGCAGTCTCTAATGGGTTAAGGTAGTAGCCCAGTGTGACGATCGAAATTTTGATTTTTTCATACATTTTTTTATCGTTTTGAAATTTGAACATGTTTTTCTTTGTGTCTTAAAGTGTACAAAAAAGTTTTTTTACTTAATTTACATTAATTTGCTTATAATTATTTGTATCAAAGTAGAGTCCTCGAAATAAAGGTGTTTTGTTTGGGGGAAGCACTCCGCCTTACGTATTCATCTGAAATAAAAAAAAAATCAAAGAATATCGTTCTGCAGGCTTAATTGTAGTGCACTAACCAATAATATGTGTATTTAAAAAATACTTGTTAAAAAAATTGGTAAAATCCAACTTTTTTTTCATTTGTTTAAAAAAATTTACTTATTATCACAATTTTTATTTTAAAGTTCCGGACTAAGCTATACATGTCTAAAATAACGTGTAGCCAAATCAGTTGAATAGTTTTTAGTCACTTAAAAAATAAAAGTTAAAAGCAACAGTTATTTTTGCTCGAAAAAATAAAAGGCAGAAAATAACAGTTAATTTTTACTTTTATAGTAACAGTTAAAAATTTAAAAGACGTTTAATATTCACGAAGCTGCTTTTTGAAATCCGACACACTGGACTACTACCTTAAAGCATCTCTGCGGCCTCATGACATCATCAACTTTTTTTCTATTTTTGGTAGGATGACATAGAAGCAACTTTGATTTGAGGCTCATATGATTTTTACCATGACATCTATTGGCAGTGAATAAAATTAACTTGCAATATTTTTTGCTATTTCGTTGCTTAGTCGAGTCTCTTCCCGACCAGATGACATCAAAATTTAAATTCTCGTAACACAATTTTTGTTGAGCCAGAACGACCTAATAAAATAGAACAAAATCAATCAGATTTCTGTATGGTTATCATCCAAAAACACTGTCTTATTAAAACCATAGAGAAAATCTTCTTAAAACCGTCATTTTTTACAAGTAAAATCACATTGTTTTAAGAAGAATCTTATTGTTTTTTTTAAGAAAACTTTTTAAAACTATTTTAAAACTAATTTTAAGAAAAGTCTTTTTGTTATTTTTAGCAAAACTTTTTAAAACAATAAGGAAGTCTTATTTAACATATGGGATTGTCTTAATTCTTTTAAAATATATCTTTCGATGCTTTATTAGAAAATTTTATTGATTTAATGAGATTTAATTTTGAAATTGAATAAGTGAAGCTATTTATTAACGGGGTTTTATTAACATTTTACCTGAAAATATATTTACTTTAAATTGCCTATAAAATTAAGGAAAAATAATTTTTTTTTATTTTATTAAACTTTTTTTTATTAGTTATTTATTATTAAGTTAATCTACAATAAATTTTTAAGCACTAGCAGCTGGGGCTATCGGCATTTATTACAAGTTATTAAGTAATAATATAGGAATATGTAAAAATATAATTTTAAAATAAAAATAAGGATTAGACTTTCTTCTTAGTTTTAAGTGGTCCCTTCTTAAACTTTGGTGAGATAACTGTTAATAAAATTTGCAGATCAAAAAGATTTTCTTCTTAGTTTCAAGTGGTTTCTTTTTAAACTTTAGTGAGATGAGTGAGTGAGATGACGTGAGTGCTTACACGATTTTCACATCATTTAATTCAATCAATAACAAACCTTATGTAGCAATGTTTGATCAGTTTAAATTTCAGAATAATTTCTCTGTAGAACTAAGAAGTTTTCTCTATGGAAAATTCTTCTTATTTGATCGTATTAGGAAGAAAACTCAATAAAATAGCTCAATGAGGTGATCTTCTTGATTTTAAGCTCTGTGTAACGCTTATATTTAGCGAAATATAACTAACTACGTGCAACGCCGTTGCATTGTCAATTAGTTGTTCAACACCAAATTTCTTATATATGTATCTGCTTTTTAATTGCAGAGATGGACGTGATGATCTCACTGATCGCATCGATTTTATTGTTTGTCTTGGCGGTGATGGAACGCTGCTGTACGCTTCATTGCTGTTTCAGCAGTCGGTGCCACCGGTGATGGCTTTCCATTTGGGCTCACTTGGCTTTCTTACACCATTCCAATTTGATAATTTCCAAGATCAAGTGACGAATGTTCTTGAAGGACATGCAGCGTTGACGCTGCGCAGTCGCCTACGTTGCGTCATCTATAGAAAGAATGAACGACGCAAAGATTCCGAATGTCAAGGACATATGACGAGCATTGGTACGGATAGCGGCTTGTGTGAATCGCTGGACAACAATAGCACTCCGATTTCGAAGTCAAAGAATAACAATCGGGCATCAACGAATATTTTGGTAATAAATGGTTTTATTTGAGCTTAAATTTTTTTTATTTACTTTAAAATTTATTTTTAATTATTTCTTTTATATCAGGTGCTCAATGAAGTGGTCATCGATCGTGGTCCTTCACCTTATTTGAGCAATATCGATCTGTTCCTCGATGGGAAGTACATCACGTCGGTGCAGGGTGATGGTTTGATTGTTTCAACTCCCACCGGAAGCACAGCATACGCAGTTGCAGCAGGAGCCTCCATGATACATCCCTCAGTGCCGGCGATAATGGTTACACCAATTTGTCCGCACTCGCTCAGCTTCAGACCGATTGTGGTGCCAGCCGGCGTAGAACTCAAGGTGAGTAGGGTACTGTGTTGACTTAAAAACCCTTACTAAATATGTTTACAATTTTTAGATTTCCGTTTCGCCAGACAGTCGCAACACCTCTTGGGTCTCCTTTGACGGACGCAATCGTCAGGAATTGTTTCATGGCGACAGTCTGCGCGTAACCACCTCCATCTATCCGGTGCCAAGTATTTGCGCGCAAGATCAAATCTCCGATTGGTTCGATTCGCTAGCCGAGTGTCTGCATTGGAATGTGCGCAAGAAGCAAAAGTGTTTGGATGAGCTCTCTGACCTTACGGCTTCTGGGTCAGAGGATACACTGGACGAACTGGAGCGCATAAATGACTCTCTTCTAGACAGCTAGATACTGAAACACTAAAAGGCGCAGAAGTGATTGTGGTTGTGGTCAAAGCTCAAAGTGTTTTTTAGAGCTTTCATTAAAAAAACTAAAAAAAAAATCATTACGATAAACTGAAATTTGTTGCCAATTAGCTTGTGTCCTCCTCAACACAATGCTTTTTCCCTACGAAAGCTCTTTACAAAGCTCATTTTTTCGAGTTCGTAACGAGTTCGTACAAACAATTTTTATTACTGCAAAAACACAATTATATTAAAAATAAACAAATTTGATTTAGCAAAAAAACGAAAAATAAACATTCTCTTGTAAATGTTAAGAGTTTGTAAGAAACATTAGTTGAGTTCATGAAAAATGGTTTGAAGTTTACCTAATAAAATTATGTAAATGAATAACGTGTGTTAGTCTGTGTGTAGCGCTTTTAAACATATGTATTAAATTATTCAATTGGGCCAATAAATAAAAACAAAACACAACAAAACAATATGTATATCTATAAAGTACCTATATATAAACATTTATATATTAGCAAAATTTATCTATGCAAAGTGATTGAAAGTTTTTTTTATCTCTTAATATTTGGTTGCAGTTAGTGGTATAAAAAAGTATATACATATTTCGATTATAAGTAAAAATCATTCTAAGAATTTTTATAAAGTTATTACTTTTCTATATGGAAAAATGTTGATTTTTTTGTAGCAATATTAAAAGAAACCCTAAGTCGGCATGTTATGAAAAATGCCGCTTTTTTAGTGCTAAATTGCGGTTATCGCAAAGGAATTGTGTTCTTTTATATTAGAGAATTATTTTTTAAAAATTAAATTTATTTGAATGAATAGAAAATTTTCAAGAAAGTCAAAAAATTAAACTGTTAAAGTTGGAAATAAATATATAACTACTCGATTTTTTAAATCCTTCATGTTTTATTTACGTTAAACAAGATAATGCACAATGTATTTATGGGTTGGGGTCGTTTCGCAGAATTTTAAAATCTTGAAAACAAAATCTTAAAAAAATCTTGAAAAAAAATCTTCAAAAAAATCTTGAAACTCAAAATCTTGAAAAACCTATGCATAGAATGCATTCTTTAATTCGGGCGCGCGAATTCTGTATTGAAAATTTTACACTATTTCGAAAAGTGTTATATGTATATTGAAAATTTTTTTAAAAATAATTAAATAATAATCATAATTCCAAAAGTGTTTAATTCCAAAAAAAATTCAAAATTTTGAATAAGTGTTTAATTTCGAAAAGTGTAAAATATTGCAAAGAATTGTCTTGAATTGTATTGAAAAAATGTGAAATAGTTAAAGTTTTTTTCTAAAATACCTTGTTTTTTATTATGTTAATTTTATATGATTTAATCAAACAACTAGAATTTGTATATAAAATCAAGTATGATTTAAACTATCAAACATTTAGCATTTGTATTTAAATCATATAAAATCAATATAATTTTAAAATAGTTTTATATTTTGAAGTGTCAACATTTTTAAAAGTGTCGGATTTCGAATAAGTGCCAAATTGAAAAAATTAAGGAATGATTCTGCTTTAGGGTCCACACTCCAATTTTTTTTAATAGTTTTATTATATGTATGTACTTGGACCTTCTAAACTCAAATATGTAAAAAAAATCACACTCGCAAGTTGCCTAGGAGATAAAATTCGTGAAAAATTATCATACTTTTGCCAAAATTTGATATTGTTGTCATCGAAATTTGACACTTTTTCCGTTTTTTTCTCGAAATTTTACACTGTATTCGAAATAACAACCTTTTATAAAATTTTAAAATTTTTACAAGATTTTTTTCAAGATTTATGCATATTTTTTGTTAACAAGATTTTCTTTTCAAGATTTTTGGTTCAAGATTTTATTTTACCAGGATTTTTTTTCAAGGTTTTTTTTTTCAAGATTTTGGTTGTTTCAAGATTTTGGCATTTATCATATTTGCGTCAAAATCGGAGGAGTACCAGAGCTTTTTAACCACTAAATTCGAACAAATAACAGAGCATACTTCGATTCTGGCGTTGATTTTCGCAATCGCCTTCGTACTCTGGGCTGATATTAAAAGACCCATTTATATGTTATCTATAAAACCAAGAAATAATGAAAAAGTTTGGACAGCAGGTCAGTTTTCCTGGAATTCATATTTAGTCAAGAGGTATCGGAATTCGATGGACTTTATGCCAAGGCGGTGTACAGCTATTAAATGCAATAAAATAAATCCAACAATATATTACTTTTTATTAAAATTCTCCAGATTTGCTTATTTTTTCTAGCTCTAGTGTGGCTTTCCGTAATGGACATACACTCACGCTCAATAAAAAAGCCGACTTAATAATTTGATAACAAATATTATTTTTCGCTAATTATAACTAAGTCAAAACTTTTAAAAAAGCACTACCAAAATTTATAGAAATTCTTAAAGAGGGACATGAGTCTATCGCACCTGATTTGACCTTTACATATCATCACAATTTTTTGCAATTAATTTTTAAAGGTGAAGTGTTCGAATTTTGTTATGCCGACTTTCATTGAATTTTTACAGCTATTTGCCTTCTTTAAAATTAAAAACAAAATGCTTTTCTTTTCGATAGAACATTTCAACTTAAAAAAAAAAATTGAAAAAAAAATTATTTCAATTTAAAGCTCTGCACCTCTAAAAAACCCTGTTGAGTTTTTTACATTAGACATTGAAATCATATCGCTAATTATAACTATCGTTATAAGGTTTGTTGGTCATTTATCACAAAACAATACAAATGAATGAAATAAGATACAAAAAATATATGACAATAAGACAATAAAAAAATGTATCTGAGTTTTTAAGTAAATGGTTAAACAGAAAATTTTAATTAATTGTACGCGGGCCTAGGGTTAATAATCTAAAGCTAAAAATAATCTTTCTAAAATGTGCACCATGTCGTATGAGGAACTTGTAAATATGCCCCAAGAAGTATGCTTTAAAAATATTAGTCAAAAAATGCGAAACTGCTATGCACACAGGGTGTATCAAAACTAATAAACAAGCATAGTGACAACGAAACAGTGATAACAAGGACTTGGATTTTGATGGCCTATTAAACTACAGAAAATGACCTAAAAACTGACAAAAATTACCTAAAAACGCGAACAATTACATAAAAAATGAACAAAAAATAAAGCTTTAAAAATAAAACATTACTAAACTTAAAACTTGTTTTATACCTTTCCAACCTAACGCTAAGTTACTGAGAAATTTTTTAAGTTTTTTGGAGTAAATGGTCTTTATATGAAATAAAAACGTATTCAATGCCTAAATTTTTATATTTCATATCCTTTAAGGATTTCCGAGAGTCGAAAGTTTGTACTGAAACTAATTTTTTTTTTAGCCAAATAACCTCCAATCATCTGAAATTTTAAAATATATTATATTTTTAGTTAAAATGTGTTCACTTCACTTAAATTTTGGAACTAGTATTTTAGTAAAGAAAAACATTTAAATTCCACGGCTCATTAAAAAAAAAATAAATGTGAAGTGAGAAAGTCTAAGAAACGTCATAACGAACAGCGAAATATGAGAGGCAAACAAAAACAATAATTAGCGCAATCGATATATGTAAATTTGTTTAAAATTAGTGAAATAGAAGTGAAGATATTCAAACTTAAAATTACCCGCACAGTTGTGCGTCCACGGTCGGAAAGGGTTATATAATTTTCGTACATAGTTTTGTAGTACCTATATTTTTAAGTTATTAAAATTGAAAGTACGTCGATTGTCTGGCAAAATGTTTTTGTAAACAGAAAAACTGCTTTCTACTTCTGCAATGACGAGAGGAACACATTTAAAAGGCGTTATGTTATCGGATGTAAATTCCTCTTCCAATTTCATAGTATGTATTAATATTTTTACCTTCTAATATTTCAGCAATAGAGCATAAAAATAGAGTTAATAAAAACTAGCATATCTGAGCATATCTAACACTTGTTTCATCTTTCTACAAACCCTTTCGTCAGTTTCATCACGCCCAGAACTTTATTTTCATAGATCTCTATAAACAAAGCTACTCCTTTTTCGAAAGGTAATGTTTTTGATTAAATATACTATATTGTTAAAGAAATGTGTTTTAATGAAAAAAAAAAATATTTTAAAATTACACTAAAATGACCCCAAAAAGCGAAAAATGCTCTAAAAATTAAAAATGTTCAAAAATGACAATAAAATGTCTTAAAAATCGCTAAAAATGACCAAAAAAATGCCATAAATCTCGTTAAAATATTCTTATTACCAAAAATGATAATAAACGACGAAAAAATACGAAAAAATGACCTAAAACTTTTCATATTTGAAATTTAGGAAACATAAATGGATGTTCTAAATAATCAAGAAATGTCTTAGAAGCAGCAGAAAAAAATGACATGTCATCGGAATCGTAGGCCTTGTGATAACGTTACTGAAAACTTTTTCGATACGGTTTAAACTGCGTGGTAGCCATGATAAAAATTTTATGTGTCGCAAGACCAAACAATATTGGTACTAATCGAAAGGTAGTTGCCTCGATACGACGAAAAAATATATTAAATCAGGTTTTAGGCAAACAATTTTTGAAAAATTAATTTTTTGAAATTAATTATTGTTGTACAACTATTCAAGAATATGCATAAGAATTTTCAAATCAATCCCGCTTATAATACAGATTCTACAGCGCTTCAAATCCGGTGCACCAGAGTAACTTTAACTAACCAGAGTAACTTAAGGGTCCATTGAAGGTTTTCGGTGACCCAAAATTAATTTATTTTTAGATTTTCGGACTGCATAATATCGTTAAAATATTCTCAGACAATTTTCAAGTCAATTGAATCAAAATTACTGTAGCTATAAGCACAAATGTCCAAGGAAAACTATACTGTACCTTACTACTTCTAAAACTTTAAACGCGTTTTTCTAGAAAAGTGCTACTTGAAACCTGTGGACAACATTACTCGAAAACTATGCTAAGGATCGCTTACAAATTTTATACACTAGTAAAGCAAATACAAATGGTACTTTATATCGTTCGATTTTTATTTTAGAGAAATACTTCTTTTTATAACCTAAAACAAATCACTTTTTTATGCCTTGTTCACATTGAGAGCTAAATGCGCATTTAGATTTCATTGTGAACATAGAATTAGTCAAAAATTTGATTAAAAGCTTTAGCAGAACCGACATTTTTTTTTTTAGATGAATAAGCTCCAAAAAATCGTATCTACCGCATATTTAAGGCGCTTCACTAAACTACTGATTCCTGCTTTAATAATTTATATTTGTTAACCAAAAATTAAAAAATTTTCTGCAAAAGTTCTATAATAATAATGTTGAAAAAATTGTTTAAATGAACAGTCACTTTAAAAAATTTTTTAATGCAGGCTTTTTTCGCATAAGAAACTTTAATGGGCCCTTAAAAACTTTTTCAAAATGTGCCACACTCCTGCAAGCAAACTAATCAACCGATTTTAATATTTTGTTTAAATTATTTATAATGTAAATATACACCGCATTTACCAAAATTAGCGTCTTTGGAAAATTTGTCTAATTTTTTCACCCCACAATATGGTCAAAAATAACGTACATTGTTTGATTTTTTCTTTTACGATTCATAATTTTGTTAATTTTCCATATTTCCATTCCAATTTGGTAAATGAAGTATATTCAAGTGTCGACTTTTGAATGCATTTTGTTTTCAGACGATCTAGAGCCGAGTTATGATAAGGCCCGATTGCACTGGATTATTATTGCACTGGCATCATATATTTTTAGCATAATGTGACATATAATAAAATTAATTTAATATTAACATGTAGAAAATTTAGAAAATATTTATATAAATAAAAATAACAATGAAAAATGAAAAATACATCAACTGAAATTAAAGCAAATATTAAAAAAAAAAATTTAATTTCTCGTCCTGTGAGCTAGTGATTAAAACGGGAAATTGGAATATAATTCAATTTACAAAAAACAAAAAGCAAAAAATTTAATATGTAATAAAATTCAAGAAGCATTTTAAACATAGATTTTATAAGATATAACTATACTTTGAACGAAACTTATTGCAACGGAGAAAAATGAGACGACAAAAGTTTTTTGAATTGCACGTTGTTTTGAATGGATCTTTAAACGGGAGGTAACGAGTTCCAAAGATGAACTAAAAAATTTGTAGAATTGCCTTTCGGAAGTTAAACAGAAATAATGGAATTGTATTAAAAAATTTGACCGATTAGAACGTGAAACAGTAATACGGTTCTGCTACCTTATGTAGCAGAAATTAAGTTCGAATTTGAAGTATGTTTTCTGAAGTCATGTTGCAGATTTTTATTGTATATTGAGAAATATTATCTGAACGTTTTAAACCAAAAATATATCTAGCGATATTGTAAAATGCTGTATTGAGTTTTTGTTTAGTAAGAAAATTGCAGTTGGCAAAGAGTTCCACAAAGAAGGGTGGGAAGAATGTAATCTTTTGCAATGAGAAATCTTATTTTAAGTGATGTTAAAGATTGTGAAACCTTCAATACCCTAAGCATACCATAAACTTTGCCAATTGTACTTCCAATATGTGTATTCCAAGTCAAAGTCCTGTTGAAGATTACTCCAAAGTTTTTAGCTGAGTCAAAAAAATCAATCGCTGAGTTGTTCAAAATAACCTTTGGATATTCTAAAACGTCAATTATTCTTTTTGAGATGACGATACATTTTGACTTTTTCGGATTAAGATATAATCCATTTATGCTTGCCCATGTTGCTATGCACGAGGTTACAAAAAAAATTTTGTTTAAAGTTTTTCTAAATGACCTTGTTATTTATTATGTTGATTTTATATGATTTAAATACTGATGAAGCCTTTAGCATGGCCGAAATTGCAATAAAATCAGCTAGTGATTTTTTCCTTTTCATATTGAAAATACGTTGTTGTTGTTGTTGTTGTTGTTTCTTCGGTAAGATTCGTTAGAACAATTAATTGTTCCAACTTTGACCTTAAGCTCAATAAACAATTTTAAGCTATCAAACAACTAGAATTTGTATTTAAAATCAAGTACGATTTAAACTATCAAACATTTAAAATTTGTATTTAAATCATATAAAATCAACATAATATTTTTTTACTTAAAAAAAGCAAATTAAATTTTTTGTCTATATAATATACTATTTCAGAAAACATCTTCAAAAATATGCCTTAATTTCAATCTCTTTTGCTTTAAGCCTTAAAGAGGAAAGAGTAACCCCCCTATTATGAATTCTTATACGATGGACGATAAACGCTTGCAAGCGTATCTTAAAAATCAAGCTTTTGTATTATCGTTTTCATACGCCCGAAAGATATACTATTGTGAGTGACAGTGATTTTTGTTTACATTTTACTATGAACTCAAGAAAAAACAACTGAAATTTTCAAACTAAAGTCACTTCGAGATATCAAAAGTTCAAAAATAAAATAAATAAATATGTTTCCGACGTTCCATTGCGTTCTATAATAGTGGAGAAAGCGATGAGACACGCATAGATGCTGTTGAAAGAAGCCAGTTGAGCTATGCTTCTTATCTTCGTTTTCTTTCATTAAAGAGACAAAATGATCCAGTTGAGTTACCGAGCCTTCAATTCTTCGCCTTAAAAAATGGCATTGATTTAGTAGAAATCCTGTTAAAAAATTATTTCTATCACTTTAATGCTAACATCAATATTTCGATTAAAGATGACACATTTACATTTGATTTCAACTATCGTTCAAAAATATTCAACTGCTTGCAAGCGTATGAAGTTTAACTGCTGATCCGATACAGTTTGATATTTGAATTGAGAAAATAATTCATAATTGCAACTTTGTCGGCCTTTGTAGTCTAGTGGAGAGTGCGCTAGACTATCAACCCTGGTTCGAATCCGGCCTCGGGCATGCTTATTTTCTCTTTCTTTATTCTTTCCTACATTTAAGAATTATGAAAAACTAAAAATCCATAACCAAATTGTGGAAAATGTGGAATTAAAATGATAGGAACACAACTAAGGGCTGGAAATGCTTGCTAAGATTAAGACATAACACTAGCCTCGGTTAAAAGCAATTCAAATTGTCTTTCACGGTTGTTTTGCCTAATGAATAATTGACGTATGGTTTCAATCGGTTCCTCTAAATAATCTATCAGTTTCGTTTCAGGTCAAAGATCAAACCTTGTTTGTATAAGGCGCATGTCTTGGTTCTTTGATCTTTATAAAAAAAAAAAACAAAACAAAAAATAGGAGCTCGCTCCCCAAAAATATGCGATTTTAATAAGCTGAGGAGTTTCTTTTGCATTATATTTCCAATAAAACGAACCATTACTGGGACTCCGGTACTCCTAGAATTTTTTTTTTGTCTTCTAATAGGAAACATTTGTACAAATATAATTTCATCAAATCGGCCAACTTTAATGGATCGAATAAAGGTCGACTATTTACTCCAGACGATTTTATGCGGACACGTGTTCCATCAACACAGCCAATTAAACCTGGTATGCCATATTTATCATAAAATTGCTCTTTTAAATTATTTTTCTCCTCCTCAGTCCTTTCAAAAATTACCCATTTTTGGCAGAAATGTTCCTCAAAAAATATAACGACTTCCTTAATTACTTTTGCAACTGTTGATTGCGACTTACTGCAAACACATGCATTTAACACAGCTTTTTGGTAGCTTTCAGTAGCTAAAAATCGAAGAAATGTAGACAGCTTAAGTTGTGGTGGTAGATGAGTTTTTCTGTATGTGGTTCTCATACCCATACTGACTTCAGTAAATATCTTCTGAAACACCTACTTATTCACCAGAAAATTTTCTACAAACCTGTTTAGAAAATTTTGTTAACTTCAATTAAACAAAGATTCAATAACAAAATGACTTGTTTTCACGCGATTTTGGCATAGGATTCGAGAAAATTTGGACTTTAGAGTTATATGAGCAAGTAAAACTCCATCTGCAGTAGTCAAAGACTGAATCAGTTCAAAATATTATATAACACTTTAACTCAGTATCTTTAAACTCCAAACATTTGGTCTCGTCTCGTGTTTCGTCGTTCTGCTCTCAGCTCAATTTCTCCATCTGATCCTTTGAAATTAAACACTGCATACATTGTCACAATTCACTATTTACAAACAATATTATAATATTGTATTATATTTATCAATCACACTTCAATATTACCGATTGCTTAAAACGCAAAGCAAAAGAAAAGAAAAATCAGCTATCATGATAACAAAACAAACAAACAATTGCCATACAAACAAAAACAAGGCTTAAAGCTTATAAAATGTTTGAAGAAAAAGCAGAAACTTAAGAAAACATTGAAAATGTTTCATATGGCATTAATAAATTCACAAATTATTTGTGTGTTACGTTTTGATTAACGTAAGAAACGTCAGTTTGCCGTAAGGGCTACCGAACAATTTCGTTAGAAATACAGACTCTCAACTAAACACAACATCATTTGGGTTGGCATTGTTCGTTGGCTCTTTCGTTCGGAATAGAGAATAATGGTACAAGTGAAGAAAGCTTAAATGAAATACATAGATACGTTTGTTCACTAACAAAAAAGTGTAACAAATTGTTACAAGTTCTAACCAGTGAAGCGTTTACGTAATCGAAAAACTTCTGCTAGTAAAATTTTTAGTAGTGAATTAAAAAAAATTGACAAATCTGTTAGTAACACAGTTTCTAAAAAACCCAATACCCATAGATTAAATTTAATACATATTTTACATGACTATTTCAACGTTGACCTTTAAAAATTTCAGTGAAAACCAATCGTTCAGTTTTTAAAAATGAGTTGCAAGAATTCGTGTTTTGTAAATATGCAAAAAAGTTAAAACTGCATTGTCAAACTGTGTGACAAGTCCTATCATAAATAGTGGACGCACTTTATTAAAAACGATATGTGTATTTTTGTTTGAAAGATGTTTTGCTATTTGAAATTTTTGGACAACGATTTTTCAAGAAATAAAAAAAGTTATGGTATGGTATGATAATCATAATATGATGGTATGTTATGATGGATATAGTATGATTAGTTGATGGTACAATAACATTAAACTTTTCGAAATTGTATTAAAACTGATTTACCGCCTAATTTTGTGTATCGAAAATGCAAACCAAAGACAATCAAGACACGAGAAGCAATAGAGTTTTGTATAGAAAAAAGTCCGGCTTCTCATGTCTTACTTGTCGTTGGTTTGCGTTTTCGATATAAAAAATAAATCAGTTAATCTACTCTTGCCATTATATGAAATGGGACTTTTTTAGTAAGACTATATTAAGAGTAAATTAATTAACCACTAAAAAGTCTCTGCTTTTTTGGGTTAAAGTTTTACTTCTACCACATGGCGGCCACATATTTTTTAACTTTATTAAGTAGTTATAAAAAATATTAACAAATTGCAGAAAAATGTGCACATTTTATATTTTTTATTATTAATTTAAATGTTTTGGGCCATAAAGATAATGGGCCTTAAAGAAGGCAATGATTTTTGCATAAATGCATGAATTTTGTATTTTTGGATCTTCCGAAATCGAGGTGAATGAAACTTTTATTTTTTTAACGACATGACATCAATTTTATCAAAAGCACAAAATTTTGACCTTTTATTGAATTTAAAGGTCATTTAAATCTGAATTCGAATTATTTTATAATAATTGCTCAAAAAACACAAAAAATAGATTTTAAATTCAGACAACTCCTTCTATTTTTGCCGACTTTTTATATGGCACTTAAGGCACTGTGCGGTAGTATTTCTTGTTAAAGCCTGAAAGTATGCACAATAAAATATGTGTACTACACTGGGTGCCAAATGTATTCAAGTTTTATTGATTGATATTGGTTTTATTATTTAACTACTCGGCTGTTGCAGTTAGCATTTTGTGTTTACATTGATTTTGAAAATAATTTAATAAATATAATTTTTACTTCTTAAATATATATTTATTGTACTCGTATACCTATGGTGTTTCTTATTCATACCTACAATTTAATTAGTGTGCCTATCAATTAACATCAATCTCATTAAACACACACATTTATTAAAGAAATCACTGGATCGAAACAGTTAAAACTAACAGTACATTGTAGAAGGATACTGATTATACAGAAGCAACTAACGGACACTTACAGGCGAAAGCACTTAAAATATACAAACAGACACTCTCACACACACACACACACACACACACACACACACACACACACACACATATATACACTCTCACTCACACATGCATACACATAATCATTGCAGATAACTCAAAGAAACATATATTAACGCACACTCACACGTCGTTATAAGCTGGACACGCGTTACAAATCCAACTGAAATAGTTAGCAATAAATCAAATGTAATAAAAAAGGAGTCGAAGTAGGAGTCGCAGAAGGAAAAACTACAATAAAATAAATGCAACGGTTGTGCGAAAAATTCATGCTAAATGTGTGTATTTTTATGCGTTCACTTAAGATGTGCTCTCAAGTGCTCAAATAAACGTTCAGTTATTAATGTTGAAGAGAATTTGTGTTAGTTTGTCTCTTTGTTGAAATTTTTTTTTAACACTTTCTGAGTCGTCATCCTTGACAGTTGCAACAAGTGGGATGCACACATTTCTTTGTTGCTACCAATTTGAGTGGAAATACATATGTTTAAGGGCATCTTTTTATTGCTTATGTTATCTATTCTCATTCTGAAAGGATAAACGCAAATTTATGTTTATCCCGAAACGTTGATTGGCTAGCAGAGAGAGCACGTGGTACGGTTGGACACACCCTTTGCGAAGCGCAGCAGTGCGCAAGTCTGCTTGAAGAAAAAAATAAATATTTCAATTGTTCCATATAACTACTTGGGTTTTTTTTTCGGAAGTCAAATGAATTTATTAGATTATTTTTACAATTTTAACCTAGATTTCAAAAATCAAGTTCGTTAATTTGGTAAAAAGTTGGTCATCGAGCTAACTTAAGTAAGTACTTATTAAATATAAATCCTTTAGCGCTTAAAATGAAACAAATTTCTAAAAGAACCGATGGTCTACTTCGAATTAGTCATCAAAAATTATATTTTACTTTGTTGTTATCACCAACTTTTTCATCGAAAAATCATCATTTTTGTCTCTATTTCTTTAAAAAAACAGATGTGAATCATGAAAAATTTCTGATAAAAAGTGATTCCAGTGCCACCTTTCACCAAGTTACAAGTCGAAGATTTGTAAAAATTTTTTTAATAAAATTTCTAAAAATTGTTCTTAATTTTGTTTCCTTTTTTCTAAGGAAAATTATATATATTCTTGATCAGAACCACCTCCGGAGTCGATTTAGTCATGTCCGTCCATCCGTCTGTCTGTGATCACGATGACAGCCGTAATTTTAGAGCTGACGTAACGAAATGCAATATATATAAGTTCTAAAAAGGGTCAAATCGGATGCAAACCACGCCCACCTCTCAAGCAAAGTGATTTTACCAAAACAGTAAAATCTCTTTAAATTCCACAAAAGTTAATCTAATGACTTGAAATTTTGCACATCCCTTAAAATGCACTTTGAGTATGAAATTTGTAAAAATTGAATGAAAACCACTTCGAGCTCCCATACCAAGTGGCTTTATGAAAACTGTAGAATCTGCTTAAATTCCACAAAATTGAGTATAACGGCTTCATGTGTTGCAAATAAGTTTAAATCTTTATAAATAAGTTTAAATTTGTAAATAAACTGAAAATTCCGTACACCTCCCACACAAAGTGACGTCATCACAATAGTAAAAGGCTCATTCCATTGTGACTCCTGGGACAATTTACTAAAAAAAATTTACTTTCTCTTAATTTTGTAGACGAATGTTTAAGATCTTCAACAGAACTAATTACCTGCATTCATAGTTTCAACGTTATTCTATACGTTCCCATTAATAAAATAAATAAAACTTAATTTTTTGTCATACTAAATTTTTGAATTACAGAATGTGACTGTCGGTACAAAATTAATCCCCTGTTCACACCTTTGATCATTTATTTAGTCATGAATTTTAGTCAAACCACGCAATTTTAATTTTTGGTGTTATTATATGCTATAAGTGAAACCAGCTCCAACCGAAATTTCCAAATTAAAATCAATTTTAATTTGTGGTATTATTTATTATATTTTATAAGTGAATAATGAGGCAACCATCTCCAACAGAAATCTAAGTGCTAACTATAACCAAACACTGCATATAAATTATTATATTTGTGACTATGGGGACAGCATTTTGTGACTGTCGGGACAAGTAAAATAAAAATTTATATTATAAGCTATTTTTTATTTTCTAATAAGTATTAATCATTTTAACATATTTGTATGCTAATCACTGTCACTAGAGTAGACATCAGAGTAACAAACTTTATTTTTTATAAGTAAATTTTTCAAGATCGCTGCTGCCGTACTTTAAAAATTGATCTGGGATAGTTGATATGGATTTTATTTATGTTTTCCCACCGTTTAACAAGGCTTTCGCGCTGTTTTTGAATTTTGGAAACTTCAGCAAACAAAGTGGTTATCGAATGCGCCGCAGAATTTTTATAGTTTCTTTCACAAAAGAAAAATGTTGTAAGAGTTGAATTTTTCGGTAAAAACATACTTGCATACATTTTTGTGTGACTGTCGGGACTTTCGATATGTTTCTATTCAAATGAATTTAAAAGCTAAACTTACTTATTTTTTCCTTTTTTCCCCAACCTCAATAGTTTATGAAACACTGCTTCGCTAAATGACCCAACCTCTTCTTTAAGTAACAAGATAAGTCTTTAACTTAGCTGCTAAACTAAAGCATGAAGTCACCCATTTAATCGAGAAAAAGTCAATATTAAGCATTCTTTTCTATTTTTTTATAGATTGAGTATAAATGGAACTTCAACTATACATTTTGATTTAAAAATTAGAAAACTGTAGTATTTTACGTCTTTTTTCTTTTTCCCCTTATTTTTGGAATGATCCAAAATCTTTATAAATTAAAAAAAACTAATGTTTAAACTTGATATTGTGCACATAATCATTGATAAATAAGAATGACTTTCAAAAATGAGTTTCAAATGTGAAATATTTGGATAAAAACCACGCCTTATAAAAGTGACGCCATCAAAATAGTACAAAATTAAAGACCTCGAACAAACTAAAATACGCCCGTGGTGGTATTTTAACTTCGGTCCAGTCGAAGATAAGTCCTTGTTAGTTTTTTTTATTCGGCGTTTTATCAAAATGTGTGTAGATTGAGTGCTTTTGAATATTGTGAGCACCCTAAATGGCAATTGACTACTTTGTAGAATAGTTTTGGGCAGTGCCGCATGTTTGTTTGATCTCTCCCCGTTTATGTAGCTGATGAGAGATGAGTGACAGCTGGAAGAGGATTGCCAATAAATTAATTTTTGTCATTTTATGTGCGAAAAATGTAGGCCATTAATTGGGCGTATAAAAATTATTTTATATACGAGTAATTTTTAAAGGGAAAAATCGCAGCATTTTATAATTTACTAGCAATCCCAGGCAGACGTTGTTCTGACACAGACTGCCATATAAGAATTTTCATGCCAATCGTGAATTGTCATAGCTGTAGTGTGACCACGCCCATTTTTAGTTCGGTTTCCGAAAGTAACCATATGAACTAAACTACCAAATTTTAGTTTAATACGACCAAAACCGACCGAAATATGACATTTTTATTGATTTGAGGGCGGTAAAAGGGGGTGTGTCAAAGTTTTTTTCCCCAAATCATCTCGTACTCAAAAAAATCGACTGCCAAAATTGTAGCTCAATTTAGCTTTTACCTGGCGCACTTTGCTTCACTCCACGATTATCCCCTGAAAATGGGGCGTAAACATATTTCGACCATGCCCATTTTTAGTAAAGTTTCCGCCAGCAACTATACCAACTAAATTACCAAATTTTAGTCTATACGAACCAAAACGTCTGAAATATAGCATTTTTATTGATTTGTGGGCGGTAAAAGGGGGTGTGGTATTTTTTTATAACCGAGATATTAACCTTAAAAACAGATATTGTAAATTTGGTGGCCTTAGGTGTTACCGTTCCTAAGATTTTAAGAGACACCGTACGAACGTTTTTATATATGTTTATAGAAGGCCGGTAAAAGTAGGCGTGGCAATATTTATATATATAGTCACCACCACTTGGTTTCATAGCACATACACGCCAAGTTTTCTTCACAAAAACATGCACAACTCAAGAATTATAATGATTTTTGAAAAGTAGGCGTAGTTACAGTTGGCCCACGCCCTTTTTTTGCTGATTTGCCGATATTAACCATACGATTTACAAAATTTAAGTCTAATACAGCCGAATTCGTCTGAAATACAGCGTTTTTGTTGATTTGTGGGCGGTAATGGGGGGTGTAGCAATTTTTTTTACTATTTGAGATATTAGCCTCGGCAATAAATGTTGTAAATTGAATGCCCTTAGGTAAATTATTGCCTATTTTTGTAAAAGGTTATGCATGGTAACATATGGGAAAAGTACTCGATTTGACAAGAAATCAATCTACCTTTACGGCATTTGCCAATCTACCCAAGTCAGTGTGAATACCCCTATTATTGTACTTTTGAAAATATTTTAAAATTTTTTTGAAAATACATACTTACAGCCTTATTCTGGCAAACTAACAAATAGTTAACCAGTATTTTCAATATTTCGATGTGTTTGTTGCAATTTTTTTATTTAAAAAAAAATTTGAAGCTGAAAAATAAAAAATGTTGATAAATATTGTCAACTGCTTTTCAGTTATTGACAATTTCATTAAAAAATTTTGTTTTTTGAGCTTTAAATTCTGTACTGAAAACAACAAACACATAGAAATATTAAAAAAACTGGTTAACAATTTGTTAATTTGTCAGAATAGGGCTGTTATTAGTTTTTTATGTGAAAAAACTAAGATAATAGGGGTATTCACGGGTTGTTGCGAATTACAAGAGTGTGAAAATGCAAGAAACTTTGCGCACTAACGCGTGAACATCAATGTTGTAACTTAATTATGCAATAAAAATTATATGTCGAATGAACAGTAAATAAATATTGCCAGCACATTTCAAAACCATAAAAAAATGTTGGAATCAACGTACAAACTTAAGCTTTTTAAAGTTGCACCCAGGTGGCAACTATGTTTGAGAACAAACAAAACATGAATCATTGCATCGTCGCAACTGCGTTTCGCATAAGCCCGTGAATACCCCTAATGATTTACTCGAACTAAGCAAATTATTATCATATGTAGAAAAAAATAGAGTAGAATCAAAAATAAATTTGCTTAAGTTTTACAAAATGTTTCTTGCACTTAACAATTTTTTTTAACTAAAATTTTTTTCTAATTTTTGTTAAAATTTTGATTTTATTTTAACACTAGTTGAAACCCTGCGCGTTACTACCACGCCCCTTGTTTGACGCCCATAAAATGTTAGGAGTGTAAATTGTGGTCGAATACCGAATTCCGAGGCTGTGCGTTCTTATATTGCAAAGCCATTCGATACAGAAAATTTGGTTTGTTTAGTAGGTGCCGCGCCCCCTTTTCGAATGCAAAAACCACCCTTGGGATGCATTTTACCTATGCTGTGTAACCTATTATTCGAAAGCTATTCGATATCGAAAATTTTTGGGGTATGTTTGAGGTGCCACGACCCTTTTTGAAATCAGCACCAGACTTCACAAGAACATTTTGAAGACTTTGCTGCCGTTTCTATGAAAATTTCATAAAAATTGGTTCAGCGGTTTCGGAGTCTTTACGTGATATACACACATACACATATTAAAATTTTTTATAAAGATAGATGGGCAGAAAAAGTGGGCGTGTCAACATTTTTATATATTGTGACCGCCGCTTGGTCCCATTGCACCTACATACCAATTTTTCTATGAAAATGTGAACATCTCAGGCAGGTGCGCACTCAGGGGGAAGATTTGGGGTTTAAAAGCCCCATTTACATTGAATGAACTTTTTTTTTAAATAGAGCTTGAAACAATTTCATTTAAGTTAAAACTAAAATGTTTGTACAGTTCAATTTAAAGCAAAAGTTTTTTTCAAAACAATGTTTTTAAATGTTCTTTTATAGTAAACATTTACATTTTGTTAAAAAAAAATTTTAAAACAAAACTTTAGTATTGAAAACAAATATTTTAAAACATAATTTTAAAATATGGTTCTTAAATTAAAACGGCAAAAATACAAACGTACTAATATTTAGGATAGAGAATTTTGAATACGAAAATCAGTTTTATTAATTTAGCTGGTATGAAAAAATAGATTTTATGCACAAAAAAAAAAAAATTATTTTGGCACAAAAATCAAAGGTACCCTTGTATTTTCTTAAAAAAATAGAAAAAGCAATTTTGTGTCAAACTACAATAATTTTTGCATAAAAGTTATTAGTCATATGAAAGATTTTCAAAATTGCAATTTTAGGTTTTTATTATTTTTACAACAAAAACAACTTTTTGTACCATTTTTTTTGGAAGAAATAGACATTTGTTTGACCTTTTTTAAAAAAAGATTAAAAATACAAATCTTTAGCTAACGGCATTGTTGCAAAAATTTTTTTCAAGTAATTTAATTGAAATTTTAGACAAAAGAAGATTGAATGAAATAGATTAAAACACAAAGAAGCTATTCGCGTCGAAAGTCAAAACTTTGAATTTGGAATATTTTTTTTTTGGCTGCAGGTAATGATGTTATACACAAAAATATATTGTACTTAGATTTTCTATTGTTTTTAAGATATGAGATATATTAATATATGCATATTGTATGGTACTCATTAGAGATAAACAAAAACTGTTTGTAGCCCTTTTAATTACCAAAAACACTTTCATAGGTTATTCAAGCGTATCTCCAATTTTTAACTCACTTTTCAGCGTTTTTAATTTCAATTATTTTACAAAAGAAAGTCCTTTTTTGGTGATAAAAAGTAACCTATATCTCAACGAGGAACGTAAGGAACCTACATGTCAAGTTTGAAGAAAATCCATCAAGTACTTTTCACGTGATGCTCGTTCGGACTGACATACAGACAGACAGAAAATATTTTTAAAAATTACATTTTTGGAATCTACAACGTTCAAAATGTTCAGTGCAAAAAGAATTTAAAAAAAATATTCATTGTACAGATTTTTTTTTACAGTTTTATTATATGTAAATATTATAATATTTGTACGATGCATAGAAAATGGGCGTGGTTAGGCTAAAACTGCGCCTACTTTCCGTATAAAATTTTTTTTCTCCACTAATTTTTTCCCTTGCTAGTTAAGCGATTTTGCTGAAATTTTGGTTGTTGCCTTATTTTTTAGTGCTTGTACGATATGTACAGAAAATAGACGCGGTTGGACCAGAACTACGCCCACTTCCCATACAAACTGAAAGGTTTTTCTTTTTTCGCTTTCTAGTTAAGTGATTTTGTTGAAATTTAGGTTGCATTTGTATTTGACTTCATGTATTTCTATATTTCTATTATGTATAGAAAATGGGCGTGAACAGATCAAAACTGCGTCATCTTTATAACGAACTGAAAAGTGATTCCACGCGATGTGCTTCACAAAAAAAAAAAAAAATAAAAAACTCGTGGAGTTCTAAAGTTATACCACACCATAATGTTATACTCACAATTTGTCCAAAACTCAGGCTATCATAACAAATTACTTTTGATTTTTCAAAAATGGGGTTTTTAAAAAATATGTATTTAATTTAAAAAGCTTTTTAAGTAATTTTTTAGTATATAAGGCCAAATAAGGCATTAAGCTCTAATATAATTCTATAAAAAAATGTACATATTTTTAGAATTATTAAACAAAAATATAATTAAAATATGCCATCAGTAATTAATTTTTAAGCAAAAAAATTGTTTTTTTCTAAAAAGTTATGTTTTATATGTTAACATATGGACATTTCCAGAAAAAAGTCTACCGTGACCAAAAAATTAAAACTTATTATTTTATTATATCATTTAAGAGAAACATTTTAATTTTATTAGTTTCAGCATTTTCTACATAAATTCATTAACCATCATGATCAAATCATCTGCACCGTTTCACAAATGTAGTTTTTCTTTTTCGTAAATGTTTCGTAAGCTTTTTGTTTTAGTAAAAATGGAAAGCATTGGCTAGAGATAATGAAAAAATGGTTGAGGCAAGGTAAGGATAAAAAAATCGACCAACTTTCTGAAATTTCAATAGTACCCAATCAGCCATTTAGAAATAGTGATTGAATTAAGCTTACATATAATGCAAAAACCAAGCCTTTTCCAAGCACGCTTGTAAAAAACTTGCGTAGGTAATAAATTTCCAAGTTGCTTTGTAGAATTATTGCGTAAAAAACAAAAAGTAAGTGTTGTACAATAATACTTGGAAAGACTTGCTTTAAGTAAGTTATTTCTAATCATACTTGCAAAATGTTAGCCAAGGTAATAATTCTGCAACTGTTCAAAGTTGCGATTGCTGTTAACTATTGGCCTGCGTAGTCTAATGGAGAGTGCGCTAGACTATCAACTCAGACGTCCCCGGTTCGAGTTCGGGTTCGGTCGTGGTTCTTTTCACTTTCTTTACTCTTTATTACATTTAAGAATTATGGTAACTAAACATAGAAATCCACGAGTTAATTATGGAAAAGATTGAATTTTAAAGGACAAGAACCACAACTGAGGGCTTAAAATGCAACAAGGCAAGTTTTCTTGAAGGCAAGTCGAGTTTGATAGTGAGAAATAAGTTTGATAGTGAGAAATAAGCTTCTCGAACCGGTGAATTTTCTTTTTTATTCTTATTTGTCAATTTAAGATGGCTGCGCATTGTTTGGTAAATATATTTATACAATAAAAGTTGCGTATTGAAATACTCATTTCCAATTGTAAAGAAACACTTGGAAAAAGCTTATTCAAATACTAATTTTCAATTGTAAAGAAATACTTGGATTAAGCTTATAGTAAGGAATATTTTTCCAAGGGATCGTTTTTGTTTATTCTACAATTACTTGTAAGCATTTTCCAATAGTAATCCAAAACTTTTCCAAGCTTGATGCTTACGGTTCTAAGCTTGTTTAAAGGTTATTCCAAGCTTGTTTGGCTGATTGGGTTGTTTTCTCATTCTGAGGCGTTTACCTTCCTTTAAGAACATGTGTTATACTAAGAAAATCCTAACTTTCAAATTATCGCAATAACTTTGATATCAAAATAAGCGACATTTTTTTAAGTATTTGTATTATCTGTAAAAACATTATCCAAAAAAACTTTCGTATACCGTTCTTTTTTTTTATACAAAAATACGTTGTACTGAGAGAAGATATAGTTTTTGAGAAATCGTCATAATTTTGATGTCAAAATAAAGGGAATTTTTCAAAGTTTACTATTTGTAAGAAATTACCATCACAATATATAGTCACACATGTTACATACAACAATGCTTATTGTAGGGTATTCGAAAGCGAAAAATGTCTTTTGTACATTTTATTAATGTCTAAAATTTCCTCTTGCACCATGTTCTTCCTATTCTTATAGTGTAGGTTTTATTTCCGATATATTATTTTAACGCTTATATTTCCGGTCAAAGGTCACAAAAATATTCGGTGGGCTCCTTCTCCCTACTCAAATTCATTTAAAAAAAAGCAGTAAAAATCTGTTCAGAAACACTGGAGAAAATGGTACCCAACTGTTTCGCCTACGACTATATACAAATATACCCAGTGAACCAAAAATACCGTTTTCGAAATCATTTATTAACCTTTTCGGGTAGAAATGTTCATTTTCGGCACTCATAAATGAACCCTTTTTGTATCATTTGTCGGATACAAATGAACCTTATTTTGTTCGGAAATCATTTAAAAAAGAACAATATATTTTACTTTTTTTGTTCGGATATGAGTTAAAAATAGAACCATAGGAAAGTTTTTTTTCGGCACTCGAAAATTAACCCTTTTTGAATTAATCGCCGGATGAAAATGTCTCTCAGAAACGAACCTTTTTTCTTCGGAAATGAGTTAGAAAATGAACCATAGAAAAGTTATTTTTCGGTACTCGGAAATGAACCTTTTTTGTATCAATCAATTTTATGAATTTTGCAAAATAAGTTACGTTTTCATTTATGGGAAAAGTTTTAAGGAATTTAATCTTCTATAGCACTTTTAGGCGACAAAATAAAAATCAAAAGTTAAAAAAAAACTATCCAAAAACGTTCGCACGACTTTCACTTTACTTAAAACTTTCGCTTATGGTGCAGTGGGTAGTATTGCCTGCGGTCAAACTTCGACCATTTTCTAAAATTTCAATAGTTTTTTCTCATTCTGAGGCGATGACCTTGCCTTAAGAAAATGTGCTATACTAGGAAAATCTTAAGCTTCAATATCAAAATACGTTGTACTGAGAAAAGTTACAGTTTTCGAGATATCGTCAAAACTTTGATGTCAAAATAAAGCGAATTTTTCAAAATTTACTATTTGTAAGAAATGTCATCATCACAATATTCACACATGTTACATAAAAAAAGGCTTATTGTAGTGTATCCGTAAGAGATGGCGAAAAATGTCTCAAGTACATTAATGCACATCTTATCAATGTCTAAAATTCACTCTTACATAATGTTTTTCCCATCTCTTACAGTTTAGCTTTTATTTATTAAATGCTCTTTTAACGCTCATATTTCAGATCGAAAGTCAACAATCTAAAATGCAATCATACTGTGCAGTCAGACCTTTCATCTGATACCTCATTCACCATTCAACCTCATCCTAGCCCTAAGATTCCTTACTAAAATTAAGATAAATTTTCAACGTTAGTATTTCGGGTCAGAGGTCATCAATTTAAAATCTAACATGATTCGGCACATCTATGATGAATTCGAATTCGATTCACGTCGAATGGTATAAGTTTCATTGCCCTTATTCTAAAATAAATATAGAAAAAATAAATATAGAAAAATGTACGAAAAAACTTACCAAGTACCAAAAAATTATAAATTTTAAACAGACCTTCACCAGTTATCTAAATTTGAAAAAAGGAGTAGTCTAAAATTGAATTATCATATTCATAAGTCATAAAAAAATTAATGTTTTTAAAAACATAGTTATTTTTGGGACATATACAAGTACGTTTTAATAATTTAATGCTTGATCTAACTGAAGAAAACGAGCCATATATTCTAATGAAGAGATTTAGAATCGTCGTGACCTTCGGAAAGTTAATATTCTTTATCAACATTTTTGCTACTAGCATCAAGAATATCATTTTTGAATATTGTATATCTATATATTAAACTTTTACTTCTGATACTTTACTTGCTATGTTATGCTAGCAATTAAGTAAATAAAAAGTCACAAGTTGTATTCAAAATGTTGTTTCTAACGCCATTTTTCCAATTTTAACTCTTAACTATGCCGGAATCCAACGAAGGATAAAGTGTATTTATTCACAGAAAAAAGAAGTTAATGGTCCAGAAATTAGTGTCGCCGCATAAATACAATAGATGCCATGAGGAAGGCAAGGAGAGTAGGAGGGAAAATAGAAAGAAAGCAAAAGGGAAGATTGCACATCCTTACAGCCGCGCCTTGACAATTTACGCACACTTACGCACACATACGCACACACAAACACATTAGCATTTGAATTAATTTTCATGAGCTGAAGTGACACAATAAAACCGGAATAAAAAAAAACTTTAAGAGCAACTCATGTAAGGGTAAAAATTTTTTAAGGCATAGAAATAGGTTTAATGTACACACGCACTGACCACTTAACCGAGGAAAGCACAGCAACAATATCAATAAAAAATAAAATAATATCAAATTCAACCACATCGAATCAAATCCAATGAAATCACTTACATATGCCTATTCGGGTTGAAAATTGAGATTTAATGATAAACGAGCTCCTTGATGTGATGATATTTTAAAGATTATGAGCAAATAAAAAGTAAAATACATTTATATTGGTCACTTTTTTTAAAGAACTCTGGCAGCTGCAATAAAAATTTAGGTTAGAAAAAAAAACTTTTTTTTTGGGGAAGTGTGCTATGCATTGAAACAAGTGTTTTTTCTCCATACTCTATACTCTATAGTAATTGAGATTTAAGTTTTATTGCAAACAATTTTTTATGATATGTGGTTTAAAAATAAATTTTTGCGGTTAACATTTAAATCGCAAAATTGACTAACGTAACGTTTTCAAACAGTGTTAATAATAACACCATCACATTAATCATTCTACACTTGACATTTAAAGTTAAACGTATGAATTATTTGAAAGTCACAAAAGTTCAATAGATAGAAGATCATTCAGCAATCATCTGTAGGTGTTAGACAATAAAATTCTTATCTATGAAATAGTTAAATTAAAAATTTAATATATCATATTTTTAAGAAAATTTTCCCAAATACGTGCATATTTGATATTTGAACTTTATTAAAACAGAGTACACATAACTTTTACAAATATTCTTCTACATGCAAATATTTTTCTCTTAATCAATATTTATATGCGTCACCAAGTTTTCTTACATTCCGCTTTGGCATTCCTCATAGGAAATAATCTATGCTACTACATGCTTGCCCTAGTTGTGGTAGCACTGTAGATGAGGCGTAAGACAAAATCCTTAGGAATTTCTTAATGAACTTTTTCTTTCGAATCATCTGCCATTACGTTGAACTTTTAAAGTAGAATGAGCATGAGCAGAAATACCATACAATGGGATAAATTTAAGTTAGTCACTGAATAATAGGGTGCATTTTGCTTATTATAATCTATATATTTGAAAAAAGATATATTGTGAAGAAAGAAAGAATAATGCAATATAAGATAAGCTTAAGTTCAACTATCAAGGTAAAGGTGTGAAAAGGTAAAAAGAGTAAGCCATAAGGTGCAAAAATAAAAGATTAAAGATAAAGGTCAAAGGCTAAAGTTTTCAATTACTTGCACAATTTGAAATATTGTGAAAATGAATGAAACCTCAATTTGTAAAAAAATTTGACTTATAGTATCAAAAAGAAAGTGCATACTTTATATGATGTTTACAGAAATACTGATGTGTTGTAGTTGAGCTAAAAGAGCGGTCGTTACAAAGACAGTGAGTGATCACAAAGTGGGGGCGGTAAGACTCGTGTAAAAATTCAGTTCCATTCTCCCGTCAGTGTAACTATATGTATATAAATAGCGAACAAAAATTTGAGCAGTTTCATTAAAATAATAAGTTTTATTTTCATTTATAAACCAAACCGCTTTGGGAACATATTCTACACATCGTAAGCTATTCAGGAAAATTCAAGGAAAAAAGAATTGAGTTTTTTGGTCGAGTTTCATGAGAACCTCCTCTTAAGGAGTCGACTCCAGTCGCGTTTCAGAGCTGACACGAACTCCTGTTTTAATTCCATTATGCCATTATTCCAGTTAACTTTCCTGAATATTCTCCTTTCAGTAAATGCCACCATTTGTTGTTTAATATATTAACTATAAATAGCAGGATGCCAAAATCGCATCAAAAAACTTTTCAAATAAGCGGTTTTTTACTGATGAACTTAATGGATAAATATTATTAAGGTGGGCCGATTTGATAAAATGAAGTTCTTACTCATAACACGTTTCGAGCAAATTCCAAAGTGAAGGATGCCATCATTTAATAATAAAAACCAGTTTGCTACTGACAGAAATTATGTTTCTTTCCAACCAAAACTTTGAATTCTAAGTTAAAAAATTATTGTTAGAATGACCCCGTAAAATGTTTTTTTATTGGTATTATTTTTAACATAACGTAAGCATAAACTAAAGTAAAGCAAATATAAAAAAAAAACAACAAGAAAAGGGAGAAAAACTGAGAAATTGACACTGAAATCTCATCGCCTCTGTGCGCTAAGATGTGCTTGCAGGAGGCAAGCACGGCCCGGGTTCGATTCCCGCCAGCATCACAAAGATTTCTGATGAATCCTGTAGCGGGGCCGAAATTGCAATAAAATCAGCTAGTGATGCTTTCCTTTTCATATTGAAAATGTTGTTGTTTCTTTGGAAAAAATTCGTTAGAGCAATTAATTGTTCTAACCTGACCTAAAGCTCAATAAAGGATTTTAAACGATCAAACAACTAGAATTTGTATTTAAATAATAGAAAATGAACATAATAAATAACAAGGTCATGTAGAAAACTTTATTATTTTTAACTTTGTCAATTCTAGCCCGAAAGGTCAATGTTAGATACATCAAGACCTGCAAAAATTTTCTAAAAGTAAGGTATAGTGGGGGAGTTGGGCCGGTATGGGTTAAGAGAAAGTCTAATGCTTGGTTTTCACTATGTCAATTTTATGACGACACAAAATTTTATCACCTGAAATGTCACCTTAATAAAACTCTAGAACATTTTCTGCATAGCTCCATTTAATAATTTAATTGTTTTTAATTTTCCAAGACTGCCAAAGTTCGAAAAAATGTCAACATGTTGTTTATTTTCAATTTGATTGACAACAACTGACTACTGAAAATGGCATAGTGAAAACCAAGCATAAGAGTTAAGTGTTTGGTATCAAAAGATGCGTAATGCATTGATGAAAATTGATGTAGAACAGTGGTTCTCAACCGTTTTTGGTGGCGCCCCCCTTTCCAAGTTCACATCAAACTCGTTAAGTTGACACTTAAAATCTCATCGACTCTGTGGTATATTGCACTAATGCGTGCTTGCATGGCGTAGCACAAAGATTTATGATGAAGCCTTTAGCAGGGCCGAAATTGCAATAAAATCAGCTAGTGATGCTTTCCTTTTCATATTGAAAACGTTGTTGTTGTTGTTGTTTCTTTGGACAAATTTGTTAGAACAATCTATTCTTACATTTTTGTTTTTCAATTTTTAATTGATAGTTTAACTCATTTTTCATTTGATTTGATTTAGAAAAAACTTTTAAAAAACAAATCTATATAATGCAACTTCAAATAAAAAAAAGTATTTATTATAAGAAATAAGATCACTGGTTTTTACAAACCATATTTCAGAAAACTTTTTAAAAACAATTTATAACATGAAAAGTTAATGATGGCATATTTTAATTACAATATTGTTTTTAATAATTCTAAAAAAATAATATTTTTTAGAATTATATATAAGCTTAATGCCAATTAAGTTCATGAAGCAACAGGTTGCAACAACAATAAGTTCTTTGCAGAATAAACCACCAAGCAGACTAGACAGCTGTTTCGTTGATAGCTACATCAACTCATCAGTAGTCTTCTGTGGCTTCTGCAGTACCATCCACTTTGATAAGCTTATACTAACACCTTCTGTTAAATTAAAACAGAACTATGTGCTGTATGTCGCCTTTCAAAGCAATATTTTTCTACTACTTTGCAAAAGCAAAGGTTAAAAAAACGACTGCATTGATTCTGCAAAGACTTGTTTGTTGTGCTCTTTGTTTACTTCTTTATCACGAATCAATCTAGGCTCCAACAGTTCACTGGTATAAACCATAGAAGGCGTGACTTATTGTTGTTAACAACTTATTGTTGTTGCAACCTGTTGCTTCATGAACTTAATTGGCATTAAGCTTATATATAATTCTAAAAAAATAATATTTTTTAGAATTATTAAAAACAATAACAATTTATAACATTTAACACGAAAAAAACAATTTAAAAAAACTTTATATAAAAATGTGTTGGTTAATCTGATTGTTGACAAGTCTTTTAATCAAATAGTTTTTTATATTTTATTTTAATATGTTCTGCAGGTTATTGACCATTACTGTTGAATTGCCATTTTTAAATGTAAGCTAATTGTTTTAATTCTTAATTATTTTGGTAAATTGTTAATTTAATAATTTGATAAATTGTCGGCTTTTGTAGTATAGTGTAGAGTGCGCTAGTCTATCAACCCAGAGGTTCCCGGTTCGAATCCAGGTTCGGCCATGGTTCTTTTCACTTTCTTTGTTCTTGCCTACAGTAAGAATTATGGAAAACTAAAAATCCACAACTAAATTGTGGAAAATGTGTATTAAAAGGACAGAAACAACTAAGGGCTCGAAATGCTTGCCGAGGTTAAGGCATAACGCTAGTTCGGCTAAAAGCAATTCAAATTGTCTTTCACGTTTGTTTCGCCTAATCAATAATTCACGTTTGGTTCCAATCAATTCCTCTAAATAATCTATGCCTTTCCTTTCAGGTCAAAGACCAATCCTTGTTTGTATAACTGTCTGACCAGAATCATGTCGTTGTCGTGTCGGCAGGCAGAGCGCTGACAGAGACAATGCAAACCTTATGGGAGAAAATTGCGGCAGAATACGACAACGAAAACGCCAAGATAGAAATGTTTCTATTTCTATTTCGACTTTGTCGTTTATTTGATAGCTCTCTCAGCTTCTCTCTAAAAATGTTGCCATATTTTAACAAAATTTGAAGAATCTGTCAACCAATGTAGCGAGTAAACAGTGTTCCTACTTGCTCTTATAATGATAGGAGTAGCCTTCAGTTGAAAATGCAGTAAATTTATATGAAGAGTATTGCAAAAAGTAGTGTAATAAATGGAAGTGGAGTACGATGAGAACACTGAAGCAAGTTCAAGAAAATCAACAATGGCAGATTGAATAAAAGCAAAACGACAAAGCCAACGCTACAATTCTGGGCCAACTCTTAGCGATTCTCTCTCACCGACACGACAACGACATGATTCTGGTCAGACAGTAAGGAGCCTGCCTTGGTTCTTAAAAAATAAAAAATTTCCGCTGAAGGCAAACAAGTGAGGGAACCTTGAAAAAAAATTGAATTACATTTTTCGGCAAGCATTGAATTTATATTAAATTTACTTGACGTTAATGACGACATTTTATTGTTGGGCGATTTTAATTTGCCTGACTTAAAATGGCATTCTTCTGACGAAGAATCACATTTTTGTGCATCTAATTCGAAGACACGCCAAGTACATATATTTGTTGACAATATATGTTCTGACTTACAACAAGTTAGTTGTATTTATAATAGTCTGGAAAGGCTGCTTGACCTAGTCTTAACTACAGACAGTAACAATGTCATTGTTCAGAAGGCACTTCATGCTTTGACTACTATTGATAATTACCATCCACCTTTGAGTATTTGGTATAAATCCGATAGGGAGAATATGGTAAATTCAAGCTCTGTTGACACAGTTTATGAATTCAATTTCAAAAAAGCTAACTTTTTGGGGTTGAATCATTTACTTTATAGTAAATTAAATATAATTACAGAATACATAAATAATAATAATCTTAACAGTTCCATAAATTATTTCTATACGGAGCTCTTTGCCATGTTTTCTCAGTCTGTACCATATAGTCTTAAATTTGCGAAAAATTCTGCGTACCCTTGGTACACAAAGGATTTAAAGACTCTTCGCAACAATAGGAATAGGGCATGGAAGAAATATGTTTGTAGTTTTGACTCAAATGACCTAGAAACATACAAACGTTTGTTTCTGGAATTTGAGAATTGCTCAGCTGCATTATATAATGAGTATTTGGATAATATGAAGCTGAGTATTTTGTCTGATCCAAGAAAATTTTGGGGATTTATTAATGTTAAGAAGAAGACTGATGGATTTCCTTCTTCTTTCAAATTTCAGGATGGATTTACTGACGATTCCACCATTATTTGTGGCTTATTTGCCAATCTTTTTAAAGAATCATTCTGTTCAGATTCTTTTAATCCTGATTTAGCGTATTTTGATTATATGAACAACGCATCCAGAGTTTCTTTGGGTCATATATCTTTTACCTCAGAGGATATTTTTAAGTATATTGAATCAATCGATGAGGATTTTAGCGCTGGACCAGATGGAATTCCTGCCGCAGTGTTTAAACAATGCGGCTCCGTTTTGTGTCAGCCTCTCTCGTTACTTTTTAATAAATCAATTAATGAAAGTAATTTTCCTCTTTTTTGGAAAAAATCTTATATCAGTCCTATTTACAAAAAAGGTTGCAGGAACGACGTCACTAATTATAGGCCTATCGCTAAATTGTCGAGTGAAAATTCACTGTGGGCAAGTCATGACAACTCGTCAGCATGGTTTTGTTACTGGCAGATCCACTGTGTCTAATCTCCTTGATTTCACTACATTCTGCTTAAAATCTATTGATTCTGGTAGCCAGGTCGATTATATTTACACTGACTTTAGCAAAGCTTTTGATAAATTACCACATAATCTTATTTTATTTAAACTTAAATTAATGGTATTACCACAATATTTTGTAAACTGGATCAAATCGTATTTGATGGAGCGATCTTATCAAATACGGTTCCGAGACGTGTTGTCTTCTGAGTTTGTTGCAGAATCGGGTGTTCCTCAAGGAAGCCACCTGGGTCCACTTCTTTTTATTTTGGCAATGAATGATGTTACCCACGTCATCAAACACTCTCATTTGCTTATTTATGCAGATGATATGAAAATATACAGAACAATTGATTCTAATGACAATTAGACCTGCTCCAGTCAGACTTGAACTCCTTTGAGGTTTGGTGTTCTAAAAATAACATGTTTTAAAATCCAGATAAATGCCAAACTATGACCTTTTCGCGTAAAAGGAACAATTTTATTTTTGATTACAAAATTAAAGATACTGCTTTAAGTCGTGTAACTACCGTCAAAGACCTTGGTATATGCATGGATTCTAAATTGTCATTCAACATGCATATTGATAGATTTTATAAAAAAGCGTCTTCTATGCTTGGTTTTAAAACGGTGGGCCAAAGACTTTGATAGCTAAATAACAACTACAACTCTGTATTATTCAATCGTGCATCCTCACTTGGAGTACGCAAGTCAAGTATGGTCCCCACATTACAATGTGCATGTTGATCGTATAGAAAGAATTCAAAAACGTTTTGTTCGGTTTGCTCTAAGAGGCTTGAGTGGAACTGACACATTTAACCTTCCTCCATATGAGGATCGTTTGAAATTATTAAAAATGCAATCTTTAAGTGAGAGAAGAAAATCTGCTGATATCGTCTACTTACACCAACTCATTACTGGTGTATTTGACTCTCCAGAGCTTCTTTCTCTTATAAATTTTAACACTAACCGTAGAAGCAGCAGAAACTCTAACAACTTGATTTATTTACCATTTAGTAGAACAAATAATATGTTAACTGCTCCATTAAATCGCATGAGTACCTTTGTTAACAACTGTAACGTGTTTGATGTTAACTTGTCGAAAGGTCAACTCAAAAGTAGATTGAAAACTAATGAAGGATAAGATCTATGTAAACGCATGGTTAGTTGTTATGTCTTGTGTTGTCCCTGAGCCCAACCCATATTATGGTGGGTAAATTTTTCTCCCTTTTGGTTTTTTATTGGACCACTTTTATCGATATCTTTGAGTTATTTCAATGATATTGGATTGGTTCTTAAAATGATCTATTGCGGAGAAAGTGTGAAAAAGCTGTAGTAGCTGAACTCTATTGTTATTGCATGTTAAAAATTGCAATTGAACAGTTATGGTCAAAAGCCTCCACAACATAATAAAATAAAATATTTATGTTGAAATTGGTTCAAAAAATCAGATAGTTTTTGATATTTGAACTAGGTTGACCTAGTCTTGACCTTTTTTTGTTTTTGTATTTACATATAATAAAACTGAGAAGCTTGACTCAAACAAATATGTGGAGGAAAACTGAACTAAAAGGCGTACCGCCCAATTCTGAATGATTTTTCTCGGGGAATTGGAAAAGATAGTTTTCATTTCTAAGATAGCAGATAAAGATATCACATTTTTTCCCACTTACACTCATGAATATTGACGTTTGATGAACAAATAAACATTAAAAAATTACAGAAATGTTTTTGAACTTTATCTTAAAAATGAAAACTTCGTTGTTCGATTCCCTGGGAAAAATCATTCGAAATTGGGGTAAAATAAAAAAATAAAAACTTTTAACCCTAGTTCGGCCGACGATGCTAATAACTCATTAAAGGCCCACGTTGTCATCCCGGTGACTGTGTTATAAAATATAATCAATTCTGCATTAAAGAGGCATTTTTGCAAAAAAAAAAATTAAGAAAAATTTAGAATAATTATCTGGAAATTCAAGCAGCTGATGAGTTTATTTCATTAGTTCAGGATGTCACGGAAGAAAGGTTAACATATTTGGTTGAAAAGATATTTTTTGTGTGAAAAAGGTAAAATAGTCACCCCGGTGACTCGTCGGCCGAACTAGGGTTAAGAGAAAACTGATCTTTGGCACATGAATCATACTTCAGCTGTAATGCCTCGTCTTGAATGTTTTCAGGAAGTAGCATAACATCAAAAATAAATGTGTTACGAACTAGCTTAGATTTTCAGTTTCGTCACAAAATATGTTTTGAATTCCTCATAAAGGGAGTTAAAGTGAGGAATAAAAAGATTTTTTACTAAAAATTTCTGGCGCCCCCCTTAAAAATGGCTCACGGCCCCCTAGAGAGGCACGCCCCACCAGTTGAGAACCGCTGATGTAGAATATTTCAATACCGTATCTTGAATAATTTTTTCAGAGACCGTAATCATTATGAGCAATATGAAAAAATCAAAAATTAGTCATTATTTTATGATTTTTATTTTTCTTGCTCATAAATAAAAATCCGTTTTGATTTATTTTGTTTCCTCACAGAAAATAGAAATCGTTTTTTGATATATATTATTTTCTTCAAAAATAAAAATAATTTTTTGATTTTTGTAGTTTTGATCAGATATAAAAATGGTTTTTTAATGTTTATTAGTTTCCTCAAAAATTAAAATTTTTTTTGTTTATATTATTTTCCTCAAAAATAAAAATAATTTTTTAATTTTTATGGTTTTGATCACAAATGAAAATCGTTTTTTTATTTTAATTTTTTTTCTTAAAATATAAGTCATTTGTTGATTTTTATTGTATAGCTCAGTAATTGAAATCAGTTTCTGATATTAATTTTTTGGTCAGATCGTAAAATCGTAAGACTTTTGGTAAATCGTTTTAAGATTATGAACTACTGACACTAATAAAGTGAAATTTCGACAGGTTATAATCATAGTATAATTCTGAAATAAGTCCAACCTTTCCACTCGGCAATAATTGTCATCGCCGCAAGCAGTTTGCCGATCATTCGCCCACATGAGGGGGTTGACGAAAGTCCCCTTTTAACCCGAGTAGTCATTAAACTGCTTGCGGCGAAAGCAATTATTGCTCATAGAGCTGCCAAGTGAAAAACCACTCTAAGAGCAGAGTTAGAGCATATTTGACCGGTTCAAATTACAAGTGTTAAAATGGTAGATGGCTTCCTAGTAGACTGCTATAGCACTTTGGGTAGCACAGTGCTGTTTAACGAGCCTTATTTGGAATCATTTAACAATTAATTAACAAATTTTTACGGTTTTAAAATAAAGCATACCCCCTTAGCGAATGATAAAGAAATTAGTAATTGGTTTTACATGCACATTCTTGTATCTGAGCAAAAACATTAAAATCACAAAACAAAATTGATTTCTTAGGATTTATATTTTTTAGCAAGAAAAAAAAATAACTTCAAAAAATGATTTTAATTCAATGAAAATTATCATACGAGTGAAATGAAATAAGTTTCAAATTTTATTTGTGAGCAGAAACTTAAAAATTAGTAAACGATTTATATTTTTTAAGACAAGAAATAAATATTTAAAACTGATTTTTTTGCTTAAGTTTATAATAATTATTTTTGGTTTTTATTTATAACGCTTACAAAATAAAAATCATTAATGATTGGAAAAGGCAATACAAATAACAACAATTCGGTACATTCAAAAGTGTTCTGCGACAAGTAGAACATGCTGATTTTTTCATTAAAATATGAGAAAAAGTCATTATTTTCGGTACCTGGTTTTTTTATTAAAAATCAAAAAGTAAAAAAATGTCAATTTTGATAACCCTCCCCCCCCCCCCCCCCCTAAAATTTATCCTATAAAAATATTTATCTCAGGAACCAGATGCATCAGATAGTAAAGCAGTACACCAAAATGTTCATACTCAAATTACCGACAATATTTTAATGCATTGTAATGACGTGACTTCAATAAAATGTATGATGCTCTGACGCAAAAATTGCAAAAAATCGATTTTTAGGTTTAAGCAAGGTTAAGGAGGTGGGCCGGTATGAGTTAAAAAAAATATTAAAAATTTTTTTTCAATCATTCGTAAGTTTAAATCACTAAGGGCCAATTTTTCAGTGCGAGCTTAAGCTCTAGTTAAATTAAAGCGAGCTTAACTGACCATTGCCTAAACCGAGTTAAAACGTCCAATTTTGGTGAGTTCTGTTTAATTTGACTAGAGTTTAAACTCACACTGAAAATTTGGCCCTAAGGAACTTTGATCAGGAAAAAAAAGTGCGAGAGTGTTACGAGGGCCGTTTGATAATTCCGTGAAAAATTAAACAAGGAATGATTTTTACGGCAAAAAGTTTTATTTCCCAATATGGTCTCCTTTTAGCTCGATACACTTCGTCTAACGTTCCTCCAATTTTTTGGTCCCATTCGCAAAATACATTTTGGGAAGATCCTCTGTTTCGGTGATGAGCTCTTTTCTGGTGGTGAATCTCATACCGCTGAGCCATTTCTTTAGGTTTGGAGCCAAAAAATACTCGGAGGGGGCCAAATTTTTTTTTTTTTAGACTGAACTAACGCTCAGGGGATGCCCCCTATAAATGCGTAAGCATTGTGTTGATTCGGAAAATGGGTGATAGTTAGTTGAAGGGTGGATAGATGGAGTAGTGTCGGTGAAGATTTGTTTTGAATTTGCACAGCTCAAAACTGCCGGGAAACACGCTCGCAGGGAGACTATTCCACAACTTAACCGCGCGACTAAAGAACGAATTATCGCGGTAATGCGAGGTTCTATTAGGCATCGATGCAATGGTAAAGGTGTGGGCTTGGACAGCTGCCCGAGTGGACCAGGGAAACACACGAGCTGGTGGCGTCAGGCCATGTATCTCCCTTGAACACTTCCCATGGTAATACCTATACAGAAGGCTTAGGCAACCTACACTACGTCGATGCTCAAGAGAGTTGAGAGAGGATGAAATAATTTCATCTCCTATCAAAAAATGCCCAAATGTGCGAATTGTACTCCATTTTCGGCCTAATATATGAGGTGTAGATCATGCGAAGATCAGCTGAAGTGAAATATTTTTTGCACCGTTTTAGAAAACCTAGGCACTTGCCCGCTTCTTTCGACACATCGAAAATATGATCATTCCAACGAAGATCAGATTGGATCGATATGCCCAGAACGTCAAGAGCGGCTGATTCCACAAGATCCACACCATTCATATTGAGAGAAGCTAAAGGGCAATTCACTCGCTTGTGGGTTAACAGACAACACTGGGTCTTGCTTGCATTGAACTCTACTCTATAAGCAAGACCCCACGCGGAGATTTTTTGTAGATTATTGAGGAGTGTGTCATTCATAGTTTGCCTTTTTCTCTCAATCTCCATAGAGCTTGGGCGTTTTTTGAATGAATATGAATGACAAATGCTGCTGTCGTCCGCAAACGAATGTATTGGGTTATGCGTCAACGATAGAAGGTCGTTGATAAAAACCAGAAACAAGATTGGCGATAGAACTGAACCCTGCGGTACTCCTGCGTTGATGGCGTGCTTCTCGGACGAAATACCGTCAATTACGACTCGAATCGTTCTGTCCTTGAGAAAACACGTGATTCATCGAGCAAAATTACCACCAAAACCATATGCAGCAAGTTTTGACACGAGCGCTTTATGCCACACTCGGTCCACAGATAATATAATAGGAAGATGTGCCACCGCCATACAAGCAAGTGGCACAGTAAAATTTGAATGTGGATTTATCATAAATCCACATAAAAGCTTTATGAGAGTCAGCGAGCGAACGATTTAAAGCTTTTGAGAGCGAGAGAATAAGTAAGCTATAATGTGAGCAAATGTGAGCAAATGTGAGCAAATGTGAGCATAATATTGAAAAGCAATAGAAATGATATGTAAAGATTTGATGTACGAAACAACAGAATAAACGATATAGCTGCCATCAAAATGTAGCAGAATTTCATTAGGTCTTACTCATGATACAAAGAACTACAGATAAAGTATTGCGCATGTCCGCCATCTTTGTTGTGACGTAGTTCGAGCTTGTCAAAGTGGCTAAATAAAAACGTAGTCACAATATATTTAAAGGGGATAATTTATTTATAGCGATGAAAAAATATCGACATTTTCTTATTGAAACTTGGTTTATTGACATGAAATAAATTACATTATAAATATATTTATAAATAAATTTAAGCAAATTTATTTTTCAGTACTATTATTGAAAAGAAATGCATATATAATAGGGGTGTTTTCTCCCATTTGTTCTCCTACACAAAAAAAAAATAGCTACGTTACTTGATGTGTTTGACAGCACTTTGAATGCTTCGTTTTCATTTTCTTGTTCTGCTCGTTTGTTGAAAAAATTGTAAATTCATTTTATGGCCCGAATTAAAATCGTTGCTATTCTCATCAAAAGCATCCAAAACTTTAGTGCTAATTTTAATTACATAATATATAACTGAAAATTATAACTTACGCGTACTATAAGTTCACATTATTAGAAATTAAATTAATGCAATATTTCTTAAATGCTTGCAATTGTGCTGCTTGCTGCTTGTGTTTACTTTTTGCTTTTTCACATTTTCTTTTCTATGTATGCACCACGTGTTACAGCTGACAAGCTCGAGTGACGTAGTGCGCACAAGATTTCATTTTTTGCGCACGGAGTAAGCTATCTGTATATCTTTGTTTCATGGGTCTTACTTAAAAATGTAGGCAATTCTTTTACTTAATCTAGGTATATTTTGTGTGTTTACTTGGTTTTTTTGCCGTTTTGCCACATGATATTTTTAGTGTTATATTATTGTAAGGGCGATTCCATTAGTTGAAGCTAAGCAGCGAATAATGTTTGAGTATTTGAGTAATGTGTAATGCTTTTGAGTATGGAACCAAATAATAATAAATAAAAAATTAATAATGACTATAAAATTAATAATGAATAACACATGAATAGGCAATGAATAAAAAAAAAAATAATGTACAAAAAATTAATAATTGAAAAAGTTTAAATTCTTTTTGAATAGCCTTCTTTGTAAATAGAATTCATATGAATAAAAAATAATTAATTATTCTGAATAACGAAAAAAAAAATATTTTAATTTAATAACTAATCAATTTTTTAAAATTCAATGTGAATTAAACATTTTATTTATAAACAATTTTGAATTCATTGGATGGATTTGTAAGTCGTTATTCAGTTTTCCCTTAAGATTCTGAATATATATGCAGATTTTACTGCTCTGGCTGATAGTCAATCGAAAATAGGCAATCTTAATAGCAAGCAGTGAATAAGAAAAATCTGCTTCGCACAAAATAAGGAAATAATCATGAAAATAATGCAAACAAACAAAAACATTTGTTGCTGTCAAACAGAGATCACAACTGCTTGGTTCCAACAACAAAAACAACGGAAGAAACCAAGAATGATAGAATAAGAGATTACGCTTTGCGCAGGTCCGTTACTTCTGCTAATCGAGTTTGACAACCAGCTGTTCAGTTGATTACGTCACAATATTATATTTCTTTGAGAAACGTACTGCGATCGGTTGTGTTTTATTTAATTGTGTATATATCGAAGTATATTTGCGAGTTTTTAACTTAAAATTTAAAAAATGAAGTGTGCAGCTGCTAATTGTAGTAACAGCAGCAAACAAATATTTTTCAGAAACCTGATGTTTGCAATAAATACAAAAATTAAACCAAGGAATTGTAGAAAACGAAATTGACAAACGAAAACAAAAATACAAAAATATATTAACTTAACAAAATTTGTTTCATTATTTAAAAACTTGGAACTATCATTTATTTGCCCTTTCCATTCACAGGTAAATTAATGGAAATAAAATATCTGGAAATGTTTAAACTACATCAATTAAACTCTTAATAAACATTTTTATAAAATCCAAATCGAAAAATAATGCTCATTGAAGTTAGTTTCTCAGACAAAATTTTTTTTGACTATGCTGATTACTGGCTGTAATAAAATAATAGTAAAAATAATGTTTGCAAAGGAGTACTTAATAAATTTACCTTCTTCTAGTTCCAATAAATTGCTTCTTACTTCTTTTATTTAAATTATACAAACTAAAATGTTTGCAATTTTCATTTCTGTGTAGAAATTGTATGCAAAGTGAACGCTCTCCAAAACAGCATTGATATTATGACGTACATGCGCAGAACGACAATTTTGTTGTACTCATTTTCTAGTCTTCGGCGCAATCTTTGTATTCTATCATTCTTGGGAAAAAACAATTACAACATTAAATTTCACGACTCCCCAGTGGGCCAAACGGATCTGTAACGAACCCGTAACGAACTCACTTCTTCGTACATTTTGTCCGAAACGGATCCTTTTTCGTATGAAATTCCTCTCTCCGTTACGGACTTCAGTTACGAATCCGTTTCGGACCTCAGATACGAATCCGTTTCGGACTTCAGATACGAATCTGTTTCGGGCTTCAGATACGAATCCGTTTCGGACTTCATATACGAAACAGACGTTTCAGACTCTTTTTTTTAAATAATGCTAACTCGCAACGGACTCGTTTGACGCATTTAGCTACATATGTTAAAAATACAGGTTCTCTAAACAAGTTTGACGCATTCAAATTCGAAAACTTTTTGCAGAAAATTAAACGTAAATTAAAACAAAAAAAATTATTTTGTAATAAAATTTATAAGAGAGTAGTGGAGGCTAGTTTAAATGGTAAAAAAAATAATTCAAAATATCAAACAAACGAGTACAATGTTGGTGAGTTCCAGGATGGCTCATACTTGTTTCTTCAAACAGCTCAAAATTATTTTTCATTGAAGCATCCCAATAACTTTTACTGCTATAATGACAAAGCGTACCAAATTCACGCAATTAAAAAAGTTTCCGAAAAATATTTTGTGTACGGCTATCCTATAGTCACATTTAACTTGATCACTCTGACAATTCTGACAAGTCCGTCAAAACATAAGAGCGATTCCTCTCAAAAATACGAATTGCTTTTTCCATTTTTTCGGATCCGCCTCGAACTCAGAACGGACTTCAGAAACAAATCCGTAACGGACTTCAGATACGAATCCATTACGGACTTCATATACGAATCCGTTTCAGACTCTTTTGGCGGATTCGTAACGGGTTCGTAACGGGTCCGTCGAGACATAAGAAAGCGTAGTGCGTACTGACGGACTCGTAACGGGTTCGTAACGGATCCGTATCCGTTTTTGTGCACATTGGGTCTCGCTAGCTATGAGAAACCATGCAGTGGTGATCTATGCTGTGAAGCATTGTGGAGTGAAGAGTGAACGAGCATTGCAGAGAGAATGTGCATGCAAGGATTGGAAACTTTTCTCTCAAGAAAGCTTTTTCATTGCGCTCACAAAAGCTAACGTATTGATCTGAAAAATATTTGTTACTTTTTAATGTTCTACGTGGCACATCTTTATACTATATAATCTTTGCTCGGTCGAACGCTTTTGAAATATCCAGAGCAACAACCCTGCTCTCGCCGAAAAAGTGAACGCATTTATTCCATTCTTCGGTTAAGAACGCCATAAGATCAACAGTAAAGCGAGCCCTACGGAAACCATATTGACGGTCACTGAGCAGTTGGTTGTGCTCCAGATAGTTCATAACGTTGAAGTTTATTACGCTCTCCATAACTTTGGAATATCTGGAGAATATGCTGGTTGAGAAAGCAATTCGAACTTGAATTCATGGAACTTTTCCATGGAAGCTGGGCATGTGTGAACGCGCGCATTGTCTTGATGGAAGAACACTTTTTTCCTCGTGAAATGGGGACGTTTCTCTTTCAAAGCGTTGTCGAAACAGTCACTATTGATCGTTATTACTGTCGATATAACCTTTCCAGCCGATAGCACCGTCTTTGCCTTCTTCGGAGCACGTTAAGTCGGTGAAGACCACTGCACTGTTCCTTTGTCTCTGGTGTTTAGTTATTTATCCATGTTTCGTTCACGATTGCTAATCGACGGCAAATCCTTCTTATCTTTGTTCAACATCGCCAAACACGTCTTTAAATCAGACACCCGATCACGTTTATGGTCAAGAGTAAGCAAACGGGGCACCCATTTTGCGGATAATTTTTTTCATATCCAAATGATTTTGCAAAATGTTCCACACCCGTTCTTGCCTCACGAATCTCGCGCATTTTAACTCTGCGATCGGCCAACACGATATCGTGAATTTTAGTGACCATTTCTCATGTGGTGACCTCATTTCGGCGTCCAGAATTCAGTTAACCACTTGTGAATCATTCCAATCGATGGTACGGAGTCCCTATAGTATTTATCAAGACTTTCTTTGGTTTTGCTGATGGTTTTTTGCGCAAAAAATAATGCTTGATGACCACACGAAATTCACTTTTTTCCCTTTTCGCCAAAATTCACAAGATTGTCTGCTGTCAATGGCTGCTTTTGACAGTAGTCTATCCACAGATGGTAGTTGACAGGATCAGTGTTGCATTTAAAGCTACTACGCGGGAAATTCAAAAATTCACTAACTTCTCAAATTGCCCTCGTATTTCCCATTTTGACTTTTTTATATTTATTTCCAAAATCTTTTACTACAGCCCTCACTAGGCATTGTTTTTTTTTCAAAACTGATATCAAAAATAGTCTTTACTTTAATTCGAGCTTATAAGAGAAACCACAGGATATATATTTAAGTGCGTAACTATTTTGCTGATTATACACGGATGCTTTCATCAGGCAGTTGATATCTTTTTGACTCTATCAGACACTGACTCAACGAACAAATGTTACCCTGACCCTATCTTTTAGTCAAAACAAAGGAATTCTAACTCTCTTAAAAGAGAGAGAGAGAGAGAGGAAAGTATAGATATCAGTGTTGCCACTTTGTGAGTAATTCCCCAAAACGTGAGGAATTTAAAGTGGTTGTGAGTAATTTTTGAGGAATTTTATTTTGAGGGATTTGAAAATTTAAAATTCATATATATAAACATTTCATATATATATACATAAATAACTTTGGCAGCACCTTTTTCTGGTTGGTAGAAACATACCTTTAAATTAAACTGAACACTGAACATTCCGATTGCGTTTGCCCATCACTATTAAAAAAATTGAAACAAGTGCGAACGAATTTAGTAATTGGCGTACGGTCGAGCTAAAATCAGTTTAAACATAAAATAAATACAAGAAAAAGGATACATGGTTGCAGTCTGCACCGAAGCAAAGGTATGCATTGACTATTATTTCTATTGTAGTAATTATCGATTAGCTCTTTAGAACAAGAAAAATTTTTTTACACATTGGCTAATTTTGACCATATTTTTCTTTTGACTAATTTTTATGTGATACCGTTAGTTTTGGGAAATCCGGCTTAGTGATGCCATATTACATCATCCTCCTTATTGGGTTAAAGATAATTTAGAGCACTCCTTGAATTAAAAGCCAGCAAAAAGGAGCATATAAATTCAATCAAATTTGGAGATTATTTTTACCTTCATTATTTATTTAGATTCAGAGTCGTATTAAAAACGGGTTTTCAATATAAAAAATTCAGTAGATATATTTTTGTTTTCAAACTAAGAAAAAGTAATATCATTACTATTCCTTTTTTCTAATGCATCAGTTTAGCGAGTATTTGGTAAATAGTAACACTAGTTTGAGCAACCGACTCGATACAAAAACAGTTTAATTATTTATTTTTATTTATTTATTTTAAAGAAGGAATTAATAAAAATAGTTATAACCTATTTGAATCAAATAAAAACATGTTTGAATGGAAAATAACCTGTTTTCCAATAATTATTGGAAAAATAAATTTCCATATACATATCTTTTGCTTATAACTAAAAATTTTTAACAAAAACATACGTATAGTCTAAGAAGTCTTGAACTTTTTTTAAGGAACGAATAAAGCGTTTTAACCCTTTGACGACGAGTGGGTGAAAAATAACTCATTTATATTTTTAAGTCGCTTGAACACAATTCCCGAGATATTTTCATAAAGTTAGGCTTAAAGGATGAGAAATCAAAGTGGCTTTTAACGTGTGCCATTTTTCGAACTTGTTTTAATTTTAAGAGAAAGAAAAAACTAGGAAGTCAAAATATATTTTTTTTCTCCATAGGTTTATATTGATACCGAGACTACAGATAGAGATACCACAAACGATTTATAAAAACGTGCAGATATATTTTCTCATTCAAATTATGTCAAAACTTTTATGAGCTACTCCAACAGAGTAAAAAATTAATTTTCCGCATGGGTTTTCCGAACTTTTTAAATAAAGTAAAAAAAAAAATTTAAAAATTTCACATTTCAAATTCACTTTTGTATAGAAAAATGCCATCGGTGATGACAATTCCACAAAAAAAATTTAAAACTTACAGTGGTTTGCTTGTCGTCCTCAAAGAGTTAATATAGATATCCAATAAGATAGAAAATATGTAGGAAAAAATATATTTGTTTATGTTTACTTGATAATTAAAATATCGTTTAAAGAAAGTTTTTGAGGAATTTTATTAAAATTTGAGGAATTTTTGAGCAACACTAACAGAGATATTAAACAATTGTTGCCGTCAAAAAGATATTTCCGATAACAAACTAATATAGCGCATAGTCAAAGTAAACTGTCACATAAAGATACTTGTGAAGTGATGTCCTCTTTTTGAATGCCCCCCTTGGATTTGAGGTTAAACTATTTTTACTTTGCAATTAATACGAGCGGAAATAAGCTTGATATTGCAACCTAATTTGTGGTCATTTCATTCCGCTTGACCTTTTGTGGAGAGACAAAAGACAACTTCTTTCTCTTGGAGAGAAGTAAAACTTTTGCGTTTGTTGGGTTTTTTGTGCATAGAAATTCAAAGGAATTAAAATTTTTGTGCAGCTAAAAAAAAAGCCCCGTACAGAAATAGATGTTGAAAAGAGACAAAAGGGAAATTAAATGTCATGGTTCATTGTTAAGCCCGGAATCAAGCATGCCAACGTGGCTAGCGAGAACTAGCTGTAGCCACATTTTAATGACACGCACTTGATAAAGTTGTCTTTCACAAAACCTCACGCGCATACCACCCACATGCTTGCCATCACATTACCCTCTTTAACCAGCATTGGATTTTAGTTGTTGCTAGCAATCATTCCCAACCGATTTCCCATTTTACCCCCAACTACTTCTGTCATCAAGTGTTTGAATTCGAACCATAACTGCAAATGACACTCAATCCTTAAGGATATCTGCTGTAGCTGTATAGCTCTATATTAGGATAAAAATAAGGAAAAAACCGAATGAAAAAAAAAAAACAAAATTCTATCTATGAATGATAAAGTGGTTCTATTAAAAAGCATTCAAAGCCAACGAATGCGTGTCGGTATGAGTGAGAATTCCTCAGTTACCGAGGGTGTTTTTTTTGACGATTTGGTTTTTGTTTTGCTCCGTGTTCTCCGTCATTTATCGGGTGTTAATGGAATTTGAAAAATTTAATAAGCGTGTTGAATGCGTTTGTTCCTTCAACAACTGCCTCTGCGTAACCCAAGTCGGTTTTTTTTTATTATTATTTCTATTTTATTCGCCCTACTCTTCTTGAGCGTTCTTTAATTCGCATACTTTTCCGTTCGAGTGATGAAATCCTTAAATTACGTATTGCGAAACAAATTTGTTATAGCTATTTTTTTTTTTTGCTAAACCACGTTCAATCATAAATTGATTTTATGACTTAATTTTGAGCTGAAATTCTATTGCATGGTACATAAAATGAACGCCATATGAAAAACTAATTCAAGCTTTATAAAGTTCGCTGAAAGGAAAAGCTTTAGTGAAGATTATGTTTTGTTAGATTTTATTAAAAGTTTTATTATTTTTGCCTGTCAAACGATCTGTTCACCGATTAAATTGAACAAAAAAGTTCAAGTTCCTAAAACATGTAGTTTTTTCGTCATAACTCCCAAACCATACTTCCTACAAGGACGATTTATGCACCAAAATGTTTGTCATTAAAATACCCACACGACTGCTTTCTAATATTTTTTTTCAAGAATCTTAGTTTACTACGTCATTTTTTGTGATTTTCTCCTTTTTTTTTGTTTTTTAGCCATAACTCCTAAATCATACATCCTAAACGGACGATTTATGCACCAAATTGTTCGTCAAGCCTCTGCCTAAAAGACTTCATCCTTGGAAAAATTCTCAAAATTATATAACATGTTAATTTCTTATGTCCTATTTTGTGAATTTTTTATTTTTTGTTTTTTTTGCCATAAAATTCGCCCTAAAATCCAAACGACACCTCTGACAAGGACGAGCTATGCATCAAAATTATCACCATGGCATCGTCCTTAACGGGGTTTACTTCTTTGCCGAAATAAATTTTGCTCTATCTCTTGTAGTTTAGGAGTTGTAGCACACTTTTTGGAGTGAAAGTTGGACAAAACATGTGGTTTTTTCGTCATAACTCCCAAACCATACATCCTACAAGAACGATTTATGCACCAAAATGTTTGTCAATAAAATACCCAAACGACTGCATTCTTAGAAAAAATATTTTTTTTCAAGAATCTTAGTTTTCTACGTCATTTTTTTTGTGTTTTCTACTTTTTTCGTTTTTTAGCCATAACTCCTAAACCATACATCCTAAAAAGACGATTTATGCACCAAATTGTTCGTCAAGCCTCAGCCTACAAGACTGCATCCTTGGAAAAATTCTCAAAATTATATAACATGTTAATTTCTTATGTCCTTTTATTAGTCAACAATATTAAACGATAAAACACTCAAACAAGACCGTTAATCAGCCTAATTTTTGGCACAAGTTTCAGTTTAGTACTTTAACAAGCATCTGAAATACGAGCAGTAATGGCTCAAAGTGGAATACTGAAAGGCTAGAAGCTAATTGAATTGCATGATATGTCTTTTAACAAAAAATTCTCGAAAAAATCTGGGAAATTAAGATAAGTAATTCTAAAAAAATAAATTCTAAGAAGATTTCTTAGAAATTAAATATATGATTCAGTATAAAAAAGTCTAATGATCTCTTCTGAACATCATTAATTTTATTGAAAATGAAAAAAAGCCGAAGCAATTCATATTGTCTTTCGCGGTTGTTTCTTCTAATCAATAATTCACGTATGGTTCCAATGAATTCCTCTAAATAAATCTATCCCATTCGTGTCAGGTCAAAGACCAAACCTTGTTTGTATAAGGCGCATGCCTTGGTTCTTTGATCTTTTTTTTTCAAAAAAAAAGCTGGTCTTCGAATATAATTCTACTTGTTAGGGGGCATAATTTCAGTTAGTTTTTGAAATATATAGTAACTTTTATTGATTTTTCCAATAAAAAAAAATCCAAAAATAGCGCGTTTTTTCAATCCTGAAAGTAAAAGCCTCCTAAAAGTTTTTTCCCCATATTTTTGGTTTATCAACTGTCTTCTTTCGGAATATCTTTAACCACCAACAAGTAGTCAAACAACATCAAACTGCAGACAATTGATTGAGAACTATAAAAATCGTCATCAGGTTAATTTTTCAGTAAACTCAGCACAAGATAATCACAATCAGAGAGACTGAGAGAGAGAGAGAGAGAGAGAGAGAACTCAGCCAAGCTTTTAAAGCGGTTATTCAAAGAAATATCAAAATTAGGAAACTATTGTCATGGCTAAAACAGTGGGTTATGCCTTGGCATTTTAAAATAACTTCAAGTTCTACGGAAAAAAATTAATTTATGTTTTCTAAGCACTATAAAAGTACATTAACAAGTTATGAATTAGCTTTAAGGCAAATTTACACATTTCACTCAAAACGATGATAGTGAACGTTGAACGATGACAGTGAATCAATTTTTAATTTACATTATTCAAAGTATAAATTTGAAATTTGATGGATGATTCGGTGTTGAATGTCAATATATATTCGTTGGCTGATTAAATTTATTGACGTTTAAAAAAATTAAATAAATAAAAGCTATTCAGCAATTAAATAAAAAAAATATAAACTTTCTGCTTGAAATGATGTTAACACCTTTCAATTGTGTTTTAGTACGAATGACACATCAGTTCGGTTTGCTTTCACTTTCATCAAAAGTAGGAAGACCTTCTACTTCTTTCACTGTTCAGTGTGGATGACAATCATCTTCATTTTAAAGATGAAACTCAATTTACATTTTACAAATCAGATGATTCATCCAAAGTGAACGATGATAGTGAATCGTGTAAATTCGCCTTTATATTCCACGGAACTATTATCATCCCAGTGGTAAATGGCAGCATGGAAAATTCGTCTACTTTCTAAATACCATCTAGCTGCAAGACTTTCAAAGCCTGTTTACAATTCTCAATTCAATTTGTTCGGACATGGTCTCTAAAGCGGTGTACACATTAGTGATAATGAGTGACACCACTGTTGCCATATGGTCCGAAATATACGAATTTGCTTCGATTTTCAGTCTTGAATCCGAATATCCGATATTTTGCCAAAATGTTACGGTTCAGGAAAAATAGATACGATGTCCGATTTTGCATATATACTTTTATAAAAGCAATGTATATATGACTTAAAAAAGAATATTTTTCCATATATGGGCATTTCCATCGTAACTCACGCGACAAAGCTTCGTTTTCTCGGAAGCTTATGTTATTAATGTAAAAAAATTTCTTATGTACATATATTGTATATGTCTTACAAGACATAGTAATGGTATGATCTACCAAAATTGTCATTCCTGTGACTAATTAAAAATGGCAGTGGTAAATATGGGCGTAACTCACGCGGCAAAAAAAGAAAGTGTGTTTTGCAAGCATATTTAGATTGTCAAAACTCAGCGAATTTTCCCCATACAATTTGTTTTTGTTTTTGATTTTTAAATAATGGGAAAACAGTGAAATTTCATAATAAACTCACTTTAACTATGGACTTTGCTTATTTAAAAATATATTGAGTTTCCAAAAATTATTTGCCGTAACTCACGCGACATAACCCACGCGACAAATTGTCCTTAAATTTAAATTGGGTGATTAAGTTATTAGGTAGTAAAGTAATTATATTATTTGGTGATTAACAAACAAATTTAATATATTTTCCTCTTCTTGTCTCAACCATTTTTCTATTATCTTTAACCAATGCCTTTAATTTTTACTAAAACAAAAAGTTTACGAAAAATTTACGAAAAAGGAAACTACATTTGTGAAACAGTGCAGACGATTTGATCAGCATGGTTAATGAATTTATATAGAAATTTCTTAAATTAATAAAATTAAAATGTTTCTCTTAATAATATCATAAAATAAAAAGTTTTTAATAAGTTTTAAGTTTTTCGTCACGGTAGACTTTTTTCTGCCCATATAATCTTCTTTTACTGACATCTTATATCTTGGCAGTTCTTGCTTGTCAAAAACAGCAAAATTTTTCGTTAATTTACTCGAAGCAAAATAAACATTGTTGTTGTTTTTCAGATTTTTCCAAATCCGACGAGCATCCGATGAGTTAATTGCAATAGTTGCGATATGAAAATTTTTTTCATGGTGACACTCATGCTCAAATTCTCTCTATTTACGCAGGTTCGCGTGTGTGGTCTTTCGTCATTCAACTGCCTACCACAGAAATTTTTGTGGTTGAATTTTTGAGTGTCACTCACGATCGCTAATGTGTACCGCGCTTTAAACACTGATGACTAACGCCGTAGATAAGGGGGATGGGGGTTCAAACTCCCCTTAGAAATCCAGAATATTTTCATATATTGAACATTGGCGCCGCAAGAGGGTACAGGGGAAGTGGCACACCGCTTATTATTCTAGAAGCGCGTTTCCCCCATATTTACGAATGAAAAATGTGTAAACAATTTTTTGAAAAAATCTTTAAAAGTAATTAAAAATATCAGTTTTTTTACAACGTTATTATTTTTTTATTATATCGCTCATTTGCTCGAATAACGTCATAACTCAAAAAACAAGATTTTTGTGTTAATGATGCAGAATTGTTATTTATATCATGCTTTATATTGTGTAAAAATTTCATGTTATTATTTTGAATATTCTCCGCGAGAGAAGAGAAAATGCCTCTATGACTTCATACAAGGTGTGATTCAATTGAAAACTTTAAATGCGTTTTACGCAAAATGAGTTATGGCGTTATTCGAGCAAATGAGCGATATATGTTGCTCTTCTTTCTCTCTTCTTCGAAAGCATGCTTGCAGATAACCATTTTCTTTCTCTGGGTGTGCAAAAAGATAGGACAAAAAAATAGAAAATAGACATTCGGTGAGTCGTTTGAGTGAAGCTAGTGTAAACTGGCACTTTGTTAATCTTATTCAGTGGCGTTAAAAGCGGGCCCGCAGAGCCCGCGTTGCGGGCGGGCGCAACAAAGTCAGGGGCGCCTTCAAGCACCTTGATGATAAATTAAGTGGAAGTTTCCAAAACATTCAAGAAATACGAAAATATTTAATTTATGAAAAATATTTATGAAAGAAGATATTTTAAAAATATTACTTTTGTAATAAATGATAACTTTTGAACAAAAAATAGTCTCTTCTTGTTCTCTTTTTTGCCAAGAGTTCTCTTGTTTTGTCTCACGCTCAGAGGTAGATTTACTACAGTGAGCGCCCTAGGCTTGAAAAATATGACGTCCTTATCGTGTTATCGTACATGTTTATTGTGTCGTATGCGCATATCAGCCTTCAGATCTTTGGCGGTATCTCGACAATGACTCAATTTTGATATTATTATTTTATTTTAAATACCAAAATATTTTGAAAAGTTGTAATTAGGTTTCAAAGTAGGGTAAGCAGTAACTTGTTCAAAGTAGTTGTAATTTGGGCTTTAAAAACAATTTATAGAAGAAACTCTTTGTCACCGCAAGGACGTACGATTTCGATACGTACGAGTACTTACGATCTTAACAAATTTTTCGACTACTTCCGCGGCACAAAATAGAAAACAAATTATAAAAATTCGAAAAAACTTAGAGTTCTCATTTTAATAACTTCAATAAATCTTAATAAAATAATATAAATTTTTTTCCGATTTATTATGATTTCCTTTTTGTGTTCAATATGCCAGAAAATGCCAATTTAAGGATTTTAATTTTGGCACAAAACATTTCAAGATTACGTCATAACTACCCGTGATGTTGTTTTTTTAATATATGCAGTTTTGGAAATATTTTTATTACAATAAAATACTCAGAACTGAAATTTTCTAAACACTTCTAGGGAAAACTTTCATAACGACCAGGTTATTCAACGTAATTGCACCATTTTTCGTTTCAATATTAGCCATAGTTTCACAAAATATTTGCATTGCACTTTATTGAAACACTGTGATATTTAGATTTAAGTGATTTTTTTAAAGAACAAGAAAAAATTAGATTTTTTTCGAGAATTAAAAAATTACAGCTCTGATAGTTTTTGCCTAGTTTTTACGTTAAATATATCTTTTTGCAGAACTTTTATTTTCAAATTCATATTGCATGACTAGTAAATGCGATTTTTGTGAAAAAAGAAAACCTATTTCCTATAAAAATCAGATTTTCAACTTTAAAGTCACTTACAGCACGTTTAAATATCAACATTTTTATCTGAAAATTTCACATTTTACCTCAGTAAAGGAATGAAACCCCGATCTGTAATTCGTAACTTTCAAAAAAATAAGATAAGAACAATCTTATATAATATTTATATATATATATATATATATATATACAAATTTTCCGCTCCCAAAAATTTACAGCAAAAAAATATTGCCGCCCCAAAAAATGTTCCGAACTAGGCTGCAGCCTTCTTAGCCTAATGATAAAATCAGCCCTGCCTATGCTTCTGGTAACCTTAGTTATAAGACAGTTTTTCGCAAAATGTAAAAAGCAGGGCGTTTTTATAAATCTGCGGGAGGGCGCAGAAAATATAGTTACGCCACTGATCTTATTGTACATTTAAACCAGTGGTCATCAACGCAGATTTCAAACAACAACAATAACAACAAAGAGTGCTTTTCGAATGCACAGCTTTACACTGAAACAAAAAGTTGTTAAAAGCTCTCGCACTATTTGATGCAAGAATATAGTGGCGAGTGTTGGTTTTTCAATACAACGTTTTCTTTTTTGTTTTTGTGTGTTTTTATCACTTGAATAGAAATTGTTGAATAGAGTTTATAATGTTTTTTTTATATCTATGTATATAATATATTTGTAATTTTTTATTTAAATTTTTAATAATTTATATTGTTTTGCTTTAGTTTTAATGACAGATTTGAATTGGAAACATTGTTAAATATTTAAGTACATCCACAAAAAAGACAGCATGCAACACCCTTACCGCATGAACACTCGAAACATACTAGGGCAGTTCACGATCTTGTTGCATCGTTGCAAATGCAAAATAAACAGCTTTTACAAAAACAAAAAGCATATGTAGCAAAAGCTTTTCAATGCTTTTTGTTTTTGTAAAAGCTGTTTATTTTGCATTTGCAACGATGCAACAAGATCGTGAATTGCCCTACTGACTTACAATTTAAAGCACAATGTTTAATAACAAACTTTTACGCAGTGTACAAACACAGCAAGCCGATTGCTACTTCGTATGTAAAAGCACAAATTCACATGACGCCAGCGTATTATGGGAAAGCATAAGTTGATGACCACTGATTTAAATAGATCTTCACACTCTGGAATCATTGGGAAATATTGTGATCGAAGCCTTCAATGGAAAAGTGACGTCGGAAGAAAATCTAAAAATAAAACTAGAACATTATGCAAATGACTTTGATGTGAGCGACCTAAATGCGCAATTTAAATTGCTAAAGCACTTGCCTGGCCAAACTCCTTAAAATTATAGCTTCATTGTCGAACAATTTGAAAAAAATTCGGGTACACTGAAAAAATTCTGAAATGAAGTTGAAAAACTTGTTGCTTTGGTTTTGACTGTGCCCGCATCAGTAGCTTCATCCACCGAGAAAATTAAATTGCTTGAATCAATCAAATGTTTTGCTTAAAAGCAAATTTAGCATGACTTTGATCAATCACGCTGTGATTTTAGAAAAAGATTACTAAATTGTAATGACTCCTCATGTATTTAGGAATAAGCAAAATTTTGATTAAATTCAAGCAAAATTTTGCTAAGTTATTATAAAAAGCAAAATTTTGCTAAGTTATTATAAAAAGCAAAAGCAAATTTCTGCTTAATTCAAGCAAAAATTTGCTAAGTTATTGCAAACTCAAATTGCAAATTTTTACTCAATTCAAGCAAATTGCTTCTAAACACACGAACATACGCTTATTTTTAATGAAGAAAACTAGGCGACGATTGTTTAACAACTGCGATGGTCGAATAGATAAGCCCATGCACTTACACACACGTGGCCGAGGTTCAAATCTCCAGATGGTAGTAATTTTTCAATTTAATTTAAAGTTAGCATTTATTTCACTTAAAAAATATGCTAGAATTCAGCAAAAACTGATCAAAATTTGGTATTACAATTGGTAAATAACAAAGCAAATATTTGCTTGAATTAAGTAAAATTTGCTTTTGCACTTTATATTAACTTAGCAAAATTTTGCTTGAATTTAATCAAAAATTTGCTTAGTTATAATAAACTTCAATAGCAAATTTTGATAAGTTTTTGCTGAAATCTAGCATAATTTTGAAATGGCTGAGAATCAAGCGCAAGTGCTGCTTAACCACAATACAAATTTAGCAAAGTTTTTCCGTGTTTGAGCGTTCTTTTACTGCACTAAGACGACTTCAAACGTATCCTCGATCAACTATGACACAGGAACGACTCACTCATGCGGCACTTATACACATTCACAAAGATAAAACCGAAAAATTGAATTTATGGAGGTGTGAAGGAGTTTGTTTCTCGCAAGGACAGAAAGAAACATTTTGGAATATTCTAAATTTATAGTATAACTTTTTGTACCTAATTTCAACCATGTAACGATATACCTAGTCTTGCTACAATTATTTCTTATATTTTCATATTACCATATGAAAGAAGCTTTTAAGCATGATCTTTTATGTCGAAATTGAAGAAACTTTTTAAAAAATAATGAAACTTAAAAATGTTTTATTTAGTTTTATTTTTTTTTTATATTGAAGCTGAGATAAAAAATTAGTTTATTTATATTAATGTTGCTTTATTTAAGAAATTTTAGTGGCTTTCGCTCAGCTGAAATTAACTTCCAACGCCACTGGCATTGAAGAAATACACAGATATTCTAAATTATTTATTTCTGCCAAAATATGAAGATAAAATGAAAATTTTATGTGAGTAGTTTGGTTAAATATTAAGTTTAATATAATATAATATAATATAATATAATATAATATAATATAATATAATATAATATAATATAATATACAATAATATAAAAATTTAACTTTATTTTTTACCTTTGTATTGTTGCCAACGTAATAACGTGTGCAGAACGAATGCATATAAATTGAAATAATAAAAAAAAAAATTCAACAAAAACGCGAAATTAGTTGCAAGCGAAGATTCTTGCCGCAAGTGCAGTTTTATTTAATTATTATTTTTATATAATTTTAAAAAGTTATAAATTTATTACATAACTACTAATTGTATTTATTTAATTAACTCTAATATTTGCGTTGTATTAAGCTTCACTTCCATTTTTGTTTGTAACTATAAACAAGATACTAGTGTTGCTTAGTGTTGCTTACAGCCCTATTCTGGTTGTTAGCTTAACAAGAAATAGTTAAGGAGCTCTTGTTAAGCTGATTGTTATGTTATGTAAATGTTAGTATTCTTAAAAATCATTAACAACATAAAAGCTTAAAAAGCTTTTAAAGTTCACTATGCATGGTGAAAATCGATATGCCTAGTGAAAGAAGAGATGCGCGATATAAACAGATGCTTCGAGTGCAGCTTGTGACTTTGCAAGCGCTTGAAAAATTTGCCATGGCTACTGAAAGATTTCATTATCAACACTTAAAATAAGTAAAAAATTGTTCCATTTTCCAGTTATATGTATTTAAACTCAATATTATATTATAATTTGTATATTTTTTATTATTTTCTCAAGAATTTTCTATCTAAGGCTTAGATTCTAAGCACATATATTTCATTCGTTGTTAAGACTCTTTCTGTTATAAACAAAATTGTAAGGAAAAGAGCTTTTAAATTTGCAGCAGAATAGGAAACCTTAACAAATTGTTAATATTAACTTTTTTGTAATTGTGGTGAGCTTAGTTAAGCTGCCAGAAAAGGGCTGTTAGTGTTGTAGTAGCAAATATCCCAAAAAATCCTAAAAAATATCCCCAAAAGCACAACAAAAGCAAAAGACGGTTAAGAAATTTAGAAAGATCTAACAAACTCTAAATTTGTTTTGCTTCAGTGAGCTGCCCCCCCCCCCTTATTAAATACCTATTTACGCTTTTCTGATGACATCTACATTACCGTAAGCGACCGTTGGAGTTGGTATGCCGCTTTTGATTTGAGACAGAAGAGAACTTAAAAATTTAACGAAATTTCTCTCTATTCCAAAAACACAACACAGTGGGTAAATGGATAATTCCCTATTTAATATTTACTGTCCGCAAGTGCCACTTGTCCACTGTCTCTGAAAGTTCGTGAACAGTAGCGCTGATAGAAGGCTGCCAGTAAATCAGATGTGAGTGTGTTATTAAAAATGTTTAAGTGTATTGATTTTTTCGTACTTGCACTGTCCCGTGCAGACGCTAATTTAATAACTTTTTTTTTTATTTTCATTATATGACTGTCGTCAAGTGCTTACAATAACTTTTTACCTCAAATTCTAGCGGTGACACGTCGTCTCAAGCAAACTAATTAATGTACGCAGGTACCAGCCCAGAATATTTGGTTACTGTCAAATCTGACAGTTGCAAAAAACAGTTGCAAAAAATTGATAAAGATCATATAAATCTTGTAGTCGAAACTTTGGAAACTTTTCGAAAGAATTTGTTTATAAATCAAACAGTCTTTATATATTCTTCTAAATTTATTTATCCCCCTTAAAGAAGTCCCCCCGGGTGCAATACACTTGTGCAATACACTTAAAATTTTTAAAACATGCTGCAAAGTCCTCTTCCGGCATTGCCTTCAATTTCTTCTTCGTATCGGTTCCTATCGATTCAAAACGGTGTCCACGGAGCGGTCTCTTGAGTAAAGCGAATAGCCAGAAGTCACATGGTGCTAAGTCAGGCGAATACGGTGGTTGATCACGGAATGATCACTTACTAGTGCGTTTTTGGCACCAATCAAGATTTCACTTTTCTGAGGCCCAAATAGTCACATAAAATGGTTTTCACTGATCCTTCCGACATTCCAACAAGGTCAATAAGGTCTCGGACTGTCAATCGACGATTTTGGAGCACCAATTCTTTGGTTTTGTTTACGTGTAGCTCATCAGTTGATGTTGATAGTCGTCCTGGCCGTGCCTCGTCGTCAACGATTTCTCGACCCTATTTGAACATTTTGTTCCACTCATAAATTCTTGTTTTCGATGTAAGAACTTTTGCAGCACGTTTGTTTCAATTAAGAAAAGTTTGTAATTAATTAATTAAATTTGATTAATTTTTTGAAAATTACTACTTTAAAAAAAACCCAAACTAGCTTGCATCAGATTCTACTTACAGTTGTGCATTACAATAGAATTAATGATTAGATACTTGGAAATAATTGGTTAATGACATGGAATACATTCGTTGTGTCGACGAATGTTTACCAGCGGGATGGTACTGTAAACACCTTCAAAAAATATAAAAAAAATGCTCGTGTCTTCTTTCTTCTTAAATTTAAGCATCTTTCTGACATTCCAGTTTTTTGAGTTTTTTACTGCATTAACATTTCCCTTATTTAAATTCAAAATATAAACTGATACAAACCTGTATTTCAGTGTTTTGTTGTTGTTGTTGTTGTTGTTGTTGTTGTTGTTGTTGTTGTTGTTTTGTCTTAACTTTATTCTGCTCCAAGACAAAATGCTTATTTTCACGTTTTTTCGGAAGATTGAAAGTGGTTCATAGAATAGAATTATGTATGTGAAGAATGAAGATTTTTGCAAGTGTCAGTAAGCAGTTATCAGGCTTTACGACCGGGTCGCGTATGTGTTAACATTCGAATAAATACGTTCAGATATTTTAAACAAGTTTTCGAAACATTTTATGTGTAAAAAAAAGTGATATAATAATATTAAAGCGTCAAATCATTAAAAAAGATTTTATGAAAAAATAAATGTGTGAAAAGTATAAAATTTATGGTTTATTTGAATTTTCAAATAACGTGAGTTAAGATTTTGGGTTGTGTAATATTTAAACAATATTTAAAATTAACGTTAATGGGAGTGAGACACGATCTTTGAACTACACTTTGCAACTAAATAAGAAGTCGACGATCAAATTTGAAGTAAGCCTTTAAGTAAGCCTAAAATTTTATGTAAGCCTTAAAATAAATATGTTATTGTACTTTTATAGCTCCTTATATTCAACATTTTTATTTAAAATATTTGTGCTGTAGGTACCCACTGAACAATAAGCGAAGATTTTGCGAAAGTGAGAATTTTGCGAACGTTTTTGGATAGAATTTTTTTTTTAAATTTTTGATTTTATATTTTGTCGCTTAAAAGTGCTTGCTATAGAAGATTAAATTCGTGAGAACTCTTTTCATAAATAAAAACTGTACTTCTTTTGCAAAATTCATAAAAAACTTATTTTGTGTCGAAAAAGAATCATTTTAGAAACTAAAAATGCATCGTAGATAAACAATTTTTGTTCAGAAATGAGTTCATAAATGAGTTCAGAAATTAATCAGAATTAATTAATCAAATTTCTAAACAAAAAAGTATAATTTATGGTTATTTTTTAACTCATTTCCGAACAAAATAAAGTTTTTTTTGAGAGGCATTTTAGTCCGACGAATGATACAAAAAGGGTTAATTTATGAGTGCCGAAAATGAACGTTTCTACCCGAAAAGGTTCATAAATAAATTCGAAAACGGTAGTTTTGGTTCACTGGGTATATATCCCGCGAGCCAACAACATTATCCGAATAGGCCGAATTGAATTTCAAAAACGAACTTTTTTTGTTAAAAAAAAGTTTCTCGCAGAACTAAATTTATTCGAAATTAGAAAACGATAAAATTATAATTAAAACGAAAGCTTTATGGGGGCATTGATAAATTTTTTTGACGGAAACAAAATTGAGTGAATTCATTCCTATGAAGGATGTAGTTTAAATCAGAGTTGTAAATCCCATAGCTCTTTTAACTCAATTACAACAACTTCAATATTTCCGTGTGTGCTGTAATTCGAAGAATAATTTAATGTACATAAGTATGGACATGGCTTTGTTGTTGTTTGCTCGCGTCGAAAGCTACCCAGCAATACATATTATGAGCCCTCATAAAATAAGACTCTAAAATGCGTCATATATGTGAGTGTTTTATGGTGTTCAAAAAAACGAGTCATAAAAGAATCTTTTTAATGCGTGTTATCTGAGTGTTCATAAAAAGGACTCATAAAATAGTCCGCTTCTTGCGTGTTTTATGAGTGTTCATAAAAATAGAGTCATAAAAGAATCTCTTTTATGCGTGTTTTATGACAAATCATAAAAAGACTCATAAAACAGTTCTTTAAGTTTTATGATTATTATAGAAATAAGTAAAATAATTATTAAACATGTCATTATAGTCATTAGACATCATGGGCTAGTAAACGAAAATCGAATCTGAGTCCAATGCGTTACGAAAAAGTTTTCTATTTGCCTTTAAAATGTATTTCGCGAAGTTCCTGTGAGTGTAATTTCTGTATAAATAAGGCGCTTTCTATGCTGGCGCCATAATTCGGGGAATTTCTACTTGCTGCGCAGCAAGTACTATTAACATCGTACTATAAGAGTCTTTAACATAGGTCTTAAAAGAGTCTTTAAGAGCAGTCTTAAAAGAGCCTTTAATATGAGTCTTAAAAGAGTGATTTATATGAGTCATAAAAGAGTATTTAATATGAGGATTTAATGAGGGTTTTTAAGGGTCATAAAATGGTTTTTACTGCGCCTTAAAAGAGTATTTAGTAAGAATCATAAATGAGTCTTTTTTGCGTCATAAAAGAATCACTAAAAGGAGTCATATTGGGGTGCCCTCAACCTAGAAAAAAAGACTCAAAAAAGAGTCTTTTTTGAGCGCATAATGACGATAAAGCCTCATAACTAAGAGTCTGAAAAGAGTCTTAGAAGAGTCTTAATGTTTGCTGGGTTGATTTGGGCCTCGTCAGATGCTTAAAACCTATTTTTGCAATTTTTTTTTAAGAGACTCATGTTTTAAGTGTGCTCATGTTTTAAGTGTGCTCATGTTTTTGTTTTTAATTTTTTTCGAATCGAAGCTTTCATTTATTTTTATTTTTTTTTAATTTAGCTCACTGCCACGACACCTCTGGTTTAGATCTAGAGGAAAGTAGGGCAGATTTGACACCTTTTTTACGGGGATATTTCTTGGATATTTTTGGGCAAAAATTGAGAGTTAAATAATTGGTTGCATTCATTATTGATCTTAGTAATTGAGCAACCAATAACCTATAAAAAATCGTGTATCCATCTTATTCAACCATTTTTTAAAAAAAAAGGTAAATTTGTCAAATGTGCCCCGTGGAAGGGACTTTTGAAGATGAGCATTTAACAAGCATGTTTATTCTCATTAAGAACTCGAAATACCAGCTTATAAAAAGTTTATACTGAAACTACATAATATTATTTAAACAATAATTTAATACATTTGTGTATTTCTATATTGTTAGTAATGAAAAAATGTAATAAAAGTAAAAAAAGAAAAAGTAACGAGATCATATTTATCACAGGTTGATTATGCTTAAGAACACCAATCATATCCACTTATTTAAAATAATAGTTTCCAAGATTTATTTTAAATATGTACTTTGTGCGGCATAGTGATGTGGAAGATGGATTTTCAGGATACGGCAAATTTAATTCAATTTCATTACGTAAAGTTAGAGCGATATCTTCAACAACCTTGTCTAAAGTGCCCCTTTTAAAAATGTCAATTGTGCACCATACGCTCTCGGTGACTTTTATATATTTTTTACTTTTTATTTACTCATATTAATATTAATCTAAATATGTAAATAAATAAAGAGTTATTCTTACCTTTTTTAATAAAACACTTTGATATAACAGCTAAGATCACTTTTAAAAATCCTTACGTATCTATACCATAAAATTACACCAGCGCAACAAAAAACACGAGTTACTTTTTTTCGAGTGATGTAAAAAGTGTCAAACTTTGTGACACTTCGTGAAATCACATGCTGTCAAATTGTACAAATAAAGTGTATTAATATTATGGTGCATTTACACCGAAAACGCTAAAGTCAAATGTGCCCCAAAGTAAGATGTACCCCACTTTCCCTTACTAATTAAAAAACATAAATTAAAAAAAAATTCTACCAGAAAATTACGCAAATTTCTCGCTTTACGCTTGTGGTTCAGTAAGGAGGAGAAAATTTCATGATTCTTTTTTGAACTGAATGTAAAAACGTGAGAATATAAAAACGTAGCATTTTCTTTTAATTTCTAAATTTATTTATGAATAAAAAATGGTTAGTTTTTTAGTAATTGCTTCCTACTAAAACGATAAAAGAATGTTTCTTTTTCGTCTCAAAATAAGTTTGTTAATAATATTGCAGAAGGATTAAAATGTTTTATGGAAATATTTTCACGAATTTAATCTTCTCTGGCAAGAACATATGTAGATCATACAAAGAAGAAATTGACAAAAAAAAAAATTTCTACCCAAAAACTTACTCAAAACTATCGCTTGACGCAAAACCTTGGCATCTGGTTCAGTGGGATGTATATATAAAGGTGATCGAAATAATGGAAGCATTCTTGATGTAGCGTCTTTGGTGTTGCATTTATATGATAATTTGCGAGGTACACCGTCAAAACTCTAATTAAAAAAAAACTAAACCTTAATTGTCCATATTTTTTTCTTCAATTACCAGCATTACTTTAGAAAGTTAAGGAAATTTTAAAAATATTACACATTTTATAACTGTCAGTAAGATAAACACTATTTCAAAAGCAATACAACAATAAAAAACAATCTTGTATCAAATCTAGTGAACATACGTTAATAGAAAACGATTTTTACTGATATAAAAACATACTTTTTGTTGCTGTTTTGCAGTAATAATAATGAGATAAATGAGATATAACTATGATAAAGATGAACAGCGACTGAACAAGGGCAGAACAGCGGTCGAACAAGGGTCGAACAGGGGTCGAACGGGGTTTGAAGCGATCTCAGCCAAACGTTGGTCGAACAGCGAACAGTCTCACAGTAAAGCGTGTAGAATATGCTAGCTGGACAAAATTATTTTCTTGAATTTTTTTCATTTCTACATGCATAACGATTCTTTTCATGAATAAATACTTTACTTTGAGGCACATCCTAAACTTAGATGCCCCCCACACTTAATATATGCTTTTATGACATCTGTGCCTACCGTGCCCCTGTTTGATATGGTTATTTTTTATGTAAAACTTTTGGTTATCAAAGCGGTAGCTATAAAATTATTTTAATTTGTTTTAAATATGAATAAGCGTGATTATTAAGGGAAATTTTAGACAAATGTGGTTTAAATTTAGTCATTTAGAAAAGATGTTTTCTAAAAGAAATTATTATTTATACTTAAACTTTTATTTGCATGCTAATTTTACATCTGTGTCAGTAAAACAAATGTTTTCTTTTTTAACATATATTTTTTATGTATAAAGATGGCGCTGAAGTTGTTGTGCTTAAAAAAGTTTAAAATCGGTCCACATCAACGCTCGGCTCCAGATCGTCAGAACAAAAAAAAAAAAAAATGCATTAAAAAATGGACCAATTTTTACCAAAATTTAATCAAAATAAGGAAAATTATGAAGCGTGAAAAAAAGCCGAAAAATTTACGTTATTTTTACCATATTGTTGCGTGTAAAAACTAGAAAAATTTATCAAAGACGCTCATTTTGGTAAAAGATGGCAAGAACTACATTATAAACAGATTAAAAAAAGTAAATTAAAATTGGTCGATGAGTTTATTTGCAGTAGTGTGGACCGTTTTGAAGAAGTATGCTTCGAGAAAAACGTGTTTAAAGGCACTCTGGCGCAACGGGATTGAAGCGCTGTAGAATATGTATTATAATCGGGATTGATTTTAATTTTTTTTTTACATATTCTTGAATTGTTGTACAATAATATTCAATTAAAAAATATGTATTTTTAAAATCTTGTTTGTCTAAAACCTCTCTTGACATATTTTGCCCATTTACAATAAAAATCATTGTTACATGAAGTGTTAAAAAAAAATATAAATTAACATCTTTTCCCTTAACATATTTTTTTTTAACATATTTTCCCTTAACATTACTCTCCCTTAACATATTTTGCCCATTCACAATATAAATCATTGTTGCAGGAATTGTTAAAAAAAAGGAAATTAATTCAGTAAAAATTTATTTTGTTTTTCTATAATACTTTACAAAATTAAAATTAATCTCATATAATAAGAACAAAAACTATATCAAACAATGCAGATACTTCTTCCTTCAAAAGATCCGAAAATTATTTTATCAAACGTTACTCATTTGAGTACAGCAAAATATTTTTAACTTTTAAAGTTTTCTTTGTTGTTAAGCATTAGTGAATTTTTTGTTAATTGCCAATGGTTAAGCGGGTCAATTCCATTTGTTTCTCATTTTTTTTTAAATTCTTAAAAAAATAAAAAATAAAAAATAAAAAAAAACATTTTTTTTGCTATTTTAGTTTGTTTTCTATTGTAAAATAACATTTTTTAGACCTTTCACTTTTACTTTTCATTTGGTTGTTAATGGGTTAAGGACTCCTTATCAGCATCGACAAGATATAATTTTGATTCAACGCACTTAAATAGATTTCGTTTCTTGCGTTCTTCGCAAATGTGCACCACATTTCATACAATTCTCATTTAGTAATGGAGAATGTGTACTCTAAAAAAAGGGTACAATTACATAGAAGCGAGCGTGTGCGAAACTCCAAATCAGTTTTAAAATAATGAATAAACACATATTCAACATATGCTGAAAAATCAGCCCGGTGTCAAGCGGTGTCAAATAAGTCCAACCTTCTGGAAGTTTAAAAATAAAAACAAATAGCGCAGAAATAGCGCTTTTGACAGTTTTGAAAATTTCCAAATATGTATTCATTCTCACACTTGTTTTTAATAAGATTATATAAATCATACCTTCCACTTGAAATTCCATTGCAAAATTTAAAAAAAATATATTGCAGAAAAATGCACTTGCGTCACTAAATACCTGTCTTACACTGCTTTTAATCAAGACTTATCTTCCAGTGACAAAAAAATTTCTAATACCATCTCTTTTAGATCATTACTTATAAACTTGTACAGTTACTTTCTTAAAGTGAAACAATTAATTTGTCCAGCTAGTATGTTCTACACGATTCACTGTGAGTCTGTTGGATGGATTTTTTATTTTGAATTTTTAAATTTTTATTTATATGCGGAAAACTAAATCGAAACTATATTTGACAATATTGTAGTGTTTACAACTTTTTTAATATTTTTAGATATATTGTTTTTACATTTTTCCGCATTCAGTTTAATAGAGTTTTAGTTTTAATAACCGAAGTCATCATCATCTTCAGTGCCATCATCATCATCAGCATCCTCTTTATCATATCTATAATTGCCAACACTTTCCGGAACTAAAAGTTATAATGCCAGTTTTGGTAAATTTGAAATTTTTTTTGTAAAGTGCTTGCTTTTGCTTGAAATAAAAGGATCAGAGCATAAAAAGAGTCTGTTAAAGACATCTTGAATTTTAATTTTCACGACTGCGTTTACGAGAGAAATAGTCTCTATAACTTTTGTAGTCTTTATTACGAGCTTCTTGTGCTTTTTCCGACAATTGGCCAATTGGTAACAATATACGCTTTATTATTTCTGGACCATGTATAAAAAATTGACGTTAATGCGTCAGTTAGACCGTGATATCCTTCATAAAGTTAAAAGGCCAACAGTTTGAGAGTCATTCCAAAGAACAGTTCAGAAGTCACTCTAGTAACAGTTTGAAAGTCACTGGAGTAACAGTTTGAAAGTCACTGGAGTAACATTTTGGCAAGCGCTGGAATAAATCGAATTCGAAAAAATTTGAGAAGCACTGGAGTAATCACACAATCTATGTTGTAGAAGCACTGTAATAATCAGTGTCAAGCTTATAGGCGTTTTCGTTTATTTGTTGGTAGCAGAGTAAGAACTGTCAAAAACCATGCTCGTGTTTTCCATTTTGTTCCGAGCGTAACGGGGCGTCTCGACAGGCAATAATTCATTGCTTCCCATCTGGCAATTGGCAATTATTGCTAATCGAGACCACTCAATTGCCATGGTTGGCAATTCATGGCGAGCAATATTGCTTTCCATGTGTTGCCAAGCAATGAGCTGTATTTTTTTCTTGTTTGACAGCCATTTTTAATTTTTCTCCAAAATTTTAAATGTGTATATCTATAAAAATCAAGTAGTGTGCAGAATAAATTTATAAAATAATAAATTTGATCAGATGGAAAGCAATGGATTATTGCCTTCCGAGACGCCGGGTAAGGAGTAGATTAATCGTGTTTTTGTATACACTCGTAGCACAATGAAAGCGCTCTCGGCGCCACTCTACGTGCTCTTAATCAAATGGTCAAATACGTAGAGCGAATATCTGAGCAATTGTTGTCAAACACATTCTAACAAAATAAGTTAAGCTGCAACAATTCAATAAAAAGTAAAACAGCAATAAAATACCATTAATTAATGCAGAAATGGCTGATAGTAAGTAGTTGTGTATATATAAGTTAATAAATTAATAAAATTTTTTTAAATGTCAAAAAATAAAAATATATGAGGTGACAGCCTTGACAATTGGTGTTCTGTTTTGATATTTTATTTATTCAGGTTTCTCCGAGCATACTCAGAGTATACTATTCTCGGAACGTTCTCTATGTACTCTTTCTCTGAAAATTGCCTGCTCCCAACAAATAAACGAAAACGCCTATTGATGAAAGCTACTCGTTGTCTGTATTGATGACGAATGCTACTCGCTGTATTGATGACGAATGCTACTCGCTGCAATGATGACGCAAACCAAAAATTTACCCTCTACAAAAAATCGCTCAACACGCCTAAAGAAGTTTTCTTTTAAAATAAAAAATTTCTTTCTCATATAAAAGAATATCGTCTCTGTTTTTAAGTACGCGTCTTTGTTAATTCAATAAAATTTTGTCTTTGTCACAAAGAACTTTTGTCTTTGCAGAGAACACCAACAAAAGTCTTTGCGCAAAGTGCGTTTTTTTTTGTTTTTGCATAACTTTTTTTCTCGATGTATAATTCAATACTTTATCAGCCGATATATCATATTTAATCATTGCCCAATAATTTCATTCCGTTTATATCCCTTATATCCGTTTCACACCAGAAAAGGACATTCAGTTTTTATAGAAAAAACTTTCCTATCAGCGTAAAATTTGTCTACTACTTCAACCAACAAAAAAAGGTTTTTTACGGCAATTGCCACAATTTTCACAGCAACACGTTCTTCTTTTCTAATTCGATGAAAAGAATTCTTTGAGCAAAGGATAGCAATGATCAAATGCAAGCTCAGACAAATAGGTTAAGTTTTCTTTTTTTTTTTTTTTGGTCTTTGCAACTTTTCCCAAGATATAGGTAAAGATTGTCGCTAGGGTGTAAAATAAACAACTTGTTGACATTTAAGTCAATGCATTTTGACTTTTAGTGTCAACAAGTTGGACTACTTTAAATGTCAAATATATAAAGTCTTGGCATGTGAGTGGCTAAAAATGCCGATTAGGATCAACAAAAAACCACCCACATTTTATCCAGAGGAAAACTATACTTTTTCACTCATTTTGAGTGAAATTTATAACTCATGAGCGTTAAATATTAGAAGCTGCTGCGCCAACAAGTTGTTGGCCTCAATTTGTTTGGGGTGACCAACAAGTGTTTGAGTTGACTTTATATGTAGCTGTGTGCGTAAAAATATGCTCTCCATTAACGCTGCAATAACTCCCAAATGCACCCTCCATGTTGTTGTTGATGATGAAGGAAACTCAACCAGTGGTTGTGAGCAACAGTGGCGTTGCTGCTTTTAAAACAGTGATGGCTAATCTCAAAGGCACACTTTTAAGCTGCCTTACTTGAGTAAATCTTAAGATTTTTAGGTGAGATAAACAACCACCAGTGGATAAATCTGAAAATGTGCGCAGATACGCACAATCATCAGCAACAACAACCACATCTACAATAACAGCAGCATTTAGAACAAAAGTCAAACCAGCAACAGGCACTGTATTTAATACGCCTAAGTTTGAAAGCACGGCTGAAAAGTAGTCTCACAGGATTTTATTTGCCACAAGGAAGCGTTTAATTTTGAGTCACTTGAGTGCGTTACGCGTTTAAGAACACACACACACACACACGCACACACGCACACGCCATCAACTGAAATCAAATCCTTTGGACTGGCAACCTGGCCGTCTGTTCAACATCAACCGTAACTTCAGTGCGAGACGAGATCTCGTTGCTGATGGAAGTCTTTTTCCAATCTGTCAGCACTGAGAGGAAGAAACCGAAAAAAGTCTTAAAAAATTGTTTAAATAAAATTATAAACATTATTTGTGTGCGCAAAGAAAAGGACAAGCAATTATTGAGTAATTCACATAAGAAGGACTTGTAAATAAAATCCATTGATGCTCAAAAAAGGAAGCAAAATGAAGTGATTAAAGCAAAAAAAAAAAAAAAAACAAAAAATAATAAGTTTATAAAAAAGTTTTGAAACCAATCAATTTAAACAAAAATTACAAATAATGTGAAGAGTCTACAAATAAAGGGTGTAAGTTTCTAAAAAGTTTATATCCAAATTATAATTTTTAAGATAAACACAAATCATATTATATTTTTTTTTAAAAAATTTTAAGACACTTTTTAACAAAAACATATTTTAACAAAACATTACTGTTAATTAAAATGACCAAATTTGACAACGAATGAGTGTTTTATGTTAAAATTATTTATTAAAGATAATGGCCTATTGTAAAAGTCAAAATAAAAGTGGACTCTAAATTTAGTGCAAGCTTTATGACAACAAATTATATTAAAAAACTGTCAAAAATGCTTATACTAAATTTAGAGTCGACTTTTATTTTGGCTATGATAACACTATGCGCCAAAAGGGAAAAAAATTTCTGTGATCAGTATGTCATTATTTTTTTCTTATAGATTTCGCACTGCTGAACGCGAAAATCGCAATAAAAATTTTTTCTATGGATACCCTGTAGGAAAATCAACTAATTTAAAAGTAGTTGAAAAATTAGTTTTTTGTCAACCACAACTAGTTGAAATTCTGACTTTTTTCCATAGAACGAACTAACATATTTTATATGGTAATGTCCGCTAAAAAAGGCAATTGACTTTCGTCTGCATACGTTTTCAACTACTTGTTAAATTAGTTAAATTTAAATTATTTTTTTAATTACTTTAAAATAAAACAATTGCAAACTAGTTAATATTCCACTTACTGAAGATAAATTTAAAAGCGTAAAAATTTTAAATTTCTATTCATCAAAGAGATCATTTATTTTATTGTTGTAAAAAAAAAATATATAAATTCATATTAGTGAAAGCCTAAAGTTAATAATATTTGATGAATTAGCATGGTTGAATATATATAAATTTATATATATAAATCTAATAAAAATTTGCAATAAAAACATGTCAAAATCAGAGTAGTTGCCGCCTTAATAAAATTCAAAGTAGTTTTTAAGCCACTTGTTTTGAAGTAGTTTTTCAATTACTTCATATATAATGCAATAAAAACTATTCAAAATTGAAGTGGATGCCGCCTTAATATAATTCAAAGTAGTCCATAAACTAATTTATTTTCAATTAGTTTTTAAAAACAAGTTAGTTTGTTCCTATAGGGTAGGTTTTCGAGATATATATTTTTTAATTTTTGACCCCATTTTTTGGATATAGCTACATACACTTTGCCATATCTTCAGTTTTTATTGACCGATTTGGTTATAATATTAATCAAATTAAAGAAAAATAAGTTACGTTAAATTTTATTTACCAATTTTGCTAATCTGTTGAGTAGTTTCCACACAATCGAAAGAAATATAAAAAAAAATAATTTTTTCAGAGAAAAATAAAATTGAAAAATCCTTAAAAAATAGAAGACACCAAAATACGCACAGTTTATCATTTTATGCATGAAGATGGTTTTTTAAGAAAAAGAATGAGCTACTGATGAAGAAAAGTTATGCAAGAATAACGAAGTTGGAGACAACAAGGTGAAGGTACCAACAATTGAATTTTTTCCGTTTTTTAATTTTATTGAAAAAATTTCATTTAATTTTTTGTAAATTTAATGTTTGGTCAAATTTTATTAAAGTAAAGGTAAATGTATGTTTTACAAGGGATTTCGGATCCTTTTTTGTTTATCGATAGTCGATGCCAGAACATGCCAATTACTTTTACATCACAAAAACCTCACAAACAATTTTAAGTTTGCTTATATGTCCGATGCTGTAAAGAGTTTGATTTACATCAGGGACCGTACCGGTTATGGCTTTTATAAAAAAAAATCAGATGCTAACAGTTATCATTTATTTAACTTTTATTTTTTCCGACAAAAGCACTTGTTATATTATACCTTTTATTTTTTCGGGCAAAAATAACTGTTACTTTTGACTTTTATTTCTTAAGGTCAAAAATAACAGTTATTTTGTGCCTTTTATTTTTTCGGTCAAAAATATCAGGCAATTTGAATTGTCTTAAAGGCCGCTTGAACGACAAAAACAAAATTGAATGCAATTTTCTTTGTCTCATCAGCACGCTCATTTTGAGCTATAAACCTTTTTTAGTTTTAATAGTTTTGTATATAGTCAAGCAGTCTTTGAAAAAATACAAATTGCCGGACATTTTTGACCGAAAAAATAAAAGCCAAAAAATAACTGTTATTTTTGAGCTGAAAATAAAAGTCAAAAGTAACAGTTATTTTTGCTTGAAAAAAGGCAAAAAATAACAGTTATTTTTAACTTTTATAGTGAACAGTCAAAAATTTAAAAGGCGTTTAATATTCGTGAAGCTGCTACCATTACGATAATAATGGTTTATATAAAAAAGTCCACCGGCGACTCCTTCGTTATGCCTTTTTCATCTGAAAATTGTAAAATAACAGTTATTGTATTGTATATAATAATTGTCCGAAAACTTTAAAAATGAGCAAGAGATCGCGAGTTTATTTGTGCAATAACCATCCCGTCGATTTTAGTTACGTATGCTTTTAATATGTCACTAATAAAAAAAAACATATATTTACTCATAACCTCAAAAAAAAAATATGAGCAGTACTTTGACAATTAAATGACAATTAAATTATGCAAATCAAACTCTGCACAGAATCGGACATATAAGCAAACTTCAAATTGTTTGAAGGTTTTTGTGATGTAAAAGTCATTGGCATTTTGGGATAGTCGATAACTATCGATTATCGATAACAAAAAAGGAGCCGAAATCACTTTTAAAATATACATTTACCATTACTATTGACCTAAACATAAACTTACAAAAAATAAAATTAAATTATTTTATATACAACTAGCTGAAACCCGGCGCGTTGCTGCCACGCTCTCTTGCATGTGTAAATTGAGGTCGAATACTGAATTTCGATGCTGTGCGACGTATAAATCCAAAGCTGCTAGATATCACAAATTTGAGTTGTATGGGAGGTGCAACGCTCCCTTGACCAACGCCCATTATATGTGATCGGAATACGGAATTCCGACGCTGTGCGACCCATAACTCTAAAATTTTTTATATATTTGTGGGTGGTAAAAAGGGGTGTGGCAATTTATTCTGAAACCATCTCGTACTCGAAACAAATCCACTGCCAAAATTTTAGCTCGATCGGACCAGTAATTTCGAAGTCTCTTTATCTTTTCCTAAAAGTAGGCGTAGCTATAGTGGAACCATGCCCATTTTAGGTATAGTTACCGATAGTTATCATACGAATTTAATTACCAAATTTTAGTTTTATAGGACAAAAACTCTCTTAAATATAGCATTTTTATTGATTCGTGGGCGATAAAAGGGGGTGTGGCAAATTTTATACATGCCTTTATTGTTCGCGTAAGTGCAAGCAATAAGTTGACAAAGTTTTATCGCAATCGGATGAACGGTATTGCAGCGCATAGCGAACGAACAAGCAAACAAACAAACAAACATTCATTTCTATATATTAGATTAAAATAACGGAACAAAGACAATTTTTGGTACCTTCACGAGGTTGTCATTCACTTCATTATTCTTCCATAAATTTTCTGCTTCAGCAGCTCATTCTTTTTCTTCAAAAACCATCTTCATGTTTAAAATGATATCCTTTGCATATTTCGGTGTCTTCTATTTTTGCTAATTTTTTAAGGATTTTCGATTTTACTTTACACTAAAAAAAAAGAATTTATTTTTTATATTCCTTTCGATTGTGCGGAAAGTACTCAATAGATTAGCAAAATTGATGAATAAAATTTAAAGTAATTTATTTTTCTTTAATTTGATATTGATTATAACCAAATCGGTCAATTAAAACTGAAGATATCGTAAAATGTATGGAGCTATATCCAAAAAAATTGGGTCAAAAATTAAAAAATATGTCTCGAAAACCTATCCATAGAAAAAATTTGTATTATGATTTTCGTGTTCAGCAGGCCGAAATCTATAAGAAAAAAATAGTGACATACCGATCACAAAAATTGTGGAGGATAGTGTAATGGGTCAATATCATGTGGTTCTTAAAAACATTCTTTTATGAGAAACGCACTGAGAACAGAGTTAAGTTTTATTAACTAAATGTATTGAGTTGGTGGCTGTTTTTCTACATTTTTTAATTATTAAAAATTTTGGCTAAATATTAAAAAGTATAGTTGTAGTTTGTTAAGCTCGCGTATGTTTAGTCAAAGCAGTTGTTTATTTGAAAAGATATAATTTACGTAGGATTAAATAATAAATACAAAAGATTTAGTAATAATGACTCATTTTTTCAGCCATTTAATGATATAATGGAATATTACTTGATTTTAGACAACTAAGACCTTATAATTCAGGGTAACTTTTCGTTAAGAACGCTTAATATACGGGTATATATTTTTTAAAGATGATATGATGGTGTGATAAATATACGAGTAATAATGATATTCGTGTTTGCTATACTTGCGCCAAATATTACACCATTCGACACTTTTCAATCTTTTCCATAATTACAGAATTTAATTAACGGATTCTGGTAGTGAAGACAAAAAAGGTTTACGTGTATCAAGATTTAAAAAGTTTACGTCTAAGTAGTTTTAAAAGAAAGGTCTTAATTTAAGCTTTTTACTATTATAAAAAGTAAGGCAATTAGTAAATATATGCCTTTGACATAGTCGTTATATCCTCAGACCTATCATAAAAATTTATAATTTTGAAAGTTTTCATTATTTGAATGAATATTAGGGCTTTTCACAATCCTGTGCAAATGGTCTTGCATCATAGCATTTGCAAAATGGTAGAGTATATTTTTACTCTACACTAAAAAAATATACAGAGATGCATTTACTACGCTATTGCAAATAAGCAACTTTTAGTGTTATATTTTGTACCCATAATTTATATTTACTATACATATGCAATACTGAAATGCACACTGACAGCTGATAGTGGAAAAAAGAAAAACTAAAAAAAGAACTGATTTGGAAAATAAAGAAAGCCTTCAAGCTTTTTTTCCGACATTAAATTTGTTTAAGCACAATTTTCAAAAAAATAATTTTGCTTTTCATCGATCAGCTGTGAATTTTATGTTTTGCAACAAGGGTTTGGTCAGCAAAAACTACCAAAATATAAATGTCAGTAAAAAGATCATAATTGGAAAAATATAATTTGTATGCCATAAATACATTATTGCTCTATTAAAATATATATACAAAATCGAACATTGGATCTTTTACTTCGTAACATCGTAACATTTTGGTCAAATATCGGATCATCGGATTTAAGACTGAAAATCATAAAAAATCCGATATATCGGACTATATCGCAACACTGGTTGCAAAGATAACTTCACAATTGGTGGCAAAGTTTTACAATTACACAAATTTGCAATCTCAAATATTGTACACAAGTTTATGAGTTGCTCTATTATATCGGCGGGAGAAACGGCAAAATGACCCAAGTGAAAATAGCAAATTCCTACCACTTCCACTTTTCGACCGACCTACCACGTAGTAAAGGTTTCAGGAGGGGAGCGAGGTTTGATGCAGTAAAAGAAAGCAGTAAAGAACCATATTGCGTTAACCCATGTCCGACCCTCGGGTGAAATTTCACCCATTTTGAAGTTTAAAACGCTCATACCTAGCTCATTTTTATTGCAAAGTTAATGAAATGTATGGAATTTGTATAAAAATGTCCTTCTATTAAAATATGACATCAATATTATGGCTGAGAAAACATAACGGTAAATATTTGAAAAGTAACTTAAGCTACCTTCGGGTGAAATTTCACCCATTTTGGAGTATACAACGCTATATCTGGCTCATTTTTAGTGCGAAATTAATGAAATGTATACTATTTGTATAAAATGTCCCATTCTTTATAATATGATATCAATATTATGGTTGATAAAACACAACGGTAAATATTTAAAAAGTCACTTAAGCGACCTTTGGGTTAAATTTCACCCACATGCGAAAAAGGACCGAAAAGCATATTCCTTCCTTCAACAAATATAATGAGGTGAGCATAAAACTGCTTTCTACTTTTGCACTAACTGTAAATAATAAACTGTAATTAAACAAAATAAATGCATATAAAAAAAATTAATAATTTTTAGTTAATTAGGCATAGAAAATATTATGGGTGAAATTTCACCAATTAGGGTTTTATTTGTGTCTTTTTTTGAGAGTCGGATGAGGGTTAACGAGATATGAGTAGTTTTGACTCACTGATCACGAATCTAAAGTAATTTTTTCTCCATCACACTTTTATTTTACGTTTACAGAAAATTTAAAAATTGATAGAAGATGGTAGAAATTTCGCCTTAACCCATTCCAGCTGGATGGGGTGAAATTTTACCCAATCATAGGTATTTTTTCTTTTGGCACTCTAGACTTAATGGTGGTAGCTTTTTGTTTGTTAAGCGAGAAATAATGGATGGGACTTTAATTCGTGAAAGTTTGGCATCAATCGGGGCATTCATTTGTGTATTATGAATGGTTTAACTGAAGTTTGTGAAATTTCGTCCCACCGTTATCTCGGATTTTCAAACAGGCTTTTTCCTTTTGACGTTCTAGACCAAATGCTCTTAGCTTTTTATTTGAAATTTTGTGAAGAGAGAATGAATGGGATTTCGTGAAATTTTGGTATCAAACTGAGTTTTCACCTGTGTATTATGAATGATTTACCTGAAGGGGGTAACATTTTTCCCCCATTATTATCTCAGGTGTTCGGACAGGTAGAGACCTAAATTTTATTTTATTATTAGGTATATATTAGGTATTCTTTGCTAACATATGTGAATTTGGACAAAATCGGCCGGCGGGAACTATGTGCAGGCAGCAATGGGTTAAGTCTCTTTGGGTGAGATGTTTCAAGAGCGTACTTCTATGTAGAATAATAGTCGATATTTTATTAATGCATCTAAAAATTTTACCACCTGCAGAAATATTCATTATGAACCATAAGAAGAAATTTTCATTGCATAGTTTAACCCTCTGTATGGCCATGTAACAGAACTGTAACAAACCGAATAAGTTCCTAGTTATAAATAAATAATTTTTCAATAACAGTCACAAATTCAAGAATATGATTATAAGACAGTAAGGAAAAAATAACTAGAGTTTTTACTAATCATATAAGGTTCGTATTCGTAAAAGAATATATGATCAATTCATGATCAATATACGATCAATTATGTGCAAAAAAACAGAAAATTAAAAAGAATATTTAAAAAATGTAGTAGTAGTAGTAGTAGTAGTAGTAGTAGTATTTTTATTCAACAATTCATTACATTCTTAATAATAACAATGTGTATCTATAAGAAGAATTATGTTATACAAATAACTGCAATGAATGTTAAGCTGCTTCTATAGTTCATAGGAGCTAGAGGCGAATACAGCTTGTTAAAAATATATATAATAATTAAAGAAATAATAATTAATAAATGATGCATTAATTACAATAATCAAATAAAGAAAATAAATCGAAAAATTTAATATTAACATTTTTTTTTTGTTTTTTAAAAGAATTTTTTTTTTTTTTTTTTTTGTAAAGGACTTATTGAGAGCAAAAACTTAAAAAAAGTATTGTGGAGTCAGACTATAACAGCTAATAATGTGTCAATATCACTGTAATTGAGGTCTAAAAGCCAAAACTTTACCCTTTTGAGAAAAATGGATTGAACATGAATATTTCTTATTTCCGATGGAAGACTATTGAAAAGTCGAGGAGCAACAGAAGTAAAAAAGTTAAGAAATATTCTTAATGTATGCGTTGGAACCAGTGCTACATTGTATTCATTAACTCTCAAATGATAGGTATCTGAACGTCGTCTCAGAAGATATCCAGATTTAATAAAAAAAATTTTCAATACTTTATAGAAATATAAATGTTTCAAAGGAAGGACACTAAGTTTCCTGAAAAGTAACATGCTACTACAAAATCTGTTCTTATGACAAATTAAACGAATAGCATGCTTTTGCGAAACGAGAAGAGGGCATATTTTATTCTTATAAGTACCTCCCCAACAAGCTAAACCATACTCAAGTTTAGAGTGAAATATACCATAGTAAATACACTTGAGAATAATAGGACTACAATATGATTTCAACAAATACAAATGCCTGGTGGCAGCCAAAAGATACTTTTTAAGTTCACGTGTATGAATTGTCCAATCCATACCACTATCAAGCCAAATACCTAGATATCTAAAAGAATTAACCTTTTCAATAGCGAAGCAGTTTAAAGAACAAGACTTATGATCACAGAACGTATGAATGCAATCCGACGAGGAACATATATCATTACCTAAACCTAATCTTTCACATTTACCACCATGAAAAAAAAATTAATCGAAGTTTAAATTCTTAGCATTCACATTAAAAAGCATTATTCTAGTTTTATCACTAAGTACCAGCTTATGAATCATAAACCAGTTCCTTAAAACAGCGAGATCATGGTTAATGTCAACAGACAATTGCAAGGGCGAGACACAAGAAAAGGCACAGGCCATATCATCAGCAAAAGCATTGACGGAACTGCGGAACTTGAAAAAAGCGAATTTATAACGATTAAAAACAATATAGGACCCAGCACTGAGCCCTGAGGAACCCCTAATGTCAACAATTCTAATGAACTATAACAATTAAGTATTTTTACTCGCTGCTTTCTGTTTTTTAAATAGGACTGAAACAAATTGTGATAAGATCTATACTGAGTAAAGTGTTAAAAAAATTAAAAATTGTTTGAATTAGCTAAAAATATTCACAATTTACAAAAAAACTGCTAATTTTTAGCCCAAAGCGTGTTCAGAAATTTTGTTGTGTCATTCATGTTTTTAAAATAAAATCCAAATAAATTGAACATGTATGCTTTCAATTTGGTTTTTCATATTAACCCATTAACGCTCGATACCAGAACCCGTTGAGTTTAGCTTTTGAAATTTTCAGCAAAAGCTTGTATTAATATTAGACGGAAAACTCTGCAGTTTAAAAAAAAATCTAAAGGATTTGGGTATGGCGAAGTGCATGATTATAAACGCATAAGGGGTCTGTAAGTAGAGAAATAAAAAAAAATCTAAGAAAAATTAGAAAAAATTATAAATTGAAAAATTTTCATTTCGTAGCGTAGGCGTTCCACTTTAACCTAATTCACTTTTTTAAATTTTTATTTTCTCTTTTCTTGAGGTTTATAAAACAAAATAACTCACCTGAGTGGCATTGCTCAGTTTTTTTTAAATACTGCACCATTGGGCGCGAAAAAGTACACAATATTATAAATTTTTTTGGAAAAAGCATACTTTTGCCTTCTCTTACTGTTGGAAGCAAAAGCTTTACAGTGGCTGAAGATTTTTGAGGAATTTTTAAAAAAGGCTTTTATCGCGTATGATATATCTATCATACGTTGTCATAAATGGGTTAAAATCACTATTTTATCAATTTAAATGATACTTTTCGAAAAATAAGCTCTTGCCCTATCAAGGGTTAAGGGAATTTTTAATAAAGTATACTATTTTTCTCCATAGATATACGTTGTAAACAAATATTGCTCAAAATTTTTTTAGCGGAATTTTTCAAGGAACATTTTTAAAGAATATTTAAACCCTCTACGACTAGGATTAAGGGTTATTTTTCAAACTTTTTTAAAACAAATTTATTTAAATCCTCTACCAGAATCTTTTGGTTCTGTAAGCATTTTCATTGTTGAATTGCATAATAGATAGAAAATAATCTGGCCTTAGAAAAACCCGCTATAACTATTAAGCAATTTTCGCCCTCTATCAGCTCCGTTTGAGCTGAATAGGTGAAATTTCTTACTTTACCTATCTCTGAACGAAATAGAGTATATCCGAAAGAACATATTTGGAAAAGCATTTTTAAATGCAGTCCCGATCTTTTGCCACCAATTTTAAAGAAACCAAATATTGCTACTGAGAGTTTTTTGAAATATCTAATCGACCTGGACCTGGCTGTCACAAAAACTCACTGGTTTTTAGTCGGTCAGAAAAAGTGTACACTTTGAAACTCATAGTTAGATAATAGGGCCCCTGGTATTGGTATTTTTCTGAAGAGTAATTTTCAAATTTCTTTTTTTATAATTTTATTACATAAAGTTTGGAAAATTTAGAGGAAATTTTTTTAAAATTTATAGAAAAAAAAGCTTAGAAATGGGAAATTAAAAAAAATGTGTTTTATGTTTTTTATTTTAACCTCACCAAATCGTTTATATAATTTCAAAGTTAGTTGTCAAAAAATCGACTAACGGCCGAAAATGGGTTAAAGATAAAAAAGAATGTAAAGTATTATTTTTAGTATATTAGTTTTTTTTTCATAAATTTTTCAATGAACTCATTTGTGAAGAATGAGGTGGTCCTTAGGCCGGATGCGCATATAGCCTTCCAAATGAGGACTTTTGTGCCAAATCGTTCAATTCCAACTGTTGAAATTGATTAGTCAGCAGTACCACCTTTCTGTTTTGTGCAAAATGGGAAACTGGTAATGTTCCTGAGTTAATTTTTTCAAAGGTTTCATCGCCCAAAGCAATGCACTGAACATTATCTTAAAGGAAACAGTCGTACAATTTCCGAATCCTTATTCTCCCTTCAAGAGCACACATTCAATCTAAAGGGTGATCCAATACAAGGTTCCTTTTCCAACTGGGTTGTTTCGACAGCTGTTATGTGTCGAATGGCTTGTCCATATGACGTTTGTGTTCTATGCCAGTATTGAATACGATTCATTCATGAATAGACTTACTCCTGAACAACTTTTATTAATTGTGGAAACTTACTACCAAAATCAGTCATCAGTTAGATAATGTTATAGAGTTCTTCAACATCATTTTGGTCGTTATGAGCGTCCAAACCATCAAACCATGACCAAATTTCGAACCAATTTGACACTACTGGACATTCATCATGCAATCAGAGTGCATAGAGCCCGTAATTTTGAGAATATTGGTGCACTAGCAGAAGGTGTTAGTGAAAACCGTGAACAATCGATTCGTCGCCGATCTCAAATTTTGTCGAAATTTGAAAATTGGACCCACAGAATGGACCATTTAAGAGCTAGTCGTGGGCAACATTTGAAAGAAATAGTTTTTAAACATTGAGTTGTAGGAACCGAATTATCATTCCAAATACAGATTTGCATCAATACATTGATTTTTATGTATTTTATTTAGAAAACAAAGTGGAAAGCTATTATTGGATCACCCTTTATATCGTTAAGCCTAGTTAATTTGCATTAACAACATTAATTTATTTGTTGCGTGAAATTTCTAACTTAAAGTTTGTTGCTAGGAGTTCCTATGGCAACGTTTCTCAGAGAGACTCAGAGAGTCAGTTTGGAAACTTCATATGATCTCTCTCTTTTTACTTCAAAATAAATAGGCAGTACAATTAATTTTTCGTGAAAAAATGTTGTTCAGAAACATGTTGCGATAATTTCACGCAGCGGAACAGAGTACTGCTCTGACGAAAAGGCAGGTGTCACAATTTGTATAGAGATTTGAGTGGAAGTTCACATGAAACTGAACAGAGTGCTATGCTTTAGAAAGGTAATGGAACGTCAAAAAAATAAAAATTATGAAAACGAAAAAAATTATAGCGTCTGTTGGTATGGTATTAAACTTTGAAATTAAGAATGGGTCAACTTACTGCAAATTTTTCAAAGTTATTATATTTTCCCCTTAAAAAAGACGAATTGTTGGCCTAGTGGAGAGTGCTCTAGACTATCAACCCAGAGGTACCTGGTTCGAATCCGGGCTCTGGCATGGTTCTTTTCACTTTCTTTGTTCTTTCCTACATTTAAGAATTATGGAAAACTAAAAATCCACAAATAAACTCTGAAAAATTCTAAATTAAAGGACAGGAACACACAACTAAGGGCTGGAAATGCTTGCCGAGGTTAAGGCACAATACTAGCCTCGGTTAAAAGCAATTCAAATTGTCTTTCACGGTTGTTTCGCCTAATCAATAATTCACGTATGGTTCCAATCAATTCCTCTAAATAATCTATCCCTTTCTTTCAGGTCAAAGGTCAAACCTTGTTTGTATAAGGCGCATGCCTTGGTCCTTTGATCTTTAAAAAAAACCTTTCCTATAATTATACCCTATTTACGAAAATTGTATTTAAATTGACAGCTACGTTGTCTCAAAATAGACCCTTTTTGGCATTCGCATGACTGTAGGTCCGCGAAAAAAATTCTTTAAATCTCAAACTTCGTATTTGGTTTTCTAAACCATAAACCAATCTTAGAGCGAAATTTGAGCCAAATCGGAGATGGTCAGTGCAACTGATATTACTTAAATTTCAATGTGAAATGGGCGATATATAAAAATGATGTCAATAACCAAATATTTATTTATAGCTAGCTGAAACCCGGCACGTTACTGCCACACCCCCTTGTCCAATGCTCATTAAATTTTAGCAGTGAAACTTCATGTGTTCATAAAATGTTATCAGTGAAATGCATGTGTAAATTAAGGTCGAATTCTGAATGTCGAGGTTGTGCGACCTATAACTCCAAAGCTATTCGATATTGCAAATTTGGCAAATATCAGAGGTAAAGGATACCTCCGGATAAGGTAAATGAAATGAAATGAAATGAAATGAACCTGTCTTTAAGTTTTGAATTTTATTATATTCTCTGGTCCCTTAGGATAAAAAATTAAGTGCCCCTGATTTATTTGCTCTCGCTTTTAGGGTCTCTCTCAGGATCCGCTGGGGGCAAAACGGTGTTTTTTTGTGTTAATTTTGTTTATCATGATGTGATTGTTAGAAAATCTCATGTAGATGATTGAAAATTAGCATTTGCTGATTGAGATAAGAAATGTAAGCCTAGTATTTGGTTAAATAAACCTGATACAATTCGATTTAACCACAAATGGTTAAAATTCGGTTATAATAAGCACATTTGTCAGTTTCATTAAACCCCAAAAAAAAGTTAGTTAGATTAACATTAATGGCATGTCGTAATCGTAACCTGAAAATCCTTCGGCATAGAAAAAAAAGAATAAACTAATAGTAAAATAAATTTGAACATAAAAATTGTTCAATACCTCTCTCTTCCTTTCGAATAAATTCGAAAAGAAATAAAAATATGTTTTTTATATTTGTTTTCCCACATATATGTCATTATGGTTCCAAATAATTTTAATTTAATCTCCAAATAAGTCTAAAGCGCGCCAATTAAAAATGTCTTCAAAAGTGTTTAAACTATAAATTAACACCCAAAGTTTTATATTGTCTTTAATTATAAAATGAAAGCTTATATATTTTTAAACAATACTTTAATACTTAAACAATAGTATTAAATCAGAACTTTTCAGTATTGTATCTTCTTTACACTTTAATTTTTTAAATATGATGGGAAAATATACTGACTGCTTCGGAAGATTTCTCATTTCCGATTATTTATTTATAATACGCACTTTTTGTATCGCGTTAATTAAAACAAACATAACAAAATATGCATATCCAAAATTTGGTCTTGAACATTCAGAAAAACAAGTTAAATATTAGTTAAAAGAGTTGACATTTGTTTATTCGTTTCAATTATTTGCATATTTTTGCACGATTCGATTTTTGGATTTTTTTTATTGGAAAACAATAAACGTGAAATTCTTTAATTTTTTGACACCTTGAATTGTCAATATCAAGTTGCGATATGCCAATAGCTAGCAGCTATAGCATGTCATCGAGTGTTGTCAGCATACACTTAGAAAAGAGTTTCTTTCCATCAACCAAGATTTGGTTAAAGTTAGCCAACGGCATATTTACTTATGCCAAAATAAATACAAATAAAGGTTTGGTTATTGAAAATAAATTATATATAAAATGGAATGTGTGTTTGTTTATTTGTTTGTTTGCTTGTTTGTACCTTATAGGAGACCAAACCTCTGGACCGATCTTCCTGTAATTTTCACAGCATTTAACTGGGACTCTGGCATGATTAATAGGGTACTTTTTCGACCACGCCTACTTTTACGCCCACTTTTTTAAGATTATGTAATTGCTCCCATATAGTTTTAACAGATTTACTTCAAATTGAATACACATTATACCCCAGGCGAGGTAGAAATAAACATTTCTTACGCCACGCCCCCTTTAACGCCCCTTTTCACGCCTCTTTTCACGCCAAATTTAAGTTTTAAACTTTTTGTTCTCTGTACAAATTTGTTCCTTCCAACGGATTATTTTTTATTTGGTAGTATATTGCCCACTTCACCGCCCCCTTTTTTTAATTCAGATACTTATACCACTAACAATGTTTGCTACACAAAAGACTTTTTTTTTAATATGTATTTACCTAAAGTTTTATATACTTTTTATCTACAGGTAAGGTAGCCATAGATTTTTTTATTACCAAATCCCCCTTTTTCGCCCCAATTTACTTTAATTATAATTAATCTGCTTTCAATCTATATATATAAAAATGAATGGCTGTCTGTCTGTTTGTTTGTTTGTACTTTATAGGATGCCAAACCTTTGGACCAATCTTCCTGAAACTTTCACAGCATGTTACTATGACTCTGGAAGGAATAATAGGCTATATGAAGTTTTATTGGACAAAGGGGCGTGGCACCGCCCATATAACCCAAAAATTTAAATCGCTATATTATGGGCATTTTTTGACCTACGTCGATGATATTTGGTACATATGGTATTGGCATAATTAGGAATACGTACCAAGAGAAAAGTGGGTGGACCACGCCCCTTTTCAGGAAAAATAAAAATCGTAATATAGTCTTAACTACTGTACCGATCGCCACTAAATTTTCACAATAGGATATTCTTACGAAATAATTAATTCTTGACTATATAAAGTTGTGAGTGGACAAAGGGGCGTGGCCTTGCCCATATAATCCAAAATTTAAAATCGTCATATCTTGGGCATTTTTTGGCCAACGGCGGCAGCTGATTGTATAATTGCTGCTTTTTGATTGGTCTAAAAATAAAAAGGGGGAGCATGAAGCAAATTACATGCGGTTCAGTGCTGAATTATAATTGGATTACAACAAAAAAGGGGAGAAGCATTGCAATAATTAAATTAAAATTAAATAAATAAATTTTTTGTAAATATATAAATACTTTTAATATTATATTATAACGAGGGGGGTAGCGAAGCACACCGGGTTCAGCTAGTATATATATATAAATCGCCCATTGCTTAGTGAAAATCGTATTCTAGGGATCAAAATAAGATACTTTGCCCAAGGAACTATGTTTGAAAACATCGATGTTCACTTGACAATTATCAATGTTTAAAAATATCGGTTATAGACCGATATATCAATGTTTTTCCGATGTGTTCATTTTTGTATTAGGCCTAGTATTGAGGTCGGAAAATATAAGTATTATTTTCATAGATAACATATATTTTTTTGCACTCTATTATAATATATGAAAGAAAGAACAATTTCTTACAAAGTATGGACGAAGAAAAATTTACAAAAATAAAATTTGGTAAAAAAAGAATCGACAAAATTTTTGTATTTTGTAGGAAAAATTTCTCTTTTTGTAATTTTTCCTCCGACCTAAAAAAAACGGTTTTTTTTGTTCATACAGAACACTGTTTTTTGTTGTTGTTTTTTTTTTAACAAAATTAAATAAATAATATGACTAGATGATGACTTCGCTTATGTGTGCGTGTCAGCCACTCGTCACTACTATGATAGAATAAACAAGGTGATATCATGATACAATCAACAGGTAGCATAAATCGCGACTGAGCTGCAAAATAGCCATCATTCGTAGAATTTTTCATTCGAAATATATAAGGCTAAAAATGAGCGTACGATATCGATGTTTTTCCTTTTCAGACCGATGTAGCGACGATGTATCGCTCATAAGAACATAGATGTCAACATCGATGTTTAGGAACGATATATCTTCGATGACGTTACCATCGATACATCGTCTGCATCCCTAGATGGAGGCACTACTGCCCCTCCAAAGTGGAGACGTCTTAGACTACAGATTGCTGGACATTTACATAGAATGTGTTCTGACGTTTCTTCTTTCTCTTCGCATAGTCTGCAGATATCTGGTTCAGTAGACCAAACTTTTTAAAGTGGTATCTGAATGAGTTTCTGGTCTGTGAAATAGCCAGTAAGAATTCTAAGGTCTTCTTTAATTAGTTTGAGTAAATCTTTCCTCCATTAAGCTTTACTGATAGTTTAAAATTTCTTAGCTTGCCTCTGTCCATTAGTATCGTTCCAGTGGCACTGAAAATTTTTGCTTGCGCATATTATAATCTTATCAAAAATGTAGCCTTTAGCCAGGCTACAGAATGGTTCGGGTCAAGTAAGAATTAGAGATGCTCTTCTTTTGGCAAGCCAGTCCGCCTTTTCGTTGCCCTCGAATCCTTCGTGACCTGGAACCCATCACAATTTATTTTATTGTTTTGTCCCAACGTATTCAATAGTTCGACGCAATTGGAAACTAGTCTTGATTCAAGGTCATAGGCTTGAAGGGTCTTTAAAGTCTATCTGGAAGTATGTAGATATGTACTTCCTTGAATTTCCTACGGAGACATTCCCTGACAAATTCTTCAATGGCATGCATTTAACTCCGCTTGGAATATGGTCAGCGTGTATCCCATTGGAAGAGCTTTTTGGAAATTGGGATCATATATCCCCGCTCCCGTTACTACACTTTCAAGTTTTGGCAGGTCAGTATACTATATCTGTGAGCCAGGATCAACACAGATCCTCCACAGTTGCTTATTTGATATAACGACCCTGTAACGTTTCGAGAAGTTTACCTTTGGCAGGGATTTTTAGAAAGTGGTCATTTTCAAAGGATTAAGGAATCTTCATGTGACCCATAAAATTCCCTGTCTTGTAATCGCATTTTTTCTTCATTCTTTGTGAATTTAGATATGCCTCTTTTTTGATAATTATCGTTAATGGCGATAGCCCAATTATTAAACGCAGAGTTTTAAATGAGCACGTTCTCATTGCCGCAGTTATACTAATGCACGCCATTCTTTGCATCTTTGTCAGTTGGTTAGCTGCTGTACGTTGTTGGACCTTGGGCCGCTATGCAAGTGCCGCATACTTTACCTTAGGTCTAACCATGGTTGTAAAGTCCAATAAACCATTTTCGTGTGAGGCCCCCCCGCATTTTGCCATGGAGGGTTGACAGTCAAAAAGGGGTGTTCCAACGTAGCTGTTTATCAAAAATCACTCCTAAGTATAGGGTGTTCTTTTAGCTGCATGACAGCTTTAAATAATAATTCAAGAAAGAAATATTATCAGAATGAATTTTTTATTATTATAATCTGGTAGATAATTTAATGGCATTTAGTTTTAAATACGATTTCCTGCATATATATGCTGCGGCTACGAGTTACATAGTCCATTCGATGAGTCCAATTTTTCACGACTTTTTCCAATAAATCTGACCAACGGTCAATGGTGGCTTGAATATTGGCTTCAAGAGTTGCTGGTTTGTCGGCATAAGCCAATGATAAAGTAATCATAGCCCCATAAAAAGTAATCGAGAGGCGTTAAGCCGCACGAACGAGGGGGCCAGCTAACAGGACCACTTCTGGAAATATAGAAAATTCAGTCAACATAGCTTGATAGCGCTCGCCATTCACCGTAAGGACAGCTCTTTCCTCATTTCGAAAGAAATAAGGACCGATGATGCCGCCAGCGTGTAAGTCGCACCAAACAGTCACTTTTAATGGATGTAATGCTGATTCGTTAATGGCTTGAGGATAGTCTTCACTCCATATACGGCAATTTTGCTTATTGACGAAGCCATTTAACCAGAAATGAGAAATGAGAAATGAGCTTGCTTACTACGCCAATTATGTTGGCCGTAAAATGGATGAAGTGCTCTATGAACTTCACGAACAGATTTATTTATTTCAAAGTAAATTTCCACAATTTGGAAGCGTTGTTCTGACGTCAAACATTTCATGATGGAGTGCTAAGCCTTACTGAATAGATATGTTAACACAATTTGACATTCTCAAATGTCAAACCATAGACAACAACCATCGAAACTTCTCATGCAACTAAAAAAACACCCTTTACTAAACCTCATTTTAAAAGTCAATGGCTTTTCCATCCAGGGTAGCCCTTATTAGATTAAGGCTCCTTTTCCTAGAGAAGGGTACCCGAATTATTTTGTCAGGATTTATGCTTAACCCTTTTCCCTTACACCAATTGGAAGTTATACGGAGGGCATTCTGCATTCTATCCGATGTTGTCGGTTCATGACTGCCCAGACTTGAAATAACTAGACCATCAGCATATCCTCTGGTATCAAAACCCTGGTTGTTGAGACTTGCGAGAAGTTCGCCCACGACTACGGTACACAAAGGGTTAAAGTTTCATAACCACTAAATGTTTTATTGATTTAAAAAAATTAAAGAAATTAAGTATTTTTTATCTGTTAAATAATTCTTTCGATTTTATTTCTTTTTACAAATTTTTCTAAAGTCAGATTATTTTCAACATATTATTATCAGTGATAAAGGAGTGATGAAGGTCATTATTGCATATTACTTTCCAAAAGGTATATATTTTCAACTTTTTCCGGTAACGAAAAAGTTACTCTGAAATGTAAAGTCTTGATTGTTAAAATGACAGTTTTATTATTAATTTAATCATTAGCTGGCTCCAGAAATGAGTCCACAATTCTTACTAAATCTTTATTAATTATTACCAAATTGTTGGTTAGAACCAAAACTTTTTAAATAAATAACTGCTTTGACTCAGCATGTACGAGTGAAACGATCTAAGATTTTCCTCAAAAAAATTTGTTAATAGGTAATAAACATTGTTAGAGAAACACCAATGCAATAAGATTTGGGGCACTCCACGGTCACGTACAGACAAATTTAACTATTTTTTTTGAGCTTATTGTACAGCCAACTCTAAATTTACACATTGGAAGTGAAGTCCTTTTGTTTTATGAAGTAGATTGCATTCTCTTTTCTTATGGCACGTTCAAACTTTCTTTAAATTTTATTAAATGCAAGACAAAAAAATATGACATCGACTGTCACGTGTCGGACGGGTTCGATTACAAATTTAGTGAAAGTTACTAACATGGGGAAGAGGTATTTGAATGTCAAATTTTTATTACTCATAAACGGGCTTTCGGCGTAAAAAGATTTTAAATAAAGTCCACAGTTTTTTTAAAATATTATATTTGCATATCGTCACGTGGAGACAAATTACGACAGACTGACAATGTTGTAGTTTAATTGGATAATTAAGTAATTAGGAAGTTAAGTAATTATGTAATTTAGAAGGTTAAAAAAAAATTTAATATTTATTTCTTTCCTTGCATCAACTATTGTTTCATTGTTCCATTATCATAGTCAAAATAAAGTCGACTTTAAATTTAGTGCAAGCTTTTTGACACCATATTATATTGAAAAACTGTCAAAAATGCTTATAAATTTTTGCTTTAAATTTAAAGTCGACTTTATTTTGACTATGATAATGGGCCATTATCTTTAGCCAATGCCTTCCATTTGTACTAAAACAAAAAAGTTTACGAAAAATTTACTAAACATTTACGAAAAAGAAAAACTACAATTTGTGAAACAGTGCAGACGATTTGGTCATCATAGTAAATGAGTTTATGCATAAATTGCTTTAATTGATAAAATTAAATTGTTTCGCTTAGATAATATCATAAAATAAAAAGTTTTCGTTTTTTGGTCACGGTTGATTTTTCTGTGGAGTGCCCTTTTTGATTAATAAATCCAAACTCTTTTCTCAGTGTACGTTTACACTTTTATATTTAAACGTTATCGTGGTGCGTATTCAAGAGTTTGTTTTTGTGAACTTTACATATCGTACATGTTTTTGATGACAAATCAAAAACAGCAACAACTTTTGGTACTTCAACCGCACTCTCGAGAGTTGGCCACCACTTGACCAAGGTTGGTCGCTGGGCAGCGTTGTGATGTAGTGTGTAACAGCGTTTGACAAGTTTGCACAGAGAATCAGCCCCTTCATATGCAATCGACAGTGACAGTTTATTTCTGTTTTTTTTGTTTGTTTGTTTTGTTTTCACTTAATAACCTGATATAAAACCAATTTGTGTGGTACATATTTGAAAAATTCTTTTAGCCACTTTATAAATTTTCTTATCACCAGGACCAAGTCAGTGGAGTAGGTAAATTTTCACTTTATTCTCATAATCAAATAAATTATTCAAAACTTCATTCAAACCCCTTTGAAGCGAACTGTTTAACCCTTATAAGGCAGAGCTGATATTTTACAAACAACCAAAATTTTCGGTCAAATATGCTGTGAGAATATCTTACTTATATTGTATATTTGAAAAAAAAATTTTTTACTCATTTAAATTATATAAGATTCAATTCTTTATGAAAAAAATTTTACGTAGAAGAAAAAATTTCTCAAAACTTGAAATAGATTTTTTTCTATTTAATTTTGCAGAATAGGCATGAAAAAAAAGCACAAACAAAATATTTGTTGAACTATGTGTAGATTCTTCTGTCACGATGCACAGTGGCTGAGCCCCACATAAAAAGTGTCAATAAATAGAAGGACACGTCGTGGACCAATAAAATTTGACACATAAGCTAAAATTAAATATATGAGACTACATACAAAAATATTTTGAAATCCACACACAACCACGCCTACCTCCCATATAAAATAAAAATTTAAAACACTATTTATCTTTTGTTATTGAGCTTTAAAAAATCGACTTCCTCAGAACTCTTAAATATATCTGTAGAATAAAAAAATATATTTTATGCCACGCCCACCTTCCATAAAAAATGTTTCAGTGCACGTCATTTTTAAAATTTTAACTTTTATGAGGCATTCAAACGGCTGAAGTTTATTTTATTTAAAGATATTTTACTTATTTAATTATTTGTTTATAATTGCATTAAATTTAAAATTTTAAGACAAAGAAAATTATATCTTTGACATCAATGGTATTAAGCTAATTTAAAGATATTATTTCTTGGTTCTTATAAAAAAAGTAAAAAAAAAGAAATCACATAGAGATAGATGACCATTTCGTTATTATTAAAAAAAATGGAATGAATTTCTTGAATTTTGCAGCAAATTATTTCTGATTGGAAAAGTGGATCAAATCTTACAAACTCAAGAGCATACTTTTGGTCAATGTGATAAAACGTGTGCAAGTCGTATAGCATACATGGCTTGCATATAGTCAAGTAATGCCTTAAAGTATACTAAATAAAATTGTTAATCTTCTAATCTTACGACTGAAAAAATGACGACTCGAAATTTTCGCATTAAGTTTTCGCCATTTGTTGTGAAAAGAGCAAAAATGTGCTCACTTTTCTTATTTGAAACATTTAAGTTAAAGACCAATAAAAACTATTAAATATATGAAAAGTAAGTGTGGCGATGCGCTAATATAGTTATATTCTGCTAAAATTAAATGTGGATCTTTTTCTTTATATCGACTTGCATAAAGAATTTATTATATTCGAGTATGCAGAGTATGCAAGTTTCCAATAATGCTTTTAGTAGATAAAAAAAACCAGAATTTAATATTTTTCCTATTGAAAATAACTAATTTTTTACATTTACATTGCAAATATCGAGCGTTTTTACATTATGCGATATTTAAGGCGTCTGCAAGAAAAACCTGTGAGGTTTTCTCCATAATATTTTAGGATTATACTGAAGTCCTATTCTTAAACATCGTAACGAAAAAAATTAATCAAAAGAGCTCATGATTATTGGTATTTAAAGTGTGATCCAATACGAGGCCTGTTTTTCAACTGGGTTGTCTTGACAGCTGTTATGTGTCAAATGGCTTGACCATATGACGTTTGTGTTCAATGTCTGTATTGAATACGAGACTCAATCATGAATAGACTTACTCGTGAACAACGTTTATTAGTTTTGGAAACTTACTACCAAAATCAGTCATCAGTTAGAGAATCCATTATTTTATCGAAAAATTGTGTTTACCCAGCAAAAAAAGTGCTTCCAAAAGAAACTAATGAGGAAGGAAAAGTCTTGAGTTCCATCCCTTCTACTTTCATACCCAGAAGGCATTCTTTTAACATATGCATATCATTGTGAGGAATGATTTTCTTAGTCTTCTCTAGAAGTGCTTCTAGGACTTTTTCAATGGAAGCTTTCTTTGAGCCCTTCAATCAAAGGATTCTAGAAGGTGTTTTTCAGTAGAACTTTAAGAAGGCATTCCATGGAATGGAATGGTTTTTGTGGTTTGGGGGTTAAAAAATCCCTGGTAAATATCCCTTTTCCCGACATTCTAGCGATTTTGGTGTGGGAAATTAGAAGTGTTTGGGTTTTGTTGGGGGTATAAAAAATTCCACGTAAAATATCATTTTTCCCAATTTTCAGAGAATTTTGGTGTTGGAAGTAGTAAGTTGTTGGGTTTCTATGGGGTTTAAAATATCCCTCAGGAAAATATCTAAAATATGTAGTATAGTTATATATAATTTTTGTACTTTAATTGAATTTAAAGGCAATTTGAATGTATTCCAAAAGTAGTTTATAAAAATGCCTCTTCAAAAAACTTCTTTATAAGGCTAAGAAGAAGCACAATTTGATCTATAGAATGTCTTCTGGAAGCAGTGTCCCTAAGAATCCATGTCACATTTGCATCAAAAATTTTGCTGGGTAGCGACGAAGCTCACTTCTGGTTGAACGGCTACTTTAAGCAAAATTGCCGTTTTTTTGATTTGGGCCGATGAACAACCAGAAGCAATCCAAGAGCTTGCAATGTATCCCGATAAATGTAATGTTTGGTGTGGTTTATGGGCAGGAGGCATCAGTTCAAGGAATACCGGCCGATATGCTTTAAAGAGTTGTCGAAAGTTGGACCCACAGTATGGACCATTTAAGAGCTAGTCGTGGGCAATATTTGAACGAAAAATTTTTTAAAAATTGATCTGTAGGAATCAGTGTTCCCAACTTAGGGGTTTTTCCAATAAATTGGGGGGGAAGTGGAATGGGATTTTTGAAGGGTTTTATATTTTAAGGGCTTTTTTAGGGACTTTTTTTATATTCGGGTAATTCCAAAATATTTCGACACAGTCTAGGACCCGACCCCTTTTGAATTGGATGAAATTTGGACAGCAGTTTCTCCTCGTCCATACGAATTCTATGACACCAGAATTGAGTTAAAATTCAAAGTAGTTTTTGTTTTATGGTTCGTTGAAGTAGGTATTGTATGGCACTTTTTGAAAAAAGGACCTCTCTTAAAATTGGCATAACTTTGGAATGCGTTAATGGATTTCAAAATGTTGGTTATCATTTTAAAGCTTGCAAAAACCCCTTTAATAATAGTCGATACAAAAGTCATGTCGTTGTGGTTCAATGATATTGAAAACTGCAACGTATCCTTTATCCTTGAATGTCCTGGCATAACGTATATTTAATTTTTGATTTTCCCCACCAAAATGAAAGCCCATCTTTTTCTCTACATCTTAGCCAAATTTAATAATGGGTAAATTTAATATTAGATTTGTTTTTATACTGAGCCGTCAAAGAAATTATGTATAACAGACCTAAGTCTTTCAAATCCAGGACATTTATCGCAGTCACAAATTAAGCCAAGTATGGTAGTCAAAGTAATTTTGGTTATCGTGGTCCTTTTTGAAGACACTTTCACACATTAGTTTGACATTCTGATGAATGACACAAACACATACCGAATGGGTGCCGCTGCTCCCTGCCAGTACGCATTGTTGTGGTCTCAGAGAGGCAAATTTTGAAAATCCTACTTTTAGTTCTGAGTGATGAGTTCTAAATTCATTATACAGCTCCTTCAAATTCATAAGCATCAATCGTTTTTGAATGTGTATTCGTTTGCCATCCACCTGAAACAATTACTTTGTAAGTACCTTTTAAAAAAAATGATGTACAACATCCTATACCTTTACAGATTTAAAATCTTTTTTTCCGGGCATCAACCGACTGTATTCATCTTTACAAAAAAAATCGATTACAGAAGCGTTCAAACTATCAATATCGGATTGTTTGTTATCGTCTAGGTCTCCAGTTTTATCCATGTTTGAATATTTTTTTGATTTTCTTATAGAGTACATAGAGGACGTTGGAAGCTCGTCTTGCATTTTTCGGAGAGACCAGTCTTGTGGCAAAACTTGTAAACAAGTCTCCTTTATGGTTTTGTCACTGCTATAATCAAAAATTTTCCTTATAGCATCTAAAATCTCACTGTCGTCTGACTTAGGGGCAAGTGAAACTTCGTCATATCCGAAAATTTTTTTTAACACGACATTTTTCATATTTTCCATTTTGGAGCGAATATAGCTTTCCATGTTTCGTTTCTTGAGCGAAATTGGTGGTTCACCAAGTATAACGAAGCATTCGTTTAAGCATTTCAATGCATCTTCCATAGGAACAAATAAGTTGTCTTCTTTTGTTTCACTTTCACTTTCACAATCTGTTGTCTTTTTGCAGAAACTTTTATTCTGTAACTAGAACATATTCTAGAATCAGGACCCGTATTTGAGTACATTTGCCTTATCCAAAGTGGAAGTTTTCTGAGATCCTATATTATCACTTTTGGATGAACTAAATTCAAAGGTTTACAACACGTTTTACTTGCGAAAGCTCTCATCTTGTCAAACAACTTTTACTTATTAGAGCAATAACACAAAGCAAAAAGGCAATAATAGCAACAACAACAACATCTTTTCAAAAACCACATGTATCTATTTTTAGAATTTGCATACTTGTACAAATAAGTCATCATTTTACATACATGTAAAAGTAACCCAGCGATCGGTTGTTGAAAGCAAAAAATTTTATATATGAACACCCGATACGCATAAAATCTGCTATGGACTTGTATTTGCCGAAGAGGAGAAAATAGTAAAAGAAAAATAAAAAAATTTAATACTAAAATTCACCTATTTTGGGCACTTTCAAAGCGTCGTAACTCCGAAACTAAGGCTCTAATCGAAAAAAGTTATTCATGTTTTTCGTTTTCTTTTCGACAATACACCATTAGCCAACGGTCAAATTAAGGGGCCCGAGAAATCGGAATCGTGCCGTGATAATTATATAATTATTTTGGAATTACCCTATACGTAGTCACTACTTGAAAAATCGAAACTGAAACATCAAACCACGAGCAGTCTTTACCAAACCTTATGTATCTAGTGATCACATGGAGCACCCATTATTAAATTTGGCTAAGATGTAGAGAAAAAGATGGGCTTTCATTTTGGTGGGGAAAATCAAAAATTAAATATACGTTATGCCAGGACATTCAAGGATAAAGGATACGTTGCAGTTTTCAATATCATTGAACCACAACGACATGACTTTTGTATCGACTATTATTAAAGAGGTTTTTGCAAGCTTTAAAATGATATCCAACATTTTGAAATCCATTAACGCATTCCAAAGTTATGCCAATTTTAAGAGAGGTCCTTTTTTCAAAAAGTGCCATACAATACCTACTTCAACGAACCATAAAACAAAAACTACTTTGAATTTTAACTCAATTCTGGTGTCATAGAATTCGTATGGACGAGGAGAAACTGCTGTCCAAATTTCATCCAATTCAAAAGTGGTCGGGTTAGAAAATACTCATTTTTGTGTCGATATTTTTTGGAATTACCCTTATATCGACTTGCATAAAGAATTTATTATATTCGAGTATGCAGAGTATGCAAGTTTCCAATAATGCTTTTAGTAGATAAAAAAAAACAGAATGTAATATTTTTCCTATTGAAAATAACTAATTTTTTACAACATTTACATTACCAATATCGAGCGTTTTTACATTAATCGATATTTAAGGCGTATGCAAGAAAAACCTGTGAGGTTTTCTCCAAAATATTTTAGGATTATACTAAAGTCTTATTCTTAAACATCGTAACTAAAAAAATTAATCAAAAGAGCTCATGATTATTGGTATTTAAAGGGTGATCCAATACGAGGCCACTTTTTCAACTGGGTTGTCTTGACAGCTGTTATGTGTCAAATGGCTTGACCATATGACGTTTGTGTTCAATGTCTGTATTGAATACGACTCAATCATGAATAGACTTACTCCTAAACAACATTTATTAGTTGTGGAAACTTACTACCAAAATCAGTCATCAGTTAGAGAATCCATTATTTTATCGAAAAATTGTGTTTACCCAGCAAAAAAAGTGCTTCCAAAAAAACTAATGAGGAAGGAAAAGTCTTGAGTTCCATCCCTTCTACTTTCATACCCAGATGGCATTCTTTTAACATTTATATGCATGTCATTGGGAGAAATGCTTTCCTTAGTCTTCTTTAGAAGTGCTTCTAGGACTTTTTCAATGGAAGCTTTCTTTGAGCCCTTCAATCAAAGGATTCTAGTAGGTGTTTTTCAGGAGAACTTTAAGAGGGCATTCCATGGAATGGAATGGTTTTTGTGGTTTGGGGGTTAAAAAATCCCTGGGAAAATATCCCTTTTCCCGACATTCTAGCGATTTTGGTGTTGGAAATGAGAAGTGTTTGGGTTTTGTTGGGGGTTTAAAAAAATTCCACGTAAAATATCCTTTTTCCCGATTTTGAGAGCATTTTGGTGTTGGAAGTAGTAAGTTGTTGGATTTCATTGGGGGTTTAAAATATCCCTCAGGAAAATATCTAAAATATGTAGTATAGTTATTAGGGCGGGTCAAATTCTGGCTCAGCGAAATTCGTAAAATACATGTAATTTCAAGACTTTTTCTCCACTACAGCATATACAAATTCTGAAAAAAAGCTGTGCGGACTTTCGTAAATAGATTCATACACATACATTCATACATTCATATTTTATAATTGAGAACAAAATCTATTTACGAAAGTCCGCACAGCTTTTTTTCAGAATTTGTATATGCTGTAGTGGAGAAAAAGTCTTGAAATTACATGTATTTTACGAATTTCGCTGAGCCAGACCTCCAAAAAATTCGTCCATACAAATTGACCCGGACTAATAGTTATATATAATTTTTATACTTTAATTGAATTTAAATGCAATTTGAATGTATTCCAAAAGTAGTTTATAAAAATGCCTCTTGAAAGAACTTCTTTATTAGGCTAAGAAGAAGCACAATTTGATCTATAGAATGTCTTCTGGAAGCAGTGTCCCTAAGAATCCATGTCACATTTGCATCAAAAGTTTTGCTGGGTAGCGACGAAGCTCACTTCTGGTTGAACGGCTTCGTTAACAAGCAAAATTGCCGTATTTTTGATTTGGGCCGATGAACAACCAGAAGCAATCCAAGAACTTCCAATGTATCCCGATAAATGTGCTGTTTGGTGTGGTTTATGGGCAGGAGGCATCAATTCAAGGAATACTGGCCGATATTCTCGAAAGAGTCGTCGAAAATTGGACCCACAGAATGACCATTTAAGAGCTAATCGTGGGCAACGTTTGAACAAAATAATTTTTAAAAATTGAGCTGTAGAAATCAGTGTTCCCAACTTAGGAGTTTTTCCCCTAAATTTGGGGGGGGGGGGAAATGGAATGGGATTTTTGAGAGGTTTTATATTTTTAGGGGTTTTTTAGGGACTTTTTTATATTCTTAAGCATTGGATAATCCAATTTACTACGAAGTTTTTGAATTTATTCCGATTTTTCCATGCATTTACTCCTCAATTTTTCCCTTTTGCACCTCGTCACCATGGTGTAAGAAAACAAGGTGTGACGTCTAAATATTTAGCTAAAGCTGTAAAACTTGTGAATGAGTGAAAGAGACAGAAAAGGTGATATTGTATGGTTTAACTCAAGTGTTTGATTTTTACAACAAAAATTTAAAATCGCGTTCACCCTCCCGTAGGCCAGAAATCCCTTGACGAATAATCGTCTGTGAATCCGAAAAGAATTTTCACACCTTATAATGATTTACTAACGAGCTTTCTTACAATTTTCTGTTATCGGTATGTGGCATCACGGTTTGCAACGCACCAATCTGGCAAAGCCGATTCATTATCATTGTTAGATGTTCAAAAGTTGTGCAAAAATATAATTGAATAAACTTTATAATAAAAAGGTGGCAAATAAAAGGTTTATAAAAAAAATTTATAATAAAGGTAAAAAAAAAGAAAATTCATTTTTCGTGGACGAGATTTTTTTTCATCTTTTCGTTGCAAAAATTTCTTTCATAGTTCCGATTCTATTTCGTTTCCGAACGTTCCTTTGAATTTCAGTTTTATTTTCTTGGCGATATTTACTCCATATTTCACTTTTGCTGTCGTTTATGAAATATCTTGCATTTTTCTTTCAAAGTTTGGTAGGCGAAAATTTGGACACTTGTATAAAATTTTCCTGCACAATTTGTATGGGTGACTCCGCAAGTTTCGTCGGCGCTTGGGAATTTTTGTATATGAATCTTCCATGAATCCTAAAGGAAACAGCTAACTGAGTTGTTTTGAATAAAAATCGAAGAAACCGAATTTTTTTGTAAATATTAAATCGCTTATAACTAAAGGTTATAACAAAATGTTAATTGATTTTTTTTTTATTTGGGGAGATTTCCAAGTAATTGTCGCGATTTTAGGGGTTTTTCACTAAAGCTTTAGGGATAAATATTTTTGGGAATCGAGCTATCATTCCACATAAATATTTGCATCAATACATTGATTCTTATGTATTTTATGTAGAAAACAAAGTAGGAAGCTTTTATTGGATCACCCTTTATTTACACTTTTCAACCACTGTGAGCCGTGATGATATAAATCTTGAAAATTTTTTTATGTCGAGAGAAGTCGTTTTGTCAAATGTCAAGTGTTATGCTTTTGTTGACAGATAAGTTCAGACTTCAACCAAATATTTGTTTTAAGAAAATAAGTTTACAACTTATTTATTTTATATTAAAGTTTGCCAAGAGAACACAATATGTTTACAATGTTATTTTTTCCCCAGGAACAAACTCTCCATCGTATTATTTCACCCACTAATTTAAACAACAACAATAACAACAACACTTAACCACAATCAACAATCACCGGCAACAAATAGCAATAACCAAGCACTTTACAAGTTACAGCAATAAAAACAAGACAGCATCACCAATACCTTCAACCCCAACAACAACAACAATAGCAACAACAACGAAATAAATACTAAAGGTAAGCAATGAAGGCTACGAAACAATAAATAGCTCAATTTAAATCAGTAGAAAATTTTGGGTATTCAAGCCTTCTAGCTATTTTAGAAGCAGACAGCATATTTTTAACGTTTGTAAAGGTCTCTAAGGATTATCATATCATACTAATTTAATGGCTCTATTCAAAGAGCAGGATTTAAGAGAACACATTTTTGTAAAAACAAGTTAAAGTGAGAAAGAAAGTTCAAAAAAAATTATTTAAATATGTGCTATTGTTATGAGATGAAGTGTATCAAAAGTTTTAGATATTAATTTACTCATAAAAAAAATATCTGGCTCTTGATAAACATTTCCAAGATTTATAGGATTTTCTTTTTTCGAAAATCATATATGAAGACTGACTGATAAACTCAGTATTTTATTATATTAATTGGAACCTAAAAAAAAATTTAATGGGGAAAACGCATCGAGAAATTTCGAATTTTATGAATTTTCGCTTTTTTTGCTTTTCTTCAAGCTTAGCCTCTTAAGAATGTCTGGTGAAAGCTGCATGCAAAAATTCCAAAAAATAACGGAGTTATGGCCGATTTAGTTAAGGCGTTCAAATGCGTTTTTCTCAAACGTTCAAACGCGTTTTTCTGGAAATCATGTTTTTGAAGTTGGTACGCAAGATATCTCGAAAACAAATTAACAGATTGCAATTATCTTTGCTTATTCTATACATGATTACCTAGTCTTTGTCATATGGTTTAGTTAGGTTTATAGTGGCTTAGTTTTTTTTTAATCGGCGAAATAAGATCGTATTTTTCTCTAAAAATCGCAATGTAAATTCAAGTGTCCGCCATTTTGTCAAGTATCGATATCTGCAAAAAATGCAGAAAAATTGCTTTTTTTTTGCGCTTCTCGGAGCATTTTCCCCCTTAAATGTCAATGGATTAAGTATAGTGTGTTCCCGGTTTCAGGTTATTCGAGTAACCGGATTTTTATTGATGTTTCGGTTTGTTTTTTTAATTAACAATTTCGCATTATTCGAAAACCGTGTTTTTTTGGTCGGGTTATTCGACATTTTCGAATACTTGATATATTAAATTTTTATCAATTTTTTTTTGTTAATTTTTCGCGTATAAAAAATGTATGGAAAAATCTTCATGGTGGATGTGTTAATCGAACTTTTTACAGAAGTACAATAAAAAAAATGGTCGTTTTTCTATCATTGTCGACGAATGGATGGACTTGTCTAATAAAAAATACGTAATTATAAGCACGAAAACAATTAATAGAAAAACAAAAAATGTGTTAACTTTTTTTCATATATATGTATTTGATATTAATACTTTTATTTGTGGCTCATTGATCCGCATGCGGCTCTTTGTTAAGTGCGGCTCTTTTTTATTTTGATATTTAAAAACAGAGACCGTTATCATTATGAGCAATATGAAAAAACTCATGAATTAATCATTACTTTATGATTTTTATTTTTTTGCTCAGATATAAAAATCTGTTTTTGATTTATATTATTTTACTCACAAATAGAAATCGTTTTTTGATTTATATTATTTTCCTCAAAAAAAATCATTTTTTGAATTTTATTGTTTTGCTCAGAAATAGTAATCGTTTTCTGATGTATAATATTTTTGCTCAGAAATAAAAATCGTTTCTTAATTTTTATGTTTTTTCTCAGAAATACAGATAACTTTTTGATTTTTATTGCATAGCTTAGTAATTGAAATCATTTTTTGCGATTCAGACATGTAAATCGTTTTACGATTTTTATTATATTGCTCAGGAATAAAACTCGACTCACAATCTTTCTTTTTGTGAGACATTCTTAACATTTATGGTTTTTAAGACTTCCAGAATTAAATAGGAAGAACATTTTAGGATGAAAATTTATTTTATTTAAAATTTTTAACATTACATGCGTTCATTTTTATAAACAAAATTTTTACCAAATTTTCTGATGATAAATTACATCGAAGATCACTTAAAACTAGACGAAGTGCAGAAAATGACCGTTCCACACTAACTTGTGTTGCTGGAACACTTTGAACTATGTTTGCTAGAGACGACAAGAATGGATGTATGCATCGTTTTTCATTCCAGTAGCTCATGATATTAACTCCTAAATGAGTAACTTTGGGTGCTCAATTTTTAATTTCATTAAAAGTTTTTTGCATCTTTACATCTTTTGACTCATCTTCTGACTCTTTATCGGACGGTTCCATTCTGAAAACGCCATAAGGTCCATGGACATTATGTCCGTTTGCGTAGTGACATAATGTCCATGGACATGATAAAAAAAATTAGTTTTTAGTTATTACATGCACAGATATAAAAATCGATTTTATGTATCTACAGCTATTTTGAAATTCATCGGGCCTTAGCAATAAACATTTTAAAGTCGACTCTAAATTTAGTGTAAGCTTTTCTGACATTATTTCTATAGAATTTGTTGTCAAAAAGCTTACTCTAAATTTAGAGTCGACTTTATAATGTTTATTACTAAGGCCCATCGTTTTTATGTATTTATACGAGTACCCGGTTAAAAATCTTGGACTAAATTTTAGCAAATTTAAGTGCAGCTAAAGTACTACTGCATATTTTGTAAACTTTCGGTTTAAAATTTACACTTTCACAAATACTTACCCATAATAAGAACTTTCCTGTACTACAATTTAAACCAAAGATGCTGAAACTCAATATTAGGCTATTCGGTTCATATGCTTGTTTATTGCTCTCGTTTTAGATAGCTCAATAGCCCAGTGGTTCACGTACTGAGCTTACAAACTGGATGACCCAGGTACGAAACTCACTGTATTTGATATTTTTATTTTTTTATATATATATTTTAATACAAGCTTGTACTAAATTTTAAACTAACGCTGTATTAAAACGATTTTTTTGTATTTTGCAAATACTAGATTTACAACCAAAGCTGGTGTGGTCATATATACAGTACAGAAAAGTTTCAATTTTATTCCAAGATTTTTAACCGTGTAGCTATTTTGAAATATATAAAAACGATTTTTGTATCTGAGCAAAAATATTAAAATTACATAACAATTTTAATTTCTAAGCAAATAATTGCAAAACATTGAAAGATTTTTATTCTTGAGCAAAAAAAAAAATAAAATAAAATAACAAAATTATTTTAATTTCTGAGCTAAATAATAAAAATTCTTTAACGATTTTTATTTCTGAGCAAAAAAATACAAATCAAAAAATGAGTTTTTATTTTTGAGCAAAAACATAAAAATCAAAAAAGGATTTATATTTTTGAGGAAAAAAAATAAAAATTAAAAACTGATATTTTTGTTTGAGCAAAAACAGATAATCAAAAAATTATTAGCAATATAATAAAAAATCAAAAACGATTTTTATTTTTGAGGAAAATAATATAAATCAGAAACTGATTTTTATTTCTGAGCAAAAAAACTCAAATCGATTTATAATAATAATTTTTAATTTTTATTTATAACGCTTACAAAATAAAAATCATTTATGATTGGCAAATCCAATACAAATTGCAACAATTCTGTATACTCAAAAGTGTTCTGCGACAAATAGAACATGATTTTTTTCATTAAAATTTGTGAAATAATCATTATTTTCGGTCCCTGTTTAAAAATATATAAAAAAAATTTAAAATTTTTTATTTCTGTCAAATTCCATGGAATTGTATGTTGTTCTATCATTGTTCAATCATTGGATCATTGGAAAAATTTGTGAACCATATTCTTGTAAAAAATTCTGCAAGTTACCGATTTGTGTGTCGTCACGCTGTATCGATCCTTAGTTATCGATTTCGTGAGGTCTAGTGTTTGTGTACGTTCAAATCGTTAAAAATTTGGTCCGTGATGATAAAGAACACAAATCGAGAAGAAACGTTGCAAAATTGAGTCAAATGGCAAACAGCTGTTTGCTTGCATTTATTTATTTTATGTGTGCTAAAATTTTTTAATAAGAAGGTCTTGTTATTAAAAACTGATTATTTGAAGTTTAAGTAAATTAATTATGTTATATTGATGTGTAATAATGCTTGCGGAAATAATCAACAAATATGCATGTAAATAATTTGACACTAAGAGATGTGTTACCAAAACTTTTGCATTGCTCTTATAAATATTTTGTTTGCTTAAATTTCCTTCTTTTATGCAAATGGCTATTCGTTTTAAAACGCATTACCTTTAAAACTGAAACATTTTAAAACAAGCAAAAATATTACAATTAGCAAAAAATGTAACTTAAGTGAAAGTACCCGTTTTTGAATATAAATTGCGAGTACTTGTTATTTCATATATATATACAACATTACTGTCATTTATACAAATCGAACTCTCACTTGCCGCAGAGTGAGTGAGAAAAGCCTGAATTTTTATCGATTCACTTTTCTTACACAAACACTTTTTGAAAGATTCCATTGAAGTGAAATCGGAACATATGACAGCTTATCGATTTGGAACGAACGAATCGAACAAAAATCGATTCAGATTATTACACAAACAGTGTAGGTGAGAATTACGTCAGAGTTACGTCAAATCGGTAACATGGATCGGTAACTGCGATCGTTACGAGTTACAAGAACGACCTAATGGTTTTCTTTACTGGACGTTCTCTTTAATTATGTTGTACTTTTTCATGATTCAATTACAAGGTAAGCTCAGAATGAAGAGAAGTCACACAAAAGTTAAGCTAGATGTCAAAGTCAGCTATTCGAATTGTAGTTTTTCTAGTTGTAGCTGTTGCGAACGGCTTTAACCAATACAGAGCCAAGTTTTCAAATATTGGCCAAAGATTTGTTTAAATTTCGTTTTTGTTTTGTTATGTTATTGGAGTTAAAAAACTTCAAATTGATCATTTCTTTTTATGTTATTAGTGTGTAACAAAAAAATGGGTGCATATCAACAAAAGAGTTCAAACTATAACTTTTTAAATTTTTAAGGAGAAGCAAGACAATTTTATTTTTCAAATGACTCCACACAAAACAAAGAGACAAAACAATTTTCTTTTTATTATTAAAGAGAGAGAAGATGTGTACAAAATTTTGACAGCCGATGGAGATAATCACTATGAATAGTTTCTAGTCTTTATAGTGATCTTTGAAAGACGTTTACTTCTTGAAAAAGCATCGTATCGATATTTTAAGGCCGGAAAAAATTTCGAAATTTCTGATTCATTGATGGAAAATTTTAAGAAAAATAAAAAAAAAATTTATTTCTTCAATAATTGATGTTTTGAAGCAATACGCGTACTTCTCATTAAAATTTTGACGATTCAGACCGAAAAAAGTTTAATGCTTGGTTTTCACTATGTCATTTTCAGTGGTCAGTTGTTGTCAATCAAATTGAAAATGCCAACATTTTTTCTATATTTGGCAATCTTGGAACATTAAAAACAAATTAATTATTAAATGGAGCTACGCAGAAAACGTTATAGAGTTTTACTAAGGTGATGTTTCAGGTGATAAAATTTTATGACATCATAAAAACGACATAGTGAAAACCAAGCATTAGCCGCTCTGGAATAAAACTAGTAAGGGCTTTTAGGGTATGGAATATCTAAAAATCCTAGAAACAATAGGACTATTAGGCAATAATTGCAAAATAAGGGTTGGTTTTTTAAAACATTTTTAAAAGTAAATTTTTTATCTTTTTTCAATCTGAAATCAAGGATTCAGGAATGAAAAATAAAAAAACGAAAGAATAGCTTTTGTGGGAAACTTATCTTGGTCTTAAGAACTGTACTTAAATTTTCTGTGCGATCATTAGCTGCTGAGATATCGATAATCAAAGGCAAAGTTGTCCTTTTCCATTCGAAGTCGGATATCTCAGCAAAAAATTGACTTAGAAAAAAAATAAATGTTAATAATAATTAATAATGTTATTAAAAACGTTTAATAAAACCTTTATTTAAATGAGCTATGTATATAAAAAAATTAAAGGTGCCTCTTATTTTTTTCTATTAATTTTTTATTATTGTAAATTAAAAAATATATATTTACTTATATTAACCATTTGCTTTTGTAGAAAACCGGTTATTATTTTTCAAATATTCGGAAAACCGGGATTTAAAAAATTATCATTTTTGGGTTATTCGAGAAATCGGTTTTTGCATTTTGTCGAATATTTGACAACACTAATTGCGTATCAAAATTAACTTTGCCAAAGTACTTTAAATATCTTCCTGCTAGCATCTAATATTTCTGGTTACCTCATTAATGTGTGTGTAATCGAAAGCGGCAGAAGTAACGTTTCCTAGCTCCAATATTATTCCACATAACTTTAATCAATTCGTTATATTGTAATCATGTAATTAACTATAAGTAGGAATGAAAAGTGCTCATAGAAATGCAAGCGAATTAAACAACCTTCCAATGCCTATTAGTGCCACATTGATTTTAGTTAAATGCAAAGTGTTTGAATGCTAAATAAGGCATTTGCAAAGCTCTTCTATCAGATGTTAATCATCTCTATGGAGATTGTTAAAGACTCTCAAACTTTCACAACGATTGAATATTTTAAGGACTTAATTGATTTGAATTGAATTAAAAGAATTGAAAGGTTAAAGGTATTCTTGACAGATCTATAAATGATTAGTGTTTTTGCGAAGAGAATATTATTTTTATTATTGTTTTTGAAGTAAAACTAATTAGGCGGAATATTCGTTATTGAGGATGAAGTTTCAAGGACTCATAATGTCTCACGACCTTGCATTGATTTTAGTCGATTTTAAAACTACCCCAATTGGTTTACTGTGCTTTGGGCAGAAGCAAAATTGAAAAAATAAAATTTTTTGTATTCCGCTTCAAGTGGACTCAGACATAAACATAAAAAAGTTGGTCTAAGAAATTACTCAGACCTAAAATTTTAAAACGCATATCTCACTCGAGCTACAAAAGGAGAACAACTCTACATTTTTAAATTTTCAGGAGGAGCAAAAAACAATTTTTTTTCTTTAAAGAACTTAAAAGAAGTACAATTCGACAATTTGGGCAGGGGCTTCGAGATCTCATTTGGAGTTTCTGGATCGAATTCAACATCGCTTTTTTCGATTTAAGGATGACATTTGCGTTATCTCAGAAACTATAAAAGCTAGACCTATAAAATTTTGTACAAATAAGATTTAGAATTCTAGGTCAAAAAAATTAGAATTCTAGGCCAACTGCATCGTCTACCTCCCATACAAACCATATTTTTTGTAATAAAAAACCCGCATGAAATTGCTGATTTATGCTTTTAAAGAGTATATTTAGTTTATTTAACTTCACTTAAACTTCATGCTGAAAATATTTCAAATCGGATAACTTTTAGATATATCTCCTATAAAACAATATTACCAAATTAAGGAAATTTTAAAAAAAAATTATTTTTAAAAAATGGTTGCTAATACAAAATAAGGTCGCAACTTGCTTTAAATTATGATTTCTATTTTATTTTTCTTTAAATTTACGAGTACCTACAAATTGTCTTGGAAATCAGTGCATTTTAGGGCAAAATTTTATTTTTAAGACTTTTTTTAAATTAAGTGGTTTTTCTTAATAGCAGCCAGATGCAGCAGGTTTTTACAGAAAAAGTAGGTAGAAGTACGATATTATGTGATAGTTATAGCCTTCGATTTAATAATGCTTAATTAGCTAGATATTTTCTACTAAATTTTAATTAAATTTTCACTCCTTGAAAAAGTTGAAGTTATATTTCAACGATTTTTCTATTTTTATTTATTAGCATTTTTTATTGTATTTTATATTAAATTCAATGGCGATTAAGACATAAAATAGTCCAAAAAACAAAACCTTAAAATATACTTTGTGCTCGAAGCTATTATGGTTAAAACTTGACTTTATTTTTTAGGTTTTATTGAGCTTATTTTTGTTAAAAAAGTTTCAATTTTGACGAATTTTATAAAAAAAAACCTTACAATACATCCACATTTTTAAAACCACATTCATAATACATGTTTTATAATCTGACGAATAAAAATATTTTTTATAGAATTAAAAAAAAAATCAAATGTTATCCTAAAACTAAAAAAGCGCACTGTGCGTCGTGCGATATATCTGATAGGGGATGAGAGTATTTCATCATCTCTCAACTCTCTTGGGTATCGACGAGACAAAACGATTATTTTTTATGTACAAAATGTAAGCAGCCGATAATAAGTAAATATTTGGATATATTGAGTTGTGCCACTTTTGTTATTAGGTTGCGATATATTCGTTTATAGCTGCACTACCAGAATCCGTTGATCGAAGTCTGTAAAAATTTCGGTTCTTGGACAGTGTGTTGTGCATTTATTAGAGTAAATTTTTAGTCGGAGTCTAACAGCTCTATTCTGGCAAATTAACAAATTGTTAACCAGTATTTGTAATATTTCAATGTGTTTGTTGTAATTTTTTGATTTCAAAACAAAATTTGAAGCTCAACAATAATAAATTTTGATAAAAATTGTTAACTGCTTTTGACAATTTCATTTAAAAATTTTGTTTTTTGTGCTTCAAATTTGGTTTTGAAAACAACAAACATATAGAAATATTCAAAATACTGGTTAACAATTTGTTAATTTGACAGAATAGGGCTGTAAATCTGCACTTAATAAATTAGAATTTCCGGGAACTAAATTGGCAAATTGCTAGTTAAATAAATATCAAAATTGGTAGAAGAAATACAGCAAAGATACTCCAATTTTATTATATCTGAACCCTTAACTGGTACTTCTGGTCTGTGGGACCAAAACAAAAGAGTATATTTCTCTAATAATTCAATTCAAAATTCAATTCGATTCAATTTAATTATTAAAAATAATTAAAAAAATTCTTTCTTAATAAGAAGAAAAAACTTTATTAAAGGCGTTCTTAAAAAAAAACATGAATTTCCGCTTAACATTGTCCTACTGTGTGTTACGACATGTGAGATAGAAAGTATAGTGGAATTTCATCATACTATAATTTTTAATTATTTTTTAGATTATCTCACAGAGTCAGGTCACACTTTTATTCTTTACACTTTAAAAAAACTTTAAATGTTTGAAATTAATCGGTTGTAAATGCATTCAAAGCCTCCACAAAGTTCAATTAGCAGTAAAATTATTTCCTTCAGCTATTCTACTTAAATAAAAAATTCTAAGTAAATATATTGTAAAATGCATCTCTGGTTGGATGGAATGTGTAATGAAATTAGAAACAAACCAAAAAATAAAATGTGGTACGACATGCTAAAAAAATCAAAACAGATTCGAACACACATTGCTTTCCGTTGTTTACACCATCGCGCATTTTATCACACATGAAAATTTTAATATGTCGTAATACAGAGTAGGACAATACAAATCAGCCTTTAGTAATATTTCTATAATACAAAAACAAATTTTTAAAAAATATTAAAAAAAAAATTAAAAATTTAAAAAAATTACTGGCTAGTTAAGTGGATGTGCTAAAAAAGGGTGCCCCTTTTGGCACAATTTCAACTCTTCTAGTCATCTGAAAAAGGATTGTTAAGTGAATTATACTGCTTTAAAGCCGAAAAAAGGCATGTTTTCGAAATTTTTTTTTTTTAAGGCATGAATAATGTTGGTTAGGCCGGGTCGATTTGTGGGGAGGCAAAAAAATCGCCCATTGCTCAGTGAAAATCGTATTCTAGGGATCAAAATAAGAAATTTTACCCGAGGAACTATACTTCTAAAACGAATTCTAATGACCCAACTTTTGACAAACATTTAAAAAAATCACCGTTTGTATGGGGAACCCCCGGGGGTTCCAAAGGGTGTGCCACTGGCATGGGTAAATCGGCCCTCCAAAGTTAGTGGGGTTCGGTCATACATTTGGACTCGATTGGGGCACTCTAAATGGGTCAAAGAGGGATTTTTAAAAATTTGACCCTACGGGACAAAAGTCAAAAGTTGGGGCATTAGAATTCATTTTAGAGGTTCCTCTGGCAAAGTTTCTTATTTTGATTCCTAAAATACGATTTTCATTGAGCAATGGGCGATTTTTAAATCGACCCGCCCTAATGTTGGTGTATTTATTTCATATAAAGGGTGTTTTTTTTAGAGGTTTGTTTTTCGAATTGAGATAAAACTGGCATTTTGTGGTCAAATCTGGCAACTATAATGTCATTTATGTTCAGTTTGGCTTGCCATTTCATCATGAACAGGTTGACAAAAGAACAACGCTTGCAAATCGTGCAAATTTATTTCGAAAATAATGGTTCAGTTCGCGAAGTTTACCGCAAGCTCCGTCCATTTTATGGTCGACATAATCGTGCATCAGAGCAATTAATTCGGTTAACCATGGGTCGTTTTCGCACTACGTTTACTCTATGTGATAATACGCATCCGCAGAGACGTCGAACAGTGCGCACCGAAGAAACAATTGCCGTTGTAGACCAAAATGTTGAAGAGGACCCGAATGAATCGATTCGCCACCGTGCACAGCAATTGGAGCTTTGTCCATAAACTTTATGGAAAATTTTGCGCAAAGATCTTGGCTTGCGACCTTACAAGATCCAGCTTGTGCAAGAATTAAAGCCGCGAGACCACACAATGCGTCGTGATTTTGGTGTACGGACCGAAAATGAGATTGATCTCGATGCTGATTTTCATCGCAAAATTTTGGATACTTGGAAGCCAACATTCGTGGCGTTATTGCCGACATACGGCCCCATATGCTCGAAAAAGTGGTTGAAAATTGGACCTGTAGAATTGGCTTTATTCGAGCCAGCCGTGGTGGCCATATGCCCGAAATCATATTTAAACATTAATGGCATAAAATTATCCTTCCAATAAAGCCAAATTGATGGACATTAAAACGATTTTCTTGTGTTTTATTTCAATTCGAAGTTCTATACCTCTAAAAAAAAACACCCTTTACATGTTATAGTTTGACTTAAGTATATTTGGAAAAAAAATTAAATATAATCGATAAATAAATCCGTGGCAGCGATTCTCCGAAGGCGCCTCGAAAAAAAGTTGTTTTGCGGTGAACACGATTAGAGCTTAGCTAATCATCTGAAAAAAAAATTCAAAATTAGTTTACGAAAACTATTTTGAAGAGTGCAAAAACAGCAACAACAGCAACAACAAAAAGCAGCAACATAAAAAATTTTAAATCTGTATGCAAGGACGAATTACCGATAACACGAGTGCTGGCAGAGTCCGCGACAGCGAACTTATGTTATGTACACTGTTCAAATAATGAATGAAGTAATTCCAAATGTTTCAGTTTTTTGCTAGTCAGAATACGTTATGATTTACCCAGCTGTAACCGCGTGGAAGTTTTTAGATATTCTTTTTTATTTTTTGTTTTATTGTTTTAATTTTTTTCTCTTTATTTTTTTTTACTTGCGTTTTTGTTTTTTTGTAAATTTTTTATTATTTTACATTTTTTATTTTTTAATCTTATAATAATTATTATTTGCTTTAAACTTCTTTTTTTATATTTTTTATTATCTTTCTGTTTATTATTAACTAAACTGTTATATTATAAAGATTAAAGTCTTTATTTTTTGTTTTATAGTTTGTAATTTCTTTTACTTTCTTTTTATGTTTTTTTTTTTGTGAATTTTTTATTGTTATAAATTTTTTTAATTTTTTAATCTTATAATAATTTTCATTTGCTTCTAACTTAATTTTTATATTCTTTTATTATCTTACTGTTTTATCATTAACTAAACTGTTATATTATTAAGATTAAAATCTTTTTAATCTTTTATTATCCATGAAAAAATAGGCAATCTCCCAGTTTTCCGCAAATTCTTTTCTTGCAATTTTTCAAGGGTATAAGAGCCCCTATAAAAATAATTTATTCTGATGCTATATAAAAAAGGGCCCACAATGCAAATGCCAAAAGCAGTGCAAAACAGCCGGGATCGATGGTGCCAAAAAACAAAAACCATAACATTAGTAAGCGAGGCTGAAATTGCAAACTGAATTCCGCGAACAACAATCATGAAAATATTGAATTTGTTGTAAAAGAGTGGAAAGAGTTAGGCGCTGGGCATCGCTCGTTTAAAGGGTTAATATGTTTCCCGAGGTAATACCCAAGAGTTTTTTTAAAATGCTTTTTTTTTTGTAGCGTTTTGAAGTCAAAAACGCGATTTTCTCTGAAAAATTGAGGTTATTTTATTATTTTAAAATAAGAAAAAAAAAGAAAAAACGCTTCGGCATTACCTGTTGATTTATGTATAGAAAAAGTGTAAAAAATTTCAAAACGATCGGCCAAGTAGATTTTGCGGCATCGTGTTCACCGACTTCAAAAATGTTGTTTTCCAGAAAATCGATTTAAAGTTTTTTTATCGAAAATCAAAAATAAAAAATCAATAAGAGGGTAATAATAATTTTTTAAAAATATTAAAATACAAAATGTTTGCATAATCCTAGTTCGGGCTATAGAGGGATACATAACAAAGGCTAGAGGGATACATAATAAATTTTTAGTTAATCGGTGCTTTAGAACTTGAGATGTCATGTCAACCGTGTTGGAAAAAGAAGTTTCGAGAAAAACGCGTTTAAAGTTTTTAAATTAAATTTCAGACAGGCTAACTGACGACGCTAAAATGGTTAAAACTTTAAAAATAATTCCAGTTTCGAAAAATCCGTTTAAGTAGAGATTTTTGAATACATAAACTATACGGTTGGACTAATTTTTAATCAAATTATTTTAGTTTTCTGGTTTTTAATCCCTACTTTAGTATTTAGCGAATTTAGCTGGGTCTCGAATAGGGCATCCAATTCCGGGATTCCAGGATTCCGGGATACCGGACTTTTCTTAGTCCCGACATTTCAAGGCCTAAGATCCCGGGATTTTCAATCCGGGTACAAAGAAAAATTCTAAAATATTCCTAAAAAAAATTCAATGATACTGCATAAGAAAAAAATTTATGTGTTTTTAAAAATTTTTAAAATAAAAACCTTTTTAAAACTGTCTGTTCAAAATAACACAATAGGCCTTACCAACAGCCATTTTAATATCGACTCCAACAGCCCTATTCTGGCAAAGTAACAAATGTTACCCAGAATTTTTAATACTTCTACGTGTTTGTTGTAATTTTTTGATTTCAAAGAAAATCTAGAGCTCAAAGATAATAAATTTTGATAAAACTTGTCACCTGCTTTTGAGATAGGAACAATTTCATTAAAAAATTTTGCTTTTAACCTTCAAATTTTGTTTTGAAAACAAAAATTACAACAAACACATATAAATATTAAAAATACTGGGTAGCAATTCTTACTTTGGCAGAATAGGGCTCTAGATAGGGTTAGAGTCGATATTAAAATGACTGTTGGTAAGGCCTATTGTGTTATTATGTACAGATAGTTTTAAAAACACATACATTTTTTCTTAGGGTAGTATCATTAAATTTTTGGTAAAAATATTTTCGAATTTTTTTTGTAGAAGCGATCTCAGGATCCTGAAAAGCCCGGGATTTTAGGCCTTGCAATCCCGGGACTGTCGGGACTAAGAAAAGTTCGGGATCCCGGGATTGGATGACCCTATACGAGACCCAGCTAAATTCGCTAAATACTAAAGTAGGGATTAAAAACTAGTATTTTCCGGATTTATTGTAAGCTTTTTGACAACAAATTCTGTGTCAGAAAAGCTCACACTCAAATTAGAGTAGGCAGTAAATCGACTATTGGTAAGGTCCAATTATGATACTTCCTAAGAAATACTGAAATGTGATATTAATAGTACAAGACTAAAATTCTTTTTTAACCAGCTGTAAAAAATATGACGTAAAAATATGACGTAAAAAATTAAAAAAAACATAACGTAAAAAAACATTAAAAAAAACAAAACTTCCTTAAAGAAGCGGTACAAAATATCACAAAATTCTAACTTAGATATACTAAAATTATTATACTATTAAATTTTTTTTCAATTTTAAGAACATGTACAAAAAATGCAATGATGGTACCTAAGAAAAACCTGAATGTTATTTTAAAAAATTTTTAAATAAAAATTTTTCTTTCTAGCGGTACAAAATATCATGATTGAAACGTATGATACTTCCTTAGAAAAACTGAAATTAAATTTTAATAATACTAAAATAAAAAGTCTTTTTTACTAGCTATTAAAAATATGGGGATAAATTTTATACTATTTGGAACACACAAAAATCCAAACCAAAAATGTTTTAAAAGTTATACCATCAAATCCTATCAACTTTTCCAGACCATTTTTCTCGTCAAACCAATCAAAACTACTATATTTTTAAATTTCCAGATTTTGGTGAATTTTTTACTTTCGAACCAGAATATATTTTGATTTACACATGATATCCATATAAAATTTTTAAATTATATTTGTTTTATTATTTTTATAATATTGAGTGGTATAAAATTTATAAATTATTTGGAATAAAAAAAGTTTATACCACACAAATGTTATAAAAAAGATAAAATTTACCCTCAAATTTTTTACTGTGTACAAAATATGACGTGAAAAATATAAATATATAAACCTTTCTCAAACTAATTGTACAAAATATTAATAAATACTAACTTAGAAAAACTAAAATGTGACCTTAAAATATTAAAAAAAAAAATCCGTAAACAAGCTGTACAAAATATCACAAAATTCCTACTTAGAAATACTTATATTAATAAAATATTTTATTTTTTTCAATCATTTTATGAACCTTCTGAATGAGCTCATTTAATTAATTTTTTTAAAGACTTGGTCCTTGTTTTTCAAAAATAAACAATAAATACTATCCAAACATTTAATCAAAACTGTGTTTTTTAGTATTTTAAAATCTTCTGCAATGTTTTGCGTTGTAAAACAAGGCATAACTACTTTGAAATTTCATATAACGTCTTCCAAAAAATTCGTTTTCTAAGGTTTGTCAAACCCGCGACTAGTCCCGGGATTCCAGGATTGTGTTTTTCAAATCCCGAAATCCCGGGATTGCCAAAGCGTCCCAAAATTGGATGCCCTAGTCTCGAACCCACATTCCCGAAAGCTTACTTGAATTCGTAATGAAGCAAAATCAGCGAAACTTTGTTAGCAATTGCACTAGACAAGAGGATAAGATGTCGCAATGGCAGACGAGAGGACGTGGGTTCAAATCAGGAGATGATCAGACTAAATATGATTTTAAGTTTATGTTTTTTTGTTTTGCTAAAAAGCGTACGGAAAATTTTAAACTTTTTGTGGATTAAAAAGTAATCCTTTTCGGATTAGAAAATTTTAAACATTTAATTGGATTAAAAAGTCATGTTCTTTTAGTGTTGTCCTATATGTCATCCAAAAAAAGTTTACAATTTAGTTCAAGATTTTAAACCGTGTATCGAATTTTTGTGATTTTTAAAATATTCTACACTAGGCCTTAATCAGGACCAAAATCATAAGGTATTTAATAGCTTTTTTCTTGTTATTACTATTTATTGTTCCAGCGTGTTTTAAAAGCTATTCTTAAAATGTTCTATTGTAATGGCGTGTAGATGTCTTATTTGTTAGAAGCTTTGGCTTAGTCATAACCATCAGCTAAACCGCAAATAGTTTTCTATACGTCATACGAGTAATTAAACGTACTCACAAGTTAATCTCAATGTTTATTCAATGCATTATTAAAATGCTAAGCAAATTGTTTTCAATGTCGCAGCTTAAATATGCGATTAATCAGTTGTTGCTGTATTTTTGGCTATGAAAAAAATATTTAAATCGGCTCAGCCAGGGGCTATCGAAACTCGCGTGCCAGCTAATAGAATAAATGTTCATGCGTTTAATTGAGTTGTAAGCCGAAGAGAAATTAGCAAAGATTTACGAGATTTTTAATATTACATTTAATTGCAATTAAAACCTGCAACATAGTTACAATGGCAACACACAATAGTTAACAAGTAATTGAAATGAAAACACGTGTTCAAGATGTAATGAGAAATAACACAAAACAAAAATAGAAACAAAAAAATAAGAAAATAAAAATCAAAAAATTTATACAAGTATTATGCGCATCTATTAGAATGCAAGTAACTATCAAGTGTATGAGAGTCATCGAGTGCATGCAGCAAATCTGCGAAAATTTTTAAGATACACGAGTACAGAGACAGTAACTGAGTAGTTGGCTGAGAACAAACGAATTAATTTAATTGCAAACATATAAAATATTTAAGTGTGGAATTTAAACGCACTGGCTTAAATTGCACAAAACTAATTGTTAGCGCAACAAACCGATAGATATAAAGATACAGCTAAGTAAGTATCTGACAGATAACAAAGTTACAAAGAAGAGCGCCATGGCATCGCGATCGTGATTGTGACTGTGTTGGCAAGTTCATGGCGCGCGTCGCTTTACACTTTGCAGTATTTTTTTATTTTTTTCACTGGCTCGACTGTAAGTCTACAGATTCAATAGGAAATTATTTCATTATAAAATCATAAAATTATTAATTTCACTTAAAGCGAGCAGGCATTAAGTTAGTTGCATAATTTTTCGCCTTTTTTGTTTTTTCTTTTGTTTTGTATCTTTTGTATCTTAAAATTATTTTAATTTGTTTTGATTTGCTTCAATTAGTCAGTTCTTTTTTCTCACACACAAATCATTGCAGAAACAACAAAAAAAAAGAAAACAACGACGAGCTGTATTATAGACAGTAGTTGCTTAAATGTTAATTCGTTTGATTGTTTGTTAAATATTCTGTTTGGTATTATTATTTTTTCTTATATAAAATTTTTCTATAATTTCAATAAAAGTTCAATATTAACTGCATTTATTAAGACAAGAATTGCGTTGCAAAGTTTTAGTCGGTTGAACGCGCGCATTTCCGGCAGTTCGCAAAGTTCGCGTGGCTTAAGCGTATCCTTAAGATCAAAGCATATCAAAGATAGAAATATACATAAAATTTAAAGAAAAATTACGTGCTTTTTAGTGAAGCAGTTTTTATTGCAGTAAAAAAGTTCTTCCGTTTGCTACTCTCTTGTAGCTGTATCTTTGTTAAAAGTGAGCTAGTATTTCATTAATTGTGATGTTAAAGTGTTAATGAACAGGATACTGCTGATGGATTTATGTATAAAATTGCATGGGATTTCTTAAATATTTCTTTAAAAAAACTGTGCTAAAAATATTTTAAGCCACTAGCTTTTTTAGTCTAACCATTATTTGAAAGCATTGACACAAATAATAACACAATTCAACAACAAAAATAGCTACAGATTTCGATCGGTTAAGGATATAAAAAAAATGTACCTATTAGGGTGTCCCCAAAAAAAAAAATCGTGTTTGATGTCCGCGGCCCTTCCGCTTCCATTTGACCTAAGAAATACCCCCTTGTGAAGCGCATCTCAATTGGTAAAGGTTTAGAGGTCGCGAATTCATTTTCTATTTTTCCCCGTCAAATACATATTCTGAAACCTTCGAACAAACACATATGCCTGGCGAGACCCCTATACGTTTGTATGCATTTGTATGGCAAAAAGGGTACCGTAACTTTGAATTTCTAAGGGCCATTTTGTTCACAAAGGGCATATATATAATTTAATTCGGGGAATAACTATCTTGAGGTTAATTTTATACCAAGCGTATAAATCGGGAGATAAAAAAGTGGTTTTGTTCACATTTTATCCCGGCTTTATGCTTAGAGCATAAATTCGCTCTCAGTTTATATCGATTTCCACTGGAATGTTAGAGTGTTGCTCATTAATTAAAAAATGTGTTTTTGGTTTATTTTTGCATCTGATGTCAGAATTTCAAAATTCTAAAATTTTTCTACACAGGGCTGCCAACTGAACATTTTTTTGAATTTTAAACATGAAGAAACAGTATTGGCGGTTACTTCTTTCGAATCTAGTGTCAGAATTTTAAAATTCAAGACGGCGGAAAGAGTTGCCACCTAATTTCTTGTTTATCTATGCGAATTCAACTCTGGGAGAAACACTAGGTAACTTTGGGTAGCTGATTCCGAATCCGTTGTCAGAATTTCAAAACTCGAACATTTTTCTACACATAGGGTTGCCACCTAAAAATGTTTTATTTTAAGAATTTTTAATATAAGGAAAGAGCATTGGGGGTCGCTGATTTCGAATCTGAAGTCAGAATTTTAAAATTCAAGATGGTGGATAGGGTTGCCACCATAATTTTTTGTATTTTTATGAATTCGGGGCTGACAAAAAAAATGGTACACCAAAAATGGGTAGCTGAATACGAATCCATGGTCAGAATTTTAAAGTTATAAAGTTTTGAAATGATAGGGCTGCCACCTAATAATATGTATGAATATTTAAGAATTTTAAACATTATTCAACAGTGTTAGGAAAACAATGATTTCGAATGTGAGGTCAGAATTTTAAAATTCAAAATTGAGGATAGGGTTGCCACCTTAATTTTTTGTATATTTATGAATTCGGGGCTGGCAAAAAAATGGTACACCAAAAATGGGTCGCTGAATACGAATCCATGGTCAGAATTTCAAATTTATAAAGTTTTGAAATAATAGGGCTGCCACCTAATAATATGTATTGGAATAATATGTATTCTGTTAGGAAGTCACTGATTTCGAATCTGAGGTCAGAATTTTAAAATTCAAAATTAAAGATAGGGTTGCCACCTTAATTTTTTGTATTGTTATGAATTCGGGGCTGGCAAAAAAATGGTATGCCAAAAATGGGTCGCTGAATCCGAATCAGTGGTCAGAATTTCAAAATTATAAAATTTTGAAATAATAGGGTTGTTTTACATTTGAAAATACATATTATTAGGTGGCAGCCCTCTTATTATAAAATTTTATCATTTTGAAATTCTGACCACGTATTCGGATTCAGCGACCCATTTTTAGCTTTCAGTTCGCAACAGCCCCGAAATCATAAAAATAAAAAATTAAGGTGGCAACCCCATTCACCATTTTGAATTTAAAAATTCTGACTTCAGATTCGAAATCAGTGACTCCCTAACACTGTTTAATGATGTTTAAAATTCTAAAAAAAACATATTATCAGGTGGCAACCCTTTTATTTCAAAACTATCATTTTGAAATTCAGGCCACGGATTCGGATTCAGCGACCCATTTTTGGTATACCATTTTTTTTGGCAGCCCCGAATTCGTAAAAATTTAAAAAATTAAGGTGGCATTCCTATCCACCATCTTGAATTTAAAAATTTTGAGCTCACATTCGAAATCAGTAACCCCCCAATACTGTTCCCTCATGTTTAAAATTTTAAAAATAAAATATTTTTAGGTGGCAACCCTATGTGTAGAAAAATTTTCGAATTTTGAAATTCTGACAACGGATTCGGATTCAGCGACCCATTTTACCCTTCAGTTCGCGCCAGCCCCGAATTCGTAAAAATAAAAAATTAAGGTGGCAACCTTATCCAACATCTAGAATTCAGTAACCCCCAATACTGTTTCCCTATGTTTAAAACTCTGTATTTTCAATATTTTGACACCAAGTAAATAAAAAATATTAAAATGAGAGTGATGAGAGCGAATTAAAAATCTTAACTCACCAATTTTCACGAGTTAAATATTTCTGGGGTTAAGCTATCTTGCCACAATTTTTATCTCCAGCTTGAAGAGTTAAATGCTTAACTCACTGTGAACAAATGAAAAACTGGAAAAGTCATGGAATTAGCTCGGGGATAAATTTATCTCTCTGTGAACAAAATGGCCCTAAGCATGCTTGTTTATTATTTTTGTCTTTAGACTTTTTTTTTGATTTGCTGATATCCTAAATGTAAAAATTTTTTTATTCATTTTGTGGAATGCATGAAAAACAAGTATAATCAACTTTAGAATGTTGTTGGCACACAGGATTAGTGCATTTGGTGCAGTAAAAACGTATCTTCCTACGCAGCTTTTCGTCTTGCGTGGCACAAATCCTGCAATCATTTCTGGAATTCAGTGTACTAGGGTCGCTTTGTTGGTTAGGCAGCATGTTGCTGGGAATATTCAACGACTTTCCAAAGAAAGATTCAATGGCCAAAAGGGTTGAATGTTGTCCCAAAATTTGGTTGTTGTTCATGCGATTTTCAGTATGAGCAAGCACCAATTGTTTACTCAGCATGTTCAAGAACATTATTCGTCGCTTCTCTTTTCTGGTTCCTTCTGTATTTTCATTGCATATTATGTAAGCGGCTAATCCCATGACGTCTATCAAAAAATTTATATTTCAGACTGTCGATGTTGTATGTTTAGCATAACTGAACTAAAAACCAAAATCACAAGCGAAAGAAAGAAATAAGAGAAAAATTAACACAAAAACTACCTGGAAGCAAACATCTGCATTGAATTCACATAAAAACAACCCAAAATATAAAAAATACCTGGAAACAACAATCTGCATTGTATTTGCAGAAAAATAACCCAAAATGTATATAACAATAATATATTTCATACAAATTGTATAGGGGTCTGGCCAGGCATATGTGTTTGTTCGGTGGGGAACTTTTTTGCAGTTTTCTTCGTGTTGGAACGATATTTTATATTTTTTTAAAATAGAAAGCCAACAATATTTTAGGCGGCTACCGGGAAATACAGGTATCTACCTAAACTAGAAGTATGTTTAATTAACGCTCAAAAATGAAATATGCCTGGCCAGAACCATGTGTTTGTCCAAGGGTTAAGCAAAATTGTTAAAAATATGTATTTTCTCAAATTTTGTCTGTTATGACGTATCCAACTTTCATTTTCATTTGATTATTATTTGGCGGCTGCCCAAAACGATTAAATAATAAAAATATAAATACAAAAAACTACTTGTTGTAACTTTTAATCCAAAATCATATAACAACCCTATGAATATTTATTCATTATGGATTCCAACAATCATTATCTAAAATGTAAGACCAATAACAATAATGACAATGAAGTACTCTAAGAGATATTAATTTTTAATAAAATAATTCTAAGTAAAAGCATTACTTTATATAAATAGCTCTAACAAGTGAGCCACAAACCACCAAATTTTGATACGTCCTAATTTCATGAATAATCAGATGAAAATAAAATCTGGATAAGTCATAACAAACAAAATTTGAGAGAACACGTTTTTTTAACCATTTTACTTAAAAGATAATGGCTCTAAATTAAATTTACCAGGGAAACGGACTTTGCTCCATACAAATCGTATGAAAAAATTAGAAGATGAGTTCGCGACCTCTTGACCTTTACCAATTGAGATGCGCCTCACAGAGGGTGTTTCTAAGGTCAAGTGGAAGTATTAAAGCCACGGACATCTGTCAAAATAAAAAAAGATATATTTTTGGGACACCCTAGTACCTATGTATCAGCGTTTTAAATATTTATGTTTGAGTTTTCTTGAAAAAAAACTTTCAAGAATACTAAGCTATTTACTAACATAAAATTTTTTAAAATGACTTAATGTATACTTTTAACATACATAGTTATTGAGTTCAGAGATTCATAGTAAAATTTAATGAGAAATATTTTTGTAGGCACCCTTCTTTGTGGATCTTTTTTGACTATTTTTAGAATAGTAGTAAAATTTGTACAGGGTTGAAAATTTATATGAAAGCTACAAGGAACATAGTTATTGAGCTCAGAGATTCATAGTAAAATTTAATGAGAAATATTTTAGTAGGCACCCTGTTTTTTGGATCTTTTTTGACTATTTTTGAAATAGTAGTAAAATTTGTACAGGGTTGAAAATTTACATGAAAACTACAAGGAACATAGTTATTGAGTTCAGAGATTCATAGTAAAATTTAATGAGAAATATTTTTGAAGGCACCCTTTTTTGTGGATCTTTTTTGACTATTTTTAGAATAGTAGTAAAATTTGTACAGGGTTGAAAATTTATATGAAAGCTACAAGGAACATAGTTATTGAGCTCAGAGATTCATAGCAAAATTTAATGAGAAATATTTTAGTAGGCACCCTGTTTTGTGGATCTTTTTTGACTATTTTTAAAATAGTAGTAAAATTTGTACAGGGTTGAAAATTTATATGAAAACTACAAGGAACATAGTTATTGAGCTCAGAGATTCGTAGTAAAATTTAATGAGAAATATTTTGTAGGCACTCTTTTTTGTGGATCTTTTTTGACTATTTTTAAAATAGTAGTAAAATTTGTACAGGGTTGAAAATTTATACGAAAACTACAAGGAACATAGTTATTGAGCTCAGAGATTCATAGTAAAATGTAATGAGAAATATTTTTGTAGGCACTCTTTTTTGTGGATCTTTTTTGACTATTTTTAAAATAGTAGTAAAATTTGTACAGGGTTAAAAATGTATATGAAAACTACAAGGAACATAGTTATTGAGTTCAGAGATTCATAGTAAAATTTAATGAGAAATATTTTTGCAGGCACCCTTTTTTGTGGATCTTTTTTGACTATTTTTAAAATAGTAGTAAAATTTGTACAGGGTTGAAAATTTATATGAAAACTACAAGGAACATAGTTATTGAGTTCAGAGATTCATAGTAAAATTTAATGAGAAATATTTTTGAAGGCACCCTTTTTTCGTGGATCTTTTTGACTATTTTTAAAATAGTAGTAAAATTTGTACAGGGTTGAAAATTTATATGAAAACTACAAGGAACATAGTTATTGAGTTCAGAGATTCATAGTAAAATTTAATGAGAAATATTTTAGTAGGCACCCTGTTTTGTGGATCTTTTTTGACCAATTTTAATATAGAAGTAAAAATTGTACAGGGTTGAAAATTTATATGAAAACTACAAGGAACATTCCACAAAAAAGGGTGCCTACAAAAATATTTCTCATTGTATTTGACTATGAATCTCTAAACTCAATAACTATGTATGTAAAAAGTATATTTTAATGGAGAAAAAGAGAAAATTAAATTTAAAATCTCCCTAAGACTATGCAATGAATATTTATTCCGATAATCAGGGTTGATAAATGACGTTTACATGTATACAAAATTTGAAAAAGTTTACTAAATGAAAAAAAAAGTATGGAATAAATTTTGTTTACTGCGTTAACTTTGTCACTATGTTTGTAACGCTGATAAGGAGGCGTGGTAGATATAGAAAAGTTTATACAGGGTTGCCAATATTCGAAGCGCCCATCTGGCAACACTGTAACTTTCCGCAGTGATGCCAAATCGACTAATGACATACCGCGTTTGAAGCGTCATTCCAAGCAAATGTTTACAATGGAACAGTACACGCCACGCGAACGCTCTAAAATTGTTGAAATTTACATTCAACAAAACAAGCCAATAGTGAAAACTCAACGTGCTTTCAAAAAAATAAATAAAGTGAAAGTGCGCCTTCCAAGAAAACGGTAAAAAAACAAAATTGCCGTATTTATGCCACTGAAAATCCACAAGAGATTCAAGAGGTACCTCTTCACCATGCAAAAGTCACTGTTTGGTGCGGCGTTTGTGCTAAAATGCTCATTGGGCCGTTCTTTTTCGAAGATGATAATGGGCACAGAGTTACTGTCAATCAGGAGCGTTATCGCGATATGATAAACAATTTTTTCATGCCAATCGTTCGTCGAAAGCGTATCAGGCACTACTGGTTTCAACAAGACGGCGCGCCACCACACACAAGCCGCACTACAATCGATTTTTTGAAGCAATTGTTCCCTGGCCGTTTGATGTCAAAAAATGGTGATTTCGATTGGCCGCCAAGATCACCAGATTTAACGCCTCCAGACTTCTTTTTGTGGGGTTATTTGAAATCAAAGGTTTACGTCAACAAGCCAAAGACCCTAGAAGAGCTGAAAACCAACATCCGTCAAGAAATAACCGCCATTCCCATCGAAATGTTGAAGAAAACCATGGAAAATGCTGCAAAACGGGCACAATATGCCGTAGAGGAAAATGGCGACCATTTACGAGATATCATATTCAAGAAATAATGTAAGCAAATCAACTTGAACCCAATTAAATGATATTCATGACGAACAGACAAAAAATTGTGGTTTCTTTGATTTATTTAAAAATAAAATGGGCAACCCTCGAATATTGGCAACCCTGTATATTCTTAATAAACATCACCTCCTGAGTCGATTTCGCTAGATCAATCTGTCGACATGATTCGCAAATTTAAAGCTATCGTATTGAAATTTGGTATATGTGCTTATATTAAAAAAACAAAAATCAAGTTCGAGAATGAACAAAATCAGATGAAAACCACGCCTTCTTTATCAAATAATAAAATTTCTAAAAACGCCACAAAAAATTTTGCAGCTACTTGATATTGATCACATAAGCTTTGAAGTAAAATATTCACCATATATTTAAAATTATTTAAAATCGGATAAAAACAACGAATACCTCCCATACAACATTACTTTATCAACACTTTAAAATATCTTAAAATGACACAAAATTTAATGGCATGATTAAAAATTTGCCCATAAACTGTGGCCGCAAAAACTAGCCATATAATTGAAATTTTTAAAATCAAAAAACAACGCAACAACCTCCCATACAAAGTGACTTTAACAAAATGGTAAAATCTCCGAAAATGCCACAAAAACCAATGTAATGAATTGAAATTTTGAATATGAACTTTGGTTTCAAATATTCACCAAATATTTCAAATTTGTCAAAATATTATAGAAACCACGCCTGCCTCCTAAACAAAGAAACTTTATGAAAACGGACCTCAAGTCCTTCACTGCACAGGCAAGTGCACTGAATCGTGATTACCCCTATTGTAATTGGTTAATTTTTCTATAGTCTTTCCCTCCATAATTTTTAATAAAAAAAGTATAAAACTACGCAACTGCATTGGAACAACATTGAAATTAATTAATTTTAACAACGAGGAATCATCAATTTTACGTGATATAATTTCATATTGAAATATAAATGATTTTACTACAATACACCACCTTTCGTTACACCAGAAGACACATTAAAGCAGTATGATTGATTGAAAGTTATTCATTGAGACATAGCAAAATCTGCCATTTAAATATGACTTAAGTAATTCTAAGAAAGTGGGATGGCATTTAATTTTTTCAAGCTAAGCAACACTTAATGGAAAATTTTATAGAAAGTCTTCGAAAAATTTCTTAATGGGCAATTTCGCCTAAAGTGCGCATTTACATGTCCAAACAGTTTTGAGTGATAAAAAAACAATTTTTGTTATTTAAAAAAACTCCAGCTTTCTTAAAAAGTTTTTTTCTTCAAGATTATGTAGTAACAGCTAATTAAAAAAAATGAACTTTGTTTGTAGAAATGCCAAAAATAGGCGTAAAATGTCATTCCTGTAACGTGTCCTCGACCAAAGTTATAACAATGCAAAGAGTATGGCTTCCGCATTTTTTATTTCTACATATTCAAGATGAGTAGGTCAAAAAAATTACGTATACCGCGTTTGCAGTTTCTGTCATTCTCAATACACGGTTAGAAATCTTGGAATAAATTTTAATACTTTGCACTTACATATATGACCACAAAAAAATTGTATTAAAATTTAATACTGGCTACATATTTAAATTCAATTTTAATAAAAAAAAGTATTGTGATTTAATGCTCAGTTCGTATTAATTTTTTATACTGATTTTGTATTGAAAATTAAGTATAATAGTAAGTATATTATCAAGTTGATTCCAAAATATATAGATATAAATATCATATCACAATAGTATCGAATTAATTCTAAGGGTATAAAAAATCATTGTAATATTTGAACTGCATAAAAATGTACAACAAAATATTTTTAAAAATATTGTTATCAATTCTGGAGTATTAAATTTAGTACTTTTTGAATTAAAAATCTGTGTAATACTTTTATTGTATTAAAATTTATTCAAAGATTTCTAAATGTGTATTTGTTTGCCTGAAATGCCCAAAGGTATAAGGTTTTTTCAATTGCAAAAAAATGCACTGACACGTCAACTTAGAATGACTTTTAAACAAAAAATGAATTGACAGATCGAATTAAAATGCTTGGCAGATTTTAAGAATTCGATGTTGTATGTACATTTTTGTAGGCCACTGTATACAAAAAATGCCATTTCATTAGTTCTATAGAAAGAGTAAGCAGCAATCTATTTTATTATTATTGCACATCCTCAATTTTATCTGAATTAATAAAACTTGTCAATAATTAGCTAACTTATTTAAAAAGTCATTTAAAATGACAATTAGAAGAAATGCCATATTAGTAATTATCACAGTGATAATAAGTAAATGAGTATATAATTTATAACAAAATTATTGCACATACGGAAAGAAACAAGCAAGCAAACACTTAAGATAGATACAGATAGCGTTCATAGATGCAAATTCAAGCTCAAGTTCAAGTTTAGATACAATAATATCTCCACAATGTTGATAGAAGTGTTTGTTTATTTATTTACAAGTGTCACGAAAACACTACGCAAATTGATGGAATTTCTTTCTAAAAACGGCTCAGCAGCTGAAATGTGCAACTTAATGTAAAATATTTTCTAAGCCGAGGCATGAATATGCTTTTCGATAACTACTATTTTTTTTTATTTCTCTACTTGTACATACATATTTTAGCTCCCCAGTACTCTTATTTGTTTCATAGGTAGTTGAGAATCCGTATCGTCCGACATTGAGGTATGCGACGGTTTGACATGGAAACCAATTAAAACGTTATGCAGTTTAATTTTAATTACTTTTGAAAACTCAGCGCGCAACCCGCACAAACTTGGCCAGACGAACGCCGGCAATTGAATTAGTCAAGATCCATCAGAGTGGGATGGACCGTAAGTGCTGAATAAAGAGATGTGAATAAAAATAGTAAAGAAAATTTAAATGTAAACAAAACAAAATAAACAAACTATATGGTTTGATTTGATGTGAGTCGGTATTTTTTATTTATATTTGCATGATGAACTGATTATGCTGTCGTTTAAGTTACAGATGAGTTGGCTTTTACAGTGTGAAATTAGACAAAGTGTTTTTGAGTTTCCTAAAAAGGCAAAAAAAGCTTGAGTGTTTATTCCATGTAAGTAAATAAAAAAATTATCTTTGATTAAAAATTGTTAGTTGTCGATACAATACAATAAATTTTTAATCAAATCACCAATAATGCACACTAGGCAACAAATTTTCGTTGCTCAGAACCAAGGCAAAATTATACATGGTAGTGTTAGAACGGAGAGCCGGTGACCAAAACTGTCAAAACGAAGTTGACATTTCATACAAAATATGCAACCAATGAGAATGCAATATGAAAGCAAAAATTAGCAAAAATACTAAAATGACTGAGTTTGACAGTTATGGTCACTAAGAAAGAGAATACATTCAGCCTTAACACTACCTTGTCTAGTTCTACTATGCTTAGAACATTGCTAGTAAACATTTTTCAATAGTTGAAATTCTCATAAAGAAAATATGTATATTTTTGTTACTAAGAAATGTTGCAAGTAACGATGTCCGATAGACAATTTTTTACTCTGGTGAAAACCATTTTACAAACTTTTTTAGATGAAGGAATGCATTGAAATTGTCTACTAATCTTTTCCGAATTGCAATTGGAAATAGTGTCAAACGTAGATGCACCAAGCGTGCCATGGCTTTGGAATTATAACTCGATGAGTTTATGTATTACAGTTAATGTTCTTAAAGGAAAACGCAGATTGGGTACATGGCCTCACATGAAATATAACAAAAAAATATGACATCATCAGGTCTCGACGGTAGGAGCTTATGCAACAAAAATGCAATATCGTTACACTGAATTATAGCTCGTGGAGCTGCTACGGTTTAAAACTATAATACGATACTAAAAGTTGCTACTTTGTCTTGTTAATAAAAACAGTAGGGCAGTTCATGATCTTGTTGCATCGTTGCAAATGCAAAATAAACAGCTTTTACAAAAACAAAAAGTATTGAAAAGCTTTTGCAACATATGCTTTTTGTTTTTGTAAAAGCTGTTTATTTTGCATTTGTAACGATGCAACAAGATCGTGAACTACCCTAATGAAAAAAATTTATGACTTCAAAAGACTGCGGCAGTAACCGGTTTAATGCAACAAAACTGCAAAAGCGTTGCATGAAACTTTATTTCAGTTAATATTGGCATGACGTTAAATTTTATGGTGCGAAAATTAGGCCTTTAAGCTTCATGGCAAAAATTAAAAATAAATTATTACGTCATCAGACCGCTAAGCAGCTTCTTAATACAACATAAATGCACCAAATGCAAAATGCATAAACACATCATATGGCACTTATGTAAATGTTAGTGAGCCACAGTCAAGGTTGGTGATTTGGCCACGGCAAAAAAAATCAAAGATTGAGCAAAGATCAGGAAAAGGATGCGATCAAGGGTTTGTACAAGGATTAAGAAAAGGATTGGGACAAGGATAGGAACCAGGATTTGGACACGGATTTCGACAAGGTTTAGGACAAAACTAAATAAAAGGATTAGATAAATGATTTTGACAATGATTAGAAAAAGAATTTTGACAAGGATAGGAACAAGGATTTGGACAAGGATAAGGACAAGAAAGAGAACTAGGATTGGGACATGAATTTAAACAAGAGTATAGACCACAATTAAGACAATGACTAAGACAAGGATATAGACAGAGATTTAGACGAGGGTTTTGACAAGGTTGAGAAAAAAAGCTTTAAAAAAAGGCTTTGGACCTCGATTTGGAATAGGATTAGGACAAGGATTTTTACAAAGACTACGACAAGGATTTATATATGAATTTTGGCAAAGATTAGGACAAGAATTAAGACAAAGATTGTGACGAGAATGTGGACAAGGGTTAGGACAAAAATTTTGAACGGAATTAGGACAAGGATGAGGAAAGAAATTTGGACAACGATAAGGACAAGGATTAGAACAAGGATTGGGACATGAATTTAAACAAAAATATAGGCTACAATTAAGAAAATGACTAAGACAAAGATAAAGACATAGATTTAAACAAGGATTTTAGCAAGGTTGAGGAGAAAGATTTTAAAAAGGCTTTGGACCACGATTGGGAATAGGATTAGGACAAAGATTAGGACAAGGATGTATATATGAATTTTGGCAAAGATTAGGACAAGAATTAAGACAAGGATTGTGACGAGAATGTGGACAAGGGTTAGGACAAAAATTTTGAATAGAATTAGGACAAAGATGAGGGAAAAAATTTGAACAAGGATTAAAACAAGGATTGGGACATGAATTTAAACAAGAATATAGACTATAATTAAGACAATGACTAAAACAAGGATATACACAGAGACTTAGACGAGAATTTTGACAAGGTTTAGGAAAAAGCTTTAAAAAAAGGCTATGGAGCACGATTTGGAATAGGATTAGGACAAGGATTTTTACAAAGACTACGACAAGGATTTATATATGAATTTTGGCAAAGATTAGGACAAGAATTAAGACAAGGATTGTGACGAGAATGTGGACAAGGGTTAAGACAAAAATTTGGAATAGAACTAGGACAAGGATGAGGGAAAAAATTTGAACAAGGATTAGAACAAGGATTGGGACATGAATTTAAACAAGAATGTAGACTACAATTAAGACAATAACTAAAACAAGGATAAAGACAGAGACTTAGACGAGGGTTTTGACAAGGTTGAGGAAAAAGCTTTAAAAAAAGGCTTTGGACCTCGATTTGGAATAGGATTAGGACACGGATTTTTACAAAGACTACGACAAGGATTTATGTATGAATTTTGGCAAAGATTAGGACAAGAATTAAGACAAAGATTGTTGCGAGAATGTGGACAAGGGTTAAGACAAAAATTTGGAATAGAATTAGGACAAGGATGAGGAAAAAATTTGGACAACGATAAGGACAAGGATAAGAACATGAATTTAAACAAAAATATAGACTACAATTAAGACAATGACTAAAACAAGAATATAGACAGAGATTTAGACAAGGGTTTTGACCAGGTTGAGGACAAAGCTTTAAAAAAAAGGATTTGGAGCACGATTTGGAATAGGATTAGGACAAGGATTTGGACGAAGATTAGGACAAGGATTGATATATGAATTTTGGCAAAGATTAGGACAAGAATTAAGACGAGAATGTGGACAAGGGCTAAGACAAAAATTTGGAATAGAATTAGGACAAGGATAGGGGAAAAAATTTGAACAAAGATTAGAACAAGGATTGGGACATGAATTTAAACAAGAATATAGACTACAATATAGACAATGACTAAAACAAGGATATAGACAGAGATTTAGGCAAGGTTTTTGACCAGGTTGAGGACAAAGCTTGAAAAAAGGCTTTGGAGCACGATTTGGAATAGGATTAGGACAAGAATTTGGACGTAGATTAGGAAAAGGGTTGATATATGAATTCTGGCAAAGATTAGGACAAGAATTAGGACAAGGATTGTGACGAGAATTTGGACAAGGGTTAGGACAAAAATATGGAATAGAAGTAGGACAAGATTAGGATAAGGCTGAAGAAAAATTTGGACAAGGGTTAGGACAAAGATTTGGACCAGGACTAGGACAAGAATCCGGAATCGAATAAGGAAAAAGATTAGAACAAAGATTTGGACAAGGATAAAGACCAGGATTTGGAAAAAGATAAAACAAGAATTTGAATAAGGACATAGGCAGTGATTTAGGCAAGGATTTTGACAAGGATTAAGACAACGATTTGGAACTGTATAAGGACAAGATTAGGACAAAGATTAAGAAAAGGATTGCACTAAGAATTCGGGCTAGGATTAGGACGAGAATTTGAAACAGATTTAGGACAAGGATAACATGAAGGATTTGCACAAAGACAAGTAACAAGATTAGAAAAAGGACTACAACAAGGTATAAGACGAGCATTACGACAAAGACTATGACAAAAATTATGATATTAATTTAGACATGGACTAAGACAAGAATAGGGACAAGGGTTTGGATTTGGACAAGGGCTTGGAAAATTACTAAGACAATTATTTCAACAAGGATTTTGACAGGGTTTTTGGGCAAGTATTAAAACAAGCACATGAAAATTGACAAGGAATAGCATAATGATAAGAACAAGTATAAGGATAAGAACAAGGGTTCGGAAAAGAATTTGGACAAGAATTTAAACATATATTTAGACAAGGTTTAAAATAAGGATATAAATTAAGATAAGGAATAGTTGATGGAATAAGACCAGGATAAGGACAAGGTTCAAACAAGAATTAAGATAAGGATTAAGACATATTGACAAAGATATGAGCTATTCAAAGCACTATTGGCGTAATTCCATTTTTTAGGGAAATTGAGTTAAATACGTAGAAGTGAAGAGGAAAATGTTACCTATTTATGAGTACGGGCAAGAAACTCCTAGCTAACGTAATCTCTGAATAAAAGGCAACACTTTATTGCTCTGACAAATTACACTATTTTTTTTCAGCACAATTGGCGTAAGTCCGTTTTTGGTAGTTTTGAGAAAATCGAACATTTAGAAAAATTCTTATGAAAAAAATAAATCCAAGTATGAAAAAGATAATCGCTGAGGGGTGCATTTGTTCAACATCTGGTAAAAATACTGTCATTCCTCATCAAAAATTTTTTAAAAATATCTCCTATTAGATTTTTACAGCGGAAAGGAGAAATTTTAAAAAATTTTCAGATTGCAAGTGGCGTAAGTCTTTTCATTTTATGTCTCACTTAGTAAAAAAGATAATCGCTAAAAGGTGGTTTTTTCCAACTTCTTAGTGAAAATACTGGCATTCCTTATCAAAAAATTCTTAAAAAATATCTCCCATTAGATTCCTACAGCGGAACAAGAAACTTAAAAAAATGTTCAGTGAACCAGTGGAACAAGTCCAAATTTTTTTACTAATATGCAATATTCTGCATAATTTTTGGGTATTATTTAGTATATTTTTTTACGATATGAATAGCTCCGTTTATGCTCTTGACCTAGCTTATAAGCAAAACTGAGTTCTTCATACTTGGAACTTATCATAAGAATTTTTCTAAATGTTCGATTTTCTCAAAACTACCAAAAATGGACTTACGCCACTTGTGCTATGAGCAGCTCATATTGACAAACAAGGATTTGGAAAAGCATTCGGAAAAGAATTTGAACAAGAACTTAAACGTATATTTAGACAAGGTTTAAGATAAGGATATATATGAAGATAACGAATGGGTAATGGATTAAGACAAGGATAAGGACAAGGATTAGAAAACTAAGACAAGGATTAAGACATGAATATTGACAAAAATATGGACAAAGATAAGAACAAGGATTTGAACAAGGATTTATGCAGGGATTTTGGCAAGGGTTAGAACAAGGACTAAGACAAGGATAAGAACAGGGCTTTTTGAACAAGGATAAGAACAAGAATTCGGAAAAGGATTAGGAAAGGGATTTGGACTTATATTTGGACAAGGATTAAGATAAGGACTATGTAAGGGATTTAGACAAGAATAAGGACAAGGATTTGGACAATGATTTAGACATTGATTTGGACCAGGATTAGAACAAGGATTAAGACTACGATTAGGACATGAATGTTGACAAGGATTAGGATAAAGGATTTAGAAGCAAGGATAAAAGCAAGGGTTAGGACAAGTATTCGGAAAAGGATACACACAAGAATTTGGATATATATATTTACATGAGGATAAAGACAAGGGTTAGGATAGAGATAATAAATTGGATTAAGATAAGAACTAGGATAAGGATATAGACTCCCTGTCTATGATTTATGATTTGGACAAGTCTATGTCTATGATTTGGACAAGGATTTATGCAAGGATTTGAGCAAGGATTAGAACACGGACTAAGACCATGATTAGGACATGTCTTCGGACAAGGAAGAGAACAAGGATAAGAAAGAAAATTCGTAGAAGGATTAGGAAAAATATTTGGAAAAATATTTGGAAAAACATTTGGATAAGGTTTAAGATAAAAATTGATTAACCTTTTCATGCCCGATTAAATATGGGTGGGGCTACACATGTTTTGAAGTCAGATACTTAACTATGTGTTAGTATTTATTTAAATATGAACTGACAAGAAAGTTAAAGTCCTTGGTGCCCGGGTTCGTTAATTACAGGATGTTGCTTATATGCACCGTTGGGCTATGGTTGGACCAACTAAACACTTTTATCATGATTTTTTTTTTGTATATAACTCTTTTACATTTATTTACTTATACTGTGCATTTGGTTTTACAGTTAAACAAATTATTTTAATGTTTTTAAGCACTTTTTGTATAAACATTTTTTTCGACACGATACCGATCTTGATTTCGACCATTTTATTTTACGGAGAACGGCTACTGAATGGTCACGTGCAAAGCTTTCAATAGAAAAAATAGCTTTAAGCTTGCACAACACATAAGGCTACATGATGCAAGAAATCACTGGTCAAAAATATGAAAATAACGGGACTTAGAAGCCTATAAGTACAATGTTGTCTGTAGGCATGAAAGGGTTAGCTCAAGGGTAAAAACATGGACTTGGGCAACCACTTAGACAATGAAACACTGAGAAAAAAGCATACTAAAATCAAAGAAAATTTACTCAATATTTAAGAAAATTTTACTTTTTTTAGCGCCAAGAAATTTTTTTTTTAACTTTTTTTTTTGAAGGAACAAAATAATTTTCCGAACAAAGTTTTTAATTATTTCTTTCAAAGAAAAATTTCCATTCGAAATAAAAAATTCAAATAAGCGGAAATAAATAAAGCTCAGGTACTCCAGGATCCTGTGAAAGATTCAGTAACTCTAAATATGATTTAACTCTAAATATTATTTAATATGATTTACTTAATGTGTTCTTATGTATGCAGCGTTAAGTAACCGGGGCGTGGGTTAATCGTGCTGTCACTTTTCTGCCTGTTCAAGCTGTTCCTTTGTTCTCGTAGCCGCTATAGTAATCGGTATTTAGCTAAGTAATACCTTGGTAATCACTTCAGTAATCAGTCTTCGGTTATGTAATCACTTAGTAATCAGTATTCAGCTAAGTAATCACTTCAGTAATCAGTCTTCAGTTATGTAATCACTTAGTAGTCAGTATTCAGCTAAGTAATCGCTTGGTAATCACTTCAGTAATCAATATTTGGTTATGAAATCGCTTATTAACTGGTATTCGACTAAGTAATCACTTGGTAGTCACTTCAGCAATCAGTGTTCGGTTATGTAATCGCTTAGGTATCAGTATTCAGCTGATTATTCGCTTGGTAATCACTTCAGTAATCGGTATTTAGTTATGGAATCGCTTAAAGTTTTTGGTCTCGGAATTCTACAAATTGGGTATCATTTCATATATAATATTCCCATTAAGGTAAATCCAAAATATTTTTTCTTAAATATTAGAAATATAGGCATGGTTTTAGTAATTTGCAAGATAGTGTTCGATGTGTTATTGATGTTCACAGGAAAAATTCTTCTTAAAATACATTTTTTATCGAAAATTGAAATAAAAAATAGTTTTAAAATAAAAAACTTTGTTCCATTTTTTTCTTTTAAGACTTTTTGAAATAAATAAAAAACTGAGTTTTGGCAAATTTTAAAAAACAAAAAAAAAACTACCAAAAACGACAAATTTTGAAAATATAGATAGACATTTACTAATAGCATGAACATTACTAGCGGTGGTTTTTTTTAACTGATCACCCCGAACTTTTATCTTAAAGGTTATGAAAAGATAAATTCCGCTTTGTTCCGCCTTTTTGAAAAAAATCCATTTTGAATATACCTCTAAATCAGTAAATTGCTTGAGAATTGCTTGAATATAGGTTCAACTAAAAAACTAATCGATTTGAACCATTTTAGGTATACATCTATTACTTTATATTTGATGCCTTTTGACCAAATTTTATTTAGATCGGTCAACTTTTATGTCTATCTACCATACAAAACTATGTAAAAATTTATCAATTTTGGTATTTTTTTTTAGATAGCTTACACTTACTAAGCATACATTATTTCATTATCATAGGAGCACTCCTTCTATTTTTCATTTGAAAAAAAAAAATTCTTTGGCGCTAAAACAAGTAAAATTTTCTTAAATATTATTATACTTAAATTTTCTTTATCGTAGTATAATTTTTTCTAAATGTGTTATTGATATTTAAAAACAATATTAAAAAAACAACGAAATTTTTACTTTTAAATCAAAAGTTTAAATTTTTTAAACGAATGCAAGTTTTTTTGTCTAAAAATAAAACTTTCCGTAAAACTAAAGAAATTTTAGATTTTTAAAACAAAAACTTGTGTTTTTGATTTTAAAGTCGAACTTTTTTCTAAGTAAATAAACAAAAATTAGGACAACTGGGAGAAAGATTTGGACAACTGTACTATAAAAGTTTCTTCAAGAATTATGATATGGATTGGCACAGTGGCAGCAGCAAGTATAAAGAAACTTTGTCATGGCAAAATAATGGTTGGATGTGTTGAGGACTAGCTAACCACTACACTCAGAAAAAATTTCGGGAAAATCTAGAAAAATAGTACCCAGTCGTTAGAAAAACCAGGCTTCATTTAGTGCCATGGCTGATTTTTTAAAAATTAAGTATATATCTTTCGTTAAATTAACAGCAGAAGTGTGAAATAGTTTAGGAAAATTATCCAATAATTAACTTACTATTTCGCCAAATTAAAGAAACTTAGCGCAATTGTGTTGAATCCCTGGAAAAATGTTGGAATTTTTGCAAAAAAAAACCCTTTTTAAGATTTTAAACAGCATCCTGTAAGAATTTTGATTTTTATACTGACGAAAAACTGCAAAGACTATTATTATTTTTATTATTATTATTAGCATTAAATTCAATTAAAAAATTACCACTATCCGGAGACTTGAACCTCGGCCGAGTGAGTGTAAGTGCATCAGCTTATCCATTCGACCATCGCACTTGTTAAACAATCGTCAATTAATTTACTTCATTAAGAATCATTCGCTTTGTAAGTAATTTTGAAGAATTTTTTCTAGAAATATAAGAAAAGCATTCTTAAAATAAATCACTTTTGGTGTACAAAAAAAAAAATAAACACTTACTTGTATTTCTATGAAATATCCAAGTATTGTAACTTACATTTCTCCAAATTTAAGCCTTTGTAGTCTAGTAGAGAGTGCGCTAGACTATCAACCTAGAGGTTCCTGGTTCGAATCCGGGTTCGGGCATGGTTCTTTTCACTTTCTTTGTTCTTTCCTACATTTAAGAATTATGGAAAACTAAAAAAAAAAATCCAAAACTAAATTGTGAACAACTACCCAGCAAAATTTTTTTACAAATATGACATGCATTCTTAGGGACACTGCTTCCAGAAGACATTCTATAGATCCAATTGTGCTACTTCTAAGCCTTATCAAGAAGTGCTTTCAAGAAGCATTCTCAGAAACCACTTCTCAAAGACATTCAAATAGCACTTAATTGCAATTATTTTTTTGATGTATTTTTCAATTTTTCGTGGGATTTTTCAAACCTCCAACAAAACGTAACCAACGCTTCCTACTCCAAACACCAACATGCCGTGGAAATCGGGAAAAGAGATATTTTGCGTGGATTTTTCTTAAACCCCCAACAAAACCCTAACACTTCTCATTTCCAACACTAAAATGGCGAGAAAATCGGTAAATAGGCTATTTTCGGTACAATTTTTTTTTTGGAACCACAAAAATCATTTCATTTCATGAAATGCCTTCTTAAAGTTCTCCTCAAAAAACACCTACTAGAATCCTTTCATTTAAGCGCTCAAAGAAATCTTCCATTTAAAAAATTCTGGAAGCACTTCTAGAGAAGACTAAGGAAAGCATTCCTCCCAATGACATGCATATGTTAAAAGAAAGCCTTCTGGGTATGTAAGTGGAAGGGATGGAATTTACGACTTTCCCTTCCACTTCACCTTCTTTTGGAAGCACATTTTTTGCTGGGTATGGGCTGGAAATACTTGCCGAGGTTAAAGCATAACACTAGCCGCGGTTAGAAGCAATTCAAATTGTCTTTCACGTTTGTTTCGCCAAATCAATAATTCACGTATGGTTTCCAATTAATTTCTCTAAATAATCTATCACTTTCCTTTCAGGTCAAAGACCAAACCTTGTTTGTATAAGGCGCATGCCTTGGTTCTTTGATCTTTAAACAAAAAAAGTCATGCTTTAGAATGATGTTGCATGTGGACTTGATATCAACACAGTTTTTCTTCAAATTATTTCTGCTTTTATACAATTTTTGTAAATTTAAATTTTATCATACCTTCATCTCTTATATTTAATTAAAAACTTGTGTTCAAAACTAAGAAGCTGTTTTGATAACGTTGCAACGAAATCAATAAGTGAGGACGTTAAATCATGTAAAAATTGCCTACATTAAGAATAAATCTCTATAGAATATATAAAAACCCATGCCTATGAAGTCATGAAGTCACAGTTTCTTATTTTAGCCCATTAATGACTAATGGGTATTTAAATACCCATAAAACAGTGTTTACGAAAAAGGCCATATCTCGAAAGTGGTAGGAGATATCAAAATAATTTTTTTTTAAACATTACGAAAAAATGAAACTATTTATTGTCTTTACAATGTGAAACGAAATTCATACAATTAAATGCTCCTTTTCGAGATCCAAGATGTGTGATTTTCAAAAATGACAAAATCCATACATAAAGCTATGTAGAAAATTAGAAAATGGAAAGACCGAGGGAAAAATTCGTGGTCAGTTTGCCTCCAGTATCCTCTATTTATCAGGGGTTCATTATGACAAAAGAATGTTGCCATATATGCAAATTTTTAGTAACACCAAGAACCCTTATAAGCCGATTGGGCATTTAAATACTCAATGCAGATCTCAAATACGGTGACAGTTACAAACCTGAAATTTTGCAAAGCAACTTCTATGGTCTATATCAGCTTCCTGATAAATTTTGAAGAAAATCGTTAGGCGGAATCTATGAGCAGTCTTTAATGGGTTAAGGAAAGCAGATTTTTTTGAGTGTGTGTCCTTTTTTACGTTCTTCTTAGTGCTATGTAAGATGTGTATTCTATTTTCTGCATGACTTCATTGAAAACTGTTAGTCGGTTGTAATAGGTTTCTAATTGCAATACATACATATTTTGAAAACTAATTACAAATTTGTAATTTTAGGATTATTCGAAAAGCCAGTCAATTATGTCAAATATTTGACTAGACCAAACTATCTGGAATGTTATTAAAAAGAATATAAAATACAAATTATGCAACCTACCTAACTTTTATTTAAAATAAGCTAATATTTTAGGCTTTAAAATTGCCAATATAAATAAAAATCGATTCTATCGAAAAATAAAGTTATTTTTTTAAATCTTTGTGTTTTTGATTGTGTGTTTTCAATTGGCTTACAGCAGCCTATCTATCTATCTACTGTAAAACTAGTAATTATCAAATTTGTCAACTGTGTATACTCACTAAGCACTTCATTAACACTTAATTAACCGATTAATAAAACAAACAAAAATTACATGCCACCTGATTAACCCAAATCATTCTGGCGTTGACATACGTAAATGTCAACACAGCACAAATGTAAACACTTAACATATAGTATTTTTTAGTTTTAGCTATTATAATTATTTATATTTGGTGTTGACAAGTCCTCTGAATTATTGAAAAGAAGTTGATTCGGTAAATCGAGTGGTGATTAATTTCATATTCGGTTTACATATTAAATTAGAGAGACACACACACAAGATTTGCTCAAAAATAGTGTTTGTTTTTATAGCTAAGGATGAAGTGCCTTACTCCAATCCGCATCTTACTCATTGTTAATATCAGAATCTCATAACATGCGATATTTTTTAGTTTTATTTTTTCTTTCTTGTTTTCTCCCTGTTAATTTGCTCTCTACTCATTACCTCTTTACTAGACTTTACGTAGATGTTTTGAATACTATGCGGTTGACACCACGTAGTTGTTCATTTAATTTCAGTCATATTTCAAATCTCGTCGTTTATCACACATTCTGTGTTCCTTTGTGATGCTCATATGTAGTATTCTACTACTTAATACGCATCATATAGGTACGATTACTAGTTTGACAACAGTAAAGTGCTTTTACTAAAACAAGTGTTTTTCATTTTGATTTTGGCGTTAGGCTCAAGGTCAATGGGAAGTGTCTTCAAATTAAAAAAGTAATTAATTTAGATTAAGTTTTGAGTTGCGCGTTCCACAAGTGTTTGCAAGCTCAAAAATAAAAATCACAAAAAAAAAATAAAAAAAATTCGAAATGCTAACTTTTTAAATATGAAATAATAAAAAAAAATTCTAATTTAAAAAAAAACACATCTTGTGTCGGTGGAACCAAACAGAATAATTCCTTTAATTATTCTCAATTTAAATATAATTGTACATACATTGTTAACAAAACTCTTAAGGTAATTAACATAATTTGAGACATGCTGCATTACACATGCACACGTCGAATAAGAAAAATGCGCCTAAAAAAAAACCACGCCACGATGCACAGTGCATTGAATGGGGACAAAAATACGACATTAAAACGGGGTTGTTATTAAAAAAAATTGGTTTGCACTATAAAACCCTAGTATTCAATTTTCGCCAATCTGAAAGAAATTTTTGTGAATATTTTTATTTATAAAGAAATGCTATATTTTTATACATTTAATAAGCAACTTTATACATTTAATTTAAGAAAATATAATAAAATAATAATTTCTCGATTTAGAATGAAGATAACAAATTTTAAAATTTTCCTCTATCTGCAAAAGTACAGTTTTTCAGGAAAGCAAACAAAAACCGTTTCAACTTCTTATTTAACAACTAGCTGATACGCAGTGTTACTTGTTAGTTCGTATAAATCTTATATATTAATAGGCAAACATCAAATGTTGTCGTACACTTTTTCGATATTAATTTTAGAATAAGGGCAATGAAACTTATATCATTCGAAAGGTACTGCGCCCTCTATGTGCAAAATCATTTTAGATTTTAAATTTATGAACTCTGACCCGTAATATCAACGTTGAAGGTTTGTATTATTTTTAGTAAGGAATTTTAGGGCTAGGAATAGTGAATGAGGTATCAAATGAAAGATCTGGCTGCACAGATTGATTACGTTTAGGATTGGTTACCTTCGACCTGAAATATGAGCGTAAAAAGAGCATTTGTTAAATAAAAGCTAAACTGTAACAGATGGAAGAATACTTCCGACATTTTGCGCCATCTCTTACGGATACCCTACAATAAGCATTTTTTTATACAACAAGAGTGAATATACATTGTGATGGTGAAATTTCTTACAAATAGTAAATTCTGAAAAATTTTCGTTATTTTGACATTACAATTATAGCGATATTTTGAGAACTATAGATGTTCTCAGTACAACGTACTTTTGTATGAAAAGTCGTTGGTTGAGGAATATAACGGTATACGAAAGCTTTCTTGGTAATATTTTCCACGGATAGTATGTTAAAAAATTAACATAATTTATAGCATACATAAAAATTATAGCGATATTTTGAAAACTAAAGATGTTCTCAGTACAACGTATTTTTGTATGAAAAGTCGTTGGTTGCGGAATATAACGATATACGAAAGCTTTCTTGGTAATATTTTTCTCGGATAGTATGTTTAAAAAAATCCCCATAAAATAACATCAAAATTATTGAGATATATCAAAGAATGTAGACTTTCTCAGTACAAGGTATTTCCTTGATGAAAGATCATCGCTGAGCAAGAATGACAAAGAGGCGATTGAAATTTCATGTTTTGATTTTGCAAGCAAATATCTCAGCCATTTTTCAATCGATTTTCATCAAATTTTCTTTGTCTGAAATATCAATTAATTGAATTTGAAAAAATTAGAAAAGATTCACCGTTATCTTACCAATTCAATGTTTTATATGGTTTTATATTTTAAAAACCTCTAAAATATTCAGTTTTTGCTCCAAAAATGGGCCAAACTTTTTTTTGTGTAATTTTTTTTCTTATTAAATTTTCTTTTTTCACACTCTTTCATATAACATATAATTTATATGCAAAAATTGTTTCATTTTGGCACATAATTCAAAAACAGTTTCTATCATCGAAAATCGTGAGGTACCCCCTATGAGTTTTTTGAGGAAAATTAAATTTTTCAAAATTAAAGTTTTTTCTAAATGACCTCTATATTTATTATGTTGACTTTATATGATTTAAATACAAATTCTAAATGTTTGATAGTTTAAATCATACTTGATTTTAAATACAAATTCTAGTTGTTTGACAGTTCAAAATCGTTTACTGAGCTTAAGGTCAAAGTTAGAACAATTAATTGTTCTAACGAATTTTTCCAAAGAAACAACAACAACAACAAAGTTTTCAATATGAAAGGAAAAAAATCACTAGCATTTGATTTTATTGTACAATTTCTGCGCTGCTAAACGCGTCATCAGAAATCTTTGTGATTACCCGTGCAAGCGCGCGCTAACGCACTGCACCATCGGGGTGATGAGATTTTGAAGCGTCAATTTCTCATTTTTTCCTCAATTTCATAATGTCACATTTGTTGTTTACAAATGTTTACAATGTTTACATTGTTGTCACAAAATGTTTATTTTTTACAAAGCTCTGCAGCTTAAAAAATAATTTATGTGAAAAATTTTTAATGTTTCAAACCATATTAAAGTTATATACACAAATCTATGTTTTAAGCCATTTCGTTAAATGCAAAAATAGGCGTAGGAACAACAGTTGTTCCGTGTTTTTTAACCGACTTTGATTTTTTTTTTATAAATTAGAGAAGGAGTTCACTGAATAGTTTTGTGACCTTTGACCTAATTGTTGAAAAAATATTTCTCAAGTAAAACCTAAACTATAATAAATGAAAGAATATGGCGTAAGAGGACATTTTAGACATTAATACAATGTACAAAAAACATTTTTCGCTATCTCTAACGGATACCCTACAATAAGCATTTCTTTATGTAACATGTGTCAATATATATTGCGATGGTAAAATTACTTACAAATAGTAAATTCTGAAAAATTTCCTTTATTTTGACATGAAAGTTATGACGATATCTCGAAAACTGTAAGTTTTCTCAGTACAACGTATTTTTCTATTGAAACTTAAGATTTTCAGAAGAATGAGAAAAAACTATTGGAATTTCAGAAAGTTGGTTGAATTTCGGTCACAATAATTATTATTATCCTATTACTTCAGTCACCATTTAAAAATTTTAAGCAATTTAAGATTAAGAGAATTCCTTATAATATAATTTTGGAAAAATAATTTTAATTGATTTCATGTCATCAGTGCTTGAATAAGAGCTAGTCTTCTTCAGTTGGCATAATATTTGGTTCATAATAGAAGTGCACGTTTGAAATCTTAGACTAATTTTTTAACTTTTTTTGATTACAAATAAAGCAACACTAAAAAAAATTACTTTTTAATTCAAGGAAAAGTTTAAAATTTTCTAGTCCAAAAGGTATTTTAAAAAAATTTAAAATTTTGAGAATGCATGTTCACCAAAAATAAATATAAACACATTAACTTAAAATCAAATTAATAAATGACCATTTCTTTATTTGAACCCAAGTCCTTTCGTCTGCCTTTCCGACATCTTCGTCTATCGCAGTTGATAACAAAGTTATTTTATTTATTTATTTATTTAAATGAAATACCATTATAAATAATAATATTACATGAGAATAGGCACTAGCAACAAAGGCTATCGACCCAACAAAGTTATATTTTGTTTTGTTCTTTTTAACATTCAGATTTTTTTAAAAAATTGTCTGTACATATACATACTTTTTTTAAATGATTTTTAAAAATTTTTTCATAAAAAACCTTAATGTTTTATCAACTCGTCCAATTCAATTGTTAACAAAGTTGCGCTTATTTTGCATCATAACGAATGCAAGTAAGTTTTCGGAAACGTGGATTCGAGACCTAACTCGAACTTTATAAAAAAAAATTTCATTTTGTTTTATTATTTAAATTAAGATTTTTTTATAAACTTTACTGTTTATTTAAACATTTTTTTAAACCTTTTTTAACAATGTCTTTATACAAAAGTTTCATGCAAATTCGTAGTCCAAGAATAGTCTAAAACTTAAAATTTTTTTAGATTAAAATAAATTAAACCTTAGTAGGGATTAAAAATAGTAAGTACTTTTTGGAATAAAAATTCAAAGTTTAAATTAAACATTTTTAACCGCGTGCACTGCATTTTTGCTATGACGACAGCATAAAATGAATAGCGTTAAATTGTATAAACTAAATTTTCATAAGTGAATTGGTACATAGAACATCAATGATTTTTAAAGTACTATTTCTATTTGAATACTCTAGATGCCTTTTGGAATTTAATGTAAATGTAGTATAAAATGTGAATGGTCAGACGTGTGTGGTAAAAATTACCTTAAAGTTATTTTTTTTGGATTAACACTGGCTATGGTTAAGAAAACAGTAAAAAAAATGCTCAGTGGAAATTAGAGGGGTGGGCGGGGCCCAACCAAGAAATTACTATTAAGGGATAAAAACAACATTAAAAAAAAACTGATTTCGTCACAAGAATCAAAGGGGGTACCCTTGTATTTTTCTTAAAAAAATAGAAAAACCAATTTTGTGTCTAACTGCAATAGTTTTTGCATAAAAGTGAAACGTCATATAAAAGAGTATAAAAATTGCAATTTTCGGTTTTTATTATTTTTACAACAAAAACAACTTTTGCACCATTTTTTGGAAGAAAAAGACATTTTTTGGATCTTATTTAAAAAAAATATTAAAATTATATATCTTTAGCAAACGAAACTGTTGCAGTAGTTTTTTGCAAGTAATTTAATTGAACTTTTAGACAAAAGAAGATTGAATGAAATGTATTAAAACACAAAGAGGCTATTCGCGTCGAAAGTCAAAACTTTGAATTTGGAGCAGTTTTTTTGGATGTTGGTAACGATACGTTATGTTGGTTAACGTTATATACAAAAATTCATTGTACTAAGATTTTCTGTAGTTTTCAAGATATGAGAATGTTATTGATGTCAAACAAACGGAAATTTTTTAATATCATTATCCTTAAGAAAACTGAAGAAGTTAGTATGCATAAACATATATTGGATAAAAAAATGCATATTGTTGGGCACTCATTAGAGATAAACGAAAACTGTCTAGATGGGGTTTGTTGCCCTTTTAATAACCAAATACTCTATCATAGGTTACTAAAACGCATCTCTACTTTTTAACTCACTTTTCAGTGTTTTTAATTTCAATTATTTTCCAAAATATCAATGATATTTGGGTTGGTTCTTAAAATGATTTATTGCGGAGAAAGTGTGAAAAGGCTGTAGTAGCTGAACTCTTTTGTTATTGCATGTCTAAAGAACCGTTATTTTTAAGAGAGTCCTTTTTTGGTGATAAAAAGTGACCTATATCCCAACCAGGAACGTAAGGAACCTACATGTCAAGTTTGACGAAAATCCAGTAGTTTTCACGTGATGCGCGTTCGAAATGACAGACAGACAGATAGACAATATTTTTATAAATTACATTTTCGGAATCTACAACGTTCAAAATGTTCAGTGCAAAAAGAATTTCGAAAAAATATTCAATGTACAGATTTTTTTTTTACAGTTTTATTATATGTAAAGATTTGTGAAAAATCAATCTTCTACAGTGTTGTACAAAAGGGTCCACGGACCACTGGGCATACAATTTTTTTGAAATTTTGCTCTAGTTTAGCTGCTATAGCAGATAGTCCAGAAAAAAAATTACTGCACGGTGATAATTATTTTGCTTGAATCAAGCAGATGTTTTGCTTAATAGGAAATCAGTAAAATTTTAGATTTTAAAAAAAGATTGCTTAATTTTAGTCAGTCCTCATGTATTTAAGAAAGAGCAAAATTTTTATAAATTCAAGCAAAATTTTGCTAAGTTATTATAAACTGCAAAAGCAAATTTCTACTTAATTCAAGCAAATATTTGCTAAGTTATTATAAACTCAAATAGCAAATTTTAACTAATTTAAAGCAAACTTATTCTAAATACAAGAGCACACGTTTAAATTTTCTTCACAGCTTTAGCATTTTGCAAAGAAAACGTCAAATATATCTATGAAGGGTCTACATTAAAAACTGGTCAAATCAAAAAAAAAAATAGTGGCATTTTGAGAAAAAAATTTTTCGACATTTTTTACATGTAGGGGAGTGTCTCTGGTTGTGGGACACCCTTTGTATTTTTGAAAGTAAGCAAATATCGTGGATTTGAGTATTTTCAAACATGTAGATTGACAATACTGTTATTTTGCTAACACAGAAGTGAATACGCACATTTGTTTGCTTGCGTGATAAAAAAAATAACACAATAGTAACTTTTTGTATAGTAAATTTTTGAGAGTGCGATAAATTGAAGTGAGTTAATGTACAAAGTAAGTGTTATGCATACTTTATGCAGTATTTTCAGTGTATTTTGTAATGAAACATAAATTTTTGGCAAAACATGTTCACCATATCATTTTGACGGTCAGTTTCGAAATGGCTACACTCCCAGTTCTGGGACACCTCTTGTAACTGGTTGTGGGACACCTTTTTCACATTTTAAGAATGCATTTGACTTGCAAACTGTCAAATATCATTGTTTTTGTCAAAATATCATATTTAAATTGTGTTTTCTTGCATTTTTACGCAATTAGAAGATAATGAATAACATGAAGGAAGAGCCATTTACTGTTTTTTTTTGTGCCATTGAAGGCTTCTTAGACGAATAAATTTTGTTATTTTTCATATCTTTGGTATTTTTTCTTCATATTTTTTCATTTTAAGTGGATTTTTCAAGGTGTCCCACAAACACGTACAACTTTTTTTTATGCAAAATATGATCCCTTCATAAAATTGGTCGTACAATTTTTCTTGTTGGTTAAATCAATATAGCTACTTAAGCAAACATTTGTATTATTTGATGAGCTTTCCATGCATATGTTTGCATATTATAGACTTGATCAAAAGTTGTGAGCCAAAAACTTAACGTGTCCCATAACCGGAGACACTCCCTTATACAAAGTTTTGGGTCAAACAGAAAAAATTTTAATTTTTCCTTAATAAAAGTAAATTTTTAAAACTGTTCAGGTTCAAAAATGGTTAACTCCAACCTACTTAGTTTCAAAAGTGGCTTAGTCCAGGTGACTTAATTTTCACATCAGCTTATTCATTATTTGCCAATCCCAAAAGAAAGCCTTAGGAATTGAAGTCAAAAAATAAAAATTAATAGATGTTAGAAACTTATTGGCAAAACATTTTTGCAAAAACTGCCATATTAATCGAGATCTGAAATTTGTAACTTACTCTGAGCATTTGTAAGAAAAATTAAAAACTTTTTGTTTTTTTATAAATAAAGTTTTGCATTGAATTAAACTAAAGTGAATAAAAAACAAAGTGGTTCTACATTCAATTTCAAAATCATTAAAAGTTATTGAATTCAAGTATTTATAAAGTATTTAGGTTTAAAAATGTATTTTTTGTAATACTGAAGCTTACTTAAATTCATAGTTCAGTAATGATTCTTAATGCACTTTATTTCAATTGATGTACTATAAAAGACCCAGTCTTAGTGTGCAATATTATAAACATTACCTAAATAAATAAAAGAAAATTAAAAAATTATAAATTATAAAAATTCAAAAATGGTAAAGTCCATTTGTTGTGGTTAAAAAATGATTGAGTCCATATAATTTAGTTTTAAAAGTGGCTAAGTCCGTATGTTGAGTTTCAAAACTGGCTAAGTCCAATAATTTTTTTTTAAAATAACTCCTTTAAGTGATAAGGAATTTGGTAAATTTATTTTTTTTTTTAAATATTCAATTCTATAAAAATCATCACTTTGTATCACTAAATTTTAATGCACCTTTCCAAGTGTATCACTTTTACGTGTTTTCTAAAAATCGAAAATAGTTGACTTGGTCATTTTTCATTCCAGATCCCTCATATGAACAAAAACTTTGTTTAGTTTTCTTTATTAATAAATTTGTGATTTGAACACAATTTTTAAATCTTTCGTTAAAGTTAAAACGCTTTTATCTTTAGCTATCTGCATATAAATTTTGACCATGCCAAATATGGGCCCAACACACTGTGCAGTGCCATAAAGCACCCAATTTTACACTCAACATGCTCATAATTTAACCCTCGACTGACAAAGGCAAGAACTTAAATGTTATTTAATTGGCGACATCGAAAGATGCTGTTAACGACACTCGGCTGTTAACATGACGCTAGTGACGAACGAACGCACTTTGTAGCTGGGTGAGTGGATACTTTACACACAGTTCCTTAAAAGGAAGTAGGACTCACTGCTTTATGCCAGCCAATGTATTTTAGAAAATTTCAAATTCAATTCAATTTTCATAATTCATTTAGACATTGAATTTTGCTATTGAGTACTTTTGAGCAATTTTCACTAAGATCGTTGGGTGGATGGTTCAAAATGGGCGCACCAGGATATGTTGCGCTCGATAAGGTTCTAGCCAAAAATAAAAAATAAAAGAACAAACAACATTGAAGGAAAAGACAACATTTTTAGTTATGTATAAATTGAATGAAAAGATGCTGTGTTTGACAAAACAGAGAAGGGGAGAAGGAGGAGAAGGAGTAGTGGTGAGTGAGGTGGAGGGAAAATTCAATTAGCTGTCAATTAAATCAAAAAGCTGTCATAATTGAGCCAGAACTGTGCGTGTAAAGTTTTTACATGCAAGGTTTTTTAGTTAACTTACTCAAGAAGCCTCGCTGATTGCGTGCCAAATATCAAGAATGAAGAGAATATTCGGATAGATAAAGTTAAAATTTAGTTGAAATAAAGTCGAACTGGACTTGAATAGAAATAATTGCTGCTAATTTATAGCTAATTTATTGAAACTTTTATCGAAAATTTTGTAATCTAATAGCACATAAAGAATAATATGTGCTTCATTCAACTAAATTTGAGACAAGAGATTGAAAAACTATATTAATCTTATAGCACTAGGCGATGAATTGAAAAAAATGTACGTGTTTCGGTAGCCCCTATAAATGTATTATGTGTTTGTTCAGGGAAATAACGCCCAATGAAATAATGGCTTAAATTAAAAAAAAAATAAATTAAACCCAAAATATTTTGGGCTTACAAAAATTAAGTAACGCCTAAAAATAAATAATGATAAAAAACCAAAAAAATGAAATAACCGAAAATAAATAAAAATAAAATTAAATTTTTGGAAAATAAATAATAACAACTAAAATAATATATATGAAACAAATATGATATAACGCTTAAAATATAAAATGAAATAAAGCCCAATTATAATGTAAATATTATAATTAAAAAATAATTAAAATAATTTATTTATTGCATGTATTATAAAGCCCAATTTAATATAGATAACTTCATTACGAAATAACGCACAAGTTTGTATAAAAAATTTTTGGGCTTTATTTCATTTTTCTATTTCTGGATTTGGTGTCATAAAAAAAATTAAATAAAACACAAATAAAATTATATATAAAGCCCAAAATTTTGGGCGTTATTTAATAATGAATTTGTATGGAAAATGGTTAGGCTTTATTTAATTTTTTTCCGATTTCCATGTTTGATAACTCATTTTGAAGAAAAATTAATTAAAAACGAGAAGCGCAACAACTGTCCTTTTCAAAATCACATTAAAAAAATTTCTAGTTTTTCCCATAAAAATTAGATTTTCAGTTTGAATCTATAGTCTTTACCATGTTTCGCCACCATCTCTCTGTAATTCAATGAATTTCAATGAAAAAAAGGCAATTTTTTTTTTTTGTGCTTTCAATTGAGCATGTGAGCTTGTTTTTTTGTAATACTTTTGCTAATTTGAATAAATATTCTCGATTAAAGAATTGAATGAAGCGGAATCAAATAAACAAATTATAGATTATCGATTTGCGCTGTGGTACTTTCGCTCGTAGTTTATGTGTCATTAGCGTAGCAAGCGGGGGTAAAGTGGGCAGCTGCCCCCCGCTTATTTAGCTAGATAAACAATTTAAAAAGAACACTTCAAAAGTTATTCAAAATATCAGTTTTCTTTCAACGATAATATTTTTGTATTTTATATTTTGCTCTTCTTTCTCTCTTCTTTATAAGCATGCTTTCGGATAACCATTTTCTTTCTCTGTGTTTGATTTTTTTTCTGTCCTTGCAATAGAAAGAAACATTTTGGATGAATTTAAATTAATATAAGTTTTTGTACCTTATTGCATTTAAACCATGTAAAGATATACCTAGTCTTGCTTTATAAAAGCAACAATTATTCCTTACATTTTCATATCACGATATGAAAGACCCTTTAAAAAATGGTTTCTAATATCGAAATTGGAAAAACTTTTAAAAATAATGAAATTTTAATATTTTTTATTTAGTTTTATTTTCTTCTTATTTTGAAACTAAAATAGAAAATTTGTTTATTCATATCTATGTTTCTTTTAAAAAATTTTGGTGATTTTTTTGCACCCCTATTTGTTCTGCCCCCAGATGAAATTAGCTTCCGACGCGCTTGTTATGTGTGGATCAGAGATCCGCAACGAAAACTTAAAAATAAGTAGTACTCGAGTACTATTCGTTTACAACTCAGTGATTCAAATCAGAGATCTGCAACGAATCAAAGGTTGTCATCATTGAGCCACTTACTCAAAATTTAGTAAGAATAAATATACGTAGTTTCCAAAGTAGTACTTATATGTTATTGATTCGAAAAAAAGTGAATCACATTTTTGAGTCACTTACTTAAAAATGAATATAAGTAGTTTTAAAAGTAGTACTCATATGTGGTTGATTCGAAAAAAGTAAATCACATTTTTGAAACATGAGCCACTTACTCAAAAATGAGTTTGAATAAGTATAAGTACAGGGTTGCCCATATTCGACGGACCCATGTTTTTTTTAAAAAAATCAAAGAAAAAAATAAAAATTTGGCGGTTGGCAATCTTAATCATTTAATTTGTTCCAAGTAGATTTGTTTACATCAATTTTTGAATATGATATCTCTCAAATGGCCGCCTCTGGCGTTGATGGCGTATTGTGCCCTTTTTGCAGCATTTTCCATCGTTTTCGCCAACATTTCGGCCGGAATAGCGGCTATTTCTTCACGAATGTTGTCCTTGAGCTCTTCTACGGTCCTTGGCTTGTTAACGTAAACCTTTGACTTCAAATATCCCCACAAGAAGAAGTCAGGCGGCGTCAAATCGGGCGAACGCGGTGGCCAGTCCAAATCACCACTTTTCGACATCAAACGGCCCGGAAACAAATTCTTCAGAAAATCGATTGTTATGCGACTTGCGTGCGGTGGAGCGCCGTCTTGTTGAAACCAGAACTGCCTCATACGCTTTCGACGAATAATTGGCATCACAAAATTGGTCATCATGTCGCGATAACGCTCCTGGTTGATGGTAACAGCATGGCCATTTTCATTTTGGAAGAAAAACGGCCCAATGACCGTTTTCGCACTAACGCCGCACCAAACTGTGACTTTTTCGTCATGAAGAGGCACTTCTTGAATCTCCTGAGGATTTTCAGTGGCGTAAATACGGCAATTTTGCTTATTTACGGTCCCATTCAATGTGAAATGGGCTTCATCGGACATGATAATTTTGTTCCAAAATTCCTCGTCATCTTCGGCCATTTCGAAGACTCTTTGGGCCCATTCCAATCGACGAGGCTTGTCCGCAGGCAACAATCTTTGCGTCAATTGAATTTTGTACGGGAACAAATGCAAATCAACGCAAATAATCTGTTGTAAAGTGGACCGAGCCATGCCCAACTGCTGAGAACGGCGTTTTTGGGATGTTCTAGGGGACCTCTCAACACTGGCTCGTACGGCAGCGATATTCTCGGCCGATCGCCTTGGTCGACTTTTATTTGGCCTCTTCGGATTAGAAAGAGCCTCACCAGTCGAAAATTTTTCGTATAAACGCTTAATGGTGTTCTTAGAAGGCGCACTTCTCACATTTTTTAATCACATGACTTCTTCTGTTGAATGTAAATTTCAACTATTTCAGAGCGCTCGCGTGGCGTGTATTGTTCCATGGTAAAAATCTGCTTGGACTGACGCTTCAAACGCGGTATGTCATTAAGCGATCTGACATCTCTGTCAAAAGTTATGGCGTTGCCAGATGGGTCCGTCGAATATGGGCAACCCTGTATAAGTAGTTTCCAAAGAAGTACTCATATGTTAATGATTGGAAAAAAGTGAATCACATTTTTTAATCATAAGCCACTTACTCAAAAATGAGTATGAATTAGTATAAGTAGTTTCCAAAGACGTTAGCGACCGTAGCCTAGTGGGTAGAGTGCGTGACCCCTAAGCTAAAGAACCGCGGTAGCCTGAGTTCAATTCCAGCTCAGACAGAAAGTTTTTTCAATTGAATTAATTTTTCTGTTCGGTCGTCACCTCTCTGTAGACAGTGGCAAACCTCACAGAGTAAAAATTGCCATGTAAAGCTTCTTGAGAACATAAGCCGTTCGGAGTCGGCATAAAACACGTAGGTCCAGTTCTCGATCATTTGTGATCAAACATTTAATAACACGCACAACATAATTGATCAATAGAAGCTAGGTCAAAGTCCTTCCAAGAGCTGAAATGGCCAGTTTATTTATTTATTTAGTTTCCAAAGAAGTACTCATATGTTATTGATTCGAAAAAAGTCAATCACATTTTTGAATCATGAGTCACTCTAAAATGAGTATAAGTATAAGAATAAGTAGTTTCCAAAGAAGTACTCATATGTGATTGATTAAAAAAAAATGTGAATCACATTTTTGAATGATGAGCCACTTACTCAAAAATGAGTTTGAATAAGTATAAGTAGTTTCCAAAGTAGAACTCATATGTGATTGATTCGAAAAAAGTGAACTAAATAAGTATAGAATGAATTAAATATAAATATTCATATGATGTAGAGTTGTTTGAGGTCAAGTTCATTAATATTAATAAAATAATTAAGTACTTAGAGTAAAGTAATTCGATTCACATTTTCAATTTTAAAAAATTTTTGATATTGAGGGTGGACCCAATAAATGTTACTTTTTACTATAAGTATATGGCTTTTTAGTATATGTACATTTTTTGATAGTATAAGGGGGATTTCGAGTCTGATGTTAAAATATAAAAAAAATAGTATGACGCTAGGGTGGACCCTGAAATTTATTTTTTGTTTTCCAGTACTTAAACATGTTTGGCAGTATAAGGTGGTTGCTGATTTCGAATTTTATACCGCCAAAAGTTTTTAAAATTTTTTTGACGCTAGGGTGGACCGAAAAAATATCTTTTTGTTTTTTAGTATGAGGACATGTTTTGACAGCATAAAAAGTTCGCTGATTTCGAGTCTGACGCAAAAATATAAAATAATTTTTTGACGCTAGGGTGGACCCTAAAAATGTTATTTTTTTCAGTAGTTGTTCGTGTTTTGGTAGTATAAGGTGGTCGCAGATTTCGATTCTTATTCAAAAATTTTAAAAAAATTGTTTGACGCTAGGGTGGACCCCAAAAATATTTGTTTTTGTTTTTCAGTATTAGTACATGTTTTAACAATATAAAGGGGTCACTGATTTCTAGTCTGATGTGAAAATATAAGCAAATTCGTTTGATATAAAAAAAAATCAGAGACTACCTTATACTACCAAAACATACTACCAAAACAAACAAAAAACAAATTTGAGGGTCTACCCTAGCGTCAAGCAAATTTTTTATATATTGACATCAGACGTGAAATCAGTGACCCTTTTATACTGTCAAAACATGTACTAATACAAAAAATAAAAACAATAATTTTTAGGGTCCACACTAGCTTAAAAAAAGTTGTTTTTAAATTTTTACATAAAAATCAAAATCTGTGGCCACCATATGCTACGAAAACATGTAAGATTACTGAAAAAAATTACATTTTTAGGGTCCACCCTAGCGTCGAACAAATTTTTTATATTTTCGAGTCAGACTAAAAATCAGCGACCCCTTTATACTGCCAAAACATGTCCTCATACTAAAAAACAAAAAAAAATACATTTTTAGGGTCCACCCTAGCGTCAAAAAATTTTAAAAATGTTGGTAGAAGATTCGAAATCATCGACCACCTTATACTGCCAAACATAGCGTCAGAAAATTTTTTTATATTTTCACATCAGACTCGAAATCCCCCCCCCCCCTTATACTATCAAAAAATGTACTTATGCTAAAAAACTTGTACTTGTAGTAAAAAGTAGCATTTATTGGGTCCACCCTCAATATCAAAAATTTTTAAAAGTTAGAAAATGTGAATCGAATACTCTAAGTACTTAATCATTTTATTAATATTTATGAGCTTGACCTAAAACAACTCTAAATCATACTTATTTGGTTCACTTTTTTCGAAGCAATCACATATGAGTACTACTTTGGAAACTACTTATTCTTATTCATACTCATTTTTGAGTAAGTGGCTCATGATTCAAAAATAGATTCACTTTTTTTCGAATTAATCACATATGAGCACTACTTTGGAAACTACTTATACTTATTCATACTCATTTTTGAGTAAGTGGCTCATGATTCAAAAATGTGATTCAATTTTTTTCGAATCAATAACATATGAGTACTAATTTGGAAATTTCTTATACTTATTCGTTTTCATTTTTGAGTAAGTGGCTTATGACTCAAAAAGGGGTTCACTTTTTTCGAATCAATAAAATATGATTACTTCTTTGGAAACTACTTATACTTATTCATACTCATTTTTAAGAAAGTGGCTCATGATTCAAAAATGTGATTCTTTTTTTCGAATCCATAACAAATGAGTACTACTTTAGAAACTACTTATTCTTATTCATACCCATTTTTGAGTAAGTGGCTCATTGATTCAAAAATGTGATTCGTTGCAGATCTCTGGTGTGGATGGTCCTGAATCTTCATCAGGTAATCTCCACCTTCTTACTTCTTCTTTATCACTTCTTTCGTGCGTATTAGGGTCATTGAATTTGGTTAGGTAACAAAATGTCTGGAGCGCTGAGTGCCCCATGGTACATACTAAAGGTTAAAGTCGGTTGCGGCTCTTTTAAATATCAATATTTTTTCCTGAAAATTTCACAGTTTACTTTTTTTCTAAAGGAACTAAGCCCAGGTTCGTAATTCATTACTTTAAAAAAATGGAGTTGTTATTTATAAGACAGCAGATAAAGACATCACATTTTTATTGTTTACACTCATGAATATTGACGGTTGATGAACAAGTTTGCATTAAAAATTCCCAAAATATTCTTGAGCTTTATCTTAATAAAAACTTTTTAACAAAAAAAAAAAACCAACTTCAAAACCCCCACAAAGTAAAAAATAATTTTAAATTACTTTTCTCATTAATTCTTGGTCAAATTTGATAATTTATTTATATATATTATTAAATCGGAAATCTTATTATTATAATTTTTTCTATTTTGTATTAATATCATTATCATATCATTAAATTCTTTATGAATATAAAACATTTAAAACCGGAGCCTTAATTTTATAAAAGTCTCATTAAAATCATATTTAGAGGTTTCACATTCATGGAGAAATTAAAATATTAGCTGCGTTCCATTCGCTTCAAAATAATCCAGATTATTTTTTTACATGCAAAGCAAAAACAAAAAAAAAAAATAATCCTATAACAAATAGGATTATTTTTGCTATCCATATAAAATTGTGATATAGCCTTTACAAAATTTGAAACACAAGTTCCGCACCTGTATATTTTTATGATCTGTGATTTCATTTTTTGAATTATTTGTTTGTTTGATACAATGACTATTAGGTAGCTATGACAGCTACCTATGTTCTCACGAGCTGCGACTATCGAATGTTAAAGAAAAGAAAACAAAACAAACTGCGTGTGTCACACACATTGGACGCATTCAGCGGAGCCAACAATTCACTTAAATAATTTATATAATTGCAAATATTGCATATTTATGTAATTGCATAATAATTAAATTAAATAATTTATAATTTTTCTGACGTATAGAGTAAAACACATTCAGAGAAATATATCGTTCACTAAGGTATCGCTACCATAACAGTTCACAACAGTTTTGAACGACACACGTTCTCATGACACCTAATAGTTATTGTATCATGATTGCTTGTTTCAATTTAATTTTGAATGCAACGGTAGTGCCCTCTATGAATCATTTTTCTTGCCGTTCCTTTGAGAAAATTTGTTATCACGATTATATTAAGGCGAAAGGAACGCAGCTATTTATGATAATAATACCAAATAGAAAACAAATTATATTATAAGATTTCGAATTTAATATATATAAATAAATTATTGAATTTGACCATGAATTAATGTGAAAAGTAATTTAAAATTATTTTTTACTTTGTAGTGGTTTTGAGGTTGGTTTTTTTTTTTTTTGTTAAAAAGTTTTTATTTCTTCCTTTTTAGAGATTATGACAACAATTCTGACCATTCTTGTAACGAATTTTGGTACCCTAGTGTCAATATTTCGAGATACAGTTTTTTTCTTATAGTGACACGCCCTTCGAGAAATTCCGCCTACTTTCTTGAGTGTGTTTTGTTATGATTCTATCTATTCTCGTACCGAATTTCCGTACCCTAGTATTAATATTATTCGAGTTATAGTGTTTTTCTAAGATTTTCACGCCCTTTGTCGAATAACGCCCACTTTTTTGACCACAATTTGTAATAATTTTGGCTAAACCTGTACTAAATTTCAGTACCCTAGTGTCAATATTAACTGAGAAACTGTGTTTTTCGAACTGAACTCGATTGACACGCCCTTTGTCTATTACCGCCCACTTTCTTCATAGTGTTTTGTAATAATTCTACACATTCTTATAACGAATTTACACAAACTCATACACTACAAAACTCCATTCTACTTATTGAAAAACTGCAATTTAGTCGGTCAATTAGAAGCCAAGTGCTAATTATACCTAGTTTTAACTTTCTAAACTCCACAAGACTATTCTTTATTAATGCCGCTAGATTATGGAATTCATTGCCTAGTAGCTTGAAATCCAAAGCGTCAAAAACATCCTTCAAACATGCTATTTTGAAGCACTTTTCATCACATAATACTTAACAAAATATCAGATCTTTAGCTCTATATGACTTTCTCTCTCTATCTCTCTCTCTTGTTTGCTCTTTCTTAATTTTATCTGTTTTTATTTATTTTATTTTATAAGTTAATTTTATAAGTTTTATCTGTCTTATGAATTTACATTTGTTTAACATAAAAATGTTTTGATAACACTTTTAATTGTATCACAATAAATTTAAATTACCTTAGATTTAAGTTTAAATGTTTTATAATAAGTTGAATTCAAATGATGTCTTTGAGCTTTGTACTATAAAAGAACCTAGTTCTTAATGTACTAATATAAATAAACTAGCAAATACCCGCTGCTTCGCCTGCGATAAAAATATTAAATACCATGTACAAATTTTTAATCTTAAAATGAAAATATTTAGTGTTATTAAAACAAATTCAAAATATAAAAATTATTGTGTTTGTTTTGTTTAATTATGAAAGAATGGTATATATATTAAGAAATTACTTTATTTAATTTGAATAACTTATTTAAACGGTAATTGTTGTGATAACATACATTTTCCTGGCTTTCTTTTTTTTTTACTTTTGAAAAAGTCCTACATAACAGCGTTAGAATAAAATTTGGGAAAAAAATTTTTAAAATTTGTAATCAAAAATGTAATTTTTTACATATATTCTGAAAATAAATATATTCTTCTTAAATTGTTGCAGTTAATCAGCCTTCTTCAGTTATTAACTGTTGTTATTGGGCTTCGGCCAAACAACAATTTTTCTTAAATTTAAAAAAAAACCCGTTATAATGACATCACACTTTTGGCAATATCTCAAAAACTATAGACTTTCTCAATGCATAACAATGCATTTTTGTATGGACAGTCATTGATTAATAAAATTACCGGTAGTTTTCTTTTCTTTTCGGAAATGTTTTGTACGGATATTAGGTATGTTTTAAAAAACCTGCTATTATGACATTCAAATTCTTGCGGTATCTCAAAACTATAGATTTTCTCAATATAACTCATAAGCCTCAGAATGAGGAAAAAAAAACGATTGAAATTTCATGTTTTGACTTAGCAAGCAAACATTTCCGCCATTTTCAAATCGATTTTCATCCAATTTTCTTTGTTTGAAGTTCAATTAAGTAAATTAGGAAAATGAGAAAAGGTTTACCGTTACCTCACCAATGCAATGTTTTATATTGTTTTCAAAAAACCTCTAAAATATCCAACTTGTACTAAACAATAGGTCAAGAGTTGCTTTTGTTGTACATATTTTTTAAATTTTATTTTTTTTTTTAATTTTCATTTTCCTTATTCTTTCATATAACACAATTTACCTGCAAAAATCGTTCTATTTTGACACAAACAGTTTCTATCATTAAAAATCATGGGTCACCTACCCCCACCCTATGATTTTTTGATGATAACTAATTTGCTTAAAATGTTGTTATATTTTTTGCAATGTGCTACAGCTTAAAAACTAATTTATGTGAAAAACATTTTCAAATATAGCTTAAAAAGTAATTCTGTGAAAATTATTTCAAATATTTCAAAATATTCCAAAGTTATATACATAAATCTATGTTTTAATTTATTTCCTTATCTATATATTCATAGTTAACGTTATAGTTATTGTAGAATTTATCCTGACCTATTTCAATGAATATTTTATGATCGTTTTATGAATTTGTAAAAGTGTAAATTGACCTTCGAACAAAACACATGCTAGACGTTTCCGTTTGAAATATCAATGCATGACGATCAGAATTTTCTGATATATACAGCATTCTTATTGATGTATAGTATTGCCTGGCAGACGTTGTCCTGCCGCAGACCACCTTACTGCTATATAGGAATTTTCATGCTGTTCGGAAAAAAAATTTATATATTCGGCATTTTTAGTACAGTTGCCGAAAGTAGTCGTATGAACTAAATTATCAAATTTTAGTCTAAAACAACCAAAACCGTTCGAAGTATAACATTTTTGATTAATTCTGGGCGGTAATGGGGATGTGGCAAAATTTTTTCACTTAAACCGTCTCATACTCGAAACAATAGAATGCCAGAATTTCAGCTCAATTGACCTTAAACCTAGTGCGCTTTGCTTTACTCCAAGCTTATCCCCCGAAAAGTGGACATAACTAAAGTGGGTCATGCCCATTTTTAGTAAAGTTAGCGAAAGTAACCATACAACGTAGATTACCAAATTCTAGTCTCATACGACCAAAATCGTCTAAAATATAGCATTTTTTGCAAAAAGTGGGCATGGAAAGTAGACATGGCAAATCTAACATAGCATATTACGATAAAGTTGGAATAACAAATCGTTTGATAACTATATCGTGTTAATCGGTTCAGTGGTTCTTGCGTGATTGTCAAACGTCCGTGCAGTGTCACAACGCTTTTATATGTACGTATAGATAGGCTATCACAATCTCAAGTGGGGAAAAGATGGCTAGCAAGGCTGCAAAACATAATTAATGCTGATAACAAAATTCTGGCAACTCCCCTCAAAACATTAACAAAGAAAATTAATTAACACTGTATGAAAGCAAGAATCTCCCTGAAAGTAAAGCTGGATTCACTGATCACCTTCAGCATGTTTTAAAAGTTTTTTTCATATGTAGTTTTCGCTTAGAAAGAAAAATTTCTGCACGCTCTCAACTTGATTAACATTATTTTAAATCACAAAAACATGCTGAAGGTTATCAGTGAATTCAGCTTAACTACACAACATGGCTGTCGTGCTATATTGAGAGAAGCTCTCTCGACAAAGAGAGAAAAGCTTTGTTTGCTGTTATATTGTGCTGCTAGTTGAATAAAGGCATCAAATAAAATGCGTGATTTTGCAATAATTAAAGAATACATTTTTCGAAAATCTTGGTAAGCTATAACAATCTATATTATCATAGGAATCAAATAAAAAAAGAATTATCAAAATCGGTTTAGCGGCTACCGAGCTTATTCTGGATGAAATTTCGTGAGTCTCCTTTTTTATAATAGTATAGATAATAATAATAATAATAATTGTAATACCCTAGTGTCCATATTATTCGATAGAGAGTATTTTTCCAATATTGCCATGCCCTTTTGTCCAATAACGCCGAATTTCTTGACCGTAATTTGTAATAATGTAATCAATATGAACTGACATACAGTATTTTTCTTATATTGCCACGCCCTTCTATCCAATAACGCCCACTTTCTTGATCGTAAGTTTTCATAATTATGCCGACCCCTGTACCTTATTTCAGTGTCCTAGTGCCAATATTATTCGAGTTACAGCGTTTTTCTAATGTTGCCACGCCTTTGTCGAATAACGCCCACTTTCTTTAACGTAATTTGTAATAATTGTTCCTACCCCTGTACCGATTTCCAGTACCCTAGTGGCAATATTAACTGAGATACAGTCTTTTTCTTATATTGCCATGCCCTTCTGTTCAATAACGCCCACTTTTTTGGCCGTAAATTTTCGTAGTTATTCCTACCCCTGTACCTAATTTCAGTGTCCTAGTTTCAATATTATTTCAGCTACAGCGTTTTTATAATATTGCCACGCCCTTTATCACATAACGTCTACTTTTTTGACAATAATTTGTAATAATTCTTCCTACCCCTATACCTAATTTCAGTATTCTAGTGTCAATATTATTCGATTTACAGCATTTTTATATTATTGCCACGCCCCCATTGCCGAATACCGCGCACTTTTTCAGACAAGCACCTCCACGTCTAATGTCTCTATCTGTAATGTCTCTAAAATTGCGGCAATCTGGCTTGTACTTTGGGAGTTATCGATGTACATACATTAAAAAAACCAACCAACTTGAGAACCTCCTCCTTTTTGAAGTCGGTTAAAAATAAAAATTCCCTTTTCCAATTCCCCGGGAAAAATTATTCAAAATCGGTCTGAATATATTTTTGTCTAAAATAACAACTGTTTAAGAAGAAAACTATTGTAAATTTTATTTTAATTTTGTTTTTCCCAAAATATTTATAGAAATTCTTTTAAGATCGTTATAATAACATTTTTACAAATAAATTTTAATAAGAAACAAATTTTGTATACTAAAGAATATTTTAAAGCAGTTGTGTTTTTTTATATATTTTGACACATTTTGTAACTAATTTTTTCCATGACCTTGTTCAGCATTTTTAGGAATTGTAAAAGTAATTTTATTTTATAACCATCAAAAGCCATTTATACATAGGCCCTTATTATGAGTTGCATTCGATCTTCGACTGCAGTCGAAAGGCCTGATCGAACGAATTTGCATTTGGTATTATAACGTGCTTTCGACAAAGAGTAGCGCTATTGTGATTTTCGATCATTTGGTTTGTTCACGATAGTATATTTTTATTAGCTAATCGTAATACTTACATTTTTAACAATTTTTTCTCAGCACGCATCGCATCGAAAGCAAAATTCTATTCGACTGAAAATTCGATGAACAACGAACATTTCGATAGAGTTTCACTCCTCATAATAAGAATTTAACGATCGATGGTCGTTTTTCGATAACCAGCGAAGATCGAACGTCGAAAGTAACTCATAATAAGGGCCATATATTTTAATTGTATCTATATTTTATTTAAATGTCTATTTATAATCATCAAAAGCTAGCAGTCTTTTAATAAAGTTAATTATGTTAATTGGGTTGATCAATTTTACGAAAGTTCAACGTTTTGTGAGGGGTTTTCTTCAAAGGCTGAGGTATCCTCAGCCGCTCCAGGATCAAACGAAAGACCCTCGCACTTTCGTCAAATAAATAAAAAGACTAGTTGTTTCGATGCCTCGATTAAAAATAGTTTGCTTTATTTATAATCAAGTAGTTTAAAATAAGAGTTTGTATATTTCAATTTCAATATGTACAAATCTATTTATTATGTCTTTTTATTACAATACACAATAATTCAATAATAATCATACGCTGGTTCGTAGAGTTGTTGTCGCTTGTGTCGTGCAAACGAGTGCTGCTTTGGCCCGTACTGGTGTCGGTTCGGTTCGGTTCGGGTTCGGTGAGATGCGAAGAAGTATAATTCTTGGCGTGATGCGGCGGTAAGTAACAGGCGGTGACGGCTGGGCTTAGGCAGGACCCGACTGCGATGCTTTCGGTAAATAAACAAACTCTACGTTATAACAAAAAAAAAGGTAAATGCTTCTATGCTTTAAAGCGGTATGATTTAGTAATTCCAAATTCTAATTACGCCTTTTACGATCTACAGTTGCGTGAATTACCTTATTATATAACTATCAAGATCTATGCTCGAATAGATGAACGACCGACTATAGCCGATGTAGTAATTCAACCGAGCACTTCAGACGAACAATGGACCGGCCGAAGCCGATGTAGTAATTCGTTTTAGCACTGCGATGAGTAAACGACCGACTAAAGCCGATGTAGTAATCCAACGAACACCTTCGGATGATCGACCGAGCTATAGCCGATGTAGTAATTCAACCGAGCACTTCAGACGAATGAACGACCGACCGAAGCCGGTGTAGTAATCCGCTTTAGCACTGCGATGAACGAACGACCGACTAAAGCCGATGTAGTAATCCGAATGATCACTTCGGATGATCGACCGAACTATAGCCGATGTAGTAATTCAACCGAGCACTTTAGACGAATGAACGACCGACCGAAGCCGATGTAGTAATCCGCTTTAGCACTACGATGAACGAACGACCGACTAAAGCCGATGTAGTAATCCGCACAAATAACCTTAAAATACCTACAATACTTATAATGCTTAAAAACTAAATGTATTAGTAACGAGCACACTTTCGATAGCTCGTCGGAAAACAACTACTCGTTAAATCGTAACAAGTGTTGGACGGTACAAAGCACTACGCTTCCGAGCCGTGCCGAAGGCAGCCAAACAGCGCACTCTTAAATACCTTCGGTTGAAAACCTCTTGTGAATTATAGCGCCACTCATCATGAGGATGTTAAATTCGCCTGTTTTGTTTGTCGCTACCGTGTGGCTGTTGTCTGCTTCGGGTGTACTGCGTTTGTGTGGTTGTCGTATGCTTTGATATAGTGGCCGTTGTCTGCTTTGACCATGATGTGTTTGTGTGGTTGTCATATGCCTTAATGCATTGGCTGTTGTCTGCTTTGACCATGATGTGTTTGTGTGGTTGTCATATGTCTTGATGCATTGGCTCTATGCACAGTGGTGTAGCGAGACAGTGGCGTAGTGAGTGGGGTGCAACTATTGTACTGGGCACCGTTACAGTTTATTTATGTTTAGACTTACACAAATCGAAAAACAAAGAAGCTTATTTAAAGATCTTCAGCTGATATCATCATGTGAAGATTTAAAAAAAAAAACAATAACTCAAAACGTTCTGAGCAAAAACGCACTTCAGATAGCCAAAACCTCGCATTAGCGTGATAATTCGTTCTTTGGTCGCACGGTTAAGTTGTGGAAAAGTCTCCCTGCGAGTGTGTTTCCCGGCAGTTATGAGCTGTGCAAATTTAAAACAATTCTTCACCGACACTACTCCATCCCACCCTGCATCCCACCCTCCATCCCACCTTCCATCCACCCTCCAACTAACTATCACCCATCTTCCGAATCAACACAATGCTTACACATTTATAGGGGGCATCCCCTGAGCGTTGGTTCAGTCTAAAAAAAAAAAAAAAAAAAAAAGGTTGACAGGAAACATTAGCATTGCTTTAATTTTTTTCGAATAACAAAATAACGCCTTAACCTCAAGGAAATTAAATATTTACAATTTTATTAGCTTATTTAATACAAAACACGAATAATTAAAAAGCTGATCGTGTCAATTAATTAGCTCTACGTCCAGTTTTAACGAGATAGCAGTATTTGTAGACACGTGCAACTAATAATCCTAAAATATTGCCTACGCTAGGGCTACACTTGTCTTAATTCCACTTCTAGCAGTTCTACACCAACTTTACAAATAAATAGAACGTAGTAACAAATAAGAAGTAATTAAACTAAAGAAGAAAAATAAAACAAACAAATCTTTAATAGAAATTATATTTTTTTTGTGCAAAAATAATTTCAAAGTCTGTGCAGTCTGTGAGAAGACGTGGGAAATAAATTTGTTAATATTTTTATTTTAATTATTCATTTATTTATTTATTTATTGCTTCGAGGTTGAGTGAAAAACAGTTTTCCGAATAGAATTGCATTCAAAAATTTATTAAATCGTTAAATGCTGGCAAAAATTAACTGTTTGCGTGTTCACTCAGTCTTGAATATTGATTTCGAGAAAAGAAAAATAAATAATAAATTGCTGGAAAAAAAAAACAAAAATATATGTACCCACCTTGAAAAAGCAGTCATTCAATGAACATCTGTAGAGTTAATATTTGTAAAGAAAAAAACAGAAAAATAAATATAACAAAAGTAAACATTTGTGTTAAGTGCAAAAAAAAAAAAAAAAATATGTCTTATTCAATTCGTAATAATTTATACAATTTCTTTCAATTGCTGCCTCGCAATTTGGCTTTGATGTTATTGTTCTTTTTTGTTATTGTTGTTGTTCTCGTTCTTGTGATTCTTTCCTTTCGTCGCAATCCTCTTCATAAGCTACTTAACATTATTAGCCATGCAGCTAACGTCTTTCTCGGATTATTTGATCTCTTTAGCTGGGCTTTTATATGATTTTATGGCAACATTCAGTGTCGCAACATTTGTCAGCATTGTAACTTAAGTAGTTGTTCAACCCTTAAACTTGGTATATCCTTGGCCAAGAAGCAACTGCATGCATATTATTTTATTTGGAATAGTATTTTTATTTCAACTTTTGCAGCTAATCGCCTATATCTTTTTAGTTTCTTCAGTTGCACATGCCGATAAAGTACTCTAACTTAAAATTTACTAAGACTTAGATTACAAAAACAACAGTATAAAAGTAAGCAGCACAGCTGTTGTCAAAAAATGTTCAACAGGGGCTTAAAAATCACAAATGAACCTGCAAACAGTTTGAACGTGCTTTTTAGACCACGTTTCATTATCAATCCAAATTTTTTTAATTTCAATTTCAATATTTTGTGGTTGTGCCAGCTTGCATATTAATCGCCAAAAGTTCAAAGTTGACCCAATTAACACAAATATGCACAAGTCGCCAAAAAACCTTAAAGTCAATTAAATAAAAAGAAGTGCATGTGAGCAAAAACCTCAATAACTACCTAAATAAAAAATAAAAAAAGTGCGGTCGGGGGACCCCCGTCAGGAACGGCGTTCCTTACGCTTTTTCTTCAACTCTGAATTCGAAAAGAAATCTGTATATTTATATTTTTTTTTTTATTTTTTGTATTTTATATAATTTTTTCAAGACAAATAATGAACAATCTAATCAAAAAGCTTAATTAAATAATTTATGAAAAAAGATTTATTTATTGAAAATTATGATGTAAAATTACCATGAGATATGAAAATAGGCAGTTACCGTTGCTAGCGATGTTTCTTTCATGACGCAACAAAGCGTTGAGCATTGAACATTCATCATGTCCTCATATGGAGCTTGAATTGATAGAAAAGTTGGATTGAAAGCTGAACTCACGTAAAAGATTACAAAAAAAAGACCTTTTTAGAGTTTTCCCTAGTGCGCATCTCTTAAGAGTATAAAACAAAAACACATTTTTAGGGCCCACCCTATTGTCAAAAAACTTTTTAAAATTCTTATATCAGGTTCGAAATCAGTGACCCCTTAATACTGCCAGCACATATGCAAAGAGTATAGAACAAAAAAACACATTTTCAGGGTCCACCCTAGTGTCAAAAAACCTTTTTAAAATTCTAACATCAGATTACACTGTATTACACACATTTGCTGCAGTATCTATTTCTTAAAACTTAATTGTTATAAAGATTCTCATGTATGATTTAAAATAAACACACATGCATAAAAAAGTATGTGCGTGGCTTAGGGTGTCCCAAAAAATATTTCTTTTTTAAATTTCTTAGTTGCTCAACCTTTGTTCGAAGGCTTATTAGGTCAATTTTTTTGAGATTTTCTTCACGTTTTTTGGAAGAGTTTTAGAAGTGGCGCTAATCGGTTTTTCCCTAAAAACCCGGTTTTTAGAGATTTTTCGAATTCGAAGCACAAGTTGGTCAATAACAGATATTTTCTAAGTCCTTGAGTCTTAATATCGAAGGACAATTGTTCAAACTTCACTGTAATGTTCATAAATCAGAAGTTTTGTCAAATTTTTTCGTCATTCGGGTATCATATATTTAATTTTTTCTTGAAATTATCGTAAATTTTTTAAAAAACGCTTCATAACTTTTAAAAATTCCATCAAAATGAAAAAATGCTATGATGCAGTTTGAATAATGGTAAAAATCTAAGCTATTTAAAAGTCTATTTTTTATTTTACTCCTGCCGTTTTAAAGTCAAAGCCTTTAAGTCTTTGTTTAGATTTTGGCGAAGCAGCACACATGCACCAATAAGAACTCCAGTGTTGCAGCTTGTTGTGTTAATGGACATAAATTGTATGTTTTCTGTCAAGTTGCAGTTCTTTAGCATTTGAAATACAGCTTCAGCTTGCTCCTCTACTCTTCTTGGCGGCAGTGGTACTACTCCCAGACGTTTCCAGTAACGCTAATAGAAAGCCAGCTTCTCCATTTCCAGTAACGCTAATAGAAAGCCGATCAACTTTTTTTTTATTCTTCAAAATTTTATTCTTAATTTTTAAATTGCTCAGAATTTTACCATATTTCAAACTGCGTCATCACATTTTTTAATTTTCATGGAATTTTGAAAAGTTATAACGCGTTTTTTAAAAATGTACGCAAATTTTACGAAAAAATGCAATATGTGACACCCAAATGATATAAAAATTTGCCAAACCATTTGTGAATCATTAGCTGTGCAATGGTGTGTGCAATCCGCTCACAGACACGCCAACCTTCCATACGAATTTTTTTGAAGAATAGTAAAAATAAACCTAGAGCTTTAAAATTTCGTATGAGTACTTTATAGAGTTATAGCCGATACACATTGACTGCAACAGTCGTCCACCGACAAAACGAAAACTTGCCGTCAGAGAGAAATGTCGCAGTATTCTCGACGATTTGATTATAATGAACGCAACAGCGACAATCTGTATTTCATACGAAACATAAACAAACTCTGCTATGTTTGCTCTTGTCGTCTATCAAATTAGAAATAGATTGAAGTCTGCGGCAGCAACAAATGTGGTCGTGTTCTCTCTTTGTCGTGCCGTCTTCAAAAAATACATCTTCATAAGAAAGCATGCGTTCTATTTTTTGACAATTGGCGTTCGTCGCTAGTCGCAGTCAATGTGTATCGGCTATTACATATAAAATATTTACAAGTTTGGAATAAATAGGCCCACAGACACGCCCACCTTCCAAACGATATTTTTTTAAAAATAAACCTAAAGCTTTAAAATTTGGTATGAGTGCTTTGTAGTGTTATATATAAAATATATACAATTTTGAAGTGAGCTTTTAGAAAATATGCTGATATAATGTATTGGCAATTTTTTTTCCCGAATTTGAGAAAAATTTTACGACAGGCACGTCCACCTTTTATACTAATCTTCTTTTCTTCTTTTGATATAACACTTATTAAGCTCTAGATATACAAGTTTAAATTCTATGGATTCTAAACATTTTCGAGAACATGAGCATAAGCGTTCATTTTATAAAAGTCTGATTATATTAGCGCTGACTTTCAAGCTTTTATGCTCATAAATAAAGTAATTATATATGATGGTTGGTTGGTTGAGATGGTGATTCTACATGCAAGTAGGATCCAAGTAGCTCTAGTGAGACGTTTTGATACCATAACCTCGTGTTTCTGTTGGTTGACGGGGTAGCGCACTGCTAGGTTATAACAATCCGGTGCGATTGATGAACGTTAGGAGATTGTTGATTTTTGTCGTTGAGAGTTCCTCTAGGTTGCTGAGGAAGGGCCTGCCAAGCGTTGTTAGTCTGGACCTGGCCAGGGCCGGGCAGGTGCACAGAAAGTGTGTTAGTGTTTCTTTTTCATTTGGGTCATCGCAGCTGCGACAGTGGGTGTTGAAAGGTAGTCCAATTCTCTCGGCATGAACTCCGATGCACCAGTGACCCGTAATAATAGCCGTTAATCTGGCTATGTCGTTCCGGGGCTTTGAGAGCATCTGTTGAGTTCATCCTATGTTGTAAAGGGGCCATATTTTTCTTGATGTGTTGCAGGTTAGTTGTTCTCTCCATCTACGACCGGGTAAGGTTAAGTAGTAAGAACGAATTCCTCCCTTGACTGTGTTCAGTGGAACTTCGACTGGTTCCGCTCTGGAAGCGTCAAGGGAAGAACCCCGCCTAGCCAATTCATCCGCCTTTTCATTACCATAAATGTTCCTATGGCCGGGAACCCAGATTATGGTAATGCTAAGTTGGTGACTTAGCCGGGCCAGTTCATGCTTACACTGCCTTACCAGTTTGGAGTTGGTACTGATCGCAGCTAAAGATTTAACGGCAGCTTGGCTATCCGTCAGACTAGCTGCGTTAAGGTGGTTGGTGTTAGCTCTCCTTAGGGTGCGACAAGCTTCTCTTATCGCAAAAAGCTCGGCCTGAAAGACGCTGGCTGAGTTTGGTAGACGAAAAGAGTCCGTTACCCCCAGTTTCTCAGAGTATATACCTGCTCCCACTCCGCACTCCATCTTGGAGCCATCCGTGTAAAAGGACACATCGAAGGCTAGATCGATTCCCCCATTGCGCCATTCCACCCTAGTGGGAAACTTGGTTGTAAAGGATTTCGTGAAGTCGAGTTTGGGAGTGTCGTAGTCCGTTTTTCCAGGAATCAGTTCCCGAGGTAGCGGATTAAGAATGTTGCTGTGTCCATATGGTTTATTTCGCCAGTTGTACGACTCTCTGAGTCTGACTGCACTGTTTGTTGCAGTAAGCTTAATGTGTAAATCTATGGGGAGTAAATGTGTCAGGACATTAAGTGCATCAGTGGGGCATGAGCGGATACCCCCTGTGATACCTATGCATGCGGATCGCTGGATCCGGCTAGTTTTGTTGTGTTGTATGCTTAATTCAGTGCAGGCCACCATACTAGTGCACCATACGCCAAGATAGGTCGCACTACCGCTGTGTATAGCCATAAGAGCATTTTTGGTTGAAGATCCCATTTTCTACCAAAGGTTTTTTTGCAGGCGTAGAAGGCAATGCAGGCCTTCTTGACCCTTTGTTCGATGTTAGTTTTCCAGCTTAGCTTAGGATCCAGAATGACACCTAGATATTTTGCGCTACTGGATAGTGTAAGAGGTTGGTTGTTGAGCTTTGGAAGGACAAATTGTGGCGCTTTGGTTTTTGTGGTGAATAACATCAGTTCCGTCTTGCTAGGGTTAACTCCTAGGCCGCACCTGGCAGCCCAGACACTGAGTTTTCCCAAAGCAACCTCCAATAGCTCACTGAGCGTAGAGGGGAACAGTCCTGACACCATAACAACCACGTCGTCCGCATAAGCCACCACTTTGACCCCATTGCAATTTAGTATATTAAGAAATTCATTCATGGCGATGAGCCAGAGTAGGGGGAGGTCACTCCTCCTTGCGGAGTACCCCTACTGACAAATCCCGTGAGTTGGCAGCCACCCAGGTTTGCCTGGATTATTCTGTTACTGAGCATTGAGACTATCCAGTTTCTCACCGGTGCTTGTACACCAAGGTTGGTAAGAGAATCAAAAATGGCCCTAGTATGAATTTTGTTAAAAGCCCCTTCTATGTCTAAGAAGGCCGCAAGAGTGTATTGTTTAAAGTAGATTGATCTTTCAATAGTGGTAATAACCTCGTGTAGGGCGGTATCTGTGGATCTGCCCTTGAGGTATGCGTGCTGGGTACTGGATATGTTAGCACCCTTTAGAACGTCCCTGAGATGAATATCCAGTACACGCTCTAGGGTTTTCAGTGCGAATGATGTGAGGCTTATTGGTCTAAAATCCTTGGCTGATTCATGACCTCTCCTCCCAGCTTTGGGTATAAATATTACCTTAACTCTTCTCCAGCTCCTTGGAGTGTAGTTAAGGCAGAGACACTTAGTGAAGATAGAGAGTAGGATAGGTGCAACTACATCTTGTAGTTTCTGCAACATTATTGGAAGTATGCCTCGGGACCTGGGGATTTGTATGGAGAGAAGCTGCTTAATAAGGCCCAGATAACCCTTTCCATTGAGATAAAGGAGCCAGTCGGAACCGCCGCAGTTATGTATGATAATAAAGCAAATAAAAAAAATTAAATAATAAGAATTCCAATCAATCTATATATATAAAATAGGATGTGTGTATGTATGTAACGTATGGACTCCAAAACGGCTGGGCCGATTTTGATGAAATTTTCAGGTAATGTTCATCTTGGTACGGTGGGTAACATAGGCTATATTTGGACCCGATAGGTGGCGCTGGGGTGGACTTATATCGAAAATTTGAATTTATGGCCCAATTTAACTGAAATTTTAATGTATGTTTGTTTGATCATAAGAAAATAATTTGTGTATAAATGGACCCGATAGGTGGCGCTGGGGTGAACTTATATCGAAAATTTGAATTTATGGACCAATTTAACTGAAATTCAGAATGTATGTTTGTTTGATCATAAGAAAATAATTTGTGTATAAATGGACACGGTAGGTGGCGCTGGGGTGGACTTATTTCGAAAATTCGATGGCGTGAAAAATATATAAATACTTTTAATTTTATTTTATAACGAGGGGAGTAGCGAAGCACACCGGGTTCAGCTAGTAATATATACATATAAATGAATTATCAAATTTGACCTAGAATTGATATGAAAAGTAATTTAAAATTGTTTTTTTACATTGTAGTTGTTTTGAAGCTGATTTTTTCTTTATAAAAGTTTTTCTTTCTTCCTTTTTACAGATATTTATATGATAATAAATTGACCCATTCCTGTAATGAATTTCTGTACCCTAGCGTCAATATTATTCGAAATACAGCTTATTTCTGATATTTCCACGCCCTTTTGTCCAAGAACACCTACTTTCTTGACCGTAATTATTCATAATTGTGCCTACTCCTTTACCTAATGTCAGTACTCTAATGTCAATATTATTTGAGATACAGTGTTTTTCTAATATTGCTACTCCCTTTGTAAATAAAGCCCACTTTTTTTAACCGTAATTTGTAATAATCGTGCCTACCCCTGTACTAAATTGCAGTACCCTAGTGTCAATAGTATTCGAGTTATAGTGCTTCTCCAATATTGCCACGCCTTGTCGTCCAATAGCGCCTATTTTCTTGAGCGTAGATATTCATAATTATGCCTACCCCTGTTCATAATTTCAGTACCCTAGTGTCAATATTAACTGATATACAGTGTTTTTATGATATGACCACGCCCTTTGTCCAATAACGCCCACATTCCTTACCGTAATTTTTCATAGTACTTAATTTCAGTGCCCTAGTGTCAATATTATTCAATCTATAGTGTTTTTCCTGTATTGCTGCTCCATTTTTTCGAATAAAGCCCACTTTATAGACCTAATTTGTAGTTATTGTGCCTACTACCCCTCCCCTGTACTTCATTTCAGTATCTTTGTGTCAATATTAGTCGAGATACAGTTTTTTTCTTATGTCCACGCCCCCTTGTCGAATATCGCCTATTTCTTAAGATGGGCACCTCCGTGTTCAATGTCTCTTTCTTTTGACAAAAAATTATGGCAATTTAGCAAATACTTTAAGAGTTATAAATGTACATACATTAAAAAAAAACAACAAACTTAAGAACCTCCCCCTTTTTGAAGTCGGTTAAAAAAGACTGTGTAAATAAACTTATTGCACCTACTGTTTTTTAAAAAAAATTTTAGTCTTCCATAAAACTTCATTGTGATAATTTACATCACTTTTTGTTATTTTTAATGTAATTTTGTTTTGAAGATACGCTGAAAATAATAAAATAAATTGATATTCCACGAGAAAAAAATCACATTAAACCCAATTTCGAGCAAGTTCGGGCAGCAAGAACCATATTTTTCTATAAATATATATATATTGATGAATACTATACCCCTTGAAAAATGTGGAAATATGGTTTTTGTTGTTTTTTTTTTACCTGCTAAAGTTTCCAAAGTTTTTAGCTTTTATGCACTAAAAATTCTTATTTTTAAAAAATCACAAAAAATATATTTCTTTTAATATCAACAAAAAACTACAGTTTAAGAAACATTAAATATCATATTTTTATTATTTTTTCATTTCAATTCCATTCTCTTAAAAACAAAAAAGTGCAATACTTACGCCTACAGCTTGTAAAAAGAAGTGATATTCTCAAATTTTTTTATTAAAAAAAGTTCAACTTTGAAGCCATTTTCTCACCAAACCTTAAAAGATTTCTAACTGATTTTTTTTGGTGTTTCTTATCTGATGTATGAACTGTCGATTGGTAAAAAAAATTTTTACAATATCAACAATTTTACTTTTTTCTATTTATGGCCACGATCTCCCACTGTGCGTCGCAGCGAGCTGAAATTTTGACAGAAGTCTATTAGCATATGGTAGTTGACAGAACAGACAGTGGTGGATTAACCCTAGGGAGCGAGTGGGCTCGAGCCCACAGCGGCACATTTTTAGGGGCGGCAAAATTTTACAAAAACAATATTTTGTGTTATTTTTTTGCAAAGATTATAAAAACGTTATTTAAAAAAGCTAATGGGCCAGCAAAAAAATTTACTTCTAGATATGAATGGGCCAACAAAAATTTAGAGTGGAGACTTTTTACAATTTAGGATAAAATAAGCACAGAATTGAGAACGAGCTTCCAAATATAACACCGTAATACACACATTCTGTCCTATGAATTAAATTTACTTTTTCGGAAAGGGGATAAAAAATAAAAATACACGTGTATCGGCGATTTTCATGTACACGTCAGAATTTTTTTTTTAAGTTTTAAGTATATATATTTTTTTTAATGGCTATCGTTTTTTTTTAGGTTTCAGTTCGTTAAAAAAACAATTTTTTTATTACTTTTGTTTTATAAAAATAAATAATTGTTACATTAAAAATTTTAATGTTTTTAAAGAAATTTAGGCCTTTTATTTTTGCGGTTGTAAGCATTTGCTTCAGTATCGCGACAAATAGACCAACAGTATTCGCCAAGCATATGCGTAATGTCTTTTCCTTTATGTCCTGATGGAACCTTTCGCCATGCTCATCGCTACAAGCTCCTAAATCATCAGGGAAAAAATCTAAATGATTGTGAAGAAAATGGATCTTTAGCGACATTAAAATGCCCATTTAGCCATATGCCGAAATCATTTCTGCGACAATATTTTTATAATTGACAGCTCGTTTGTTGCCAAGAAACTGCTCAATAACGGCAACTGTACATTTCCATGCACGTTGTTCGATAGCATTTAATTTTGATGAAAATTCAGAACTTGCAATTATTTGTTTTATCTGCGGACCATTGAAAACACCTTAAATCAAAAAAATCATTAAAAAACATAAAGTTACTGAATGACTTCTTAAAAAAAATATTCCCACTAAATTCCCGCTCAATTTCGGGAAAATGTTGCGCAAAGTTGCAATGGCCTCGCCATCACGATCCAGTTTTTTAACAAAATTTGATAAGAGACCGAGCTTAATGTGTAATGGAGGCAAAATGATTTGAGACGGCTGCACCAATGGTAGATTCTCTATACTTTCTACGCCTACTTTGTAGCATGTTCGCGGCTTCCACTTAAATTCAGTGTAATGCTCATCTCTTTTTCGACCTTCCCATGTACACAAAAACCACTGGTGGGTTGGAAATCCACGCTTAACACCCATGAGTAAACCGACCACTTTCAGATCGCAGCATATTTTCCAATTATGCTCTTTGTACTTTATCAACTGTAATATTAATTCCATGCCTTCGTATGTTTCCTTGAGGTTTGTGGCATATGCGATCGGGACAGATGGATGTGTGTTGCCGATATGAAGCAGCACGACTTTAAGGCTGTTGACCGATGCATCGATGAAAAGTCGCCACTCCTCTGAAATATGTGGGTAACCGATTTTTGCAAACAGCGAATCAATGTCACAACAATAAGCCAAGTTTTTTTCCCGATCTTCGTGCAATCTAAAAAATTGGTCATATGGAATAGTGCTACCTCGATCACGAGCGGCTGTTATTTTAAAATCAGCCGCCACTATATTCCACTGCTTAAAGCGTGATGCAAAGAGTTCTGCTGTTCTCCTCGACAAATTTCCGTCTCGTTCGAGGTCAGTGAAGTCGGCTTGCGTTATAAAATGCGGCATTGCAGTCCCAATTTCACTGGGTGTTGCCACAAATTCCGATACTTGTGGACTTTCGCATCTCGCATTCGATGGGAGAAAAGTTGATAGCAGTTTTGGTACAACTATTGATTCTGCATCGCTTATTTCGGGAACATTATCAAAAATCTCCACTGAAGCCGCTACACGGTCTTCTGGTGAGTATAGAACTGCTGGAATTACCGATTCTACATTAGCGTAGCGAATTTTGTTGCGGTGAATGAATTGGTACCCTTTTGTTTGAGGAAAAGTTACACAAAAGTAGCACAATTCATTGCAGTGCTCCGTCCGTGGTAGCTAAATTGTTGGTACAGCGTACCATTGCCAGCAAACATGGAAGCATCAGTAAACTTGCACAAATTTCTGTAGCAATAGTCGCACACGACTTCCGGAGTATACCACAAGTAAGGAACATAAGCAGTCTTAAATATTTTTTGAAACGAATTCACCACTGTTTTAGTAATATTTTTGAATTTTTTACTTGGTGCGAATATGCCACAAACGTAACAAGTTATTTCGCGTCGGACACTGCATTTTTTTCAGATGAAATATATAGAAATACGTTTTCGCACAACAGAACTTAAAACAATATTGCAATTCCTTATTTCATCTGTCAGAAGGGGCCCTCAAACGATACTACATGTCCACTCGACCTGTCAAGTCATCACACATGTAGTATCGTTCGTGTGCAAGAAATCAAGGCGGATGGACATGTCCGATGGAAGTTGGATGGACATGTAGTATCGTTTGAGGGCCCCTAGACCAGTTGTAAGTGTTGTAAAAGTCAAAAACTGTTTAGTGTTAGAAGGTTACTATTGATTAACTACAACTATATCGAGTAGGATGGGTCAAAAAACATTTTTTTTTCCTAACGCTTTAGTAGATTAAAAATTTGGAGTCCCTTCAAGTTATGCTAAGAAAAGTGAAAAAAATATTTTTTTTTCAAATATAATAAAAATTGGGGAAAATCTGAGAATTGATAAAAATTGTTTTTAAAAAATTTGACATGCTACAAACATTTCCACGAGTCTGCCTGCAAAAAATCAGCTCGATTAGATCACTGAAAAAGGATTAAAAATCGGCCCAAAGGCTTCCACACAGGCCACTTCGAGCTTTATACTTCAAACTTAAAAAAAAAAATTCTGACGTGTACATGAAAATCGACGATACATGTGTATTTTTATTTTTTCCCCTCTTTCCGAATATGTGCATTTGGTTCATAGGACAGAAAAAATTTATTTTTTGTAACACCGTGTAAGCATAACCTTATTAGAAGTCGCTCAAAAGTTTACCATATGTCTTTCAGACGTGTCAGTGTTTTCGTGGCTCAATGTTATGTTAATAGCAATTAAACAATTTTTTTTGTGCTTACATGAATTTATTACATGTTTCCTTGTGTTACACCAACACATTTCATCATAATTATTTTTATTTAAAAATGAGAATAAGAACTTCCAGTGAAAGCATTTCACGAGAGAGAGAGACCAAAATATTTAGAAAACATACGTCTTGCAGACCTAGGTTATTATTAAGAAGAATCCTCTCTATCAGAATGCACTAGTTTTCAAGAATATACAGTCATGTGAAAATAAATAGGGACACCTGTATTTTTATATTTAAAGCTGCATGAATTACATACAAGGTGCAACAGATATAGCATTAATTCCCTCGGGTGGTGTTTCCTCTTGATAAGGCGAGTATGAAACTTTATAGAGTTTCCTCCCACATTGTAAAACTTTCAAGATACAGGGTGTTTTACGGTTTTGGTACATGTTTAGTATTATTGATCAAGAATTTAAACTATTCGCCACAAAATAAAAAATAATATTTTGTATTTTAGAAAAAATATCAGCTTTTCCATCTATATATCAACCACTTTCGTGTCATGTGCTGCAGCGGAGCTAAAATTTTGAGATCATCAAACGAAATATCAACAAATTTTGTATCTTTTGTTTTAGCGGAGCTGTAATCGTCAACATTTAAAATCTCTGTTTTTCATGTTAAAATACACTTAATCAACAGTTCTTTTATAAATTCTAACTTTGGATGATAACAGCTCCGCTAAAAGAAAAGATACAAAATTTGTTGATGTATCGTTGGATAATCTCAAAATTTTAGCTCCGCTAAAGTACATCACACGAAAGTGGTTGATATACTACACGAAACTACTACACTGATAAAAAAGTTGATATTTTTTCTAGAACAGAAAATATTATTTTTTATTTTATGGCGAGTAGTATAGATTCTATATCAATAATACTAAACACGCACCAAAACCGTAAAAAACCCTGTATCTTGAAAGTTTTACAGTGTGGGAGGAAACTCCATAAAGTGTTATACTCGCCTTATGAATAAGAATCACCAGCCGCGGGAATTAAAGCTATATCTGGGGCACCTTGTATATAATTCATGCAGCTTCAAATATAAAAATTAAAAGTGTCCCTATTTATTTTCACATGACTGTATATAAAGTGAGTTAAGGAACTACTAACATTTTCAGCATAAGTAGATAAACTATGGTCAACATTTCCACTAATTATTTTCAGATCCTGATAAAAATAGTCTTAAGCAACAAAACAAATTCTAAATACATATATAAACTGATGTCTTTGGAAGCAAAAATTCAAAATCTTAAGGTATAACATATTAGTTACTAATTACACAGTAGAGACGTCAAGAAGACACAAAAATGCCGAGACACGTGAACTTAGTGGCATAGAATAGTGGTCGTAGAATTTAGTGGCATACTCAGTTTTTCCCAATCAGCTTAAAATCTCGAGATATTTGTGATTGAAATTTAGTCACTTTTAGACCCATTTTAACCTATATTTTCCTTATTTAAAGAGACCAAAAATTTTGACCACCTCCGACTTTGCTTAAACTTTCAGAATTAAATCTACTGATGAAATAAAAACACTAATTTGAGTAAAAAAAGTTTAAAGATTTTTTCTAAAGTATTTACGTTTAGCATTAAAATTTGGTCAAAATGGCAGAAAAAGCGAAATTGTTTAACTTTTAAAAAATCATAGATTCAACAAGGCCCACTGGATTTTCACGTTGGATGTATTTATGAAAAGACAATAAAAATTTATTGCAAATAAACTTTAAAAATTTTTATTTAAGGTTATAATTTAAGGTCAAATATCAAAAATCTTAATATCTCAAGACTTTGATCTGACTTGGAAAAACTGACTATGCCACCAAATTCTACCACCGAAATTAAGTTTATGTGTCTCGGTGTTTTTTTTTGGCTTTTTAAAAGTTTAAAATTTACCTACAATGTTACTTAAGATCTATATGTTTCAAATCAACTCATATTTGACTTAAGGGGACAGTACACACCTGAATTTTCAAAAAAATCAAATTTTTTTTTTATGATTGATTTATGTTCAAAAAACCTCAAGGAATCTATTTTTAATGATATAAAATTAGAAATTAGCTTCTATGTTAAGTGGCGAAGGTTTTAAACGCAGAGCGTCAAGGCCGTATAACACAGGGCAACACTGATTCTGCGGCATGAGATTTTGTAGTCAATTTTAGTATACAGTACAATTTTAGTACATTAATGAAGATCTTAGCCTATTATTTAGATTATTTGAATTGACTCTGGTTCTCGCGATAAACCACTATTTTAAAAATTCAGGAGGTTTCATCACAGATTTTAACATAACTCCAGAACAGTTAGTCTGATTTGGTAAAATAAAAAATCCAAAAATTCGCAGCTAAATTATCTCCAAGTTACATATACATTATTTTTTAATTAGCTGAATAGTTTCCGAAATATTCAGAAAGTTCTTCTAAAAAAAAACATTTTTTATGCAAAATTTAAACTTTTTTGTTATTTTATAATTCACAAAAAATCAAAAACTTTAATATAGCTATTTTTTTAATATTAAGTTATAAACGCACATATGTGACAAAGAAAATGAGCCATCTGTCTATATATATAAAAATGGATGTATGTATGTGGGTATGTGGGTATGTGGCTATATCACATATAGACTCCAAAACCGCTGAACCGATCTTTATGAAATTTTCAGGGAAACTGAAGCCACATCTTGAGAGTGTTCCTGTGAGGTTTGGTAACTATTGGACGAGGGGGCGTGGTACCTCCCATACAAGCCAAATTTACGCTATCGATCACAAACCAAAAAAAGGATATATATCAGACGGTTTCAATCGTAAAAAACTAAGAGTTGGTAATTTTATTCAGATGGTTACTGTCGGTAACTGTACGAAAAATGGGCGTGGTCGTAATATAAATACGCCCAATTTTTCGAGATCATGCCAATTCCGGAGTTTTACACATTTTTACAGTGAAACCTTGCTGTATAGGTGATCTAAGAGGCGGTCACTATATGTAAATATTTTCACGCCCACTTTTACCGCCCACAAATCAATATCTATATATATAAAAAGCAAAACGATGTGTGTCTGGCTGTGTGATGTCTGTAGACTCCAAAACTACTGAACCGATTGACCTGAAATTTTAGCAGTCGATTTGTTTCAGGTACGAGATGGTTTAGGGAAAAAATTTGCCACACCCCCTTTTTACCGCCCCCAAATCAATAAAAATGTTATATTTCAGACGGTTTGGGTCGCATAAGGCTAAAATTTTGTAATTTAGTATGTACGGTTACTGTCGACAACTGTACTAAAAAACTAGCGTTTCCACGCCCCCTTTTACCGCCCACAAATAAATGAAAATGGTTTATTTCAGACGGTTTTGGTCGTATAAGACTTAAATTTGGTACTTTGGCTTGTGTAGTTACTGACAGAAACTGTACGAAAAGTTGGTTTCCACACCCCCTTTTTGCGCCCACAAATCAGTGAAAATGCTATATTTTAAGCAGTTTTGACCGTATGAGACTAACATGTGATACCTAAGTTTGTATGGTTACTTTCGGCAACTGTACTAAAAAAAGGCGTCATCGCTATATAGCCACACCCACTTTTTGAGAAATCATTAAAATTGACTACTGGGTCGATTGAGCAAAAATGTTGGCTTAGTTTGTACGGTTACTGTCAGCAACTGAACTAAAAATTGGTTTCCACGCCCCCTTTTACCGCCCACAAACCAATGAAAACGTTTTATTTCAACGGTTTGGGTCGTTTTAGACAAACATTTTTTAATTCAGTTCATATGATTACTTTCGGCAAGTGCACTAAAAATAGGCCTGTCCCACTTTAGTTAAACTCATTTTTCGGGGAGTTAGCGTCGAGTGAAGTAAAGTGCGCCAGGCTTAACCTAAATTGAGCTGAAATTTAGGCATTCGATTTGTTTCGATTACGAGATGGCTCTAGGGAAATATTTTGCAGCACCCCTTTTTACAGCTTGCAAAACAACAAAAATGTTATATTTCACACGGTTTTGATCGTATTAGACTAAAATTTGGTTATTTAGTTCATATGGTTACTTTCGGCAGCTATTCGACATTTTGGTATATGGCAGTAAGGCGGTCTATGGCAGAACAACGTCTGCCGAAGAAAGTAAGTGTTCCTGTGAGGTTTGATAACGTTTGGACGAGGGGGCGTGGTACCTGCCATACAAGCCAAATTTGCGCTATCGACCACAAACCAAATAAAGGATATATATCAGACGGTTTCGATCGTAAAAAACTAAGATTTAGTAATTTTGTTCAGATGGTTACTGTCAGTAACTACAAAAAATGTGCGTGATCGCAATATATATACGCCCACTTTTTCGAAATCATGGCGATTCCGGAGTTCTACACATTTTTATAGTGAAACTTGCTGTGTAGGTGCTCCAAGAGGCAGTCACGATACATAAATGTTTTCAAGCCCACTTTTACCGCCCACAAATCAAAATCTGTATATATAAAAATGAATCGTGATTTGTTCGGATGCTTAAAACTTGAAAACGACTGAACCAAATTGGATACTTCCTTCTAGTGGTTTAGGAAAAATATAATGCCACACTCCCTTTTGTCGCCCACAAATCAATAAAAATGCTGTATTTAAGACGGTTTTGGTCGTATTAAATTAAAATTTGGTAAATAAGTTCGTATGATAACTATCATTAACTTTGATAAAAATGGGCGTAGTCACACTTCATCTACGCTTACTTTTAAGAAAATATCAAAATACTTCGAAACTATTGGTCCGATTGAGCTCAAATTTTGTAAGTACACTTTGCTTTGAGTACGAGATGGTTTAAGAGGAAATGTCACACCCCCTTTTACCTCCCATATATATATAAAAAATTGTTGTTATCGAATAGCTTTGGGGTTATACATAGGTCTCACAGCTTTGGAATTCAGTATTGGACCTCAATATACACATGCAGTTTCATTGATTACATTTTATGAGCGTTGATCAAGGGGGAGTGGCACCTCCCATACAACGAAAATTTGTGATATCGAATAGCTTTGGAGTTCAAGGTCGCACAGCGTCGGAACTCAGTATTCGACCAAAATTTACGCTTGCAGATTTACTGGTAAAATTTTTTAGAGTTTGTCGGGGGGGCGTGACACCTCCAATTTAACCCAAATTTGCGATATCGAATAGCTTTGGAGTTAAAGGTAACTCAGCTTGGGAATTCAGTATTCGACCTCAATTTACACATGCAGTTTCATTGGTAAAATTTTATGGGCGTAAGGAAAAGGGCAGTGGCACCTCCCATACAACCCAAATTTGTGCTATCGAATAGTTTTGGAGTTATATGTCGCACAGTTTTGGAATTCGGTATTCAACCTCCATGTACACATACAGTTTAATTGATTACATTCTATGAGCGGTGATCAAGAGGGCGTGGCACTTCCTATACAACCCAAATTTGTTATATCGAATAGCTTTGTAGATATAGGTCGCACAGTCTCGGAATTCAGTATTCTACCTCAATTTAGACATGCTGTTTAACTGATAACATTTTATGGGCGTTTGACAAGGGAGAGTGGCAGCAAAGCGCCGGGTTTCAGCTAGTATTTTATTAAAATCAATTGGCATGTTTTGATTTAATTCGCATTTAATGATGATATCTCATTTTGATAAAAAACTTATAAATAAATACACAGTGAAACAACAAGAATTTTTTCTGCAGCATACATTTTTGCACACAATTCAGATTCATTTACTATTAGGTCACCAGGGCATTAATGGTAACGAGAAGTCTGACAGACTTGCAAAGAAAGGCGTCGGACTTGGATCTGAGTTCATAGAACATAGAACAAAGAGAGCGTTTTCATCAGGATATCAAGGCCGATGGGATTGCCATATGATGGTAGACTACTGCTAGACCTTACAAAGAGACTGCACTGAGCAAAAATACAATAGACAATCACTTACAAAAGTTTTACCTAACTAACTTTGAAATATTTTTGATAATTCTGATTGATATTGTTATGAGTATTTTTCGCTTAAAACATAAAATTTTCTCAATACATTAAACATTTAAAAGTTATTTCGTTTTGATTTATTTTATTAAAGATTTAAGCAATTGAAGCTCAATAACTTGACGAATTTACTTCTTATCCATAAATTTGTACGTCGACGATTTGAAATTAACAAGCATAAAATACCAAAGAAAATTCCATAGGAAACGATGGATTTTAATGAAATATGACTTATTTTCTTCGTGACATATATATGTGTGTTTTTAACTAAATATCAAAAAAGAGCTATTTTGACGTTTTTGATTTCTTAAGAATTATGAAATAACAAATAAGTTTAAATTTTGCATAAAAAAATGTTTTTTCAGAAGGACTATCTGAATATTTCCGAAACTATTCAGCTAATTAAAAAATAATGTAGATGTTACTTGGAGGTAATTAGCTGCGGATTTTTGGATTTTTTATTTTACCAAATCAGACTAACTGTTCTGGAGATATGTTAAGATCTGTTATGAAACAACCTTAATTTTTAAAATAGTGGTTTATCGCGAGAACCAGAGTCAATTAAAACAATGTGAATTATTGGATTAAAACTTCTTTATCCCATGTATCTTAATTGACTCCAAAAACTTATGCCGCAGAAAAAAATGTCTTTTTTGTTCCTCTGTGTAATCGGTGTTAAATACTTTAAAGCGCTTTTTCTAGACATTTTTTGATTAGGCATGCGTGACAAAAAAAAACTACTACACTGATCGTTCTGAAATTTTAATATGTTATTGTACACATAAAATTTACCGATCTTTCTATAGATTGAACTACGGATAGAGAGATCGGTAAAGTATTTTTGGTTTTCAAGGGATTTTTGGTCCAAAAAATTGGCTAATTTCGAAAAAACGCCGCCATTTTGTCAATTTTTGCCAAAAAATTCTTTCAGTTCAATCTATAGCGGCTTTGATGCTGATTAAAACCCCGTTTTTATTTTCTTTTCCGGCATCCCATTGAGCCAAAATCACACCCGCCGTGATTTTTTGATGTTATTTTCAAAAACCTGCAGCAGTCCAAAAACACGCTGTTTTGACATAAAAATAAATATGCAAGGTTTCAATAAGATATCTTGTTCCTTTCTTAAAAAAATTTGCATTTTAAAAATTTAATTTTTGAAAAATCTAGGTGCTTGTACTGTCCCCTTAAATATTTTATATCTGAAATTATTGATTTGATTTTAGCCGATAAAATTTGGTTCACAGCCAAATGGTTGCCACCAAACGTTTGCCACAGCGGCAAATTTGGTAAATCAAGCCCTGGATTCAGTGTTGCACTTAAAGTTACTACGCGGGAAATTAAAAAATTCACTAACTTCTCAAATTGCCCTCGTTTGCTTGGAATTCGAAAAATCTCCATAAAAACGGATTTTTAGGGAAAATCCGATAAGCGTGATCCGATTTCTATTCCAAGAAATTTGAAAAAATCTTAAAAATACTTTACCCCATAAGCTTTCAATCAAGGAATGAGAAAACTATGAAATTCGAAAAACAATTTTATTTTGCGGCACCCTAGTGTATATGGCTAAAATAAAGAGTAAAGATCCTTACTGGTGAATACTTGTGCCAATTTGGTCAATTCCATGGGGGCGGAGCAGTAGCGTAACTATATTTTGTGCGCCCACCCGCAGGTTTCTAAAAGCGCCCTGCTATTTACTTTTAGAGTAAAACTATATTATTACTAGGTTACTAGAAGTGTAGGAGAAAACAAGAGAGCTCTTGACAAAAAAAAGAGAACAAAAAGAGGATTTTTTAATTCAATGGTCATATGATGATCATCATTTATTACAACAGTTATATTTTAAAAATATCTTATTTTATAAATAAAACTATATTTTAATTTAATAGAATTTGTTAAAAAAAGCAATAACGTTAGAAATACTTTTTATAATATTAATTATCATAATAAAATTTGTAAGATGTTATCACAAAGTAGGTAAAAAAAGAAAACATCACATATTAATTATTTAAAATAGTAAACAAACTTAAAGTTTGAATTAATGGGATCAATAATTTTTTATTGGTGAAATGATAAGTTTAGGATGTTAAGTTTAAATTTGACGTTACCCGCTAACTAAAGAGTTTGCGAACGCCACAAAATATGACCAACGGAGTGATTAAAATAACATCAGTTGCTGACTTGCTGAAAATATGAAAGCAAACGGGCTAATCGACTCCGACCATAATCGAATTTTGACAAACAAAGACGACTTTTGCTCAAAATAGTCGGTTTTTTGACGTCGATTATTGCACGCTGAGAAATCGTATGTACGGGACTTAAATTTTATTTCAGCACAACGTCGTACAGTGTAACGTCACCATTCTTGGCCAAAAAAAGAAGGAGTGATCGTAGAGCTATGAAAATTGGCCTGAATATCTTTCATACAAAATTAAGAAATCTTAAAAAAGTTATAAAAATCCGACCTCTGTCACACCCACCTCCTATATAAACGAAACCCATTTTTGCCTGAAACTTCAGTCTTGTCTCAAAGCAACGAAGTACATAAATTTCTTTTGTGATTAATTATATTTTAATATTTGTATTTGTATTTATTAGCAGGTATGTTAGCATATAAGAAAATACTTCTTCTGCATGCCGCAAATTAGAATATATGTATTACAACAAAACCCTTAAGAATTAAAATTAAAAACTAGAATTAAAATTGTAATTAAAATTGAATTAAAATGGAAATTGAAATAGATAACAACAAGTAATAACACATTTAAAAGTTCACACATTTATGAATTATACCACAACAAATCAGTTAAGAATTAAAATTAAAAATGAAATCAGCCTTAGAAAATACCACCCACACAAATTAACTACGTTTTTGTTTATATTTATAAGCTTTTTTGATTACAGCAAGAATATTTTAAAAATTGAATTTTTTTTGTGCTTGTAAATAAGAAAAATTTTCACCATAAAGTCACCAATAAGTCACCATAAAAAATGTATATCTTTCGCATTAGCAAGATTTTTTTGGATTTGGTGTAACGCAGTTCTAATGATGTTTTTTCGTGAAAATTTTTCTCAAAATTATTTTTTAATCACTTTTAAAATTTGAATATTTAGAAATTTGTATCCCGCTTTTAGTGTTTACTTTTATGATAAACTTAAAACCATATGTTCAAAATGTAAACAAAAACAGTCATGTTGCCAGACATAAGAAATTTTAAACTTAATTTTGATGTATAAAAAAGTAAATATAATTTGAATAACAAGTTAAATTGCATTTTTGAAAATGCAACTTTGACGGCTTGTCATAACGAAACTATTGCTACTATTAATAAAATTCATTTTTTTTTCACCCAAGATATTTTCTATTGAAAGCTATAAAAATTTGGAAAAATTCAAACGTTGATATATAAGGATTTTGGCCGTTTATTTTACACTGTGCGTTGTTCTCCACTGTAGCTATCAATTTCATCAAGGTACTTGAGGGCGCCCCTAGCTTAGTTGCGCCCGCCCGCAACGCGAGCTCTGCGGGCCCGCTTTTAACGCCACTGGGGCGGAGCAACAACAAAATACTAAATTGATCACTTTAGGGATCTTGAAATGTAAAATTCTTAAAAAATATATAAAAGTATTGCCAAAAATTGTGAGTTGTTTTTTTTCCAGGAAGAATTAACAAAAAGATTGAAATTCGTATTTTTTTTAACTCTTTGCAAGTAAATCTGATAAAGTTCATGAAATGTGTTAGAAAGAACATAAATACATACTTTTTCCCAATAAAATTTCAACAATAAAATTTTTGTTGAAGCCATCGCGTGTGTCATTCTGAAGATTTTTTTTAGGAAATTTTCTGTACAGAACATTGTAATACTTTTTGTATTTTAGGGTATGTATTATAATCTACCTTTAATCCAATCTGATAGCCTTTCGAGCCATTCGAATTCACAAATCCAAAAATAAAATAGAGCAATTTTTATTATAAATAAATTTACCTAAAAAGGCAACAAGAAATCTTTACTTGCTGCCAAGAAAGTTTTAAGTCTCTTATGTAGTTGTAACATCGTGAAAAATCGTGAATAAAAAAGCAAAAAAATCATTTACCTCAAGGTTTGAACGTTACAACCGCAGTAAAACTGAGCTGAGCCACTAATAAGATTAACTTGGCGCCGACCAATAAATCCAGCAACCCCAATAAAAAATGGCACTGTCAAAAGTGAAGTATCAGTATTTGATATAATTAAAGCAGTCGTAACATCTGAAAAGTAAGATGCTTAAATATGTTGCCGCAATAAAATTTCGAATTATTTCAGATGCACTTTTAAGAATTCTTTAAGCTGCTTACCTAAATCCTTGCTAAGATTTTATTTCATTTTATTTCTTTTACCGATTCCATAGTAATAACTGGGTGGCGAAATGCAATCGAATGATTCAGAAGGTGGCACAAGAAACACAAATCAGCATACATTAGGAACAACGCCGGCAGCAGACGCAGCATCAGCAGCAGCAGGAACAGCAACCACAACTACATCTTTCACAACAACAACACTTAACAACGATACACCTAGCAAAAATCCCTTCAAACAACCGTTAAGCAATATTGTCGCACAACCACAACAACAACAACCACAACCACAACCTCAGCTGCTCAAAAGTAATCAGCGACAATCTTTCAAAAATGGCAGCAACGGTACGTCTGCGACGACAGCGAACGAGGCAGTTGTGGGTGGTCATGCAGCGGAACGTGGTGTTGCCAAAGCATTGGGAACGCCAACGGCTTTCGAGCACCACTCGTATAGCTCACAAATGACACCGCCGTCGGATAATCAGCGTCAGGAGGATTATCGTGCTGCCGGATCCTTGGCCGCCCTAAAAAACTGGATGATCGGTTGGCGTGGATCGCGTCGTTTGGTGTTGGTCATTGTAGCGATAGCGTTACTGTTGGACAATATGTTGCTGACTGTAGTGGGTGAGTTGCATGCACAATATATTACTACACTATAAATGATTTTATACACCATAAAAATGGTCTTCGAACATAATCATTTCACTACTAAAGTTCTAAGTACCTTGTAAAGCGTCTTTATTAATTAGTCCCAAATGGATATATTTCCCTTCTCAGCTCTAACAATAAAGTGTACATTTTCCTATAACAACAAAATCCCACCACTACTCAGAGGAATTAACTGTTTCGTCCAGGCGCGTACCCAGAAAAATAATTCGAGGGGTTTTTATTTTTTTTTTTTATTTAGACTTATACCAATTTTTTTATATGGGCATTTCCAAACTGGCGTTAAGGACGATTTGTACGAAGAAGTGGTTTGAAAAAAAAATTAAAATGCCTAATTTTTAAAAAGGCTTTTTTATATTTGCATAGTAATTAAGTTGCACTATATTATGTAAAAACAATGACCACAATCGACCCTAAGGATTTTCAGATATTAGCAAAAATACGTGCTGGCGTTAAGTTCCAAGAAACGGAAGAGATTTTTGACTTAGACTACAAAATTTGCACAACTCTCTGAATGGGGCAAGACTTTTTGCATACAATTTTTTTTTTAAGAGTTTAAAATAACATAAGTTTATTTTCCAAGTGATCAAATTTAAAAATTTTCTCCGTTTTTTTTATTACGTTGCGTTACTTAAATTTCCATTTTAGTTTAATTGAGTTATTAATTAATTAGATAGTTGAGTAATTCTGTAATTTAGTAATTAAAAACAAATTTAATATATTGTCCTTTCCTTGCCTCAACCATTTTTTCATTATCTTTATCCAAAGTCTTCCATTTTTACTAAAACAAAAAGTTTACGAAACATTTACTTAACATTTACGAAAAATAAAAACTACATTTGTGAGTCAGTGCAGACGATTTGATCTTCATGATTAATGAATTTATGTAGAAATTGGTTAAATAAATAAAATTAAAATGTTTTTTTTTAGATAGCATCGTCAAATAATAAATTTTTAATAAGTTTTAATTTTTTGGTCACGGTAGACTTTTCTGTGGAATTGCCCACATAAAATAATCTTTATATCATAATGTATTGTCTTCTTTTATTTCGGGCTAGTGCACTTAAAATTTCTTTCGTGGTCATTTCCACATTCCTATGAACGTTTAGAAGAGCTAACCCATTGAACCTTTCTTCTCGGGTGTTACTTCTGATGTATGTTTTGAGTCTTCGAAGCGACTGAAACCGGTAACGTTGCACCAATCTTCAGGAATCGGCTTATTGATGGATATATCATTATATAGCAAAAATTAAGAGATTAGATAAACGTAAATGGCCGATTTGTCTGATTCAAGCAGTGCCTAAACATATGGTGTACAAAATATTGGTCGAAAACAATAAATACAATAAAAAAATCACCACGTTTTAAAATTCAACACATCCCCTTTAACTATAATGCATGATTTTTTCAAACAATTTTTTTAAAAAAAACTCAAGCAATTCTTTTTACAATCTATAGTAATAAAACTCATTTTCTGTTTGTTTGTTTGTTTGCTTGCTTGGCCTTTATACAAATCTAATCGGCTAAACGGATTTCGCTCAAACTAGGTATACATATTAAGTACATTCTAGATTACATTGTTACATACTTAGTTTTTGCCACGCCCCCTCTTAAATTTTTCCACTAACGATAATTTTGTTATTGTAATACTTTTTACCTTCGGAGTTTTTTGTGTATTTAATTTTACAATTTTTTTGTTATTTTGACATCAAAAGCAATCACATATATTCAAAATTGTAGAAATTTTTCAGAAAACATCGTTACCTAAGAATGAGAAAAAAACGACATAAAATCAAAGTATGGTCTTTTGATGCAAATATCCATTCCGCTGTCCATTAATATATGTATTTCATTCAATTTTTTTTTTTTGTTCAAAAGATCTATAAGAACACTTCACAAAAATAGTTTGAACTGTACCGTTAGGTCAGTGCATAAATTTTTCATGATTTTTTCAAAAAAAGTCCAAAATATTGACTTTTTACTCAAAAATTACTCAAAAATTGTTTTTGTTGTAAAAATGAAATCAAGTAAAAATTGCACATCTGACTGCCTTTTATATAACATAGCATTTATCTGCAGAAATTTTTCTAGCTAAGCGCAAAAATTATTTTACTGTGTTTGTCATAAAAAAAGGGTTTTTTCGCGAAATTTATTTTTTCCAAAATGTTGTTTTTATATTTTTAACAAAAAAATCAAGTCACAAATATAATTTATATGAAAAAATTACCACAATATCTCTTTTCAATCAAAAGTTATGGCTAAAAATCTATTTTTTCATACCAGACTTTATTAATAAAACTGATTTTTGTATCGAAATTTTTTATCCTTTAGCCCCCTTCCCCATTTTTAACTAATTTTTTTCTAAAGATGCAGTTTTGTGTCTCGAGTATTTACAAACATTTTGGTTTATATACATATATTCCTAATATTAGTACGTCTAATTATATTTTTGGATATTTGTATTTATAAATATCTGTGTTTTAAATTCACAGATAGATGCGCCGCATTAGCAAGTACTGTGGGTTCAAACTATACACCTTGCGGTGAAAAGCCGAATGATGTCTACCACATGTTTCTTCAAATTTAACCTCAAGCATTTGGCTGACTCGATATATATTTTAGTACAATTTTTAGTACAATGACTTTTTCATAAAACATCGATACCCAAGAATAAGAAAAAAATTATATGAAAATCAAAGTCTTGACTTTCGATAAAAAACATCTCCGCTGTTTTTAAACATATTTCATTAAAATTTTTTTTGTTCAAAAGTTCAATATATTTTCTTTAAAAAATTTTCTTTAGATTTTTAAATGTCCATATCTCAAGAACCCGTTGAGTCCCACCATAATTTTTATATTGTTGACAACTACCTAGGTAATTTTGCTAGCTTTCAGACTAAACAAATATTAAAATTATTTTGAATCATTAAAATATGTTTTTCTACCCCTTCTTCGAATTCGAGTACTTCTCGAATGATTTGTGGAAACGACCTGCTGGTCACTAATACGTGAAACCGATGATAATATATTTATAAACGAAAAAGGTCAAATAAACATTTTTAGAAAAAATACAAATTTTTTGCGTTTTATTACGATACTAAAAATTTGATAGTGTACTAGTATTTCAGCCGATTGAAGTAGATGATAACTTGTTGAACCTAAAATTAAACAGACCATTAGAATTCTACCAGAATTAACGGTTCAGCAGTACAAAATTTGTCAACAAAACGTTGTTAAAGTTGAAAAAATTAAAAAAACGAGAAATTTTTAAATGATTTTAGCTGTAACTTTGTTAATTCGTTCGATAAAAAACGTTGTATATAATGTTTTAAAAGTCTATTTTTATTCTTTCTATCAAAGTTTACATTTTCTAAATTGAGCTAAACAAAACGGAGTTACATAAGAAACTATACATACACCTACCAAAAATCGTTTTTTTTACCACAAATACCGATTTTGAGGGTATTTTTATAAAAATAAATATCCAGTTATTGTAAATTTAACCAGACCTACAACCTCTACTATGTCTCGACCCGAGTTTTTTTTCACTGTAATGCCGGGTTATATTAAAACCAATATTCTAAAGTACATTTTGTGTTTATTTTTAAATGAATCTTCTTCTCGCTAGGTGGCATAAAAAAGTAGTCCTTTTCAGCCATTCAAGTTACTTGTCGCCACAACCTTACTCGTAACATTTGGCTATTATAAAGTTTGGCTACAATTTCCTCCAATGTGGCGGCCGTAGCGTACTGATAGAGTGCATGGCCCGTAAGCTAAGGAATCTCGTTTCCAACCCTAGCTCAAAAGAATGTGTTTTCAATTTAATTAATTTTTCTGTTTGGTCGTCACCTTTCTGCAGACAATGGCAAACCTCAGAGAGTAAAAATTGACATGTAAAGTTTTTTGAGAACATAAGACGTTCGGAGTCGGCATAAAACCCGAAGGTCCAGTTCTCGATCATTTGTGTTTAAACATTTAATTACACGCACAACACAATTGATCAATAGAAGCTAGGTCAAAGTCCTTCCGAGGGGCTGAAATGGGCAGTTTAATATTATTTATTACATTTTCCTCCTCCACGGGGATCAAAAGAGTTGAAAATAACGTTTTTTAAAAAGCCGCGCTAAATTTTTCCAGTTGTGCAAAACTTAATATTTCTAATAAAGGTTGTAGCTACAAGTAGCCTTATTAATATGCACTTTGATTTTTTGTTTTCGATAAATGGGATTAAAATATCTTTACACCGGCTCAAGAAGACTATCTACTTTTTTTATGCCACCTAGCGAGAAGAAGATGAATTTAAAAACATACAAAAAACTTATTTTGTAAAATGGTTTTTTATATTATTTACGTACAAAAAAATTGTAAGTCTGTATGTATTATAGCCTTTTCACAATAAATGTTTTAAATTAAGAATTTTCAATTTTTTTCCAATGTGCAATATTATTTAAAGATCTTTGTCATTACCATCAACACACAGCGGCTGCCATGTTACACTGAGAGTTACTCTCTGTGCTCGTTAAAATTCGTTCATTTCGGGGGGTCTTAACCCCCAAAACACCGCTGTGTACGCACCTAATACTTTTTCCCCTTCTACCTTATTCTTACTGCTACTTACACTCATTTAATATACTACTATCGCCATCCTTTCTAATCAACACTAACACTCTGTCAAACCTATAAATCTGCTATTGTTCAATCACCTGGAAAATCATGCTGTAACTTAAACATCTTATCTCCAACCACATTTCCCATTCCCATTTACATTCTTCCCCCATTTAAGCATAGATATTAATTTTCTCCTTCTGCTGCAGCGAATTAAATAAATTCCCACCACAACCACCTCAGTGTGGTTGTTGACTTCACTAAGCTATGAATTATTGTGGAGCCACTTAACGAAATGAATGTTTTCCTGTGATTTTCTTTATGGTCGGTCGTCATTGCTATAATGTTCCAGGCATTAGTAATGATTTTATGCATTACTTGAAAAACAAAGCAAAAAGAAAAAATAAATAAAAAAGAGGAAGAATAAGAAGTGTTAATAGCAGTTAAATATATAACGATAAAATATTTTTTAAGATTGCTAAAAGTTAGCAAACTAGTTAAAATATTTGAAACAAAAACTCTACAATTTTTTATATGGTTATACAATATTTATTGAATGAAAAACCGCGAACAGAATGTTTACCACTTCTATTATCAGTTGAGTAATTTATTGTATATCTTTAGACCAAATATTTTACCTTTTTTGTCATCGCCAAACATACTAAGGTCCTCAGATTAAACGAACACCGTCAACACAGTCATTCGTTCTATAGTTTTTGATAAAAAACTCAGCTGCATTGGAAGAAGATTGAAATTAATTAATTTCAATAACGAGGAATAAATATTAATAAACTTACTACAATATACTAACATGCGTTACACTTTGAGACATGGCAAAATCTACCACTTAAATATGACTTAAGTCATTCTAAGAAAGTGGGATGGCATCCCATTTTTTCAAACTAAGCAACACTTAATGGGAAACTTTATAGAAAGCCTTCGAAAAATCTTTATGTGGGCAATTTTGTCAAAAAGAGCCCATTTGCATGTCCTTACAGTTTTGTGTGATAAAAAATATTTTTGTTACTTTAAAATACCCCAGCTATCTTAAAAAGTTTTTTTCTTCAAGATTATGTAGCAACTGGTGATTAGAAAATTAATTTTGCATGTGGAAATGCCCCAAATAGGCCTAAAATGTCATTTCTGTAACGTTCTGTCGATCAAAATTATTACAATTCATAGCGTGTAACTTCCGCAATTTGTATTTGTACATGTTCTAGATGACAAACTCAAAAAATTACGTATATCGTGTGCATTTTCTGTCATTCTCAATGAATCGGTCATTTCAGAAACAGCATTAGTCAATTTTGTTTTGAACAAATTTTTTTGTTGCAAACGCTTTCTTAAAGGTAGACCGATAATCGAGACCATACCTCGTAAACTTCGTTTATTGCTAAAACAACATAAGTCAAGTGACTTAAGTGGTTTCTGCATGGAATCGTTGTTACAGTGCGAGCATGCCGCTGCGGCATGAGCGGCAAAAACGCAATATGAGAGCGATTCTGGAGTCATAAGAAAATCGCCTGAAAACATGATCGTATCTACGTCCCAGAAGGATATTTTAATTTAGTTTCGAAATCCAGTTCAACATTTACAGTTAAAGAACTGAAGACAAGATAAGAAATCAAGCGCGTCGGAAGCGAATTTCATCTGGGGGGGCAGTACAAATGGGGGGCAGTACAAATGGTGGTGCAAAAAAAGTTCACCAAAATTTCTTCACATGAAACATGAAGAAGAGAGAGAGAAGAGGAAAATATATAATACAAAAATATTATCGTTGTAAAAAAACTGATATTTTGAATAACTTTTCCTTTTAAATTGTTTATCTAGCTAAAAAAGTGGGGGGGCAACTGCCCACCTTTTCCCCCCGCTTCCGACGCCAATGTAAGAAATTTTCCAAGAGATATTAAAACATGACAAATTAATACATGTCAAATGTTAATAAATTAATTTTTAAGTGTAATCGTCAATAATAAAAATGATTACTATGATTGTTTTGGTTAAATTATATACCACTATTCCTATATCTTGCTAAAACAACATAAGTCAAGAACAGTTTTTCAGATTTTTTTTCATTTTTATTATTAATTAACTGTGAAGGTTATTAGATATTTAAATTTTTTACAACTCATATATTAAAAAAAGCATAAAAAAGTCCTTTAAAACTAGTTTGTGCATGCAACAGTTTTTATTGATTCCTGAAAAACTCCAATTGTGTGACTTATGAGGTTTTTGAAATGACTGATTCAAATAATTATACAAATTTTTTTTAACATATGTTTCATCTAGAAACTTTTGTCTATCGGTTTGACCACTTTTTGAATTTTACGACTTTTAGTAAGCAAAACTAAGAAGGACATATTATTTTAGCACTCTCTCAGTATGGCTTTTTACACTACTTATATTCAAGTTTCAAAAATGCACCAGTGGTTTTGAGTGCAAAACTCAAGTGTAAAATAAACTTATTTGTTATATTAATAATAATATATAAATAAAAAAGTTGTCATTACTGTAACAACTTTGTATTCAGTTAGTGAGAGAATAAAGCGAAATTGAGTGAAGCATATTAAATTAGTTACACTCAATATTTTATATCAATATATATATAGAAGTTATATATCTTTACCCCAAATTTTTTGCCTGTTTTTAATAAAACACCTTTAATGTTTAAGGTAAATAATCTGCCATGCAAGAACTTATAAATTTTTATTATTGCAATTTGGTAAATGCATAAATTTGTGGTAAGTAACTTTCTGGGTTAGATGTCTTTTATTGAAAAATTTCGTTTTCTATGGGACATTCAAGCTGCTTAAAATTTTCAAGAAATTAACACCACAAAAACTTGCGTACCTGAAACACACAAAAACTTTTTAGTACTAATTTTATTTTTTGGTGAATTATTAAAGAAATCAATCAAAAATTGAAGTGCTGACTTTGAACGTGAATAACTTGGTGATGTTACAAAGGATTGCATTATTTTTTTCTTTGTTTAAAATTTTGATTAATAGTACGTCCAATCGTATTTCAATCTTTTTCATTTTCGTTTCTCTTCTTCGTTAAATTCTTCTAATTTTTATAATTTTCAAAAAAAACCTTAACGAATTTCTTTTCGCCAAAAACCTTGGTAAAAATATTTGTTGTTGAACAAATATGCAAAACCAAACATGGTTTTTTTTAATGTACTTTCATATGGTATGCTTAAATGTAGGGTTGATTTAAGGTTTCTATTGTAAAAATTTAAAAACGTTTTATACGATCGAAAAATCAAGCCTAAAGGCTTGATACTGATAAAGTAGGATACTTCATTGTTTTGTCAAATTTTTATTCATTGACAATATCTGCGTTCCTTTCGCCTTAATATAATCGCGATAACAAATTTTATCAAAGGAACGGCAAGAAAAACGACTCGTAGAAGGCACTACCGTTGCAGTCAAAATTCAATTCAAACAAGCAATCATGATACAATAACTATTAGGTATCATTAATGTTACCAACTATTCTTACTTTGTAAGTATCATACTTATTTTCAGCTTCATATACTTACTAAAATTCCATACTTATAAGTATACTTACTTTTAAGATTTATACTTAATTATGCTTACTTTCCAGCTCCGCTTGAACGTTTTTATTTGCAAAAGTGGAAAAAGTTTGAAAATTGAAAATTAAAAATACAGACTCTGGAGTCAATTTTATTTTTAAAAAATAATATTGAATACAGCTGTGTCGAATTTAACAATTTTTTAAAGACAAGACCTGAAATATTAAGGGTAGTTCGTCGGCTAAAAAAATAGGCTATTTTTGGGAATTTCTCGTGAGCTTGCTATGAAAGATATGTTTATATAAGTAGTAAGGAATGATAAATGAAGTCTTAATTTATAAAAATAAAAAAATTTATTAATGTTTTTTAATAATTTGTAGGCAGGTCGGCTCCCACACGATATCTCGGCATCTGTTTATCTGAAACAAAAAACCTAAGTGTTTTAGATTCAATATGACAAGGACTATAAAATAGACTATTAATATTAATTTTTAGCAATTGTTGTTAAATTTAAGTAACAAAAACCAAAAAAAAAATTTTTTTTCGCTGTTATTTGTAAAAAAATATAGTAAACATCAATTTTTTAACACGATTATAGTTTGTTTAAAATAGTTTTGTGTTAAATATGTGGTTAAAATTTCTAAAGGATCAGCCCACCGGAGAAATAGTGTGGGGCGTCCGTGAAAACGTAGTTTTGAGAAAAACGCTTTTAAAGTTTTTTAAATGCGTTGTAACATGAGTTCAGGTAGAGAAAGTTTTGGGTTGAAAAAATTACTTAAACTGCTCGGATCTTCATAAAAATTTAATACAATATTCTTAGTACATATAGAAAAATTGTAAAAAAAAAGAAAAAACTTTCGAAAGTGACCAATTAGACTTTACACTTTAATAAAATTTACAGCCAAGACAAATACGATTTCAAGCAAAAAGAAAAAATCAAATTAATGTAGCGCTTCCATTCAGTGACAGTGAGAGCGAATAATGATAACTTTTCTTTGGTCTCTGTATACATTTGAATGTGATTTTTTTTATTTTTTTTTTATTTGGCTACTTTGAAAGTGCGTATAGCTTTTAATTTTTTGTTATGCTTTTGTTTGTTTTTAAACTATTTTATATATTAGAAATATATATGAATTTCAAATATAAAAAATTAATATTTTGTTTATGTTTTATCTGAAGACTTTTTGGTTTTAGATAGATTGTATACACAAAACTTTTTAAGGAAAACAAAAAGAGGGTGTGACAATATTTGAAGAATATTGTGGGTTCTATTGATTTTAACATAAATTAGTAAATTGTATCAAAAAAATATTCAATTTGTTTTTCTAAGGTAAAATACTTACTTATACTTATTTTAAAAAATTATACTTACTAATACTTACTTTTCAGTGTTTTAAGAAGCAAATATACTTATTTTTTAATAACATGAGTTGGTAGCATTAGGTATCATGAGAACGTGTGTCGTTCACAACTGTTGTGAACTATTATGGTAGCAATACTTTAGTGAACGATGTTTTTCTCTGAACTTGTTTTACTCTAAATGTCAGAAAAATTGTAAATTTTTTAATTTAATTATTATTATTATGCAATAATAAAAATAATTTTAGTGCAATTGTTGGTTCCGATGAATGCGGCCAATGTGTGTGGCACACGATGTTTATTTTTTCTCTTTTGTTTAACATTCGATAGTCGCAGCTGAGAAAAGAAGTAGCTGTCAAGGCTACCTAATAGTCATTGTATCAAGCAAACAAATAATTCAAAAAATGAAATGACAGCACATAAAAATATACAGGTGCGGCACCTGTGTTTCAAATTTTTTAAAGGCTATGTTACAATTTTATATGGATAGCAAAAATAATCCTATTTGTTATAAGATTATTATTTTTGTTTTTGCTTTGCATGTAAAAAATAATCTGAATTATTTTGAAGCGAATGGAACGCAGCTAATGAAACTAGAGCAGCTGAAATAGTGCTAAAGCTAAAATGCAACAAGTGTGAGTGTATAGGCATAAAGTAAGAATTGGAGAAAAAAATGTACGACAGCCAGCATCTTCAATGCATTGTTCTTGACGTTTCTCTCAATTCGTCACTCGTTAAGTTTCGATCAAATATTAAGTGTCAAAAACAAGCTTGAGCTTCTTCTTCCGCAGCTAATAAGAATTGGGAGATAAGATAGTTAAGTTGCGGAGGTGGAAAGAGTTGGCACGATGTATGTTTTCATCCTTTTCCTACAATATATATCTGTCTAGCCCACGCGCCGCTTGATTTCAGATCTTGAAATTGGACAAAAAAATTAAGTGATAGTCTTAACTATAATAAAAATTTAAGATTTTTTTTGTTTATTTTTAATTATTTTGTATTTTTGTAATTTTGTTTGCATAAAAAGTAATGGTGTGGTGAAAGAATAATGACAATTTCTCAATTTTTTTCTGAGTTATACTCTCAAATGTTCATTTAAAACTGCCACAGCAAAAAAGCGCCACATTTCGGGTCAATATTTAGACCTAAACCATCTACAGACCCAACCGTACACACACACCAAATATCAAAAAAATTGCCCAGATGAAAAACAAAGCAGGCCTGCCGAGGTATGTGGAAGGTTATAATTTGAATGCTAATAGTGCGTTTACACCAAACCCTCAAAACGTGTATTGAGCATCTATCGCGTTTAAGAGCCAAAACACGACTTATTTTATGTGTTTTACCATACAAAATTTAAAACACCTCACAGCGCGTTTTATTACAAAATACCATTAAAACACTGTAAAGGTCGAAACATGGTAAAAATGAAAGGTGGCAACACCTCAAGTGTCAAAGCTTAATTTTTTGCATGAAAATGAGCAAAATAAAAGCAAAAATGAAACAGTAAGAAAACAATAACGTCAAACTAAAACGTGAAAAAGGCGGTGTAAACAGTCGTGTTTTGAGATAAAACACAGAAGCGATTAAATGTGTTTTAGTTTCGGTGTAAATATATTTTAAGCTAAGCAGTCAATTTTTTTAATTTTAAAAACTTCCTCTTTCAGCTTAGTATGCTGCAGAAGCGAAAAGAAATCTTCCGTAAGAAATGCATTGCGTTTTTGACAGTGAAAAGGTAGTGAAATTTTTTTCGTTAGTAAAAAGGGTGATTTTTTTGAGGTTATGATTTTCATGCATTAGTATTTGACAGATCACGTGGGATTTCAGACATGGTGTCAAAGAGAAAGATGCTCAGTATGCTTTGACATTTCATCATGAATAGACTTACTAACGAGCAACGCTTGCAAATCATTGAATTTTATTACCAAAATCAGTGTTCGGTTCGAAATGTGTTTCGCGCTATACGTCCGATTTATGGTCTACATAATCGACCAAGTGAGCAAACAATTAATGCGATTGTGACCAAGTTTCGCACTCAGTTTACTTTATTGGACATTAAACCAACCACACGAATACGTACAGTGCGTACAGAAGAGAATATTGCGTCTGTTTCTGAGAGTGTTGCTGAAGACCGTGAAATGTCGATTCGTCGCCGTTCGCAGCAATTGGGTTTGTGTTATTCGACCACATGGAAGGTTTTACGCAAATATCTTGGTGTAAAACCGTATAAAATACAGCTCGTGCAAGAACTGAAGCCGAACGATCTGCCACAACGTCGAATTTTCAGTGAATGGGCCCTAGAAAAGTTGGCAGAAAATCCGCTTTTTTATCGACAAATTTTGTTCAGCGATGAGGCTCATTTCTGGTTGAATGGCTACGTAAATAAGCAAAATTGCCGCATTTGGAGTGAAGAGCAACCAGAAGCCGTTCAAGAACTGGCCATGCATCCCGAAAAATGCACTGTTTGGTGTGGTTTGTACGCTGGTGGAATCATTGGACCGTATTTTTTCAAAGATGCTGTTGGACGCAACGTTACGGTGAATGGCGATCGCTATCGTTCGATGCTAACAAACTTTTTGTTGCCAAAAATGGAAGAACTGAACTTGGTTGACATGTGGTTTCAACAAGATGGTGCTACATGCCACACAGCTCGCGATTCTATGGCCATTTTGAGGGAAAACTTCGGAGAACAATTAATCTCAAGAAATGGACCGGTAAGTTGGCCACCAAGATCATGCGATTTGACGCCTTTAGACTATTTTTTGTGGGGCTACGTCAAGTCTAAAGTCTACAGAAATAAGCCAGCAACTATTCCAGCTTTGGAAGACAACATTTCCGAAGAAATTCGGGCTATTCCGGCCGAAATGCTCGAAAAAGTTGCCCAAAATTGGACTTTCCGAATGGACCACCTAAGACGCAGCCGCGGTCAACATTTAAATGAAATTATCTTCAAAAAGTAAATGTCATGGACCAATCTAACGTTTCAAATAAAGAACCGATGAGATTTTGCAAATTTTATGCGTTTTTTTTAAAAAAAAAAATTATCAAGCTCTTAAAAGATCACCCTTTAGTACGCTTTTGAATGAAAAATGCGTTCAATGCAGCTAAGATCACAACCACGATTAGAGAGTTAAAATGCCAAAATTTCGCCGTCTTTTATATGTTCGTACATTTAATTGGCGTGGAAATTTGACATTCAACAACAATGTTCAATTAACACATTCAACAAATACGCTATAGTAAATATGTGTTAGTGTTGAGTCTACATCAAAATTTCGCGTGTAAAATTAAATGCTTAAAAATTTTCGTTCCTACAGCATACTAAGCTTTACTTGTAAGTGAGGTGCATTAGCAAAAGTATCATGTTAGCTAATGCAAAATTCCGGTTAATCTTAAGGGACAACAACTTCAAAATTTTCATGATTGTTGTTATTCGCCGACACTTTGTCTTTTCGTCGAAGCACTTTTGATAGCAACAATGTTGTTATGTATACTATTGCAACAAAATCACAGCAGTGAGAATGGCTCAGTTGGTTAGGGTTTTAGTTTTTATCTTGAATCTTGAGTAATGGGTTCAAATCCCATCAGAAAGATAATTTTTTTCTTTTTAATATCTTTAAGGGCCAATTTTTCAGTGCAAGTTTAAGCTCTAGTCAAATTAAACTGAGATTAACTTACAAAAATTGGACGATTAAACTCGGTTTAACTAGATATTTTAGCATTCGTTGAAGTTAAATTGACTTAAATTGTCATATAATGTGTTTGTTTTTTGCCTAAACCAAGTTTAAACGTCCAATTTTGGTGAGTAAACCTCAATTTAATTTGACTATAGTTTAAACTCGCACTGAAAAATTGGCCCTTAGTTTTGTTTTGGTTGTTTTTTTAGTTTGTTCTGTTTTTTTAGTGATTTCGTTCTGTTTTTTTGTATTAATTGCTTATAATAACAAAGCTAACACGTTAATTTTCTTGCTCTGTGCTCGTACGTTTATTCTTAATGAAGCAACTTAAGCGACGATTAGTTAACAGCCGCGATAGTCGAATGGATAAGCAGATGCACTTACACTCACGCGACCTAGGTTCAAGTCTCCGGATAATGGAAATTTTTCAATTGCCGGCAACATTAGTTGGAAATTCAGCAGACATCCTCGCCTCCATACCCGCTTATATCTTTTTTGAATGCAGAATTAATACCGTGAGATGCATGCAACATTGCTGCTAGGGCAGTTCATTTGGCAGACATGTATACCTTCTGCATTCATACCATAAGATGCATGCTGCATTGCTGCTATGGCTGTTAATTTGGCAGACATGCTGGCCTAGGACATGCCTATAGAAAAAAATATAAGCAGGTATGGAGGCGAGCATGTCTCTTGACCTTCCGAGGGGAATGTTGCCGGCAGATATACAGCAGCGCTCCTTTTCCAAACGGGCGGTCCAGCTTTTTAGGAGGAGTTTAGAAGAATTTTATAAATAAATATAATGTGAATGTAGTAACTAAAAAAGTAGATAATTTCCTTTCTAATACTTTTTACAACTCGAGATATTGCACTTTTATTCATCATTTTATATTTTATTAAAGGGCGCACGGTGGGGCGATCCCATACAAAGGTTTGGACATCCAGAAAAAAAAGTGCAAATTGCAAATTATTATAATATTTTGATACATTTCCATAGAAATATATTTGGGCTATTTGAAGACGGCAGTTTTTTTATTTTTAAGTGCGTACCTTTGTTTTTGTAAAGCCTCAAAGTTGATATTTTGTAATATAAAAAAATAAAGTCTTTTTTTAAAGTCCTATAACATATTGTTAAACTGCTTGATTGAACAGATCGTTATATTTTATGAAAGGGTATACTCTTAGCTTTTAAACCAGATATTTTGTTTTTAAGGTTTTTGCTATCCCGTTATTGCGATAAGGAATAAAAATTAAAAATTAAAAAAAAATTATTAAATTTGAAAAATAAAAAATGGCTAGGGTTGGCCAGGATCAATGTACCTTAGATAACAAATATTTATAGTAAGAAATGTTTAAAAAAAAATTAGCGCGCGCTATTCAGCGCCTTCTGAGAATTTCACTATCAAAATTGTATTCCTCGGGTCTTTTTTATAGCATTTCTCACAAAATTTGCCTATTACAGCATAACTACGAATAGATAAAAAAACAAGTTTGGGATACATATATTATTTTAACCTATTCCGGCAGGGCTCGGTGACCTTTTATAAACGGAAAAAATAGACATTTAGCTTTGATTGCGGCATAGTATAGATACTAGTAAAGTGACGTAAATTTATTGTACTAAATAAGTGTAGACGATTTTAATGAAAATATTTTGGTATACTGTTTATTAATCTGAAACGTCTCGTTCTTGAGATACACTCACAGAAATAAACCCATTGCCTCAACCGAATAATTGCCCTACTAACTTTGTCGATTGTAGGCAATTTTGTAAATGCAATTGCCACAATTGCCAATTACCCGATTGAGCTAATTGCATTATTCCGTTGCGAGAACCGAACTGCAGACAAGTTTTTGAGCCATTCGGTTGTGCACAACGAACTGTTAATCGCGTTTACCAGAACTCGGTTATATATACCTAGCGAGTGTGAAAAACAAACGATGAAAATAAGCATGCTTTGTTGATTCTAATTTTGCAAATTTGCATAATTTTAAGAAGAAATAAATTAGATTTATATAAACTGCACAAGTTAAATTTATTAAATATTGAATAAAAATATATTTTTTTAATTTATTTCTTCACTTTGAACACTTAACCAACTTGCAGCGAGAATACCGACCGAATCATGAAAAAAGGCGCGACGAGCAACATAGCGAGTGTAAAAAAACAAACGACGGAAATAAGGATTGCTTTGTTGTTTTTTATTGCACATTTGCAGTTATTTACGAAGAAATGAAATTAATTAGTATAAACTGCACAAGTTATATTAATTAAATATTCGATAAAATATATTTTTTAATTAATTTCTGGACTTTAAAACACTTAAACAACTTGCAGCGAGAAAATCGACTAGAAATCGAGCGAATATTGAACAAATGAGGAACGAGGAACACAGCGAGCATGGAAAAAAGCGACGTTGTGGTTAAGGTGACCACATGTAAGTTATTTTCATTGACTATTCGTCTGTTGCAATTGACTTTGGTGGCAGTGCAACAAAATATTGAAACATCGTTGAAATTCGGTGGCAACGTAAGAACAATTCTATTGACAGAATAAATAATGCGGATGTTTCAACTACTCCTTTTATTCGTAAATCTGTAATTGCACTGGTCAGTTGTTTTTGATAAACTGAGATTGCTTAGACGGAAAGTAAGTTGAAATGACAAATTACATTCAGTTCTTGCAACTAAAGCATAAGTACTGAATTTTAACCGAATTGTTATTAGCATGTAGTTACAATAATAAAATAAGCATTTACGTCAACCGAAATTCGATTATGCTTATTTAATAACAGTTAAGTAAGCAGAGTTTTAATTGAAACAATTACTTTGTGAGTACCCCAGTTAAAATGTGTTTACTGTAACCTAAAGCCAACAAATTATTTTTGTGAGTGTTTATTTTAGACACGAATCAAATATTTTCAATAATTCCAGTAAGAAAATTGCATAAACTGGTGCAGAACAGATAAAGGGTATGAAATCCACTTAAAAGTGATCTGCCAATAAACACAGCTGTCAATAATTTATATGAAATATATTTTAAAAGTAGTGAACATAATTATGTTTGTGACAATCATAAAATGTTTGCGGTGAACATATTGCTTATATGATAATGCAGTGTACATAATATTCATTGCAACAAATTAGCTTGTTTACAGTGAACATAACATATTTATGGCAACCATAATATGTTTCTTGTAAAAATAAATATGTTTGCTACAAAAAAGTTTTTAAATACATACATTAATATAATTTCATATTATGTTTCCAGTAATCATTTTTTTCTGCGTTTATAATAACCATATACAATTTTGCTAACGACGAAATTAAAATTTTTTAAGGTTTGTTAATAGACGTGATATTGCAAGACTCTAGTAAAAGTCATGACGGTAACACTGCTCACAGATTTTTTACTAATTACAAGAAAAATTCAGAAATCACTGGAGTAGATGAAAATTTAATTAAACGATTTTATGTTATATTGCTGGTAAAAATTTTTAATATATACATAAGTAAATTATTTTGTGTTAAATTAATGCTTAAACATTTTAAAATATTTCAGATCATAGCATCTAGTTTTAAAATTAATATCACAGAATTCAAAAAGTATTGTTTAGAAACAGCAAAATTATACTTTGAACTTTATGATTGGTACTACATGCCTGTTACTGTACATAAAATATTAATGCACAGTGCGGATATAGTTTAAAAAGCGAAAGTACACATAGGTTAGTTATCCGAGGATGCGCAAGAGGTGAATCACAAACTATTTCGGTTCTTCAGACTTCACAACACGAGAAAATTTTCAAGATCTGCTTGCAATTCAGATCTTTTGCATGCCCTTCTGCTCAATTCAGATCCAGTACTTTCAAGCATTAGTTTTAATAAAAAATCACCACAAAGCTATCTAATTGTAGCAAAAGAGCTATTTGGTGAGGTAAGTAAAAACATAACTTTTACAGATAATGTGTAAAATAAAACAGATTGTATAACTATGTGTGGTATAAATAAATCACTGTTTGCTCTAAATATTACATATAATTTGTTTTAAATAGAGATGTAAACTGTCTTTAAACATCTTTTAAATGTAATAAGCTAATAAATTCTTATTTAAAAATACATTATGTAATAAAATACAGTTACGAAATATCGCTAAACACAAAAAAAAAGTGTTTTTTACCATGAGTTAGTTGGGTATACTAGACCCGCTACACTTACACAGTACAACACATGATTTGCCAACTCAATTCTGAGAACTGTATGTGAAATTAGACCCAAAAAGAAGAATTTCTGCATCATTTGTTTTGTCTTCTTACCTGCCAAAATATTTTTAATATCGATTTGAAGTTAGTACTATCGTACAGGGGAATTTATCACGTTTTAGGCCCTGTTGTTTGACATAGCTCGACAACCACTAGCCCAATTTAGTTGAAATAAATTTTAAGAAATTAAGAATTACAATTTCCTTAATCTGTTTATATATTGTTTTCCTATAAAAGCAACAGTTTCCAAGTGAAAAATAAGCGCTTGAAAAAAAAATTTTTGAATTAAGATTGTGAGCTTTAGATCAAGTGAGTTTTCAAGAAGGCAACAACAACAACAACAACTCTGTATAGAGTCAATCACTTAGCTGACTAGACAGTCTGTTTCGGAAATCGCTACATATTCCTCATCAGTAGTCTTTGAGTGATTAGGCAGGCAAGCGCGTCGGAAGCGAATTTCATCTGGGGGGGCAGTACAAATGGGGGGGCAGTACAAATGGTGGTGCAAAAAAAGTTCACCAAAATTTCTTCACAGGAAACATGAAGAAGAGAGAAAGAAGAGGAAAATATATAATACAAAAATATTATCGTTGTAAAAAAAACTGATATTTTGAAGAACTTTTCCTTTTAAGTTGTTTATCTAGCTAAAAAAGTGCGGGGGCAACTGCCCCCCTTGCCCCCCGCTTCCGACGCCAATGTAGGCAGGCTGTGATCAACTCACTGTTTAAACTAGCATATGAATGTACAGATCCTCTAATTCATTCTTATGAATTGTATGGCTGCTAATCATATGACACTTCAAAGCAGGAGGCCATTTTAGATCACCGCCATCAACTCTATCAAGGGTTGCCATCTGTTCTAGTTGCTTCTTCATTTATTTCAATATTCATTGGTGTTCGATTGTTTGTCGAAATGCACCATAGAAATGAAACGAGTTTTTGCTTCGCCAGAAGCTAGTGGCAACCCTTGATAGAGTTGATGGCGGTGATCTAAAATGGCCTCCTGCTTTGAAGTGTCATATGATTAGCAGCCATACAATTCATAAGAATGAATTAGAGGATCTGTACATTCATATGCTAGTTTAAACAGTGAGTTGATCACAGCCTAATCACTCAAAGACTACTGATGAGGAATATGTAGCGATTTCCGAAACAGACTGTCTAGTCAGCTAAGTGATTGACTCTATACAGAGTTGTTGTTGTTGTTGTTGCCTTCTTGAAAACTCACTTGATCTAAAGCTCACAATCTTAATTCATGTAATTATTCAATAGATCATAAAAATTAAAAAAATTTTTTTTTTTTGTTAAATTCATAAAAAATACAAAACGAAAATAAGTTTCAAGTGTAGTTACTTTTTCGCACTTTACCTATGAGCAAAATGAGACAAAGATCATGAAAATCGATGCACGCATTTCGCTTTTATTCGCAATTGAGTAAAGGTATGAATTTCAAAAATCAGTTATAGCCACCACCCTTAAAATAAAAATTAAAAAATTATAATGCAAAAAAAAATTTATTTATAAAAACTTATTGAAAATAAAATTCTCAGAATCATAAAAAAGGTGTCAATGTTTTCTCCAAATATTGTTGTGCATAAAACGTGAAAAATTCCCCTATACGATAGTTACTAACTTCAAATCGATATTAAAAATATTTTGGCAGGTAATAAGACAAAACGAATGATGCAGAAATTCTTCTTTTTGGGTCTAATTTCACATACGGTTCTCAGAATTGAGTTGGCAATCAATGAACTGAAAAATGTTGTACTGTGTTATAAAGTTTAAAGTATTTCATGAGAAATTTTTTTAAGAAGACATGTTTAAAATTTGGTTAAAATACATCCAGTGGTTCCAGAGTTACAATCAATTATTTAAAGCAATATGCGATGTTCAACCCTTTGTATGAGCTCGGCCCACCGTGGGGCGTGGCAGATCTTGATGAAGATTTTATATGAATGTGAATGTAGTTAATTAAAAAAAATAGTTCACTTCTTTTTCTAATACCTCGTTCTAAGACCTCGTAACACTGTGCGGCATTACCTTTTTTTCATCTACTTTGGCATGGCATACAACAACAGTAGCAACAACAAAAATGCATTTTAAATAAACTCTGATGATAATAAATGGACGATGCCTTTCATAAACTTTTTGTGTATTTTTTGGGTCTCAAGGCTAGAAGGTGGCTTTAAATTCCACAAAAATTAGTGCAATGGCTTCAAATTTGGGAAAGAAGTTTTAATCTCAACTATGCCTTCGATGTAAGGCATTTGGCAAAAAAAAAACACTGAAAACTTCGCCCACCTCCCATACAAAGTGACGTCACCATTGTAGTAAAACCTTCATACAAAATTAATGTTGCAACCAAATGTTTTACACATAAACTTTGATAGTTAAAATGTACTCAGAGTTTCAAATTTGAAATATTTGATCAAAATAATACAACATTCAAAACTCCGAATTTACTAAAATACTACTGTGGTAGTATTATTTTAACTTCGGTCCAAGTAAAGACATTTCCTTACTAGTTTTTTCATGTAATTAATTCCAAGAGATTATGTGATTTAATCCCATTTAATTACTTTTTGCTGCTGTGATGGTAATTTTTTCTATTTATTAAAAAAAACATTTTTGCCCAATATAATAATACACCCTGTAACTATAGGTTTCCCTATAAAAATTCTGTTTAAATCTATATTCAGAAAGATAAACATTACATTCCCAACAATAAATCTCGCAAATAAGCCATAAATAAACACCATTTACAGTTTGTATAAATTTTTCCATTTCGAGCTCTTGAAAATTGCCATCATTGATTTAGGCACTTTTCTTAAACTTACGTAATTTATTGCTTTATTATACCAAGCTATCTATATATTCATGAGGACTTCAAGACACCTTAACATGGTGGCTCTTAACACTTGGCTATCTTTTCTCTCTAACTTCCGGTATTTATTCAGTGCTTTCATCACTTTCAATCTTTTACTAGTTGAAGCCGCATGTTTGACTAATAGTTCTACTCTATTTTATTTCATTTCATTTTATTCTCCCTTTATACTTTGTGTGACTGTTTTTTTTCGCATGTGATTTTTATTTTTTTTTTCTCTGAAGATTGTTTTCATCATGCTTTTATTGCATCAACCATCCTCTTCTTTTAGTTTGACTTCCGTAAATTCATGATTTCAACAAGTTGTACTGAAATCTTTGCCAACGCTTTGCCGACGCTTTGCCGATGCTGCTGCAATTTATTCCTTTGGGACTTATATATTTCCTTTTCTCCCCCAAAACTTTGTTGACTTAAGTTGATGTTTAACAATTCACGTTATGGGGATAAAGTGGTGGGGGGGGGGGGGGGGGGGGTGGTACACTTAAGATATTTTTTTACGTTCAAACTGAAGAACAAAGAATGTTCGCTCTTTCAACTTGTTGCTTTAAAAATGTCCCCTTCAACAGTACAACAAGTTGTAGATGATGTCCTTTAAAAAACTGATAGCATTATGCTAGCATATTAAAATTATTTAATAGTGCAATGCCGAAAGTTTAAAAATTGTTTTTGCTTTCCCTGACCTAAGACCCAACTTAGTACTTATATTTAAAGAAATCTATCGTAAAGTATAAAAATTTTTCCTCTAAATAAATAACACAAACATTAAACCTTGACCAGACAATATGTCACAACAAACTTGAACTCATTTTTTCACTATTTTGTGTTTTTCTGCCTCCAACACAAAGACGAAGTCATCATTGGTCAGTGCTCTTGAAAGCTACTTAGAACTATTTTTTTTTTTATTTTTGGTTTGTGACTTCCACAGTTTTATTTACCAACTTAAGGATATGCCAAACACTTGTCAGAAGTCTGCCTCTCTCTCTTTACGATTTAGTGTCACAAAAAGGAAATGTTGTGCGCCTTCGGAGTGTTGGGTTAATTGATTTCTCTTTTAAAGTGCGTCATATTAAATGGTTCTTCAGACAAATTGCCATCGAATCAATTATAGTTTAGATCAGATGATTTTTTTTTAATAGTACTCTAGACTTAGATTTAGTTTCAAAAAGCAGTTAAATTAGATAAAAGGGTCTTTTTCATTTGAAAAAATTTGTTCTTCGAACTTATTTTTCTCTTCATAAAACGGTTAATATATGTGTGTTGTATAAGTGTTTAAAATGTCAGATCGATGTCTCTACTTATAGCGAATATACAGGGTGCCACGCGATAGAGTGCAACTATTTAAAGAGGTCAAAGATGATGTCGAATTGAGCAAAAACTGTTTGGGATGGGGGTCTATTTCCACACCCTTAGGAGTTACAGGGTTAATTAGTATTTCGTGACTTTGATGCACAGTATTGTTTTTAGCATTAGAACTAACCCACGGAAAACTTATTTTAAGAAATCATTTTAAAGGCATTGAATTGACCTTTCTAACGGTGTATCAACGAACCCACTTAATCTATCCATTAACCATCTGTGCTCGTGTGAAGATGAAATCAATCCGTTGAAACTACTAAATTTTAAGTTTGAGAGCAATTTTCTCTGAATTTTTCCAAAGAAATTAAAATATTTTTTAGCATCAAATTTGTGAGTTATTTCATTTTATTTTCAATGGCATCAAAATCATACACATATCTTTTAAAATAGCAAAGTTAGTTATACTTTACAAATTACACTAAGGCCTTTTCCACACTTGGTCAACGCAACTCCAACTCAAGTTGCTAGCCTGTGTAATCATACCGGAACCTTCAAAATAAGCAACTTGCACGCAACAAGTTCTCGACACGTTCTCAACCTGTTTAACGCAATGCGGCTTTCCGCAATTTTCATCGGCGACTTCTTGCATCAGTTTGTTTGTTTTGTGAATTGAATTATTTGTAGTGCATTACGCTATATATTAGTATTGTCTTATTGTTCTTCTTTATTTTAATGTTATAATAAGTACGCTTTGCATAATGCCACTTACTTCATTTATTAATGCTTTTTTAAATGTCTCACATATGTTGCATGACTTTTGAAGCAAATCTGAAAGCATTCGGTTTATAGTTGCATTGCTTTTCTATAGTTGCATTGCTGTTTCGTTGAAGTTGCGTTGGAATTGCTTTGACCAAGTGTGGAAAGGGCCTAAATTGAAAAAATCATGATTTTAAAAGTATTTTGTTAAAAAAAAAACTGTTTGAAGTGAAATTTTTGAAGTATAATAAACTTTTTAGATATTTTGATAATTTTGATGTCATTGAAAAGAAAATTAAGTAAATCACAAATTTGATGCTACAAAAAATTTTGACTTTTTTCGCGGAATTCAAAGAAAATTGCTCTCAAACTTGAAATTTAGTAGTTTCAACGGATTGATGTCATCTTCACACGAGCACAACTCAGGAATGGATAAGTCGACTGAGTTTGTTGATGCATCGTTAGAAAGGTCAATTCATTACCTTCATGAAATAAGCTTAAATTTCTTGAAATTAGCTTATCGTGAGTTAGTTTTTCTGCTAAGAACATAAATGTTCGTTGAAATCATGAAATACTTATTAACCCTGTAACTCTTAAGGGTGTTAAAATAGACCCCCTCCCATAAGATTTTTTGCTCAACTCCACATCACCTTTCACCTCTTGAAATAGTTGCACTATATCGCGGGACACCCTGTATATATACCTATATACATTAAGGCGCCTCACGAAAAAAAGTTTTTCGGCACAAATGCTTAAAATAATCCTTGGTTTCTGTTATGATGTTTCCCCAAATATTTCAACTCTAGCGATAGCCATCCGCAAGCTGGAATGGTTTGAAATAACCTCTAAAAATCGAGTTTTTTTTTAAATGTTTGCTGGTATGATAATTTGAAATAAAAAAAGAGTCAGAAATAGCAGTAATAAAAAAGCTCTTTCAATCTGCATCAAATATATAAAATTTTTTCCACGGGAGCAAAGATAATGCGGATTTTCATAAACTTTATTGAATTTTTTTTATATTATTTTCACTACAATTCAAATAGCTTCATTATTTTTAATGCGATTCTCGTTTTCAGAATACCGTTGAAAAGGTTTTAAGTGTTTGCATTGATTTCTGGTCAGAATTTTTTAAATCGATACATCTTAAAACTAAAATATTAATTATAAAATTAGCACCCACTAAAAAAATATTGAAAGAAATTAAAAAAAATTAATAAAAAATGTACATATATTACTTTTAACTGTATTCAAGTTTAGACACTCTGCAATAAATAGCAGCCAACAACTTTCTATCGGTATCTTGGAAACGATAATCGCATTAAAAAAATAAAGCTATTTGAATTTTAGTGAAAATAATATAAAAAAATTAAAAAACTTTATGAAAATCCACATTATCTTTGCTCCCGTGGAAAAATTTTTATATTCTTTGATGCAGATTGGAAGAGTTTTTTTATTGCTACTATTTTTGACCCTTTTTTTATTTAAAATTACCACACATGCCAATATTTTGACAAAAATCTTGATTTTTAGAGGTTATTACAAACCATTCCAGCTCAGGAAAGCTCTATCGCTAGAGCCGAAATATTTTGGGAAAACATCATAACATAAACCAAGGATTATTTTGAGCATTTGTGCGGAACAACTTTTTTTTCTTCAATGAAACGTGAGGCGCCTTAATATACATTTATGCAATAGCAGTTAAATTGCGCTTACGATTAGTAATCACTTATATTATATTTTAAAAAGAATTATAATCATTATAAAATTTTTAAGGAAGAAGTTTATGATTAGTAATTGATGACGATTACAAATAATCAAAAAATTTGAATTTATGTCAAAATTGCTTAAATTAATAAAATTAAAATTGTTCTCTTATATAGTAACATAAAAAAATACGTTTTTAATACGTTTTAATTTTTTCGTCACGATAGTCTTTTCTGTGGATTTGCCCATATCATAGCTGTTAAATCATTAGTAATCATTGGTAATACAACTTTTTTAAAGGTGAAATAATTGAATAAGAACAATTCTTTTCTGTTTGTAATCGTAATCTAATAATTACGTTCACAAATATTAAAAAAATAATAACGATTACTTCAAATTACGAAATAATCAAAACGAATCAAAAGTTATCAAGAAAAAATAATACGACTACTTTTATAAATTATTTAAATAATCAAAAAGATTCAAAAATTGTTTCTTAAAGAATTCGTATTATTTTTTCTTGATTACTTTTATTATATTTTTTAATATTATTGTAATCTGAAGTAGTCGTAATTATTTTTTATTATTTTTAATCGTAATTATTAGATTACGATTACAAAACGAAAAGAATTGTACTTAATCAATTATTTCACCATTTTAAAAAGTTATCGAATACATTTTTGAGAAGTTTTAATTTTTTGGTCACGCTTGACTTTTTTGTGGATTTGCCCATATCATAGTTGTTAAATAATGATTACGATTAGTAATCAACTTTTTAGTAGTAATTCCACTTTTTTTTAAAGGTGAAATAATTGAATAAGTACAATTCTTTTCTGTTTGTAATCGTAATCTAATAATTACGTTCACAAATACTAAAAAAATAATAACGATTACTTGAAATTACGAAAATAATCAAAACGAATCAAAAGTAACCAAGAAAAAATAATCCGACTACTTTTAGAAGTTATTTTATTAATCAAAAAGAATAAAAAATTATTTCGAAAAGTAGTCGGATTTTTTTTTCTTGATTACTTTTAATTTTTTTTTTTAATTTTTCGTAATCTGAAGTAGTCGTAATTATTTTTGATTATTTTTAATCGTAATTATTAGATTACGATTACAAAACGAAAAGAATTGTACTTAATCAATTATTTCACCTTTTTAAAAAGTTATCGAATACATTTTTGAGAAGTTTTAATTTTTTGGTCACGCTTGATTTTTCTGTAGATTTGCCCATATCATAGCTGTTTAATAATGATTACTAATCGTAATTCAACTTTTTTTTAAAAGGTGAAATAATTGAATAAGTACAATTCTTTTCTGTTTGTAATCGTAATCTAATAATTACGTTCACAAATACTAAAAAAATAATTACGATTACTTGAAATTACAAATATAATCAAAACGAATCAAAAGTAACCAAGAAAAAATAATCCGACTACTTTTAGAAGTTATTTCATTAATAAAAAAGAATCAAAAATTATTTCTAAAACTAGTCGGATTTTTTTTTCTTGATTACTTTTAATTTTTTTTTAATATTTTCGTAATCTGAAGTAGTCGTAATTATTTTTGATTATTTTTAATCGTAATTATTAGATTACGATTACAAAACGAAAAGAATTGTACTTAATCAATTATTTCACCTTTTAAAAAGTTATCGAATACATTTTTGAGAAGTTTTAATTTTTTGGTCACGCTTGACTTCTCTGTGGATTTGCCCATATCATAGCTGTTAAATATGATTACTAATCGTAATCATTAATAATTCAACTTTTTTTAAAGGTAAATAATTGAATAAGCACAATTCTTTTCTGTTTGTAATCGTAATCTAATAATTACGTTCACAAATATTAAAAAAATAATAACGATTACTTGAAATTACGAAATAATCAAAACGAATCAAAAGTTATCAAGAAAAAATAATACGACTACTGTTATAAATTATTTAAATAATCAAAAAGATTCAAAAATTGTTTCTTAAAGAATTTGTATTATTTTTTCTTGATTACTTTTATTATATTTTTTAATATTTTTGTAATCTGAAGTAGTCGTAATTATTTTTTATTATTTTTAATCGTAATTATTAGATTACGATTACAAAACGAAAAGAATTGTACTTAATCAATTATTTCACCATTTTAAAAAGTTATCGAATACATTTTTGAGAAGTTTTAATTTTTTGGTCACGCTTGACTTTTTTGTGGATGTGCCCATATCATAGTTGTTAAATAATGATTACGATTAGTAATCAACTTTTTAGTAGTAATTCCACTTTTTTTTAAAGGTGAAATAATTGAGTAAGTACAATTCTTTTCTGTTTGTAATCGTAATCTAATAATTACGTTCACATATACTAAAAAAATAATTACGATTACTTGAAATTACGAAAATAATCAAAACGAATCAAAAGTAACCAAGAAACAATAATCCGACTACTTTTAGAAGTTATTTCATTAATCAAAAAGAATAAAAAATTATTTCGAAAAGTAGTCGGATTTTTTTTTCTTGATTACTTTTAATTTTTTTTTTTAATTTTTCGTAATCTGAAGTACTCGTAATTATTTTTGATTATTTTTAATCGTAATTATTAGATTACGATTACAAAACGAAAAGAATTGTACTTAATCAATTATTTCACCTTTTTAAAAAGTTATCGAATACATTTTTGAGAAGTTTTAATTTTTTGGTCACGCTTGACTTTTTTGTGGATTTGCCCATATCATTGCTGTTAAATAATGATTACTAATCGTAATCAGTAGTAATTCAACTTTTTTTAAAGGTGAAATAATTGTATAAGTACAATTCTTTTCTATTTGTAATCGTAATCTAATAATTACGTTCACAAATATTAAAAAAATAATTACGATTACTTGAAATTACGAAAATAATCAAAACGAATCAAAAGTAATCAAGAAAAAATAATCCGACTACTTTTAGAAGTTATTTCAATAATCAAAAAGAATCAAAAATTATTTCTAAAAGTAGTCGGACTATTTTTTCTTGATTACTTTTAATTTTTTTTTTTAATAGTTTCGTAATCTGAAGTAGTCGTAATTATTTTTGATTATCTTTGATCGCAATTATTAGATTACGATTACAAAACGAAAAGAATTGTACTTAATCAATTATTTCACCTTTTTAAAAAGAATTTTCGAATTACTTATGATTACGATTATTAATCATTATTCAACAGCTATGATATGGGCAAATCTACAGAAAAGTCAACCGTGACCAAAGAATTTAAACTTATTAAAAACCTATTATTTTATGATATTATATGAAAGAAACATTTTAATTTTATTAATTTAAGCAATTTATGCATAAGTTAATTTACCATGATGATCAAATCGCATGCACTGTTTCACAAATGTAGTTTTTCTTTTTCGTAAATTTTTAGTAAACGTTTCGTAGACGTTTTTGTTTTAGTAAAATTGGAAGACATTGGCTAAAGATAATGACAAAATGGTTGAGGCAAGGAAAGGACAATATATTAGATTTGTTTTTAATTACTAATTTTCATAATTACTAATTACTTAATTACCCAATTGAACTACAATGGACAAAATGTGTGACGTCCGACACATAAACTCCGAACAAATAAAATTTTTAACTGTGACATCACTATGATCGTAATAAAGGCAGCATATGGAATTTCTGAAAGCTTGTTAAATTTATAAAAAAATATCGTCTTCCGACTTTTTTCGTACGGCTGATAAATTCGCAGATCTAGGCATAGTGTGAACTTTGTCCCAAAATGAATTCCGTTTTATACCAAAGTATAGGTATGTATATACAAGTCGGGTTGGTCTCCATACGAAAAAAAGTGCTTGAAAAACTCGGTCTAAAATATTCTTCGGCTTTTTGTTGTACCCTCCACGGAAGGATTTCACAATATGTTAACCCGTAGGCTTCCTGGATTTTTTTTTTAAAAGTTCCTGTTTTGGGCAAAAACCCACTTTTTGTATGGGAAAGTTATTTGTTATTTGGAAATATTGTAAATTGGAATTAAAGCTTCAAAAAGGCTTAATATGAGCACACAAAATTTTGAGAAATCTGTACGTTTTGGATTTTTTTTTTTACTTTTTGAATGCGTTTTTATGTGATTTAGACCTCAATCGGCATAACTACGTCATTTCTTGTCCGATTATCTTCGATAAGCCACCGTTGGAAAGGTAATAAAATTCTCTACACATGTCTGAAAGCATGCTAGGAAGGTTATTATCTAAGTTTATCAAAATCAAAAAAATTAACAATAAAAAACACGGAACCAATTGAACCCTCTGAAGACAAGGATCTTTTATCCGTCCTCAATGGGTTAACTCTGTTCAAAAACGTAAAAGTAAGATATGTGCAGATAATTTTATTACCTTTCCAATGGACAAGAAAAGGCGTAGCTATGTCGATTGAGGTCTAAATCACATAAAAATGCTTCCAAAAAAGTCACAAATAAATCTAAAACGCGCAGATTTCTCCGATAAATTATGCTGATATTAATAATTTTTAAAACTTCAATTTTAATTTTTTTTTTTATTTTGAAAATTCTTAGGAACAAAAACTTTCCCATACAAAAAGTGGGTTTTTGCTCAATTACGGAACTTTTTAAAAAAATTCCAGGAAGCCTACGGGTTAAAATATTCTGAAGTACTTCCGTGAAGGGTACAAAAATAAGTCAAAGAATATTTTAGACCGAGTTTTTCAAACACTTTTTTTTCCGACCCGGCCTAATATACAGTAGAGTGGGTCGAAAGAAATGTTTGAAAAAACCACGTCCTATATCAAATCTAACCACAAGAGCATTTTAAAAACAAAAAACATTTTTTTGGATCACCGGAAAAACAGCCCACATGATATTTTTTTCATAACTTTAGTTTAACATGTCCGATCTTAAAAAATTGTATGTCGTTAAAAAGGGCTAAGCAAATACTATATTTTTATTCAGAGCATTTTCACTTCCAAAGTCATATTAGACTAGTAATCCCCTTTAGCCCGATTTACCCCCTTAAATTCTTTATTTTTCTCATTAAATTAAAAACCGTTAAATTTTTACTCTTTGCCAAAAAAAAATAATTTAATAGGTACAGAAAATATAAGAGCTCAAAACTAACAATTCTTAATATTTTTTTTTTAATTCAAACAAATTGGAAAATTTACTGAAATATTTTTAAAAAATGTTTATTATATGGAATCCGACCCACTCTAATAAACTGGCATCATAGAATCTAAAAAAAAAAATTGGTCAAACATTACAACTTGAAAATATTAGTACAAGCGAAATTGGATATTATGGAGTGACATCTCCCACATAATTTTCAATGTGATAACTTTAAATATATAATGGCTAAAAGTAAAAATTATGAAAAGCACTTGTTGTTATCACACATAGTTGTGGAAAGCAGACTTAAGATTTAGTTTGCAAAGTAAGGTGTTGAAGAATCTATTTCTAGCTTTTAATAGCGCTAAATCTGTCACTCGCGTTTGAGATTTTTCAATAAATTTTTGTTTTGAAGGAACAAAACTGTTTTATATGACTATATGACTTGTTTGGAGGACAAGCTAATTTTGCCGATGCATTACGATTTTCATCTTTTGATGTACTTATAAAAATTACACAATTTTGCACAGGTCTTTTTTAAAAATTTTTATTTTCATATTACTAAAAGAGCCAGTTACACTCTTACTTTAAAAAAAAATACTTACAAACATTTATTTACTAAGCTATTTACAGCACTTGAACAATTTCTTATTTATTTCTTATTTTGATTTTGACTTTGCAACATGCTTTGAAGAAGACTTCTTATTTTCCACAGACTCTGAATTTTCCTGCTTTACCTCAGTCGATGGCGTTTCTTCCAGCGAATGCCGACTCATAGGTAAAAAGGCTTTGATTTGCCGTTGAAGCGCCTCTTTATTAATGCCTGTCTCGAGAATTTGCTTGTGAATAATAGTGCTATAACGGTATTCGAAACTGTTCTGATGACGCAGCAAGTCAGGCACAATACTTGAACGACGAGGCTCTGGTGAAGGGCTGGGCGATTCAATGGGTTCCGGTTCCTCTGGTTTAGACATTTTTGTAATATTGTTTCTTTTTTTTTCGATTGATAAAAAGAATAAACAACGAACAATTTTGATTACTGTTAAATTTTATTCCAAATATATGTAGCAGAAATTTTCACAACTATATCGTGTCACGTTCCAAACTCAAATGAAAAACTATAAACCGCTTATGAAGTTGACTCAATTCAGGCACATCGACTTTGTTTTCCATACATAAACTGTTATTTTTGTTGTTGTTTCATGAGTAATTAGGCGGATTTTCCATGAAAACGAAGAAGTTTCAATATGACATCAGCAACTTTGAAACAATAAAAACAACAACAGCACCAACAACAACCGCAAGGGTTTATAACAAAAAGCCGCCCCTGTCAAGGGTCACCCAACTTCAGTCAAGACATGATATTCATAAACATCGACAAAAAACTAAAACAAAATCAACATCAATCTGAGCCGCAACGTCAAAATGACGCAGCGCAAAACTATTATTTATAACTCAAGCCAGCAAAATCAACAACTGGCTGTCCTGGAAGTGACTAAGGAAGCGGCTTTTGGTTGCTTGTGCTGTTGAAGGAAGCAACAGCACATTTACGATTGCATGACATTTATTGCTGCCATTTAATGACTCTGAAGTTACTAGAAACACTCGTACTAACGAAAAATGTGTTTAACGCGTTACTAACCAAAAATTTTGTGAAATGAATTATTTTATAAATAGTATATGTGTATAAACATAAACACGTGGAAGTTGAATTTTTGGTTAAAAAAAAACCAAAAAAAAATAAATAGTGAGTTGAGAAAGGAAAAGATTGCAATAAACTTATCTAAATTCACATTTACCCATTTCCCTCTGAAGAACAGTTTATCCTGAGGACACAGAACTGCGAGAGTACAAATAAAATAAATTTGCCATTTCAGCAATAGAAAGGACTTTGACCGAGATTCTATTGATCAATTGTGTTGTGAGTGTTATTAAATGTTTGAACAGAAACGATCGAGAACTTGACCTACGAGTTTAATGTCGACTCCGAGCAGCTTATGTTCTCAAGAAGCTTTACGTGGCAATTTTTTACTCTCTATTTATGTCATTATGTCTGCGACGACCGAACAGAAAAATTAATTCAATTGAAAAAACATTCTGTCTGAGAGTTAGGAATTGAACCCGGGCTACTTAGCTTAGGAGAAACGCACCCTACCCACTAGGCTACAGTCGCTACACTGCGAAAAATTCAAATCCATGCCAGATCGCTACATTTTAGCTTATTTTCAAATGCTACTACCACAAATTAGCATAGTAACTTTGCTTCTAGCTTGGTTAATCTCTCTGTAATGAGTAAGTAATGAGTGCGAACTGTGCGCATCGAAAAGTACAAGACAAAAATGCAAGAACAAGCATCACATATAAACTTCATAATAAATTAACATGAGTTTATTTGTAAAATACAAAATTCAGGATTTATTTTTAAAAATCTTGTAAAGCACACACAAAAAATAGTATAAGAAAAAACACAAAATAAACTCTGAAACAATACCCACCGAACCATAATCGAAAGTTTTGCGTAAGGTAAGAGTTTTGCGAACGTTTTTGAATAGAATTTTTTTTTTCAATTTTTGAATATTTAATTTGTCACTTAAAAGTACTTGCTATAGAAGATTAAATTCTCGAAATCTTTTCCCATAAATAAAAACTTTCTTTTGCAAAATTCATAAAAAACTTGTTTTGAGTCAAAAAAGAATCATTTTAGAAGCTAAAAATTTCTCGTAAATAAACAATTTTGTTCATAAATAAGTTCAGAAATTAATCATATATGTTTCATTTTTGCATTCTTAAATGAATTCAAAATATAAGAATTTTTTATCATATCAATAGAAACAATATCTCATAAATGAACAATTTTTTGCTGATAATCAAAAATGAGTTCAGAAATGAATCATAAATATTAATTTTTTATTTTCTAAAAAGTGTTGAAATGGGTTTTTGCTTTAAGTTTAGATTTTGCCTAAAATTTATTAAAATCATTAAGTAATCTGTTGGAACATTTCTTTTTAACTATTATTATTGAATATTGTTACTTTATTTTACTATATATCAATACTGCATATTATCTATATGATAAACTATATAATAATTTTTTTAAACAAATTATCGCTTTGTTATAATAAGTAATATTATGCAATAATACCTTTTTTAATTCAAAAAAATTCATTTTTTAACTTATTTCTAAACAAAAAAGGTCCGTTTTCGAAAAGCAATTCAACCCGTCGATTGCTACAAAAAGGGTTGAGTGCCGAAAAGTAATTTTTCTATGGTTCATTTTTTAACTCATTTCCGAAGAAAGTAAGGTTCATTTTTGAGATACATTTTAGTTTGACAAATGATACAAAAAGGGTTTATTTATGAGTGCCGAAAAATAACTTCTATGGTTCATTTTTTAACTCATTTGCGAAGAAAAGTTAGTTGTTAAGTTACTGATATATCTGTAGTGTTAAAATTCGATCAAATGACATTTCTTTCAGACCATGACTTAATTTTCTGTTCCATTAATGTTAACTTGAATCGCACTGCTCAGTCTTGTTATACATTCCGTGACTTTAAATCTCTAAATATAAATAATCTTTGTGATAATTTGTCTTATGTAAGTTTTAATGATTGTTTCATGTATGACTCAGTGGATGAGAAGCTAAGTGTTTTCATGGGTAAATTGAATGTTGTTTTTGATCAAAATGTTCCTTTACGTACTGTGAATGTTTCTAGTAACAACTGTCCTTGGTTCACTAATCGTGTTTTAGGTGCTATAAAGTTGAGAAATAGACTACATTCTAAATGGAAAATTAATCGCTCTAGCCAAAACTGTGAAAATTATAGATTATCTCGTAACAATGCATCAGCAATAATAAAACAGGAAAAGACTAATTTCTACAATTCAAAACTAAATCCTAATTTGGATTCAAAACAGCTGTGGAAGAATATTAAAAGTCTGAGAGTATTTGGAAAGCAATCAGATGAATGTAATTTAAATCCTGATCTTCTCAATGCTTTTTTCTTGAGCACTCCAAGTACAAGTACCAGCTACGAAAACGAATCTTTGATACAAAGGAATTTTATTTTTCCTTCGTTTGCATTCACTCCTGTCGACGTAAACTTTGTTACGAAATGTATAATGCAGATAAAATCCAACGCTGTTGGAGTTGATGGGATGCCAATTAAATTTATTAAAATTCTTCTTCCTTTTATAATTGGACCTTTGACCCACATTATTAATTGTAGTTTATCTAGCTCGCAGTACCCAAACATGTGGAAAACTGCCACAGTGACTCCGATACCTAAAACTGCTAACGCATCTGACTATAAAGACTACAGACCAATAAGCATACTTCCTGCATTAGGAAAGGTGCTCGAAAAGATCATGGCGGACCAAATTTCTCAATTTTTAAATGAAAACAAACTCCTATCGCCTTTTCAGTCAGGTTTTCGATCTGGACATAGCTGTTCGACAGCGATATTAAAAATTACTGACGATATCAGGATAGCGTATGACCAAAATTTTATAACACTGCTGTGTCTTATTGATTTTTCGAAAGCCTTTGATACTGTTAATCATACTTTGCTTTGTCAGAAACTAGCTATGTACTTTAATTTTAGCCATAATGCAACTAGTCTAATAAGACATTATTTAAACGGAAGAACACAAAGAGTTAAAGTAGGAAATAATTTTTCATCTTTCAAAACCATTAACACTGGTGTTCCACAGGGATCCATCTTAGGTCCTCTTTTATTTTCAATCTTTCTAAATGACATTTTTGAAGTAAGTAAATATGCTTCTATTCATGCATATGCTGATGACATTCAGCTGTACCTGTCTCGTCCTGTTGGCCTCTTAGAAGATTTGAGCTTCAGACTTAACTCAGACTTATTATTTATTAATAATTGGGCTGTAGCTAACTCGCTGGTAATAAACCCTTTAAAATCCAAAGTTATGGCAGTCGCTAGAAATTGCTCTAGCTTTGTAGACATTCCGCCATTATTTATTGGTTTTGACCAATTAGAAATTGTTGAAAAGACTAAAAATCTGGGCTTTATAATGAACTCTAATCTAACTTGTACTGACCATATAAATAATACTGTAGGAAAAATATATGGAACCCTTAGAAATTTACGACTCTCCTTTGCCTATACCCCAATAGAAACTCGCCGCAGACTTGTTGTGCAACTTATAATGCCACTTATATCTTTTTCTGAAACTGTTTTTGTCAACTTGACTCACAGTCACTACACAAACTTGTAGTAGCGTTTAACAGCGCAGCAAGATATGTCTATGGTGTACATCGGTATGATCACATTTCTGCGAAAAGTAAAAATATATTGGGGTGTGATTTATTAGACTATCTTAAAATTCGTAACCTCATTTTTTTGCATCGACTAATATATATAAAACGTCCAGAATATCTTTATGATAAACTTAATTTTTTTCAGTCCGTGAGATGTATTAATTTTATTGTCCCTAGGCATAAGTATCTTAATACAAGTAGGTACTTTTTTATTGGCGTAATTAGAATTTGGAACTCCTTGCCAATTAATATTAAGCAAATAACTTCGAGCAACGACTTCAAACGAGCCATTTTTAAATATTTCGTTTCTTGAATTAAATCTCTTTTTCTTCTTTTCTTTCCTATTTATAATTTATATTCTATTCTGATGTTCCGTTCTACTATTTCTTTCCCGTACGCTATCTTTTCTTACATTTTAGTTTTTAAATTTTTAATTGATAAATTAATTCAGCTTTCATTTTATTTGATTTGATTTAAATTAACTATAATGTTTATTTATTTGAATATTTTATTATTGTAATATAATTTTTATTGTAATTTTTTCATTTTTAATTTAAGTTTTTTAATGTTGTTATAATATGTTCATTGATGTACTATAAAAGACTAAGTCTTATTGTACTTAATTAATTAATAATAATAATAATAATAAAAAAAAATAAAAAAAAAAGTTAGCTTCTGAGAGGCATTTTCGTTCGGCGGTTTATTCAAAAAGGGTTCATTTCCGAGTGCCGATAAAGAACTTTTTTATGGTTCTTTTTTTAATTCATTTCTGAAGAAAGTAAGGTTCATTTTTGAAAGACATTTTAGTTCGACGAAAACTTGACTAGGTGTGGTTCACATTCAACATCGGCTCTTAAAATTTAACCACCCTTTATATCCTTTACTTCAGAGGATATTTTAAAGTATATTGGATTGATCAATGATGATTTTAATGCTGGACCTGACGGAATTCCTGCCGCAGTGTTAATACGCTGCAGTTCCGTTTTAAGCCAACCACTGTCCATGGTATTCAATAAATCAATTAGCGAAAGTATTTTACCACTTTTTTGGAAAAAATCTTTCATAAGTCCTATTTATAAAAACGGTTGTAAGAACGATATAAGCAACTACAGGCCTATCGCGAAACTCTCATCGATTCCAAAACTTTTTGAGCGGCTCGTGTATGATTGGGTGAAAATTCGCTGTGGGAAGGTCATGACAACTCGTCAGCATGGATTTGTTACTGGCAGATCCACCGTGTCTAATCTCCTCGATTTTACAACGTTTTGCTTAAATTCATTTTATTCAGGTTACCAGGTCGACTGTATTTACACTCATTTTAGTAAAGCATTTGATAAACTGCCACACAACTTAATTCTATTTAAACTAAAGTTAATGGGTTTTCCACAATTTTTTGTAAGCTGGATTCAATCGTATCTGACAGAGCGATTTTATCAAATACGTTTTCGAGGCGTATTGTCAGCTGAATTTATTGCTGAATCAGGTGTTCCTCAAGGTAGCCACTTTGGTCCACTTCTGTTTATTTTAGCCATTAATGATGTAACCCACATCATCAAACACTCTTATCTACTTATCTATGCAGATGACATGAAAATATACAGAACAATAAATGCTAAAGACAATTCAGATCTGCACCAGTCTGATTTGAAATCCTTTGAAATTTGGTGTTCTAAAAATAATATGTTTCTAAATCCAGATAAATGCCAAACTATGACCTTTTCGCGAAAAAGGAATAATTTAATTTTTGATTATAAGATAAAAGATACTTCTTTAAGTCGTGTAGATGCTGTCAAAGATCTTGGTATATGCATGGATTCTAAGCTATCGTTTAACGTTCATATTGATTACATTTGTAAAAAAGCATCTTCTATGCTCGCGTTTATGAAACGCTGGGCCAAAGAATTTAATACTATGATCACAACTACAACGCTGTATATGCAATTGTGCGACCTCACTTAGAGTATGCAAGTCAAGTTTGGTCCCCAAGTTACAATTGTAAAGGGTGTTTTTTAGAGGTATAGAACTTCAAATTGAAATAAAACACAAGAAAATCGTTTTAATGTCCATCAATTTGGCTTTATTGGAAGGATAATTTTATGCCATTAATGTTTAAATATGATTTCGGGCATGTGGCCGCCACGGCTGGCTCGAATAAAGCCAATTCTACAGGTCCAATTTTCAACCTTTTTTCGAGCATATGGGGCTGTATGTCGGCAATAACGCCACGAATGTTGGCTTCCAAGTCCCCTAACGTTTCTGGTTTGTTGGCGTAGACGAGCGACTTCACATATCCCCAAAGAAAATAATCCAATGGTGTCAAATCACACGATCTTGGTGGCCAATTGACAGGTCCATTCCGCGAAATTATGCGCTCATCGAATGTTTCCTTCAATAAATCAATTGTGACGTGCGCTGTGTGGCATGTAGCGCCGTCTTGTTGGAACCACAACTCATCCACATTCATGCCATCCAATTCGGGAACAAAATAGTCGGCTATCATGGCTCTATACCGGTCTCCATTAACGGTAACTGACTCTCCAGCATTATTTCGGAAGAAGTATGGCCCAATGACTCCACCAGCCCATAGAGCACACCAAACAGTCAGTTTTTGTGGATGTAATGGCGTCTCAAGGGTCTCATGTGGATTCTCTTCACTCCAAATGCGGCAATTTTGCTTGTTGACGTAGCCATTCAACCAAAAATGAGCCTCATCACTGAACAAAATTTTGCGATGAAAATCAGCATCGAGATCAATCTCATTTTCGGCCCATACACCAAAATCACGACGCATTGTATGGTCTCGCGGCTTTAATTCTTGCACAAGCTGGATCTTGTAAGGTCGCAAGCCAAGATCTTTGCGCAAAATCTTCCATAAAGTTGATGGACAAAGCTCCAATTGCTGTGCACGGTGGCGAATCGATTCATTCGGGTCCTCTTCAACATTTTGGTCTACAACGGCAATTGTTTCTTCGGTGCGCACTGTTCGACGTCTCTGCGGATGCGTATTATCACATAGAGTAAACGTAGTGCAAAAACGACCCATGGTTAACCGAATTAATTGCTCTGATGGACGATTATGTCGACCATAAAATGGACGGAGCTTGCGGTAAACTTCGCGAACTGAACCATTATTTTCGAAATAAATTTGCACGATTTGCAAGCGTTGTTCTTTTGTCAACCTGTTCATGATGAAATGGCAAACCAAACTGAACATAAATGACATTAGAGTTGCCAGATTTGACCACAAAATGCCAGTTTTATCTCTATTCGAAAAACAAACCTCTAAAAAAAAACACCCTTTACGTGTTGAACGTATAGAGAGAATCCAAAAACGTTTTGTTCGGTTTGCTCTAAGGGGCTTAAGTGCAACTGACACTTTAAACCTTCCTCCTTATGAGGATCGTTTAAAACTATTAAAAATGCAATCTTTGAACGAGAGAAGGAAGTCTGCAGATATCGTCTATTTACACCAACTCATAACTGGTGTATATTCAAATCACCAAAACTCCTAACTCTTATAAATTTTAACACTAACCGTAGAAGCAGTAGAAATGCTAACAATTTAATTTACTTACCTGTTAGTAGAACAAATTATATGGCTACTGCTCCTTTACATCGCATGAGTACCTTTGTTAACAACTGTAGCTTTTTTGATGTTAACTTATCGAAAGATCAACTCAATAGTAGATTGAAAACTAATGTATGATTAGATCTATGTAAACGCATGGTTAGTTGTTATGTCTTGTGTTGTCCCTGAGCCCAACCCATATTATGGAGGGTAAATTTTTCTCACTTTAGATTGTTTTGGACCACTCTTATCAATATCGTTGAGATATTTTAAATGTTATTTGGGCTGATTCTTAAGATAATCTAATGCGGAGAAAGTGCAAAAAAGCTGTAGTAGCTGAACTCTATTGTTTTTGCATGTCATAACAAAAAATTAGATGGCGGACGTACTACCGCCATCTATGTGTGATTCTAGAAACTTATTGAACAACCTGTTAAAAGAAAGTTATTTAAAACTAGATCTTATAATGACGTCACTTGGCTTGGGGAAAGGTATGGTTTTCATTCGATTGTTAGAACCTTTAAATTTAAAGTAGGTTTAAATGTGGTCCACCCTGTATTGTCATTTAACCAGGTAACACTTTTAGTCAATTCCGCTCATAAATGTCATAAATGCCTGACTGAATATGACTGATAATTATTTAGCTTTTTTTTTTCTTTGTTTTACGTCCCAAAAATAGTTACATTGTTTATAATAAACTATGAACTAGAAGTTAGCGGAAATTTGCATGTTGCTCATCGTTAAAATGAAAATTGAGATAGCAATTCAACAACAACAACAACAGCAACAATGACAGAAGTTATTCTAGGACATTACTCGGGGTGTCTCTGCTGACATTGTGTGGGGTTCATTCACTAAGAATTTACACACACTTGTCTATAACAAAACGATTTTTGTTGCGCTCCTTGTATATTAATTGAGATTGTTATACATATTAAATTTATTTTTGTCATGCTTTGCGGCAGAAAATTGAGCTGAAAAACAAATCATTGGCATGTGTCGCCAAAATAAACGAGCAACATTAACAAATGCATATTATTTGTGAGAAAACTTTAAGCTTAATGTTTGTACCTATGACAAAAATAAACTATTAAGCAAGGTAACTACAGGAAACTTTCTTCTTAACCTTTTGAATATTAGTAGAACTTTTGCAAAAAAAGAATTAAAACTTTTAAAAGACTTCAATGCAGACATGCCAGAAAATTGTAACGCGATCTTGCGATGAAACATGCACATTATAATAAAAATGTTCGTGGTATTTGTTTATTTATTGTAGTGATAAAGTTTGATATAGAAGGTAAGGCAGTAAATAAAGGATATCATCTGAGCTTTATTAAGCGTTTGAGAGAGCAAATTCGTTAAAAAATGGAAAGAAAACTAATGGATTTTGCACCACGATAACGCACCATCTTACACGGCTACCATTGTTAACGACCCAGCAAACCAAAGTTTCCGAGTTTGTCTGAATTCCGAGATTAGTTCGTAACTATTTTGAGCATTCTTAACGAATTCGTAACTGTTTCGCAACAATAATTTCGGAACATTTCCGAATAATTCGAAAGAGTTCCGAAATCAAATTTTCAAATTGAAATTGTGAGGTGTCGGAAATATTTTGAGTTTAAAAAAAATTGGTAGGCCATGAACCTAGCGCATTTTAAATAATTTTCCATTTGTAAAATAATTTAGTTTTAAACAACTTTTTCTTTAAAATAGATGATACTATAGATGGTTCTAATTTTAATTTTTACAGATGCAAATACAAACGACATGTCAAATTCACATTTATATATGTATATATAATAGTAGTTGGATATGTAATTTTTGGCATGTCATTTGTACGAAACATATAGTCTGGAGCATCTTAAGCCCTAACTAAACTTTGATTCTAAATTGTAATTTAATTTTGCATTACATATAGTACAAAAATTATTAAGAGATTGTTGCAAATTTGATGCTTCATTTCGTAACGAATTCGGTGCTACAATTCGTTAAGAAATTGTTATGAATTTGTAACGAATGCGTTACGAAAACGATAATTCAATTGTTTACGAATTTGTTACGAATTCGTTACGAGTACGATATTCCAATTCTTTACGAATTTTTTACGAATTCGTTACTAAAATTCCTTCCGAATTCGTTACGAATTCGTGTCAACCCCTCCATACGATTTTCATTACGAAATCGGAATGAATTCGGAAACATTGGTTTGCTGGGGAGTTTCTGTCCAAAAACTCAACAAATACCATAGAACAACCATCACATTCATATGATACGGCTCCAGCCGACTTATTTCTCTCTCCAATATGTAAATTATCACTTCGTGGCACCCGTTTTCAGTCGTAAATTAGCTATTTGCGGTACTTTTTTGATAGAATGCATAACAACCCAGCTATCACAGATTTTGTTTGTAACAAAAATATGTTATAAATCGGTGGTATTCCAGTTTTTTAAGCAAATTTAGTCACAAATGGGTTGTATTAAAGTTTCAAATAAGTAATTTGTAACAAATCATTCGTTTTGTTGCAAATAAGTTAAACTACTGTGTTAATTATGTTACGAATAAATGCACGTGTTGTAAAAATGTTTCATAAAGTTTTGAAAAAATAAGTAATTTTTACGTTAAATTAACATTATTACAACATTTATTTTTGTAACACCTATAAAAAATGTTTGTGTATTGTAATTGTAACAAATACAGTAACGAGTTAGCAACCTAGATGCTCAAAACTTCGGTTTGAACGTTTTTATTGAGCTATAGGGAAGTCACTACAACTATATGTTTCCAGTTTTGCTGTGACACACTAAGATTCTATAAGCGAAATATAAATTTCATTGTTCACAAAAAATTCTGTGTTGCTTGTCAATTTCTTTGTGTAGGCTTCTACTACCATGTAATCCATTTTTGTTTTATTTCAGCGTTCAACGAGACTACCAAATTGAACAAATTTTTCGTTGAATGGCAATGAATCATTGTGAATTATAAGAATTTGTTTTGTGGCAAGAAGGTTAGAATGAGGTTTTTATTCAGTTTCAAGAAGATTGGAAATAGTCATTGCAACTTTATGCTGTATTGAGGGTATTATTCAGTTGCTACAACTTTAGGAAACATTATTAACATTATAAACATTATAAACTCAAAAAATTTAGTTAGGAAAAATAACGTTGAATAGAGGTTTTTATTAAGTTGCAAGAACATTGAAAATAATCATTGCAAACTTGTGCTGTATCAAAGTTATTATTCAGTTGATGCAAGTTTAAAAAACATAATTGTTAATTATAAAATTTTGCTTGATATAAGAACGATTAATTGAGGTTATTGTTCTGTTGCCAGAACTTTAGAAAAAACCATTGCAACTTATATAGTCTGATTAGTCACATGAACGTTGTATTAGAGTTATAATTCAGTTGCAAAAAGTTTTGAATAAAATTGTTGTAAGTAAATGCTGCATTAAGGTTATTATTCAGTTGCAACAACTTTAAATTTGTAACTTTTTATATTAAGCTAGTTGCAAGAACTATGTATTAGGTTATTATTCAGTTGAAAGGACTTTGGAAAATAGTGTCTAAAAACTTCGTACTCGCCGAATTTGATTTTTTTTTCTACACTATGAATTTTGATTGGAATAAATTTAAATACGATTTTCTGTAGTATTTGTTAAATGTAATATGTTTTATTGAGGTTATTATTCAGTTGCTTCGACTTAAAGAATCATTATTATAACTCAAAAAATGTAGTTAGGAAAAATAGCATTGAATAGAGGTTTTTGTTAAGTTGCAAGTGCATTGAAAATAATCATTGCAAACTTGTGCTGTATCAAGGTTATTATTCAGTTGATGCAAGTTTAAAAAACATAATTGTAACTTATAAAATTTTGCTTGATATAAGAACGATGTATTGAGGTTATTGTTCTGTTGCCAGAACTTAAAAAAAAACCTTTGCAACTTATATAATATAATTAGTTACATGAACGTTGTATTTGAGTTGTAATTCAGTTGCAAGAAGTTTTGAATAAAATTGTTGTAAATAAATGCTGTACTAAGGTTATTATTCAGTTGCAACAATTTTAAACAAATTTTTGTAACTTTTGATATTTAGTTAGTTGCAAGAACTATGTATTGAGGTTATTATTCAGTTGCAAGAACTTTGGAAAAAGTGTCTAAAAACTTAATACTCGCCATATTTCATATTTCTTTCTACACTATGAATTTTGATTGGAATAAATTTAAATACGATTTTCTGTAGTATTTGTTAAATGTAATATGTTATATTGAGGTTATTATTCAGTTGCTTCAACTTAAAGAATCATTATTATAACTCAAAAAATGTAGTTAGGAAAAATAGCATTGAATAGAGGTTTTTATTATGTTCCAAGAACATTGAAAATAATCATTGAAAACGTGTGCTGTATTAAGGTTATTTTTTAGCAAGTTTAAAAAACATAATTGTAACTTATAAAATTTTGCTTGATATAAGAACGATGTATTGAGTTTATTATTCTGTTGCAAGAACTTTAGAAAAAACCATTGCAATTTATCTAATATAATTAGTTACATGAACGTTGTATTGGAGTTGTAATTCAGTTGCAAGAAGTTTTGAATAAAATTGTTCTAACTTTGGAAAATTGCTAAATAATCACTATTCATTAAGCACGAGCACATACGAGTACTATATATATAATTTTAAAATAATTTCATTCTTTGGTTATTTTAGAACTGGGTAACCTTTTATTCGTTGCCAATACATTTTATAAATTCCCATAAAAATTGTATTGCATGCAAAAAAGTGGTCGAAGGACGGCATTCGAAACAACAGAAAAAACAGTTTTTTGTAAAGTTTTGGTACATCATAATATTAAAGGTGTGCTCACAAAAATCTACCAAGGACCGTAACGGCTATGATTTTTTTCAAAAAAGTCGAAGTCGAGTAACGAATAATCGTTATTTTTTGACTTATTTCATTTCGATTAAAAATAAAAGTCAAAATTTTAGTTTCTCGTTCAATAAAATAAGTAAAAATTTTACTTTTATTTTTTTATCAAACATAAAAGTTAAAATATGACTTTAATTTTCTCGATAAAAAATATAAGTTAAAATGTTATTTTAATTTTTTTGATCAAAAATAAAAGTTAAAATTTGACTTTTTATTTTCGATCAAAAGTAGCAGTTAAAATTTTACTTATATTTTATCAATCAAAAATAACAGTTAGAATTTTACTTATATTTTTTTGATCAAAAATAAAAGTTAAAATTTTAATTTTTTTCGATCAAAAATAAAAGTTAAATTTTATTTTTATGTTTTTGATCAAAAATAAAAGTTGAAATTTTACTTTTATTTTTCCGTTCAAAAATAGTGATTAAAATTTGACTTAATTACAATAGTTTAAATTTTCAAAACAACTAATAGAGTATATATTATACTCTTTTACACGTATATTCGTAACATTTTTGCACAGAGATAAAAACATTGCTATCGATCTTCATATTGTTGCATTGCATCGCTTAGTTGTTTATCATTGTACATTCTGTTTTCATTTATTTCGCAAACGACTGCAACAGCGACTGCAAGCATATGATATAGGAATTAATGTATGACTTTTACTTTTGATCGAAAATATTAAAGGCAAATTTTAACTGTTATTTTTGATCGAAATAATAAAAGTCAAATTTTAAATCAAAAAATTTTGATCAAAAATAAAATTCAAATTTTTACTTATATTTTTGATCGAAAATAAATAAAAAAAGTAAATAAATTTTTGATAAAAAATAAAAGTCAATTTTTAACTTCTATTTTTGATCGATTTTATGGTCAAAAAATAAAGATTATTTATTACCTTTTTAAAAGAATCGACTAAATTAATATCATTAAAGAATATTGCTACTTAGCTAAAAAGCATCACATTGCTATATTCAAATATCGAATAGGCTTACTCTTTCCATTTAACTTTTTGAATAGAAGTTTCGAAAATAACTGTTATTTTCGGTCCCTGAAATCTACCCATGCAAAAAGGCATTTGCAACCAGATCGTGAACTACCCTAGTATGTTTATTAAGCATCTTAAATCAATATGAAACTTTGCTTAAAAAAACAAACTACGTCCGGTTTTAAACAACTTTTTATTATCTGGTATTCTTCAACCTTTTGATTATTCAGCTTTTGTCATTTTGTGCACAGTTTAAGTAAACTTTGCAAACTCAAACACAGTTGTCGCATGTTGTTTTTAAAAATATGGGCTTTACAATGTATAGAAATAACAGTTGTTTGTTTTGAATCTAAAATCATTATTAAAGTTTATTCCAAAAAAAATTATCTCAGGTGTTAAACGATTTTATTTTTTCTGATATTATTATTCAAACTTTTGATTATTTAGCTTTTCTCATTTTTTTTTTCTTGTGTGCAATTTAACTCAACTTTACACAATTCACACAAAATGTATTTATTGTTTTGCTAAGAGTTTTGTGTTGAAATTTCAATTTATTAAATTGTGTACACAGCTATTTTTTATTAACTTTAAACTAAGTTCTGATCAATATTTAAAGCTTGAGTTTTATAAAGAATCCACGTGCTTAAAATACTTCTATTTGAGAAATGCATTCTTAACTATTCCCACCGTTCGTTTTTTCAAACGTTCATATTGATTCTTTTCGTTCTTAGTGATGTCCTTTAAAACGTGATTCAATTGCTGCGATATTAAATAAATTGTTGTCAAATGTACCCAAATCGCAAATAAACAAATCATTTTGTAATAGTTGGCCATTATCACAGCTACGATGTAGTAAAAGGATGGCTCCTCCTTCGTGATCAGTTCATAGAAGAATACCGAATGCCAAACGGAGAATGAAATCAAACCAATCATAAAAAGACTGGTTAGAGCGCCAATTATATATATCTTGCGATATATAGGCTCTACATTTAGGCCCAGCTCGTTGAACTCATCCATGAGCATTAAATAGATATTCAAGAATTTGACATAGTTTCGGCTGCCCATAAGAACGGGTGCGAATATTGAAAGTGTTATAAATATGCCAAGTAAACGCAGCAGCAAGTTACCAAAACCAGTCAATTCAGATTGTTCTACCAACGGCTGAATGTAGACAAGCCAATCTTCCAGTATCAATGTTACATTTACATAGATGTAAAGTGTTACATGCACCAAAGTAAGCAAAAACAATTTATATGATAGATAAAACTTCTTTGACACCGTATCGTATAAGTATGGAAAGAGACCAGCCGAACGAAGTAGAAACATAGCTAAAGTATAGGCTTCACCAAGCGTTGTTGGATAAGCAAATAGCGACATGTTTCTTTTTTGCACTGGACTCTTAGACTGATTATATTTGCTGTCCATTCCTTTCTTGCATAGTTTAATAGCTACTAATTAGCAGTATGGATTACCATTCAAGATGTTATCGAATTGCTCTGGGAATAAGAGTTAAGAGTGAAACATTTTTAGTGTACCATACATATGTTTTGCATGTCACAACGATTATTTAGGTCCCTACAAGCATTTGGAAGAAGGTTGGAAGATGAGTTGATTTTGCGAAGCCCTTGCGATTCGCCCAAGGGTTCTTTGGAAGATGGATCCTTTTGGATCGCCCAAGCTCATATTTGCTCATTCCGGCGATCGTTGGAAGATGGATCGCTTTCTGATCGCCCAAGCGATGATTGCACGATTCAAGAAAAATCTTCAACATCTTTTTTCGCTCATTTCGGCGATCATTGGAAGATGGATCGCTTTTCGATCGCCCAAGCGGTGAATGCGTGATTCAAGAAAAATCTTCAAAGTTTTCCTTCGCTTATTCTGGCGATCGTTGGATGAATACGCGATTCAAGAAAAATCTTCCTTCGTTTATTTCGGCGACCCATATTGGGCCAGGAATTTTAATAAGTGGCTAAAAATCATATATGTTATCTATACAGATGATTCTTACGATTGATAACGTTACATATTAAGGTACGCTGAGGCGAAATATTATTAATGTAAAATTAAAAATTACAACTTGGGACAGATTTAAAGTCAAAAATTGCAAATTTTTTTTTATTAACACCTAAAATCTTAAATCTTCGACAGTATAACTATTTCTTAAAGTTCTTTAAAATTTTTAGTACTTTATTAAAGATATTGAATACAATATTGAAAAAAAAAATATATATACTTATTTTCTTTTAAAAATATTTATATATTTAAGGTTTAAAAACAATGAAACGCCTAAAGAATATTCCCCGAAATTTCGCTGGTAATTCAAATAATTTAGATGCTATTACTTTCTTTAAAATGTTTACTTGAAGAGGAATATGCACACTTTTGCACATTTTTAATAACTTTCGAGAAATTTATAAAAAACGAACGTCGTGCAGTACTTTCAAATCGAAAAAAGACAACCTAAATCAAAAAACAGATAGTAGACAGTAAAACTACTGCAAAGGCAAACTCTAAGCAAACTATATCAAAAGTTTAAAAAATGTTAAAAGCAAAAAATAAATAAAAAACAAAAAATAAAAAAATATTACAAGCAAAAAATACAAAAAAAATATTACAAGCAAAAAATAAAAAAAAATATAAAAAAGAAATAAAAAATATTAAATGCATAAAAAATATAAAAAAATATTCAAAGCAAAAAATTAAAAAAAAAATAAAAAATTAAAAAAACACGAAAAATATAATAAACAAAAAATCCTTGTATATTTATTTTTAGTTCACACAAACAATAAAAAAATTAAAAGCATAAAAAATATAAAAAAATATTCAAAGCAAAAAATTAAAAAAAATAAAAAATTAAAAAAACATGAAAAAATATAGTAAACAAAAAGCCTTGTATATTTATTTTTAGTTCACACATCACACGTCGGATTCGGTAAAAGCGTCCCCTTATTCTCTCTAATTTTAATACCCCAGAATAAATAATTACCAAACTACATTTTCTATTCAATAGTGTTGCATCCCGCCCAGTTTTTATAAGCTTTTTTTAACTTTATTCGTTCGTATGTCCGTCAAAATTTTCAAAACCTATTTTGAACCCTTTTTGCTATCCGATTAAGCTGAAAGTTAGCTTACATATGTTAGTCCGGTGACAATGCAATAGTATGATAAAATTTTTGCCACACCCCTCAATAAAAATGCTTTATCAACAAAACAACTAGGCTGATTCAGCTGAAATTTTGGCAGTAAATTTAATTCAAGTAGCGGATGGGGTTTGGAAAAAAAATTGTCGCAACCCCTTTTACCGCCCACAAATCAATAATAAAGACCAAAAAATAAAAAATAAATAAAAGAAAACAAAATTTTTAAAAATCAGTTCAGCAAAAATGTGGGCTAAAACGAAAAAATAGTACTCCAATTTCAAACAGTCAATACAGCATTTTTATTGATAGTGCCACGCCCCTTTGTTGAATCCCGCCCACTTTTTCCATTGCGCTTGTAAAAGTTGCTTTATTCTTAGTATCCTGCACAAAGTTTTATTAAATTCTGTCTATTCAACACCAAGATATGATTTTTAGCCACTTTTCCAAATTTCTGGCTCAATATCGATCGTTGGAAGGTGGCTTTTTTAAAAATTTTCAAAATCGATGGCTGGCATATGAAGCACGATCTAAAACATTCTGAAAACTGAATTGTTGAAATATTATGAAAAACATGCAAACTGCAAATATTCATATCAGCACGATTTGCGGTGGTCGATCTTTTTGTTGACCGATTTAACAAAGAATGTCCCCTATAAAACAACTTGTAATGTACAACATTACAGGCATCGCAAGAAATCGCAGAGAAACCCTAGAAGCAGTTTGTTTGCCACTCTTGTCAGCGAATCGCTTAAGAACCCTTTTGCCGGTTTAAATGCGACTCTTCCCGAGAATCTTTAAGAACTTCTCTTGGAGATTTGTTTGAGACTCTTCCCAGCGAATCACTTAAGACCCCCGATTCTTAAGCGACTCTTCTCAGCGAATCGATTACGAACGTTTCGTTTGCGAATTTTCCCACTGAATCGCTTTTATGATCTCAGCTGCTTACAGTCGGCGATACCCGAATGACTCCCAAATTATCTCGCCGGCGATTGTTTTATCTTCCAAGCGATTCGCTGGCGATTCTGAAGCGATTGAAAATATTTGCTGGGTGATTTTTGCTTCCCTGCAAACATTTGGAAGACGAATGGAAGAAAAGTTGATTTGGCGAAGCACTTGCTATTCGCCCAAGGATTCTTTGGAAGATGAATCGCTTTTCGATTGCCCAAGCGATGAATGCGCGATTCAAGAAAAATCTTCAACATCTTTCTTCGCTCATTCCGACTATCGTTGGAAGATGGATCGCTTTTCAATCGCCCCAGCGATGAATGTGCGATTCAAGAAAAATCTTCAAAATCTTCCTTCGCTCATTTTGGCGATAGTTGGAAGATGATTGCTTTTCGATCGCCCAAGTGATGAATGCGCGATTCAAGAATAGTCTTAAAAATCTTTCTTCGCTCATTCCGGCGATCGTTGCAAGATGGCTTTTTTAAAAACTTTAAAAAACGATCGTTGGAATATGAAGCAGGCTATTCAATACACGTTTTCTAAACAAATTAAAGCAATAATTTTAATTTTGTGAGCAGTTTTATATCAAACTTTTAATTAGTAATAAATCGTTATTTTCTCAAAAATTTGCAGCATTAAGGTGTCAAAAATATATTTTATATATAGAGCCTACAGTTTTATCTTTCATTTAATATATAGAAATCCATATTGGTTTTTGAAATGACTCTTCGTAACAAATTCGTAAACAATTGAATTATCGTTTTCGTAACGAATTCGTTACAAGTTCATAACAATTTCTTAACGAATTGTAGCACCAAATTCGTAAAGAAATGAAGCATCAAATTCGCAAAGATCTCTTTATGATTTTTGTATCGTATGTGATACAAAATTAAATAACAATTTCGAATCAAAGTTTAGTTAATCAATCCGCTTAAGATGCACCAGATTATATGTTTCTACAAATGACATGCCAAAAATTACAGATCCTTTGCAACTACTATTATGGAACATATATTAATGTGAATTTGGCATGTCGTTTGTATTTGCAACCCAAAAAATTTAAAATTAGAACCATCTCTAGTGTCATCTGTTTCAAAGAAAAAGTTGTTTAAAACTAAACTATTTACAAATGGCAAATTATTTAAAATGCTGCTAGGCTCATGACCTACCAATTTTTTTCAACTCGAAATATTTAAAACACCTCACAATTTAAATTTGAAAATTTGGTTTCAGAACTCTTTCGAATTATTCTGAAATGTTCCGAAATTACTGTTGCGAAACAGTTACGAATTCGTTAGGAACGCTCGAAATAGTTACGATCTAATCTCGGAATTCAGACAAATTCGGAAACTTTGATTTGCTGGGTTGTTTTACTAATTGTAAATTCAAAAATAAAAAATAATACAAATATTCATAAAATTTAAAAATTGTGCTATGTGTGCACAACAAAACATTGTCATTAACTCTTTTAAAAACACAATAAAAGTTTCAATCAAAGCAAACAAGTAGTGGAAAACGCAGTAGAAAAAGCAATAGTGAAATATATCTTTGGGTATTCAGTACTACGAAAAAGTATGATATTTAGGCAACTGAGCTATATTTTGTCATCATAAAATTACTCTTTTGCTCTCCTCTTCAATTTTACGTATGTCTATCTTCCTTCTTGTGAGAAAACGTCAAACGAATGGACAACCTATGGTAATTAAATCATGCTCGAAAGTCTAAAGGATCAAAATATCACAGTGCAACACGAAAAAAAATAACCATATACGGACACCACTACGTGATAAAAGACCAAAAAAAAGACCCCTGTCTCCCAGTTTTGCCCAAATTCCTCCAGGTTTTTTTTTATGGGCCCCAAAGATGTGGGACCTCGGGGTCATTTTTGCAAAAAAATTAGTCAGATTCGGACGACGATTTGGATCCACAACTTAAGAGAGTGCGATTTGCAAGTCCAGGGCCATCAACATTATAAACATAATACGAATATTTTTTTTTATAATTTTTGTAATAGATAGCATAGTATTGTAGTGCCATCCCTGCTGAGACTACTAATCCCTACAACACTGAATTTATTATTACTAAAGATCTATGCTACTACTCTTTGTTACAACCCTAACTCTAAATGTCAACCCATACCACCTAAGAACTAAGATTAATAAAATCAGTAATAGTATAACAATGAAACCTGCAACATGCCTTTTCACTTACGGGAGAAGGCTTTATAGTATCTCAATGTTGAAGTAAAGAAAAAACATATTAAATTCAAAAATTTTCGGGAAATTTTTCACTTTTGCGGTTACCTAAGCGCTACCTAAACGGTGTTAAGAATCATTCCTAGGAAGTTCATATGTTCTAGAAAGTTGTTTACTGGGATCTTAGGTTCATTTTTGTTGTTGATTATTTTCTTGAATTTTGAACGGTTTGATACCTATGGACCTGAACAGGGGAAAAAAGGTAAAAAAATTGAATTTTTTAAAGTTTTTTGCAATTTTGTCCTTGGAGATGAAGTTTTTATTAGTTCTTAATTTTTGTTCTTTATGACAAGAGGTACAACTTTGCCTCAAAAAGTAAATCAAAATTCCGAACGGTTTGCAAGATATGAGCTTGAGAAAATTATCATTTTTTTGCAAAAATGACACCGAGGCCCCACATCTTTGGGGGCCTATAAAAAAAAACCTGGAGGACTTTGGGCACAACTGGGAGACAGGGGTCTTTTTTTTGGTCTTTTATCACGTAGTGATGTCCGTATATGGTTATTTTGCCATAACTTATAAAATTACACACTGTGCATTGCAAAGTAAATAAGTTTTAAAAAAAGGCCAGCATCATCTCAAATATCGTATGTATTTTTAAAGTCACAGTTAACAACTTTATTTGTGCTATGTGTCGGACGTCACACATTTTTTCATTGTAGTTTAATTGGGAAATTAAGTAATTAGGTAGTTAAGTAATTATGAAAATTAGTAATTAAAAAACAAATTTAATGTAATATCCTTTCCTTGTCTCAACCATTTTTTAATTATCTTTAGCCAATGTCTTCTATTTTTACTAAAACAAATAAGCTTACGAAACCTTTACTAAACATTTACGAAAAAGAAAAACTACATTTGTGAAACACTGCAGGCGATTTGATCATCATGGTAAATGAATTTATGCATAAATTGCTTAAACTAATAAGATTGAAATGTTTCCCTTATATAATATCGTAAAATAATAAGTTTTCATTTTTTGGCTACGGTAAACTTTTCTGTGGATTTGCCCATACGTCATTAAAATATTTGCTACAAACCTAGATTTGTGGAAGAAAATAGCATTTGAATGAACAAAATAAAGTGAGTCAATTTTATTGCTCGCCAGTGTATTAAAATGTGCGCAGAGCTGTATTTTATTTACTTTAAACTTAGTTTTTATAAATATTAGTAGCTTAAGTCTTACTCTATCTCGTCTATTTGAGAAATGCATTCTTAACTATTCCCATCGTTCGTTTTTTCAACCGTTCATATTTTTTCTGTTCTTTCTTCATGATGTCCTTTAAGAAGTGATTAAATTGCTGCGATATTAAATAAATTGTTAACAAATTTAACCAAATGTTAAATAAACAAATCAATTTATAATAGTTGGCCATTATCACAGCTACGATATAGTAAAAGGATGGTTCCTCCTTCATAACCAGTTCATAGAAAAATACCGAATGCCAAACGGAGAATGAAATAAAACCGATCATCGAAATACTGGTAAGTGTGCCAATTATATATATCTTGCGATATATAGGCTCTGCATTTATGCCCAGTTCGTCGAACTTTTCCATGAGCATTAAATAGATGTTCAGGAATTTTACATAGTTTTGGTTGCCCATAAGAACGGGTGCGAATATTGAAAGTGTTATAATTATGCCAAGTAGACGCAGCAGCAAGTTACCAAAACCAGTCAAATCAGATTGTTCTACCAACGGCTGAATGTAGACATGCCAATCATCCAGTATCAATGTCACATTTACAGAGATGTAAAGTGTTACATGCACCAAAGTAAGCAAAAACAATTTATATGATAGATAAAACTTCTTTGACACCGTATCGTATGAGTATGGAAAGAGACCAGTTGAGCGAAGTATAAATATGGCTAAAGTAAAGGCTTCGCCAAGCGTGGTTGGATAAGCGAATAACGGCATGTTGCTCCTTCGCACTAGACTCTTCGACTGATTATATTGGTTATCCGCTCGTTTGCGTAATTGTTCAAAAGATTTTAATAAGCATTATGAAGTGGTGCATTCCAGATCTTATCGAACTGTTGTGGGAATAAGTTTTTGGAGTGAGAATTGATGAAGCAAGCTAGAGAACGGATTTATATAGAATGTCGAAATAATAATTAAACTTAAAAAACATGTTGTTTATATTTTAACAATCGTTATTACCATTTTCCATCATGTATAAAATCCCATAAGGTTTTCAAATCAGTTCGTATGGTTTTTGCCAATGATAACTATGAGATTAAAGATACCATTTTCTTTATTATTTAAATTGTGGACTTAATTTAAGAAAATCCTTCATTTAACACCGAACTATGGACACTGAAACTGTATTGAAATTTAATCGACGACTAAATCTTAATACATGCTTACATTAAAATATTTCTTGCAACAATAAGAGATAACGTAACCTGTGGCATTCGAACCCACTCAGTTTGGGTTATAAGTTTATGGCTCTTATAACTGCTCTACGAAGCCACATGTGTAGAGAAATGATAAATATAAATAAGAACCAGACTAAGCCAAGCACTTTATTTCTTAGGGCCATTTTGTTCACAAAGGGCATAAATATGATTTAATTCGGGGATAACTATCTCTAGGTTAATTTTATACCAAGCGTATAAATCGGGAGATAAAAAGTGGTTTTGTTCACATTTTATCCCGGCTTTATGCTTAGAGCATAAATTCGCTCTCAGTTTATATCGATTTCCATTGGAATGTTAGAGTGTTGCTCATTAATTAAAAAATGTGTGGGAATTTTTGGTTTATTTTTGCGAATTTGGGAGTTGGAGTGAACACTAGGTAAAAATGGAAATTTTTCTACACAGGGCTGCAAACTAAACATTTTTTTTAAGAATTTTAAACATGAAGAAACAGTATTGGCTACTGGTTACTTCTTCCGAATCTGGTGTCAGAATTTTAAAATTCAAGTTGGCGGATAGAGTTACCACCTAATTTCTTGTTTATTTATGCGAATTCAACTCTGGGAGAAACACAAGGTAAAATTGGGTCGCTGATTCCGAATCCGTTGTCAGAATTTCGAAACTCGAAAATTTTTCTACACATAGGGTTGCCACCTAAAAATGTTTTATTTTAAGAATTTTAAACATGAGGAAAGAGTATTGGGGGTCGCTGATTTCGAATCTGAAGTCAGAATTTTAAAATTTTAAAAACAAGTTTTTAAAAAAAGGCACGATTGGATGGGATTAAAAATTGGAAATTGAAATTAATCTAGGTTTTCTTATCTTGCCAAATAAAAATATATTGTTCTATAAAATCACAAAATTATATCCATATTCGGAACTTTTTCATTCTCTGGATTGTTACTTTGGCATTTTTTTTTAAATACAAATACAAATCCTTGTAAAGACGAATTTTTTGGCTTTCGGTATTTATGTATCGTTTTCTAAATTCGGACATAATATTTTGCACAAGAATCTGACATGTGGTTTTTTCGTCATAACTCCCAAACCATACATCATACAAGGATGATTTATGCACCAAAAGTTTTCTAATACATATATACATACATATAATACACACAAGACTGCATTTTTAGAAAAAAAATATTTTTTTTTCAAGAATCTTAGTTTTCTGCGTCATTTTTGGCGATTTTCTAGTTGTTATACATCATATAACATACATCATCATAAAAGGATGAATTATGCACCAAAAGATTTCTAATACATATATACACAAGACAGAATTTTTAAAAAAATAATTTTTTTTTCGAGAATCTTAGTTTTCTACGTCATTTTTGGTGATTTTCTAGGCTTTTTTTAGCCATAACTCCGAAACCATACATCATAAAAGGATGATTTATGTTTGTTAAATGTTTGTTAATCCTTTGTTTACTAGACTGCCTTGGAAGAATTTTAAAAATTAGATTTCATGTTAATTTAATTTGTCCTTTTTTGTGCATTTTTTTCGCCATAAATTCGCCCTAAAATCCAAACTACATATCAGACAAGGACGATTCATGCATTAAAATTATCACCATGGCATCGTCCTTAAGGTTGCAGACAGAGTGAACGCTGATTCAGACAGGCAGGCAGACAGGCGCAGGCAGTAACATGCAAAGAAACGAGATAGAAATAACTTTTGTCTCGCTTGTTCACATAGTTTGCCTGCGCCTACCTGCCTGCCTGTCCGCTTCGGCGTTCACTCTGTTTGCAACCTAAGGCGGGTTACTTCTTTGTCGAAATGCGTTTTGCTCTATCTCTTGTTTTTGGTTTTTTCCAAAGTAAATCATTGGCCCATATGAATAAAAGTAGCAGATTCGACTTTACTACAATTCAAAATAAAAACCCTTTAAAAGTAGTAAGTTTATATGAATAAAGTTATCTCTACTACACTACAAGAATCAGCTGTTTCGAACTTGCTACAAATAAGTCGCATTGGTATGAATAAAAGTAGTGTTTGCTACTAATTTTGAGTAGTAAGCAAAATGGCATACTACAAGTTTGTAGTCAATTATTTATATATATTAATATATAGTTGGCCAAAGCCCAACTTAAAAAACAGTAACATACAACAGAAAGGCCGAATAACAACAACATCATTGAAATTGTTTAATTTGATATTTATTTGGGCAAACGAAAAAAAGATTTGTTGAAGTTGAAAACAAACTACAAACATGACAATCGGACAATTTTAAAGCGCTCCTCAGATTCACTTTATTAGGGATATTCACGATTCACTGCACTGGCCTGTGCAGTTGAGGACTGGAGGACTTTTGCAGTTGTGCGTTGGGTTTTCGTGAACACGCCACTATCACTTTTTTCAAAGATGTCAAAATTTTCAATGTGCACAAGTGTACATAGTTTCTTCAGTCTTTAACTGCACTGGCAAGAGTACTGAATCGTGAATACCCCTGATAAAATTTACCAGCTGAGACGAACATATATCACATTTTTGTAGTAAATGCTACTTTCGAAGTTAGTAGTCATATAATTTTGAACAACATTTTTATTCATACCGAATCCAAGCTTTTTTGTAGCACTATACTTTTTGGTAGTTGCTACAAATTACTGAAGATGCTACTTTTTATTCATATGGGCCGAATCGAATTATCGAATTTTAACCGGCCTAGAATCTTCATTGTATTTCATTAAGAAATTCTGCATTTTTGTTTAGTTTTGTAAAACAATTCAATACAACGACACAAGAAATGTATTTTAAAAAAGTGCCCTAACAAGTTTTCTTTTTACATATAACATTTCTTGATATTTCCATTGAACTATCTCCATTAGAAAAAGTACTGTATTCGAAAGTCGCACCAAAAGTTCGTTCAGGCACGAACGTGCTTCTTTTTGAAAAATATAGATCGAGCTCAAATTGAGCCAAATCGCAAAAAAACTCCGCCTTCCTCCTATACAAAGCGATTTTCTCAAAACGCTACCAACTCTTTAAATTGTACAAAAAATAATGCAATAACTTTCAACTTTGCATATAAGCTTTAACTGCTCTCTGAGTATAAAACACTCTGAGTATAAAAATTTGTAAAAATCAAATGAAAACCATGTCTACCTCCCATACAAAGTGGCTTTATAAAAACGGCAAAAACTCTTAAGAATTTGATAAAATTTGAATTTGATAAAAGATAGAGAATTCGATGAAATAAAAGGAAAATTCCACCTACCTCCCATATAAAGTTACTTCATTATAATAGCAAAATCTTTATAAATTCCACAAAAGACACAAGAAATGCGTTTTTATAAAAAGTGCCCTGACGATTTTTCTTTTTACATATAAACATTTTTGATATTTCCATTGAACTATCTCCATTCAAAAAAGTACTGTATTTGCATCAAAAGTTCGTTTAGACACGAACGTGCTTCTTTTTGAAAAATAAAGATCGAGCTCAAATTGAGCCAAATCGCAAAAAACTCCGCCTACCTCCTATACAAAGCGATTTTCTCAAAACGCTACCATCTCTTTAAATTGTACAAAAAATAATGCAATAACTTTCAACTTTGCATATAAGCTTTAACTGCTCTCTGAGTATAAAACACTCTGAGTATAAAAATTTGTAAAAATCAAATGAAAACCATGTCTACCTCCCATACAAAGTGGCTTTATAAAAACGGCAAAAACTCTTAAGAATTTGATAAAATTTGAATTTGATAAAAGGTAGAGAATTCGATAAAATAAAAGGAAAATTCCACCTACCTCCCATACAAAGTTACTTCATTATAATAGCAAAATCTTTATAAATTCCACAAAAGACACAAAAAATGCGTTTTTAAAAAAAGTGCCCTGACGATTTTTCTTTTTACATATAAACATTTTTGATATTTCCATTAAACTCTCTCCATTCAAAAAGTACTGTATTCGCATCAAAAGTTCGTTCAGGCACGAACGTGCTTCTTTTTGAAAAATGCAGATCAAATTCGAAACGAGCCAAATCGGAAAAAACCCCGCCTACCTCCCATACAAAGCGATTTTCTCAAAACGTTACCATCTCTTTAAATTCTACAAAAAATAATGTTATCTATAAATTCCGATGCATATAAGCTTTAACCGCTCTCTGAGTATAAAACACTCTGAGTATAAAAATTTGTAAAAATCAAATGAAAACCATGTCTACCTCCCATACAAAGTGGCTTTATAAAAACGGCAAAACCTCTTAAGAATTTGATAAAATTTGAATTTGATAAAAGATAGAGAATTCGATAAAATAAAAGGAAAATTCCACCTACCTCCCATACAAAGTTACTTCATTATAATAGCAAAATCTTTATAAATTCCACAAAAGACACAAGAAAGGCGTTTTTATAAAAAGTGCCCTGACGATTTTTCTTTTTACATATAAACATTTTTGATATTTCCATTGAACTATCTCCATTCAAAAAAGTACTGTATTCGCATCAAAAGTTCGTTCAGACACGAACGTGCTTCTTTTTGAAAAATGCAGATCAAATTCGAAATGAGCCAAATCGGAAAAAACCCCGCCTACCTCCCATACAAAGTGATTTTCTCAAAACATTACCATCTCTTTAAATTCTACAAAAAGTAATGTTATCTATAACTTCCGATTTTGCATATAAGCTTTAACCACTCTCTGAGTATAAAACACTCTGAGTATAAAAATTTGTAAAATCGAATGAAAACCATGTCTACCTCCCACACAAAATGGCTTTATAAAAACGATAAAACCTCTTTAAATTCCACAAAAATAAATACAATAACTTCAAACTTTGCAAAGATGTTTTCATTTTAATTATACACTCTTCGTTTGGAATTTGATAAAATAAAATTAAATTTCCAGCTACCTCCCATACAAAATGACGTCATTATAATAGCAAAATCCTTATAAAGTCCACAAAAATTAATGATTTTTAAACTTGATTTTTTACACATTGCTTTTTGTATTCAAAACAAACTCTGATTTCGAAATTTAACAGATAGGGATGGACTACGAACGACCCATAAAAAGTGACGTCATCAAAATAATACAGCATTCAAAACTTCGAATACACTAAAATACGACAATGGGGGTATTTTTAAATAATTCCTTACTACTTTTTTACCTAAATTTAAGATTTTTGCAACTCTTTATTAATTCACCAAATTCAAAGAATTAATAGTTTACATTCTGCATTCAAAATTTTTTAATTTGTGTCCCCATTCAATGCAACATAAATCATGAAAAATTCAATTAAATATTTATATAAAACTACAGACTACATAAAAAAACCCTTCCAATCTGACACTTATTTAATTGAAAGCAAGTCATTCCTTAGTTTTTGCCAAACTCGCTTATAGAATTGCTCAAAACACTGGCCACATCCTCACCAATGGATGCATAACTCAAAAGGCCTTTCTTTGGCAAGCTTGGCATAAAAATATGCAACTGCTTCTTGGAGTCCTGCAAGCAATTTGTAGCATCCTCATATATGCGCTGCGTTGAAGCTCGAGCAGAGCCCTGATAATAAGTTGACTCAAAGTCGCGTTGTTTTCTTGACGAACTCGGAGCCGCACCTGGTGACATGGCGCTATTATTATTACTGGCCGAAACAATGCGCCTGCTGCTAGCATAACCTCCAGCCGAGCTGTCACCCTCATAAAGACGCGCCGAGGCCATGGAACCGGCCAGACGACGCACTGTGTTTGGAGTTGAGGCCAAAGTGCACAGGTCTATATTACGCGCTGGACGATTGAGACGCACCGGTACACCTTCCTTGTTGAAGATGATGGTGATGTGCTTGATGGACTCGGGTCGCTGTTGGTGTTGCGTTGGTGGCGCATTGTTATGCTTACGGGTTGCACTTGAACGCTGCTGTTGGGTTTTTTGCGGTGCAGTGCTTTGAGTAACACGCGGTGTCGCTTTGGCTGAATTTCCGCTTTGCATATCTGCGGAATTAATTGTTTCAAAAACTTGCAGATACGAGGAGGTCTTCCCTGCCAAATCCAGCCAGTTGAGCACACGTTCTGCTAGACGCTCATCTGGGTTGGAGCAGCAGGTGTTTGAGAGTGTAGATTGCAAATCCTGCAGCGAGCTGCGGCGTGAGTAGACTTCGGGAAAGACGTCTGTGCTGGTACGTTTGTGTTGTAAATGTTGTTCTATAGTCTTGAAAGTTTGGCTATGTTTCCGGGAGGACTGTAGAATGCGACGCTGTCGCTGCAGCTCTTGTTGCTGTGCGGACTGTTGCTGGTGCTGGTACTTGACTTTGGCAGATCCCAAGAGGAAAAGATCTTCGGACGAGTCTGAAGTAGGATCGAAATCGGAGAGTTCCAAGGAACTGGAATGATCACTGGGTGCTGGGAAAAGAAGAGTGTCGTTTTCTAAAATATTTTTGTTATTTTTTATCATTAATGTAGTTCAATATTACGCTTATAACTGCTTTTCTCCAACTGCTGTTCGACTCTCTTCAAATGTCGCTCCTGACGCGGCTCATAGTCTAGAATGTAGTGACGTTGGTGAACGCTACGACCCGCATTTGACGCTTGCAACCAAACTGAACGCACAAAGAGTGGCCGACTAGCTGATTCCCAAAATGTTGTTTTCGCCATATTTATCCCTAACAACATTAACGTTAACTACGACACACATGCACACACATCCCATACATGTACACCCCTCAAGGATCACAGCTTAGAGTCATCCATTAATATTATGCTAATTAAAAACATGTTTTACTAATTACTTTTACACTCTCGATTGCACTGTGACGAGTAGCTTTGTCGTTATTGAGTATATGAGTGTCCTCACAGAAAAACCGCTAACTTCGAACTAACATCGTTGAATAATCTTTGCATAATCATTGTGTTGCCGCGACTAGGAAATCCGTTGTTAACCAATAATGCCAGGACAACATTTGAGTTGAGCACCAAACGAAATAGAGAAAGCAGTAGGGGGGAGGGGGAGGGGCGATGGAAAAAATACGGCGTGATAAACAGAAATTTGAAGTTCATTTTGTGCCATGTACCTCACTTTGGAGACGCACTGTGAACAAAATCAAACTAAGTAGACATAATTTTTTAAGGTTTTTGAAAAGAATTGGTTAGACCAATTTTAATTTTTTTTTTAAATCTTTGTTTGTAGAAGGAATCTCTGATAAGTTTATCAGGTTTTCTCTCAAAAACTACAGCCAGACGGTGATGAAGCGAGGGAACTTGAAATTTCTTTAACAAAGACGGCGACTCACATCCACCAAGAGAATGAGTGTGAGATATTAATACCCGAAATCGTGTTTGTAGCCAATAGAACATTTCTGTGATACGAAGAGTCGTGAAAATCCCGATTCGGTTTGTTTGCAAAATCGATTTCTAACCCGCCGTTAGTGGTGGTTCCTAACCCCAGAGACCTTATCTTTTTGTTCCTATATCTTATAATATTTGCAAGTTTGAATAAAACTATTTGTAATTTAAAGTGCAAAGCATTAAAAATATTATTTTTTTAACAGTAAATCAATCAAGTAATCAGAATCGATCTGAACTTTCTCGATAAAATTTTTGTTTGTAGTATTTTTACGACTTTTACTTTTGGGCGTGACTTTTTTCCAACGTGACTTTTTTTAAGGCGGGCTAATAGATTTCTTGGTTCTTCCACTTGTCGATTTTCTTTAAATAATAAATTTCAATTTAATCTCTTAAAGATTCTGACGAATATAAAAGCATACTGAGCCTATTCAGCTAAATACCTTGTAGTAGCAGAATATTGTACTAGGAACTAGTAGTATGATCATTTATCTAAGATTGCGTGAATTGACTGATATAGCTCTCAATTCGAAAATTTATGAAATCTTACGTTTCTTTGCCTCTCCTTTTCATAATTTACATTCGTGTCAACCATAAAAAGCTATACAGCACTAACATTTCTTGTAAAGGTTAGCATCAAGTCCTTCATTTGAGTAAAATCTCTTGTCAACGATCTATATTTCAACCAGGGAAACAGGAAGTAGTTACTTGGCGCCAGGTTTGGAGAAAAATGTGGTTGGGGGCAAATTCCTTCCGCAATTTCTTAAATTTATCAGTCTTATCGCGAGCCGAGTGAGCTAAAATATTGGGTGTAGTGCATAAAAAGTGAGCATTTGCTCCGACTCGATTTTTCAAGTAAAAAATTCACAAACTCTTTGAATTTCACAAACTCTTTGAATTTTACTTGAAAAATCGAGTCGGAGCAAAATAAAATTCAAAGAGTTTATGAATTTTTTACTTGAAAAATTCGAGTCGTAAAGAGTGCACCTTATAAATCATTTAAGAATGCCAGAGCTAAAATATAATCAACCGAACAGCGGTCAAACAGGGGTTATAAATGGTCTAAAAGTAATCAAAAAATTGTATTCACCCGAACAGAGGCCGAACATGGGTCGAACAATATTTAAACTCTTTGAATTTTACTTGAAAAATCGAGTCGGAGCAAAGTAAAATTCAAAGAGTTTATGAATTTTTTACTTGAAAAATTCGAGTCGGAAAGTGTGCACCTTATAAATCATTTAAGAATGCCCGAGTTAAAATATAATCAACCGAACAGCGGTCAAACAGGGGTTATAAATGGTCTAAAAGTAATCAAAAAATTTTATTCGCCCGAACAGAGGTCGAACATGGGTCGAACAATATTTAAACTCTCTGAATTTTAGTTGAAAAATCGAGTCGGAGCAAAGTAAAAGTCAAAGAGTTTATGAATTTTTTACTTGAATAATCGAGTCGAAGCAAATGTTAATTTTTTTATGCATTCCACTTATTGTCTTGGTAAAAAGCATTTTACCTCTACTTCATTTGAGTATGTTTTGCCTTGATTTCGACGTCAAGAGGTTGACTTGCATAAAAGACTATTTTTGTTATTTTTATTGCCTCTGTAGCTTGTACCGAAAACATTTTATGGTAATGAGTATTAAGCAAATCTTAAACTTTTAACATTTATACAATTAATTAAGACCTCTGATTTTACAAGGTTATAATTTAAAACTTTAGGTCAAGTAATTTATGAAATAAGGCAACAACAGCAAAAACTCTGTATAAAGTCAAACACACAGGAGACAAAAAACCAAACCAATATTAGTCATTTGTCAAAAACTCTTATAATTAAATGAATGCAAGTTGTGCCGATTTGGTTCACAGTGCTTCATTTGTTACGTTCGTGTCTGAGGTAACCTCTTTTTTTCTCGCATTGTAATGAAGCGTTAACCTGACGACGAACTCCTCCTCGATTTTGTTGTTATTGTGGTTTAAGTGTCTCATGCACGCGATTTTTTTTTTCTTACTTTTGTGTAGGGTTAAAAATGCGCGTGGCTATGATTTAAGTGATTTAGGGAATTCCTAGAGAGTATTAGACGTTTTTGAGATATGTAGCTAATGTTACGGAATGTAGACACAAAGACATGACTATTTTTTTCTAAAAATTACGCATTCCTTCATTTACACTTAATTGTATATTTAGGAATATTTAATTTTAAAATTGTCGTTACAAATGCAAACTAGCAGAAATTTCATAGCATTTCTTTACAGAAGATTGAGGAAACACTTGTTTCACTCAACAGAAAATTTGTTACTGCTTTATTGAAGGTATGTACATTACATATCAAATTTTTAAAATTGTGCACCTTATAAATCATTTAACAATGCCCGAGTTAAAATATCATCGACCGAACAGCGGTTAAACAGGGGTTAGAGATGGTCTAAAAGTAATCAAAAAATCCTACTAGCCCGAACAGCAGCCGAACATGGGCCGAACAATATTTAAACATCTTTGCCTTCAAGCGAAAAGATTTAATAAATTATATATATCATATTTTTATGCATACGTCTATGTACATTAAGATGGCTCGAAAAAATTTACATATAAGGTCGGTTAAGTCTGCTCACAAAAAAAAGGGTTTGATAAATTCGGTCTAAAATATTTCTTTATTCATTATAGTACCCTTCACGAAAAGATTTCGCGATGTGTTAACCCTTAGCTCGATGAAATTTTTTAAAAAAGTTTTTAAAAAGTTGTTTTTAGTTTTTTCATACGATTAGTAAAAGTAAAAGGAAAAGTAAGTTTAAAAGTCCAGCTAATTTTTAAGCCACGTATTTTCTTTAAATTTCATCGCTTCTGACATATTCACATTTTTTTAATAAGCAATCAGTATTTTTTTATCTCTAACTTCTAACTAAAAAAAATGAAAATGTTTGCTTTTCTCTTTCTAGTAATAATATCTCTCCAAATACTTCATTACCATTATTGTATTTGGTATGAATATGCAGGAAATCACAGCTGAAATGGAAGCAAATTTAAAACGTTAGAATTCTGATGAGTTTTTTTGGAACACATGACAAAAGAAGTGGAGGTTATTTTTAATTTTTTATTAATTTTAAAAAAAATGCCAATTTGATTTTATTAAAAGATGAATAATGTCCAAAAGGATGAAATTTCAGGGATACAAAATGTTTCTGTAGGGGGCGTCCATTAATTACGTGAGGTGTTTAAGGGGGCGAGGGAGTTTCGTAGGGGAGAGGGAGTTTCTCACAAAGATGTCGTAATTTTTTCGCAATCGCAAAAATCACCTTACCTAATTAATAGATGCCCTCTTTCTAATTTGGCAGATAATCATTGCTTTAAAATTAGCTAGACTACGCAAGGCCTTTTTTTCCATACAAACCGTATAGAAAAACAAAAAGCGTCTTCATGAACACAAATGAAATGAAGAAAAAGTTTTATTTTGAACCACCTTAATAAATATGGCTACTGTTTTGTCTAGTTTGACCGCTTTTTGGACAAAAAACCTGCAATCGCTTGTTGTACGGGCGTTGTTCGTCCCTTGTTTGACCGATATTACTTTGAAATAGTCATTGAGTTTTGTTCGGTTGCTGTTCGATCCTTGTTCAGCCGTTGTTCGGCTTTAATTAAAGCAATGCATTCTTACTTGGGTAGATTAAAACTGGGTATCTAGTTTTCTATTATTCTAGGTCCGTAAGTATTCGCCTTATTGAAATAAAGACATAATAGTTTACTTTATTTTACTTCTTCCCGATATTTTTAATACGCAAGTTTTGATATATAATAAACTTTGGCTTAATTTTATTTGTATTTTCAAGAACAGCTCTTCTAACGAAATTTTTAGTAGTAGACTCATAATTTTTCTTTACTAATTTGGCAGATAATCATGGCTTTAAAATTAGCTAGACTGCACAACGCCTTTTTCCCTAATACAAACCGTATGAAAAACAAAAAGTGCCTTGATGAACAAAATGAAATTAAGAAAAAGTTTCATTTTTAACCATCTTAAAAAGTATGGCTACTGTTTTCTCTTTTTTGACCGTTTTTGGCCAAAAAACCTGCAATAGCTTGTTGTACGGGTGTTGTTCGGCCCTTTTTTGACCGATATTACTTCAATGGTCACTGAGTTTTGTTCAGTCGCTGTTCGACCCTTGTTCAGCCGCTTTTCGGCTTTAGTTAAGACAATGCTTTCTTACTCGTGTAAATCAGAGATTGGTATATAGTTTTCTTTTATTCTAGTTCCGTAAGCATTTGCCTTATTAAAATAAAAACATAATAGTTTACTTCATTTTATTTCTTCACGATATTTTTAATATGCAAGTTTTGATATAAAATAAACTTTGGCTAAATTTTATTCGTATTTTCAAGAACAGCTCCTCTAACGAAGTTTTTATAAGTAAATATCTGTGCAAACTTGAAATAATATCTATTTATTTTGAATATTTAGAAGGAAATTAAATTAAAAATATCAAAATTGAAATTAATCCTTTTAAAGGAAAATTTTTATTCTAGAGTGTAGGGTGCGCCAACAAGTCATGATGGCCGATGCTCAACTCATTCTTATTTGTTTTTTATTGCTAATACTTTTTCGATGATTGATTTTAACGTATATCTTGTCGCGTGTTACTTCATAAAAGTTCAATACATAGTTACTGGGCATAGTTAATAAAATCGATAGAAAATCAACATTTCTTCTTGCGAACTTAAATAAGTAAAGAAAACTCGTGTCATTTAGACTGAATTTATTTCCAATGCGAGTTCACAGCAAGCACATTAAAATAAATCCTTTAACGTGCATCACTAGCTCTTAACTGTAACACTTTTTTATATAAATCTAAAGCAACTATTTCAACAAGATATCCATTAGAGTTAACCATCAAGAAGATTTTATAACTTTTTTTCAGCTAATAGCTCTAAAGTGTTTTTAAAACTTTAGTGCAGCAACTTTTGGATCCACCTGCAAAGAAGCAGTAATAGAAAAATGAAAAGGTGTTAAATGACTGCTACTTTTTTAAGGCTTTTGTACACTTCAGGTCATCCTTAAAAGCATTTGGTAGCTATTCTAAACTGTTTCTTAACTACTAACTTAACTACTATTTTAACTTGCATCTTAACAACTATTTTAACTGCATTTATTTCTGTAAAATAAGTCGAAATGTAAACGATTTAGCCACAAACACCAACCACAAACATGAAATGCGGTAACTAATTGTACTGATGGACGGGCAGACAGACAGTCTTAAAATTGCCTTGGCAGGCAATGCAGTTTGAGGCGCCCATAACTCATGTTGCGGTGCAATTATTATCAGGTAGCAATCTTCACTTTACTGCAAGTACTTGTTATAATAACTGCTGCAGTAGCAGCGTTCTAATAAATTGAATTTTCAAAAGCTTATAGCAACTTCCGTTGTTAAACTTTTGTCTGTCTGTTCAAAGTACTCAGAATGTTGTTAGCTTATGCACATTATTGTTTATGCTCCTGCCAAACCACACACATGCATTTACAACTGCACGAAGAAAAATAATTTTCATGTATCGCGAAATTATTTTGCTTGATTCAGGAAAATGTCATATCAATCCTTATTTTATTTGAATGAAGTCTTTCTAACTAATATTGCAAAAAGAAAATTTAATTAAAAGCAGATAATAAGTATTTATGTAAGTAAGATCAGTTTTTATTTCTTAAACTATCTATTATTAACGAATTCTAGTTTCAAAATAAATTTCTTGATTCGGTAGTTGGAATACAACTGCAATTCAGACAATTAAGACTTTACATTTCTGGGTAACTTTTTCGTTAAAGGTTAAAATGCTTTTGAGAGCATAATACAATAATGGCCTTTTTGACTGCTATATCAAATATACCTTTTATAGATTTAAAATAGTCTCGCATTATTTAAATGAAAATCATTGAAATATATATAAACATTATTAAAAATTTAAAGCATTTACTTGCATCAAGCAGTAATAAATTCTCTTTTCTAGAAAATTATTTTTTTGATAAGCAACATTTTCTAGCTTTAAAAATATTATCTACTTGGGTCAAGCAAGATATAATCACTTTAAAGTGATTAGTCGTGATAGTGATTAGAGTTGATAGTCGAATGAATACAATTGAAAAAACCAAATTAGTGTTTCCAGGGACCGTAAATAACTGTTATCAAAAAATTTTTATCAAAAAATCATGGTCTCGCAGATATCGCAGAATATGAGGTCTTTATTAAAATGATCACATTGAAATATCTTTTCGAAAACGTTATGATATACAAATAAAGTCAAAAAATCAAACTTTAATTGTTATTTTTCCTCAGAAAAAAATTAAACTCTTAGAAACTGATTTTTATTGAAGGGAAAAAAATAACAATTATTTCGGACTTTTATTTTTTCCGGTTAACTTAACTGTCATTTTTCAATTTTAATTTTTCAGTCAAATCTAAAAATCATTTTCGGACTTTTATTTTTTTCTGTCTCTTAAAAAAAATCATTTACGGACTTTTATTTTTTCTGTTGAAAATAAAAATCCTTTTTGTAAAAGGATCTTTAATATTGTAGCTAAATTAATTTTTTTTAAATTCGTGTGAATTATGTTGTATATATTCCCTCCATATAATGGTTTTTTCTGGAAACCCCTTAAAATGAAATTTTAATCGGGCATTTAATCCGCGCGCAACATGAAATATTCTTTAAAAAGTAAATGGAAGGCATTGATGTATTGCTCTTAATAAATGTTTCATTCAATATACCAAATTTTCTGGTTTTTTTCCTAATTTTCAAAAAGCAAACGCTTAAAAAATTACCCTTTATAAAGCCAGCATAAGAAAAATGGTCTTGTGTGTTGGTTATTCTGTATAAGTTTTTTTTAGAGGTTTTCGGAAAAAAACAATTATATAGAGGGAAAATATACAACATAATTTACACAAATTTAAAAAAATTTCATTTAAGTACAATATTTAAGAAATTAAACAGAAAGGCTTTTTATTTCCAACAGAAAAAATAAAAGTCCGTAAATGATTTTTTTAATAGACAGAAAAAGCAAAAGTCCGAAACTGATTCTTATGTTTTGACCGAAAAATATAAAAGTTCGAAATATTTTTTATTTTTAGCCCTACAATAAAAATCACATTTTAAGAATTTAATTTAAATTTTTTTTTTTCTGTTAACAAAATAATAATTAAAATTTTACTTTTTTAGTAAAAGTTTCGAAAAAACTATTTCAAATTAACTTTTTCGATATCCCTTATAACATTTATGGTCTCTGGTTGTTTCTAACCTACAAGATATTCTCAATTTCAGAAAATAAGTAATTGAGTGGAGTCACGAAAAAATATGCTGCAACCAAGGCTCATTTATAAGTTTGTGGCACTTAAGAGCGAGCTGCGTCGAACTGTCAGAATGAATCAAAATAAATCTAGAAAAATTTGTCAAAATGAATGCGACAAGGTTTTGACCGAAACTGTCAAAACGAAGTTGACATTTCATACAAATTTGCAACCAATAAGAATGCAATATGAAAGCAAAAATTGGCAAAAATACCAAAATGACTGAGTTTGACAGTTATGGTCACTAAGAAAGAGAACACATTCAGCCCTAACACTACCTTGTCTAGTTCTACCCAGCGTATAACAAAGAAAAGAACAGATGACAGTTTAAGCACAGGTGGAAAAGAGCGCATTTCTCTCAAGTGCCACAACCCTATTAATAAACCTTGGCTGCAACTAAACAGTTATTCCCTCTCAGTTATTATTAACTTTAATTAAGAATTTATTTACTTAAATGGAGAATTTTATTTTGAAATTTGGAATTTCATGCTTGGTTCAAACATAGAATGCATGCATATTTCTCTCCATGTATGTAGCTCCTCTCCATGTATGTATTGTTAGGTATTGCGTGTAAAACTTCGACTTGCGGAAATATAAAAAACCAAATGTCGGATGCAATTTCATGTTGATGGGGTTTCACCGGTGATAATGGTATGGGTTTTTACAATTTGTTTTTTATAATCAAAACAAATATTTAAAAATCAACATATGGCGAATATTGTTGAAGCATGATAAAACATGCTTAGAGCGAAAAAAAACCATCATATATTGTTTAAAATATAATAGATTAAAAAACCCAATTGTTTTTGAGACTCTGCAAGGCAAACAATTGAAAAAGTTCTCAAATTTTATATGGAACACAACAACACGAAAATTGGCGCCATATTTATTTTTTTTTAATTTTTCCTTTTGTAGGTGGGAGTATTTTTCAAATTACGCGATTTTTTATAAAAATTTTTAATTTTTGTAATCATATTTCAAAAACATTTTCGGTAGCTTTGCTAGGGAAAACAATTATTTCACTTTGTACAAGGCCAAATTATTTTGTCATAAAAAGCGCGATTTTTTCAAAAAATGTTTTCCTTGCGGTCTTTTCCATCTATTGAATTAACGAAAATCTTTTAAAAAAAGAGACGCAAGGAAATATTTGGGCCTTTTTTCATTTCAGTTTGGGTCCAAATTTCATTTTGTATAGTGGGGTAATATTTCATGTTAAAAACAAGCCCCAAATTTAGGGCATATTTCATTTTTCATTTTGGGGTCATTTTTCCTGGGTTCATTTTTTGCAAAACCCCGTTGAAATAACGAAAATTTTCTTAAAAAAGAGCCGCAAGGAAACATTTGAGGCCTTTTTTCATTTGAGGCCCCAAATTTAGGGCCTTTGTTCATTTTTCGTTTTGGGGTCATTTTTCCTGGGGCCATTTTTCGCAGAGCTCTGCTAAAAAAGAGCCGCAAGGAAACATTTAAGGCCTTTTTTTCATTTCAGTTTTGGGTCAAATTTCATTCGGCCTTCGGTCGATTATTTCTATTTGGCCGAACATTCGATTTTGGCTTCGTCCAAAAATCAACATTCGGTCGAACACTAGTACATATTACGAATATTTTATTCGTATTCGTACAAAAACAAAATGTATTTACAATCATACAGTTCCTTGAATTCTGCAGTTGTTCGACAAACCATCCATAAAAAAGAAACACATTCTGTCTGGGCTGGGATTAGAACCTCGGCTCTTTAGCTTACAGTCGGCGCACTCCAGCAGTAGGCTACAGCCACTTTACAATCATACTCAACTAATAATTCCTACATTCTACGAATTATTCGTACGGTCAACCTACGAATAAAGTTTTTCTACCAATATAATTTTTCATTTGTAAATAGTACAAAAGCATTAGTAAATACTACGTATGCAATGGAAAAAATTACGAAGTTATTCGAGTCATTATATTTAAAGTGTATTTTTTGTATTTTCATAACGTACACTCTTGAAAAGAACATATTTCTGATTGTTTTTGAACTGAAGTTTTGTGAAAATCCTCCTAAATATGAGTTTTTTAATGTGTATTTTCTTTATTTTCAAAAAACTAGCTTCTAAAAATATCCCAAATGCGAGCATTTTTGGAGTAGAAATTCAAAGCAGAAATGCATGCTTTTAAATACTGTACATTTCTTTAAAATTTAAATTATTTGTTTTGGTTATGTAATCGTGTTTTAGCGCTTTATTATGCATCTATTATGCATCTTTTATGCAAAATGCTATTGTTGCTCGTGTCTAGCTTGTCATTAGTGTGCTTTTTCGTGATGCATAATAATACATAGTACAACTTTATATTTCAGCAAAGGAATAGCGGTCAATTTCAAAGAGTAATCCGAATTTTCTGACACTGTTTTCAGAAATTAAATTTTAACATAACAGTTGAAAACTTGAACTTTACGCATGATCGGTGAGAGCCTGATATAACAATATATTAGGAAGCCTTGACAGCTACCTATTTTTTCACAAGCTGCGGTCGGCGAATTTCAAACAAAAGAAAACTAAATAGAGAGCGTGTGTCCCACACATTAGCCGTACCATGACAAAATTAGACAAGGTAGTGTTAGGGTGGAGAGCCGGTGACCGAAACTGTCAAAATGAAGTTGACATTTCATACAAAATCTGCAACCAATGAGAATGCAATATGAAAGAAAAAATTGGAAAAAATACCAAAATGGCTGAGTTTGACAGTTATGGTCACTAAGAAAGAGAACACATTCAGCCCTAACACCAACAGTAAAGCTGTTAAATCCCATCCAACAGATGAGTTTTTGAAATTAACAGTGTGGACTGTTGATAAAATAACTGTTTTACTTAATTCTCATTTGAATTTTCAATAGTCCTGCAATAGGATGACTGATATCAATACATATTCACATAAAAGCAAAGAAAATTCAGTTAGGAATTGAGTAAAATAGTTATTTCATTGACAGTCCAGACTGTTAATTTGAAAAAACTCATCTGTTGGATGGGATTTAACAGTTTTCACTGTTAATCCCTCTGTTTTTTCTCTGAGTGTACCTTGTCTAGTTCTACTATGAGCCGTACGAGTATTCAGCGATGTCAACAGTTGGCAACTGTGGATTCGAAATTTGAGTGAGAAACTTTTGCAATTAAATTATTTATATAACTACATAATAATAATAATAATAAATAAATGAAATAATTTTAAACTTTTTTGACTTTTTGTACTCTAACAACAACGTTCAGAAAAAAAATCGCTACCATAAAAGTTCACAACAGTTGACTCCGCTGAATGCGGCTAATGTGTGTGACACACACTCTCTATTTAGTTTTCTTTTGTTTGACATTCGATAAGCGCAACACCAACTGTCAGTCCTACCTACATTATTATACCTTGGTTGAGAGTGACAGTTTCAAAGAAAACATTGCTGTTTTTGATACTTTTAGGAGTTTCTTATGAAAACATAACACTTGAAATAAGTGTCATAAAAAATTCTTATTGATTTATAAAAAGTGACCGAATTCAAAGGAAAACAAGCTCATTTTCGGCAATTTTAATTCTATTTTGTTAAGAAATGAGGGCAAAAATAGAAATCATAAAAGAGTCTTTTATCCCTACATTCCTGTTTCAAATGAGTCCCTAATTCTCTATTGGGGTCAAATTTGATGCTATTAAAGCAAAATCAAAGAAGTAAATATTTTAACTTAAATTAAAAATCAGAGTCTTTATTATTTTAACTTTTATTATTATTTTTTATTATTTATTTTATTATTATTCCAAACACATAATTCCAGAAAATTCGTCTCTCGACGGCGAGATATTTTCCTACCGCACAAAATTCGTAAATGAAGGCAAAGAATGATCCGAAATAAAGCTTTGTTTGGCGCGCAATAAACTGACGGAGTTCGCAAATATGCAAATATGTATGTCATCAGATATTTGTATTTCAATCAGGAACATAACTGTTATGCAACTTTTTTGGAATTGGTTAAAATTAATTATTAAAATAGGTTCAAATACATTTCAGTTATGAATAACTTTTATTTTTAAGAAAAATTTTTTTTGGTTGCCGGATAATTTTTATTTTTGAGGAATAATTTTTTAGGTTGGCTCATAACAGTTATTTTTTTATATTAATTTTTTCGGTTATTAGTGTCAAAAATCAAGAAAAAGATGACTTTTTCTTTTGCAATGGACTCACACCTCTTAGCCGTGGTCGATATGGGGTAATCATCTAACGTCATCGTCGTGATGCTAGAATTTCAAAAAGTTTTTGACACCATGGTGGACCCTAAAAAGGTGTTTTTTATATTCGCTTCCTTTTTTAGAATCTTTCCTAGAGAAATCGGCTACCTCATCGATTACCGGTGACTGATAACCTAACCGAATTCAAATTACTGAAGCGACTACCAAGCGATTACTTAGCCGAATACCGATTACTAAGCGATTACATAACCGAAGACTGATTACTGAAGCGATTATCAAGCGATTACTTAGCTGAATACTGATTACTAAGCGATTACATTACTGAATACTGATTACTAAAGCAATTACCATGCGATTACTTAGCTAAATACCAATTACTAAGCGATAACATAACCGAAGACTGATTACTGAAGTGATTACCAAGTGATTACTTAGCCGAATACCCGTTACTATGCAATTACATGACCAAATACTGATTACTGAAGTGATAACCAAGCCATTACTTAGCTGAATACTGACTACTAATCGATTACATAACTGAAGGCTGATTACTGAAGTGATTACTTAGCTGAATACTGATTACATAACCGAAGACTGATTACTGTAGTGATTACTTAGATTTAGTAACTCTAAAAATGATTTAATATGTCTTTATTACAAAATGTGTTCTTATGATAGTATCTTATGTGTGCAGCGTTAAGTAACCGGGGCGTGAGTTAATCGTGCTATCGCTTATCCGCCTGTTGAAGCTGTTCCTTTGCTCTCGTAGCCGCTTTAGTTATCGGTATTCATCTAAGTAATAACTTGGTAATCACTTTAGTAATCAGTCTTCGCTTATGTAATCAGTATTCAGCTAAGTAATCACTTCAGTAATCAGTCTTCAGTTATGTAATCGATTAGTAGTCAGTATTCAGCTAAGTAATGGCTTAGTAATTACTTCAGTAATCAGTATTTGGTCATGTTATTGCTTTGTAACTGGTATTCAGCTAAGTAATTGCTTGGTAATCGCTTTAGTAATCAGTATTCAGTTATGTAATCGCTTAGTAATCGGTATTCGGCTAAGTAATCGCTTGGTAATCGCTTCAGTAATTTGAATTCGGTTAGGTAATCAGTCGTCGGTAATCGATGAGGTTGCCGGTTTCTCTAGGAAAGATTCTAAAAAAGGAAGCGAATATAAAAAACACCTTTTTAGGGTCCACCATGGTGTCAAAAAACTTTTTGAAATTCTAGCATCACGACGATGACGTTAGATGATTACCCCATATCGACCACGGCTAAGAGGTGTGAGTCCATTGCAAAAGAAAAAGTCATCTTTTTCTTGATTTTTGACACTAATAACCGAAAAAATTAATATCAAAAAATAACTGTTATGAGCCAACCTAAAAAATTATTCCTCAAAAATAAAAGTTATCCGGCAACCAAAAAACATTTTTCTTAAAAATAAAATTTATTCATAACGAAAATTTTTATGTGTTGAAATTGCCCAACTTTTTCTGCAGTGAAATCTAGAATAACAATTATTTTCGGTCCCTGATTTCAATTCGATGGGGTATCATTTTTGATACTAACTGAGGTTTTCGAACTTTTTGTTTTGTGAGATAAAGATTTTAAAAAAATTCTTGTCTTTATTTTCGAGTATATCTGCCCCAAAGCTAGAATACGAAATTTTATTATTTTTTATTTATAAAATCATGAAGATATACCTTTTTCGCGTTTAAACCTTGCCCCACCCTTAAAGGAGGATCACTTTCAAAGGAAGAACCTCCTCTTTTACAAATCCTACAAATGAGGCATAAAAGAGTCTTTAAAGACTCATATGTTATGCAGGGTTCTCACAAACTTGCAGTACACATTCACATAAAAATATTTATTTAAAATAAAAAACAGTGAATTATTTTCATTGGGAATTTTTTACTTTTTCATAGTTCTATATCGCAACATGTTGCTAATTATATTGTCCTTCCAACGAGCTAAAGATGACCAAAATCTGTTGACACTTAACGAAATGGCAGCATTTTGTACGGTAGCAAACACATAAAAAAGAATTAGTGTTAACGAAAAAAAAAAACGTTAAAATTGCCGCTATTTAGAGAATTCTTTACCGATTTCAATCTTGTTGGATTCAATGAAAAAATATTTTAACGTGCAATTAATTGTTGTGAAATAAACAAATGTCATTAATAAAACATTATTTAAATAAAATTGATAGAAACACCAATTTTGTTTTTAAATTAAAGAAAAATACAGGCAAATGTGACGTTACTCACCGTCAAAAAGCAGTTATGTAAGGGCACTTTCAGAACAATTAACTACTTTTCGCAGCACTTTTAATAATTTAAATGAATTTTCATGATTTTCAGTAAAAACTATTCACCTACATTTTAAGTGTTACTCTTGCTTTTTTGCTTTCCCTAACGTTTCGACACAATTAACAATGTATCTAATGTTTTTGTATGTTTACACAGTTCCTATAGTTCCTGAGTTTCTGTACGATATACGCCATCCGGATGCACCACTTGACAGCTTTCCACGTACACCGCTCAGCTTGTTAACGCCACCGCCACCAACGCAATGTGCCGGCACACAACAGGATGGTGAAGCAATGCCCACCGTTGAGGTGTCAACGATAAGCTCTGAAGGTATGTATAGCATTCTGCTGTCGTATACTTTCCCATTTAGTTGTTGTCGCGTAATGCACATCAAAATTTAACTCAATTTTAACTCAATTAAGAAAATGAAACGCTGTATCGTGAAGCGGTGGAACGTCACAATGAGTTGGTTGGCGAAACGGTTGAAGTTGGTCTCATGTTTGCCTCGAAGGCTTTTGTGCAGCTGCTGGTGAATCCGATTGTAGGACCACTAACGCATAGGTAAGTGGGTTTTGGGCAAAATAAGAACTTTCGTTTTTTCAGAGTTTTCATTAGCAAAGTTGTTCCGTTTTTAATTTTCTCTTTTTTGCATTTTAGTTGGTTTTTCGTCCTTTTTTCACCACAAAATTTCATTACTTTTCAGAATTGGTTACAGTATCCCGATGTTTGCCGGTTTCGTTATCATGTTTGTATCTACAATAAGTAAGTTAAAAATTCCTATGTAATTGCCACTAAAGCTACTAACAAGCTTCACTCCTTGTCTTTAAGTCTTCGCCTTTGGACGCTCTTACAGCGTGCTTTTTATAGCGCGTGCACTCCAAGGTATTGGTTCGTCGTGTTCCTCCGTTTCGGGCATGGGCATGTTAGCCGATCGCTATACCGATGACAAGGATCGCGGTAATGCTATGGGTATAGCTTTGGGCGGCTTGGCTTTGGGTGTGCTGATTGGACCTCCTTTTGGTGGCATTATGTATGAGTTTGTTGGAAAGTCGGCACCGTTCTTAATTCTCTCCGCCTTGGCTCTGGGCGATGGCCTTTTGCAGCTCTTCATGTTACAGCCTTCGATACAGCACGCCGATACAGAACCACCATCGTTGAAGGCTTTGATCAGTGATCCTTACATTCTCATTGCGTCGGGTAGGTTTAAGTTTTGGTGTTATTATGTAGTTTTGGTGTTGAATTTACTCTTGATTCTATTTCAGGTGCCATAACCTTTGCCAACATGGGCATTGCCATGTTGGAGCCTTCATTGCCGCTCTGGATGGTTGACAATATGGGCGCGTCGCGTTGGGAACAAGGTGTTGCATTTCTACCGGCCTCCATTAGTTATCTGATTGGTACAAATCTGTTTGGTCCGCTGGGTCATAAGATCGGACGCTGGTTTGCCGCTTGTTTGGGTCTGGTTATTATTGGTGCTTGTCTGATTATGGTAAGTGGAGTAGAAGACACTGCATCGTTTGCAGTAAAAGCATCCTTCTCTGTTCTCCTTAGATACCCATGGCCACCTCCATCAATCATTTGATCATTCCGAATGCTGGTCTAGGCTTTGCCATCGGCATGGTTGACTCCTCCATGATGCCTGAACTGGGTTATCTGGTAGATATACGCCATTCAGCTGTTTATGGCAGCGTCTATGCTCTGGGCGACGTTGCCTTCTGTGTCGGCTTTGCCGTTGGTCCTGCCCTCAGCGGTACACTGGTCAAGAGTATCGGTTTCGAATGGATGTTAGTCGGAATTGCTGTGCTGTGTTTCATCTATGCTCCTCTACTCACATTTCTCAAGAATCCGCCCACAAAGGAAGAGAAAAAGGTTGGTACTCTCGATGAGGCTGATGCCACGGCGCCGCCGATTGTTGTTGGTCCAGATGCACTGGACAGTATTTCGTCTGCTCCTACCATTATGCATGTTGGTGGAATGGCTAATGCTGGCTATGAAAGTGAACGGCTTTAAGTGTTGTCTTAGTTAGATTTTATTATTTTAATTTTTTTTTTTATTCCTTGTTTAGATAAGTTAATTGCTTTAATAAATTTACGTTATAAGTTTTTATTCATATGTATTCTTTGATGTGTTTTTATTTCGTTTTTAAGAGTATGTGTTTTAATCGCTTATAAGGAAGATGAGATATTTTTTAACAACAAAAATTATATATAATATATACCTACTTATATTACCTACAACGTATTCGACCAAAAATGTTGTTGATAAAACATATCTTCTGCCTTAAAAAGAGTTAAGTTACAATGTTTTGGGACAAGTTTTAAGGTCTTACGGAAGAAAGGCTTTACTTTCTTAACAAAACACAGTCGAACAACCAAAATATTTACAGTCTTCCACCAACGCACAGTGCGTTTTTTTCGATTTTAGAATGACATTTGCATTATCTCAGAAACTATAAAAGCTAGGGCCATGAAATTTTGTACAAATGAGTTTTAGCCTAAATAAAGTAACAGCACAAAAAATTCTACAACCATATTTTTTTTAATAAAAAAAAAACCCCATAAAATTGCTTATTTATGTTTTTAAAGAGTATATTTAGTTTATTTAACCTCACTTAAACGTCATGCTAAAAATATTTCAAATCGGAAAACTTTTAGATATATCTCCTATAAAACAATATTACCAAATTAACGAAATTTAAAAAAAAAATTTTAAAAATGGTTGCTAATACAAAATTAGGTTACAACTTGTTTTAAATTATGTATTCCGTTTTATTTTTCTTTAAATTCAGAGTACCTACAAATTGTCTTGGAAATTAGTGCATTTTAAGGCAAAAATTGATTTTTAAGACTTTTTTCAAATTAAGTGGTTTTTCTTAAGAGCAGCTAGATGCAGCAGGTTTTTACAGAAACAGAAGGTAGAAGTACCATATTTTATGATAGTTATAGCCTTCGACTTTAATAATGCTTAATTAGCTAGATGTTTTCTACTAAATTTTACTTACATTTTCATTCCTTGAAAAATGTAACGTCATATTTCAACGATTTTTCTATTTTTATTTATTAACATTTTTTATTGTATTTTACAATAAATTTAATGGCGATTAAGACATAAAAAGTCCAAAAAACAAAACCTTGTAATATACTTTGTGCTCGAAGTTATTAATGTTTAAACTTGATTTTATTTTTTGTGTTTTTTTTTTTGTTTGTCAGTTTTCAAAAAGAGCTCTTGGTCACTATATTTTATTCGAGAACTCAGAGCTGAAATGTAATCCCAGCATTCACTAAAAATCAGTGAACGAAAATATACCGAACGATATTTTAATGTGCCTCACATGGCATGAATTTTCGTTCGGTTGCGTATATGTGTGTGGAGACGAACATAAACATTATTATTCTGTTACGTTCAACAGCATGGCACAGAAACACATTGTTATAATACATGCGTACAAACTACTGAACACATACGGCATACGATATTTTCACGTATGCTACTCTCTCATTTTGTGTTTCAGAATAGTGCCCTTGATACAGTGCACTTGACCCTACTAGCTCGTCCAACTATAAAATTTCTAACAAGCTTAGTATGTCCAAAAATAAAAATAAAAAATCCCATGTCACGGGATTCCGGGAAACAAAATCCCCAAAAGGGTAAAAATCCCACGAACATCGGGTAAAGGGATTTTCGCCAAAAAATTCCACGGAGCATCCCATGAAAAATAGGGTAAAGGGGACTTTTGTTGATTTTTTAAAAACTGGCAACCTTGGCTGCATGTTCTTGAAAACAAATAAAATGGTTTTGCTCTGCTTTCTCAGTCTCTCAAACAACGCTTCGTAAACGGTTATTTAGTGTAGCTTATGGTACGGAATAATAATGTTTATGTGTTATATCAGTTCTCTCAAATCAACGCTTTAGTACCTTAACGAACTCAACTTTAGGTAAATTTTCGTTCACTGCAAAATACCTGGACTCTAACCTAAAACTAAACATTGTTTGGCCTATATATTGATATTATTCGACATTTATGCCGAAAGTGTAGGTGTTTTTATAGAGTTTATAATTTCTATGCTAAATTTTGAAAAAATAATAAAGTATATTTTTTATATGCAAAAATCGTTTGATTTTTTAACTATTTTTTTTTTATTTTTGACATGAACTGCATTTTAATTTCCTGCATGGATTATTAATTGTATTTGAACAATAATTTTTGTGAATTAACCAATATATTATGTATTTAATTACAGTCATTAATTATTGGAGAACGATCAGCTGTACGTTATGTAACATATCAAAATTATGAGGACGATGAATAGGACCTCGTCCGAAAACCAAAAAGAAAATACTCCAGAGCAAATACATTCAGTTAAACAAACAAGACAAAAAAAAACAAAACGAAGAGTAAAGAGTAAAAAGTAAACTAAATACAAAACACCAAAAGAAAATTTAAGCAACCAAAAATATCAGAAATATCATATGTAATTTTATTGTTTTCCCACAAAAAGTTCTCGAGTACCAACGTGACGTAAGTAGTTAAAGGCGGTTGGTTAAAAAACCAAACATATTTCTATAATTCCATCTTTAATATGAATAGAAAACTCTTGAAACTAAACCATATTTGATGAAAACAATAAAAGGCACGCGTTATTATTGCACCAAAGAAATTTTATCAGAGCTTTCCAAGATGGCTAAGAGCAGAGCTGTAGAAAAAAAATGTCTTTAAGGGCTTAAGTCTTAGTTTAGTAATTTTTTTTTAACTTTAAAGTTTGCATGAAAAATTATGAGAGCAAAATATTTTTTTAAGTAAAGGGATAAATTTACATAGAAAAATGCACATATTTTAACACAATATTGTAAGGACAGTTGTCGTCATTTCTTTTAGAAAATTTTTTTTAATTTATTTTTTTTTAATTTTTTTAATTTTTTTTTAATTTCTAATATAAATTTAAACACCCAAATCTTATAATTAAAATTTACATGTCAGTCTTAAAAACGTTTTAAAAATTTTCCTTAAAAACAAAGACGACAATTGGCGTCAATTTTAAAATATGTCGAATTCTTCAGTGTACCTATTGTTCAAAAGCTCTGTTCTTAGGCATCTATTTGTATTTTATATGTGTTAATAATAATATTAAATAATGTCCATTAGTTTAAGTAAAATTTTTGCTACTGTTAAAAAGCACTTGGTAACAATGCACCAAATAACTAGAAAATTTAAAAAAAACGCTTATACCTAAAAAAAAACATTATTTCTACAAATTTATAGAGAGAAATATATTTATGCTTAATGTTCGCAAAACGGGTAACAAATACCAGAAAACTAAAAAAAAAATTGTTAATTACTAAATTTTATAAAAAAAGCATGTGTTATAAGCTTGAGCTTTAAGACATTTAAATTAGACCAGTGGGGTCATTTTGCCGCTAGCAAGCAGAGAGCTTACTCAGCTGCCCTAAAGAACGCATGGACGCAAAGAAAGCTCTTTGCCCTCGAGCAGCAGCATGCCCGACAATTTTCTATACCTTACTATAATTTATAATAATATATACATTATTTTTTTCTATTCTTACGGTATTGAAACATACTCTAGGGAAAACAATTTTATATTTTCTTTTTGCATGAAAAATTATATATATATATAATTATATATATATATTTTTTTTTTATTTATTTATACACTTATTTTCAATAGATGTGCAGCTAATCGATAAGTTGAGTATTTTTTCAAATTAAAAATTTTACAGTGTACAGTTTGATCTGAAAAAAGTTGAGTTAGATTGAATAAAAGTTGAAAATTTGAAATTTGAAAAATTAAATAAAAAGTTCAAACCTGTTTTGTCAAGAAAAAAATAAAAAATTATATAGCATTGTCACCATATTGTCATAACAATTATTATCATAAAAAAAAACTAAATATAGTATGTTCTTTAACACAAAGTTCGACTTTCGCTCGACTAATCGTTCTCCTTTTCAATATGAGTTTTTTTTTAATTCGACGGTGGACGCACCCTAGAACAAGTGGCGCATACGGCCACTGCACCCTATAGCAATTCGAAATAGCATATCTAATTTTTATTAGCACGCTTTGCTTTAATGCTGCATTGTGTAGGAGGTCAATTTATAAATATTTGTACTCAATGTCAAAACGTCCCTATAATTCACACATGGTTTTGCACAATATAAATCCACGAATCAACAAGGTTTACAAGAAATAAGATGTTCAAGAGATAAGGTCGTTCTGTACTAATTTAATTCTGTGGTCATAATTCCTCGACTTGAGCTTAAAATCATTGCCCAATATTAATAGATTATTATTTAAAGATTAGATAAATTTATCGAAAATTATCGATTGTTTAAATATCAATGATTACAGTTCAGTGATCAGATATTTTGAAAGACATTTTTGGACGGTGATGAATCACTTAAATGTTCGATTATTTGATATCGTTTGCTCGTGTATCGATGACAAGCGTTTGTTAGAATATCAAAAACTGTTCTATTATTGTTCTCAGTTTGTCTAGATTGACTTTTGATAACATGATTTTTCACTGTATTATCGTTTGAACGGATTTTTTCAATAACTGTTTAACAATTACTTAAATTAACTGAGCAAAGTGTCAAAAAATTCTCTTTTTGATTCGAGTTAGTAATCGATTTATAAAAATTTGTCAATAATTGTTTTTTGTGATTCGGTTTTTAGCTATAAATAATCGATAAGTGTTGTTCGCAGTCTAAAGTAAATAGAAGAAATATGCAGATTAATCAATTGCAAGCGATTAATCAAGTTTCATCATAGAAATCGATAACAGTTGCAAATTTATCAACAATTAATGAAAAAATTTCAGATTTTCAAGTAGAAAAAAATATATAAAATTCGACAAATCGATTGTACACTTCTTTAAACCATTTTTGGTCACTTTCAAGACCGTTCAAATTTTTCAAGGATTTTTTAAAGATGCGCTATTTTTAAGCTTCTGACATTAAAAATTATACGCTACAATAATAAAAAAGTTTTTTATGCAACGAGACATCAACACATTCTTGCAAACACTTGAAAGACAATTGGAAGAGAAGTTGCTTTGGCGAAGCATTTGCGATTCACCCAAGAGTTCTTTGGAAGATGGATCGCTTTTCGATCTTTCAAGCGATGAATGCGCAGTATAAGAAAAATTACAAAATCTTCCTTCGCTCATTCCGGCGATCGTTGGAAGATGGATCGCTTTTCGATCGCCCAAGCGATGAATGCGCGACTTCATAAAAATCTTCAAAATTTTCCTTAGCTCATTTCGGCAATCGTTGGAAGATCGCCTAAGCGATAAAAGCGCAGTTCAAGAAAAATCATCAAAATCTTAATTCGCTCATTCCGGCGATCGTTGGAAGATGGCTTTTTTAAAAATTTTAAAAATCGATCGTTGGAATATGAATCAGAATATCCTGCTTCTTCTTCTACTTCTCCCCTAAAAATAATCATTCAAAGCTTTTAATAAATAATTTTTGTATTGAATTGCCGTATTGAATATATTGAAATTCTGAACTGAAAATATTTATATCAACACGATTTTCTGTGGTCAATTTTTTGTCGACCGATTTGGCAAGGAATGTCGCCTATTAAACAACTTGTAAAGTTCAACAAAGACGCTTCGCAACAAATCTCTGAGGAACCCTAAAAGCGATTCGCTTGCCACTATTAACGGCTAAGGAGAGAGAGACCATTTGAGACTCTTCCCAGCGAATCGCTTAAGACGACTTTTGGCGATTCGTTAGCGACTCTTCCCAGCGAATCGTTTGCGAATCTTTCCGGTGAATCGCTTTTATGGCCTCCGCTACAGTCGGCGATACCCGGATGACTTACAAATGAGCTCGCCGGCGATTATATCATCTTCCAAGCGATTCGATGCGACTCTGTCTCTGAGCTCAGAAAAGCTGTCTTGTTTTGTTTAAACAGAAAACCTTTTAAAATATAGTTGAGCCCCAAGAAGAAACTGATCGCTTCATTACCGCATGTTAAGCGCTCTCAAAAAAGCAGTAGAGCGTTTCGTTCTCCTGGTGGATAGCGAACTTTTTAACTTTGTCATGTCATCAGATACTCGCGCTGCGCTCTCACTATAGCCAATGAGAATACATAACGAGAGTAAAGCGCTCTGTTTTCCTTGTGGTATACATAAAAACATAGCGAGAGCAGAGCGCTCCGTGTTCCTTGTATAATATACAAAAACATGGCGAACGTTTTATACATTTTGTAGCTCATATTAATAACTTAACTATCATTTAAAAATATCCAAATTTTACAATAAATTAGTTTATGACTACAGGTATTTTTGATAATTTTTTTAAGTTACTGTGCATAAAATCTTTACATTTTGATATAATTTTTGTAGTCTTCTGTACGACCGCAAATGGGTTAAGGATCGCTTCAAAGTTTATAGTTTTTCATTAATTATTAAATTATGTATTGACTTTTTAATAAAAATCTAATATAAATATTTCCAGATATTTTACAAAAAGTAAGACTTTAATTGCTTAACAGTCGATTATTAGGTTATTGATTATTTTATTGAAAAAGCACGTTGTAAAACCTATTGAAAAAGCACGTTTTAAGCATAATGCTTGACTTTTCGATTAACTGCACGGTTTTTTTCTCAACAATTATATTAAAAACTCTGAAATTAACTTTATATTGAAAATTAAGCAACAAAAATTTGTATCTAACTTTTTTTTAACTTTTACTTAGAAAAACAAACTAAAGAATTTATATTCTTACTCCCAGTAAAGAAGGCTACCGAAGTCTATGTTCAAACAAATTGAGATGATTTAATGTGATCATAAAATATGTTGTAGCTGTAATTTGTATATTTGAATTTTTTTTTTAAATTAATTTAGTCATAAAAATTTATAATTAGAAAATTTGTAAAAATATGGTAAATTTATATAGGTACATATAATATAAATATAATTTAATAAGCATCTAGTTATAGTAAATGTTAAAAAAAATATAGGTATTCGTTTGACTGCTCTATCATATTAAAAGGTAATTTTTTTTTATTTATTTACTGAAAGCTGCAGTCAAGAGCTTATTTGAGGTTAAACTATCGAAAAAAAAAATATCGAGTCGTTACATAAATCAAATAAGCTTTGGATGAAGCTGAGCAGTTAAAATTTTTAAAATCGTACTTTAAAGCTTTAGGAGATGACAACAGTGAAATGGCGATTTTAAAGCTTTACCATAAGCTTAAAAGCTTTACAATGCTGTGCTTACAATTGATAATAAAAATATAGACTTAATATAAAAACACATCAATTGTAAACACAATGCTGAAAAACTAAAGCTAATATAAAAAGCTCATAATAAAACTGCTTAAAGCTAATGCAAGCTTTTGCTGGCTTAAATCGATTTGTCTTCACTGCTGCTTTCTTGTCTTTGCCACCTCTCCGACAACTTCCCCATCTAGTTATTCGTCTATTCGCCTTCATCGTTCTCTTTATTGCTTCACTTTGACAAGCTGACACTGACGCTGCCGCTGTTGCTGCTGGAGGCGCCACTAAACGCGCAGCAGCTTCAATTTGTCAGCATAAACATTGATATTTACACTGACCGGCGACAAGCTGCGTCGACTTTGAAAATGTTGCGGGTTTTGGCGTCCACTTGAGAACTGCGTTTCCGATGAGCGACACTGTGTTATGAAGCTGCGTGTCGAATGGCTACACTTCTCCGTGGGACTGCGCAGCGACAGCCGCGACAAACTGTCAAGACGCTTACTGCGTCGTGGTGGCTCACAATTTTGCGACATGATTACTTCGTACTTTCGATTCGCTGCCGTCGGTATATTCAGCAACTTATGCTCCGCCTTCATGGGCAAGGACCTGGTTGTTGGCATTGACATTGGTGTTGCAGTTATTGGCGTCGAAGGCATGCCAGATGCTCTGGCTCTCAGCAGCTTCTCGTAGTTATTCAATGTCTTTAAATCGTTCAGTGCCGCATTGTAAGAGTTGCGTGCAAAACGCATTTGGTTTAGTGGACGTTCCGTAGCTCTGTGCACTTCATTGATGGTGGCAGCTTGCGGATTAGCATTTTCCTTGGCAAAACAGTCGCGAATATTTTTTTTCTCCAAATTGAATGGCACAATGCTGGGCACTCGTTCCACTGTCGGCCGATGAGGCACTACAAATGGCGATATCGGCTTGAAATCTTTTTCGGATCGTAGCTCGAGGCGTCTGGCTGGCTGACGATTGGAGGTGCTGCTAAGCGAAGTCTTGGAAATATGTTTGTCCACGACAAGATAATTGGAGGAACCAGAGCGTGTTATGTTCAGTGACTTTTGCATTTCTTTCAATGGCTTGTGTATTCTTGTTAAATTATTGGTCAACTCCTGCTGTTTGAGTTGTTGAACGCGCTGCTGCTCCTGTTGTTTTTGCAGTTGCTGTTGTTGTTGTTGTTGTTGTTGTTGTTGTTGTTGCTGTTGTTGTTGCATCTGTGCGTGGTTATAATGATTTTTGCTAGGATCAGCCTCAATGTTAATGGTGAGATTTTCGCCCAGCTGCGTTTCGTCCAGACCTTTAATGTTGATGTTAATGCGACAGCCGGAGCAGGTGCTCAGCTTTCTCTCGATTGCGGCGCTGCCGCGTGTGTTTACCACATGTTTGGCAGGAATATGCAGTGCTTGCAGTGGCTTTCGATTGTGCTGAGACGCGGAAAGTCTGGGGAGAGATGAGCTGACTTTATCACCGAGGCTGTTGCTGTTGCTGACGTTGTTGGTGTTGCTGGTGTTGCTGGTGTTGCTGCTGTTGGCTTGTGGTTCGTTATAGAGTCGCCGCAGCCCGCTCGATGAGCCGCACCCAGCCAACGATATTTTGCTGCTGGAGGCGTCAACTGCGGAACGGACTGGTTGCTGCTGAGTTTGTGACTGCTGATGTTGCTGTTGTCGTTGCTGCTGCTGTTGTTGTTGCCGCTGTTGCTGCTGTTGTTGCTGCTGCTGCCAGACACCGACGCTGGCGCTGTTAACTGTGGCATTAACAGCATGTAACGCGCGAAGTCCCGACAAGTTTTGTCGACTGGTGCTTGCACCGTATGCGGCGCTGGTGCCGGCGGCTCCACATGTTGTGGTTGTGATTGCGGTTGCTGGTCGGAACATGTTGGTCGTCCTAGCTTGCTGCGAAAGTAGCTGGTGCGTGGTCGGGAACGTTTGCTGATGTTGCTGGTTGTGTGTTGGTTGCTGGACTGGCGCAGCTTGCTGATGATCGTAGAGAAATTTACGTCGCCGAAATTCGTGAAATTTGTTTGTTGAATTATTTTCTTTGTCATAGCGAGTAGGAGCGAAGTCATGGTTGTAGAAGAAGGTTTCAAAACGTTTGACGGTTGTATGATTGTTGTTCTGTGGATTGCTGGAGCGGTTACCAAGGTCCTGTAGCGGAAATGTTGGCCTATCTGCGTAACGGAAGTTATACGATTGAATTTTGAATGGATCGCGTTCAAAGGGATCGGAATTTTGTCGTCGACTGAGAGCTTTAAGTGGTTGTTGTTGATGAAAATCGCCCAAAGTATCTGAAGCATGAGAATTCGCGCTTAAATATTGAATTTTTTTTATATTTTTTTTTATAGATTACATAAGCATCGCTTATGTCAGCTATAAAGCGTTATTACAGCTAAGAAAAAGAAAACAAAGTACTCAAGTACTTACATATGTTTCTGCGACGATTAAAACTCATTGCTAATTTAAAGATACAAATGAAATTTTTTTAATTTTGTAAACTTTTCTTGCTGAAGAAATTCTCAAAAAGCAAAGAAAAATTGTTTATGGCTTATTTTTCAAAACAAACTTGTAAAAACTTTATACCCGTTTAGGTGCATACCTGAAAAGGAAAATTACAAAATGTTCATCGAATTTGAATTCGTTTTCAAATTGACAGAGCTGGGTTTTAATGATTCCTTTTGAATTTAATTCCACCTCATTTCCAATCCCTTGGAATTAGAAATTGGTAATTGTACATCTCAATTCCTCAGGAATGTAATTGAAAAAACTTCACAATTACAGTACAGGAATTGTTATTGGTAATTGGGCATTACAGGATTTGTTATTAGTAATAGAACAGCTCAATTCCTCAGGAATGGAATTGGAAAAAATCGTCAATTCCATTACAGGAATTGTAAATGGTAATTGAACACCTCATTTCCTCGGAATGGAATTGGAAAAATTGTCAATTCCAATACAAGAATTGTAATGGATAATTGACCACTTCAATTCCTCAGGAATGAAACTGAAAAAATTATAAATTCCATTACGTTAATTGTAGTTGGTAATCGAAGGCCTTAATTCCTTGGGAATAGAATTGGAAAACATCGCTTTGTAAGTAGATTATTGAAATTTTGTACAGGGGTATGGAAGTTGTGTATTGAGCACCTTTCAAAAAGTCGGCAGCACTATACCAGGTAGCATACCAGCTATATATTTGTTCTAACTCAAAATGTGGTATGAAATTAAAAAATTGGTATTTTTAAAAATACATTTATTTGTAAATATTTCATTAACCGACTAACAGTGGGAGTCAAATAAAGTTTTCTTATACATAATGAAGTAGTTTTGAGTTAATGAAAAATTAAGTGAAATTTTAACTTCACATTACAATTTCTGTAATGGAATTGACCCTTTTTTCAATTCCATTCCAAGCAATTGAGGTGTTCAATTATCAATTACAATTCCTGTAATGGAATTGAAGATTTTTTCCAATTCCATTCCTGAGAAATTTAAGTATTCAATTACCATTTACAATTCCTGCAATGGAATTTTTTACAATTCCATTTCTGAAGAATTGAGCTGTTCTATTTCCAATTGCAATTCCTCTAATGGAATTGACTATTTTTTCCAATTCCATCCCAAGGAATTGAGGTGCTCATTTACCAATTACAATTCCTGTAATGGATTCACGATTTTTTCCAATTCCATTCCTGAGGAATTGAAATGTTCAATTACCACTTACAATTCCTGTATTAGAATTTTTTACAATTCCATTCTTGAGGAATTGAGCTGTTCTATTACGAATTACAACTCGTGTAATAGAATTGACTATTTTTTCCAATTCCATCCCAAGTGATTGAGGTGTTCAATTACCAATTACAATCCTGTAATGGAATTGAAGATTTTTTCTAATTACGTTCCTGAGGAATTGAGAGGACCAATTACTAATTCTTAATTCCAAGGAATTGTAATTGGAATTGGAATTGAATTGTAATAAGTACTTTTTGAACCAGCTCTCTAATTTGATCATTGAATGAATGGGAAAGAGTTTGTTCAACTTGATATTTAAATAATTTATGCCACTAGAACATTTCCAGAGAAAGAGAGAGAGAGAGAGGGACAGAAAGTGAGAGAAAGCAAATGGAGTTCAGAAGTCGTTCATTTCAATCAAGTTTAGTCAAATAGAATTCAGAAAAGTCAAATTGAATTCAGTAGCCATAATTTGGCATTCAGAATAGCTAAATCGAATTTACATATTATTAAATCTTATTCAGAATAGTCAAATTAAATTGAAAAAGAGAAAATTTGATATAAGAAACTGCGAAATGAAAGTTACAAGTTTAAAATTGACCTCAAAAACATTAACATAAACTTCAAAATTACCAAATTTGTTTCAAAACTGGTCGAATTAAATTCAGAATAGTAAAACTTAAATTACAAATTTTTAAACATTATTTAAACAAATAAAATCAAGAAGTGACAAATTTAATTAAAAAACTGAGAAATGAAACTTAAAAATATCAAATTGATTTAAAAAATACTGTAATAAAATTCAGAATAGCTAAATTAGTTTCAGAAATAGTCTAGATTCTAAAAGTTTTTGTTTGTTAATTTTTTCGAATTATTTTCGAATTCCATTCAATTAATTTCTGAATACATTTTATTAGTTTCAGAATTCAATGTGACTGCACAAATTGCAAACTGATTTTTTTTTTAGCTTTAATTAATGTTGGCAGGTCAATAGAGTCTATAATGCCAGGATCTGAAAACAATGAATCATTTTTGATTCTATATAAAAACTGTACTTTAATTTTGTCAGTCGCATCAGCGGATGGACCACAAACACAATTACCGTTAGGTAGTCGCACTTCACGACCTCGGTGTTGAAACGAATCGAGTCGAATGCTTTTTTTTAATTTAATTAAACTATTCTGATTTTTTTCTTTACTGTTCTAAATTCAATCAGACAGTTTTCGAAGGCAATTCGACTAATTATTTTGAATTCTTTTTGGCCTCTTCTATTTTAAATTTTATTCTATCGAATTCAATATGACCATTTCTGAATCCAATTTGACCCTCTCAGATTTCAATTCGATCATTCTAAATTTAAATTGTATATTTTTTATTAAACTGTCACTCTATAATCTTGCAATATTTATTTAGTTTTTTTTTTCATAAACAATTTTACTATAGTATATTGTAGTTTATAAATTAAAATAGTCTCCCAAAAAAAAAATTTAATATTCTTAATATTTTTGGTTCAGGGAAATAACGCCCAATGAAATAACAACCAAAATAAAAAATTAAATAAAGCCCAAATTATTTTGGGCATACAAAAATAAAATAATGCCCAAAATAAAAAGAATGAAATAAAGCCCAAAAAATTAAATAACTCCGAAACTGAAAACTAAATAAGACCCAAAATATTTTAGACTTACAAAAATTAAATAACGCCGAATTAGTATGAAAATTTTTTGGGCTTTCATAATGAAATAACAACCAAAAAAGAAAAATGAAATAAAGCCCAATTACAATGAAACAAGACCAAAATTTTGGGCCAAAAATTTTTAAGTATTTTTGTAAACTAGTGTTATTTTTTAAGAATGCATTGGATTATTTTTTTGTGATGCTCATTATATTTTCACATTAAATCATGTTACAGATTTGTATGAAATAGCTTACGGTACGGTGCGAGCCACCCTTAACGCAACAACAACAAAATCAAATCTCAAGAAATGAAGCAATTCACTTACGATAATGGTTATAAGAAAAAAATATCAGATACTTTCTTCTATTACTATAAATATTTACTTCAATACTCTCAAAATGGATTTAAAAATATTAGTTTTTAGAATTAAAAAAACGTTAATACATGTACACGGAAAAAATTAACTTTTTAAAAGAGAATTGGATTTAAAGAGAAAAATTTATCTATCCGTCAAAAAGATAAAGGGAATGTAAACCGATAAAAGAAACTTTAAGGAAGATAATTGAATATTAAGAAAAAAATTTATTCATGTGTTAAATATGTGAAACAGAAATTTGTAAAAAGCTGAATTCGAGAAAGAGCTAATAACTTTCAAGCAGAAATCAAACCCTGCCCTATTGTTAAACGACTTTAAAATGTACATAATAATTGTATTTAATTAAAATATTTTATTCATTTAACATTAAAATGGACAACTATCTTTAAAACAAAAATAGTTCAACAAACAAATCGTTCGTTTATAAAAAAGTATGATATTACCCTTTTACTTTTAAAAGGCTTTTAAAGACTTTTTAAATTCTCAAAGTAATGAAACCTTTTTCTCATAATGCTCTCAAAAAGGCTCTTTTATGAGTGCATTTTCTTAGGTATTGTTCTCCAAAATATAATTCGAATCAATGACTGTTTTATGGCTAATTTTGAACTAATTGCAAAGACTCTTTAAAGACTCATATTTAGTACCCTTTGAAGACTCATATTAAATAATTTTTTAAGACTCATGTCAAGCACTCTCTTATAGTTGAGACTCTTTTAGAACTCATATCAATTGCTATTAAAAGAGCCATGGACCCTTGAGTCTCAAAAGATTATAAAAAGTTAGTCTTTGTAGCGTCTTTTTGATGAGTCTAAAAAGAGTACAAAACACTAATTGTTATAAATCATATTTTGGAGCCCACAAATCTACGAAACTGTACTCAAAGGATTCTCATCAATCTCAAAAGTCTCATGACTCATGAGTTTTAAAAAAGTATAAAATATTATTCTTAAAAGTCTTTCTATTATGAGTCCGAAAAGAGTATAAAACACACACTATACTAAAGTGTATCGCATAAATCTACGAGCGAAAAGTACTCGTAAGACGATAGACCATTGATGCTCAAGCGCACACAAATGTGCAGATAAGCTTTTGTGCTTTCACACGTCTATAAAGCTCATGCATACAAAACATCAACACAGTTCGCTCTGACATTTCAAACGGTGAGGACTGCGTCGCTTAGTTTCTTTAATGCACTCAAAAAAAAATTATGCATAAACTATAAAATATGTTTTTTATTAGGACAAGAAATATATTTTTCGTGCAGGTAATTTTATGAAACACGATTTCTTCTAATGATCAAGTAAAATATTTTTTTATAATGAATGCTTTTAATGAATCGCAATGTTTGCTTTGCTACGCATCATTAGTTAACACAAGAAAATAAATCAGATTATAAATTTATTAAATTTAATTAAAGAAGATGCATCAAACAACAATAAAACAAAAGATCACATCAAAAGTATTCATAAAAATAAGAGCCTAATTAACAGTATACGTGAACACCCTTAATAGTTTTGATCAATACAACGCTAAACCATTTAAGAGTTTCACTTGCATTTAATAAGAAATTTAAACATTGAAGAACTGTGCAACAGAAAGCTTACACAACTGGTTTCTCTCAGTGAAGAAGCTTAAAGCTCACTAACACAGACGCAAAAATGTCTATGTTGTAGAATGAGCACCACTGCGTTAAACACTCATTTATATGAGTCTTAAGAGTATTTTAAGACTCATAATATGTTTGTTGGGTTAAATTGTTTATTAACATTTGTATACCATATCAAATCATCATTCATTGTTTATAAATTTCTTCCCCTTGTGGACTTCGAACTAACGACATTATTGAAATAAAGATTCAATTGCAGCTTCTGCGTCGTAATGAAATAGCAACTACTCCACAAAAATTGTATAAAAAAAGCTTTGTTCGACGAAAAAGTACCTCGGAATTATAATGAACACTCATAAGTAATACAATTTTATGACTCTAAAACAGGGGTGCGCAAAAATATACACACACACATTTTGATGTTTGTGATGTAAAAGTTTACACTTGAAGAAAAGCACGAGTAAAACAACGAAACGAAAGCAAGAAACTGTTTAGTAGCTGTCCAGACTTCACGCTAGCTTGTTGTGGTTGCTTGATGTTCCATTTATTGCTTCTGTATGCGCGATCTAAGTGGGGTGATAATGAATATCACCAAAATATCTTTGATTCGAATCAAAGCAGCTCACTAACCAATGTAACAACAAAGCTTGTTGTTTGCAACAGCAAAAATTAAAAAAAATAAAAAAATATATGTTTGTATTTTATTGGTTTTTTTATTTTTTATGTTATTTAATGAAAATAATAAGTAAGCATCGTGTAAAATAAAACTTAACAAATGCAAAGCATACCAGCGAGCGAGAAAGCAGCAATGGACATGCTGGATACCAGCGCGCAAGTCGCTTTAAGCTGCTTGCTCGGCTGGCACTATATTCACTTTGAGCTTATGTGGCATTGCAAAATAAATTCATTACTTGTTAGTACTTCAAACGGGTAAATTAAATATTTTTTATCTCCTATTTTTTAGCAGAAAATACAATGTATTGAAATATTTTTATTTATACAATTTATGCAACCGCAACCTGCCTGCTCGAAGTCTGGATAGGTACTGAAAGCTTTTTCATTTTCGTGTCAACAAATACGTGTGAAAGCTCTACGCCCATGGGCATCCTTTTGCGCACCCCTCCTCTATAAAGAGTACGAATAATGAGTATTTTAGGAGCACTCACAATATTATCATAAAATATTTTTCACTCTTTTCGGACTCATTGTTATGAGCGCTCATAAAACAATTACAAATTAAACTTTTTTTTGAACTAATTATTTTGAGAGCTCATAAAATGCTTACAAACTCATTTGGAGTTTGACTCTTTTTGGAGACTCTTTTTGGAGTCACTATTTTGAGAGCTTTTTGAGAACTTTTCAAACTCATAATTGTAAGCTTAATAAAGCATCATGTTTATGATTCTTTTATGAGTATTTTATATAAGCAATCATAATACCGTCCTATTAAGGACTTTTTAATAAGTATTTTTTATAAGTAGTCATAAAGCACGCATAAAAATGCAATTTTTTTAATCTTACTTTTAAGTATTTTCATTTAATACTTTTATAAAACATAAAACATATTTTGTTATAGAACACGCAAAATAATGAATCTTTTTTTGAGCAATCGTTTAACAATCATATTAAAGACTATTTTAGTAGCCTTTTTGCTCTTTTCAGAGTCATTTTTGGAGGGCCTTATAAAATGTTTAGAGGTTCTTTTAAATGAAAAATGTCATGCTTAGCGTTTCTTCCGAGAACGAGACTGTTCGTTTTGTGATACAAAAAGATACATCACCCCTTTATTTTGTATTACGAAAAGCACACCAATGACAAGCAAGACATGCAATACTTCTATATAAAGTTCTACATATATATTGCTTCTCGTGTCTTGCTTGAGGTAGGTGTACATTTTCGTGATACAAAATGAGGCGGTAAAAGAAGCATTTGCTTCAAGATATATTTATCACAGCGATTTCGTATAATTTGTAGGATTATTTGTGACGTACAATTTTTAATTTTTTTTCTTCTTACCAGCTTATAAAATTTAAAAAATAGGTTAAAGACTTAGAAAAGTTCTTAGGGCAAAGTTTGTTATTTAATCCTTATGACCATTAAGATAGTTGAGCTTATTATCAGAGTTGTTTGTTTGTGGGCAAGCATCGAATAACCTTCTTTAAGCACATCAATTTTGTAGAAAAAATATTTAGTATAAATATAGGCAAAAATTATTATAATTATATTAAAATATTATATATAATATAATAAGCTTATTAAATAGCATTGGTACTTATAAGCTTCAAACATGAAAAGAAGTATGTTTAACGTCATATATGAAAAGTATTAGCAAATTGTTGGCAATCCTAGGCTGCATGGTAACTCTAGCTATAAAAAATTTCCAGTATCTTCGATAGACTAAAGTTAAAAGGTGACCAGACATAAAAACCATATTCGGCATAATGCGTCCGTGGGCTTTATGTCCGGACTCTAAGTGTAAATATTTAAAAAGAAATGGTATTTGTGACGTATGTAAGCCTGTGTGCGCAGTAGTGGTCACTGTATGAACTTGGATAGCATTTAGAGATAATGCAAACACCTGTCAATAAATGGGAAAATTTTTATGCTCCATCATATTTCAATAGATTTTAAAGCGATTACTTTTGAACGAAAACAGCTATTGGGATATGTTTTTTTTTTTAGATAAGTTACTTTTAAAACTTGCGATTTTTTTACAAAATATAGTAGCAAAATTTGAAAAAACTAAAAAAATCATAGGGTTATTTATGGAAAAGCCATCTGCGTATTTTTTTTGAAAAAAATGGAAGTCTTAAAACTAGAACAATTTTTGCTAATAAATATTATGTAAGTCATATGAGAGGTAGTCAAAAACCCAATTTATAATTTTTTTTTTTAACAAATTTTGTGTAATTTTTTGGGAAATATTTAATACTATGGAGCTTCATTGAAAAAAAATTTTAAATAAAAATGACTTCTTAACGGTGCTGTTTGAATCATTTTTAGTATGAAATTTGATTGATCTTTCAGGCTATAAAATAAATAATTTTCACATAATATGATACATTAGAAAACAGCGCAGACTTTGAATTTTAACAAAGTATTTAACCCTTTGATTCAAGAAGGCACCAAAGAAAAGGGGGTGAGAAGGGTGCAAACTCAAAGTAAAGCTTCCCTGATGTTAACCCACACCCATGCCAAAGTTAAGTTTGCTTTAATTCCCCGAAAAAGTACAATTCTCCGGTACTAAATAAAACTGATTCCATTTTCAAAAGTTTAAAGAAAGTACAGATTCAACTCAAGCTATAAACGCGAGGTAAAATCCTGCTTGCTTAGAAAAAGCAAACTTATAAAAACTTGAGCCTATTGAGGGAAGTCCATTTTATTTGCTTTCCGGCACGGGTTTAGTCGAAAAACGAGTTCCTTAACTACTTTTTTTACAATTGAAGCGCTTATTGCAATCACATGATAAGCCGCATGATCTAAAAATTCAATTTTTTTCACTCTTAATACGTTACTCAATACATTGCCAACAACCCCTCAAGAGATTTTAGCTATTTTTTTTTTAATTTTATAACCAATTTATAAAAGTTTCCGTGTTCAATATCATTAATTCATATGAAAATACATGTTTTCAAAACTTTAGAGTCGATTATTTCAAAATACTTGTCCCTCCATTCCAAAAACTTGTATTTAAAAACAATAGGTGTATTCACGATGTGGTGGTGCATTTGCCATTTTAGTGTATACTTTTGATAAATTTGATATTTGTAGTAAATTTTGTAAAACTACAAAAACAAAATGCGTGTTGTTCAAAATACAACCCTGTAGCAAAAATGCAACGACGAAACCCTATTTTATTCTTTGTAAATTTCGTTGTGTATTTTATCAGCTAATCGCAAAACCAATTCTACTCAACATAAAAGATGCTCCCAGCTGCGCTGTGAGTTTATGTAAAAAAATTAATATAATTAGTGTTTCGTTTTCATTTTTTTATTATTTCCTATAGTTAAATGATGATTTCGATTTATATTTCCAAACAAAAATACACCTAAAAATCAGCTAATTTAAAAAAAAAACCATTTTTTATTAAAGGTTCGTTCGCAATAAGTTGTAAATATTGTAAGTTTTGTAAATAATTATCACAAATACACCACATCGTGAATGCCCTTATATATATTGATTTGATATAAGAGTCTCACAGTGATTCGCTTAGAACAAACCGGCTGGGCAAAATTATTTTATGACGGCTTTGGGCTTTGAAGTAAAACAAAAAAAAAATATTTCTAGAGGGGGGTGTCAGGTATGTACCGTTCGCCAGATACCGGCCCTTGAAGGGTTAACTTGATGTTGTTTCTACTTTTTCAGAATGTAATATTGAAAACGGTTGCATACAAAAACGTAATCTTGCACATTACACTACCCTACAAAATGCAAAAAAATGTTTGCACTATTAAATTTGAAAGCCATTTCGAATGTATTTTGAGCTGCTTATTTCAAAAATGTTAACCATTTTAAAATCTACACAGCCGTTTTCGAGATAATTACATAGAAAAAATGTTCGGTTTTTACGAAAAGATGATCCAGCCTTAGTGACCTTAGCAGGTGTCCTTTCAAACCGATTTGAGTGCTAGTTTCATCAAATTAAGAAAAAGGGTTATGTGCATTTGTCTATTAGAAGAAGAAATTAAAATTGAACAGTTAGTTTTGGCGCAACTAAGAAAAAAACGCAGTATGCAACCTTGTAAATTATGCGAAAAAAATAAAGAAAATCTCGAAAAACCTGTGCGTTGCAAAAATATTTTTTTCAGGTTTTGTATTTTATTGGGATAGTCTGGATCATTACGCTCATTTAGAATTTAGCTTTAAGTGGCTTAGACGGAAAATTAATTTTTGGCAGGCATTTAAAAAAATTTTCTGATTTTCGTTAAATTTTGAAATGAAGCTATTTCCCAGCAAAATTTTTGATACAAATGTGGCATGCATTCTTAGGGACACTGCTTCCAGTAGGCATTCCTTAGATTCAATTGTGCTTCTTCTTAGCCTTATAAAGAAGTGCTTTCAAGAGGCATTCTCATAAACTTCTTCTGGAAGGCATTCAAATAGCATTTAAATTCAATTGAAGTAAGAAAACAATATATATATAAGGATAATATATGTTGTAGATATTTTCCATGGGATTTTTAAACCCCCAACAAAACCCAATCCCTCCTACTTTCAACACCAAAATGCCGTGATACGCAGGAAAAGGGATTTTTTATGTGGGATTTTTTTCAACTCCCAACAAAACTTCTCATTTCCAACACCAAAAACGTAAGAAAATTGGGAAAAGGGTTATTTTTCATAGGATTTTTTAAGCCCACAAAACCATTCCATGCAATGTCTTCTTAAAGTTCTCCTGGAAAACACCTACTAGAATCCTTTCATTGAAGGACTCAAAGAAATCTTCCAGTGAAAAATTCTGGAATCACTTCTAGAGAAGACTAAGGAAAGAATTCCTCCCAATGACAAGCATATGTTAAAAGAGTGCCTTCTGGGTATGAAAGTGAAAGGGATGGAATTTAAGACTTTCCCTTCCACTTTAGCTTCTTTTGGAAGCACTTTTTTTGCTGGATTTCTGAAAAAACAATGTTTTTTATTCATTCCGGTCTAGATATAGAATAAATCTCAGAAATGGTGAAAATTATTGCTTCTTCTTCTATGTGTATCGGTTGAAGTTTCTCGTATGAGGCAACAGCAATAGTCATCCATCATATTTCCATCCATCCATCTCATAATCCTTGATATCGCTTTTCTACTGACAGCATCTCTTGGTGAAACCGCTCACCATGTTTGTTGCTCTGTACGTCTAAATTCTCCGGAAAAAAGTCAAGATAATAATGTAAGTAGTGAATTTATAATGACATTTAAACACCTGTTGGTTGAAACAATATATAAAAAAGGTGTGTTTAGTAACTTTCTTGTTATATACATTAAAATTAAAAAGGATATATCAAATTCTAATGAATTGCTCACCGAACCTCTCATACTTTTCGAGCAAATTGTTTATAAGTAGTTCATATAGATTGCTTCTTGTGTTTCCAAGGAAACCGGTTACATGGGCTCATATAAATGCATAACTACTACTGTAAACCTTTTTATCTACTGCATTCTTCAACTAAAATTGCATTTTTGCAATGTTCATTCAATTTCAATGTTAATGGGAAAATTTACTGAAACGCCTGCCAAAAATTATGTGTTCGTCACGCACTGTTAAATCGAGACTTTCATGATTTTTATCGCTTAAAATCCAAGTGTGCAAGCTACATTTTTGCGAATTGCGCCGATGTTTATTATAAAGTAGTCATCTGAACAGCAAGTAAATCATCTGATTTTCATTATAAAGTAGTTAAAGTATGCTCACAACATTCCTCTTTACTATGTTTAGAGGCATATTTAAATCGACCAATTAGGTCAGATGCTGACGTCGCTCAGGTAACATAATCTTTTAATGAAATAAATCTTTAAAGGAAAATGGCAATAATTTCAAATGCAATTATCTCAAAAACGGCTCCGTCGATTTTCAAACCATAAAGATTTTATAAATCAGTGGGCCAAAATCTATTGAAAAAAATTATCAAATCTGTTAGCGCGAAACGGCTTTTGGGTAGTGTTATTAGTTGAAAAATAATTTATAGTTCGAAGATCTCAAACAAAACAAAAATGTCGTCTTGGAACATAAACAAATATATTCTATATGTAATTATATAATACATACACATGTGATTAGTTTTATAATATCTATTAGAATATTATTTTGTATCTACTAAATACTGTCTGCCGCCAACTCTATAGGAACTGGAAGCTGGCAAACATCCAAAGGCAAAGGCGAGGCTTTTTTTGCAAAACTGTGTCTGCGTGACTCTATAATTAGATCTGAAGTTATCAGAAGCTTAGTCAAAAGATACTCGTTTGCTGCTTCTCAGCTAGTTTTTCGGTTGTTTAATTCCCTGAATCGACGACAATCCCTATTTCGAGCTTCTTGCGTCTCTTATTATGACTAAAGATAAATGATCGAAATGAGTTTTGGGCGCATATGTAGTGGCGACTTGTTGCTTTGCCGAGCCGAGCTGAAAACGCGTCATGTTGTTTATATTGTTTTTTCTGCTTATTGTGGTAATCGAAGCATCAAAAAGTCATGTGATTTCGTGTGCTTTTTGCTTTCCTGAAACCAGCGGATAGCAAGAGAAGAGACGAAAATGCGAAAAACGATGCTGAAACGCACTTTAAGCCACTGTAAGTCGCTTTAAGTTAATAAAACACGTATTTATGAATTGATTTACATGTATTATATATTTAAGTAAAGGTACTTAATACACCTTTAATTTATTCCTTCAAAATATTCCGATTGGATAAATATCTTAGGCTCTACAAATTTTCATAAAATGTAAAATGAGTTTGCTTACAAAGTTAAAAAAATAAAGGAAATTATATGGTTTCATATTTTTATTCTAATGTATGTTTTTTTATGAAGAAAATGACATAAAACTCTAAAAAATCTGTCTTGAAATTAAAAAATTATAACTTCCGGAGTGAAAATTTTTTTTCAAATTTTATGTTTAAAAAGCTTAAGCATAATCTTAAATTAGGTAAAAATATAAAATAACAGATGGATGACATTAAAAGAAGTTCTTGTATCTGCTTCGTGTCTTGTTTTTACTTTGATCTGTTTCTCTTATGAGAAACCATGAGTAGTCCCCATCATTCCAGGAGCCAGTGTATCGGCGCTCTATATTTTTCCTTTGCTGGTGAAATCTTTCTCCATGCTCATCGCTTCATCACCAAGATTCGGAGGGAAAAAATTCAAATGCGAATGTAGATAATGGATTTTCAACGACATATTTACTCCTATATCAATATAAAAAGTCCCAAGAATTCAATATTAATTTGCATGAATTCAGTAGGTGTCCGTCTATTCGCAGCCAAGATTCTTTATTGAAAAACCAAAATAATGTTGATATGCTGTTTGCAATGAATCTGAAAACGAATTCCTCTGCTTGACGAAAGTGTATTTACCACAAATGTAACAGAACTTTTCTTTATCTATTTTGCAAAGAAATTTTCTAATTTTATTAAGTTTGACTGACTTCTATACAATTTTGATTGAATAAACTAAGAAAACAAAAAACAGCGATTCGATTTTGTAATTGATTTTTTTCCATTTTTACTCGGGTATTTCTTATAATTGTGTTAAGTGACAAATTTTTTTGAGAGATATGTCATTTTCTTCTTTAAACATACTTTAAATTAAAATTATGAAACCATATAGTTTATTAAATTTTTATAACTTTGTAAGCAAACTTGTTATCCATTTTATGACAATTTTTAGAAAAAAAATAAAAAAATCATATGCTTTAGAGCCTTAGATGTTTATATAATTGGAATATATACAGCAATAAATTGAAGGTAGTTTAATTACCTTTAATTAAATATATAATTTATTTAAATGAATTTAGAATAAATACAGCAATAAATTGAAGGTAGTTTAATTACCTTTAATTAAATATATAATTTATTCAGGTATTATATCAATTCAGAATAACGTGTTTTATTTGCAATAACGTGGGATCACCTTTTCGAAATTCACTTAAAATAATTACCTATCGATAACTTAAAAACGGTGTTACAGAATTTTTTTTACCTTATATTTGGAATCAGCGTCCGGATTTTAATAAGAATTGTCTAATGTTTTACACAGATCAGAATGTCTGTCGCATACTGTAATCAAATATGAAATACATTATATAAAATATTCTTCTTTGGAAAAACAACCGAATGCCTGCTTGCATGCGAGAAAAAATATGAAGGGCACTGCCGAAAATGCGAAAATATCGCATACCCTCGACAGCAATTTTTTTCTATTACTTTCGTCAACCGCCCCCCCCTCTTCCTGATTCGGCGAATTACCTACAAACTACTTGCGGCGAAAGCAATTATTTCCCCTAAATTGCCGTGTGTAAAACGGGTGTATGCTTCAGCTGAAACGCACTACAAGCCACTGCAAGCCGCTTAAAGCCACTTGCCATTCCAACTTGTTTCGACTTTTTTGCAATTGTTTTCTTTTGTTTTTTTGTTGCTGCGTTTTTATTTTGAATGCTTTTAGACAGAACAGGAAAAATAATCACATAAAAAATAGTGGGGGAAAAAATTAAGCAATTTATCGAAAGTCTTCCTAAACACTTGCTCTAATGCGGACCTTCCGCGATCAATCACTGGATATCAATCATTTATATGTGTTAATAAACAATTTTTTGTATGCATTACTCAGACTCATTGATGGCTTCATTGAGCAAAATGAATCTAATTATTCTGATATTTTGCATACACGTATACTGCCGTCCTAAGAAAGAAAGTCACAAACGCCACAATTCCAAAATTGAGATAAGGGCAGATTCGGAACAGTGAATGAGTTTCTGATTTTAGTGTTAAGTAAAGAATACCCAGTTTCATCTGCAAATAACTGAAAAACGTTAAGTTAAATGGTCATATCTACCATTTCTAGTGTAAAAAAAACGTAAAATCTGAATATCTGAAAACTACTGAAATGGAGATATGACTTTCTTTCTTAGGGCGACAGTATAGCATACTGATGTTAAATAATTGATTTTTACAACAACAACAAATGTTAAAATTTAAAAAAAAACAAAAGCTACTAATCGCTATTTTTAATTTTTTCATCCAATTGCTTTTGATTCCAAGAAACAACGAAGAGCACAACAATGTTTGCAAACAACAATGATTTATTTTTTATGTTATTTAATAAAAATAATAAGTAAGCATCGTATAAAATGAAACTTAACAAATGCAAGGCATGCGAGCGAGCGAGAAAGCATTAATTGGCATGCTGAATACCAGCGCACAAGTCGCTTTAAGCAGCTTGTTCGGCTGGCACTATACTCACTTTGAGCTTATTTCATATTATTGTGTATGCAGCGTTTTTCAGCTTTCCTTCTCGGTTCGGCTCGACAAAGCAACAAGTCGCCATTATAAAGGCGCCATTACGCATTAACCATGCGTTGCACGCAATGATTTGAAAGAATTGTTTGAAATTGCTCAACTCTATAGTACACTACTACCTTATATATTCTTCAATATAACATCTTCCTCTTTTAACCAGTTGCTTTATTTGACTTTTTCAGAAATTGTCAGACTACTATTTTTTAAATAATTTAAGAATAACTGTGCTTTCAGCAGCTCTCTTGCGCTTTCAGTGTTGTCTGCTATAAGAAAAACAAGTGTTTTATGCTAATGGGACAAGTTGTACAAAAATAGCATACAATATTTTTTAGAATTTCCTATAGGCTTTTGTCCATCTAGATTGCTTATAAGAAACACTGTGCATCTGTGGAAAAATACATCATTTAGTTTTTCAAGCAATTTTTAAGGGTTAGGATAAGAAATTTTGCGATGTGTCTATGAAAAATTAAGGATATGTCTGTGTAAAATTTTTTCAGATATTTTTTTCTTAATGATATTCAGCCCAAGTTCATACAGTGACTACTCAAGTTCGGAGTATTCAAGTTGCGAAAGGTACAACTTAAAATGGTATCAAAAATCCCTCAAAAATATAGACATTTATTCCTTTAAACATACATACATAGAATAAGCAGTTGAAAAACTGCCCAAAATGGTTAAAAAAAAACTTGTAAAAATATACAGAACCAAACAAACACAAGAATCTGGCATTTAAAAGGGAACTAGTAGGAAGTAGTTAAATTTTACGTGCAAACAAGCTACACAGTTTGTTATAGCATAAATTAAGGAATAATACAGTTAAATAAAAGCTATTCAAAACTATTGAGTAAATAGAGGTTTATAAAATGCGCAAAAAAATTGTCTATGATTTAAAATTTTCGTTAGATTTAATATTAAATTATAGCAACTTGACGCTAGGGTGATAAACGCGAGAAATTTGAATGGCTGCAAATTTTTCCAGGTGTTGTAAAAGTCAGTTGTGCAAAAAGAAAAAACGTAAAACCCGCTTTTTAAAAAAAAAAACTGTCAAAAGCAGTTTTAAGCAGATTTGCTCTAAGCATCCAAACAATTTTTAGGCGCCTATGTAAAAAAGACAACTATGAAATATGCATTGAATATAGAAAAATTAAATAAAAATTAAAAAAGAAAGGAAGAAAAAATTGTATATTGAACTATTTAGCAAAACGTATAACATGCAATAATAAGAAGCTTAGAAAGCTTAGAGCTTATAAATATTTTACTTTGTTAAAATTTAAAAAAAATAGAAAATAAAACTATTAAATTGTATGCGATTATATAAAAAAAAATATTTATATTTACTATAAAAACACAGTAGTTCGCAAGTATTTGAAGTGATAATAATTTGTATATATAGAAATTGCTGCAATACTTGCTGATATTCTTAGATAAAATTAGAACATTCTTTTTCTCAAACTTAATTGTTTTTACTACAAAATATTTAAAGAAATTTGGCGCTATAAAAAAATTAAAACTCTAAAATACACCAATATTTGCTATAAACTAATGCTAAAGAATTGCCAAATGCAATCAATATAATTCAAACATGCTATAAAAACTGAAAAATTATTAATCAATACACACAATTCTTACAATTATGGCTTAAAAAATTAACTGCTATAAACTGCAAAAGCATTGTACAGGGTATGCATACGTTTTGAGTAAAGTTCAATACAGCTTTACAAAAAAAATTTTAATTGAATCTAACACAGTCACTAAAATAAAAAGCTAAATAAAACCAAAACTACATTAAAAACCAAAAAAAAGAGCTTAAACATAAAAAATTTTCATATTTTTTCCCCTTATTATTTCCTATAATATACTATAAATAATCAACGGAATGCTAGAATTTCCCGTATTTGAGTATTATTGTGTGAGTTAGACAATATAGCTTAAAATATGCATGCATAATTATTACATTTTACTATATATTTACTATAAACTATAAAACTTACTATAAACTCAACTTATGCATATTAATTGCAAGCACATTTAATCGAACATAAACTACTCAAACTAAAGTATTTTAATTGCACATAATACTAATTTTACAAAATAAACAGCTGGTATGGGGTCAAACAAATTATACCAAATGTTTAAATTTGCCATAATATTCTTTATATATAACTGTCTAAATATGCACTTAAACTTAACATTTAAAACTTTCAGTAAAAAGCTTTATATAAACTGCATGTTGTTCATTGCAACTTGCTATAAAAATGCACACAAATACACACAGGCTTTGTGTATTCTCAACTTGCTATAAAATCTTATAACTATAAATATAACTAGCAAACTATTAAATAGACTTTAAAGAAGAAACATTTTAAATTATAGCTTTGACCAAATATTTACTATAAAAATAACTAGACACTCTTTATGACCAAAATAGATAAATAAAAAATTAAAAAATAAACTCAAACTAAGTTTTTGCAACAAATAAATAAAAAAAAATTAACTATAAAAATAATTTATGGTATAAATTTATATTTCTATGCCATCCTACTAATCACAAAAAAAAACATTTATCACTTAATTACTATAAAAAACCTTTAAGTGTGCAAGAGCGTAATAGTCAAAATAAGTATTTGTTTTACAAATTATAAATAAATTATAGCAAATATTAAAAAAAAAACCTCAATGTATTTATAACAATATAAATTTATAAACACAGAAAGCCAAATATGTTTCAAATATTAAACTTAAGTGATTATAGCAACTTAACTACTTATGAAAATTGTATGCATCAAAAATACATTTACTATTGCTAATGCACATCTATTATTATGGGAGAAACTACATTAAAAAAAAACTATATCAAAACGATATGAAAACCAAAACCAAAAACTTGATAAATATTTTAAAACAAAAACAATGTATTTACTATTATTATTATTATTATTATTATTATTATTATATTTATATGTAACCGGTTTCGCAATACACGTGAATCATGGTATTTATTATAATGATGATATAACAGTTAAAGTTGTTGGTGAATAAACGAGCTACAAGAAAACAAAAAATTTTATGCTTTTCTTATTTCATTGTAAAAAAAATAAAATATTTACAAAGTAAAAAATCTATAGGGGTTAATCTGGAAGAGATACGAACTATTTTCGACATTTTTGGTATAGCGACCTCCATGAGGATAGAAAATAGGGGGAAGGTAAATTCAAAACCATGTTGAAGTGAAAACTAATAGGATCAGCTAATGCACTTGACCCTTCTTGGGGTCAATTCGGAAGAGATCTGAACACTTATTGAAATTTTTCTTTATTGAAGTGAAAACTTCTTTAGGCGCATTGAACGATTTTGGTAGAGGGTAAGTCTTTGGTTTGTGTCGTCATCGTCATTTTGCGAGTAACTCTCGTCATCAATACAGACAGCGATTAGGTTTTTAAATGACGCTCTTGGATCTTGACTACCAGGCGCTCAGCAAATGTAGCAAGCATAGTATAACTAGACAAGGTAGTGTTTGGGCTGAATGTGTTCCCTTTCTTAGTGACTCTTAACTGTCAAACTCATCCATTTTGGTATTTTTGCTAATTCTTGCTTTCATATTGCATTCTCAATGTTTGCAAATTTTGTATGAAATGTCAACTTCGTTTTGACAGTTTCGGTCACCGGCTCTCCGCCCTAACACTACCTTGTCTAATTTTGCCATGGATCAGTGAACGAATCAGACAGTATGAAGCAGGGTTCATATTTTCGGTACAATTTTTTTCCTACTTTCCTACTACCAAAACGTTTTCGGTACATTTTATTTCACTCTATAATGAACACAGAATTGAGAACTCTAAGTAAGCAAACGATTTAAAAGAATTAAAAAAATGTATCTAGTTCTGAACATGATTCAATTATATATAAGGTTGAGTAAGCTGAGAGCACATATCTCTCGGCGAATGTCAGAAACAGCTGTTTGGTGTTGTTCTTTTACTTTGACATTCGCCGATCCAAATTCCATCCATCCAGCGTTTTCGTTTAAAAATGTCACTGGGCACTTTAAAAAAGGAAACGTTTTCCTTGTTCCAATAGTTTTGGCGAATCGCGTACTTTTTCGGCATTTTTAGGTAGTAACAAAAACTCAAACTCCAAGAAAATTGTTTAACAATTATTTGAAACACTAATTTAATATTAAAATCCAATAGTTTGACTTCTATTCAGAAATTTTAATTTGATTGTTTACTTGTATTTTTTTGTTTTACTTTGACATTTTGCAATCCAAGTTTTGTTGTTGTATGAGAACAATTTCATGGTTACTTAACCTTACATATAATTGAATCATGGTTCTGAATTTTGGTACTCTGTAAAATATTTAAAAAATGCTTTTAAAGAGTCGATTTTCTCCAATTTATATAAAATTGCTTAAGGAATTCTTTCAACTTTTCATTCGACAGCAAATGTTTAAAGAATATTTTTTTTCAAAGTTTAATAAAAACCAATTACAGAAACAGACTGCAGATTGAACAATTTATTTTATTTTATTTAATTTAGCAAAATATTTTTTAAAATCTCGTGAACTAAATGCCATAATATTGATTTCAGAAGTAATACATCAAATGAAAAAATGTCTTAAATTTGACTGAAAGTGAAGAAATGCTTGACTGAAAGATTTTCCCATGAAATTCTTTCGTTATCTTAACATAGAAAGGCCCTGACTATCATTTTAAAAAAAATTTCGGGTGGTTGACCTAAAGGCATCTGTGAAGAACCTGATTTTAAAAAATGTTAGTGGCTTTTCTATCTTAAGGTAACGAAAGAAATTCGCAGGTTTATAGAATTTTTTTTTTAATTATAAAAATACCTCTTAACCTTATGTTTAAATGATTGTTTATAGATTTTATTGATTTCATTTTATGAATATTATAAGACCACTTGTGTTCCTTTTTGTGATTATAAAAAACTTTGTGATTAATTAAAAATAAATAAGAAGTAAAAAAATGTTTAAAAAATAAGGTTTTATTTAAAAAAGACGTGAACTAAAAAGAAAAAAATAAATTTCCTTATTCTGCCAAAATTTCAGCTGAATCGGCCCAATAGTTTAAGAGATATAGCATTTTTATCGATTTGTGGGCGGTAAAAGGAGGTGTGACAAAAAATGTTATCATAATATTGCTTTGTCACCGGACTTACATATGTATGCTAAATTTCAGTTTAATCGGATACAAGTTGTAGAAAAAAGGCTTGCAAGTTTTGAGAACATACATACATACATACATACGAACGAAGCAAGTTAAATAAAAGCTTATAAAAATAAAAACTCCCATTTCCGATTCCGCGTGAAAAATAAGTCGCGATAGGGCTGAATAAATTGTTTGTGTGTTTCAGGGGGGCCCGAACTTTGCTCTCTGCGGGCGTGACTACATCTAATCCCAATAGCAACTAGTCAAAGTTGCGACCTTTTGAAGATTTTTTTTTTTCAAAGCACTAACATTAAAACAAGGATTTAAATTTAGAACTTTATTATAATTATTAAATTTTATGTTAATTCCAGCTTACATAAATAGATGTTGCATACTAATACCTACATGCGCACATATAAATTATAAGAAAGCATTTTTGTAACGAAATAAATTTGAATTCTTTAAGTAATATATATAATAACAAAAAATAGTTCAACTTAAAATAAATGCAATTCGAAATTTGCATTCTTTACGCGTAAATTAAATATTTTTTTAATTTTATTAAATGTTTCCGTATTAAATATATAGTTATATTAATAGCATGGGCCAATTTATTTTATGCTGGGCATGCGTGACTGTCAACGGTTTTTTATCGTTTATCAAATTGTTTAGTTTTTAGTAGCAACTTAAAGTATTAAATAGGTAATTTCATTTACAAACGTTATTTTTATTTACATTAAAACGTAGTTGCTTCATATATTTTAAGCATATACAAACATTTATTTGAATTATTTATCAATTGATTGCTATGTTTGCAAAAGGTTTAAAAAGGATGGATAAAAGTTTAAAACTAGGTGCAGCGGATATTTCAACAACTTTAGAGGAGTTTTCCTAGGCAAAGAATATATCGCCATATGAAATTAAAAAAAAAACCGTAAGTTACCTGATATTCAAAATCGACTTTTAGCTTGATTATGATGCACCGTATCAAAATATATGTTCCTGCAAAATTTTACACTCCCCTACAACTAAAAACGACGTTATAATTAAAAAAAATTCCAAAGGACCTCAGTGGAAGCACTTGAGAAATTTAGAAAGTTTTTTACTTTTCCTGTAAAATTTTTTAAATTTAACTTACGTCTTTTTTCATTTCATATGACGATACGTGTTTTTATTAAAATACTTGTACAATTAATCTTGTGTGTAGCTAGTATCGGTGTTGCGTATGGAAAAATCTATTATTTCTACCAAGCAGCGTCCCAATTCTTCCATGACCATCTTTTCAGTTTGATAAGCAGGCAAGCCATTCTTCTCGCACTCATCTGCTTGTGAGATCATGCATTGTATGGTCGCATCAATCACTTCTTGGGTAATAAAATTGCATTGTTGTTTCTCTGCTGTTGCAGCTGCCTGACCACAACTTGTTGCAATTTCATTGTTGCTGCTACCGGCATTGGCCAACGCCTTGTTGTTGTCTTTAAGCAACTGTTGTTTGGCATTCCGATCCATTTTTTCGTAAGTGCGCTTTTGTCCGACAGACAACATCGCACCACCACCACCAACAGTACTACTACCAGTTGCATTGGCCAATGTGGGTAGAATTCTCGAATCAATGGGATCCATATCGAGATCGGGACGATCCTCGATATTGCGACAACCTGTTGAGAAATAGGTATGTCAAATTTATATTGAAATTTTGTGTTTATAACTGCAGAACTTACCAAAGCATTTGCAATTGGATGAGCATGGAATTTTTGCCTCATAGCATTCACAGTAGTTTTTCAAGCAACCCGAACGCTTACAGTTGCAACCTTTATTGTGTAGCCGCATATCGCTATGATCCTGTGCTGTAGTTATTTTTGGTCTGGATAAAAATTTAGATTTTTTTTTAAATATGAAACAACTTATTTTCAATAAAACTTCTAAAAACTAAAATCCCAAAGCAACCGACTGCCTAAAGTTTAACGCAATAGTGTACAAGTGATAAAAAATTTAGCACATTTCAATATTTCATGCTTTTCAAAAATTTCAATTCAATCAAAACGTACTTGATTTTTGTTGTGAAAATCAACAAAGTTTCAATTGAAAATTTAAATTTTCTTAACAAAGTCGAAAAGGAAGGTTTAAAAAAAAATGCATAGTAGGCTGGTACAAAAACGCGATAACTGAACGCGAACGCCAACTGACTGAATGGTAAAAAAATTATAACGAAAAGCGCAGGTGTCTATGCAGCAACAGCTCTACTCATATTTGAATCATAAAAAGTATTATAACCCTGCAGTCCGAGGCATCGTTGACGAATAGAATATGTCATGATGATTTCTTAAGGAAACTCACTGCATTTAGATATTCTTTGTCGACAATGCTTTGACAACAAAGCTGTCTTGTATTCTTGTTCATCGAAAACATAAATTTTTCAAACAGTGCCACGAATTTGGATCTTTTATGAGATTTTCGTCACTGAAATGTTTAACTGAATCAGCATTTTTCGTCAAAAATTAAGAAACATCGTGCATGATTTATTCAAGATATCTTTGAAACTTGGACTACTGAGAAGGAAAGCATGAATAGTACCTATATTATACATTTTCAATTATATTTCCCTATATGACCCATTTTAAAAACTTCATAAATTTAACTGTTCTTCTTTCAATCTGTTCGATTGTGACACACCTTTCCATAAGAATTTCAGTTAAGGATTGACTATAATTTTTATTAAAATTTAAAATTTTTAGTCTGATATACCACCTATATGATTATGTTTTTGTATTACTTTTCTTATAACCAAATGACTAAATTCTCATTTGGTTACAAGAAAAGTACGTAATTCTGCCAATTAAACCTGGACTACTAATCTATTTAAACAGCCGTAAATAAAACTCACAATTATAAGGATTCAAGTGCATAAATCTAAGAAATGCTTAGCCCTCCGGAGGGCGTGCCGCGGCAATTTAGCCGCAAACTGTTTAATTTGTGTTTTTCAAATACTAATCAAAGCAAGCGGCCGCTGCCACTCAATGACTTTGTAAAGGCTCAAACCTAATAGGCTCGAGCTGGCTGCGGCCAATGTCAAAAATCAACGAAAAGCTAGCTCAAGTTCTGGTAAATACTTAATTTGACCGAAATTACTTGAGCTCGTCTTTGAGTTATTGAAAAATTCGCCTATTTGTATATTAATTCGTTTTGTTTGGTTTATCCAGTGAAATTTTTAATAACAGGAGTGAACCGCGAAAATAAGTTAATCTTAATTTAATTGAAATTCGTTTGAAAGAAAAAACAGCTGATTCCTTACGGAGCATTCGATTTGATTCGCTGTGGCTGCACCCAGATAAAGTTAACGAAATTTGACTTAAAAGCTGGCTTGAGCAATTATGGTTTGTACGCATCATTTCTATATATTCGAATAAAATTTGACATTAGCTGCAGCCAGCTCGAGCCCTTATGTTTGGGCAGTTTTGAGATGCAGCATGGTTTACCGTTAACGGTTGGTTGCTACTTTATTTTGTTTAGTTGCTGTTTGTGTTTGACAATTTGTGTCTCGTGTTTGCGGCTTAAGGCTCAAACATAATAGGCTCAAGCTGGCTGCAGCTAATGTCAAAAATCAACGAAAAGCTAGCTCAAGTTCTTAATTTGCCCAAAATGACTTGAGCGAGCTCGTATTTAAGTCATTGAAGAAATTCCCTAATTTGTATATCAAATCGTTTCGTTTAGTTGGTTCAGCTGAATTTATAATAACAGGAATGAATCGCGAAAATAAGTTAATGTTAATTTAATTTAAATTCGTTTGAAGGAAAAAAACAGCTGATTCCTTACGGAACATTCGATTTGAATCGCTTTGGCTGCATCCAGATTAACTTAACGAATCTTAACGAAAAAGCTGGCTTGAGCAATTACGGTTTCTACGCATCATTTCTATGTATTTGTATAAATTTTCACATTAGCTGCAGCCAGCTCGAGCCTATTATGTTTGGGCTTTTAATTGCCGCGGCGCGCCTTCTCGTGTAGCAAAAAAATTCAAGTGTAGCTTGCAGAATTTTTGTAACGTTAATTGGGAAAAAGTGAAAATTGACATAGAAATCAATCGCTTATTATATATTAATTTTATTAATATATAATTATCGCTAAAATTAATTTTTTATTAATATAATTTCCTAATTCTATGCTCAGAATCATTTTGAATGTAGTGCTACTGGGTGTAATTCACTCTGGTTAGTAATGGAGGCTTAAATCGATATTGTTGAAACTTATGTAAGTAAAAGTTATATAAATCTTGTGTAACCTGATTTTCACTTTTACTATTTTTATTAAAAATAGAATAATTTAAGGGATCGGTCTAGATCAGACCTGTAAAATCGGCATTCCTGTTCACAATTTTAAGTACAACTGAATAACGACATTAGAAAGAATGCATTCAATGAATACAAAATGGATTTATAAATAAAATTTTTAATTCTTTCATTTTTAAATAATTGATTAATTATTCATTTCAATTATTCATTTTCGTTATTCAGAATAATGAATCATTTTTTTATTCAGTTGAATGATATACACAAATAATGCAATTCACAAATAATTTCTGAATTTTCAATTATTCTTTCTTTATTTATTATTTATTTATTACTTATTTATTATTTATTTTTTATTCCTTACTAATTTTTTAATCATTATTCATTTGTTATTCATTATTTATTTCTATTCATTATTCATTTTTTAATTCATTATTAATTTGTTATTCATTATTAATTTTTTATTCAATATTAATTTTTTATTCATTATTTACTTGTTATACATTATTCATTTTTTATGCATTATTCATAATTTACTTGTTATTCATTGTTAGTTTTTTATTCATTACTAATTTTTTATTCATTATTTATTTATTTATTTATTATTAATTTTTTATTTATTATTCATTTACTATTCAGCATTCATTTTTTATTCATTATTCAGTTATTCATTATTAATTTTCTATTCATTATTCGTTTGTTATTCATTATTAATTTTGATTCATTATTCATTTGTTATTCATTATTAATTTTTTATTTATTATTAATTTTTTATTCATTATTTACTTATTATTCATTATTAATTTTTTGTTCATTATTCATTTTTTATTCATTATTAATTTTTTATTCATTACTCATTTGTTATTCATTATTCATTTTTTATTCATTATTCATTTGCTATTCATTATTCATTTTTTATTCATTATTCATTTATTATTCATTATTCAGTTGTTATTCATTATTAATTTTTTATTCATTATTCATATTTTATTCATTATTCATTTGTTATTTAATATTGACTTTTTATTCGTTATTAATTTTTTATTCATTATTCATTTTTTATTCATTATTCATTTTGTATTCATTTGTTATTAATTTTTTATTTATGGCTTAGGACTAAAATGAATAATGAATAACAAATGAATAATAAATAAAAAATAATAATGAATTAAAAAAGTAATAATGAATAAAAATGAATAATGAATAAAAAATTAATAATGAATAAAAAATTAAGAATAAATTAATAATGAATAAAAAATTAACGAATAAAACATTAATAATGAATAAGAAAAGAATAATTGAAAATTCTGAAATTCTTTGTGAATTGCATTCTTTTTGAATAGCATTCAAATGAATAAAAAAAATTTATTAATTATTCTGAATAACGAAAATTAATAATTGAAATTAATAATGAATAATTTTTTTAAAAATTAATGTGAATTAAAACTTTTATTTATGAATCAATTTTGCATTCAATGAATGCATTTTTATTTCGTTATTCACTGATTTGCTTTTTTGTGAATAAAATCAAATTGAATTCAGAACTTTTTTTAAGTTTTACTCCTTTTTTGCTGTTATTTATAACATTAATATTGTAATTAAAAAAAAAATTGAGATTGATAAATAATAAACTAAAAAAAATAAAATATTGTATGTATCGAGCACCGGTCAGGAGCATTAACATATTTGTAATTTTTTTATAGTAAGTAGTTATCATTGTTCTACTTGTTTGTTTCATAAATTGTTAATTGTGGGATTAATAAATGAATATTAAACTTTTTTTTTTCATATTGAAAAGTTGTTGTTGTTTCTTTGGAATTTTCGTTAAAGCAATTAATTGTTCTAACCTGACCTAAAGCTCAATAAACGATTTTAAACTATCAAACAACTAGAACTTGTATTTAAATCAAGTATGATTTAAACTATCAAACATTTAGAATTTGTATTTAAATCATATAAAGTCAACATAATAAATAACAAGGTCATATAGAAAACTTTAATTAAAAAAAACGTCAAAATAAAACGTGTGAGCGTCACAATTAAAAAATGCACGGTATTTCAGAAAGAATTACATATACATTTATATTTATTTAGTTATTGTTAATTACTAAGAAAAATATATTCAAAATTCATTCAAAGGTAGGCTCTTATATTTCATTAAAAATTCTAAAAAATACATCAACAATCGAAAGTCTTTAACATTTAAAAAAACTTTTAACTTCTGACTCGGTGAGCGTCTCTTGGGCTAAAAGTTTTTTTGAGTTTTTCTGTAAATGAGACATATACCAATAAATGGAAAGTATTTCCTGTCAAGTCCAAATTACACAACGCGCAGATACCAGTAGTGTTTGGATTGAAGGCTCTAGCATTAAGGTTCAAAAGACCACACCTGGGGCCCTATTCTGTAACTGTGAGTTTTAAAGTGTACACGAGCTGTCACAAAAACTCACTGCTTTTAAGTCGGTGAGTTCAGTCAGAAAAAGTGTACACTTTAAAACTCACAGTTAAAGAATAGGGCCCCTGGCCTTCAATAAAAGTGAACTTTGCCTTGAATTGAAAGTACTGGTAGCACGATCATCTAATGAGTGACAGAGAGGAGGGATACATATCAGGAAAAGGACCGGTTTCAGCTCGAGCAACAACATTTTGTTTTTCAGCAATTACAAGTTTTTCGAAAATAAGTTTTTGAATTATTTTTGTTTCACTCCTTTGCCCAATACAGTTTGTTTTCTATTGTTTACTTGGCGAGTTTGAATGGAAGCCTATTTTGGTGCATTCTAGATTGTATTATGGATGGATATATTGAAATATTTAATTCCAGTTTCCATTTATGAAGATATTCTTAGAAAGAAGTGATCATCTTTTGGAGGACAGTTACCGATTCGGAGAGTACGACAAGGTCTTCTGCATACATTAATACTTTAATATCAATTCAGTCGATTTTACTCCATCTGGTAATGTATCAGTTAGGTCATTTAAGAAAAGTGAGAATGAAATCGGACTTAAAGGACAGCCCTGACTAAATACCTTGCGTAACTATGATCTCTTCAGAGAGAGTTGCACCAACCCAAATTTGACTGGATGTATTTTTATATAGTAGCGACAGAATATTCAAAAGTCAAATGTGATGTTTTGATTTTTGAGTGAATTCACTACTTTCTCCCAATCTAAAGCATTTCTGTCTACATTTAATTTTTGAATATTATTAACTTCCCATTGTGACATTTTTCTCACGCTGAATTCTATATACTAATGACGGGAATATACGTAGCTTGACTGTAAAATATCCAAGTTAAACTTACGAAGTTTGTTTAAAAGTAATAACATTTTCCTACGTGCGTTCTAACATTCACAATCGAACCAATTGTTTTTTTGGAGTAAAACTGTTTGGCGGTGAGCAGCGGAGTCTGCAATAATTTCAGTTATAATATCAATCTTTTTGTTCACACTATGAACAGATTCCGAATTGTGAATTTCACATTTCCAATCATGGTTTCCAATCATGTTTTGATGGACAAATGCAATAATACAGAATTTGATGAACAAATGTGAAATATTATTTTAATAAATTGAAAAATTAAAATTGCGTTTTTGTCCTGTGCTCATACAGTTACTCACAAAATCGTATACCATGAAAAGTTATAAAAGGCTTTAATTTTAACAGTATTAAAGACACTCTTGGAAGCATTTTACAAACACCCATTCACGTACAATGTGGGACGTGTGTTTCGGATCATTGTCTGGTTTGGAAATAAAATTATGGAAGTAGATACAGTTTTTCGGCAGAGTGTCGCATATTTTTTTTTTTTCGTCGCAGAATATCCAAGTATTTAAATTCGTCCATAGTATTTTCAAAAAATTCGAAGGTTCCTACTCCACTTGCAGCCATAGAACCCATAGGTTTCCTCCAAACAATTTGCTTTCCATTGGACCCAAATATGTTTATTTTCGTTTCTTCGACGAAAGTCGGAGGCTTATTAATTTTAAATCTAATCTGCGTACAACAGCTAAAATAAAAATTATTTGTTATTTCTACTGAGTGGAAATAAAATTTCATAAATTTTTATAAGTTTTCTAAATTAAATGTTTGCTGGAGTTTTTCTACATTTTTAGCCATTTTTTAAGGGGTGGTCAACCTGAAAACCAACATTTCAAAAGGACGATTTTATATGCTTTCAAAAATATGCAGCATAATTTTATGTTTTTTAAGAAAAATGATTTCTAGCTCAGGATTGTGACTTTTTGTGACATCGTTATTGTGTGAGCTGTGATCAAAATAGCTCTGAGACCTATGGCAACCTGCAAGCATCTCCCCAAATAAATATCCTCAAATAAACCGATATTGCTTTTCTTGGTTATTTTAGCATTATATTGCTTTTATAGTTGGGGATTTTATATAGTAGTTTATTTAACAAAAAAGGAAGTCCCTCTCCAAATTAATCAAATACCAAATCGAAATTTCTCTTTAATTGCAGTCGAATTTTTTATAGGATGTTAGTTTTTTTGTTTTTTGTTTTTGTCATAACAATAAAGAAAAGCCATTTCTACTCACTTAAAAGCGCTCGGATTGCGTTCCAAGCAATTTCTTATTGCCTTTTGTCGTTCATCTTCGTATTGCAAATTGTTAAAGCAATCCTTGCAATTGCAGTTCTGACAAAACTCGCCATTAGCAAAACAATCACAATATAGCTTCAAGCATTGCGACTTGTTGCAGTTGCAATGCTTGCGACGCACCACAGTGCCGACATTTTCCTCCTTACCGTCACTCGGATCGAGTGGCTCCTGTTTAACATTGACAGCGGTGTTCGTGGAGGATAGCATTGTATTGTTAAATTTCTGCAAATGTTGCTGTTGGAACTGTTGCTTCAACTGTTGTTGCTTGAGCATCAGTTGTGCTTGTTTTGCTTTATTTTCATTTTGTTGCTGTTGCTGCTGTATACGCTGCTGGCGTTGTCGCTGCATCTGCTGTTGCAATTGTTGCTGTTGATGGAGCAGTCGTTGCTTTTGCAACATTTGTTGTGCTTTATGTTGTTGCTGCTGGGCCATTAGGGCCTGCGCTTGACCACAAATAATCAATGACTTGAGCTCGGCATTTGTTTTGAGTTCCACAGGATGAGGTTGCGATGATGGCGCGCTTGTATCATCGTCACTAGTGGCAATAGCGGAACTAGTTTTTAAAACACTATAAAGTTTCTTCGGTGAGGAAGAAGAAGTGGTGTTGGTGGTGGTGCTGATGGCGCTGGCAGCAATACTAACGCTTGTTCGTTGCTGAGTTGTTGGCATGTTGTCGCTGTTGTTGGTACGCAACATGGAGCGTGACATGACAACAATGCGACTGCCTGTGGCGGTTCTCTTAGTTTCAGGTTCATCGTCGCCGCCTCTCGTCATGCTCTGCAGTTGGGCATTGATTTCGGAGATTTTATGCTTCTGCACCAGGCTGACTTTGCAAATGCTCGAAGTGGTGGAGCTGCTCTGGTTGATACCCGTAGATGTGCTGATATTCGGACTGAGATTGATGTCGTTAATTTTGCGCAAGGTCGGCACAGTGACGATGGTTTTTTGCTGCAAAAAATAAAAGGAAGCAAGCTTATTAGTTAGGAAATTTAAGGAAGCTTAGAAAAATTTAGATTTTTTTTGCTAATGCTACATACTACTTTTGATGTTATGGGCGAGAAGTTCTTCGGGGTCTGCGCCAGCAGCATTTTTGTTGTTCCTGCAGACGTTCGCACAACAGTGAATTTTTGTGGCGCCGAGTTTACAAACTTATATGACGACGTTGTCGTTGTAGCAGTTGCAGCCGTGCTTGCTGTAACTTGTGTAGCATCAGCACCAGCAGTTGTTGTAGTGTTTGTTGCTGCCGCTGATGTTGTTATTTTTGAACTGGGCAAGACCCGCAAGTATTGCACACCGGACTTGCCTGTCAATTGAATTGTCTGCATTTTTCCACCAGTGACTGTGGTAGACGTTGGTGTTGTTGGTTTTGGCGATAACTTGATGAGCTGTTGGTTGGAGACAACAATCTGCTTGCCATTAGTTGATTGAACGAGAATCTTGCCAGCGTTGTTTGTTGTTGTTGCGGTCATTTTGGTTGTTGAAGTAGCGCTGTTGGCTGGTGCAGTTGCCGCCACGGTTGTTGTTGTTGCACTTGGAGCAGTTTTAAGCAATTTAGAATTGTCATTTAATGATGTTGGTGTTGTTGCCGTTGTTGTGGTGGATGTTTTTGGCGTGCCTTTAATAACAATTTTATTACCACTGCTGGTAATGATTTTCTTGCCAGCCAGCTGCGTTGCCGGATTCGGCGACAGCGTGAGCGGGCTGCCTTTTGGTGCTGTCGTTGTTGCTGCTGATGAGTTTACTGAGTTTGACTTCAGCGGTATCAGTGTGCCATCGGCAGAACGTACAACTTGTATGGCAACAGTTTTGTTCCCAGAAACAGCAGTAGGTGTTGTAGTTGTTTTTGACGTTGATCCATTGGCTGGAACGTTAGTTGAGGAAACCGTTTTGGGTGCTGTTGCCAAACGTACAGCAGACACGCCTCCACTGGATTTTTGCAAATAATATATCTGCCCGTTTGCTGTCTTAAGCGCCGTTTTGTTGTTGCCAATCGCTGTGCTTGCAACATTTGTTTTTGGTGCAATTTTAATTAGCTGCTTTGTTGTTGATGTAGTTTTTGGCAATATATTTTTGTTACTCAAAAGTGTTTGCATAGGTGTTGGTATTGGTGATGGTGTCGATGTCGCTGTTGTTGTTATGGTTGATTTTATATAAGTTGCTGCCACATTGCTTGTTGTTACTTTGGCGTTTGTTGTAGACCACTTCAAGGGATCACGTGCCGCAGCTATTGTATTTGTACTTCTGGTTGGAGTAGATGGTGTGAGCATTTCACTTGTTGTTGTTGTTGCTAGCTTTACAATTTTTTGCTGCTTCATCACAGTTGGCTCTTCTTTTTTGCTGGTCATTAGGTTGCGCGGCTTCTTGGGTCCGGGTGTGTTTAGAGTCTCATCTTCCCACGTATTTTTCCCTTCATGATTGAACTCTAATGGATCAGCTAGATTGTCATTAATTGTCTTTACCGGTGATTCGTCGAGTAAATCGTCAAAACTCAATTCCGGCAGCGTCGGTGTATCGTTTAAGGGATCTGTATGTGGGAAGGAAGAGAAAACGATGATAAAAATAGCGTGTTGTGAACTTTTTAAAACATAAATTTTACATAGTAAAAATGATTAGGAATAAATGTATTAATACACTTTATACAAATATAATTATACTAGCTATTCCTCGGCGCGCTTTGCTACGCTTTTCCTATATACAAATTTATAAATTACAGCTTAGGTGTGTGTCTGTATCGAAATAATCGGACACCGAGCTAAGCATTTTCCGAAAGTTTGAAATCAGTCCGACGGTTAGTTTTGGAGTAATGGATTTTTTTTTAGTTTTGTAGATGATGGGTGGTGTCACACGTTCTTTTTTCCAATCCCGCACATATTTTTGTGATGATATTTTCTATAAAATTCATCGATTATCCCAATCTGAAGGCTTTAACTTTCATAAATGGCAAAATGTCGTTTTAAGGTGTTGCAAGTTGAATGGGAGGTACCACGCCCCGTTGCTTTATACAACTTATATTCTTTAAATTAATTCAATCAGTTTAAATTTCAAGATCCTAGAACTTGACAGATATGATAGTGTCAAGTTATTCAGTTTTGTTAAAATTCGTTGCTAAGCGCCACCTATTGCAAAATTTTTGCACTATATACCAACAAACAGTTTTCTATGCAAAAAGCTCTGTCTATATTACAAACAATTACGGACGGATATTTGTCAGCTTGAAAAAATTTGTTGGTGATGATGTTGTAAAGCAGAACTGTATGCGGGATTTCAAAAAATCTTATTTGTGTTGTTTAGATCGATAGCTTTGCATTGTTAAAACAATCGTTTAACTTTATTCGTCTATGTAGCAACATCATGTTTTCTAACAGGAAGTTTATCAGTGAATTGTGAAAATTATTAATCTTTAAGTTTTAACCAGAACAAAGTTTTATATATAAAATAACTAAACGTTATTTCTGAAATGCTAGAAAAAAGGTTATAAGTCCTCCATTCATTAAATTGTAAAAATTATTGTGTGTTCCCTTTCGTTTTCGTTGTTTTTTTTTTTTTTTTTTTGATTAGAGAGATACATTTTTTAAAACTTTTTTGTTCTCTCCAATCTTGTGCATACCAACTCCCATCGTCGCTTACTGTATAAGGTAGATGTCATCAGTACCTTAAATGTAAAAATATTCAAAAATCCGAAACAAACTTAAACAAATAAAACATTTTTTTAACTGTCTTAATATTGAAGATAAGCTGACCATATTTACAAGTGCAATAAATTAACTGTTCGTAAAACATGTCTCTTTGAAAACTGTAAATATTAAAAATACGTCCTGCCCGTGGTTTACAAATCGTATACAACTTGCCATAAAAAAAAAGAAATAAGTTCTATGCAATATGGAAAAAGAATCCTTCATCTGAAAAATTTAAAAACTATAGAAGTGTGTGGAAGAATGCTTCCATAACCATAATAAGGCACTCAAAAATAAGATATTGCTCAACCAAACTCAAAACCACTCTTCCACCTAAAGTTTTATGGAATAATTAAAAAAATTTAAGCATTATTGACAAGCAAACACCTAACTGCCAGATTCATCCTGACTGTCTTAATGAATATTTTCTTGCTAGCGACAATGTGTATCAAAATTACACGCCAAGTGTTCCCATACATTATTAGATACTCCTGTTAAACATACATTTCAGTTACCACGGTGACAGGAGACGATGAAGCAAAGGCTGTATTGAATATTAAATCAAATGCGGTTAGTGAAGATGGTATAAATATAAAATTTGTAAAGATTATTCTATCAACTGGCGCCAGCAAGCGAAAGACAGAAATGGCTGGCGCAAATTGTTAGATTAGGCCAAGACCGACATACGGTTGTAGCGCCAACGAAGTAAGTAGAAGTATTATGATGATCGACTAACTCTATTGTGTCTGCTTGATTTTTCAAGAGCATTTGACACAGTCATGAACTCCTTTGTCAAAAATTAAAATATTTCTTTGGTTTTTGTGACAGTGCCTTTCATTTTGAAGTATCTATTTGACAAATAGAGTACAAAGAGTGAAGGTCGGCACTAATTTTTCATATCATAAAGCTGTTTGCTGTGGCGTGCCTCAGGGATCAGTTCTTGGCTCGCTGCTCTTCTCTATGTTCGTAGAACAAACCTCATGGAAAATTTAGTATACAAACTTAATGAAGATCTTGACAGTGTAAACCAATGGGCTATGAAAAATATTCTTCACCTTAATGTACTTAAGTCTCATGTTTTGCCTATCTCTAAACAAAAAAGAAGCCTTGATTTCATTCCAGATGTTATATTGGGTGATAAAATCTTAAAATAGTTAATAGTGTTGTAAGTCTTGGATTTAATATCAATGCTTCCTTTACGTGCGCAGATCATATCAACAGTGTAGTCCGCAAAATTTATTACATCTTGCGTAACCTTAGGATGTCGTCCGAGTTCTATTGATCTAAGACGTTAACTTGTAATTCAGCTCTTTGTCCACGTCATAACATATTCTGAACTTGTGAACAGTAAGGTAGACTCGCGGTCTCAACTTAAATTGCACATCGAGTTTAATCATGCAACTCGTTATGTCTACGGCTTACGAAAATTTGATTACTAAGCTCATTTAAAATCTGTATACTAGGGTGCGATATCATAAGTAACTCTAATGCCATTAATTGCATATTTTTACACAAACTCATACACCACAAAACTCCTTTCTACTTATTTGAAAAACTACAATTTAGTCGGTCAAATAGAAGCCAAGTGATAATTATACTTAGTTTTAACTTTCTAAGCCCAAAAGACTATTTTTTATTAATGCCGCTAGATTATGGAATTCAGTGCAAAGTAGCTTAAAATCCATAGCGTCAAAAACACCCTTCAAACACGCTATTTTGAAGCACTTTTCGTCACATAATATGTACTTAACCCATTAAAGACTGCTCATAGATTCCGCCGTACGATTTTTTCAAAATTTATCAGGAAGCTTATATAGGCCATAGAAGTTGCTTTGCAAAATTTCAGGTTTGTAACTGTCACCGTAATTGAGATCTGCATTGGGTATTTAAATACCCAATCGGTTATCCGGGTTCTTGGTGTTAGTAAAAATTTGCATATATGGCAACATTCTTTTGTCATAATGAACACCTCATAAATAGAGGATACTAGAGGCAAACTGACCACGAATTTTTCCCTCGATCTTTCCATTCTTTAATTTTCTACATAGCTTTACATATGGATTTTGTCAAAAATCACACATCTTCGATCTCGAAAAGAAACATTAAATTGTATGAATTTCGTTTCACATTGTAAAGACAATAAATAGTTTCATTTTTCCGTAATGTTTAAAAAAAATTATTTTGATATCTCCTACCACTTTCGAGATATGGCCTTTTTCGTAAACACTGTTTTATGGGTATTTAAAAACCCATTAGTCATTAATGGGTTAAAAAAATATCAGATCTCTAGCTCTATATCATTCTCTCTCTCTCTTTCTTTTTCTATATCTTTCTCTCTCTTTATCTATCTCTCTCTCTTTCTCTCTTGTTTTCTCTTTCTTCATTTTAGTTTTATCTGTCTTATGAATTTACATTTGTTTTACATTAAAATTTTTGTAGAACACTTTTAATTACATAAAATTTAAATTACCTTAGATTTAGTTTAAATGTGTTATAAGTTGAGTTCAAATTATGTCTTTGAGACTAGAACCTAGTTGTTGTTGTACTAATAATAAATAATAATAACTAAATCACATAAATTGAATATCGTGTTGAAGTTGAATAGCATTTATTAAGGAAACTTCATCAATTGTTTTGGCACTAGACATCGGTATTATTTATTCGGAATTAAATGCTACACCTTCTTGTGGGTGGTCCACAAATTCTTTATGTTCGATCAATTTTAAATTGGTATTTTTTTTTTTTTGGTACTGCGAAAGATGCTCGTTCAAATTTTGGTTATGTGCTTTTTAGTTAATTTTTTCCACATATCAGCTTTTTTCTTCTTCTGTAAGATTGACAATGGTACGATGAATTTTGACACTGGCAAAACCACCATGTTTGGAGGCACAACAAATTTACTTTATTTTTTATATCAACGAATCGGAATAGTCACCATGCACCATTGCCGGGTAAGTAGAAAACAAAACTCTCCGATTTTTGTTGTTTCCATATTTATTTTACCTCAATTTTGGGTAGAGCTTAACTCTGTTACATTTTGATGAAAGAAAAAAGTACATTCGCTGACTGACTCTTTGCTTTTTCGACAAAAATGCGTGCGGCGAAAATTTAATTTCACATCTTAATAATATTACAATTATATAATACGCAATAAAATCTTATCATAATTATATTAATATAGCATAAGAAAAAGAGTGGGGTTAGGTCGCATCAGATGACGTCCCTCACTTGTTAGCCTCCATCTTCTTCTCGCGTGCCTTCCTGCCCTCTGTCAATTCCTCTCGTTCAGTTTTAGTCAATAATGGCAACACTGTAGTCACTACGCCGGTACCCAATGTAAGGTTGCCATCACGTAATGTAAAACGTTGACCATGTTCCAAGACCATAGGACGTATGAGACGTAGTAATAATTTAGCATCTTCACCTGGCATGACCATGTCTTTTTCGGGTATTTTTACTTGTACAGCGCAATCCCAGGTGCGTGAAAACATTTGCAGCTGTATATATGAGGTGAATGGTTTGCTACGACCGCCCTCCTCCTTCGATAAGATATAGACTTGAGCTTCCACCTGATCCAAGGCCTTAACAGAGCCTGGCTTACACATAACCATTCCGCGCTTGATGTCTTCACGCTTAATACCACGTACTAGAGCGCCAAGTTGATCACCAGCTTGTGCTTCATCAAGAATCTGATGGAACATTTCGACGCCAGTAACAGTTGACTTAATAACCTTGTTGTAGCCGACAAATTCACATTCATTGCCTTTCTTCACAACACCACGTTCCAAACGTCCAGTTACTACAGTACCGCGTCCAGGTATGGAGTAAGTATTTTCAACAGGCAACAAGAATGGTTTGTCCAAATCGCGTACTGGTGTTGGAATAAAGTTGTCAATTTCCTGCAAAAGCTTTAAAACTGCGTCGGCACCAATTTCTGGACTATTACCTTCCAGAGCACACAGCGCTGAACCCTTGATTACGGGAATTTCATCGCCATCGTAACCCATTTCAGTCAACAATTCACGTATCTCCATTTCCACAAGATCTACCATCTCCTGATCAGCTGCGTCGATTTTGTTAATGAAGACTACGAGATGGCTTATTCCAATCTGCTTTGCCAGCAGCAGATGCTCACGTGTTTGAGGCATGGCACCATCAGTGGCAGCTACAACCAATATAGCGCCATCCATCTGCGCTGTGCCAGTAATCATATTCTTGATGTAATCGGCGTGGCCAGGGCAGTCAGTATGGCCGTAATGGCGATTTTCTGTCTGGTATTCAACGTGCGCCACATTGATTGTGATTCCGCGTGCCTTTTCCTCAGGTGCATTGTCAATCTCATTGTATTTCTTACTCTCAGCAAGATCCTTGTCAGCGAGTACTTTGGTAATGGCCGCTGTCAGTGTAGTCTTGCCATGATCTACATGTCCGATGGTGCCCACATTGCAATGGGGCTTGGTGCGTTCGAATACTTTCTTCTCAGCATAGCTGCGTAGATATTGTTGAAAAGCAGGAGTAGCTGCGCTGAGCACTGGTAGTCTCTTAAAATCACATGTCAATGCAGCTACAGCTCTGCGGGTGACCAACTTGGTGCTCAACGCACGTCTTTTCAGTGCTGCTGAGCCGATGCAGCGACCTAGCAGCATTTGAGGAGCGGCGCGACGCACGGCTACGATTGCAGACATGTTTTCAAATGTACGGAAAAACTGTATATTTACTGCAATAGAAGTTTTTATTATTTAATAATCGTTTGATGGTTCCTCTTTTTATTACCAACAATTTATTTTTCAGCGAAAAACACACCGAATCTTTGTAAAAAAGACCAAAGAAATATGCCAAAATTAGTTGCGTAAAACTAACCACAAAATGTGAAAAAATTTCCCTTGAAAGTGACATAAATAAAAGTCGCCTGTTGTGAGGCGACATCTGTATGTGGAAAATTTTTGGGGTGTTGCCAGATATTGGACAGCTGCTGGAAATTTTAAACGAAGACTTCCCAGCTGAAGCCCTATTCTGTAAATGTTTTTAATGAGTTTTGAAGTGAACACTTTGTCTGACTAAACTAACCGCCTGAAAAACAGTGAGATTTTGGAAAACTCGAAGTGTCCAACAGAAATATATATGGATTTGACGAGTCTGAACACTCATCAAATGGACCTCATTCGCAAGAAGTTAGCACCAATAGATGCTTAAAATGCTTTCGATTAGCCAAAAAACAATTATGAATGTGATTATGTTTATATTTTAAAACTTAGAATAATAGGCGCATTTTTTAATGAGCAGCAAATCAAAATTCAAATCCAGATTTGGATGTTGGAAAAAACGCAGCTATTATGTTACCTAGAAATTTTTACGTATTTAATTGGTGAATATTACTGACGCCCAGCCATATAATTTGAGAAATAGATCGCATTTCAGACTAAATTATTTTCCTAATAATGGTTCGTAAAATATTTTGTTATATAAGGGCCCTTTTTATATAATGGACTATCTAATCATTTTAAGAATAAAACTAATTTATATATTTTTAAGAATCATTTAAAATATAATTGAATTTATTTACGGTGCTATGGATAATAAGAATTTTGTTAAGATAATATAATGTAAACATAATTTTGTACAAAATAGTTTATAGCTAAATAAAGAAAGAAAGACTACTGCTTAAGACTATCTGAGAAAGCAAACAACTTCTCGTAAGATCTGTCAAATAATGAAAGTCCCATAGTATGATCACAATTTTATTTGTTATATGACTTCTCTTACAACAAAGCATACGAATTGTCTGATAGTGCAAGCACATTCAGATGATTTGAGAACTCTGACGAAAAAAGCATACAAAAACACTGCGTTCCTTTCACCTTAATATAATCGCGATAACAAATTTTCTCAAAGGAACGGCAAGAAAAACGACTCGTAGAGGGCACTACCGTTGCAGTCAAAATTAAATACAAACAAGCAATCATGATGCAATAACTGTTAGGTGTCATGAGAACGTGTGTCGTTCAAAACTGTTGTGAACTGTTATGGTAGCGATACCTTAGTGAACAATGTTTTCTCTGAATGCGTTTTACTCTAAACGTCAGAAAAATAGTAAATTATTTAATTTAATTATTAATATTATGCAATTATATAAATAATTTAAGTGCAATTTTTGGCTCCGCTGAATGCGTCCAATGTGCGTGATACACACGCAATACTAACGCAAATCTAAAAATCGACTGAATAAGATTTATCTGATAAGCCAAAATGCAACATGACGTAGAAGTTTGTTGAATTTTTATTTTTACGTTAGGTCATGTGCCATTTCAATGAAAAAAGCTTCTGTTTGTGAAGCCGCTAGCTTCACACTTGATTGGTTGGTTATTATTCCAGTTTATTTTCTTTTATTTATGAAATTTTAGTCAATATTTTGGGTTTATATCGAGGCAAAAAGTAAGTATATAAATGAAAATGGTTTTTTATTAATAAGAAAGATAAAAATAGGTTAAGTTTAATAACAAATATTCTTCTTCTATAGCTTTTTGATTATTTGAGCTCAAATTATGCAGCTGAATTATTTGACGATTAGTGCTTTCGTTATATAAAAGCTGCTTCAGACTATCAGAGAAATCATATAACTTTAGCTGCATTCCATTCGCTTCAAAATAATCCAGATTATTTTATTACATGCAAAGCAAAAACAAAAAAATAGTCCTATAACAAATAAGATTATTTTTGCTGTTCATATAAAATTGTTATATAGCCTTTAAAAAATTTTAAACACAGGTGCCGCACCTGTATATTTTAATGAGCTGTTATTTCATTTTTTGAATTATTTGTTTGTTCGATACAATGACTATTAGGTAGCCATGACAGCTACCTATTTTCTCACGAGCTGCGACCATAGAATGTTAAACAAAAGAAGAAAAAACAAACCGCGTGTGTCACACACATTGGACGCATTCAGCGGAGCCAACAATTCACTTAAATTATTTATATAATTGCATATATTGCATAATAATTAAATTAAATAATTTATAATTTTTCTGACGTATGGAGTAAAACACATTCAGAGAAATATATCGTTCACTAAGGTATCGCTACCATAACAGTTCACAACAGTTTTGAACGACACACGTTCTCATGACACCTAATAGTTATTTTAGCATAATAGTTTGTTTGAATTGAATTTTAACTGCAACGGTAGCGCCCTATACGAGTCGTTTTTCTTGCCGTTCTTTTGCGCAAATTTGTTTTCGCGATTATATTAAGGGGAAAGGAACGCAACTATTGATTTATTCTTACAAAATCATTTCATGAAAAATACATAAACAACCCAATTCTGAATAATTTTTCCCAAGGAATCAGAAAAAGGAGTTTTAATTTTTAAGATAAAGTTCAGACATTTTGGAAATTTTAAATGCCAATTTTTTCATCAACCGTCAATACTCATGAGTGTTAAAAAAATGTGATCTTTATCTTTCTTAAAAATTAAAACTCCCTTTTCCCGATTCCCTGTGAAAAGTCATTCAGAATTGGGCTGAATATAATAGTACTTCGTTTATCGTTTTTATTTTCACAAATTAGCATGAAATTTCAATCTGAACATTTGACGTTCAGCTGTTTGAAGCTTGCGATTCATGCTCAAAGAAATATTTCAAGCTTTCAACAAGTTTTCAACAAAGAAAACTTTGTTGAAAACTTTGTTGAAGACTTCGCTGCTGACAACACTTAATAGCCAGATCTGGCAGCATTAGTAGTAAAATTTCCTATGAAGGGAAATTTGTATTTTGGAATTTTCAATTCCCAATGACGTTTGTCATTTACCATGATGAACGGACAAACTATTTGGAGGCAAATGATGTATTAAAACTTTAGTTTTAAGATTAAGCTAAAATAAGAAACAAAAGACTCGTTTTTAGAAATAAATTAAACATCATGTTTTGTAATGCACAATAACAAAACTAGCTGAAGTTGATGGAGACTTCAAACCTTTGCAGCCCAATCTACATACATGCTTTAAGCAAATATCTTACTTTATTTATTAAATAATAAACTACGATGGTTACTTGGTTCTATAAGATACTTAAAAATAGTCGTGCATTTATCTTGCATCATAATCAGAATACTTCTTCTGACTTGCAGCAACTCAGCTTACGGGCAGCTAGCAATTCAATTTGAAATTCAAATAGTGTGGAAAATTCAATTCAAACTTACCTACAGCGCTGCTGTCCATGCTGCTGCAGTTTTAAAACTTTTCCAAAATAAATGACCACAAAATATATAAATTTTTAAATATACAATTCTCACACTTCAAAGTAGAAGTGTCGCTGTTGATGATAAAGATCATCCAAACAGTGACCAAGAATCAATGGCCATCAAGACTTCACACAAACGTTTCCGTCGTCATTCAACTCGAAGCAAGTCTATTTTATCCACCCGTCAAAATGTATTCACAATATTGTGGAGAACTTTTTCGCTCGCAATTTTGCTACTCATTCACACAAACTTGGCTGTTTAATATTTTAAACACTTTGCACTTAATTAACTAAATTTCTTAACCACTCAATAGTTTATATCTGCACAAGAATATTTATACTTTTAAATTTGAATATACTTTTGAATGAATTTTCAAAAAATTCTACTACACGAAGAACTCATCAGCCAGCAAAAACGAACGAAGAACATACGAACAATTATGGAAATTATTTTGTTTTACGTTTTGTCTGCTTGTTTCGCGCTGCTTGTCAAAACAGCTTTTGACTTTTTATCTATCAAAAATGTGAGGATTTTTCATGCCACAGTTGGCTGTACTGTTAGCGCGCATGCGATTATGATATATAGCATGCAAGAATATAAAATTCTGTAAAAGACGGTACTCACGTCATTTGTTTAAAGAACTGTTGTATTTAGGGGGTGTTCTAAAATAATTAACTACTTAATTTAACTTTCTGAACGAAGCAACGGTTGTCCTTTATGCGTTTATAAAACAAGTATCCAGCGTGCTTGCACAGTGATTCACACAGGGATGCAAGTTTGAAAACAATACCTTTTTCAAGGAAAAAAAATATTAAGCAAAAATTCGTGATTAAATTCTTTGGGCGTGTTTTTGAACCTCGTATTTTTATGCTCTGTCTACAGTTGCCCAGTAGCCTAATTACATTCATCTCAGGGTTGCATAAGTATTGAATACGACAGTCACATAGTGGGGTCTTCATATAACAAATACGATTTGTTAAATATACGTTTAAACTGTGAATAGTCTTTTGGTCAAACTAGTAAACCAATTTATTCATAAGGCTATTCACAGTTTAAGCGTACATTCAACAAATCGTATTTACAGCATTTGTTATTGTTTGAACTGTGAGCAACCCTGTGATGTGTGATTATGCGGCTGTAGACAGAGCATAAAAATACGAGGTACAAAAAACACGTCCAAAGGCTACTTTTATTTACGCGTGCCTGCGTATTTGCGTTTGTATGCAAAACAACAACAAAGCAAAATACGCTTTTGTAAATTGGCGTTTTGCTAATCGTACAAATAGCAGATCAACGTATTCAAACTGTGAATAGCCTTATTATCGAGAGAAAATCAGACAATTACCCGCCCACTCTTAACTTCATAGACATTTGCAGTGGATGATCTTGAAATAATTGCAAAAAAATTTTCCAATTCCCTCCATCGCATAATATTCCATCATAATATAATCCCAGCCAGACACCTAACAGCAAAATATGCCATATATATGGCACAGACATATGGCTTTGTACGTGAGGTTCATATAAAATTCTCCATACAATGTACGTTAGGATTGTTACAACATACGCACAACGCTGTGCAGATTATATGGACAAATTCCCATCTGTGTGATCTGGCATCTCTGTCTGCCACACATGTTTTAGCCATAAAAATAGGTTTAGCTGAACTGCTCACACCAATAGCAAATTCAGCTGTGCATTCTTCTCCCCCCATGCCGTTGTCATGACCATCCCCTTCCCAAGAGATTGAAACTCTGACATTTTATTTCCAAATAACAAAAGCCAATTTGTAAATTAATTTCTTTTATTTTTTAAATAAACAATTTACCTTTAGATTATGGCGTAGAAATTAATGTATCATCCATCACACACAATTTTTATACAATACATGTTTTTATATAAATTTCAAAATGCCACCAGCGACAGCAGCAGTTGCTTGAAAATGTTTATAGTTGAAATCCAGTTTTATGTTGATTATCCAGGTAACCGCAAATGTTTCCCGGGAATCTGCTTGGTGTTCTGAAAATAAGAATTTGTTAATTTGATTTAAATTATATTATTTGTATTCTTCCTTTCGATTGCACTGCTTATTTTGTTTGGTTTGTTTTTTTTGCTAGTTCAGTATATTTGGCCGTAAAAGAGCAAACTATACAAGCATTTATAACTTTCTTTTTTTATCATAACATCAGAACGTATGAATGTATTAGTGAAAACAATATTTTGCTTAGATGTGTTTGTGAATGCGTTAGAGCTGTCCAGCTGGGATACCCAGCCAGACACCTAACAGCAAAATATGCCATATATATGGCACAGACATATGGCTTTGTACGTGAGGTTCATATAAAATTCTCCATACAATGTACGTTAGGATTGTTACAACATACGCACAACGCTGTGCAGATTATATGGACAAATTCCCATCTGTGTAATCTGGCATCTCTGTCTGCCACACATGTTTTAGCCATAAAAAAAGGTTTAGCTGAACTGCTCACACCAATAGCAAATTCAGCTGTGCATTCTTCTCCCCCCATGCCGTTGTCATGACCATCCCCTTCCCAAGAGATTGAAACTGACATTTTATTTCCAAATAACAAAAGCCAATTTGTAAATTAATTTCTTTTATTTTTTAAATAAACAATTTACCTTAAGATTATGGCGTAGAAATTAATGTATCATCCATCACACACAATTTTTATACAATACATGTTTTTATATAAATTTCAAAATGCCACCAGTGACAGCAGCAGTTGCTTGAAAATGTTTATAGTTGAAATCCAGTTTTATGTTGATTATCCAGGTAACCGCAAATGTTTCCCGGGAATCTGCTTGGTGTTCTGAAAATAAGAATTTGTTAATTTGATTTAAATTATATTATTTGTATTCTTCCTTTCGATTGCACTGCTTATTTTGTTTGGTTTGTTTTTTTTGCTAGTTCAGTATATTTGGCCGTAAAAGAGCAAACTATACAAGCATTTATAACTTTCTTTTTTTATCATAACATCAGAACGTATGAATGTATTAGTGAAAACAATATTTTGCTTAGATGTGTTTGTGAATGCGTTAGAGCTGTCCAGCTGGGTAATGAACCAGATATGGAATACTTTTGTTTTTTAAGAAATTGTGCCCAAACGTCGTTATCTTCTGTTCACTTGAAATGTGAAAGATAAGTTGCGAAACATAGAGGTTACCTGCAGCGTTGCAAAATTCTCAATTTTACCTGTAACTTTTTAAGTTTGTAGTTTTTTTAAATTTCAGATTTGAAAAAAAAAATATTAAATCATGAATTACCACCATCGGAGAAAATCGACTTCAGAGAATATTGCGTAAAATTTTATGTTGAGTGACGTAATAAACAGTTAATTAAATTTGAATGGAAAAATGCATTTTTAAAATATGTGGAACTTCTGTCTCCAACTAATGTTTTATATACTTATCAACCATCTATATCGCAATCGAGTCGACATTTGACAAATGTAAGCTTATGACGAATGGAAAGAATTAAGTCAGATAATAGCTGCGTTCCTTTTGCCTTAATATAATCGCGATAACAAATTTTCTCAAAGGAACGGCAAGAAAAACGACTCGTAGAGGGCACTATCGTTGCAGTCAAAATTAAATTCAAACAAGCAATCATGATACAATAACTATTAGGTGTCATGAGAACTTGTGTCGTTCAAATCGTTCAATCAAATCGTTCAATCGCTGTTATGGTAGCAATGCCTTAGTGAACGATGTTTTTCTCTAAATGTGTTTTACTCTAAACGTCAGAAAAATGGTAAATTATTTCATTTAATTATTAATATTATGCATATAAATAATTTAAGTGCAATTGTTAGCTCCGCTGAATGCGTCCAATGTGTGCGACACACGCGGTTTGTTTTGTTTTCTTTTGTTAAACATTCGATGGTCGCAGCTCGTGAGAAAATAGGTAGCTGTCATGGCTACCTTATATTCATTGTATCAAACAAACAAAATAGTCAAAAAATGAAATGACAGCTCATAGAAATATACAGGTGCGGCACCCGTGTTTTAAATTTTTTAAAGGCTATATCACAATTTTATATGGATAGCAAAAATAATCCTATTTGTTATAGGATTATTATTTTTGTTTTTGTTTTGCATGTAAAAAAAATAATCTAGATTATTTTGAAGCGAATGGAACGCAGCTAATACTTAATTTTTGTTCCCATATCGATAACATCACGAGTAGAGCCAACTCTGAACTTGGTTTTGTGAAGAATTGGTCCAAGGAATTCTCCAATCCATATGTTACGATATTTCTTTACCATACACTTGAATATGCCAGTCAGGTGTGGTCACCGTACTACTAAGGCGTTCAAGATGCTGCCTGTCTCCAAGTGACGGCACCACTACACTTTAAATGCATAACGTTTTTGACAAGTGGCAACCTTAGAATAAACGCACCATAAATGCCAGATGGATCTGTCAGTGAATAGTGACGTTACGGTGTTCTAATTAAACAACTTTTGGTGTTGTTATAAAGTAGTAGTAATAGTACTTTATTGAGTCTTTAATGAAACGATATTACAAGATATATATAAACAGTTTCTTATATGGTAACTTAGCGGCTGTAATGTATGGCCTGCTTAATCTGTAACACTATCAAGTAAATTAATAAATCGAATGCCCCATGGCTACAATATTATTACAGACTATTTTACTCCTGCTCAAAAAGTATTACAACAGTTGCTTTTGACCATTGTAAAATATAAGAGACAACGAACACCTGTTTATGGTCAAGTATCTTCTTTTGATAAAATGCTATACAAGCCATGTATAGCATTAGCAGCGTCAAAAATGTACCATGAACCTAAAGTTTGTAACGGCACCAAATCTCACTTTTGGCGTTTTTGGGGTTGTTCACGATGTGGTGTATTTGTTATCAAATCTTGGTACAAAATTTTCAATCAATACCACGTATCGTGAACACACCTTTGATACGGCCTTGTATTTGGTTCAAAATACACACGGTATTATCAAATGCGCAGCATCGTGAACGACCCTAACTCGACAAGTCGTCAAAGTGTTATTTGACAGTGATATTTTCGATTGTGACCGCTGACATATTTTCAATTGTGACAGCTGACATATTGTCAATTGTGACAGCTGACATATTGTCAATTGTGACAGCTGGCATGTTGTCAAGTGTGATAGCTGACAGGTTGTCAAAGTTGACATTGACATTTTCTCTCTTGCTGACTTGACAGCTGACACACTTTTAAATTTGCCGGCTGACATCTTTTGCCAACCCAAGTTAATTGCTTGGAAGATTCTGCCAAGGTGTCTTTTGCCAGTTGTGTCTCAATCATTGTGTCACACAGCGGGTATGAGTTACAAAGTTGTATCGTACACTTGCATAGTGCAAACGCTCGGATGAAAGCTACTTGTGTGAAAAAGGGCATTGAGATTCGTCAGAGAAAACACGCGGTAGAGAAAAAAGTAGAGACTGGTCTGAAGAAACAGATATGAAAATTGCAAAAAAAAAAAAACTGGAATATATTGCAAGAGTCAAACTACATAAAAACCTATAATTTGTGGATCACAAAAGAAAACTATTTGTGGTATAAAAATAACACAAAAACAAATTTCAGTGTGTTAATTTGCTCGTGAGCCATTAAATTCGACGACTCTCCTTGGCAGGGAACCGTATCACTGAAATCAAATAAGAAAAAGGCCACAAAAAAATATAGACGCCAAGATTTGCACAATTCCGCAAAATCTCTGCAAGAATTTTGGCAAATTTTCATTTGCAAAATTCACCACCGAACAGTTTCTTCGTGGAAGTTGAATCTCGAAAACGAGAGGCGGGCTGCGATTTTGCTTGCCTGATGTTTCAAGACTTGGTACAAAAGCCCACCAAGGAATATATAATTGAAATCATTTCGGAGGCTGTTAAAATTGCATAAGAATTCCTCACTGAAGCTTTGCCCGTTAATCTCATAGGCATGAATTGCAAGCTGATGTCAGAATATATTGAATTCGTTGCTGACCGTTTGTTGAACGAGCTGGGTGTTGACAAGAATTACAGTACACTAAATCCCTTCAGTTTTATGGAGTTGATTTCTTTGGATGGTAAGACAAATTTTTTCGAAAAGAAAGTGGGTGAATATCAAAAGTGTGGGCCGAGCTCGTCCACCAGAGCTCAACGAGTAGGTGTTGGATGATTGGGCCAGGGGTGCCCAAACGGTTTCCTTTATTTTTTTTATATTTGTTTTACTTGATTGATATTTTCTAGTTTCAGAGAAAATTTTTTTTGGTATTTTTGATTTGGAATCACCGACGTGCCGATGACGTATGCACGTGACATTTGTACGGCAAGGGTACACGTGGACGGCCACAAGACCCCACCCCACATCTCACCGAACTGCTAGCAATGGCTAACTAGCACGTGCAGCCGTGGCCAACCTAGTGTCCGCGGGTCACTGGACCGGGGCGATGGTACCACCTCTGTGAGTGAGCGGCCTTATAAATACTGGTCATCGAGAACCAGGGGCGCTGTAAAAAGGCGCCCTCAAACTAAATGCAAAGGGCCGCCCTCTCGCAGAGATGGTAGCACCGCTCCACAACAACCAAAATGTTAAAATTTTGAAATTTAAAATTCATTTTTGAAATTTAACGTCTTACGGTGCCCGGAAACTTTCGCCTCCGTTACAAATTGGCGCCCAACGTGGGGCCGATAAAAATTTTGTAATTATCGACTCTCTCCGTAAATTTTTTTTTGTGATGTTCGGTAGCGCGTCGGTGATTCCAACCAAAGAGTACCTTTTTTTTTTTTTTCTAGCAGTTTTTTTTCTATCAAAAAATTTGTGATTTTGTTTTTTTATATTTTGAATTGGATAGTCAGGGTTGGCTGCTGGAATATCCGTCTGTGACATTAATCTGCATACGAATCCGCAGTAAAATCACTGAAATGATTAATTCCTTTGTGTTTGATATGAAACTGTGATTGATATTAAATTTCAATTTTTAAATTTTCAATAGTTAAATTTATTAAATAATTTTTTTTTGTTTTCTTGCGTGATGATATCGGGTTCGGAGGTAGTGTCGAGTGTTGCCTGGAATTGCGATGTTGTTGCGTTTAGTGCGCATGTCGACCGCTTCACTCGGGACTATTTTTCTGGACTTCGTGTCATCACGTGAGCCCATTTAAGTTGTAGTTTCCGGTTAATTAACAAGTTTTTTTTATTATCTATTGGACCCCCTGACTCAATCAACCAACAACCGCTCAAAATAATTTCAAAGCAAATCTCTCTCTTCTAAGACCAAATAAATAATACCTATACATTTATATTTATAAATTTTTGATTTTTTTACCATGCCTTTGCATCATAGCGATGAAAATTTGCCTGCTCAGTTGGAGATGGCGGAAAATTGTTGCAGCATTTGTTCGCAGTCCTTCGACAAGGCTGACGACATGGTGTCAACACCGTGTAGGCACATTTTCCATAGGGAATGCATCTCTACGTGGGTAACAAAAGCGCACAGCTGCCCACTATGTCGCACTTTGTGCAGTGTGAAAAAGTTGAAGCCATGCCAGCCGACTCTGGTGGTCGATCCTCCGTTGTCACCTGGTAAGGCAACGGAGAGCCACGGTGCAGTCCGTAAAGAACGTCCGGCCACTAGAAGCCAACGAAACCTAGGTTTCAGCCAGGCACAAAATTCAAATTTGAACATGTCGGGAATGCAACCCGTGCAAAAAGGGTCAGTCGACCTATACTCCCGTCAAGCTGCTGGCGCACATAGCGCACCAAATCTTGCTCCTACTGATAATTTTCAGCCTTCAATGGCTCAACATCAGGTTTCGGATAGTGATTTGCAGCACTTGATCAATGAGGCAGTTCGCACTGAACTCGCTAAATTGCAAATTAATCAAGTCAAACATACTCCTTATGGAGTTCCATCCGGTAGCAACCCCTTGCAGAGTTTTCATCAGGACTTGGGATCAATGCCAAGTATGACTCCTGCACCCCCAAACAACTATAGTGTTCCCCCACCAAACTTTATGCCCGCTCCACCTTCAACTTCGGGTCACAATCGACAGTTTGTCCAGAGTATGCCAGCTCATTACACACCGAGTAGTATGCCGCCTAACAGTGGGTATGCTCCAGGACCTGCTTCGCAATTTGTACCGTCAGAGAACGTTGCCAGTTTGATTTCCAATTGGAAAGTCACGTTCAGTGGCAAAGAAGATGCCTTAACAGTTGATAAATTTATTTATCGAGTGCACGCTCTGACGATGCAAAGTTTGCGAGGAGATTTCGGAGCATTGTGCTGTCATGCGCACATGTTGTTCGTTGGAAAGGCGCTGGAATGGTTTTGGCGTTACCATCGAAGTGTGCCTAGGGTTGAATGGGGTGCGTTGTGCTCAGAGCTCCGTAGTCAATTTTGTGATCGCAGAACTGATCTAGACATCATGGATCTGGTGCGAAATAGGAAGCAAAAGTTTGATGAAAAATTTGATGAGTTCTACGAAGCAGTCTTGCAATTGACTGATAAATTACAACGGCCTCTTGACTCTCAGGTTTTGCTGGAAATTCTGCAAAGGAATTTGCGTTTGGATGTTAGGCGTAGTTTGTTGTATGTTCCCATACAAAGTGTTAGCCAGCTTCGCGCGTTTGTTCAGAAACGTGAATTGCTTGATGAAGAGTACGGGAGGAATTCTCGCAACTATCAAAATCAGCGTCAGGTTTCTGAGCTGGCATGCGAGCCTGGTGACGCGAACGCTACACCTACCAATAAGAATAATGATGTTTTTTTAGATTTACCAACTGCCCCTCATTAACTTCTGAGGTGGCGTGCCAAACTGAAGCAATCCCGGATGTACCAAGTACCCAAATTCGAATTTTAAAACGTGAAAAAACGGCTTCTAGTGTGCCACAACGGACGTTCAAACCGTTGCATGTTCGTTGGCTCGAATATAACGCTGCGCGTCGACGTATATTTCAGAGCGAGGGCTCCATTCAAATTCAATGCAAAAAGAAACGGCGATCAACTGCGAGATTGAGGCAATTTTGGAAAAAGGTCCGAGCCTTGAGAAGGTTTGCGTGCTCGGCGGTTTTGTCGTTTGCTCCTGCGAAGGATATTCGTCCTTACGCACCGGTCTCATTAGCCGGCGAAACGTTAGTAGGATTGATCGATACTGGCGCTACTATCAGTTGCATAGCCAATAATTTGGCAAAAAGACTATTGTCTAACCAGTCGCTGAAGTGGAAAAGGTTTTCGATCAATCTGAAGACGGCGGACGGGACGAGTCATGCTTCTGCAGGAGTCCTCGACACCACCATCACCTTTCGAGGAGTCACCAAACCCCTCAGGTTTTTGATAGTTCCCACTTTGTCTCAAGACTTGTATTTGGGAGTTGATTTCGTAAAAGCATTTGGCTTGGCTGGAGATCTCTTTCTGGAAAATTACCACTGCTTTCCTGTTAGCCAGATTTCTGAAGTTGATTCCAACCACCATGTGTTAACTGCTCGTCAGAAGGCTAGGCTAAACGCCACCATTTTAAATTTTCCATCTTTTTCTGAACAAGGTTTAGGCCGCACCAGCTTGATTAGTCACGTCATTGACGTAGGGCAAGCAAAACCAGTCAAACAACGACATTTTTCGGTTTCTCCTGGGGTCGAAAAACTTCTTTTCGCTGAGGTCGACCGCATGTTGGCACTTGGTGTCATTGAAGTGTCACAAAGCGCTTGGTCATCACCTGTAGCCTTGATCGTCAAACCTAATAAAGTGCGCTTGTGTCTCGATGCGCGTAAGGTAAATGAGGTTACTGTGAAGGATGCTTATCCCCTGCCTCTCATTGATGGAATTCTCAGTCGGCTTCCTAAGGCGCAATTCATTTCGAGTTTGGATCTGAAGGATGCTTTCTGGCAGATTCCATTGGATGCAGCGTCAAGGGATAAGACAGCCTTCACAGTGCCCAATCGACCGTTGTACCAGTTTGTTACAATGCCTTTCGGCCTATGTAACGCACCGCAGACGATGTCTCGCTTGATGGACAAGGTCATACCTGCTCATTTGAGAACACAAGTTTTTGTATACTTAGACGATTTGCTTTTGATAACCGAGACCTTTGACGATCATTTAGCTTTGCTGCAGGAGGTAGCCATCTGTATTCGACATGCTGGTCTGACGATAAATATTGAAAAAAGTAAATTTTTACTCAAACAAATTCGTTATTTGGGTCACGTGATTGGGCATGGAACCATCAGTACTGATCCAGAAAAGGTGCAAGCGATTCGAGATTTTCCCTTGCCAAAAACTGTGCGACAGCTTCGTCGTTTTCTCGGTGTCTGTGGATGGTACCGACGGTTCGTGCTAAATTACGCTTCCATTTCGACACCGTTGACCAACATGCTGCAAAAAGCGAAAAAATTTGTTTGGACTGAGGAGTCGATAGCAGCTTTTGAGACCCTCAAAAATAGCCTTAGTAGTGCACCTGTGCTTCATAGCCCTGATTTTTCGCGTCCGTTTTCAATCCAATGCGATGCCTCTCAGTATGGAGTCGGAGCCGTTCTGGCTCAACGTGATGATGATGAAAATGAAGTCCCGATTGCGTATATGTCACATAAATTTAACCAAGCGCAACGAAACTATACCGTTTCAGAACAAGAATGTCTTGCAGCGGTCATGGCCATAAAAAAATTTCGAGCTTACGTCGAAAGGCATGAATTCGAAGTGATCACTGATCACGCGTCTTTAAAATGGTTAATGGGCCAAACCGACCTGCATGGCAGACTTGCTCGCTGGGCCTTGAAACTTCAAGGTTTCAAGTTTAAAATCATTCATCGCAAAGGTAGCCAAAACGTAGTTCCCGATTCTTTATCGAGAGTGCATTTGCCGGAGGATGTCGAAATTTCAGAATTGACAGAAACTGCAGTTACGACTTGGCCAGTTTTGGATTTTTCTTCTGCACATTTTAAAACAGAAAATTATCTAAAACTGGTTGACGAGTTTCAAAAAAATGACGAGCAACAACCAGACATACAAGTTGTGGACGGCTTAATTTACAAGCGTTGTGAATTTGCAAGTGGTGATCCCACCCAAGAAGAACAGTCATGGAAACTCTGGGTGCCTGAGGAATTGAGAAGATCTCTCATTGTTGAAGCTCATGATCACCCAATGAGTTCTCATGGTGGGATTCACAAAACGCTTACGCGACTCAAAATGTTGTATTTTTGGCCAAGAATGGCAAAACAAGTCCGCGACTATGTGCTGGCGTGTGAAGTTTGCAAACTGACCAAAGCTCCTAATTACATACTTCGTCCACCTATGGGACAACAGCTCACTTCGATTCGAATTTTTCAGAGACTCTACGTAGACCTTTTAGGGCCTTACCCTAGGTCACGCTCAGGGAACGTGGGTCTCGTGATTGTGCTTGACCACTTGTCGAAGTTTCATTTCTTGGAACCAATTCGGACCTTTACCGCCAAAAAGATTGTCGAATTTCTAGAGAAGCGAATTTTCGCAATTTTCGGTGTTCCCGAAATTATAACCTCTGACAATGGCGTACAATTCCGATCTAATAGGTTTAAAGATTTAGTACAAAAATATGGTGTCAAGCATAATTTAACTGCAAATTATTCTCCTCAAGCAAACGCTGTCGAACGTGTGAATCGTTCAATAATCGCAGCCGTTCGCGCTTATATTCATCCGGACCAAAAAGATTGGGATGAAAATTTATATGCGATAAGTGCCGCTCTCCGCAGCTCAGTTCACTCTTCTTCAGGTTTTTCACCATATTTTGTTGTGTTCGGACAAAATATGATATGTCATGCTAAAAGCTACGAACTTCTGCGAAAACTAAAAATGCTGGAAGATCCCACAGCAGAGGTAAAGCCTGAAGAGAGAACTGAGTTGATTCGAGAACAAGTGAGAGAGAATCTGCGTCAGGCATTTGAGAAAAATGAGAAAATTTACAACATGCGCTCACGTCCCGTGAGTTTTGAAGTTGGTCAGATTGTTTACCGAAGAAGTTTCGCCCAAAGCAAGGCCTCTGAGCATTTTAGCGCAAAGTTGGCAAACGTTTTCGAGAAAGCTAGGATCACTAAGAGGATGGGTTCGGCATACTACGAGCTGGCTGATATGGCTAACAAACGGCTTGGTGTTTTTCATGCGAAAGACATTCGAGAATAGTGCCTTCAGTTCTTGTAACGCGTGCTAGACGGTTTCGAATAACTGCTTTGTAACGGCACCAAATCTCACTTTTGGCGTTTTTGGGGTTGTTCACGATGTGGTGTATTTGTTATCAAATCTTGGTACAAAATTTTCAATCAATACCACGTATCGTGAACACACCTTTGATACGGCCTTGTATTTGGTTCAAAATACACACGGTATTATCAAATGCGCAGCATCGTGAACGACCCTAACTCGACAAGTCGTCAAAGTGTTATTTGACAGTGATATTTTCGATTGTGACCGCTGACATATTTTCAATTGTGACAGCTGACATATTGTCAATTGTGACAGCTGACATATTGTCAATTGTGACAGCTGGCATGTTGTCAAGTGTGATAGCTGACAGGTTGTCAAAGTTGACATTGACATTTTCTCTCTTGCTGACTTGACAGCTGACACACTTTTAAATTTGCCGGCTGACATCTTTTGCCAACCCAAGTTAATTGCTTGGAAGATTCTGCCAAGGTGTCTTTTGCCAGTTGTGTCTCAATCATTGTGTCACACAGCGGGTATGAGTTACAAAGTTGTATCGTACACTTGCATAGTGCAAACGCTCGGATGAAAGCTACTTGTGTGAAAAAGGGCATTGAGATTCGTCAGAGAAAACACGCGGTAGAGAAAAAAGTAGAGACTGGTCTGAAGAAACAGATATGAAAATTGCAAAAAAAAAAAAACTGGAATATATTGCAAGAGTCAAACTACATAAAAACCTATAATTTGTGGATCACAAAAGAAAACTATTTGTGGTATAAAAATAACACAAAAACAAATTTCAGTGTGTTAATTTGCTCGTGAGCCATTAAATTCGACGACTCTCCTTGGCAGGGAACCGTATCACTGAAATCAAATAAGAAAAAGGCCACAAAAAAATATAGACGCCAAGATTTGCACAATTCCGCAAAATCTCTGCAAGAATTTTGGCAAATTTTCATTTGCAAAATTCACCACCGAACAGTTTCTTCGTGGAAGTTGAATCTCGAAAACGAGAGGCGGGCTGCGATTTTGCTTGCCTGATGTTTCAAGACTTGGTACAAAAGCCCACCAAGGAATATATAATTGAAATCATTTCGGAGGCTGTTAAAATTGCATAAGAATTCCTCACTGAAGCTTTGCCCGTTAATCTCATAGGCATGAATTGCAAGCTGATGTCAGAATATATTGAATTCGTTGCTGACCGTTTGTTGAACGAGCTGGGTGTTGACAAGAATTACAGTACACTAAATCCCTTCAGTTTTATGGAGTTGATTTCTTTGGATGGTAAGACAAATTTTTTCGAAAAGAAAGTGGGTGAATATCAAAAGTGTGGGCCGAGCTCGTCCACCAGAGCTCAACGAGTAGGTGTTGGATGATTGGGCCAGGGGTGCCCAAACGGTTTCCTTTATTTTTTTTATATTTGTTTAACTTGATTTTTAATTCTCGTTTCAGAAAATTTTTTTTTGTATTCTTTATTTGGAATCACCGACGTGCGATGACTTATGCACGTGACATTTGTACGGCAAGGGTACACGTGGACGGCCACAAGACCCCACCCCACATCTCACCGAACTGCTAGCAATGGCTAACTAGCACGTGCAGCCGTGGCCAACCTAGTGTCCGCAGGTCACTGGACCGGGGCGATGGTACCACCTCTGTGAGTGAGCGGCCTTATAAATACTGGTCATCGAGAACCAGGGGCGCTGTAAAAAGGCGCCCTCAAACTAAATGCAAAGGGCCGCCCTCTCGCAGAGATGGTAGCACCGCTCCACAACAACCAAAATGTTAAAATTTTGAAATATAAAATTCATTTTTGAATTTTAACGTCCATGTTGACTCCAAATTTCGCCTCCGTTACAAGTTCATACTATAGTTCCCAACCCTTTTTTGAGAAAAAACTTACTAAGTTTTCCTATAACTGTTATTTATATAACTGTATTAACTAAAAAAGCCGCACATGGGCGATTTTAATTATATATGACTGGTTGCACTTCACAACCTCACCGTTGAAACGATGCGAGTCGAATCCTGTTATAAAAATCAATCAAAAGAGGTCGAATCAGCACAAAATATGAACACGCCGAGGGATCACCAAAAACAGTGACCACTCTAGAATGTATTGCAGAAATCCACGATTTCGTATTGAACAATCCGAAAATGAAAATGCGTGAGACAGCAGATAGGCCGTAGGCATATCAAGTGGGTCGGGGGTTTCAAATTGTTCAAATTGGTTCCAACAATGTTTGTGTTGGAGTGGAATGCCAACCTTAAACACTTATTCAGTTCTATCGGGATTAATTTTTCACGCGAAATCGAAAAAGGGAGTGCTCATTTTTAAGATAAAGCTCAAGAAAATTTTTAAAATTTTTAATAGAAATTCGTTCATTACCGTTTTATCAACAAATTTTCATTTAAAATCTTCAAAATCTTAAGCTTTATCTTAAAAGTGAAAAATCCCTTTTTCAATTCCGCGTGAAAAATTATTCCCGATAGGTCTGATTGTTACTTGATACTATATCATAAACAGAAACCCTTTTTCTGCTACTTTTACAGTTCGCAGCTACCCTGGATTTAAAAAGATTTTTAACTGTTAACGCACGCTGTGAATTGGTCAGGCACAGTTTTGCTTTCTTACTGCGTCTTTATATAAAACGAAACGAAGGTAGAACGTCGTGAGAACACGAGCAACAATATTTTTTGATATGGGAAAAATGTATTGCTTACCGTGTCTCACACCACGTTCAGCCTTCATTCCGTTTTACATAAAGATGCAGTTAAACTTTAATCTATATTCAATAAATAACTCTTTATTAATTACATTCTTAAAGCGCGTGTAAATTATTAACAAAGCTTTACAACAGTTTGCATATGTTTAAACAAAATCTGACTGATTTTTTTGCGTAAAATAGTAACCATGGATGAAGCATGGATCCACCACTATACACCAGAATCTAAGGAATCAGCAAAAGAGCTGATAGGTCCAAGTGAAAGTGCACCAAAGCGAGCGAAGACTGAACAAACGGCCGGAATGGTGTTTGCGTCTGTTTTTTGAGATTCAAGTGGCATTTTGTTCGACTATTTGAGAAAAGGAAAAGCAATCAACAGCTACTATTACTGCAAATTATTGGACCGATTTAAAAAGGAAATCGTAAACAAACGGCCCCATTTATCGAAGATAAATACACGACAATGCTCCAGCTCACAAATCGATCGAAATCATGGCCAAATTGCACGAGTTACGCTTCGAACAGCTTCCTCATCCCCCTTATTCTCCAGATTTGGCCCCAGCGACTTTTATATGTTCCCAAACTTAAAAGGTGGCTCCATCTTGCAGGCAGCATCTATAACGTATGTCTCTCAGTCGATGAGTATCGAAGCCGTTCAACGAAGATTTATTAGATTCCCGGCTCCGAAAGCTTGAGTTTACCTCTTTACGCTGGTCGTTTGATGCTAATTAACTGCAAACTCTAGAATAAAAAGATGGTCTTTTTATTCATCAACTACTAAATGGGACCATAAATAGCCCTTCCCTATTCCAATTGATGTAACTTAACACCAACCCACGCAACTTTAGGTCTGTGCCTCTTTCATCTCAACTTTCATCGCACCGACTGCAGATGCGGTGTGAACCTATGTCTAGGATGCTTCGTCTGTCTAATTATATGATTAATGAATTAGATTTCTATCTCAGCAGATCCTAGGATGCTTCGTCTGTCTAATTATATGATTAATGAATTAGATTTCTATCCCAGCAGATCCCTTTTCGAATTTACTTTCGGGAGTTCGAAAAAAACTGATTTCAACATAAGACAAATAAATAAAAAGAAAAATTTAAAAACTGAAGTGTTTTTGAACAACAATGTATTTTTTAGCTGTGATTTTTAATGAATTTCATTGCAATGCAATTTTCGCACAATAAGAGGAAGATTTCTCACAAAGGGAATCTATGAAAATTCATCAAGAATATTGCGAGATTCTATCAACCCTTTGGATATAGATTACGAAATGTAGGAAATGCAATTAATAAATTTCAACTAACATATTCATAGGTTTAATAAAAAAATATTTTACCTACATTTACTAAAATTAATTAAAAGTTTTATTTTGCGACCCAATTCTATAAAAATTAAATTGTTTTCTTTTGACGTAAATAAATCCGTCGAGGCAAAGCTTTCGTGAAAAAATCCGAAAAACATTTTTCAAAAGTTGATGCGTTCGGATTGTGGAATAGCAATGCTACGAATGTTAGAATACGATTTAATGATTCGGATTGCAGAATACGATATTACGAATCCGAAAGAAAATTTACGCAACGGCGGATGCTGGAATAGGGATGAATGTATATATTAACCTAAAAATTATTATAAACTTTTACTTAATACTTGATCTAAAAAGCTCACAATTAATATGCCTATTGTGTATGGCAACTTTACTCTCAGTTGAGTTGCGGTTGCCAAATTCTTATTATCGATGGCAACACTCAGAACAATTTATCAACTCGCCGCTTTCACAGTTGCTTGTCAAGTTTTTGTGTTATTACCGATAGCCACTGTTATTTGGTTTGGTTGCGGAACCTGTCAAAAATCAGCAACTGCTAATTACCTGTTGCAAGCGTTGTGCAAAAGCGAGAAATGGATGCATCGTAAGTTTTGGAAATTTATGTTATGTGGATTATTGATAGATTATTTATTTTCATAGAAACATAAAGATTACAAACAAGCAACAGTTCGATATTACTTTGAGTTTGAGAGTTCCAAAGGGTTGGATTTGTCTCTGATTTTCCTTCTTATACGCAACACATCAACATCACTGCATCCGTTTCCGTCATCAAAATATAAATCATTACTTATATCCATATTTATTTGTTTTCTTTCTATAAATGGCTTTTTCCAATTTTAAACTTATTGAATATATAAAATTTTTAACATAAGCCGTTTTCTTTTTGACAGCTCGTTATTGTTTTCTTTGGCAACTCGCTGAAAATAGCAACTTGAAATTGGTTGTGATACGAAATACCAGATGACAGTTCGGTTGCTTTAAAGTTGGGTTGCTTATTTGGCTACGCAACTCTGTTTGGTTGCCCTACGCAATAGGCCTATTAATTCATGTAAAAATTCAAAGGATAGATCGAAATTAATTATTAAACTTTTTTGTTTAATATAAGTTATAGCTCTTAAGTACATTACAACTTGTAAGCTTACCCAAATAAATAAATTAACTCTGATCCAATCGCGGTGCCCTCCTTTTCCAGTCCCTCTGCAATCTCATTTCCATCACTGCATTGGTGGTGGTAAATACGCTCCTCCTTTTGAAGCGCACAATGTACCTAGTGCTCCTCCGATTATCGGGACATTTCTGGACTTGACGCTATCGGAGCAAATAGATTTAATCGGCCCTTGGCTGTCGAAGAAGATGTTATTCTTCTTAAGTTCACCTCGGCGTTGGAATTTGTAACATTAACTTAGGTTTAAAAATGTAGTTTAAAAAAACTATAATACAGAGCAACTTGAAGTTTTTTACATTAACACAAAAAAAAAATCCTAAAATATTCTTTTTTTTCAATGAAATTTCTTTCCGTTAGGTGGAAGGATAAAATAAAATATTTTGGAATATTTTTTTTTAAATGTAAAAAAAAATTAAGTTGGTATTTATTATAGGATTTTTTAATAGTTTTTACAAGTTGTCTATTTTTTAAAAATACCAATGCAACGTATTACCTTAAGTTTAATTTATAATTGCAGTAATATTATTTTTCACATACATTAAGTTATTTTATTTAAAACGTCGGAAAAACAAATTAAGTTAAAACCTACTTATACGTCTCAAAATCTCTAAGAATTCAAAACATATGTTTAAAAAGTTACAAATTTTATAAAAAAAAAACAGTGAATTGAAGGGCATATTGCCATAGCAAAATAAGCCACATGACGATTAAAATCGATTTTTTATGTTTATTTTAATAAGTAATTGCAACATTAACAACTGATAAGATTATGGGTTCTATCCAATATATTAAGAACCAGATCTTCAAAGCTTATTTATACAATTACCTTTTTTCATGAAAACTATAAACTTGATTACTTCCATTTTTATGTGGCATATCAACTTTTTGCATTAAGCCCTTCAATTGTTAAATACCATAACAAAATGTTAACATTAGAAAAACTACATGAAATAAAAGACACAAATTAAAAATAACAATTATAGCAATATTCTAGGTAAGAATTATTTCGGAATTTCGAATTCACTAGAGGGTCGAAGAAAAACTTTGCGTGTACGCAGTGAGTATGTGCGCTCTTCTGTATCCGCATCTATAGAACGAAATGAAATATAGGAAGAAACATAAAATATTAAAATTAAATGCTACAAACCAGTCTCATCTTTCTCGCTAGAAGCGCTCATTCTTCTTGATTCCTCTTCATCACTTTGATCACTGTCGATGGTGAACTTGAATTTCTTTATTCTCAACTCTTCGTTAAAGATTACATTTTTCGGATTTCCCTTCGCCGTACCAGGAGTTTTCAGAATTGATTTGCGTCCTTTCGCAACCGCTGGGGGTGTATTTAATCCAGACGGTGGTGTGGTCATAATGCTCATGCGTCGCTCTTGATCAGCACCTTTTAGTGCTGACATCCAAAGATCATTACGTTCGCCGCAAGATTTTCGCAAGCGTGCGACACTGTTTTTGAATTCTTGTACATGTTTGAGCAGATTAGGTGAGTCCTGGTGTTGTTGCTGTGGTGAGTTTGTACGATTTCGCATAGATAATCGCCGATTGGGCGTATTAATCGTGAGTATTGTGGGTGCGACAGAGTGTAGTTTGCGATCTTTTACTATGATGGAGATGCGTCGATGTGGTGATGAAATGCTTTGTGGTGTTAATCCGCTGTGTGACCTTCTGTTGCCTGTCGGCGTTCCAGAAACTTCTGATTCCACCTCGATAGCTACAGCTGCAGCAGCAGCTTTCTTTTTGCGCATTTCTGCGTGCGCTTTGCGCATCATTTGTTGCAGAGAACTACTAGGTTTGGATTTTTCAACAATTTTCGATTTTTTTACTTTTGCTAAGGGCTTTGGCTCTTTAGCTATTGGCTTGACATCATCAGGATCCAACCAGTTGTTAACACGCCAACGTTCAAGGTTATCGAAACGTTTTTCCACATTGTCAACCTATTTTATAGAAAATAAAAATTAAATAATTCAAAACAAAATTGTATTCCTTGAATTTCTACATTAAAAGCTTAGATACTTAACAAATTTAAGGACCTCAAACTAGAGTGTTTGAACGACTTACCTGCAAACCTACCATACTCCAGAATCCTTCCAAATCTATAGCTGTAATTGGTTTGCTATTCTCGCTGCCATCATTGACGAGCAAATGTGGTGCAGTTGCTCCTCGCTCACAACGATCAATCAAACCGCTGAATTGCATAAATTTCTTGCTAGTGAGCAATTTTGTTTGACCGATGGTAACATTTATCATATCTTCACCACCAGTCTCTTGTAGCTGCGATAAATGCTCAGTCTTGTATGTCTCCCATTTGTCGCAGATTGCATGAAGTCGCTCAGTTTCGTTCCTCAATTGTTTGCGGAAGTGACGCACACTTTCCAGAGTGCGTCGCATGACCACCAAAGATTCTTGAGTTTCCTTCTTTTTTGCCTGGAGAGCAAGTGCATCATCACTCTCTGCCTTTGCACCCTGCAGGTAAATGCTGTTGCGTTTCTCTTTCTCCACTTTGGAATTAACTTTACCTCGTGTTACACTAACAAAGGGGCTTAAATAGTTGATTGGCCGTTCGCCATTCTCAACTCCAGTAGGTGTTGTTGGTGGAGAGGATATTTTGGACTGTTCATCTGTTTTTAAATCTGCTTTTTCAGAAAGTTTTTTATTTTTTTATTACTATGTTGATGACAAGATTTTAATTAATTTTTAACTTTATCTTGATATGAAAATTTTAGAAAAAATTTAATGTGCTTTGATTTAAAATATAAAAAGTGAAATAACCAAGATAAAGAATTATAGCAGCTTGTGACAAAGAAAACTGAAATTTTCTATTTTAGTTTCTTTAAATTCTTAAATACTTTTAATCAGAGACCGCAAATATCGATTATTATCAAGAAATCTTTTCATTAAAAATATTTTTGGGTGTGGGAATTTCACTGATAAAAAAATGCTTTTTTAATCGATTTTTCGAACGGAAACAGCAGCAATTCTACATCAGTTTTTAAATTAAAAGGAATGAGAATCTTTTCATATGAACACAATTTCCACTCAATATTTCCAAAATTGAAATTGCTTAAAATACATACGGTCTACTGAGGATTCAGCGAGCTGATTATGTGATTTATATTGAAAACTAGCTGAAACCCGGCGCGTTGCTGCCACTCTCCCTATTCAAACGCCCATAAAATGTTATCACTTAAACAGCATGTCTAAATTGAGGTCAAATACTGAATTCTGAGACTGTGCGACCTATATCCACAAAGCTATTCGATATAACAAATTTGGGTTGTATAGGAAGTGCCACTCTCTCTTCATCACCGCTAATAGAATGTAATCAATTAAACTGGATGTCTACATGGAGGTCGAATACCGAATTCCAAAACTGTGCGACATATAACTCCAAAACTATTCGATAGCACAAATTTTGATTGTATGGGAGGTGCCACTCTCCTTTTCCCTACGCCCATAAAATTTTAGCAATGAAACTGCATGAGTACATTGAGGTCGAATACTGAATTTTGAGGCTGAGTTACCTATAACTCCAAATCTATTCGATATCGCAAATTTGGGTTAAATTGGAGGTGTCACGCCCCCCCGACAAACTCTAAAAAATTTTATCAGTAAATCTGCAAGCGTAAATTTTGGTCGAATACTGAGTTCCGACGCTGTGCGACCTTGAACTACAAAGCTATTCGATATCACAAATTTTCGTTGTATGGGAGGTGCCACTCCCCCTTGATCAACGCTCATAAAATGTAATCAATGAAACTGCATGTGTACATTGAGGTCCAATACTGAATTCCAAAGCTGTGAGACCTATAACCCCAATGCTATTTGATATCTCCAATTTGGGTTAAATAGGAGGTTTCACGCCCCCTTGTCGTACGCCCATAAAATGTAATTAATGAAACTGCATGTATAAATTGGGGCCGAATACTGAATTCTGACGCTGATATTCAATATCGCAAATTTACGTTAAATGGGAGGTGCCACGCCCCTCTTACCAATGAACATAGATTGAATCAATGAAACTACATGTGTATATTGAGTCGAATACTGAATTTCGGCGTTGTACGACTTATAACTCTAAAACTATTTGATAGCACAAAGTTGGGTTGTATGGAAAGTGCCACTCCCCTTTGCCCTACGACGACAAAATGTAAGTATTGAAAATGCATGTATAAATTTAGGTCGAATACCGAATTCTTACGCTGTCAACCTATAACTTCAAAGCAATACGATATCGCAAATTTGGGTTGTAAGGGAAATGTCACGCCTCCCTGTCCAACGCCCATAAAATAAAACCATTGAAACTGCATGTGTAAATTGAGGTCAAAAACTGAATTCCAAAGATGATTTCCTATAACTTCAAAGCTATTCGATATCACAAATTTGGTTTGTATCGGAGGTGCCCCTCCCCCTTGTCCACTCCAATAAAATTTCATCACAGAAACGGTACGTCTAAATTGTGGTCGAATACCGAATTTCTAAGCTGTGCGACCCATAACTCTAACTAAGGCCCCTATTATGTAAAATAACTCAACTTAAGTTGACTAGATTCAACTAAATTTTTTTCATATAACGTATTACATTTATTTTAGTTGAACCATGTAGTTTGCCTTAATCTTTTAAGAATTTTCAAACAACATAGTTCAACTGGAATGTATGTAATAAATTATGAGAAAAAAAATTAGTTGAATCTAGTCAACTTAAGTTGAGTTGTAATACATAATAGGGGCCTAAAGCTATTCGATAACAATTTTTTATTTATATGTGGGAGGTAAAAGGGGGTGTGGCATTGCCCCTTAAACCATCTCGTACTCAAAGCAAAGCGTACTTACAAAATCTGAGCTCAATCGGACCAATGGTTTCGAAGTATTTTGATATTTTCTTTAAAGTAGGCGTAGATGAATTGTGACCACGCCCATTTTTTCAAAGTTAATTATAGTTATCATACGAACTTATTTACCAAATTTTAATTTCATACGACCAAAACCGTCTTTAATACAGCATTTTTATTGATTTGTGGGCGACAAAAGGGGGTGTGGTACAAAACCTGCAAAGATACACACATGCAATTTCTTATGTGCACCCTCCACACAGACCCCAATCACCCCTGAAAATTTCATTGAAATCGGGCAAGCCGTCTAGGAAGAGTATGCGAACAGGAAGTTTTGCCACTTAATTTTATATATATAGATTAGGGCGGGTCAAATTCTGGCTCAGCGAAATTCGTAAAATACATGTAATTTCAAGACTTTTTCTCCACTACAGCATATACAAATTCTGAAAAAAAGCTGTGCGGACTTTCGTAAATAGATTCATACACATACATTCATACATTCATATTTTATAATTGAGAACAAAATCTATTTACTAAAGTCCGCACAGCTTTTTTTCAGAATTTGTATATGCTGTAGTGGAGAAAAAGTCTTGAAATTACATGTATTTTACGAATTTCGCTGAGCCAGACCTCCAAAAAATTCGTCCATACAAATTGACCCGGCCTAATATAGATATCAAAACAGTGGGCGCAAAAGTGGGCGTGGTCAATTTTTCTTTCAGTAAACACTTAAATTGGATTACTACGAACATTTGAAAAAAAAATTATCCAAATCGGTCCAGCCGTTTTCCGATTTTAGATAAATTGAAAAAAGTGGGCGCAAAAGTGGGCGTGGTCAATTTTTCTTTCCGACAAAACTTAAATTGGATTACTATGAACATTAAAAAAAAAATTATCCAAATCGGTCCAGCCGTTTTCCGATTTTAGATAAATCAAAAAAAGTGGGCGCAAAGTGGGCGTGGTCAATTTTTCTTTCCGTAAAAACCTAAGTTGCACTATTACGAACATTTAAAAAAAAAATTATCCAAATCGGTTCAGCCGTTCTCAACTGATGCAATTACCAACGAACGACATTTGATTTTTATTTATATAGATATGATCAGCGTATATATCTAATTCACTATTTGGCGGGATCTAACTTTTAATGTATATAATTTCATTTATGTTCTGTAAATTGTTCATGTTAAACCTGACAGAGACGCATAATTGTTCGACGCTGTTTGCACATCTGGGAAGAAGAACTTATTTGTTGAATTAGGTAGACGAAACTGCAATCATAACACCACCTCCTCTAGATACACTCGAAGATGGAGTACGATATCTTCTGTAACAAAGTATACTGACTGTCAAGAAGCTCTGATGATTGAAAGTGTGATGTTAACTAAGTTTCAACAATTGCAATCACGTCTATATCATGCGTAGTAGCAGCGGACAGTAAGTTGTTCGAAAAACTAAAATATTACCTACAATCATCCCTAAAAATTAAAAACTCGTTTTTTGGAACGTTTGAAAGGTTAAGTAAAAAATAGGGTAATTTTTTTGTTCAAAATGGTGAAATAAAGATGTTTGATTGGCTGATAATAGGTAATGTTATAGTTTTAAGTGTTCTTTTATATGTACAAGTTTCTTTTCATTGATCTATTTTAGAAGCTGAGAAATCGTTGGCACCGTTTTTTTTTAGTTTCCAAGAGTTTCCGAAAATTAAGTCCAAACTGTGAAAGGATTACCAGGGCAAATAGAAGGGGAATAAAAAAAATAATGATATACATTAATTTAATTGCGAGCTTTAGATCAAGTAAGTTTTTGAAGAAGGCGGCAACAACAACAATAGTCAGCTGTGTGATTGACTCTGTAGAGTTGTTGTCGTTGCCTTCTTCAAAAACTTACTTGATCTAAAGCTCGCAATTAAATTCATGTAAATTTAAATAGATCACAATTAATTAACACTTATTATATGCTTAATAATATGTATTTTGATATACAAGTTTTCTAATTAAAATAGTTTTTTTAAAAAAAATCTAAACAGAATTTTCTTTTTAGCCGTTCAAATAAAAAAGACCCCTTAAGAAATAAAAAGGACTCGGTTTCAAATGTGAAATATTTGGATAAAAACCACGTCCTACAAAAGTGAAGTCATCTAAATAATACAACATTCAAGACTTCGAAAAAACAAAAATACGGCCGTGGGGTATTTTAACTTCGGTTCAGTCGCAGATAATTTCTTACTAGTTTTTTTCATTGTGTTTCCGTGCTTGATTTCATTGAAAAAAATTTAGACAAATTAACCATTTTTCTTAAGAGCTGAGTTCACTTTCAAGAAATTTTGAACAAAAAACATTTGTTTTCGATTATTTTTCGGTTTTTTTATATGAAAAATATTATAGATATATAGACAAAATTCAACATGTTTCTACTGCAAAACTTTGTTTTTGGCGGTTACGTCGATTCAGTGGTTAAGGCTCAATATAATCTATATACCTCATACGTTAATTTTTAAATGATTTTGAACTATGCTATTTTGTAACTTGTAAATTTTTTTTATTAGATTTATGGCCAGTAATTAGAAAAAATAAATCAAATTTAGTATTACCTTTAATTTCGCCTATGACTGGCTTTACGTCAGATTGTTTTACTGTTTCTTGCTCATTTTCAGCAATTTTTTGCTCTTCCACCACTGGCGGGAACGTCGTCTGTTCATCCTGTATTTCAGACGGCACCTCAGAGTAACGCACAAAATTGAATTTACCTTTATAATTTTTATCTGCTTCTTTGTTATATTGTTTTGCTTCGTTTTCTCCCATCTTATCCTGTAAAAGCTTTCGTTTAGCTGATGAATTTCGATTTGGTACCTTTTCCAATGGCTCCACCGGACTAATTGTATCGCTTATACTTGTATCCAATGTAAGAAATTCTAATGTGCTTTGCGAATTTGAGAGAGATTTAAGCTTTGTTGAAGTAACAAACATGCCAAAGGGATTTTTATTGTTGCAAACATCAACGGGTGTTTCAGCAATTGGCAGATTTGTTAGCTTTGCTACCTCCAAGAGTGTCTGTTTATTCAATTTAATTTTGGCGGGTATTTTTTTCTTATCCCCAGCAGCACCAGATGATTTTAAATGGCTTTGCAGCTTCTTGGCTTTCATGGAAACAGCCAGTTTCGGTTTTGATGTTTCACCTTTATGTTTAGTGTTGCCTTTTTTGGATAAAGTAGCTGCTGTTTTAGCTTTGCCTGCAGCTCCGCCACTACTTAATGCTTTTTCTTTACTAACAGCTCCACCTCCACGAATGGGTTTAACGATGCGGGCGCGATCTTTTACTACTGGTGCTGTATTTGGTGGAGGAGGTGGTGGTAGTATTAAAGGTCTTGGCTTAACAAAACGTTGAACTACTGACTTGACGGGAGCAGTTGCAATTGCAGTTGCTGCTGGCATATCAATAGTAGGTTTTTTTGCTAACTTTGTTGATGTACCCAGAGCTTTCATTCCATTTTTACTAACTGTTGTCATAGGACCATTAAGAGAACTCGGTGTTTTATGCTGCTGAGTTTTCGTTCCAGTTGTTGTTTTCGTACAAGTTTTTGGTGTTGGGCCTGGCAGTATGACGCCAGGTGTCTTCACATGATTCGCAAGCAAAAATTTTTGCACAAAGGTATGTTTTTTATAATCTACAGCTGGTTCCTTTTTCTTTTTTTCTGGTGTTGCTACTACAGTGTACAAGGATTGTCTTTGTTTAGCTTTGCTGTTATGTGTTGGCTACAAAAAAACAAGCACCATTATAAAAACTATCCCTTCAATTCGATTTGAAATGCTGCTTACCTTCGCTGTTTCTGCAGGATTTTGCAATATTTCCGGCGCTTTAAATTTGTGATTTTTTGGTGCAAAAGAACTTGTGGCGGTTGAAACTGCTCTGGCGTCTTGTTTTATTGTTCCACCCGCTGGCAGAAATGGGTTTTTTTGCAGATGTCTCTGTTGTCTCATAAGCTCCGACTGCGCTTTCTTCGCATCCTTCCAATTGATGAAACGTTGCAAGAACAATTCCTGCCGCGATAACTTTTGTCCATCTACCTTACATGCTACCTTCGCTATTCTGGATGATTGCATCACAGCTGTTCTGTTCTGTTGTTCCACTGGCACCACTTCCACCTCGCAAACACCGTTTTCCTTGTTCTCTTCAACCTCTTGCACTGCTCCAGGTACTTCTTTATCGTTCATCGTGGCTCCTGGCGTTGGACTCACCGATATTTTCCTAGTGGCGTAAAATTGGTCGTTGCGTTGCTTGGTTCGCATAGCCAATCTTTCACGATTCAGACGTTGTAGCTTCGGACTCATCAGCGTGCTGTTATCCTTGTATAGAGCTTTATGACGATCCATTTTTCGAAAATTAATTTTAAGTTATTATTTCCTATATTCGATGCTCCTTCCAACGGACAACTGTAAAATATTTTAAAGCGCGCTTCGGAATTTCATAAAAAGGGAAATTTCGACAATCGGCTTTTGGTGCTGCCAAATTAACAAATAAGTATTCCTTGCCTTGGCTTGCGTCTACATGGGACAGTGTAAGAGCCTGAACAGAACCAAAAATCATTGCGGCTGACGATTTGTTGTTGGTGCAAAATACATGCAAAATGTAGAGAAAACCGTAGCTCGTTTTCCTCAACGATAAATCGCAGACTCAGAATCTATTCTATTTCAATCGTCGGTCGCTCTAAGTTCGCAAGTAAAGCATACATATTGGCCCATATGAATAAAGAGTAGCATCTTCAGTAATTTGTAGTAACTAACATAAAGTAAAGTGCTACAAAAAAACCTGGATTCGGTATGAATAAAAATCTTCTTCAAAATTATATGACTACTAATTTCGAAAGTAGCATTTACAACAAAAATGTGATATATGTTCGTCGCAGCTAGTTAATTTTAATAGGGGTATTCACGATTCAGTGCACTTACCAGTGCAGTTGAGGCCTTGAGCAGCTGTATACTTGTACTCATAGAAAATTTCGACAGCTCTGAAAAAAGTGATAGTGGCGTGTTCACGAAAACCTAATTGCACAACATCAAAAGTCCTCCAATTCTCAACTGCACAGGCAAGTGCACTGTATCGTGAATACCCTATTAAGTGAATCTTAAGAGCGCTTTAAAATTGTCCATGGCCGATTACCATGTTTGTAGTGCTTTAAACTTCAACAAATCTTCCTTTTTCCTGCCCAAATAAATATCAAATTAAATAAATTCAATGAATTTAATATATATAAATAATTTACTACAAACTTGTAGTATGTCATTTTGCTTCCTACTTAAAATCATTAGCAATCACTACTTTTATTTATACCAGTACGGCTAATTTGTAGCAAGTTCGAAACAACTGATTTTTGTAGTGTAGTAAAGAGCACTTTTTTGAAGGATTTTTATTTTGAATTGTAGTAATGTCGAATCTTAGTTGTTTTCATTGAAATGGGTTTTTACGGGTTGGCTTCAAACCCGACGCACAACCTATTTTAAACCTAGGGAGGCCCGCCGCTCAGATTAGCCGCCAAACTAACGGTTGTCAGTTTTGACGTTGCCCAGGAAACACCACGTGGAGGTTTGAGTCGACTTGAAGCGATTTCACAAAGATTATGCTGGCCTCGCCAGGTTGAGACAGTCAGACATGTTACATTGTTACATCGCCCCCAGTTCCCCTTATCGTGCGACTTTTTCAACCTTATGATGGAAAAGATCATCCGAGCTGCTGATCTGAGACGTAGTGGCACAATATTCTACAAGAGTGTTATGCTGCTTGCGTATGCTGATGACATCGATATTATTGGCCATAATACGCGCGAAGTCAGTGCAGCATTTTCCAGATTAGAAAGAGAGTCAAGTCGAATGGGTCTGACAGTGAATGCAGATAAGACGAAATACTTAGTGTCAACAAACAAACAGTCCCATAAAAATTACATAGAGTTTTTCGGACTTGTACTGTCCCATGTAAAGAGATTTAAGTGTTGGTTTTAATGTGATTTTGGGGGTATTTTTCGGATTTTGCGGGATATCTGCTATTTTAACAATAAACAAAGCCAAAAACTTGTTTATGATTGCGAAAAAAATGGAAATGATGCTCAATGCAAAGCAAATATTAAAGTAAATTGAATATATATAATTAATAGTTATATAATTCATTTAATTTGTAATATTTTATAATTATATAAAAATAATTATTAAATAAAACCGCAATTGCAGCGAAAATCTCCGCATTCGATGATATCTTGTTAATCAACTTGCACTTGCACTTGAAGTCGCTTGCAACTACGCAAGTCTACAAGATACTGTAGTGAATATCCTACGCACTGCCGCAGAACCAACCTGTACTAATAATAAAAAGCAGCAGACGCCTAACATCTACTTCCTCAAGAGATCATCTAGAGATCTACTTCCATGAGATCATCAAAAAAGAGGCAACCTAGATTCATATGTCTTCTGCAGGATAGAGCAGGGTATGAACAGAGGAGATGCGATACCGTCTCCTCCTCTTCCTCATCCCTGCAACTACTGCGGAATAGACTTGGGAAGTTCACAAACGAACTAGTTCAATTGAACTATTCGCACTCGTTCTTTTAGTTATTTTAGTTCAATCGATTTTGCAGCGAGTCAGATCGAAATGAACTAGAAAAAATTTGGTTTCACTCAACAATGGTTTGAATCCGTGCTGATAGTGTTTCACTAATCAACAGTACAAAAATTTTTTTTTGCAAAAACAAATTTTTGTGGCAAATATTGTGTGGAATGCACATTTTTTAATATGCAGTATTTTTATGTAAATTTCTTCTATGTCCGTAGTTAATGATTGATTCGGTCATATAGTTCGTTTCATTTTATAGATCTGGCCATGAACGAGCAAACAAAACAAACTAAAAGACCTATTGAACTAAAAAATAAAACGAGCTAACATACCTAACGATCTAAAACGCCAAATGAACTATAAGGACGAGTGAACGAAACGAACTAAAAAAGCGAACGAACTAAATGAACTAAAAGAACTATATGAACGAACTAGTTCATTAAACTCAACTGAACTAAAAAGAGCGAACTTTTTAATGAACTAAAATGCCTAAGCCTACTGCAGAAGTCACTCGCATAAACCACCATTCTTAAGACATGCCTACCTATAAGACAGTGCCCTGTTATAACGCCTATCAGAATGGAGAGATCTTTCCTCGCCATTTGAGTGAGCTTCATCGTTCGTTTTTCAGTACAACTAGGCCACATCTGTATAGCAGTAGCCACATCTGTAGAGGTGGTGCTATGCTTCCACCTTAAATTAGCCATTTCTGTGGCATGTTGTCTTAGAGCCAGCTTGCATGACGCAAGTGGCATGCCTAATGTTTCCATGTCAGGCAACAGCGTTTCTGTTGTACCGTCTCTAGCGAGCTCATCCACTCTATGATTTCCAGTAATGTCCCTGTGCCCAGGTACCCAGACTAGATGAATGTCGAACTTATCGGCCATCTCATTAAGAGACTAGCGACATTTAAGGGCTGTTGGTGATGTTAGGAACACACTTCCAAGGGATTTAATCGCTGCTTGGCTGTCCGTAAAAATTTAGAAATCTCTAGTTAATATCTCACTATATTTCAGCCATTCCACAGCTTTTATTTCAGCTTGCAATGATCTGGCAGTCTAAATTAGGTTCTGATGCCCAGATCCATAGAAAAGACGCCTATCCCGACTTTGCTGTCAAGTTTTGAGCCGTCAAGTTGGCCATGTAACAAATGTCCAACATGTTATAAATGCATCTATAGACTAAACATTCCAGAACGCATGCTTTTAAATACGGCGATGTCATAGGAAAGTCATACTTTTTTAAAATAACAGGAATGTCGATAAGCCTAAGTATTTTAGTCTCGATCTGAGCAGGGTGGGGCATGTGCATAGTAGGTTCTCCAGGGTCTCCACCGTGCCTGGTTTCAAGACTTTATGTCACCGTCTTTCATCCCAAAAAGGAAGACTTGACCGTCGAGTCTTGACGAGTGTAGGCCTGGGACCGAATTACAGCTTAGATAATTTTTTGAATTTCTACCTGCCGTGCCGTTTAATAAAGTCCAATTTCTTTGAAACTTTTTTTATGCTTTTTTTATATATAGGAACAAAATTAAAGGGTGCTCAAGAAAAACAAACGAAATTTTTTCTCCATACAAATAAGAACAAGTCCAGTGCATACATTAAAAAATGAAATGGCGCGCAGAAGAAATTTATAAAATTATTAATTTATTTAATGTGGTTTATTCGGGTACTGTTTCTTATAATATCAAAAAAAATTGAAGTAATTCTAAACAAAATCGTTCGCTTTGTTTATGGAGTCCGTTGGCGTGAACATATATCGCCATATGTTTTAAAGTTCTTAAGATGTTCCTTGCGTGACTTTATTAAAATAAATTTACTACTTTACTTTTACAAACTGATAAAAACTAGGATCCCCTCATATTTATTGCATCTGTTTCTCTTCTCACGTTCGTCTAGAAATACCCAAATTATTATACCAAAAATTTCTTCCTCCGTGTTTGAGCGATCATTTCTTATAAGAACTGCACGTTGTTGGAACAAACTTCCATTGGGTTTACGGTGCTTTTCTGATTCTCTTTCTATATTTAAGAGGAAACTCCTTGAATACTCTTTAACTAACCCACTTTAGTTTAAGACTCTTTAAAGCGCTAACTTAGAATGCTTAATGTGATAAGCTACTAATTACTCATACGTCCTTGTTTTTCCTTTGTCGCTGCAATATGGGATTAATAAAATTCAACCTCTTATTTTCTATAGCGTTTCTTGTCTTTTATTAGGAAGGCTGTTATGAGTTTGTGCATCATATATATATATAAAGTATTTATTTGAAGTTGTTATTACATACATATTACATTGCATTTTTTATTTGTTTAGTTTGCTTAGCTTATACTTATACTTGTAATATTTTTATTTGGCCAATAGGCTTTGGTATTACACATGAATTAATAAATAAATAAATAATATATTATAAAATTATCGTTGATTTCATAACATAAAAAACCACCCTTGCAATATTACCATTGCTTGCAATGGAATTTGACAGATGGTAAGCAATGGATTATTGCCTCTAGAGACGCCGGGCTATAAATTAACCAATGGAACTCATATTTTCAGCCACACATACATACACACGTACACATGCTTGATGTCAAATGATTGACCCTGTAAGGTCCGTATCAGCTTTTGCTGACTCCTGTTGTCGAATTACAGCATCCGTGACCGATTAAAATTGTACAAGATTGATAGGCCTCGATTTGCCCTTCGTAATTTTGCTCGATAAAGGATGCTATAATTCGGCCCAGCTTTTTCTATACAAATAACACTAGACAAAGCAACTTAATTAAACTTTTATAGTGCTTATTTGTATATGCCACCCTGTGTTTCGTCGATACTTCCGAAACTCGAAGTTAAATTTTTGTATATGTCAATAACATATATAATCAACAAAGGTATAGGTTTTTAAGTATTTCTACATATTAACTTATAATACAATATAACAACTATAGTCATTTACCTCTTTTTTATTAAAGAAAATGACGAAGGAAAAAGGAATTAACCTGGGCCGAATTACAGCATCCGTGATCGAGCAAAATTGTACAAGATTGATAGGCACTTGTCTCGTCGTGCCCTTCGTAATTTTGATCGATCACGATTGCTGTAATTCAGCCCCATCTTTTTTATAAGCATGAACATGGTATAACGAAAATTTAATTGATGTATTGGCAGCCCTGAGAATCCAACTTAATTTTTCCATCTACAGTCTGGCAGCTTCGTAGCGAATAAAAAGTGTAATGAAGAAGGAAGAGATAAATTTTTATTTTACGTTCACCCGAGTAGCAAGTCGGACATCTTTTCCGTTAAATCGTTGAACGACTAGGTTGAAAAATGGATCCAATTAATTAGAAAAACTATTTTCGAGTGCATTTAAATATAGTCATTAAAAGTTTTGATATATATTTTTGCTATGCAAGTCAAAAAATAAAGTGTAAAACAAAAGAAAAATTAACATAGTGAAAAAATGTTCGATTCTAGTGGCAGTAAAAATGATTTCTTCGTCTTGTACGTTTTTTATTGGTAGATGGTAGAGAAAAGTGTAAAAGAAGATAAAGTAGAAAAAACCAAACGGAACGAAAAGCGTGCGAAGCAACGTGAAGTGAGAAGCGAATACGAAACAAGAGCAACAACAAAGCGTCGCGCTCGTGCATCGATGTCTGCTTCGTGTTTATCTTTTCATCGTATTCATGGGGAATAAAGAAAAGCAATAAAATAGAATGGATTTTTTTATTTTTTCGTTTGAATTTTGTCCATCATTAAATTAAAGATCGTTAATATAAAAATTGGACAAAAAATATTGGAACAACTACAAAATTTATTGGAAAGCCATGAAAAATTGCTAGAAAAAAGGTTATCGTGAAACACCAAACAATAACCAACAACAATAACAAGTGTAAGTTTTGTTGGTATTTAATAACTATTTTAAATTGCAAAAGTAGTTTTTTGTACTGACATTAAAGTATCAAATTAACACAATAAAAATACTAAATAGGAGATATCAGTTTTATCTCAAACTACACTATTTATGCAAAATCATTTTAAATAATTTGTATCACAACTCAAGTGTTGCATTTTTTCAAATGTAGGGAGGAAAAAGTAGAAGATGGTCAAATGTAATTATTTTTAAATGTAGTTACATGTTAAATTAGTAGTTGAAATAAATCTAGTTAGCAGTAGTTAAAAATACTTTGTTACTAAGGTAAATATTGTGATTAACAAATTCTCGTATATATTTACTTATATCAACGTGTGTATTTATATTATACATATACCATATATATAATATGTATCTATGTGCTTACATGCACTGTAAAAATACTTGTACAAATTTAAAAAACATCATTGTCGGTAGAAACAGCATTTTTTAAACAAACTCGATAAAATAATATAAACAACAATACATTTTAAAAAAATGCTTTCGTTTTAACCTCATTAAATTGGTTTTTGTTTATACAAACAACTCTGCAAAGTATTTAACCCAAACATGCTCATATACTTTGAATTTAATGGCAAATATATGTTCAATGTAGATTAATGGCAAATTAATTAATCATCACTTTATTTCCTACATGTCTACTATAAACTAAGGTTTCCCTAAAACTAATAAAGGAAATATATACAGTGATGCGCAAAACAATAGCAACAAAATCGTGTATCTTTTTTAATATTGGGGTCACACAAAAATGATTATAGGAATCAAAGCATACATCATATATAAAAAAAATCAAATTCAAATTTGGTTTTGTTTTTTATTAAATTTAAAATTAATGTGACTACATTCAATTTGTCTGAGAGCAAAACAAAAGCAACAAAACTGGAAAAATGGAAAAAGATAATAGAAGTTCCAAGAATTACCGGTAAAAGTTTCGTTATTGTAAAGCACGTGTTGTTTGTAAGTCATAAACATTTAAGTTTAGTTTTGTTTTTGCGCTAGTTGTGACATTGACTGTTCCATTTATAATGGCACGTTTTAAATACTGTAAAGCTCTTAAATTACAAATTATTTCCGAATATAAAAACGGAAATTCGCAAATATCTAACGTGAAACAGTTCGATATTAATCGGTCAATAGTTTGCAGATTAATAAAGAAATATACTATCACAAAAGTCGTAACAACTGACATCGCTGCGAGATGACAGGAAAATTTATGGCGTGTTCAAACGAAATGCATTGGCCACATCCAAAGAGGCTGTTCGGACACTGGATTTAGATATCCGTCACAGCACTGTTCGAAGACGAGCCGTTGAGAACGATTTAAGATGTTACAGACCGGAAAATAAACCTTTGCTTACAGCTAAGCATAAAAAACAAAGTGAGGTGTTATAATTTAAACAATTCTGTCTGAAATTGTGACATCAAGTTGCAATTTATTGTTTTTAGACTCAGTCTTGCAAAATAGCACCTAAATTGGATTGCTCAGAAATTGAAAACCGGTTTTTTAGCGATGAATCAAAGTTCAACTTGATTAATTCAGATGAGATGTGCACGGTACGGTGCCACCCGGGGACACGACTTGAAGCCCGAAACTGCAAAATAAATGTTAAGCATGGAGGCGGTAGCATTATGGTCTGGACTTTTTCCAATAATGAAGATGAACCATTTCAAAAAATCTATGGAATTATGGATCGATTTGTATATTATGACATTCAGTGTGGAATATGTCGCTTTAGTGAACGTTTCAGCCCGAAAACGACCCGAAGTACACTTCAAAGCTCATCAAAGATTACATTAGAAGCAATGGGATTCAAGTCTTTGATAGGCCGGCACAGTCACATTGACTTGAATCCCATTGAAAATATTTTTGAGATTTTGAAGGTAAAAGTTTCTGGTCAAAGGTTTTTCAATAACACTGCACTGTATGAAACTAAATTGGGAACATATACCTAATATAGGGCTGCCATACATCCCGGTTTTCCGGGACATGTCCCGGTTTTGAGATCGGTGTCCCGGTGCACAGTAAAAATGTCCCGCTTAAAAATATTGAAAAAAAAAAACATTAAAAGTGCAACAGTAAAAACTGAATATTTTTTTGCAAATGCATAAAAAATTTAAGTATTTTAATTAAATACTAAATTAAAAGAGGGAAAATAAACTTGTTAAAAATAGTACAATTTTTGTTCGCTGTTTCAAGACACAAAGGAAATGTTGAGCGAATATTTTCACTGGTCTCCTCGCAATGGAGTAAGGAAAAAAAAACTCGCTAAACATGATAAATACCTTGGAAAGTATTATATAAAGAAAATTTTATTATTCTGTGACGTGCACAAAATTTTATAAGCGAAACAAAAAAAAAATCTGCAAAATTTGACTCGCCCAAACCCAAGAATTGATGTTTTTTATTTTTTTAGGTATAAGTTAATTAGTTATGAATACTACATAATTTGTGTACCTGTGAATTATTATTGTTTAAGTTCTTTTTCAAGTGGCAATTTATTTATAATGTTAAAATTGCGTATTTGTTTTTGGGTGAAATAATATAAAAAAAGTGTGCAAAGTTGTCCCGGTCAAGTGCTGTACACTTATGGCAGCCCTAACCTAATACCAATATACCTAATTTAATATAGTCGATGCCGCTCAGATGTTATGTTGCTTTTGTTATTAATTATGTTGCTTTTGTTTTGCTCTCAGACATACTGAATGTAGTCACATTAATCTTAAATTTAATAAAAAAATCAAAACCAAATTTGAATATGATTTGTTTTTAATATGACGTATGAATATACATATGGTTTGGTTCCTATAATCGCTTTTGGGTGTCTCTTATATTTAAAAAGATACACGATTTTGTAGCAGCGTACTGATTTTGTAGCTATTATTTTGCGCAACACTGTATGTGCTTAGAGTTTTATGGCATATAAGATTTTCCATTGAAAATCAACTGTATTTTTAAAAGATTTAACATTATTATCCATCAATATTTTGTTCACACTTTTTGTGTCCAACTACAAATCGATTCAAGATATTAAAATACAGTTTTTTGGGTCTGTCCTTTGAACAAAAATATTTTAAACTTTTTATAACTAAGAAAAATTTTAAATTCTATTAGATTAGGTAATTTTAAAGATTTGGCAATCTATTGAGATTGTGATAGACGTTGAACGAATCCATTGGCCGCAGCCAAGTAAGAATAAAATTTTGGTCTCGAATGGTTTAGTTGATTAAATTCGTGAAAGTTTGAAAAATTTCAATTTCAAGATTTTTTTTTTTTATCAATCAATATTATTTCAAAAGCTCCTCATGCCAAATCACAAAATTATAGTTGATGTAGAGCATAAATAGGATTGGGCCAAGAACCGAACCCTGTGGAACTCCACTGGTGACTTAAATGAACAGTATACCCATGAACAGTTATTACAACTAATAAACTGTTAACGTTCGCGCAAATATGAGAACAGTAGTTTGCAGGCAGTTTTAGAAAATTTAAACTCACTTTCTAATATTAAAAATGAGCTTTCTGTGGTTTATTAAACCAAACGCCTTAGACAAATCTAGGAACAAAAGAACGCAAATCTTATTATCGTTTACTAAACGTCTTATTGTATGCGTAAGGTCCAATAGAAGAGAAGTTGCATTGTATCCATTCCGATAACCCGATTGACTACTGCATAAAAGAGATCGCTCATTAGTATATTGTGTTATTTGAAGTTTAATGAGAATACAAACAGGTAGTACACTAATGGGTCTTAACTTCTCAATATCACTTGAATTACCTGACGTTGAACACTCCGTGCAAGGGAAAATAATTTTATATGTAAAATTAAAAAAAAAGTCCAACACCGGCTTCGCTGTCTACAGTACTTCTGTACACGGTTGCCAACTTTGTGGGAAAAATTCCATTTGTGGTTATTTTTAATTACCGTGGAAATGGAATTCAAATGGGATTTTTTAATTGAGTGTGGTTTTTTAATTCAAGTGGAATTTTTTTGTTTTGCAAGATTTTTTTTGTTTTGAAGGATTTATTCTTTTTTTTCAGTAAAAATATGTATAAATCTTAATATATATGTCCAATATCTCTCAAACAATTCAGCCTGAAAGTATGCACATCTTAATCACGGTTGCCACCACGAAAAACAACCTGTTTCCCACAATAGCAAAAATTAATAACCACAAAAATTTCCGTGGTATAAAATTTAAAAAAAAAATCCCATCGCAATTAAAAAAAAAAAATACAAAAATCCCACACAAATAAAAAAAAAATACAAAAATCCCATTTGTATTTAAAAAACCACGATAAATCCCATTTGTATTAAAAAAAAAAAACACAAAAATCTCTCTTCTATTAAAAATTACCACAGTAAATTATACAGACATAACAAATTGTCAAAAATGAAACAAAACATTAAAAAGAACTAGAATATTTCGTCGTTTGTGTTTTAATTAGTTTTTTAGTAATAATATTCAATACAAAATGTTTGTTTAATCCACCTTAAACCTGTATGAAGATTACAAAAAGAGTTTCAAATTAGTTTTTAGTCTTTAAAAAGCAAAACACAATCACGAAATTCTTATCTTTTTAATAATTATTGCTCAGCATGCACCGCATCAAAAGCAAAATTCTTTTCGACTGAAAATTCGATGAACAACGAGCATTTACAGGCCGGTTACATAGGCCTGTTCGAATGATTCGAAAAATTTCGAACTTTCATGGTAGTAGCCAGAGGTGCTACACATGCTCGTGAAAGTTCATTCTATCGAATGTGAAGGTTCTCGCTGCTATTGCAGTTTGCGTGTGCTTTACTTGTTTGTTTTGCTTTTAATTGTAAAACAAGCTATCAGTGTTGCTTCCTGTACAAAATCGACGATAGCTCGGAATAAACCCATCAAAAGTAATTAAAAACAACACTGATATCCCCCTTTTTGACATACACTGGCCGTTGCTGTCAAAATCCACTGGCTCTGAAATTTCGTTGCCAGTAGCAATGAAAGTGGCATGAAAGTGAATCCAGTGTGAGTGTATTTGTAAAATAGTGTGAATGTATTGAGTTTTTCGAACTACAGAGCCAGTATACTGGCCTGTGTAGCATGCCTGTAACACATAAAAGGCAAGCATGCTGCTCCGCACACAGTATTTCTCAAATTGTAATTATTTTTTGACAGTAAAGTAATTTTACAAGACACACTGTTCCCAAAAATGTTCACCCTGAAAGTATGCACACAAAATATATTTGATACTTATCAGTGAAAATATTGGGTTTTTACAATAGTATGTTTTTGATCTAACTACCTGATTTTTCATCCTTTTACAAAAGAGTTATGACGAATCTAATGAAATTATTTTGAGTCGGTTTGAGTCGATTGTGCCAAAAAATATAATTATATCAGCCGCAAAACGACACCTTAGTTACTACGTATATGATGGTTGCAAAGCCAGTTTGTAAAGTTGTGTATGAATATGATTGTTACCAAACTCGACTTTTTGCACTTTTACACTTGAACTAATTTTTCAACACTGCATCAATACGTAAAGTGCTATTTAAAGTGGTAAATATTTTTTTTGCAAAAATCAAGTGTATAAAATATCAAGCTTTTAAAAGAGAAAAAAATGCTTTCGGCAAAAGGCTCCAAAAAGCAAGTGTGCGGAGGACCTGTCTTAGGACATACAGCTGCGTCAAAATAATAGCAGTACCCTTATATTCAGACATGTTTGGATAAATAATACTAGTCTACAAATTTCGGATCCGGTAAGTCCATTTTCATTCCTATATGTACTTTCAACACTCGTTCCAACTCCATACTCAGTTTTCTTCTATATTGTAAAACTTTCAAGATACAGGGTGTTTTACGGTTTTGGTACGTGTTTAGTTTTATTGATCTAGAATCTAAACTACTCACCATAAAATAAAAAATAATATTTTGTATTTTAGAAAAAATATCAGATTTTTCATAAGTATATCAATCGCTTGCGTGTCATGTGCTGTAGCGGAGAAAAAATTTTGAGATTATCCAACAAAATATCGAAAATTTTTTTCTTTTGTTTTAGCGGAGCTGTTACTGTCCAAAGTTAGAATTTAAAAAAATACTGTTGATTAAGTGTATTTTTACATGAAAAAAGACATTTTATATTTGGACGGTTACAGTTCCGCTAAAACAAAAGATACTAAATTTGTTGATATTTCGTTGGATAATCTCAGAATTTTAGCTTCGCTATAGCATATGACACGATAGTGGTTCACACATTGATGGAAAAGTTGATAATTTTTCAAAAATACAAAAGTATACTTTTTATTTTATGGTGAGTAGCTTAGATTCGAGATTAATAATACTAAACACTTGCCAAAAACGTGAAACACCCTGTATCTCGAAAATTTTACAATATAGGAGGAAACTGAGTACGGAGTTGGAACAAGTATTGAAAGTACATATAGGAATGAAAATGGACTTACCGGATCCGAAATTCGTAGACTAGTATTATTTATCCAAACTTGTATGAATATAAGGGCGGTGCTATTATTTTGACCACAACTGTATATACTATTATATACATAAAAGTGTATATTTTTCATATTTTGTTCATTGTCAAAGTAGTCTCAACCCATATACCTATATGATTTTCGCAACGAATTCGTTAAGATTTCGGTTGCTTTGGTTTGCTGAAAAGTTCTTTCACTCTTGACATAATTTAACGTGGATCCAATAAATATTTTTTATTGAATATTTTTACTAAGAAAATATGAGAGGGAGAAAAACTAAGAAATTGACACTGAAATCTCATTGCCTCTGTGGTGTAGTGCGTTAATGCTCCTGCACGGCGGTCACAAAAATTTCTGATGAAGCCTGTAGCAGGGCCGAAATTGCAATAAAATCAGCTAGTGATGTTTTCCTTTTCATGTTGAAAATGTTGTTGTTGTTTCTTTGGACAAATTTGTTAGAACAATCTATTCTTACATTTTTGTTTTTCAATTTTTAATTGATAGTTTAACTCATTTTTCATTTGATTTGATTTAAATTAACTATAATGTTTATTTATTTAAATATTTTATTATTGTAATGTAATTTTTATTGTAATTTTTTCTTTTTTAATTTAAGTTTTTTAATATTGTTATAATATATTCATTGATGTACTATGTACAAAGTACATGATGTACAAAGTCTTATTGTACTAAACTAATTAATAATAATAATATCGAATCAGCATTTTTTAAAAAAAAAATTAAAGCATTCTGAGATCGTGATTTTTTTCTAATTTTCTCAAAAAACAACTTTGTCCTTGCGGGTGGGGAAGATATCCTTATTTTTTCTAAATTTTTTTTTGGGAGATCTTGACCTTTCTATGCAGTTTTTGAGACCTCTTAGAATTTTAAATTCGAAAAATTGTAATTCGATACGCCCTTAGGAGCATACTAGATTGTCCTATTAAAATGCATAGCTAATATTATATTTACAAAAGTCCTATGTGTGGGAAAAGCAAAAAGTTACTACTTCTGGCTCTATTTCAAGTCACAGCCGAAAGAAAACATACCATTGAATTTTGAATTTTTTCGTTTATGTTTCACACTTACATGTATTATTCTGTTTTACCTATTAAAGGTAAAAATTAAAAATGCAGAGTTTCCTAAGATTTTTTTATTGAAATAATTTTTATAGCTCTATTCATTGCACATCAATGTACCATTTGTTAAGTCGGAAACGTCAAACTTATTGAGTGTAGTGATGAATCGTTTTAGGAATGAGTTCTTACAAGTACCAAATTATTTTTGATTTGCAGCTTTAAAGTCTAAAAACTGCCATTTATTAATAAAAAAATTAAAATTTTGTAACGGGGTTGGTAGATAGTTAAAAAATTTCAAATGTTCCGAGTAGCAACAACAGCTGCTAACTTGAACAATCTAGAAGTTCAACAGGACTTTTACTGAATACCCTTATTATTTTTTTTATTTTATTTTATTTTTTTTTTTAAATTTCATCTACTAGGCCAAGGCCCTTGCAGATTACTTAGAACAATACTTAAAACTAGCTTAACATAACAGATATCTTAATTCGATTGTGGAGAGCACATAATAATTTCAAATGTGTTTAATGAAAATATTTCTACGCACGCTAAAATCTAATCGATTCGCAAATGCATTGCAATTTGAAAGGCAACGTGAAAGAGGTTCATTTGAACCATAAATAGTTCTATGGTAAGGAGTATAGAATAAGTTTAACTCTCTCAAATAACGCACTGGGACATTAAATGTAATTAATGCTAACAGTTCAGAAGAATCCATTTTACCGTCAATTATATCCTTAATGAACATAGTATTATTAAAGGTTCGTCTATCTGATAAACTACTAAGGCCTAGCAGTCGGCAACGTTCCCAATAATTAGGCATTGTCTCCTAAGTATATTGTCTTCCCAAAGCAAATCTTGAAAATCGTTTTTGGATATTTTCAATACGGGTAATCGATTCCCCATAAAAGGGGTCCCACACAACCGACGCATACTCTAGTAGAGATCTTACTAGACTAAAAAAGATTGTGCTTGGTGTTAATGGATTAAAAAAGTACCTAAAATTCCTTTTCAGAAATCCAAATTGGGAGTTAGCTTTTGAAATAATGTATTCCAAGTGAGTATCAAAAGTAAGTTTATGGTCAAAAATGGCACCAAGGTCTTTAAATTCATTCACTCTATAAAATTTTTCATTGGAGTCATACTTATACTCATAAATAATTGGATTTACTTTCCGAGCAAAAGTGAGGACTTTACATTTACCAAAATTAAGATTAAGCTGGTTAACGTTACACCATTGCAAAAACGTTCAAATATCATCCTGGAGTTTCACGCAATTCGTACAATCGTTAACTTCCAAAAAGATCTTCAAATCATCGGCATATATAAGACCCTTGCTTAACTTAAAAGACTGAGTAACATCATTAATAAATAAGTTAAACAGTAAAGGACCCAAGTGACTCCCCTTCGGAACACCTGATGTAACCTTAATGGGCTTGAATAACTCGCACCAATCCAAGTGTTATATCATATAAATACGAGTAAACCCTTTTTAAAAATTGTGAGTGAATACCTATCATCTCAGGTTTTTTTAACAAACAGGGTGTTTAACGCTATCAAAGGCCTTTGAAAAATCGGTATATAATGCGAACCTTTCTCAAAAGCGTTAACTGCAAAATTGGTAAAAATTACCAAGTTGGAAGTAGTGGATCTACCCTTAAAGAACCCATGCTGTTGCAAAGCTATAAGACTACGTACTTCCGCAAAAAGGAGCTTGTTAACAATTTTATCAAGGACTTTAGGGATAATCGATAGCTTTACGATAGGCCTGTAATTTTCAACTAAACACTTTTGCCCAGACTTAAATATTGGTGTTACACAAACAGTATTCCACTCATCTGGGAAAACACCGCTAGAAAGAGATTTGTTGAAAATCAAATCCAATGCGACGTACAGAGTTTGTGCACAATTTTTTAAAAACACTGGAGGAAGCAAATCATAACCAGCACTTTTGGAGCAATCAAGACTTATTAGGTGGGGTCTCTAGTATTTCCTTATCTGGTATTTCTAAACTACCAATGTTCAACAGTTGCGGCAGATCGAAAAATTATAGCTCTAAGTCAACTTAATAGTACCTGAAATACTTCATGTTGTAATTTCTTGTACCACAACAATTTCTCTCTCTTGGTATTGGAATGTATTTATTTATTTAAACCTGTAAATTGTAATTTAAAAAAGTCTGCCAGAGTGATTACTCTACTGATGAATTAAATAAATAAATAGAAAATTTTATTCGACTCGCTCTGAAATATTTCGCTAATGAAATATTTACAAATAAATGTATTATCGAAGAGAACAAGTTTTTAATTTGATACCACATTTTGAGTTAGAACAAAATTTATAGATGCTACGCTACCTGGTCCAATCCCGCCCACTTTTTGGAAGGTGCTTGGTACACGACCTCCGCACCCCTGTAAAAAATTTCATTATTCTACTAACAAAGCGATTTTTTCCAAATCTATTTCTGAGGAATTGGGGTGTTCAATTACCAATTACAATTCCCGTAATGGTTTTTACAATTTTATCAATTCCATCCCTGAGGAACTGAAGTGTTCAATTACCAATTGCAATTTCTGTAATGTGATTGAGAAGTTTTCCAATTCCATTCCTGAGAAATTGAGATGTCCAATAATAAAAAAAAAATAAAATAAACAACTGGCCATTGCCAGTCCTTGGAAGGACTTTGACCTAGTTTCTATTGAACAATTGTGTTGTGCATGTTATTAAATGTTTGAACACAAATGATCGAGATGTCCAATTCCTAATTCCAAGGAATTGGAATTACCAGTTTTTCTAATTAAAATTTAATATAAATCACGCATTATTTTTACATGTAAATATTTTTTTTTTATAATCTTTTCACTTTTGAAAAGTCTTCAAACTCCAAGGTCGTCACTTGAGGCACCATCGCACGCTAATCGCTTTATATATAATCGCGATTTGATAACAATTTTTTTATCAAAGGTTCTTGACTTTCGAGAAAAGCCGACTAAAAGTCTGAAAATACTTTGTTCCTAGTGTTGTTTCCAAAAATGAATGATAACAGCCGAATTGTAAAAATCATTTTTAAAAAAAAAGCAAAACAAATAGAAACAGCAGATAAAAAATGCAAAGTTTGTGACTTTTCCCACATGATTTGCACTCGACATGATTACTAAACTGGACCCAAGAGTATGCTATAAACATTAAGCCATGTGAGGAACGCGTTTGACGTACAAAGCTGATGATTATTGACATGAATAGATAAAAAACAAACCGAGATTATGTGCTGACAAAGGCTGATGTGAAATAAAATAAAAAACAAATGAAGCATGCATGTATGTCGGGAAAGTAATTTTTTTGAAGTTATTTCACATATAGATGATTTTTAGTAGGGTGACCTTTTGTATGTATACTCTTTCATGGGTTTTCGTTGCTCAAAAAGTAACACAACTCTTGTTTATTACAAAGACCGAGTTAGTATTTCAATCGATTATCAACAAAACACTTCTGTTGATTTGACTTTTTATGTGTTAGCAATTTTTGTTAATTTCAATCTCTATTGTTTTCGCTGCTGTCCGCGTCCAACTTTTTGATAGGATCGTGCTGTAATAACAACACTGCTTAGCTGCATGTTATTTTGCATGAAACCATTAAAAGCTGTAATTATCATTTATAAACAATATCACAGCAAGATGTTTAGGTGTTTTTTTTTATTTTCTCTATGTGGCAGCGCAGTTTGTTTAAAGAATTAATTTATTAAAAATAATCTCAGTTGAGTGTTGACACATTTAATTGAATAACATGTTGCTTTAGCTGATTAAATAATACTTATAAGTATATGTAGTTTTGTATGTATGATGCTATTTGTGTTTGTATATATTCTAGTTCTAGCTTATATAGTTTTTCTTCCTTTTCTGCTATATTACAGTAACAACTCTTAAGTGCTGAGGTACATCAAATATTCCTGCAACTTATTCGCTACACACAACCTACCAGATTTATTTTTAAAATGGTTTCTACGCGGCTAATGAGCACCAGCAGCAGTAATGCAGGCAATAGCCCGGCAGATGAATCCGCGCGACTGTCGGTTGTCACCCGACAGACTAGCTCTAATTATGTGTTGGTCAATTGTTCCACGATTCCACCGCCAGTCCCAACACACCGGCAACAACAGCAACAACAAAATCTCAGTACGTCAACCCTTTCAACGACGACAACAATAGCTGCTGCTGCTGCTGCAGCAGCATCCTCAGCACGTCAGTCACATTTAACGCAGGCTGTTAAAGCGACTCACGGCAATAGCGGTAGCATCAGCAGCAGCACCTCCTCCATGTTGTTGGCAACAACAGCTATGCCGCCCTGTGTTACACAGCTAGAACTGTTGGATTTGCCAACAGAAATACTTAGTAAAATATTTGTTTATGTTGGCTACAAAAAGATTGGACAGATGCGTGTGGTAAGTAATATTAAAAATACATTTTATGCTAAAAATGCTTCAAATACACAATTTTGATTTGCGTTTTATGAGTTGTAGGGAGCTAAAAAAGAGAGTTATTATTTTCGAAAAGGATTACAAAAATCATCAGTTTGTTTAAATATGTGGCAGCTTACTATCGATATAAATAAGTAAATACACTCAGTATCAACAGAAAAGGTTCACTTTGGTGTGCTAAGTTCTGCTTATCTCTAAATTTATATTACAAATTTTTTCTATATATATATATATATATATATATATATATATATATATATATATATATTGTATGATCATTAGATAATACTCAAATTGTGAGAAGAAACCAAGTATAAATGTTTTCCACAGCAACTAAGTGTTGAAAATTTAATTAAAATAACGCTTTGCTCAAAACCTGTAATGTTTTCAGTTCATCAGAATAGGTTTAGAATAGTAGTAATAATTTATCAGGTGTACAAATAAGTTTCCATCGTTTGACAAAAGGTAGCGCTAACAGTCAAAGAACGTAGCGGAAGACAGAAAGTGTATGAAGACGCGGAATTGGAAGCATTATTGTATCAAGATTCGCGTCAACGCAAGAAGAACTTACACATACATTAGGAGTGAGTCAACAAGCAATTTTGCATCGTTAAAATTCATTGGAAATTAATCAAACACAAGAAAATTGGGTATGTTCCAAATAAGAACTGACGCACAATTCATCGAATGGTTACGAAAATAAGGAACAAAATTGTTGTTTTTTATAAAAAAAAGACTGCCATATTATTCAGTTATACAAAAATGACAAATTTTTTAAAATATCTCTAATATAAAATAAATGTGAGAAAAATTTGAAGAAAATTAAGTAATTTAAAATGAAATAAGTTAATGTTTTAAAAAATTTGTCATCTCTTAAAAAAAAAATAGTAAAGAATTCCTTCTTTTTTTATTAGGAATTTTTTGTAAAAAAATATTCCTAATCTTCAAAAAAAACACTTTAAAAAGGGATTCTTGGATTTTGGCATTTTATTTAAAGTACTTTTGATTTCTAAAATATTTTATCACTGTCGAGCGTCGACCTAAGTGCGTGTCGACCCTTCTGTCAAGTGGACTTAAGAAAGCGATTGCCGAACAAGGTCGACTCGACGATGTTTGCAATAGACCAAATTTTCGACAAACAACTATTTCGGCAAAATGTCTGGTATCAGTTTTTTACGTATGTGTTATTAAAAACGTATGTGAAATTATTTGAGCATTTTCTTTACCAATCGGAACATTGTCGAAGAGGCATTGGAGGAAACAAGGCACAAGAAAATTGGAAATAATCGAACTAACCATACCCGTAAATGCTTGAGGATTAACTTACTTACTTACTTAGTTGGCGCTACAACCGTATGTCGGTCTTGGCCTCATCTAAGAATTTGCGGCAGCCATTTCTGTCTTTCGCTTGCTGGCGCCAGTTGGAAATTCCAAGCTTTGTCAGGTTGTCCTCTACTTGGTCTTTCCAACGAAGATGCGGTCGTCCTCTTCTGCGTTGACCGCCACTGGGTACCGAATCGAATGTTTTCTTCACTGGAGCATCGTCTTTCATGCGCTGAACATGACCAAGCCAGCGAAGCCGCTCGATTTTAATGCGCTTGATTATGTCGATGTCAGCGTACAGCTCATACAGTTCATCATTCCACCGTATTCGGTACTCGCCATTGGCGCAGATTGGTCCGTAGATCTTACGAAGAATCTTTCTCTCGAATGCTCCTAAATTCTTTTCATCTAAACTGCTCAGCGTCCAGGTTTGTGATGCGTAAAGTAGGACGGGCATGATGAGCGATTTATAGAGCGTGATTTTCGTTCGTCGAAAGAGGGCTCTGCTTCTCAATTGCCTACTGAGCCCAAAGCAACACCTGTTGGCAAGAGTTATTCTTCGTTTGATCTCAATGCAGATGTCGTTGGTTGAATTAATGCTGGATCCCAGATAAACGAAGTTCTTCACAACCTCGAAGGAGGTATTGTCAACGGTAACGTGGGTTCCAAGACGCTGGGACTGTTTGTTTGTTGACACTAAGTATTTCGTCTTATCTGCATTCACTGACAGACCCATTCGACTTGACTCTTTTTCTAATCTGGAAAATGCTGCACTGACTTCGCGAGTATTATGGCCAATGATATCTATGTCATCAGCATACGCAAGCAGCATAACACTTGAGGATTAACAGCTTTACCAAAAAGGGATTTGTATGTACAAAATTTTCGAAAATGTTGAACATTAAGCAAAAACAGTACCAATAAAAACTTAGTCAGTTTTAAATTTAAAAAATGGCCAGCTCAGAAAATACACAGCTTTTCCATGTATTTTATATTAAAACTGACTACTTTTCAACTGTCAGCTGATATTTTGAAGATGCACGTTTATTTACGAACAGAGAAATCCTAACAGACTATCGTGCTATAAGAAAACCAAAAACGTATCGGGAACGAGTGAGTTCATAAAATTGCACAGGTTCTTTCACAGAAAGCAGTTGATAATGTTTTGCGGGAGCCAGGTATGCCGTAGGCATAACTTTGCTAGGCAAACATATTTGCTATTTGAAGACATGAGTGGATGAAGGTGATATGTCGCATTTTCGGATTTTCGCTGTTCTTTGCATAGATGAAGATGCAATTTACATACAAACAATTTTAAACCTTACAACAACAATGTGTGTGGCTATTTTAGAAAACAACTTCTTCACAAAGTTTGATTTACAGCCCTATTCTGGCAGCTTAACTAAGCTCACCACATTAACAAAATAGTTAATATTAACTATTTGTTAAGGTTTCGTATTCTGCTGCAACTTTAAAAGCTCTTTTCCTTACAATTTTGTTAATAACAGAAAGAGTCTTAACAACGAATGAAATGTATGTGCTTAGATAGAAAATTGTTGTGAAAATAATAAAAAAATACAAATTTTAATATAATATTGAGTTTAAATACATAAAACTGAAAAATGAAAGAATTTTTTACTTATTTTAAGTGTTGATAATGAAATCTTTCAGTAGCCGTGGCAAATTTTTCAAGCGCTTGCAAAGTCACACTCGATGCACTCGAAGCATCTGTTTATATAGCGCATCTCTTCTTTCAACAGGCATATCGATTTTCACCATGCATGGTGAACTTTAAAAGCTTTTAAAGCTTTTATGTTGTTAATGATTTTTAAGAATACCAACATTTACATAACATAACAAGCAGCTTAACAAGAGCTCCTTAACTATTTCTTGTTAAGTTAACAACCAGAATAGGGCTGTTAGTATAGAGATTAGTACAAATTTGATCTCAATTTCCTCGAAATTAGAATTTAGCGACATATCACCTTCATCCACTCATGTCTTAACTTAATTTTGTTAATTTTCTTCACTGATCAAATATTCGTTTCGTGGTTATGCTATGTTTGTTAAACAGTTGCGTTTTCAGTTATAAAATGAAAATATTGGCATGTTGCTGTTTCAAAAATGTTTGGCGTCAGAGCGAAGAAATGAGCAGGAGAAAAAGTTAATTTATCATTTTATTCGTAAAACACTAACAATAAAGTTAGTATACCAAACATGTTTGCCTAGCATAATAAGGACATGAAGGATTCTTAACTGATATATTCCAGAATTGCACCGTTTTCTGGCTATCGCAATGGTCAACCCTTGACGTCGTTTTCCATCAATATAAATATAAGCTCTTGTAGGTTTTTGTGCTCTTCACTTCAATTGTTAAAACTCTCGCGCTGAAATTCATAATAAATTAAAATTTGTGTATTGTGTGTGTTTTATTGTAAAATTGAGTTTGTTCCCTTTTTTTTGCATCTTAATCAACTTTTTGCTACATTTCTTACTTGTCCCAAATATTTTCTTTTTTGAAAAGCGGTTAAAATTATTTCTAATTCTGTCCAAATTGGCAGTTTAGTCATGTGCTTAAAATATCCCTATTTTAGCTAAATAATGTTTGACTCATTTTTTATTGGTAGTAAAGAAGAAGTATGGAGCTTTTAAAAAGTAGTCAATTTTAAGTAAAACCGATTTTAAGAGAAAGTGTGCAGCTCGTTATTGGTAAGACTGTAAGTCTAATACAGGTTTAATGAAAATATTGTTGCTGACATATGAGAATCTCCTAGCATTCGAAAGAACTACCAAATCAAAATCAAATTCGTAACGATGCTGAGATGTTTATTAAATTAGTTTGTAGTAATTCTGACAAAGAAGTCAGTAGCGACGAATGTCAGTAGCGATACTAGTTTTTGATTTTTTTACATATGCGTATATTTTTTTATTTATTTTTTATTTAGGTACATTTATTTTTTTACTTTATTTTTTATTGCACATCTTGTTAATGAAAAAGAAGTCACCAACCCGAGAAACAATTTGTGTCCGTACTAATCTACTCAGGCACAAAAGTGCCGAGTATCAGACTCTACGAGTCTAACGCTACGAGTAGTAACGAAAAACTGCGAAGTTTTTGCGAGCAGGACTCGAGAACAAAATTCAGATATTACCCGAAACATACCCAACAAGTACCTCTAAAGTCAACTGAAATAGTATGTCTGTTTTATGTCAATAAAGTGTGCAAAAACGATCAACTATATTCGGACACAATAAACTGACGAGTGCCCGATTCGGTCTTCGTGTTCGTACATGTGCCTGCCCAAGGTGTTCCAGAACTAGAACTTCTTTCGGTGCAGAGGTCGGACATTTACCGACACGAGTACCGGACATATATATCAGCTACTTCACTGACATACAGTATCGGACAAAACATTTGCAACTGTGAAACATTTCTTAAAAAATCATAAAAAATCCAAATATTTTTGAAAAATAATGTTTATTTGATTTGAAAAGTAACAAACATGTTTTAATACTTTGTTAAACTGAGGTAATTATCATGAAATGTTCTTCTTTAAAAAATAAAAACTTTACTTCACATCAAATCTATAGATGGACTAGACAAAACATTTGCAACTAATTAACATTTGAGCAAAAATATTAATTTCAATTAATATTTAGTAGCGAATCCATTATTTGCTATAACTTCCCTGCAGCGACGTGGCATTGAGCTTATTAAGTTGTGAATAATATCGATCGGAATTTCATTCCAGGCCGTTTGAATCCGTTGAAAAAAATCTATCGAATTTTTCACATTTTCATGGTTTATTCTGCGTTTTACTATCTCCCAAAGGTTCTCAATGGGGTTAAGGTCTGGGGATTGCGCGGGCCACTCCAAAACATTAATCTTATTGTCGCTAAACCAAGTTTTTATAAGCTTAGACGTGTGTTTGGGATCATTGTCTTGCTGGAACGTCCAGCGCAATGGCATTTCCCATTCAGCAAATGGCATCATCACGGTCTCTAATATACGTTTGTATACATGCTGATCCATAATGCCGTCAATGCGGTAAATAGGGCATACTCCTGCATCCGAAAAACATCCCCAGACCATAACATGCCCACCACCATGCTTGACAGTTTTGACGCAGTACGATACTTGAAGTCGTTTTCCTCTGGGTCGCCTAACCCTGGTCATACCATCACTGCCAATCAAATTGAATTTCGATTCATCCGAAAAGAGGACCGATTTCCATTGTTCAACTGACCAATTAAGGTGTCTTTTTGCAAATTGAACACGTTTGCTTTGGTTCCGCTTTGAAATCAAAGGTTTTCTGGCTGGGCGACAAGAAGGTAAGCCAGCATCAACCAAGCGACGACACACAGTTCTTGAAGAAATTGGCAACTGGTACTCTTCGACAAGTTGTGGAGCAGATGCAAAAGGTTTTTTCTTCACATGTCTCACTAGCGAGTTATCAACTCTTCGTGTCGTTTTACGTGGGCGACCTCCATGGTGCTCCACATCAATTTTTTTAGTTTTACGATACCGAGATATAATTAATTAATTACAAACAAAAATTACATGCAAAAAAATAATAGTACACTGTAAAATATTTTATATTTTTATCGAAATATTTATTTTCGTAACGAGTTGCAAATGTTTTGTCCGATACTGTAAATAATGAAATTGTTTCTCGGGCAATTTAATTTTCCTATTGTAAATATGATAAAATGTGTCTGAAAATGGAGTTTTTTTAATTAATGCCAGTGGGAATATGTATGGGACAACAGATGTATCTTCCATGCAAAATCATGTAAAAAATTAATATAGGTCCAGGGGAAGTATCCCAAGGGTCTTACCGATTTTCACCATTTTCAGTACACATCTATAACTATATTTGCATAGCCTTCTGACCGAGTTTCGTTAAGATCGGCCAACTTTTGTATGGATCTCCCATGCAAAATCATGTCAAAACTTAATAGAGGTCCAAGGGTGGTGTACCCCTAAGTTGTACCACTAAGGACTAACCAGAGCTGGGATGTAATCGATTACATTCGTATTTGATTACATATAAATTACAATTTAAATTGCAAATTATAATCGTAATCATACAATCGTACAATTAGAGTAATCGTAGTTATTAAAAAATTACAATTACAATTACACTTACTGTAGTCGTAATCAAAAATTTATTTATTACGATTACAGTAATTGTAAAACAACAGAATTATAATTACGATTACTGTAATCGTAATCATTCTTTTTGCAATTGAATTACTGCATAAATCTTTATTTCTCATGATGCAATTCACAAAGAACACATTATTTTCTAGAATCTTGATTTGTGGTGGGGCCCCGCTGAAATGTCCCACCGACATTGTGGTGGGTCCACGGCGGCACGCTCTTTCTGATTTTTCATTCGAAGAATTAGTCTTGTTAAAGGCAAATATTGATTTTTAATATTTCATAATTTATTTGTTTTTCTCTCGTATCAATTTATACATTCCTTACTATTGAGTTCGTTTTGATTTATATCATTGAAAAAACATATTGTTCAAAATAAAATAGTTTCGGAATAAAATTGCAATTTATTTGCATTTAAGTAAGGTCAACATTTAAATTACATGACTTTCATATGAACATTTTTTTATTTAAACGCCATTATTTGTGATATAATTACCATAGTTTGTGATAGAAATTACAAAAAACGTGATTACGATTACAGTATTTCTAATTGTCATTTTCATTGATAACGATTACTGTAATTGCAATCAATAGATTTTTCTATTACAGTTACAGTAATAGTAATTGTAATTTTCGTGTATACCGATTACAGTAATCGTAATAATAGTTTTCTTAAATTACAATTACTGTAATCGCAATCGTTAATTTTTAAAGATTACGATTACTGCAATCGTTAATTTTTAAAGATTACGATTACTGTAATTGTACATAGAAACGTTGAACACCGATTTTACATTCGTGAAATGCTGCTTGCCAGGACTAAACAAAATGGGTTTTCAGCACCGTATGGTCACTAGACTGTTAAAAAAAATTACTATTAATTTTTGTAGGGGTCAGGGGCTGAAATAATTTATAAAGATGTAAAAACACATGATTTTTTTCATAGGGATCCGAAATTGATTAAATTGTTTGGGTCAATAACAGAAATAAATTTTTTTAGAGTGTAAACTTTTTTAAATAACTTACATAATTCTTTTGTAGATATAAGACTATTATGAAATCACGACGAAATACTTTTCTAACAAATTGTAATATATGCAATGGAATTTTTTTTAAAATTTTCAACTTCTCAGGACTGGTATCTAGGATCCTTGATAATGAAAAATTCTATTTGGATTCTGAAGCTCCGAAACTTAACCATGCATTTGACATACATTTTAAGTCCACAACTAACTCCAATGGTTGTTGTTTTAACATTTAAGAGAAAAACATTACTCAAATTTATTCCAATACTCATTAAATTTACTTTTTCTTTAAGTCAATTGAAAATGATGATCTAGTGAGGCCATTCATAAAAATGTCGAATACAGATATATATCTTGTTGGTAAAGTTTCTGCAAATTTTTAAGGAAAAACAGTTTCTTCTAATGAAACAATAACTTAGTGATTTTTTTACGAACACCGTATAAAAAGGCAAACAATTCTTGGTAGTTCGTGGATCGTTAGTGTTAAGGTAATGGAAAGAATTTGGCATTCAAACAAGGAAAAAGATGTGTTATTCTTAAGATTGAAAAATTATGCAGAAACATATTTCTTTCATATCAAAACTAATTTTATAGCGGTAGATCGTTGTGGAAGGATAACGCATACATACCATACATCATTGCAATGTAATCCATAACTTGAAAACAACCAATGCTACAGCTGAAAGGGCTTGTGGACATGTTGTAAAAAGTGATGAAGAAAGGAAGCTTTACATACAGGTTGTAATGGAAAATAAATAAAAAAATTTCCCAATGCAAACAAATGCAATGTTAATAAAAAATATAGTATTTTACAATTTTTGTTTAAAAAAAAAAACAGTTCAATAACTAAAATATTTTCCTGATACTGTTGTTTGATAAAAATTACAAAAAAGTAATCACTGATTTAAGTTGTGGACTCAAAATTAATCTCATATGCACGTTTAAGCTTTGGAGCTTTAGAATCCTAATATTTTGTTTTCATAATTAAAGGATCCCAGATATCACAGTCCTGAGAAGTTAAATATTTTCGAAAAAAAACTTTGATTGTAATAATTTACCATTATTAATATGTGGTCGATCGGGGAATAAAAATCTTATTCTGCTTTCTGAATCTTTTTATAGATTATACAAACAATAATGAAGTGTTTTAAAAAGTTTACACTCTAAAAAATTGTTTTTTTACTGACCCACAAAAATACTTTGAGCGGTTCAAGCATGTCCTATAATCCGATCATGGTGTGTTCTTACATCTTTAGAAATTATATAAGCATCTGACCAGTAGAAAAATTAATATTTTATTTTTTTTTTAAATAGTCTAATGGTCACTGCTGATTAAAAAAGGATCTGCTATAACTAAAAAAGGAAGAAAAGGAAGGAAAAAAGCTTGCGTATTTGGTGCGATCAGTTTGGTGTCATAAAACCATTGCTGGGGCTGTCTACCTAAAGCAATCGATGAGATTGTGTCGAACACTCAAGGAAAAGCGTACCCTGTGCTAACTCCAGACACGACAAAATTATTTTATTCTTCTGCATGACAATACTCGTCCGCATGTATTTGGAAACAGTCAATTGGAAAGTTTTTAAATTTTTTATCATTCCATGACCAATTGGGCGTGAGCCGTTTAAAGCATCAGTTGTGAAAAATACTTCTAATATCCAATAATAAAAAACATCATTATTTCCTCTTATAGTTCAGCGCAAACGTAAATTATTATTTAGTGAAGCGAAAACTTGAATGTTAAACATTTGAATATATTTTCTTCTCTCAACTTCAGAGTTATCTAATGATCATGCAATAAATGATAAAAAGTAAAAAATGTGATTCTCGTAATAAACATAAAAAGATATAGCAAAACCACGCACACAAAAGTGAAGCTATTCTGCTGACACTGAGTGCATGTGCACATGTGTTTGAAAACACGAAAAACAACTACACAAACAGTAACAAAAACATCCTTATAATAAGGCAGGTAACATTATACAAAGTAGCAAAAACATACAACAACGACATCTACAACCAACCAACCGACTAACCAACCTCGAGGACATCGACAGTCTGGGCTGCCGCCGAAATAGGAGATGGCACCGAGAAGGACTAAATAAAAAGATAAAAAAAAACGTATGAAAATGCAAAAAGTTTCAAAAGCAATAATACTGGAGCACCACTAAAATTAAACATGCCGACTACATAAATACAGAAATATACAAATCCAACAGAGACATACTTGCAATGTACACAAAGAAACTACATCACATACGAAATAAGTCTTTTTAATAATCCAAATAAAAATTAATGCAACACGAAAACCAAAAGCTGGGAAATTTAAACCAAAACATAAAAAATTCTGTGCATTAATAAGGGATGTAAATTAGTTCGGTCGTTCCCCTATGGTAGGGTGCAGATTCCGATTGCATTTTGAGTAATAGAACAATACAAGTGCCTGCATAACATATAATCTTCTAAACTGCACACATGAGGACTATAACAAGAATACAAAACCTCACGTAATTAGTCCCTTATGATGGTTTTGTTTAGTTTTTATAATTTTTTAAAATTATAAATGCACTGAATTTTAACATGATTTGTAAGCTAAATAAATTTACCTACTTACATACCATTTTCTTATATAATTTTTTTTAGTTTTAATTTAACCAACACATGGTTCAATTATATAACAAAATAGACGATAGTTCTTGCAGCTAGTGCTTAAAAGAGCTATAATTTGAATTGCAATTAATAATGGTTAATAAATTATCAAGGTTAATTCTTAAGATCTCTGCACCTGCACTAAAAGAAAATTGAATACCACTACGACGTTTTCTTAATGTTTTCGAAATTTAAGATCAAACAGAAATTAATTTCTTAGTTGTAAAAATTATGTAAATTAAATAAATTCCTAAATCTTAAAAATGGTAAACTTTTATGCCATATTGGTTCAAACTATTCAAGCCCAACTGATCAAATCAAAATCTTTTACTTTTAAAACCTGTCGTGATATAAATAATTTGAATTCAGCAATATTATTTTAGGAGAACATAATGCTACGTTGTCAATTTTTGCAACAATGGATTAACAATTATTTGTCACTTTCAGAAACCAGCAAAATAGATAAATATGATTTTGTAGGACATTCATGCTTTAGGTTAACACAGTGTTAACGTAGAAAGGACTATTAATTTTTCTGTTAAAATCCCAAATTTCAAAGAATCATTTAAAAAGAAATATTTTAATTTCGTATTGAAATAATTCAATGAATGTGAATTGAAGATAAATCAAACGTTTTTGTTTGCATTGCATTTGCATATTATAGAAAATCCGGGTCACAAATCAAATTTCATATTTATTTTTATGAAAATTCAACGCTATGACAGTTTGTAAATGAACGCTTTTTATCACGATAAAAAAAAATCCTTTTTGTTTTTTAATCGTTTTAGGTTTCACAAAAAATGAATGATGTCTGCATGCATGTCTTGAATTCCACCTTCTCCAAATTGATTACACAAACCTTTAATCGCTTTCATGCAATCAAATCAAATATGCCACGACGTGAATCGGCGCGTCGAAATCATCCACTTGCATGCGAGTGCGATATCATCGAAACATGCTACATGAGGCTATCGCTTCTGCAAATGACATTCGGCAAACATATCGAACGTGGCCACTGTTGTTTTTTTCCAGGAGCAGTAAGTGTTTGTTTTTATGTTGAGACATTTTCAAGTATATTGACTAAAATTAATAAATTATTTGTGATTTGTAGATTTTAGACGAAGTTTATACAATATTGAACTACATTAAAAATACACCACGTCTTGAACGTCCATATCGAGTAACGGATGAGTTATTCGATTTATCAACCATGGCAATGGAGTATTTTAGAGATCGCATTGAATCCAGTTTGCCAGATATAGCTTACTTTAATAAGGATTTCTTTAAGCTGCACACAACAAAGAGACGTAACCTAAAAATTGCAATTAAGCTCATTTTTGTAAAAAAATTCACTGTTTTTTTTATTATTTAATAGCTGCTTTAGTAATTGCATCGGATCAATCGGATAGCTCATCTAGTTTACCTTCACCACCTCAAAGCAATATGGTACTGCGTAAAGGAATACGCAAAATTAAACAAGGCATGAAAATCTATAACAATCAATTGTCTGTGTTGCGTAATGAGCTACGAACTTGCAAGCGCAAATCTTCGGAGCAAGGCAAGCAAATAGCTGAGCAGCAAAAACTGCTGGCCGAACAGCAGAAACAAACTGTTGAGTATGCAAATCGTTTGGATGAAAATGATAAGAAAAACGAAGAAATGTCACGAAAGTTCTCCACTCTGCTTCAGGTAAGAAACTTCGCGGTTAAGTCTTTTCAGCAAAATTATCAAAATCCAAAATTGTATAATACAAATTTTGTCCGCTAAAATAACTTTTTTATTGCCATTACAGGAGTTAAATAAATGCAAAACTGAGTTACAATATTGGCGCTCGAAGTCTCCCGCCATTCCCACATGCACATCATGTGGTCAAAAAGTGGCCCCAGTTTTGCCACCCGAAGACTATCAGGCGCTTATTAATCAAGGTGTTAAACCGGAGGATATAATTTTAAATATAAACGATGAAACCGATGCCGAAAGTGATGTCAGCATGAGCGAGCATAACTTATCCCTAAATGGTGATTTTGTATTTCCGGATGAAACAACCACAGCAAAACTTTTGGCTGTCAGTACAGCAACAAAAAATTTAAAACGACAACATACGTCCTCGTCGTCGTCGTCGACGTCTTCAAGTTCGTCCACAACAATTGTTGGATGTAGTGCAAATATGGCGCCCTCCCACTACGACGAAGAAATGCCATCCACATCCAAAAAAGTCCAACAGAAAAATTATTATCAACACGTTATGTCTGGCAAGCCAACAGAAATGACAAATTCTTTGGATTATTCAATTAATCAGAATATAATTAAGACTATATGTACGCCTACGCCCACACCACCCACACCACACACGCCCACCAGTAAAGATCTCATCAATACCGCCTTGACACGTGCATCAACTGTTACTGGCTGTGATACTTATACTAGCAATAAAGATAATATGGGCGGCGGAGGCGATGGCGGCATTGCTGGTGGTTATCCCACAAGTTTATTCTATGGCATCCAGATGCATAAAGGTGTGATTGTCAGTCCTTCCATGCTAGCTAAAACCGACACGAACTCACATGAGCAGCAAAATATTTCAACAATTACAACAGCAACAGTAGTCTCCACAACTGCTGCAAACGATGCAGCCGCTGATGGTGTTGAAGATGTCACAAACTTGTATGCCATCACATCATCGAATGAGACAAAGAAAGCACGTAGAGTACAAAAAGCCACAAGATGTTCCAATGGCAGTGGCAAACGCAGCAAATAATATTTTAATTGTATTTTCATAAAAGCGCGTTTTTCTACAACTATTTCAAGTTATTAGAAAAGAGAGCAAACCACACAACTACGATAATAAATCATAAAATGATCAATGTTTTAAAGAAAAAAAGTAAAAAGAAATCGCTCAATTATTTAGTTTATTTCAAGTGAAATAATATTTGAAATAATTTTCATGTGGAACTAATCTACGTTTAGTTTTTATGCAATGTTGTTGAGAAATTTAAGGGAACTTTTAAAATATCAACCAAACGAAAAAAAGAAACAAAATAGCAGCTATACAGCGTTATTTGCTGCTATTTTTAAAAAGCAGTAAAGTTTGCGGGTAGTAAGTAATTTAAATAATATCGATTTTCGCTTAAAAACTTTGTCAAAAACTTATTTATTTTGGGTTTTAAGTACATATCTGAGGACTTTTGACAAAACATCTTATGTCTATCTGAAATTCATAGATAAAACCCTTTAAGTTGATATGAAATTCATGTAGACTAAAGTTGTTTTGTCTATGAATTTCAGATAGACTTAAGTTGTTTTGTCAAAAGTCCAAAGATATGTATATCGATGATTCAATATCAATTCGACATATTTCGAGCAAAGTCCGATGTTTGTATTTCCGATTTTTTTTTTTAACTTTGTAAGTTAGTAGTGCTCATAAAAATAACTTAACTGCGTTTTTTTAAAGTTATACTCTGTCAAAAATACTAAAAAAAAATACTATTTGTTTTTTGAAAATAAATTTTTTTACCAAAAATTTCCAGTCACATTTTTCGTGGTCTGTGCAACAATTTTTTTATCTTTTTAATATAGTGTCGTATTAAGGCATCAATTCTTAAGACTTACACAATATTTTAGGTTGAACCTCCAACGATTGCTATTTTTAACGAATTTTTAAAAAATGGCTTAATCAATGGCTTAAAAAATCACTTAATGAAAACCAGCAAAATCATCTTCAAGCAGTGGTCTCAGCGTATGTGAAAGCACAGAAAGTAGCAACAACAGCAAAGGAATAATTGAAATAGATACTTAAGTTATATCTACCCCACGTTGTAGTGCTTGCAAGAGTAAACAATCGAATGCTGTTGCTAAATGCTTTGAATGTGTTCATTTTCTTTGCTCTAATTGTGTCACTGCACATTGCTTTGACCGGACACAATGTTTGTCCTATGAAAGGTTTCGATAATTCGACCGGAAATAACTCTTTGATTTTAAGTTCTGCTTCAATACTCCCTGATTATAAGTGCTCATCACTTTCAATAATGCTTCAGCAACAGCAAAATATAAAAAAACCAAATTCTTCGCAACTTTATGGAAAAATTTATACCTAAAGGAACAACTTGCAATGTCCTTGTTGATATGTTTATCAGAAAGCACATAACGAGGTCAACGAGACGTACCAGTTTTTCCTGTCAATGTTGGATTAACGAAAACGAGATCTAATTAAAGAGCTTAAAGCACTTTATAATGCAAGAGTTACTTCAAATAACTTATGAATTACTCGTTCCAAGGACTTTGTTGAAAAAGTGCCGGTATCATGCGACTCTTTAGAAGGCTTCCCGCAACAACATAACATAATATAATAATATAAATAATGTATCAGATATTCTTATGTTTTGTAAAACGTTGGCACAACAAAACCAATAAACGCTTCAAGAATTGCGTTTGCCATTTGAACTCCAATTTGTGTCTAATTATCAATCAATTCAAGCTGGCGTCCGAAATACATTTGGGTAGAGGTTTATTCAAGGTCTGTCAATAAATACTTCGTCAACTAATAAAAATATTGAAAATGGAAGTTTCAAAATGGTGGCTCCGATAACTTTTTTAATGCAGCTGAGCAGTTTGCTGTACCATTTTAAGTGGCACTACCAATTGTTATTTGATGACACCCATAAAGAATAGCAGTGTTTGTAGTTCTTTAGTTAACACAACCAATAATGTAGGATTAAGCGATTTGAGCATAAACGCAAGTACTGCACCAGATCCTATTACTTCAGAGATTCTTTCAGTTACTATTTACCCACCAAAATCACAAATAAAAAGACTAAAGATGATTTACCACTATACTAATAACCACAGAATACAAATTTTCGACAAGGACGGCCATTTAAAGTTTCAATGTGATGACCCAAATCATGTTGCAGTTGTTAAACCTTCTGGGGACATCATAGTTACCGAGCGTTCGCCTACTCATCGAATTCAGATCTATAATCAGTACTGCCAGTTTGTACGGTAGTTTGATGTTAACATTTTGCAGCATCCAAGAGGAAGAATCATCGTCGTCGAATGCTGAGGCTGAGTTCCAAAATGCATTTTTACAATGCTTCAGTGCTTTTAATTTTGAATTGGTTCCGAAGATTATTAACCAAAACTGCGCAACTATACTATTCTTAAGAATATCAACAGAGTTGCGCAGTTTTCGTATTTAAACTTAGCACCAATTCAAAATAAAACACTCTGATGCATAGTAAAAATGCATTTTGGAACTCAGCCGTAATTCGTGGCATTATTTTTGATCAAAATGGAAATGTTATACAAAAGTTTGGCTGTAGTAAACACCTAAGGCCAATTTTTCAGTGCGAGCTTAAACTCTAGTCAAATTAAACTGAAGTTAACTCACCAAAATTGGACATTTAAACTAGGTTTAGGCAAAAAAGAAACACATTATATGATAATTTAAACCAATTTCACTTCAACGAATGCTAAAATATCTAGTTAAACCGAGTTTAAACGTCCAACTTTGGTAAGTTAAGCTTGGTTTAATTTGACTAAAATTCAAACTCGTACTGAAAAACTGGCCCTTAGAGTTTCCAAATGGTGTAGTTGTAAACGATAAGCAGGAAATCTTTATCAGCGATAATAAAAATTGCGTAAAGGTGTTTAATTATGAAGGACAAATGGTTTCTGCATAAGAATCAAAAGTTTAACATGCTCAATGTTTTTATGTAGCTCTTATGGACGATGGTAGTGTAGTTTTAGACAGCAAAGACTACCGGCTCTATATTTACCGAAATGTACAGGTACCACCTATAAGTTTGTAAATTGTGTAAACATATTCGCACAAAATTTAATTAACATTAAGAACCATAAAATAGCAATCCCACTGTAACATGTGCTAAAAGGAACAATCTAACGTACTTTTTAATTAAAAACTCACAATCAACAACAAAAATTACTGAACTTGCGAATTTATTTATTACTAAATTACACCATACAAATTTATTTAAAACTAGACTGGTCTCAACTTTGTTTGCTATTTTTTAATTAAACATTTTTACTATTTTAATGTTATGAGTTTTATAAATATGTTTGGTTTAATATTAAAAATAATATATTTTATACAGAGAAAAATTAATATAAATTTTCCATTAAGTGAGATGATAAAAAAAGTATGAAATTTTCGACATAGAAATAGGAAATCTTTAAAAAGCATTTTTTAAGAATTTCGTTAAAAATAGCAATCGTTCGAGGTTCAACCTAAAATTTTGTGTTAGCCTTTAAAATTGATGCCTTAACACGACACTGTATTAAAAAGACAAAAAATTTGTTGCGAAGACCATGAAAAATGTGACTGACAATTACAGTTAAAAAGTAATTTTTTTTACATAAAAGAGTTACAAAAAAATATACCACCAAAAATACCCATTCAAGCTATTTGAAATATATTTTTTACTGTGTGAATCTTAAAAAAAAATTTAAATGAAACCAAAAAGTACGCAGTTATAATACTTTTCAGGAGAACTATCCACCTAGAGAGTTAAAAAATATTTAATGTCAGAAACGTGTTCGCTTTGACATGGAATCACCGATATCGTAAAAAATCTACATTTCGATATCGGAGCAAACAAAATTTACTAAGGACTAAATACACCCGGTAACAACGACAACTTATTTCAAAACCATCAAGTATAACGCACTCCAAGAAAATAAAATCGAGTGTTTAGAGTATTTTGGCAGTATTAAGATAAAAATACATAATTTTATAAAAAAAATACGCCAAAAATTCCCGTGTGGTTAAAATTTCGTTGAAATTCTATCAGTTTTTGTTTTCTGCAAATATTGCATTGCAAGAGACAAAAAGATTGATATCATTGCTTGAATTCTACTTAAAAAATAAATATTTCCTAAAAATCTACTCATTTTTGGATCGCCAAATAGTATGAATCCATTAATTCAGTTCTATTAAATATGGATTTTTTTTTTACTTGGATATAAACAATATTGGATATGTCCCATGTACGAATAGTGTTCAAATACATAATTCTCTTCACATGCATTAACCTTCTTCCTAGGCATGAAACACTCCTCCTCGAAGTAAACTTTGACTGTCGTAAGCTGCGTTCGTGTCCATGCAGAATGACTGAATCTTAAAAGGAATGGCTGTTAAAAACAGTTTTCGATATTAACCTAGTTAGCTAACGACTTAGTAGACTCATTTGGGTCAATTGACTCATTTGGGTTAAGAGGCTTATTCAGTTCATTTGACTCATTTGTCTTGTCTGTCAGTGTGTTCGAAAATCCATTTATTCATCTCACATTGTTGAATGCAGCAAATATCTATAAACTTCATGCGCACAACATTCTTCAACTTGCATAAAGACCTCAATTTTTCTAAGTAGTATCGATATTGAGTGTCCAGCTAGTGACTTTTTTGGGCCTTTTAAGTTCATTGGTTCATTCGGGCAGCTGGTTTTATTGACTCACTTGGATGGTCAATTAGTGGCTTATTTAGGTGGACAGTTGATTCATTAAGGTGTTTCGTTGCTCATTTGAGTGGTGAATTGACTTATTTGAATGGTCATTTGACTCACTCGGGCGATAAATTGAGTCAGTTCGCTCATCCTTGCCACGTAAGAAAAAAAAATATATTTTCCGTTCATCAAAATATGTCGACATGTGCAACAAAAATAGTGATGCAATAATTAAAAAAATCTGCATCATCTACAAAAATCAAATTTCGAATTTGCACTTGATTTGATGCGAATGTATACACGATTTTGCGTAGGAATATACACAGAAAATTTCGTAAAGAATTCAGGTTTCGAAACAAAAATTCAAAACTAAAAATTTTTCGAAAATGTAAGTAAGCACTATGATTACACATTATTTATATATTTTAAAATTGAAAGGAATACAACTTCTATTCATTTTAAGTGCATAGCTTGAGGGCAAGTTTAACTTCGGACTTTTTCTTTTGTACTTTTTAAAATTATTTGCTTTTTTTTCAACAAATGCGTTGCATAAAACTCTACGTAAATGAAAATAATTTTTGTCTATAATTTTTGATGAATAAACAGCAGAGCGAAAATAAAAATTAAAAAACCATTTTAAAATTTATAGTAGTTGGAACAACACTCATAAACACACACACACACACACAAACAAACCCAAGTAGCTGTTAAACATATTAATAATAATTTAAATATAGATAAAGCATATATATTTATTATCAATAAATAAAGAAAAAATATATAGTTATTAAATACTAAAAAGTAACAATACAACTCATTGAAATTTTTTACGAACATACAATTTTTGTGGCTTTGATAATAAACCACACACATACACATACACAAACACACACACAACACATAAAACCGTTTATTAACAACAAATTAAAAAACCCTTAAAGTAACAAAACAAGAAGATAAGATTTCTATATCTAGTATTTTTAATACAATGGCTTACAAAAAGACAAAACAAAGTAAACAATTTTAAAAAAAATTTAAACAAACTAAAAAAACAAAAACAATTTATTTCTAAGCTTTATTCATAAAACTTAACTTTATAAATATAAAAAAACGATTTAAAATTAAATACAAACATATGTAGCATTCAAGAGAAAAAAAACAAATACTTTCTTTTCGGTCAACAAAGATTAACTTAATGATTTATGTGTTTAAAAAAAAACAAGTGTAGCATTACTTAATTTATATATACATATATGAAGAAACTAATTGTTTTCCAACAACTTAAAACAAGTTAAATAATATTTTGAATGTTTGAAAAGGAAACAGATTACCAATAATATTGTGCTAAAGGTAGCTTCGCCATTTAAGATTTGTTATAAAAAAAAATTATGAGCTGCGATGTGCCCCATAAGAAAACAAAATTATTCTGAAAAGGATAAGAATTTTTGTTTGTGAACTCTCAATATTCAAAAGAGTTGTGCTGAGATGTGTTTGAGCTATGCTGCAAGAAGACCCGTAAAGCAATTAAAAATCGACAATCGACAACACAGCACATTTTCAGATTTATTGAAAATAAATCAAAAATTAGAAATTACAACAAAAAGAAAAATAGCACATATCGGGCACATTGTAGCACATATTTTTTTAAAAAAAAATATAAAAAACTTAGCAACTAAAGGCACAGCAATAGTTAGCTCTTTTGGAGTCTATTTCAACATTTCAACAAAAATCAATGATTTTCTTTGACTTTGAGGCAAGCGCAGCAATTTATTTTCAATACAATATCAACTAAATACAATTGCAACTAAAAAAAAACTAAACCCAAAAAGTTCTCAAAATAGTACTTATAATTTTTGGATGTGCATTAATAACAATAGCGGCCGCCAGAATAAAACCATTTCATGTAGCAAATTATATATCAAAAATATTATAAATGTGCAATATTCCTACCCCACACAATTTCAAAAAGCAAAAATTCAAAAACACAAATCAAAAATAGTTTTTCAAGAAAACAATTAACACATTTACTCACATTGACTTCAATAGCTGAAATAAATCTAAACTAATCAATAACAATATAAAAAAAAATGTTTAAATAAATTTATGCCAATCTCAATTTATATTGTGCACCCACTTTTAGGATTTTGTAACTTATTTTGAATTACGAACTGAAACATAGAACGCCAATTCTATTGCTGCAAATAATAATTTAGGCAAGTTGTACCAACTGACCTTGTCCCCCTTTTAGTAACACTACCTCCTACTCCACCTCCTTTTATAAACTTTCCATGTGCTTTCATTTGAAATAGTTAAAAAATGTTTCATTCTTTCGTTCCTTTTGTGGAAACGTTTGGAATTTCAATTAAAATATAATCTATGTTTAATTTTTCTTCAAATTAATATGTAAATATATAGTTCGTATTATTAGTAGGTTATTTTTCAATTATACTTTCTTCACAAATACTAACGTTAACAACAACAAAAACAACATACAAAATGAGCAAATTTAAGTTATATATCATTTGATGATTAATAACAAAGAAAAGAAAACAAAAAAATAACAAATTGGTAATATTCAAGACAAAAATGTACTACAATGAATGAAGAGATATGAAATAAAGAGATGTATAAGTGTATAAAAACAATATGATTTTAAATATTTTATTTTAAATTTGTTAAATTTTAGATAAATTGCTTTTAGCGAACAGACCCGGAGACCAAATTACAAAACATAGTTAATATTTACGCTGATATTGTCCTTTGAACATTGCCAAGTCACTTCATAAAGTCAGTTGGAATAAAAACGACTCTGGAAGAAGTTGTTTTACTATGGGGCATTCCATTGTGACTACTGGGACATTTATTTGACTCCAGAATCTGACCAATTATGAGCTATAACAATATCATAACTTTTACTGCTGGGACAGGTCTTTGTGACTTTTGGGACGATTAAAAATATGTGGAAATAATAAATTATTTTAATCAGTTTTATTATTGTTTTAAACGTAATTAATGTAGTTTTTTTATATATTTTTCTGTAAAACATAAAAAAGAATTCAGAAGCTACGTAAACAATTACCTCTAACTCTATTATTTAAGGAAAAAGTTGACTTTTTCTCCAAATTGGTAAATTTAGGCCTCAACAATTTTATAATAGGACAAATGACACATCCGTCTCGTCCTTTTTTTCAGTTTGAAATATTTTTTACATAAGACGCCTTGAGAGTACTGCCGTCCTAAAAAAGAAACTCACAAACGCCAAAATTAAAACGCGGAAAAAGGCAAATTCGCAACCGTGAATGAGTTTCTGATTTTTGTGGTTAACTAAGATTACCCATTTTCAACTCCAAATGACTGAAAAATTTAAGTAATGTGGTTACTTCTAGTGTGCTTCTTAGAAAGATAAAAAACGTTAGAGCTAAATATCGCAAAACTACTCGAATGGAGATAAGACTTTTTTACTTAGAAGGGTAGAGTAACTTACAGTACCTGAATTGGCTTTTGAGTTTATACTTGGCCCAACCATATCTTTAGGTTCAACATTCAATTCCTGTTCACTGTTTCTTGAGTACACATCAAAGAAGTTTAACTTTCCTTTCAATAAATCATTTTCGAATTTATAAGATGTTGCGATTATTTTTTTTTTTTGTTTATATTGGACCCACGCACGGGATAAATGTGTAAGCATAATAAAGACATAAAGAAGCTTTAACTATTTTATTTTGGGTCAGAAATGTAAATTGAGCTATTAACAGCGGGATTGAAATAAAATCAGGCTTTTCACTGAATGTGTCCCAGTAGTCGCGGTGACTCTTCTTCTAAAATATTTGACTTCGAAAAAAGAGGATAAAAATGATGTAGTTAAAAAGTTAACGATAAAGGTTTAATTAACAATTTACATTAAAACGGATATTTAAACTTAGAAGTTTAAGAGTTTTGACTATATAAATTCGCAAACACCCTCTAAAACATTTGCTACCTGAAAATTAAAAAAAAATTTTTTTTAGAGAAAACACACTGCACAAGCTATTGTGTGTGTTTCTATTGTATAGACTTCATAGACATTCCTAATGATAGTTTCTTTTTAAAAATAATGCTGTAGGTGCTAAATATAATTACACTACATATACAAAACATTTAACTAGAATAGTGTGAATAGAAAGGCACAACAATGGTTTTGAAATGCAGTGGTACAGTGAAGTCTATTAAAGTATGCCAGGAGTATATTTACGATTACATATAATCAACAAATAACTACGATTACTTATAAAACAATCAAAAGTAATCTAGAAAATAATAATTCGACTACTTTTAGAAAGTATGTTTGACTCTTTTTGATCATTTAAATAATTTCTAATAGTCGGATTTTTTCTTGATTACTTTTGATTCTTTTTGATTATTTTCGTAATTTCAAGTAATCGTAATTATTTTTTGATAATTTGTAATCGTAATGAATTGCTAATCATAAACTTCTCCCTCAAGTATTATATAATGATAACAATTCTTTTTAAAACATAATATAATTGATTACTAATCGTAATCGCAATATAACAGCTATGATGAAAACACTTAAATTACGACTTTGTTTTTGGAAAATGCGAAAAGTTAAGGAAAAAAATATATATGTTTTTGGGTTCTTAAAATATAGAATTTTTTTTTAATTTTACGCGCTGCTTTTTGGCTAAAAAAAACTAGGTCGAGAAAATAAAAAAGCTTATTTTTTTACAGGTGTACACCCGTTACACCGTTAGTTAGCAAGAATGTTTTTAAGCCCTTGTCGAAAAAATTACATGAGGGCCCTCCAAAAAATGATACATTTGTAAGAATCGTAACAAGATCTTATTTTTAAAACCTTTGGTTCAGAAACCCTCAGAAGAGGGTGTTTCAAATAATTTATTTTAAAAATTTTTTTAAATAAAAAATATTGAAATTTAGTAATGACATTTGAAAGAACATTAAGTTTTATGCAGTTCTGACCTTTCAAATCTTGCAATATGCTCATTAATAAGAAGTGATTTTGTTCAAATTCTTCATACAATTTACTGATATCTGAAACACCCTGTCATACTAAGCAGAAATCTTAGCCAGTGCTAATGCTGCCAACTTCTTTTTACAAAAATAAGAAAAATTTACACAATTTATCAGATTTACAGGACTAGATTTTACAGTGCAAGCGCTTGGGAAATTTAGAAAGTAGTTTGCTTCTCCTGTAAAATCATAAAGTGTTGTTACGCCTTCTTGCATTTTAGGTGACGATACCAATGCAACACCCTGTAGTCTGTTGTAACGCGCGATGCAAAGGAGCGATACAAAGAGAAGAGGAGGGAAGAGAGACGTCTGTATTTTCAGGCGGAAAAAGTGGCAGAAAAGCGCGAGCATGAAAAGATTGAGATTTATGGTGACTGGAATGAGGCCCGAAAATTTTTCGAAAAAATAAAACGCTTTGCCTTGCTGAATCTGTTAAATTTTTCAGCGACATATTTTTACCTAGTGCTTGCGAGAGCACTGAATTCGTAAAAAATAGGTGGCAACCCTATCCACCATATTTAATTCTAAAATTCTGACTGCAGATTCGAAATCAGTGCCACCTAATACTGTTAAATTATGTTTAAAACTGTTAAAAATAAATATTATTAGGTGGCAACCCTATAATAAAAAATTTCATAGTTTTAAAATTATGACAATGGATTCGGATTCAGCGACCCATTTTTACCTAGTGTTTGCGTCAACACCGGATTTGTAAAAATAAAATAGGTGGCAACCTTATCCACCACATTGAATTTTAAAATTCTGACTTCAGTTTCGAAATCAGCGCCACCTAACAATGTTAAATTATGTTTAAAATTTTAAAAATAAATATTAGGTGGCAACCCTATAATAAAAAAATTACATAATTTTGAAATTATAACAATGGATTCGGATTCAGCGACCCATTTTTACCTAGTGTTCGCGCCAGCACCGAATTCGTTAAAATTAATAAAAATTTAGGTGGCAACCCTATTAATCATATTGAATTTTAAAATTCTGAATTCAGATTCGAAATCAGCGACTCCCTAACACTGTTATATGATGTTTAAACTCTTAAAAATACATTTTACTAGGTGGCAATGTTGTGGTAAAAGCTTAGGTGGCAACCCTAAGCTCCAAATAAAATATTAAAACTGTGACAGAATTTCAAAATTACTAGAATTCGTAAAAATACAAAAAGTTCTAGGTGGCAACTCTATCCGCCATCTTGAATTTTAAATTCTGAAAATTTTAAATTCCCTTAAAGCTTCCAAACGCGGAGTCCAGAGAACCTTAAAAAGTCCTATTACGCTCAAGCTTTCCTACACAAGCTCATTAAATTTTTTGGATACTTGCTTTAAATTCAATTAATTGGATACCTGCGAGCTTACAAGCTTTTGCCGATCATTTCAAGCTTTTCAACTTTCCGTCCGACAAAGTAAGTCTCAACAAGACAAGCCCACGAGAAAGCAGGGATAAAATGACTTGTATCTGTTTAGTATTTTTGCAAGCTGGCTTAAGCTTGCTTTTTCAAGTTAAAATACATACACGGTTAAAAATTTTGGACTACTTTTTAATCTGAACTTTGGTTTTAAGGAATTTTTAATCCAAAAAGTACTATTTTTTAATCCCTTCTTTAGTTTAATTTAGCTATGTCTCGAACCCGCGTTTCTGAAAGGAACTTACTTTCATTCGTAATGATGCAAAATAAGCGAAACCTTGTTAACAACTGAGTTGAACGAGTGGATAAGGTGTTGGACCGGCACATTAGAGGACGTGTGTTCAAATCATAAATTTTTTATTTGCTAGGATTAGAAAATTTTAAACTTTTCCTTGGATTTTTTTAGTGTTGTCCTATATGTAATCCAATAAAGTTTTAAATTTAGTCCAAGATTTTTAACCGTGTACTTGAATACATAATTGAGTACATACTTGGAAAGGCTTGAACTTCAAGTAGGCTTGTGCAGTTTTCTGGCGCCAACTAAGAAAGTAAGTAACCATGTTTTTGCTTAAGGACCCAATCACTAGGAATAGATAACACAAATTGCTAAAAATTTAAAAATTTAAGGTTTGTAATGGAATCTTATATTTTTCCGACAAAAATAATATAGAAAAATTTTTAAAGAGTTCCTTCCAATTACTTTTTTCAATAAACAACGAAAGAATTCATAATTTATATCATTTAAAGGAAATTGTCTGGTTATTTTTGGGCATTTTTAAGATTTTTTTTTCATCGAAAAATTTGTGTTGACAGATTGTCAACATCTATATGCTAATTTTATACGGGAGTGGTCCGAATACTTCAAGGTTAAAATCTTGAAATAACCAAATTCTTGAAAAAAATCTTGAAACGAAAATCTAGAAAACACAAAGTATGCATAAATCTTGAAAAAAATCTTGAAATTTTAAGAAATGTTGTTCTTTCGAGTAAAATGTATAATTTCGAGAAAAAAACGGAAAAAGTGTCTAATTTCGGAAACAAAAATGTCAAATTATGGCGAAAGTATAAATTTTTTAAATATTTATGGTCCCACACTTAGCGTCATCCAGACAAACGACGAGGACGTGGTGGTTTTTTGTCCATAAATGAACATTTTTTTGCAAAATTTGTCACTTTTCGAAATTTTGCACTTATTCAAAATTATATATGACATTTTTTGCCAAACTTGTACATTTTGATATTTGACACTTATTCAAAATTTGACAATTTTTTCGAATTTTAGCACTTATTCCAAATCTTGCACTATTTTCGATATTTAAATCTTTTTGAAATTTGAAGCTTTTTTAAATAATTGGACAATTTGACATTATTTCAAAATTTGACAGTTTCTGTGACTTGACAATTATTCATTATTTTGATTATTTTCGAAATTTGACATTATTTGAAAAATTTGATACATCTTTCGAAATTGGACACTTTTCGAAATATTGTTAAATTTTCAATTAAGAAATCTTGATTGTAGGTCTTGAAAAACCTACGCATAGAATGTATTCTTTAATTCGCGCTTGCGGAATTTTAAAAAAGTGGTTGATTTTTAAAATTTTTATTCAGGGACCGTAACGGTTATGATTATTTTTAAAAAAGTCAACAAATATTTTTTATTTTTTGACTGATTTCATTTCGATCAAAAATAAAAGCTAAACAGGGGTTTTATGGAAACCGACAATTGTCAGAATTGGTTTTGAAATTGACAAAGATTTCATTTTGGTGTCATAGAAACCAATTATCGAATTAGAAACTGGTTTCATTTGCGAAATTGATTTTGTGTTTCTTAATCGATAATCAGTTTCTATGACACCAAAATGAAATATGTGTCAGTTTCAAAACCGATTCTGACAATTGTCGTTTTCCATAACACCCCTGAAAATTTTACTTTTATTTTTTCGATCAAAAATATAAGTTAAAATTTTACTTTTATTTTTTGTCAAAAATAAAAGTTAAATAAGTAATAATAATATGACTTTTATTTTTCGATCAAAAATATAAGTTAAAATTTGACTTTTATTTTTTTTATCAAAAATAAAAGTTAAGATATGACTTAATCTTTTTCGATCAAAAATATAAGTTAAAATTTGAATTTAATTTTTTTGATTAAAAATAAAAGTTAAAATTTGATTTCTATTTTTTCAATCAAAAATAACAGCTAAAATTTGGCTTTTATATTTTGATCAAAAATAAAAGTTAAAATTTGACTTTTATTTTTCCGATCAAAAATAGAGATTAAAAATTTGACAGATCAATTTCTCATTAATCATTATAATAGTTTAAATTTTCAAAACAATTAATAGAGTACATTTTTTATTCTTTTACACCTGTATTAGTAACATTTTTGCACAGAGATAAAACATTGCTAACGATCTTCATATTGTTGCATTGCATCGCTAAGTTGCTTATCATTGCACATTCTGTTTTCATGTATTTTGCAAACGACTGAAACCAGGGACTGCAAGCAGATGATATAGAAATTAAAATATGACTTTTACTTTTGAACGAAAAAAATAAAAGTAAAATTTCAACTGTTATTTTTGATCGAAAAAATAAAAGTAAAATTTTAACTGTTATTTTTTATCGCAAAAATAAAAGTAAAATTTTAACTTTTATTTTTGATCAAAAGAATAAAAAATCAAATTTTAACTTAAATTTTTTATCGAAAAAATAAATGTCGAATTTCAACTTTTATATCTGATCAAAAAAATACAAGTCAAATTTTAACTTTTATTTTTGATCGAAATAAAAGTGGTAAAAAATAACGATTACTTATTGACTTTTTGAAAAAAAATCAGAAAAATTAAAATCATTAAAGATAATTATTCCTTAGTTACAAGCATCACATTGCTATATACAAATATCAAATAGACTTATTCTTAACATTTGACTTTTTGAATAGAAATTTCGAAAATAACTGTTATTTTCAGGCCTTGTTCTTTTTAGAAAATGGTGAAAATGTGGTTTTAAAAAAATTATAAAATATTCAAAATATTTTCAAAATTTTTTCTCGATTTCTTATATTTGGATTGATTTATTTTATATTTTCAGACCCTGCGTATTGAAATCCGAAAGTCACCTTCCCCCTCTTGGCTCCGCTCCTGTTATCCGTCAATCTTTGTTCATATGGAAGGAAAAAACAATTGTTTGTTGTTGAAGGGTTGTGAAAAATTTTCTGCAGAAAACTTTTCTGAACTATATTTGTCTTAAACCATTTTAATGGCCATAGCTGTACACCGGCACAATTGAGCTAGCTAAGTACAGTATTTTTAGCTAACTCAATGATTTGGTGTCCTACAGATACGGCGCTCTTTTTACTCTTTTGCCGGCACATTAAATAACAAAAATGCGTATTCATTCGTCGACGCTAGGTATTTACTTTACTGAAACAAAACTCAATATCCATTGTCTACAAACTACAATTTTATTCTTCTTATTATTGGCGTAGAGTCAACATTAAATTTGAGTCAGTGCGCGTAAGCAATATACGAAATCTCTACAAAAGTTTCATCAATTCAATTGCAAAAAATGCAAAATTTTAGTGAAAAATGTGAAGTAGCCAGTAATGAAAAACTTGGAAGGTAAGAAATTTTTGAAATAAAATATAAAGTCACCTTGTCACAAAATAGGTGTTTTTTTTATTCACTCAGACACTTGATAGCCGGCATTGATATTGCGCCGGGCGAAGTTATACTGGAGGAGAAACCGCTGTTGATCGCACCGCATTGGGAGAGCGCTCAGATGAAATGCAGCAATTGCTTCAGTGATTCTTATGTCATATGCAAGTAAGTCATCACTAAGAACTTTTGAGGTATGATAACAAGTAAAAATTATTTTGGAATACTAGAAAATGCCAAGTATTTCCGCTTTGCATTGGTTGTGCGACACATGATGAATTTGATTGCAACTTCTTTCAAACCAATGCTAAAACAATTTCCAAAAATCTTTTGGTGAAGCATTATGCAATTTTTGCCGCACTCAAATTTCTGCTGCTCACAGAAAATGCGAAAACTTCAGCCGATGTCGATGCAGTTTTAAGCAAAAAATTCAATATTGACGAATTTCGCGATTCGGAAATGTGGCAAGAGCAGGCGACAAATGTTGTTGACCCACTTTTAAAGTCGGGCATTGCTAAGATATTTACGAAGTTCAAGGTGGATGCAGATTTTTTGCACAAAGTGTGTATTCTAATTGATGCCAGTTCGTTTGAGGTGGTGAGCAGCAAAGATGGTTGCGGCGATTCGCTGAAAGGTGTTTATGTTTATGGCGCCAAATTTCCACATCACTGCGTGCCGAATACGGTAATTGCCATCGATGATGATTTCCAGATGCAAATTTATGCAGCGGTACCAATACGCAGGGGTGAAGTTATCTACAATTCATATGCGAATCCCTTGATGGTGAGTAGTGGTCAGTAAAATGTAGAATATCCTTTGTCTTATCTAATAAATCTTAAGTATTTATTAGAAGTATAGATAATTAGGGACTCATTTGAAACAAGAAAGTTGGGTTATTCAAAAATATATTTCTTTTATAAAATTAAGATTTTTTTCTTCTTGTGTGCAGGTGTAATTTTTGCTTGAACAAAAAAGAAATTAATTTTCCAATACACCAAAATTTAAAAAAAAAATACAACCACATTTTACACACAATTGCCACAAGTGTCTTTAACAATAAAATGCTTTAATTTTCTCTTTTAGGGTACAAGCCAACGCCAACATCATCTATACTTGACCAAACACATCGAATGTTCGTGTTCACGTTGTTTGGATCCAACCGAACTGGGCACTCACATGAGCTCCATGAAATGCAAACAATGTTCGGATGGTTATGCTATCTGTGACACGCGTAACAATTCAAAGTGGATTTGCACCAAATGTGACGCTGTCATGGATGCCGTGGCAGTTCATAAACTACTGGCGGAAGTGGGCGAAGAAATGGTTTTTGCAAATGGCGACTTGCATCTGTACGAAGCACTTTTGCTCAAGTATTCAATGTTTTTTCATGAAAATCATTTTTTGATCATCGACATAAAACAAAACATTGCCACAATATTGCGTGCCATTCTAATGAACCACATGTGCAGCCCCGGCAAGAAGGTGTTGCAACGCCGGGTGCAGCTTTGTGAGCAGATTTTGCCAGTGGTACGTGCGGTATTACCGGGTATATCGAAATTGTATGCAATAGCTTCGTACGAATATTTAATATCATTTCTGGAACTAGCCGAAATGGAATTTAAAAATGAGGAACTCACACTGGAAACTTACATGGTGCATAAGAATACACTAATTATATGAGTTTAACATTAATCGTATAAATTTTCTAAAATTATTTCAGCGGAAGCAGGAAATGGCCCGAGAATTAGCAGAAGAGGCTATGCATATGTTATCGTTTGAACCCACTAATTCACCAGAGGGTCAATTGGTGCACAGTATAGGCTTGATTATAAAGCAAATTCAAGAGAACATAAAACAGCATTGCGGTGGAAAATAAGTTTATGCAATATTAGTTTTTAATTTAGAAATTGAAAGATTTGGATATAATGTTATTTAAATAAAGAAAATATATTAAGTTTATTGGTTGGAATATTTACAAAATCATTCCTATATTTTTTAAACCTATTCTACTTTTTGTGGTCCCATTCCAACTTTCAACCTATTGTATATGTGGCGACCAAAACTTTATCGATATGTACTATATAACAATCATCTCCACTGCACGCAAAAGTTATGAGCACTCTTGTTTACAGCTGGAAGTCATTGAAATTTGGATGGAGCCGTAATAGACGAAGATCAGAAGTACCGAACTGTGAACTTCTATGTTTTTTATATGTAACTTAGTCAAATATTTATGTATACTAGTATCGCCTGTGGCCGAAATTCAACCAAATGTATGTAAAGTAACCAAATTCCAGTATTTTATACATAGTTAGGGTTCGTCCATATAATACGCCACATGTTTTTGACACTCCATTCTAGACACTTTCTCCCTATGTCACACATTGTCACAGAGTCTTGACCCCCACCCATCGAGGTAACGCCCACTTTGGGCTTTTTTTACATTTTTTACCAATTGAATATGAAAAAATTACAGTTAACGTAATATTTATTATAGCTTTTGTCCAGGGACCGAAAATAACAGTTATTTCCGAAAATTCTATTCAAAAAGTTAAATGGCAAGAGTAAGTCTATTCGATATTTGAATATAGCAATGTGATGCTTGTTAGCTATGGAATAATAATCTTTAATAATTTTAATTTTTCTGATTTTTTTAAAAAAGTCAATAAATAATCGTTATTTATTGACCAAATTTTATTTTGATCAAAAATAAAAGTTAAAATTTAACTTTATTATTTTTTTGATCAAATATAAAAGTTAAATTTGACTTTAATTTTTTCGATCAAAAATAACAGTAAAAATTTGACTTTTATTTATTCGATCAAAAGTAAAAGTCATATTTTAATTCCTAAATCATCTATTTGCTTGCAGTCGCTGTTCCAGTCATTTGCGAAATAAATGACAACAGAATGTGCAATGATAAGCAACTTAGCGATGTAATGCAACGATTTGAAGATCGATTGCAATGTTTTTATCTCTTTGCAAAAATAATACGAATATAGGTGCAAAAGAATAAAAAATGTACTCTATCTAATGTACTATTATAATAGTTATTAATAAGAAATAGATCTGTCAAGTTTTAAATCTCTATTTTTGATCGGAAAAATAAAAGTCAAATTTTCACTTATAAAAGCTTATATTTTTGATCGAAAAAATAACAGACATATTTTAACTTTTATTTTTGATAAAAAAAAATAAAAGTAAAATTTTAACTTTTATTTTTGATAAAAAAAAAATAAAAGTAAAATTTTAACTTTAATTTTGATCGATACGAAATCAGTTAAAAAGTAACGATTATTTGTTGACTTTTTTGAAAAAATCATAACCGCTACGGTCCCTGCTTTTGTCATATCACATCTTATGGTAAAACGATAAAGCATTTCAACCGCCCAAACTCAAATCACCAGTTTAAACTTTTTCCGAAAAACCGTAAAAAATATTGAAGAATATTGATTAAAATAGTAAAACAAAAATATTTTTTTGTGACATATCGCATGACTGACCCTCTTTCTATTTCACGTTTCGTCATAAATGTTGACCCCCAATTCCTCATTTTGCCATAAATGTCCAACCCCCCTCCACCCTTAAAGGTGTGACATATTATATGGACAACATCTACTTAATCCTTTCAGTGAATTTGCCCAATATATTATATTGGACATGTCAGAAAGTAATTTTTATTTTTATTTTGCAACGCTTTTTTAAATCAAATCGTTTGGTTTTATGAAAAAATTATGAACCAACATGATAAAAAGAAATTTAGAGAGATATTTGACATTAAAGTTAGTTGGATTCTCGATTTTGTGCCGAAGAAAAGCCAAAAAATTTTTTTTGCCTATTTTATAAGAAAAAATCAACCGGACAAAAATCAAATTTATTTTTTTTTATCTTTTTATGGCTTTAATGATAACATTGAGAGGGTTTAAAAAACAAAGATCTAAAGTTCTGAAAAACTTTCAAGGGATTAAAAAAAAATGTTTTCTTTGTACAAGTTTGCAAAACGTAAGTAGTGCAGGTAAAAATCAAAGGTATGTTTTTTAAACTTTTTAGGACCTAAACGATAGGAATATTACCTCAAACAATTTATTTTGTTCTTAGTTTAGCCTAGCCATTGAAAGGGTTAAGTAAAGAATTATTTTTCAAAGTTTTGTACCTTTGGAACGTTTATGCGTTTGGAACAAGAATTTCGGAGAAAGTGAAAGAAAAACATCAACACATGATACAGGCAAGCAAGACCGTTGACAACTGATTGTATGAACGAAAATATTGGGTGTCCCAATAAGAGTGTACGATTTAAATTTTGTGGCATTTTTTTAAAATTGTTTTGAAATTTTACAGCTTTAAAATTTAATTAATATCACTGTGCATTACCAAAAATCAAACAAGCTTATGACATAACATTTCAGCATCATTGGAGGATGCTGGGTTTAATAGTCACATAGTTAATTCCATTCCATAAAAGCCATTTATTAATAGTCACATGGTTATTCATTTATATTATGGTTCACTTTGTAGAAGATTCGTTATAAAGAAATAATGAAATTCGATGTTTCGTGATATTTTAAATTTGATCAGGTAACTACATCAAAAAGCTTGACCAAACCAGGTTAAAAAACTAGATGTTCTGTTAGGAGACGTTTGTTGAAACTTACTTAGGCAGTGTGCGAATTTATTTAAATGCGACCAAAAATAAATTGTGTCGATAAGGCAGTGATTCCTAAATAATTTAGGTAATTCCCGAACTACCTAAATGTTTAATCATTTAGGAAGCACTGCCTTATCGACACAATTTAGTTTAGGTCGAATTTAGATCAATTCGCACACGACCTTTAAAGAAGAAACATATAGGAAGATAATTAATTTTAGTACTTTTGGGGTCAATTTGACGACCCATAAAATTGGGTACTTTGGGTTAATTTATACTTTTAGTTTTCGCTATTATTTTAGGGGAATATAATTGCTTAAAAAAAGCTTAATTTTTGTTTAAACAAAGCTTTTATACGATGATGGTAGAATTTAAAAAAGGTTTTTGGATTTTAGTAATGTGTTTTCTGGCAATATGTGTATGTGCTGGCAGTATTAAACCATTGAGGATGATGATGCCATACGGCATCACTAAGTCGGATGTAGCAAAGTTAACTGGATCACACAAAAAGAAGTCAAACTTAAACGAAAATCAAAGTTAGCTTATTCGTAAAAAAATTTCCCGTCTTTAAAGGGTTAAGATGTAGATGATTTCGAATCTTATGCTAGAATGTAAACCAATTTTTGACACTAGGGTGGACCCTAAAAATGTGTTTTTTGGTTTTATATTCATTATAGATGTGCTGGTCGCAGATTTCGAACTTGATGTTAGAATTTAAAACAGTTTTTTGAAACTAGGGTGGACCCTTGAAATGTGTTTTTTGCTTTTTACTCTTTGTGTATGTGCTGGCAGTAGTAAGAGGTCGCTGATTTCGATTCTGATTTTAGAATTTCAAAAAGTTTTTTGACACTAGGGTGGTCCCTTAAAATGGGTTTTTTGGCTTTATATTTGTATATGCGCTAGTCGCGATTTTGAATCTGATCTTAGAATCAGAAACAATTTTTTTGACACAAGGGATCCTAAAAATCTAATCTGATTTTTCAAAAAATTTTTTGCGACTAGGGTGGACTCTAAATATGTTTTTTTTTTTGTTTTATGCTCTTTGTAGATGCGCTGGTCGCTGATTTCGAATCTGATGCTTGAATTTCAAAAAGTTTTTTGACACTAGGATGGACCCTAAAAATGTTTTTTTTTATACTCTCAAGTAAGTTCAGTTTTCAATCCAACTTTTCAAGCAATTCAAGCTCCATACGACGAATATGATGAATATTCAATGCTCAACGCCTTGTTGCGGTAACGGCTTCTTTCATATCTCATAATAGTTTTTTTTTTCTAAAATAATAACAGCCCTATTCTGGCAAAGTAACAATTGTTACCCAGTATTTTTAATATTTATATGTGTTTGTTGCAATTTTTTGATTTCAAAACAATATTTGAAGCTCAAAATAAACAAATTTTGATAAATATTGTCACCTGCTTTTTACATGGTCATAATTTCATTAAAAAATTTTGTTTTTTTTTCGCTTTAAATTTTGTTTGGAAACCAAAAATTACAACAAACACATTGAAATATTAAAAATACTGGGTAACAATTGTTACTTTGCCAGAATAGGGCTGTAAATTAAACTTTTTGATTTGATTGTTTATTTACATAATTTGACTTGAAAAAATTATTAAAATAAAAAATAAAAAAATATACAGATTTCGGAGTTTAGGAAAAAGCGTAATAAAATATGTTATATACAATAAATGCTCGTACATTTTTGATCACAAGTCGAGAACGGAACCATCGCAAAATATCAAAATTGATAATTTACAAATAATGTTTAAACACAGTGTTGCCAATTTTTCGATGTTTCGGAGAATACTTGATGGAAATACAAAAAAAAATAATTTTGTCCAAATTTTTTAGAATAAGCTTCACATAAAACTTAATGCTACAAAAACTAGTAGCATTTCATAGCTTGATGATATTGGTGGTAGATCTTTTATTTTAAAAATACAAATTTTGGGCCGTTAGAAAGATACATTGTGATCGACAATTTACTGAAAGTACCTTATTTGGACGAATATTCTGTAATTTTTTGGTTTTTTTTTTTTAATAATTTAATAAGTCATTAACAATGCATCAAAATATTTGGACAATAACTTTTTATTTGGCAATTTTTAGTTGGTCCTAGAAAAAGGAGATGACTTCAGGTATAAACAGCTAATAAATGTTATTATATTTATAGCACTCATTCTGCTTTAATTTATTTTTAATGTTAAAAAGTCCCTTAAAGCCTCTATCGCGTCGATAAACAACTCCCACGTGTTATATTAAAAATTTATATTTAATAGTTTAAATTATATTTATCTATATGTTGGTAGAAATAAAATAAAAATGTTAACGAGATAGACGCTTTTATAAAAAATGGGTAAACAGCAGAATCTTTTGCATGACAAAAATAAAAATAAAATACAGACAAGTGGCATTAGAATATCAGCTACAATACAAATCCAACAATTAGCTGATTGCATATAAATAAAGAATGGACGGAATAAAAAAAAACAAAAGAAAGTACTTTGTGCAATGAAGTACAGAAGTGTCACACTCAGCTGTCTTTATGTAATATACTCAACACAATTGCCAATAGTTTAACTGAACAATGGATTCAAATTTTAAATGTGGTTAAAATTACGGCTTAAAATTAATTATAATATTTTTGACCGAAATGTTTTTTGTACAATGTTTGTATCAATGAACAAAAAGTCTAAAGATATTAAATTTAAATCGGATTTAGATCAGATTTGTTTATGTTCGAAAAGCATCAAAACCGATCGGATTCTACAACACAATTCAATAGCGAAATCTTTAAGCTATTCCGATAACAAACCCATTCCGAACTTGTATTTCCCAACAAGCCTTTGTATATAAAGCAACTGTCAATGACAACTATTGCTTTTTCTTGGGTGTTCCTCTGTATTACACAAATTTATTTCATTGCGCCAATTTCTAAATCAATGGGTAGAAAGCAAAACGTTTTTTACACATTTTTTAAGAAGTGATGTGTTGTCGCTCGCCGTGCATCGTATTTAATCCTAGCGCAGCTGAATCACAAAATTTTAGAGATAACAACATTTGTAAAAAATTGTCAAAGTCCCTGACGGCTCAAATGTTAATTAAGTGTACAGAAATCTATGTTTAACCTAAGCATTCAAACAATTCAAACAAGTGCATAAAAAACAAGTTTATTTAAACGAACAATTTTATAGTGAAATTGCAAAAAAATGGACGCATTTGAAAAAATTTGTAAAATCGAGCGAAATGAAGAACTGGGAAGGTTGTTATAAAATATCTTGTAAAGTTACATAAAAACATAAGCTAACCTACATTTTGTATGACATTTAAAGATATGTTATAGCAGCAACAAACATAAAGGCCGGTGAGACGATTTTACTGGAGAGTCCTGTGATCATCATACCGGCTAGCGGTGAAAAACGTTGTGCAAATTGTTTCAAAATTACCAATAAATTCTGCAGGTAATAATTAATACACACATCACTATTAAAATTAATACAATGTCTAAGTAGCAGTTGTGCATTAAATATTTCTAGGCACAGGTACAGGGGGGGGAACTATGGGTACAAAAGCCCCTCCCTCGACGCTCAAAATTTTTTTGTAACAAAGAAATTTTGGGAAGAAGTTTGTTATACTATAAAATGCCTATGCTTTTTTCCTTTAAAATAAAAACACCGGTAGCTCTTGTTGTTTTCTTTACCGGTATTCGGGCTTAGACATTGAGGCAGTATTCTCTAGTCTAGAAAAGTGAAAAAATCAAGTTTTTTTTTTAATTTTTCGATTGTTTATATGTATATTCAAAAATTTTTCCTTAGAGTGATTTTTCGAAATTCGAAATAATAATTATTATTTAAAATTATTAATAATAATTATTAATTAAAATTATTATTAACTAGCTGATATACCCGGTGTCACTCGACAGTAATTTATGTAAACATTTTAATATACACTAAAAAATTTACCGTGCTTTTTAACGAAGGAATAATTTTATCACTGTGTTTTTACAATCAAAACTTGTTTTTTTAGTCCCACCGGGAAAAAAGAATCAATTGTGTATGAAAAAAGAATCAACTCATATTTCCAATTATTGATTCTAGAATTGATTATTTTTAACATTTTGATGTCCTACAAAAAGTAGTACATTCTTTTCTGCCTTCCACTTGAATCACTGCTGAAATCGATTCTTTTATTCGCTTATAAAATGGATTCTTTTAAATGAAAAAAGTAAGAATTTTTAAATATGAGAAAAGTATGAATCGCTAAGAAGCCCTTTTGGAATAGATATACATGAATGAATTCCATAATGCATAGGTTTGTATGGCAGAATTGAAAATCTTTTATTCTTTTTTAAACAATTAATAAAAAATTATATTATAATAATTCAAATAAATATAGATAATTATTAGGTAATTTGAAAGAATAAATAATATTTAGACAGACGAGATTTAGATTATAATAATACCACATTTATTGCAAAAATATTGATGTTTATGATGTTGGTTGTTCCTTCCGTTTTGCTTTGAATGTATCCTTATAGTATTTATATTTTGACTTGCGTATAGCTTCCTTCATATCTTTTTAGGACTGTTCCTGGTCGTATCCTTCCTTGCAAATGCACTTTGCATTTTAAAAAAACATTAAGAAACGATTTAAACAAGTAAAGAGCAATGGTTTTTCATAACTTACCAAACAATACATTATTACAATTTTCGAGCCTTCTGAAGCAGTTTGTTTCTTCAACGCTGACAAATCAAACAGAAAGTAAAATTTTTAAGAAACGTGTGAAAGGAAAACAACAGATAAATCGTTTTTCAAAAATATCTGACAAAAACAAAAACTTCAACAACAAACAGAAAATACAAATCATAACAGATTGATTCTTTTTTCGCTTATAGCAGAATTTGTTTCAGAATCAATTCGTTTTTCATTTACCATAAAAGTAAGCAAGGAATCTAACAACATTTACTTTATTATAAATTGTTATATACTTCATAATCGATTCCTGCAGCAATAAATACGAATCAATAAATTTTTTGTTTATTGATTTCAATTCATAGGTTTTGCTTTAAATTTATATATTCTTTGGAATACATTCTAAAATGCATCACAAGAATCCATTTAATTCCTGATTTTTTTTTAATTAATTCTCATTTTCCCGGTGGGGTTTTAAACTGAATTTACGGGTCACTGGTAAATATGTTACATGCACTTCGCTTATGTAAATCATATTTGTAAAAAAAAGAAAAAAGATACCAATCTTCCTAAATTTTTTAATACTTTTTCCAGTTGGAAAGTAACAATTGGTTTGTGTTTAAAATAAAAAATAAAATAAGCTGAATCTGATAGTTGATGCAATTTCTTAAATCTTCATAATTAATTTTTTATGCGAAAATTTGTACAGTCATTTCTTAATGAAAATTAGCAAAAAGGTGTAAGTTAAGAAAGCAGTCGCTTTGTAATTTCCAATAATAGTATGTACAGCAACCTGTTACAATATTATCGACATAAACAGTTGATCGACATAAGTCCAGCTGAAAAAACTGCAAGAACAGTGCAAGAAGTGCCATTAAGTTTTTTTGCTGCAAGTTTAGGCTGTGTGCGAAAAGTACTAAGGATGTGTGTGAATTGATCTAAATTCGAACTAAACTGCATTGGGTCGATAAGGCAGTGCTTCCTTAACAATTTAGGAAAATCTCGAACTACCTAAATGATTCCTAAATTAGGAAGCACTGCCTTACCGACAATTTTTGTTTAGATCGCATTTAGATCGATTCGCACACAGCCTAAATTGAGTAACAGCCACCGACTTTTCTAAATTATTGGAACCGTGTTGGTAATGCAGTGCTTACTTCTAATTTAGAAAATTTTCCAGCATACTTGTCAGCATACTTTTCAGCATACTTTCGGTTAGTACGCTGTTGAACCGAAAAATTTTTTCAATGCAGCCAAGCTTACAACAATGATTGGAGAGTTAAAATGTCAAAATTTCGCTGTCTTTTATATGTCGGCGTGAAAATTTGACTTTCAACAATATTGTTCAATTGGGTTGCGGCAAAAATATAGACGTACTAATATAAGGAAGATATTTAGGACAGAGAATTTTAATACAGCTGGTATGAAAAAATAGATTTTTAGCCATAACTTTTGATTGGAAAGATATATTGGGGTAATTTTTTCACATAAATTATTTTTGAGATTTTTAAAAAATATAAAAACAACATTTTGGAAAAAATAAATTTCGCGAAAAAAATCAAAGGGGGTTTTTTGTTTTGATGACAAAAACAGTAAAATAATTTTTGCGCTTAGCTGAAAGAATTTTTGCAAATAAATGCTATGTCATATGAAAGGTAGGCAGACTTGCAATTTTTTAATTTCTTTAATTTTTACAACAAAAACAATTTTTGAGCCATTTTTTTGAGTAAAAAGGTCAATATTTTGGACCTTTTTTGACATAATCATAAAACATATATACACTGACTTAACGGTACAGTTCCTAATTTAACTTAACGGTACCTAATTTTGTGAAGTAATTTTATTAAACCTTTGAACAAAAAAAATTTGAATGCAATATATTAATGGACAGCGGAGATATTTGCATCGAAAGACCAAACTTTGATTTTCATGTTGTTTTTTTCTCGTTCTTAGGTAAGGATGTTTTATGAAAAAGTCGTTGTACTGAAATTTTCTACAATTTTGAATAAATGTGAGTGTTTTTGATAACAAAATTACCGTTAGTTGAAAAATTTTGGAGGGGGCGTGGCAAAAACTAAGTATGTAACATTTTAAGTTAAGATGCACTTAATATGTATACCTAGTTTGAGCGAAATCCGTTGATTTTTATAAAGGTCAAACAAACAAACAAACAAACAGAAAATTAGTTTTATTACTATAGATAACTAATAATTAATACTCACTGCAGGGACGTCGTAGAATTTAATGGCATATTGAGTTTTTTCCAATTAGATCAAAATCTCGAGATATTTGCGATTGAAATTTAGTCACTTTTAGACAGGGCCGGATTAACCGTGTCGGGTCCTCTAGGCAATGTAATTTCGGGGTCCCTTTATCCTTTTCTAAAGCCTTCAAATAAATTTTGTCTACCACAATTCAATTATATTCATAATTACGCCATTAATACCCCTACGCGTACTGTGTCAGGGGCATATTAACTTTGCCACTTACAGCCCTATTCTGGCAAATTAACAAATTGTTAACCAGTATTTTAAATATTTCTATGTGTTTGTTGTAATTTTTTATTTCAAAACAAATTTTGAAGCTCAAAAATAAAAAATAGATGCGTTCCTTTCACCTTATTATAATCGCGATAACAAATTTTCTCAAAGAAACGGCAAGAAAAACGACTCGTAGAGGACACTACCGTTGTAGTCAAAATTAAATTCAAACAAGCAATCATGATACAATAACTAATAGGTGTCATGAGAAAGTGTGTCGTTTAAAACTGTTGTGAACTGTTATGGTAGCGATACCTTAGTGAACGATGTTTTTCTCTGAATGTCAGAAAAATTGTAAATTATTTAATTTAATTATAAATATTATGCAATTATATAAATAATTTAAGTGCAATTGTTGGCTCCGCTGAATGCGTCCAATGTGTGTGACACACGCGGTTTGTTTTGTTTTCTTTTGTTTAACATTCGACGGTCGCAGCTAGTGAGAAAATAGGTAGCTGTCATGGCTATCTAACAGACATTGTATCAAACAAACAAACTATTCAAAAAATGAAATGACAGCTCATAAAAATATACAGGTGCGGCACCTGTGTTTAAAATTTTTGAAAGGCTATATCACAATTTTATATGGATAGCAAAAATAATCCTATTTGTTATAGGATTATTATTTTTGTTTTTGCTTTGCATGTAAAAAAAAATAATCTTGAAGATTATTTTGAAGCGAATGGAACGCAGCTAATGTTGATAAAAATTGTCAACTGCTTTTCAGTTATTGACAATTTCATTAAAAAATTTTGTTTTTTGAGCTTTAAATTTTGTTTTGAAAACAACAAACACATATAAATATTCAGAATATTGGTTAACAATTTGTTAATTTGCCAGAATAGGGCTGTTAATATAGTCACTCAACTTAATATAGAAAGGCCCTAACTCATTTTTTTTTTCAAAATAAATTTTTTTACAGATTTTTGCAAAAAAAAAATTGCTGCATAAATATTGCTACAGTATTGAATTGGTTAGTGTCTTAAATAAAAAATCCATTTCAAGAAAATTCGGACCCGCAAAATTATAATTTTTATTAAGTTTTTTCCACCTCCTGTTAAGTAACAAAAAATGAGTTAGGGCCTTTCTATATTAAGGTAGCGATATGTTAGCCCATTTCGCTACTCTTTCTTATATTTCTAGCCACTTTAAATAAATCTTGTATTTTTACTTGTGTATTTTTGTAGATCAGTTAAAAAGTTATAATATTTTCAATATTTTGAATAGGCTTCCTGATCAATTCTTTTGTATGCAATTAAATTAAAATTTCAATTCATAATTTTCCCGACGTTTCGTTGATTTTTTTTCAACTTCTTCAGGGGATCTTTTATTAAAAACGAAAACAACAAAAACAATTTTTTATAACTTAGTTGAACAAAACATTTTGAATTTGAAATTTAAAAATAGTTTAAGTGAAAATTATTTGACTGATAATGAAATAAATATATAAATAAAAGCTGTAAACAAATGACATAAGAACTCAGATACTGAACGTTTAATTTGATTAGAACATAAAAATTGTTTAAATACTTAGTTACTTTTAAGTTCTTTTTTATAAAATTTTTTAAAATTATATTTATAAACTGCACCACTTGTCAACACTATCTTATTGGTTTAAGACAAGAGCGTAGCTCGCGCTTATATTGTCTTTATCTTCCCGTGAGTTCATTTTATTATTTTTATTCATTATTTTTACCTTAATTTTATAACAAAGTCCTGAATTAGTTTTTATATAATTTTTTATGTATTATTCTCATGTATAAAAAGAACTACATATCCATACTACGTAAATATTATTAAATTAACTGTTTTTCAATAAATATGTGTAATGTATTTATTTCACACGTTAAAAAAAGAATTGTTTTTCTTATTTAAATGAAAAAAAAAATTGCCCCCTTAGATTCATGCCTGCCCCTCTGTCTTCTTGGTCTGGCTACAGGCCTGTTTTTGGGTCTGATGAGCACTATGGTGAGGTTAATTTTGCTCTCCGATCACTATAAATCTCGTAGTTAACCAAATACTATTGAAAAGTCGCGAGAAATAACCAATTTTTTCACTTTTAAGCTCTTGCCACTGTGTTTTTTTCAGACTAATAACCATGCTGATGTACAGTCCGATATAAAACGAAGAGTTTCTTCTTAAACGGAATATTGTCGAATAATTTAAATATTCTGGAAACTGCGAAAAATTACTTTTTACTAAATCAAATGTAAAAATATAAAATGAACTCTCGAGACCAGAGATTTGCAACGAATCACATTTTTGAATCAATGAGCCACATACTCAAAAATTAGTATGAATTAGTATAAGTAGTTTCCAAAGTAGTACTCTTTTTTTACCTTTTTTATATGTAATTTTCATATGTATGTGATTGATTCGAAAAAATGTGAATCACATTTTTGAATCATGAGCCACTTACACAAAAATGAGTATGAATGAGTACAAGTAGTTTCCAAAAAAGTACTCTTATGTGATTGATTCAAAGCAAAGTGAATTAAATAAGTATATAATTAATTAAATAATAAGGGCTGCCACCTAATGATATGTATTTTTAAGAATTTTAAACATCATTTAACAGTGTTCGCTGATTTTGATTCTGAAGTCAGAATTTTAAAATTCAATATGGTTAATAGGGTTGCCATATTCATTTTTTGTATTTTTACGAATTCGGTGCTGGCGCGAACACTGGATAAAAATGGATTGCTGAATCCAAATCCGTTGTCAGAATTTCAAAATTATATAATTTTTTCATAATAGGGTTGCCACCTAATATGTATTTTTAAGAATTTTTAACATCATTTAACAGTGTTAGGGGTCGCTGATTTCGATTCTGAAGTCAGAATTTTAAAATTCAATATGGTTAATAGGGTTGCCATCTTAATTTTTTGTATTTTTACGAATTCGGTGCTGGCGCGAACACTAGGTAAAAATGGGTCGCTGAATCCGAATCCGTTGTCAGAATTTCAAAATTAAATCATTTTTTGGTTTATATTATTTTACTCACAAATAGAAATCTTTTCTGATGTATATTATTTTCCTCAAAAATTAATTTTTTTTTATAGGTATTGTGTTGCTCAGAAGTAAAAATCGTTTTTTGAGTTTTATTTTTTTGCTTAGAAATAAAAATTGTTTTTTTAATTTTTATGTTTTTTTCTTAGAAATATAAATAATTTGTTGATTTTTATTGTATTGACTGCTCAGTAATTGAAATCAGTTTTTGAGATTTAGTTTTTGTTCTGACATGTAAATCGTTTGAGGATTTTTATTATTTTGCTCAGGAATAAAACTCGACTCACAATCTTTCTTTTTGTGAGGCATTCTTAACATTAGCGGTTTTTTAAAATTTCCATAATTAAATGGGAACAACATTTTAGAATGAAAATTTATTGTATTTAGAATTATTAAATTACATGCAGTCATTTTTATAAACAAAATTTTTTCCAGATTTTATGATGACAAATTACATCAAAGGTCACTTAAAACTAGCCGAAGTGCAGAAAATGACCGTTCCACATTAACTTGTGTTGCTGGAACACTTTGAACTATGTTCGCTAGAGACCACAAGAATGGATATATGAATCTTTTTTCATTTCAGTAGCTAATGATATTAACTCCTAAATTAATAGCTAAATTTTCAATTTCATTAAAAGCTTTTTGCATCTTTACATTTCTTGACTCATCTTCAGACTCTCTTCATCAGCCGGAGAGACTTCAACTGGTGATAAATCTTCTGCCGATGTGCTTTCTTCACTATAATCCGATTTTTGGTTTCTACTAGTCTTTAGAATAAATATAAAAGTCATTTTTATTATATCTATTTCATATTCTTATACACACAAATTATATAAATCTGGCTTTCCAATAAAAAATCTGGCGAATTATTTGTTTTAGGTGAGATTTGGCATTCAACATTTTGATGGGATTTTTTTATAATTAATCGGCGTATACGTGGGTCCAGGTAAATTGATGAGAGAACAGAAGGATTCTCCAATATTTGTTCTTCCCGCTTATAAAAAAAAATAAAAATAAAATAACAAAATGATTTTAATTTCTGAGCAAAATAAAAAAATCCTTAAACGATTTTTATTTCTGAGCAAAAAAATAGAAAACTAAAAACGGTTTTTATTTCTGAGCAAAAAATATAAAAATCCGAAAACGATTTATATTTTTGACGACAAAAAATACAAATTAAAAACTGATTTTTTTGTTTGAGCAAAAAAATAAAAATCAAAAAACGATTTTTATTTCTGATCAATATAATAAAAACCCAAAAACGATTTTTATTTTTGAGGAAAATAATATAAATCAAAAAATGATTTTTATTTCTGAGCAAAAAAAATTAAAATCAATTTATAATAACTATTTTTAATTTTTATTTATAGCACTTACAAAATAAAAATCATTGATGATTGGCAAAGGCAATACAAATTGCAACAATTCGGTATAGTCAAAAGTGTTCTGAGACAAGTAGAACATGATGATTTTTTTCTTTAAAATTTGAGAAATGATCATTAAATTCGGTCCCTGATAGAAAGACTTATCTACTGTTTTCATTTAAGAAAAAAAAATATTTGAAATACAAAACAACCTATCTACACTTGAACGAAAAGTATGAGTTTTCACAAATTTTATTTTTTGTTTATGGAAGCTTGTCATCCTTGTAATACAATATTCTGGTACTTTGGTTGGTGAATATTTGTACACTGGAAAGATTTAAACGGTTTTTTAGCTCTCCTGAAAAAAAGATTTTTTATTTTTAAAGGGTGTCTCAGTAAAAGTGCACTTTTTATTTTAAAATAAAACGCATATTTTTTGAGAGAGTTGTGATTTTTATATTGAATTGTAAAAAAGACATGTTCCGATTAAGTATGGAATAAAATATCAACCCACGCAGTGTTGCCATGAAAAAAAATTTTACAGCGTAACTTTTGCACTCTGCTCGTCGGGTTTCTCGTCGGATTTGTGAAACTCTGAAAACAAGAACTAAGCAATTTTCAGTCGCATTTTACAGCAAAGAAGACAAATAAAATATTGCATTTTATTAGACGTATGACGTATATTTAAGGTTTATTTATTTAAATAAATCACATTTTTTTCAAAAGTCCATTCAATAATGATTATATATATAGAAAATACATTATAATAAATTAGATTTTGAAAATATTTTTGAACGCACAAACAAAGAGTAAAAATCAAATTAAAAATACATTTGCAACACAGTTTGGTTTAATGTAGATCTCTTAAATCGGTAAAAATGAAATGCATAGAGCTATAATACATAATTTTTCAATTTAAACTCTATAAATGTAAAGCTTTTGCTTCAAGTAAATTAACGAAAAAATGTTGTTTTTTTAAGCCATATACATTGCGTTGTTAAATTTGTTTATAAATTCTTTATCAATTTCAAGACTAAAACAGTTAAAAGATTTCATACGCAGATAATCTTTTGTATGCAGAGTTCCTTCCATTGTATCTTACTCTAATCTATTGCGAACTTTAGTTTTATTAATATTTATTTGACTAAAAGTTCGCTCAACGTTAGCTGAGGAATTCGGTAAGCTCAATAATTCAAAAATAAATTTTTTCATTATTGGAAATGCAGAAGTACGATCGCATCTTTTTATTTTAAAGTTGCCATCAATTTTATTATACTATTCATATAAACATGTATATAAAAATATATGCAAAATCGGACGCCGGATCTACTTTTTCTGAAATCGAAACATTTTGAAGAATTTTGGTCAAATATCGGAACGTCGGATTCAAGTATTAAAATCGTAACATATCCGATATATCGGAGCATATGGCAACGCTGCCCCCACGGCTCTGAGGACAGACCATTACTCTTTTCATGAAATTTTCGATGACTTTTTCACAGAGATGTGGCTGTATCTCAACAACGACGCGTCGGATCTCAGTTGACATCAGAATTTATTGATATAATTTGTTCTGGAAATCATTTCTGCAATAAATCGATTGTTTCACGCGCAGTGTGGTAGGTGGCGTCGTCTTGCTGAAACCACATGTCGTCCAGATCCATGCCGTCCAGTTGAGGCCACAAGAACTCTGTTATCATATTCCTGTAACGAATGCCGTTCACAGTCACTGCAATTTCGGCCTCATCTTCAAAAAAGTAAGGCCCAATCACGCCGCCTGACCAAAATCCGCACCAGAAAGTTGCTCTTTGTGGATGCATTTGTTTCTCATGAATTGCATGAGGATTTTCTGAGCCCCAAATTCGACAATTTTGTTTATTCACGAAGTCATTCAGATGGAAATGCGCTTCATTGGAGAAGATGACTTTTTTGAAAAAATTGGCATTGACTTCACTTCCCATTCAACGAATTGCCGGCACTTACCATGATCTGCTGGTTTGGGCTCCTGAGTAAGCAAAATTTTGTACGCATGAAGGTGGAGATCGTTTGTCAAAATTCGCTGCATAGTGCATTGTGAAATTTGAAGTTGTTGAGAACGATGCCGAATTGATGTTGTCGGATTTTCGGCGACACTCTCGCTTACAGCAGCAATATTTTCAAGAGTCCGACCGATACGTTGACACAGAGTACTCTTACTGTCCATAATCGACCCAGTTTCTTCAAATTTTTTGACCACTCTTCGAATGGTTGAAACATTAGGTGCACTTTCTCTACTGAAAATTGTTCGAAGTTTGCGAGCTTTCCAAATTTTTGTAATAAATTTTTACAATTATAACGCGTTGTTCTTTCGTAAAGCACACCATTTTTAATAATCGGAATAAACATATGTTCCAACTGCTAAATTTCAGAGTTGTCACTTGCACAAAAAAAAATAACACTAAATTTAAAAAGTGCACTCTTACTGAGACACCCTTTATATAGGTCATGTTGAATATAAGCTCTCGATTTGGTGTTGTTTTTTTTGGGTCACCCTATAACAAACCAATATATAAGAGAAAACATGAAGAGTTTTACGGTTTTTTTTTATCCGACTGTTGGCTCTATATCTGAGGAGCCCGGTGGTAAAAGAAAATTAAATACAGATAAACGTTACTCAGGGAGGTCATTCAACACATTGCATATAGTCTTAGCTCTGTTGACTCAACGACCACTTTTCATAAAAATTTACCCATTGTCCTTTATTATCATACATACACATATTTTATCAAGATTTTTTAACATTAACTTCTTTTAAGTTCATGTCACATCTTCTTGCTCTGCGATAATTGCAATCAACACAACGAATTCGATTGCAAGCTGATCGCACAAATGAAAAATTTGCACATCGAAAAGCTACAGGAACACTGCGATATCTACGGACCACTAAAGTGTCTGTTGTTGAGAGAAAATGACGAGACAGTCAGCTATTATGAGATGATAATGCAACAGGAAGATCATCAAGAGGAGCGACGTAATAGCGAACTTTGGTTGGAGAATAAGAAGAATATCGTTGATCCAATTCTAAGCTCAGGCCTGACAGAGCAGCTGAAACATTGTACAAGTGTGAATGAGGAATTACTACAAAAGATATGCAGTGTCATTGACGTAAACTGTTTTGAGATACGAGCCCCGGATGACAAATTTATGCGAGGTATTTATCCGAAGGCGGCCCTGCATGCTCACCAATGCCTAGCCAATACAACGATCGCCATTGATGATCAATATCAGATGAAAATCTTTGCCAATCGAGATATCAACGAAGGTGAAATGCTCACTGTTTCCTATACGAGCCCATTATTGGTAAGATTTTCAATGAAGAATATGCTTTTGTCGTTGCAGAAGTGTTTTTCTCATTTCATTTCATTTTTTCTCAGGGTACCGATGAGCGGCGTCTTTTTCTTAAAACTGGCAAATATTTTCACTGCACATGTCCACGTTGTGAAGATCCCACCGAGTTGGGTTCGCATATGAGCAGCATACGCTGCAAATTCTGCACATCTACACCGACGGGCCAAGCTGAGGGATATTTAACAAAGCAGCAAAATCAATGGCGTTGTCAATTATGTGATCACACCATGAATGCCAGCACTGTAGACAATATGTTGACACTCGCTAAGGAGGAAATTTTTTTTGCCAAAGATGATATTCGCAAATATGAACTTCTTATTATGAAGTTGAGTCGCTACTTTCATCGTAATCATTATCTGATCGTTGATCTCAAACAAAATGTTGCCGCAATTCTGAGATCTATAATAATGAATATGTCAAGTCGTCCGGGAAAAAAAGTTTATGAGCGTAAAGTGCAGCTGTGTGAGGAGATTCTGCAGTTGCTGCGAATAGTTCAGCCAGATTTTTCCCGATTTAAAGCAATCGCTTTGTATGAGCTGTATAATTCTTTTGCCGAATTGAGTCGTTTACGATTTGAGGAGAACGAGCTGAGCGAGGTGGAGCTATTGGTAAGTCTTAGTTTCTATTTTAAACTTCACCTGGCCTCGTATGGTACGTACATTAGGGTGGGGTGAAGTTTTTTTTCTTCAAATTTTGTTTTTCCTGTACTATGAATCGATGATCCATAGCCTTAAACATACCTAAAAAAAATTTTAGCTTCCTAGGTCAAGGTCTTGAGGTGGCGCATATGACTTTAGTTTTTGAATTCGACCATTTATTGAAATAAAAGTAATTTGGTTTAAAATAGGTTTATATTAAGTTCAATCAAATTGTTTCAGTCTTTTATTTATTATATAAAGCACATTAAATATAAATGAGTATTATTAAAATAAAGAAAAAAAATGTTGTTGTCATTTTTAGAAGTCTCATTGTTGGAAAAATTGCGATTTGGTCTCAAACAATGGTATATCTTGCCTTGCTTTTATTCTGGAGCGAATGAAACCATCTCTTGCTTCTAATCCACAAACAGAAATTGAAGCATCAGTGACGAGCTTGACACACCTTTCTACTGCTTGAGTATGGCAAGGATACTTTTCAAATTCAACAAAGTTTTTCTCCGAACCGACCATCTTTACAATTTCTGTATCAGTATATTTCATAGTCATTGGTGGTTCTGTTACTTTCACATTCACCCAGTCTATTAAATCATAGTAATTTGTCGCATTTACTTGAAGCTCTGGAAGACAGAACTCGCGAACTTTCTCTGTGGTAGTTCCTTTTCTGACTTCTAACACTCTTTGAAGAGCCAATTCCCTTATTTGTGAAGCATCATCTTGTAGCATAGCCAACAAGATATTTTCTGGGTGTGTGAAATATGAATTTCTTTGAATAGTTTTTAAAACAATACTTTTAAGGTCATCTCTTAAATATAAACTTCTTTTAACCATGTTGAAAACATGAACTGGACCGTGTTTACAAGATGGCTTTGCCTTTATGTCAAACCATGTTGGTGCGAACACTTTCATAATGAAAAGCGCTAGTTGCTTTAGGTTTTCTGGTGGTTTAGCCGTACCAATATACAAACGAAGAATCCTATTGGCGCAAGTTAACCATCTAGAGTGTGCTAACTTTCCTGGGTCTCTACTAGCTAAACTTGGTGAAACTAAACCAGCCGAAATGGCGGAACATATTTCATATAGGTACTTTTGATCAGTGCTTAGCAAACTAGTATTTACTTCGGGCAATTCTGTGCTAATCGCTTCAAAAGCTTCTGGTTTAAAATCAAGGCACTTGACGAGTTTTTTTCCTATACCACCGGAAAAGCTATTAGGACCAGTAGTAGTTCCATCGAGACTTAAAAACAAATGGCGCAGTGGTAATTCATTTGCGTGTAATAAACACACAAACCATTGTAAAGGTCGGTTCAGATGTTTTTCTAATAAAGCTATAACTCCATTTTTATGTCCCGTATTGACAGCCGTTCCATCACATCCGATTGCCACCAAAGAAGACTGAAATTTAAACTTTCCTTCCATAAAGCCAACAATATTCTTTTGAATATTAGCTGCTTTTCCTGAATCTATCGACAAATGACCTATATACTCAGAATTTGGCTCTGATATCATTGAGATATGTTCTTCGGTAATGGTCTTCCTATGTGACGCATTTTCATTAGTAGTCATTACTAAAGTTTTGTCTTTACGACCGTCAAAATAAATAGCCGTTAGAACTTTTTCGCAACCTATAGAGTTCAGCTCTTTGCGCACTTTTTTCCTTTCTCGACGTATTTTACTTCGGTCTATTACGCTTGATGAGTTTTCGGCATCTATGACATTTAAATCAAGCATTACTGCGTTAACAATAAATGCTGCAGATCGATCTGAAACTCCGGTCCTGTCACATGCTAAAGCAAGATTTGGCAACTTATCTCTCATCTGCTTATTTTCTTTTTGTTGTTCTTCTTTTTGATATTTTCTTGATGTTTCGTTCAGACAAACATCATCTTCGTCTGATTCTGATGGTCCACTTGAATAACTGCTGGACGACCAATGTACTACTGGCATAGATGAAGAAGCACTTGTAGCAGTATTTTTATCCACAAACTCATCATACTTTCGTTTTCTAACTTCATTACGTCGTAAAGATTTTGTTGTCACTCTATCCACACAGCCAATATACATTTTACGCTCATTTCGTTGGTCCTTTAAAAAGTTTTCCTCAGCAGCAGGTACTTTAGTAATACATTTACATACTTTTCTGGATGCACACTTACATGTTGCGATGTCAAATAACTTTTTTTGGGAATCCTTGAAAAAATGTTGCTTCTTGGCGTAATTGCGCAATTTTTTTATACTCTTGTACTTGTTGTAATACGAAACCAATCTTGAAACCACTTGTTGATGACTAATCGTTGGAATCGATGCTTTATTCCATATTTGTTCGATATCAGTTGCAATTATTTCACATATATACTTTATTGAAGGATCTTTTCCATTATTCAATTCAAGCAAATCCGTTTTTATCCACAGGTAATATTTAATAACATCACAATACGTCGGTAGCACATTAACATTTAATATAAGTGGTTCACCAAATACAGGGCAAAGCAAATCCTTCCGAGTTTTAGGCATTTTAAAACTTTGTGTATATAAATAGTCACTTCACCTTTTAACTATTATTATTTTAATTGAAAAAAATTATAAAAACAATTTATCGTTGATTAAACTTTTGTTTTGTTTTAAGTTGCTGTTTAACAGGTAACACTTTCACTTCTCTATGAAGAATCTTAAAACAACAATAGAAAATAGCATTAGAACAAGGGAATTCCCCGACTTCGTTTTACTCGCTTAAGTGTTGCTAACGCTTTCAACAGTGGTGAAAAACATAAATTTTTAAATGGTACTAAATACGTCTTCAGACGATAACATTGTGTAACACTATAATATTGGATAAAGCGTCTTTTACACGATAACACTTTCGGAGAGATTTTACCGACGGTAACAGTTATAAATTCTGATCCGCTTGTGGTATAGTTTTGTGAAAAATTTCAAAAAATAAAGAGCACCATCCGTATTTCAATCACACATCAATTTATGCTCTCTGAGAGCGCAAAAGCAGTGAAAAAATACTTTTTGATACAAAATTTTGACAGGTCGTATTACTTGTGGTACCGTCTAAAAGTCGCTTAATACTACAAGAATTTTTGCCAATTATACTACAAAATATTACCGTGTGAAGAGGCTTTTAACTACATTTTAAAAAGTACATATTAGTAATACGAGTACCTTTTTTTTTTTTTTTAAACTTCACCCGTCGTGCGCCACCTCCAAATAAAGTCGTAAGGCTTTGATATTTTGCATGAATTAATGTTTTCTATAGGGTCATCGATTACCAATACAGGAGATTTAAAAAAATTAAAAAAAATTTTTTTTGGCCTTTTTCACTCCACCCTAACGTACATACCCCACGTTCTTTCTCGTTTTGATGTGTTTGGAATTTTTTCTAGTTTTCCGATTTTTTAATGAACGCTGATCCTTGTGTTTTTCAACTTGGACTATTCTACAGTTTAAAGAGGTATCTAAAGATGATCTCTGAATATTTTTGAGACAAAACAATCACTATTTAAATTTTTACACAGTTTTTAATCACTGGGGTTCATATGTACCCCACGAGTCCAGGTATGTTACTCAGGATGAGCATGCCAGGTGAAGGATTAATTTGATTTTAGTAACTGGCGACTCATCTTTATAACAAAAGTTTATCTTCTCTTTCCTTATTGATCTGAGCAACGAAAATACGGTTCAAGAATTTACAACCCTTTTTTAAATTACAGATTTCGGCCAACGGATTCTAGTAAAGAAGACGTCTTTTACTTAGTTTGAGTTTAAGTATTTTTCAATGTATGTAGGTGTTAATTTTACTCTAACTTTGCCAGTTTACTAATGTAAAGAATAAGAAAACTATTGATTAAATTAGTAAAATTTTGTTAATATTTAAACGTTCTAGAGCCCTTTCTTATGGGTAATTTTTTAACATTTCAAAAAAAAAAAAATGATTAAAAAAAGTACCCTCAAACGAAGTCGTGGAGTGCTAAAATATTTTATAATATTTTATAATGTTACTTGGAAAGTTTCGCAATAAGTAATTTTTTACAATATTTTTCTTAGGCGTAGTTAACTCTTAGGCTAGCTGGATTTTTTTTTAAAAAGTGCCTTGTTTAGGCAAAAAACCTCTTTTTGTGTGAGCAAGTTTTTTGTTTCTATGAATTGTCAAAAACAAAAAATTCATAAAAAATAAAGCTCCAAAAATGATTACTATTAGTATAAAAAAATAAAAATGTATTTATTTAAAAAGTTTGCTTAACCTTCAAACCCTTTTTGTGTCAATTTGACACTATTTTTAAAAAGAAAACCTTGTATCTTTCTAATTTGTGCATAAATCCACTTAGAATTTTGGCTCAGTGCAAAAATTATGCCATCATTAGGCTGGGTTGATTTGCAAACCTATGTTGCCTGGGCGATTTTCGGATCGGACATGAAAAGTTTTTAAAAAAATGGGGGCGATAGGGGTGCACTTTACCTTATCACATCTTCAATATTGTGAATTTAAGTTTTTTTTTTCAACATTATAATTATATAACTTGTGCTGAAATTTTTTTGAATTTTTGGTTAACAAATATAAATTATTATAGCAGGAGCCAATAGTTTAAAATTTTACAGTTAGTAAGGCATGTATATTAGGCTGGGTCGATTTGTATGGAGAAAAAAGTTGATGTTGCCTGGGCGATTTTCAAATCGGGCATGAAAAGTTATTAAAAAAAAGTGGTCGATAGGGGTGCACTTTACCCTATCATATCTTCAATTTTTTTAATTTTTTCTTTAGGAATTTTTATTTAAAAAACTTTTTGTATATAAACGTGCACAGTTGGAGCAAAACTGATGCCAGAAATGAAATTCTCGTACCCGATTCAACCTAAAACCGGTCTCATATTTATACATTTTTATACAAAAATTTATCGTAAAAAATTGCTTAAGAAAAAATTCACAAAATTAAAGTTAATAAAATTTGTATCCAAAAATAATAAAAAATATTTTTTTAAGAAACCATGTTTATTTACTCAAAAAAAAACTTTAAAAATGCCGATACACGTGTATTTTTCTTTAACTCTTTTTCTACTTAAAATGTTATATTATTTTTTAGATGATTTAAAGCATAGTTAATTTTATATTTCTAGGAACTGCTGCAGCAAGCCGAATCAATGCTGCGTGAATCTCTGGGTATGCTTATTTATGAACCTATCAATACACCGGAAGGTCAACTGGCGCGTAGCATGTTCAAGGAATTGAAAGATTTGCAAAACGATATGAAACTTTTAAGGACACAAAATGTTAAGAATATTATTGAAAATAAAGTTGCTTAGATACTTCTTCTTCAGAGTTTAGTTGACTCATTTTTGAGCTCATTTTGTCCAAATTTTAAATATATAAAAATTAAAACTTATTAAAAACTTATTATTTTATGATATTATTTTAGGGAAACATTTTAATTGTATTAATTTAAGCAATTTATTTATAAATTCATTTACCATGATGATCAAATTGTCTGCACTATTTCACAAATGAAGTTTTTCTTTTTCGTAAATGTTTAGTAAACTTTTTTGTTTTAGTAAAAATGGAAGACATTGGCTAAAGATAATGAAAAAATGGTTGAGGCAAGGATAGGACAATATATTAAATTTCTTTTTTAATTACTAATTTTCATAATTACTTAACAAGCTTATTACTTAATTACCCAATTGAACTACAATGGAAATTTAAGTAACGTAACGCCAGGTAAACAAACATAATAATAAAAAACCACGGAAGATTTTTAAATTTGAGCACTTGGAAAATAAATTTATGTTTTTTTAAACACTTCTAAAAAAGTTGTATACAAAAAGATCTTGGATTTTGTTATCCAAGTCAAAAATCACTTCCGTTTTTTGTAACGTAACGCCAGCACATATTTTTGCTTATTTCTTCAAATCCTTAGGGTCGATTGTTGTCAATGTTTTTACTTAATATAGTGCTACTTAATTGCTATGTAAAAATAAGAAAACCTTTTTAAATATTAGACTTTTTAATTAATTATTTTTTTAAAAATTTTTTCGTACAAATTGTACGTAACGCCATTTCGGAAATGCCCATTTATTATGTATGGAGAGACAAATCAGTAAATATCAATAAGAAAGTGTTTACTTAAGCCTAAATGGTTGACAAATAAAAAAAAATGTTGCAGTAAAAATTGAGTACATACTTTTTAAAACAGTGCTAGGATCTTATAATAGTTTTTTTAATTTCAGAAATTATGGCTTGAGCAGTAGCGAAACGATTCTTACACTTTGGGTCAGGACAATCCACACATTCATTTAGAAGACCAATAAGCTCGTTATATTCTCCCGGTATGGGTTGAAGAAATCCACGTGTTCTATCCTTTCTTAGATCTTCACGCAACAGCTGACAGGCTGCAAAAATATTAATATCACTAATAGAACGCTGACAAATATCTTGCGGCGAGTAAGCAAAACAATCTATGCACTCGATGTACTCATGCTTGTGTGGAGCACTCTGTTGCTGGCCGAACTCATGTGAATCCGCAATCAATACCGTATCCAGATCTACAAAGAACAAGCGTTCTTGTGCTACGCTGTATACAATATTATCCGCATTCAAATCGGTCACATAAACACGGAAGCCTTCAAAGCCTTGCGTTAGTTGGAGCACTGCTTCCAGCAGCAGTTTGGTAATTCGCAGTTTAAGATGAAAATCTGTGGTGCCATAGAAGCTGTTCAAAGGTTTTCCAGCATACTGCTGAAAGATACTGAAGCCACAAACAGCATAATGTTGAGGTACTGAAAAGTTGCGAACACTCATGAATGGCATCAACAAAGGCTGCGCATTAACCAGCAGATAAAGCCAAATGGCTAGCTCATTGTGTTGCGACTTAAATAGCTGCACAAATCGTGGCAACGATTTGGTAGAACAAAATTGCACGCCATCCAAATGCGCCTCATTGTGCAAGAGCCTGGTTAAAAGCTCACTATTAAGTTCTTGATTTTTAAGCTCGCTGAGCAGCAGTTTATCTTTGGCCAAATATTTGGCAATTAATAGAGATGTCGTGTTTTTTACTTTAAGCAAACTTATTTGTCGTCTTTCACTTGGTAAGAAGATCCCTAGAAGGCTCTGTAGTGCCACCAACTCATCGTTGGGTTTAATTGTTTCGAAGAATTCTTCACAATTATTGCGTTGGTTTTCAAAACATGATGTACATAGCTCAAGGTCCTGCTCAAAGAGTTTGTAGAATTTGATTTGCTCATCTTCGATTTGGAATTTAAGCACAATTATTATTAAAATCAGCAACTTGTGGTGAGCGAATTGGCGGGTTTGCTGCATAACTGAAAAGATAAAAAGATAAATAAGATTGTTTGTATATCCGTGAAATGTTAAGTATAAGTATTAATTAGTTTTGAAGACTAATCAACAATACTATAGATATAGAAAAAAATTGGGGACTTTTATTCAATAATGAGTCTTTTTAGATGAAAATAAATATATTTTTTTGGGACTATTACACGGTGTGACCGATTCGACCTTTAAAAAAGTTTCAGCAAAAATTCTTAGAAATTCCGAGAGGGACATCTTGTAATTATATCGCGACTGGTCCGACCTCTCAATTCCATCACATTTAAAAAAAAAAAAATTTATAGTTAAGTAGGAATTCTTCTATTCCAACTTTTAACAATTTTTTACATATGCTTAGGTTGTGAGAATTTAAAAACTAAATGGACTTTTGTTCAATGAAATTTTTCATAAATTTTGCACAAATGTTAGTGTTTTTTATTTTTTAAAAATAGTAACCGACAAAAATCCTTGATTGTTTTTGCAGGAATCGTTAATAATATAAAATAACTTTCTAAAAAACTAAGATAACTGAAATCATGGTGAAACTGGTGAAGGTAACGTTCAAATGCAGACTTCTCCATTTCGATAAACACACTTTGTATATTTTTTCAAAAAGCACAGTAACATTTTACGTTTAATTTTATTAAACAGAAGTGCATTTTGTTTGAAAATTCTCGGTATAGAATTCGGTATATTTTTATATTTTTATATATTAATATTTTGACATTTTGACATTTTGATATTTTTATATTTTTATATTTTTATTTTTATATATTTTTATATTTTTATTTTTTTATTTTTTATATTTTTATATTTTTATATTTATATATTTTCATATTTTTATATTTTTATATTTTAATATTTTGACATTTTGACATTTTGACATTTTGATATTTTGATATTTTGATATTTTTATATTTATATATTTTTATATTTTTATATTTTTATATTTTTATATTTTTATATTTTTACATTTTTATATATTTATATTTTTATATTTTTATATTTTTATATTTTTATATTTTTATATTTTTATATTTTTACATTTTTATATATTTATATTTTTATATTTTTATATTTTTATATTTTTATATTTTTATATTTTTAAATTTTTATATTTTTATATTTTTATATTTTTATATTTTTATATTTTTATATTTTTAATTTTTTATTTTTTGATTTTTTAGTTTGTTTGATTTTTTAATTTTTTTAATTTTATTTAATTTTTTAATTTTTTTAATTTTATTTAATTTTTTAATTTTTTTAAGTTTTTAATTTTTGCATTTTTGTATTTTTGTATTTCTGTATTTCTGTATTTTTGTATTTTTTGTATTTTTGAATTTTTGTATTTTTATATTTTTATTTTATTTTTTGTATTTTAGTAGTTTTGTATTTTTGTATTTTTTTTTTTGTAATTTTTGTATTTTTGTATTTTGTATACTATAATAGTTTTATATTTTTGTATTTTTTTTTTGTAATTTTTGTATTTTTGTATTTTGTATTTTTGTATTTAGTTTTGTATAGTTTTGTATTTTTAATTTTTATATTTCTGTATTTTTGTATTTTTGTGTTTTTGTATTTTTGTATGCTTGTATTTTTGTATTTTTCTTTTCTTTTCTTTTCTTTTCTTTTCTTTTCTTTTCTTTTCTTTTCTTTTCTTTTCTTTTCTTTTCTTTTCTTTTCTTTTCTTTTCTTTTCTTTTCTTTTCTTTTCTTTTCTTTTCTTTTCTTTTATTTTCTTTTCTTTTCTTTTCTTTTCTTTTCTTTTTGCTTTTTGCTTTTTCCTTTTTATTTTTGCTTTTTGCTTTTTTTCTTTTTATTTTTTCTTTCATTTCTTTCATTCATTTCTGTTTTGTTTTAGAGCACCGCTCTGCATTTATATTTATCTCACTTATGGCATTGCTCGAGGCTCATCTGTTTTTTTTTGTTGCGCTGTGCTAGCTGAGCATAAAAAGAAAAGAGGATAGAGCACCATTGAGTTTATTGGAACTCTCGCAACAGAACCGCGTGAAAAGAAAACAAATAAGCAATGCGTGACAGCTAGGATGATTTCTTAAAAAAACTTAACACTTTAATTGAATATACTTATTATTAAAATTGCGAAGGAGAAATATCCCTAAATAAAACTGTAGCACAAATATGATATTTTAAAACTTTTTAATAAAATCAGCCCAGTACTTTTTGAGTAAAGTGGTAGTATTAAATTTTCACTTCAATTTTATACAGTACTATAGATATAAATGCAGATTTTTTTTTACTATACTATACTATTCTGTACTAACCTATACTATACTATTCTATTCTATACTATACTTTTTTTACTAATACTTTTTTTTACTATACTATACTGTTCTGTACTAAACTATACTATACTATACTTATACTTATACTATACTATACTATACTATACTATACTATACTATACTATACTATACTATACTATACTATACTATACTATACTATACTATACTATACTATACTATACTATACTATACTATACTATACTATACTATACTATACTATACTATACTATACTATACTATACTATACTATACTATACTATACTATACTATACTATACTATACTATACTATACTATACTATACTATACTATACTATACTATACTATACTATACTATACTATACTATACTATACTATACTATACTATACTATACTATACTATACTATACTATACTATACTATACTATACTATACTATACTATACTATACTATACTATACTATACTATACTATACTATACTATACTATACTATACTATACTATACTATACTATACTATACTATACTTTACTATACTATACTACACTATACTTTATTATACTTTACTACACTATACTTTATTATACTTTACTATACTATACTATTCTAAACAATACTATACTGGTGTAAATTCAATTTTGCCAAAACTCAAATGTTGAACACCTTTAAGATATGGAAGATTTTGTGTTAAATATGCTGTTAGTTCACACATTTTTGTGGAATTTAGAAAAGTTGTGCTACTTTGATGACGTCACTTTATATCGGAAATCGGGCAAGTTTTTATACGATTTAGCCAAATTTCATACTAAAAGTTAATTTTAGTATTCTTAGCATATGTGTATAATTTTAATTCGTTAAATTAATTTTTGTAGAGTTTAAACTCTTTGAAGTACCATGGGACAAAATTTGAAACACTAAAAAATAAACCTTTGTGGTATGTTGGAACAAAATTCAACTCACAATTTATTATATTATTGTTATATTATGAATTTTGTTAATCATTATAACATATAATATAATAACAATAAATAATAATAAAAAAAGAAAAATATTTTTAAATTTTTTTTCTAGTACCTCAAGTGTATTTTTTGTAATGAAATTTCCGTACCTCAATGAGTTAAGAGACTTAACCGTTTTCATATAGTTACTTTGTATGGGAGGTAGGCATGGTTTTTAAACTATTCTGACAAATTTTGAATATATTGTGAACAGAGCTGGGCGATAAGAATTACATGTGTAATTGGTTGCGGCAAGAATTACGATTATTTTAATCCCAATTTCAAAATTTTTTAAAATAAGATTGCGGCAAATCTCGATCGATTTTAGATAACGAACGATTTTAGATAACGATTGCAGTAATCGTAATTTCGACTTTTTCAAAGTAACTTTTGCAGTAATCGTAATCTAAGTTCATTCGCTGAAGGATTACGTTAATTGTAATCTCGTTTTTTCTTTGATAAGGATTACAATTTATAATTTTTAATTGGTTTTTAAAATTGCTATTCAAATATCAGCTATCGATGAAATGGTTTTCCTAAATGTTGGCAAGGCTTTATTGATGAAGTTAACTTCATCAAAAAGTTCGTCAAGTCTGAGTTCGTGCTTCATAATACATAGTATATAAATAATCTAGAATTTCCATAGGGCTAAAACCGGAGTCTCCGGGCCAAATTGTATAAGTTGGCAACCCTGAGTTGAGACCAAAGCTTATGTGCAAAATTTCAAGTCATTACAATAATTTTTGTGTAATTTTTAAAAATTTTAACAATTTGATAAAGTCACGTTGTATTGGAGGTAGGCAGTGTTTTTATCCAATTTTAACAAACTTTAAATATATGATGACAATTTTACTTTACAGCTTATGTGCAAAATTCCAAGTTACTACATAAATTTTTGTGGCATTTTTAGGGATTTTATTGTTTTGATAAAGTAACTTTGTATGGGAGATTGGCGTGGTTTTCATCCAATTTTGTCCACTCTCACACTTGATCTTTTTTTTCAATACGATACCACCACATTTCAATACGATAGCTTCAAAATGAGGTTTCATGAGGTTATCCCTAAACCTCCTTATAAAAATGGAGTCCTTATAAAAATGTTCTCAGATTACAAGACTGATAATAGGATCACGTTTAAAATCAGTCTGTATATTTCTTAAAAAGCAATTAAAATTGTCTTTCACGTTTGTTTCACCTAATCAATAATTCACGTATGGTTCCCATCATTTCCTTTAAATAATCTATCCCTTTCCTTTCAGGTTAAAGACCAAATGTTGTTTGATCTCTTAAAAAAAAAAATTATCTTACATGCAGTTCTTCTAATTTCGTTTTGTTCACATATTTTGGGTTATTTGAAAAACAGGGTTTTTAAAGTAAAAACAACAAATAAAACAATTTACGAATGATTTGAGAAACTGAGAAATTAGTAGAGAATTAATCAAAAACTTTTAGAAATTACAAGCGCTGCTGCTACCCTGTACAAAAAAATCTTAATCGAAGCTGTGCATCTGGCAGATTATGTTTCTTATACTCAAAAAACATATTTTTTACAGTTCATTAGTATTAAGTAAAAGGATTCTTTTTCACACTATGATTTAAAAAAGAACCTAAAGCCAAGAAGTTTTACCAATTTCTATAATATTAAGCCACATTATTTTATACTCTCAAAGTTTTAGCTTATCCACGCATACTTAAGTTGGTCATGGTTGAATGGCCCTCACAGCCACATTATTTGTCCATCTATTACGATCGTACATACTGCCAACCGATGCTTAAATAACCTGTTGTATATACATAAATACATGATCTTCAATAAATAAAAAAAGAAATCCAAGAACGAGGAAGAAGACACAGCAGTTATGGTAGAGGAGGAGGTTAAGAATACAAAGGATGCTGATACAAAGAATGGTAATATTGCGGGCTGCACTGTTGACGGAAAAAATCGTTAAAAATAAAAAAGAAAAGAAAAAAACCTAAAAGAAAAAGAAAACAAAAACAAAAACTTTGGCCAGATAAAGAATTTCATGGTTCAAGGTTGATGTTAATATAAACGGCGGATAAGAAACGTAAGCATGGAGTAGGTAAAAGTTTTTTGAACAGGTAATAATTTTTAAATGATGATTGAGTACTTTTTAAAGCCAACTGACAAATACGAGTACAGCAAATTAATTTAGTTATTGTGTTTACGATTTAATTACGTCATTTCTTAATTAATTAGCATGAGCTTCTTATATAAGATGGAGTGACGTAAGGTGCTGGCTTTCTTTTTTGGTTATTCCCTCTTAAAATAATCTTATTTTTAAATTCCCAAGTCGATTAATTGTTTCAGCGATCAATTAAAGTCATTTTATTTTTCATTCGGAGAAATTTTTTCGTTGTCCCTTTAAAAGAGGGCTCGATTTACTGCTATCATTTGAAGAGCTTCAGTAATAATTGGATTTATCAAACATAAAAATATACCACTACAAAACCAAAAAGCTTATCAACAAGTTTCTTTGTTTGTTTTTTTTTTTTTGCAAACAATTATATAGTTTATTAATCAGCGTTCTAATGACAAAGTGTGTAACTTTAATTAATTGTTGCTAATTAATATTTAACCGCTTTAACGTTAGAAGCAACAAACTTTCCGAATACGCAGTTATCAGCACATTTTCGTCGTTGTTAAAAAAAAATTATATAATTTTCTATGGTTTGAAGCATTGCTTATTATGGCACATAGCAAATAACATACGAAATTATAATCAAAATTATCTAAGGTATCATACAAAACATTGAGATTTTTCATATGCCTAAGCGATAGGGTTGCCGCCATAGTAAGTCTGTCCCAGAAAGTTTGCCATATTCAATTTCAGTAAAATGGGACAAAGGCAAAATTTAAAAAAAAAATGGGATTTTGAAAACTTTTGCGGGAAAAAGTGTATACAACCTACAATCCTTCTACACTAGTTTTAGTATAAAAAAAATGTTCAACAAAATAGATTGTAGGCTTTCTTCGCGCTTTGTTCTTGATCTTTGATCTTTTTTCTTGTAAAGGGAATAATTTTCTTGATACAACTAAATCATTTTCTGAAAATAAGCACATTTGGATTAACATAAGAAAATAGTTTACAAGGCATGAGAAAAATTTGCTTTATTCATTTATTTATTTAATTTTTTTTGTACTTATTTTAAGTTAATGCTATAAATGGAATTTTATTTCTTATCTATTAAAATAAAAATCAAATGTCGCTCGTTGGTAATTGTATCAGTTGAAAACGGCTGGACCGATTTGGATATTTTTTTTTTAAATGTTCGTAATAGTCCAACTTAGGTTTTAGCGGAAAGAAAAATTGACCATGCCTACTTTTACGCTCACTTTTTTGATTTAACTAAAATCGGAAAACGGCTACACCGATTTGGCTAATTTATTTTTTAAATGTTCGTAGTAATCCATTTTAAGTTTTTACTGAAGAAAAATCGACCACTCCCACTTTTACGCCCACTTTTTTATACATATCTAAAATCGCAGAACGCCTGCGCCGAGTTGGTTAACTTTTTTAAAATGTTTGTAATATACTACAAAAGTTTTTTACAGAAAGAAAAAATGGGCGTTGGATAAGGGGGCGTGGCATTCCCATACAACCCAAATTTTCGATATCGAATAGCTTTTTAGTTATAGACCGCATAGTCTCGGAATTTAGTATTCGAACTCAATTTACACATGAAGTTTAACTGATAACATTGTATGATGTTGGAAAAGGGGGCGTGGCACCTCCCATACAACCCAAATTTGAGATATCGAATAGCTTTTGAGTTATATTCGCACAGCCATGGAATTTGGTATTCGACCACAATTTACACGTGCTGTTTTACTGATAAAATTTTATGGGCGTTGAATTTACCCGTGCTGTTTTACTGATAAAACTTTATGGGCGTTGGACAAGGGGGCGTGGCACCTCTCATACAACCCAAATTTGAGATTTTGGATGGTTTTCGCGTTATAATTTGCACAGCCTCGGAGTTCAGTATTCGACGGCAATATACAAGTACTGTTTTACTGATAACATTTTATGGGCGTTGGACAAGGGGCGTGGTTCATCCCATACAACTAAAATTTGAGATATCGAATAGCTTTGGAGTTATAGACCACCACAGCCTCGGTATTCGAGCACAATTTACACATGTCGTTTTACTGATAGCATTTTATGGTAGTACAAGGGGCGTGGCAACCTCCCATAATTTGCAATATCGAATAGCTTTTCAGTTATAGCTCGCACAGCCTCGGAATTCGGTATTCTACCACAATTTACACACGCCATTCAGGGGGCGTGGCACCGCCCATACAACCCAAATATGCGATTTGCGATATCGAATAGCTTTGAAGTTATAGGTCGCACAGCATAAGAATTTATTAATCTACTACGATTTACACATGACGTTTCACTAATAAAATTTTATGGGCGTTAAACAAAGGGGCGTGGCACCTCTCATTCAACCCAAATTTTGCGATATCGAATAGCTTTGGAAGTATAGATCGTACAGCCTCGGAATTCGACCGCAATTTATACGTGCCGTTTCACTGATCAAATTTTATCGGCGTTGTAAAATGGTAAGTGACACCTTCCATACAGCCCAAATTTGCGATATCGAATTGCTTTAGAGTTGTAGGTCGCACAGCCTCGGAACTCAGTATTCGAACTCAATTTACACATACAGGTTCACTGATAACATTTTATGGAAGTTTGGAAACGGGGGCGTGGCAGCTAGTCTATAATATAAAACAAAGTCGTGTTTGTTGCACCATTTATAACTCAAGAACAGCTGGACCGATTTTAATGATCTTTTATTTGTTGGATTTGTGTTCATCCCGAATAGCAGAATAACTATTAAAATATCGGAAAAACTCAGTGGGCGTGGCACCTCCCATACAAATGAACTCGTCCATATCGAATAGTTTTAGAATTATAGGTCGCACAGCAACGGAATTCGGTATTCGACCTTAATTTTCACTTGCCGTTCTACTGGTAAAATTTCATGGGCGTTGAACGTAGGACGTGGCACTTTTTAAGCAGCCCACATTTTCAGTATAACTTTCAAGCTATGAAGTCACACATTAATGAAACTCGGTTAGAACGTACTATTAGTCGTGTCTTTTGACTGGCAAAATTGAGCAAGTATAGGCCATAGGGGTGTGGCACCGCCCATATAATTCAAATTTATGATATCGAATAGCTTTGGAACTAAATGCCGTCTAATAATGAAATTCAGTATGGAGTTTCCACTTGGTGATATCCTTCTTCTGGAAAACTGGGATGGGCTTTGGAAAAGGGGGTGTGGCTCCGCCCATACACTTTACATTTTTGATATCAGATAGCTTTGGAACTAAATGTCGCATAACAACGAAATTCAGTATGTAATTACTATTGGGTGATATCCTTCTACTAGAAAACTGAGACGGTCATTGAACAAGGGGGTGTGGCTCCAACCATACACGCCAAATTTTTGATATCGAATAGCTTTGGATATAAATAACATACAACAATGAAATTCAGTATGGAGTTACTTATTGGTCAGGCATTTCTACTGAAAAACTGGCACGGGCATTGGAAACTAGGCGTGGCTTCGCCCACACAAGCTAAATTCAATTCAATATACTTTACTGCAAAAACTAACTTTTTTTTGGCATATAATAATCAAAATCAAATCTTCTTAACGAATAAAAATTTCTTCATTTTTGATTTTAAAACCGTAACTTTTGCAACTGAAAGAGATTTTTATCTTCATTACTTTTTGGTAAAGTTAGTTTTGTTGCATTTTCCCTAAGATAATTTTATCACTTTAATCTAAATTAATAAAATAAAGTTGGGTTGGTTATGCCATTTACATATAACATATAAAGATCGGCTGGACCAATTTAAATAATCTCTTATTTATTGGATTTTTCTTTGCCCCAAATAGCAAAATAGCTTTTAAAATATCGGAAAAATTCACGGAAAAAAAATTATATAAAAGTTATTTATCTGCATTAATAAAAATCATTTTCTTATTGTTTGACCAGAATACAAACCTTAACGGCTGGATGGATTTAACTCAAATTTAGCTCACATTTTACTGGAATCTTAGATTATGCTTTGGCATAATTAGTTTTGACCACGCCTCTTCCACTCTTTTATAAGTAAGGGAAATCAACCAACTAGCATACTTTTTTAGCGAAAAGCTTCCTTTAATTAATTTTAAAAAATTCTGTAATTTTGACACCAAAAAAATTCACATATCTTCAAGATTGCACAAATATTTAGTACGTCTATTTTTAATAACGCCGTTTCCTTAGAATGACAAAAAACCATTTTGCATATTTCCATACGCTTTACGTCAAAAGCTTATTTTTTTCTGGCTAAAAATCGTTATCTTCTGAACGAATAAAACCTAAACATCAAAATTTTACGTTTTTTTTCCCGAGTAACACCGGGTATATCAGCTAGTTTCATATAAAAAGTTAATTTAGTTTATTTCTTTACCGCAAAGCAGATTACCGCGAGTGCCACCATTTTAAACATATTTTTATTTCATTTTCAAACATTTGTGGTATATCCCGTGAAATTTAGGGCTAATAATCCGGGGACTGTCGGGATTGGAAAAAGTCCGAGAAGATGGAAACCTTATTTGCTATTAAAAACGTACTCTGAGTTTAAAATTTGGAAAAGTGGAATAAAATCTTCGCAAAAATGACGTCATCAAAATAATAAAACCACCATAACTTCGAATATACATACTAAAACATGGCCGTGGGGGTATTTGAATCTGAGTCTAGTCAAAGATAATTTCTAAATAGTTTTAATTTCAGTACATCACTGAGCGCTCTGTGTTGGTCATTATTTCGATTATTGTATGAGATGCAGTTTAATCGGTCCATTTTCACAAATTTTAAAATTATTAAATTAATAGTATTTTTTTTATTCATCTTAGGGCCATTTTGTTCACAAAGGTCATAAATATGATTTATTTCGGGGATAACTATCTCTAGGTTAATTTTATACCAAGCGTATAAATCGGGAGATATAAAAGTGGTTTTGTTTACATTTTGTCCCGGCTTTCTGCTTAGAGCATAAATTCGCTCTCAGTTTATATCGATTTTCATTGGATAGAGTGTTGCTCATTAATTAAAAAATGTTTGGGGATTTTTTGTTTATTTTTGCGTATTTGGGGGCTGGAGTGAACACTAGGTAAAAATGGAGCGCTGATTTTGCATCTCATGTCAGAATTTCAAAATTCTAAAAATTTCCTTCGCATAGGGCTGCCAACTAAACATTTTTTTAAGAATTTTAAACATGAAGATACAGTATTGGGGGTTACTTCTTTCGAATCTGGTGTCAGTATATTAAAATTCAAGATGGCGGATAGAGTTGCCACCTAATTTCGTGTTTATTTATGCGGATTCGACGCTGGTAGAAACACTAGGAAAAATTGGGTCGCTGATTCTGAATCCGTTGTCAGAATTTCAAAACTCGAAAACTTTTCTACACATAGGGTTGCCACCTAAAAATGTTTATTTTAAGCATTTTAAACTTGAGGAAAGAGTATTGGGGGTTACTGATTACGAATACAATGTCACAGTTTTAAAATTTAAGATGGAGGTTAGGTAAATAATATGTATTTTTAAGAGTTTTAAACATCTTTTAACAGTGTTAGGGAGGCACTGATTTGGAATCTGAAGTCAGAGTTTTAAGATGCAAGATGGTGGATAGGGTTGTCACCTTAATTTTTTGTATTTTTATGAATTCGGGGCTGGAAAAAAATGGTATTTAAATATTATAAAGTTTTGAAATAATCGGGTTGCCACCTCATATGTATTTTTAAAAATTTTAAACATCATTTAACAGTGTTAGGGAGGCACTGATTTGGAATCTGAAGTCAGAGTTCTAAGATGCAAGATGGTGGATAGGGTTGCCACCTTAATTTTTTGTATTTTTATGAATTCGGGGCTGGAAAAAAATGGTATTTAAATATTATAAAGTTTTGAAATAATCGGGTTGCCACCTCATATGTATTTTTAAAAATTTTAAACATCATTTAACAGTGTTAGGGAGTCACTGATTTCGAATCTGAAGTTAGAATTTTAAAATTCAAGATGGTGGATAGAGTTGCCACCTTAATTTTTTATTTTTACGAATTCGGGGCTGGCGCGAACTAAATGGTAAAAATGGGTCGCTGAATCCGAATCCGAGGTCTGAATTCCAAAATTATAAAATTGTACAATAATAGGGTTGCCACCTAATAATATGTATTTTCAAAAGTAAAAGCAACCATATTATTTCAAAATTTTATAATTTTGAAATTCTGACCACGGATTCGGATTCAGCGACCCATACAAATACAAAAAATTAAGGTGGCAACCCTATCTACTATCTTGATTTTTAAAATTCTAACTTCAGATTCGAAATCAGTGACTCCCTAACACTGTTAAATGATGTTTAAAATTCTTAAAAATACATATTATTAGGTGGCAACCCTATTATTTCAAAACTTTATAATTTTGAAATTCTGGACACGGATTCGGATTTAGCGACCCATTTTTGGTGTACCATTTTTTTTAGAGCCCCGAATTCGTAAAAGTTTAAAAAATTAAAGTGGCAACCCTATTCACCACCTTGAATTTAAAAATTTTGAGTTCAGATTCGAAATCAGTAACCCCCCAATACTGTTTCATGTTTCAAATTCTTAAAATAAAACATTTTTAGGTGGCAACTCTATTTGTAGAAAAATTTTCAAATTTTGGAATTCTGACAACAGATTCGGATTCAGCGACCAATTTTTACCCTTAAGTTCGCGCCAGCCCTGAATTCGTAAAAATAAAAAAATTTAGGTAGCAACCTTATCCAACATCTTGAATTTTAAAATTCTGACACCAGGTTCGAAATCAGTAACCCCCAATACCGTTTCCCCATGTTTAAAATTCTGAAAATAAAACATTTTTAGGTGGCAGCCCTATGTGTAAAAAAATTTTTTTACCGTGTATGTCGCAGAGATGGTTCAATTAATTGCAGCACCCGTGCGACCGCGGCCTTCGTCAATCGAAAACGATAGAGGAAGTCATTCTCGTCCCACTTGTCCAATCCAATGCGTTCCTGCATTTTATATTGCCTGCGTTCGGCCCGCAAAGTCACTTCCACTTCGTCATCATCGTCGCTCCAGTTCTCCCAAAAGTGTACCAAAAGATCCATTTTGTTATACTTTTTCTTCTTTTATTTTTTAAAAACTTTTTGTCAAACCTCTTCTTTAAGAATTTCACTAAAAATTAAAAGAGCTGTGTCTGTTTACATATTTTGACACCAAGTAAATAAAAAATATTAAAATGAGAGTGATGAGAGCGAATTAAAACTCTTAACTCACCAATTTTCACGAGTTAAATATTTCTGGGGTAAAGCATCTCGCCACCATTTTTTTCTCCAGCTTGAAGAGTTAAATGCTTAACTCACTGTGAACAAATGAAAAACTGGAAAAATCATGGAATTAGCTCGGGGATAAATTTATCTCTGTGTGAACAAAATGTCCCTTAGTATTTATTAAGAATTTATTCTCTCAATTTTAGTTTGGTTTCAGCTTTTAGAATCCATGAATCCATTCTTGTTTCAAGATATCATCAATTAATCTGATTCAAGTAAATTCGAATTGCTTTGTCATATTCTTGAATCAAGCAAAATTATTTTTCAGTATAAGAAAATTATTTTTTAATTATTATATAAAAATAAATTTAAAATAAAATTAATTCTTAAAATCAATTTGGCGTATTTTCCATTTCCTTACTTTTTAATTTCAACATATATTTTCGACAAATTTCTTAAATGACCCCTTTTTATCATTTCCTTACATATTTTATACCCTATTATCACATATTTTTTTAAATTTTATGACTACGTTAACGTTTTCGTGTAAAAAATTTAAACATTTTATAAAAAAAAACTAAAGGTTTGACACCCTTTGTGTGTCTACTTTAGAAAATAAGAGGTCACTTTTATTTATGTGTTTATTTTAAGTGTACAGCAAGAACACGACTTCTGAATGAAATCAGAATTGTAGCAAAATGAGAGAATCAGACTCTTATAAATATTCTCTCATCCATTCTTAACACTCTTATACTGCTCGTACAAACAACATGCTTTGCTATAAAAATAATGCTATAGAATGTTTTGGTATAAACAAGTGAGTATTTCGTAATGTTCGATCAGTCAACAGCTGCTTTCCTAAACAAGTGTAGCGGCAGGTGAGATTTGTGCAAAAATTGGCGAAAACTAAAAAAAAAAATACGTCGCGATTTGTTTTGATCGGCTGCGTAGATATCGGTCAAGTTCGAACATCTTACATATTATATGTTTTGAATTATAACACAAATGAGTAACTTTTAAATCTAGCCTCTGGGAGCTGGGAAAAATTAGAAAAAAAATTGTTATAAAGTGCATTAAAAGTTATATAAAAACAACACATTTGCAAACAACAAATATTAACAATAAAAATTTTTAATTATTTAAAAAAAAAATTCAAATATATGTGTGTATTTAAACGAAAATTTTAACGAAAACATTGAAAAATTGGAAATTGGCCAGAAAAGCTCAAGAAAAACAACAACATTTTTACTTTATAGACAGTTAAATTATAATAAATAAAAACATAACATAATAAAATAGAAAAAAAAATTTTAAAAGTGAAAAGCAAAAACAAGTCAACAGTCTTAACAGCAAAATATACTAGAAGCAGAGAAAGAGCAACATAATATAATCCTAAAAGTATTAGAAAAGTAGCAGAGGAAGACTAAAAAAGGTACTTTTTCACAAATTTTTTTATACATTTTCTTTTGTTATAATTATGAAATTGCTATTCCAAGAATTTGTATTTTTAAAACGATATTTTTTTCAAAAAAACAACAATAAAAGATTGTATACCTGAGCAAGGCATTCTATAATCATTAAACGTAATTTGAGAACAAAACGTGATGTCAGACGTTTCTACAACTACAACAATGCTATAATTTAAGTTTTGTTATCGATCCATTCAAACCTGTTTTATTATTCTACAAAGCCGGCTAAAAGACACGAATCCGTGCATTTGTTTTCATTACCAAAAGTCGAGATGCTGGCTTGTGTCGTTAATAAATATTTATTTTTTCAATTCTAACGATGGATGGGCAAACAGCGTGTGTTTATTTATATTTACATGTGAATAGAAAATAAGCGTAGTGTTTTTGACTGACGCACAAGCGCGTACGCAGGGGTATTTGGGGGTTAACCCCCCCCCCCCTAAAATGAACGAATTTTAACGAGCATTGAGAGCAACTCTCAGCACAACATGGCCCAATTTAAAACATTTATTGTGAAAAGAATATTATCTATAGAGATTTAACATTTGGTTACGTACACTGAGGGAAATATGTATTGAAATTATATAAAACTGTGTTCATATATAACGAATTTGTTTTTTAAATAGAGCTTGAAACAATTTCATTTGAGTTAAACACAAATGTTTGTAAAATTAAATTCAAAACAAAAGTTTTTTTTTCAAAACAATGTCTTGAAATATACTTTTATAGCAAACATTTACAGTTTAAGACCATTTGCTTAACACAAATTTAAAACAAAACTTTTAATATTGAAAACAAACATTTTAAAACATAGTATTACAACATTGCTCTTAAATTAAAAATAATAAAATTAATCCGCCATTTTTTCGATGGCATTTTGTTAACATTTTCGAGTTTTCGACGTCATATTCGCGATCACCGACCCCTAGGATCCCTCGAATATTGAAATATATTATATGTTAAAATAATAAATTTGTTTTTATTTCGACTAATGTTTATTATTTTTAAAACCAAATTAACATTTAACCGATTTAACATTTGCTTTTGTGAAATTGTGAAATTGGCCTATGTTTTTCTCAGCTTGGTCTCAATTGTCGCAATTATTGTCAATGATACTACTATAATTTTTCAATTCAATCTTAGATAGCAATGTATTTATTGTTATTGCAAGGAAATAATAAGGGAAAATTAAAAAAAAATAAATAAGTTTATAGTTGAAAATAAAGCACGCTTGTTTTAAATTTTGTTTTGTAGAAACTCAAAAGCATTAAAGGTCTATTTCAAAATTTTTTGTTTTATTTTACATAATTTTTTTATTCTCAGTTTAAACAATATACAAAAAAAATATTCCAAATTAAATTTTTTGCTTGTTTTTAAATGCATTGTTTGTGTTTCGTCCAAATATTTACGAAAAAATATATTTTCGTTCGTAATTTTTTGATCCAAAATCGCAAAATCCGGATTCGGTTTTCTAAACAATAAAGCAATCTAAGTACAAAGTTTGAGCAAAATCGGAGATGGTGAGAGCAACTGAGAGCAACAAATAAGAAAAAAAACCTGTCCGTCTGTCCGTCTTTCGATATGATTAAAGTCGTAATTTTGAAGTTATCGTCATGAAATTTGATATTCAAGCTTGTATCTAAAATCTAAAGATTAAGTTAAAAAATTAGCTAATTCAGATGAAAACCACGCCTACCTCCCATACAGAGTGACTTTATTTTAAACGTAAAATCTCTTCAAAAGCTACAAAAATTAAAAAAATGCCATGAAATTTTGCACTTAAGTTTTCCTTTTCAATAAAAATTCTAACTATGAAATTCGGCAAAATCAGATGAAAACCACGCCTACTGCCCATGCATAATGACGTCATCTAAATAGAAAAACCTTCATAAATTCCTCAAAAATTAATTCATTGTATAATATAAATAATTTTAATAATTAAAATGCATTCTGAATTTAAAATTCGCAGAAGTTGGAAAAAACCACGCCTATTGTCCAAACAAAGTGACGTCATCAATATAATAAAAAGTTCAAAACTTCGACCCAGTCGAAAATCATTGCTTATTACTTATTTTTTTAACAAAATTCATAACAATATTATATACGAGTAGCAAAAAATGTATGAATTTGTTAATATTCCTACTGATGCCCAAAGTCGTCATACTCCTCTCTATCGACCTCGTCACTTTCATCATCGTCACATAAATTAAAGACAAGCGTCTTTGTTTTTGTAAGAGTGACTATTATCACGATTTATGCAATAAAAAAGATTCGGGTAAGAACGAGCAACTTTTTATTGCTGAATATGAAAGCTTAGATATTGAAGTTTAATATAGCATTTTCATTTCTCCTTGATGATACGGTATTCCTATTTAAAACTCTACATATATTTCGAAAATAGCGCAAATTTTGACATATTTAAAACCATTTTTTTTTCCATATTTCTACACAATTATTTTAAAACATTTTTTTTTTATTCACGCTTAAATACCTGAAGTTTAAGGTTTCATAATAAAAATATAACTTTTGATGTAAAAAAAAATATTAATTTTTTAACTTTGTCAAATTTCAATTTATTGAACTGTTCGCGAAAAAACGAAAAATTTCTCAACACTAAAGCTATGCAGCAGAAAAAGTAAACAACATACAGGGTTGTCAATATTCGAAGCGCCCATCTGGCAACACTGTAACTTTCCGCAGTGATGCCAAATCGACTAATGACATACCGCGTTTGAAGCGTCATTCCAAGCAAATGTTTACAATGGAACAGTAGACGCCACGCGAACGCTCTAAAATTGTTGAAATTTACATTCAACAAAACAAGTCAATAGTGAAAACTCAACTCAATGAGCGATGAAGCTCATTTTCAGTTGAACGGAACGGTAAACAAACAAAATTGCCGTATTTATGCCACTGAAAATCCACAAGAGATTCAAGAGGTACCTCTTCACGATGCAAAAGTCACTGTTTGGTGCGGCGTTTGTGCTAAAATGCTCATTGGGCCGTTCTTTTTCGAAGATGATAATGGCCACAGAGTTACTGTCAATCAGGAGCGTTATCGCGATATGATAAACAATTTTTTCATGCCAATCGTTCGTCGAAATCGTATCAGGCACTACTGGTTTCAACAAGACGGCGCGCCACCACACACAAGCCGCACTACAATCGATTTTTTGAAGCAATTGTTCCCTGGCCGTTTGATGTCAAAAAATGGTGATTTCGATTGGCCGCCAAGATCACCAGATTTAACGCCTCCAGACTTCTTTTTGTGGGGTTATTTGAAATCAAAGGTTTACGTCAACAAGCCAAAGACCCTAGAAGAGCTGAAAACCAACATCCGTCAAGAAATAACCGCCATTCCCATCGAAATGTTGAAGAAAACCATGGAAAATGCTGCAAAACGGGCACAATATGTCGTAGAGGCCAATGGCGACCATTTACGAGATATCATATTCAAGAAATAATGTAAGCAAATCTACTTGAACCCAATTAAATGATATTCATGACGAACAGACAAAAAATTGTGGTTTCTTTGATTTATTTAAAAATAAAATGGGCGCTTCGAATATTGGCAACCCTGTATAACATTGAAATTTTCAGTTGTGATATACAATTTTGTGCTCTTTAATCGAGTAGTAAAAATTTTCAAAAAAACAAATTTTCATTTTTCAATTAATCTCCACTTTTTTCAATTTCAACCCTCTGTGCGACGTATTGAAAACAATTTGTTCTTGCTTTGACAAAATTTGTTTTGGCAATTTGTGGTTAAAAATTGCTTGAAAATTTTTTGAAAATGCATTGATATAAATTGTTGAGATATTTAATTGTTTTTATTACTTTGTATTTACAGAAACAACACAAAAAGACAACGGAGCACATGCACAATTTTTAAAGTATTTAAGGGCTACATTCGGAAAATTAAAAAACTAATATCAAAATCAAGATAACAATAAATCCAAGCTGCTCAAAACCTCACCATAGCTTAATACCTTTTTTGATTTTGTAATGCAATCCTGCTCATACTTTAAAAAAAAATACTATTTTATTGTTATTTTTTGTTCGTTTTCCTAAATAACTATTTTTTTTTTTGTAATTGAATTAGTTTACAGATTTATTTTAAAGAAATTAACAATAGTCAGCCATTTTTACACTGTTACAGAGTGTACAAAATTAAAAATTATTTTTTTTTTGTTAGAATATGGTTCTTTTAGGTCTTAAGAATACATATACAAAATTAAAAAAAAAATATTAAATAAAAAAAAAATTATTGGTAGTTAAACGAGCTATAGGTCAGATTTTTTTCTTAATTTATTTAATATAAATTTAAATTCCAATATTTCGTTTTTCGTTGAAAAACATCTTCAGGGAAAACACTAAAATATATACAATAATTACAAATTACAATATAATCACATAACATAATATTTAAAATACATGAACTTACAAAAATTAAATAAATATACTGAATTTACATTGATTTTTTAAAAAAACATTTGAGAAACGATATGACAAAAAACATAAGAACATCTAGCATAAGTAAACAACACTTGACGACGGACTTTGATGACTAATTATTGTTAGTTTTGTCTTATAATGTTTTGTTTATTTGTTTGCTCTTTATTTATTAGGTGTCTGTAGATGTGAGCGCAATTGTCCGTGTCAGTCTTAAAATTCAATCTCAATTGTTTAGGGACGTTAATAATGTGTAGCATTTCAAGCATGTATCGTCTCCTATAATTTTTCTCTTGCTGCAGAACTTTTGTTTTGTCAAAATCAGGAGCGTGTCCAGACTTCGTACAATGGGCTGGGCTCGAATCATATTTTTGAATCATGAGCCACTTACACAACACAAAAATGAGTATGAATGAGTATGAGTAGCAGAGCTGTAAAATCGGCATTCATATTCAGAATTTTAAGTACAAAAGAATAACTACATAAGAATGCATTCAATGAATGCAAAATTGATTTATAAATAAAATTTTTAATTCACATTAGTTTTAATTATTCATTTTCGTTATTCATAATAATAAATAATTTTTTTATTCATTACAATGATATTCACAAAGAATGCAATTGACAAAGAATTTCAGAATTTTCAATTATTGTTTTTTATTCATCATTAATTTTTTATTCGTTATTAATTTTTTATTCATTATTATTTTGTCATCATTATTCATTTCTTATTCATTATGCACTTTTTATTCATTATTCATTTGTTATTCATTATTCAATTTTTATTCATAATTCATATTTTATTCATTATTCATTTGTTAGTATTCTTATTCATTCTTTTTTTAGTCCCAAGCCATAAATAAAAAATAAATAACAATTGAATAAAGAATAAACAATGAATAAGAAATCAATAATGACTAAAAAATTAATAATGATTAAAAAATTAACAATGAATAAAAAATTAATAATGAATAAAAAATGACTAATGAATAAAAAATTAATAATGAATAAAAAATTAATAATGAATAAAATAAGGATATGAATAAAAAATGAATAATGAATAAAAAGAATAATGAATAACTAATGAATAAAAAATGAATAATGAGTCTTAATGATTATTAATTTAATGAATAAAAAATGTATAACGAATAAAAAATTAATAATGAATAAAAAATTAATAATGAATAAAAAAAGAATAACTGAAAATTTTAAAATTCTTTGTGAATTGCAAGTCTATGTGAATAGCATTTAAATGAATAAAAAAATTATTCATTATTCTATTATTCTGAATAACGAAAATGAATAATTAATAATTTTTTTAAAAATTAATGTGAATTAAAAATTTTATTTAGAATTCATTGAATGCATTTTTATTTCGTTATTCACTGATGCACTTTTTTGTGAATAAAATCAAATTGAATGCATTCTTTTACAGCTGTGATAAGTAGTTTCCAAAATAGTACTCATATGGGATTGATTCAAAACAAAGGGAATCACTTTTTTTAATCATGAGCCACTAACACAAAAATAAGTATGAATGAGTATAGGTAGTTTCCAAAGTAGTACTCATATGTGATTGATTCATAACAAAGTGAATCAAATACGTATAGAATGAATTAAATATTAAGGGTTGCCACCTAATATGTGTTTTTAAGAATTTTAAACATCAATTAACAGTGTTAGGTGGTCGCTGATTTTGAATCTGAAGTCAGAATTTCAAAATTCAATATGATTAATGGGGCTGCCACCTAATTTTTTTTGTATTTTTGCGAATTCTTGTAATTTTTAAATTCTGACAACGGATTCGGATTCAGCGACTCATTGTTGCTTAGTGTTCACGTCAGCACAGGATTCGTAAAAATAAATAAAACTTTGGTGGCAACCCTATTAACCATATGGAATTTTAAAATTCTGACTTCAGATTCCAAATCAGTGCCTCCCTAACACTGTCAAATGATGTTTAAAACTTTTAAAAATACTAGGATTAACAACTCTGCATAGTTATAAATTTTTCTGTTAATTGACCGTTTTTCAGTTGTTTTAGCTGTTTAAATCGATTTGTCACCTTGATAAAATTGAATTTTCACTTTACCATTCTCTTTGGCGTGAAAAAACAAAAAAATGCATGCACTTAAGAGGTGCATGAGCTTTCAGAACGATTTTACAAAGAAGAAACCCGTGGCTTACAGGTAAAACAAATGGGTTTGTAGTTCTAGGGTTAAAAAATGATGCCAAAATTTTGGACATCTTGTGTAAGTTTTTTTAATAAATCAATATTTCTATTCAATATTTCAATAAATCAATCAACCGATCGACCTACATATATTCTAAGTCGATGTTAATTCAGATTTTTTAATTAAATAGGAACACAGCGGAATTAATGAAGGATACAATCTGTAGCTCGGTTCTGTAACTATTGCGACAAATACTCACTTTTTCTGACGTCACAGTGTCTCATTCCAAAATACTCGCTTTTGCGAAAACTGGTGTTTCTGTAACTAATAAGCGAGTAAATAGCGATATGAAATTGCAACAAGTGACAGAAAACATTGTGTGAAGAGCCTCCTTCACAATAACAATAAATAACAAACAAATATAAATAATTTAAGTGCTTAATTTGTGAATACAGTGGAAATATACACGATTATATTGTTAATGATGGCAATTACTTGTTTTGAAGTTAAACACTATAACACTTAGTGATGTTGATATTAAATACACAAACCTCATTTGTGTATTTAAATAATTCAAATTTAATTTATGAATTATTTCAGTTTATATATTCAATAAAATATAAATTGTAGTACATATATTATTTTAATAATAGGTCTGTTCCCGTACTCGATTCAAGTAGCTTGAAGTTGCTTGGAAGCTTTATTTTTAAGCTCGAGAGGGAGAGGAATTACATGCAAAATGACACTCTCTAATCTATTACAATTAATTGAAGTTAGTACGGGAACACCCCTAATATATTTATAATCTACATGAACAAATTTAAGTTGATACCTTGTACCCGGTAGAAGAATTTGTAACGTTTATTTATTTATTTCCACAACTTCATTGAAGATGACTATTGGACAAACAAACAAAAATGTTTCTCACCAAGTTAGAACATAGTGAGAACTTCAATCGATTCGAGTCGCATATTCTAGTTTACAGAAACACTTCGTCTATCGAGTTCCTTCGAAAGCAGAATTGAAACAAGCGAGACGAGTCACCGTTTTTTCTCATTTTATTACAGAGACAGTGCGATTTCGAATCTTATGCTAGAATGTAAAAAAATTTGGACAATAGGGTGGACCCAAAAAATGTGTTTTTGGTTTTATACTCTTTGTAGATGCGCTGTTCGCTAATTTCGAACCTGATGTTAATATTTCAAAAAGTTTTTGACACTAGGGTGGACCGTAAAAATGCATTTGTTGGCCTTATACTCTTTGTAGATGCGCTGGTCGCTGATTTCGAATCTGATGTTAGAATTCAAAGTTTTTTTTGACACAAAGGTGGACCCTTAAAATGTGTTTTTTGCTTTATACTCCTCTTATATGTGCTGGCAGTATTAAGGGCTCGCTGATGTTGAATCTTATGCTAGAATGTAAACAAATTTTTGACACTAGGGTGGACCCTAAAAATGTGTTTTTTGGTTTTATACTCTTTGTAGATGCGCTGATCGCTGATTTCGAATCTGATGTTAGAATTTCAAAAAGTTTTTTGTACTAAATTGTACCATAAAAAGGTTTTTATTTTATCTTAATAGAAAAAAATACATATGTCCAGTAGGGATATAACTTTTTGCAATTTTTGCAAATATCAAAAATACCACCGCATAGCCGTGTGGGGCACGAAAAAATATAAAAAATATGTTATCACTTTTCCTCTATCGTGAAAAAAGTTTCTGCACCGAAAGCGTTTAAGTTTTGATTTTACTTATTTATTTTCTTTTTCATTATAACAGTTACTCTTGCCTTGAATAAGTTATTTTTTAATTAAATTCTTATATAATCTTCAATACCAAACCATTCTTCATAAGTCTAATGCAAAAATTTGATCAAATCGCTATATTTTAAGCAGAAAGAGTACCTTTCTTTAACTTCCTTAATTTGTCTTATCTAAGAAGGTAGTATTTCTATATTATAATAAATCGCTTTCGGTGCGGAAACTTTTTTCAGCGAATCAACTTAAAAAATTTTATTTTATTATCAGAAAAACATTCCCCACATGGTACTGGACTGGTATTTTGCACTCAAAAAAAAGTTATATCCCTAATGTCCAGTTTCAACCCAACCATAGATCTGCAACAAGCGCTTCGCTTCATAGCGCACTCTCCTTCTTCACTACATTTTCTGTTTTCTCAGGCATTCGCATTCCTCAAAAAATTGTGTTTGCTTCGCATTGATAGCCGATACACATTGACTGCAACTAGCGACGAACGCCAATTGTCAACAAATAGAACGCATGTTTTCTTATGAAGATGTATTTTTGAAGACGGCACGACAAAGAGAGAACACGACCACAATTGTTGCTGCCGCAGACTTCAATCTATTTCTAATTTGATAGACGAAAAGAGCGAAAAGAGCGAACAGAGCAGAGTTTGTTTATGTTTTATATGAAATACAGATTATCGCTGTTGCGTTCATTATAATCAAGTTGTCGAGAATACTGCGACATTTCTCTCTGACGGCAAGTTTTCGTTTTGTCAGTGGACGACTGTTGCAGTCAACGTGTATCGGCTATAACTCGCTCGCTTTTTTATGTTGAGTGCGATTTATGCTCTCACTCTCTGCTCTAAAATATGGGCTTGCTTCGATCTTCACGTTGAGAGTTGGGCGAATAAACGAACAAACATAGTGAATATAGTGATCATATCACCTGCTTCGCGATTCAGCTGAGAGTTTGTGAGAGTCTACGAACAAACATTGCGAATATAGTGAAAATTCTGCCTGCTTCGAGATAAAGCTACGTTGTTAATGGGGCTCGTCAAATGCTTTGAGTTGTGCAATTTGCTTTGTATCAAAAAAATTTCCATGGTGCTCTGTTTTTCATTGTCGCTGCATGTTTTATTGGAAAAAAAATTGAAAAACCTATTATATGCAGGCAAATCTATTCTAGCTGGTGTTCATGATCTTCGTAATAGAATCCTGCGACTTTCATCTTGCAATCATTCCTTTTTTATTTCCTGTGCACAATAAACATCAGCGTAGTTGAAATCAGCGCAGTAGCTAACTGCGTAGATGACTCGCTGTGATCCGCTCAAGCATTGAGAGTCATGCGAATAGTTTATCAACTTTCTGCGAATAGGGCGAGTGAGCAGCTTTGAGAGGCTGAGTGTTTGTAGCTTTATCTATACGTTACAACGAGTTTCTTAAGCAATACAGTGGTGAATAGCAAGCTTAGCGAAGTTTACTTTTTTAGCGAGTCCACATTTTGTTTATTCGTTGAAAAAGAATGCAATGCTTGATAGCTACTCTCATTTTCAACGAGTGCTTATATGTATTAGTGAAGCCACTCATGCAGTTCTCTGAACCCAACTGTTCAATCAATTCAAGCTTCATAGGAGGAACATGATGAATGTTTAATCCCCAACGCCTTCTTGTGTTATGAAACTACCATCGCTAGCAGCGGTAACTGCCGATTTTCATCTCTCATAAAAATTGTACATCTTTATTTTCAATAAATAAATCATTTTCTTCTAAAATATTAAATGAAACTTTTTAATTTGATTGTTCATTTACATTATTTCCTTGAAAAAATTAGAGAAGATACAAAATAATAAAAAAATAAAAATATACAGATTTTATTTCGAATTACACTCGAGAGGGGGTCCCCCAACCACACCACTTTTTTATTTTTTTCCATCACATTTAAAATCAGCGAGACGAAATCAAGTGTCACACACATACGTTTAAATCTTTAGTTATGGCCAATTATTCAAATCGGCTTGCTCACAGTGCAACGGTTTAACCGTAGTCCTACGTTGAGAAAAACTTTTAAATTCCACGTTGAGGTGTAGATGAGGAATTGAAGTTTTTAAATATTTTGAAAAAATTTATAATTGAGATACTACAAGGAACATGATTTCGGTCTACACTTAGCATAAAATAAAAATCATGTAAGCTTGCTTTTATTCCAAAACAAAACGGTTTTGGAAATATAAAAAATTAAAAAATATGTAGTTTCTTACACCAACGTAGGACTACGGTTAAAACGGATAGTTAATTTTTTATCAGCATACATGACATTCTCTTAATTTATTTTCAGGGTTTCGAAAGGTACTTTCTAATAATCAAGCTATGATATTAATTTTCTTTCAAAATATATCTTATTGTTTAAACACCGATATTATTTTACCATCTTCGATGAGGTCCACTTAAAATTAAAATTGATTATGAGCTCTCTTAATACTCTTTGTTGACAGAACTTTAAAGTTGATCAATGCCTAAATGTTAGAAAAATTATATCTATTTAAGATTAAACTTTATTTTAATGATTATAATATCATCTAATCCCATTTCATGTTTGCAGATGACGTCATTAGATGCTCAAAACTACGTTAATCAGCTACAAAACAAATCACAGAAATTGGATAATCATCTATCAAGCACTATAAATATGAATAACAGACTTTGTCAGCGTTACGATCAGTTGCTGCGTTCGGAGAAATACTATGATTGTGTCTTTCATCTGGGTGCCAGGTCACTCAAATGCCACAAATTAATACTGAGCGCAGCTAGTCCAGTCTTTGAAGCAATGTTCTATGGACCTATACGAGAAATAAACCAAGAAATCGAAATACTCGATATAAGTTCCGAAGTATTCTATACGCTGCTGAGCTATATCTATACCGGACGTGTAGATTTCGAACAACTGAGCTTGGAAGAGTCCATCGAACTGTATTATGGCGCTGAAAAATATTTGCTCACTGAGCTTATCGAGGATTGCCTAACGGCAATCAAGCGAAAGTTACGCTTCATCAACATACTGCCGGCACTGGAATTAAGTGTATGCATGAATTTGCAGCCGCTGCTGGAAATCTGTTTGGGTTTCTTTGCACGTTGTTGCCTCAGCGATCCACAGTACATGGCGTTTTTGAAACATAATTATATACATGTCTCGAAGGAATGCATCAAGATGATCATTGCGACCAATCAGAAACTTAAGCATTTGCTGTGGTACGTCTTCGAGTGGTGCGAGCAGGAGTGCATCGAATTGGGTTTGCAGAAGAGTGACTGCAAGATGATGATAAATGATCTACAATTGAGTGCAAAACTTATGCAAGATGAAGCGCATTTAAGTGATCGCGCAGACACTTCACTTCATACAAGTCCGTCATTTAGTCTTTGCAAATCTCTGGAGCGTAGCTATTACAAAGCTTGTCGGCCCTTTAACATTGACTACGATGCACACGAGTGGCACGTAACCGTGAAATGTGATCGTTTCATATCTTTAATGGGCATTATTATAAATAGTAGACTAACACCTTCGCCGATAACGCTGCCGGTCATGACAAGCCACATGAGCACAGCGGCAGCAATAACAGCTATGTTCCCAACGGAATATAATGAAAACTTACAGATAGAAATACGCGCCAAGAAAGAAGAAAATACTTTTAATACATCACCACATGGCAACAGCGATGCGGACGATGATGAAGATCATCATTCGGAACGAGAAGAAGAAACCGACAGCGACTCATCGTTGGCATCTTTGGAGCGTAATCCCGTAATATGGCGTTATGCGCTCAAGAAGCATCCAACGAAATATAACTGTGATTTGCATATACAGTGGGATGAAGACGTTATACTTTCACCTGATGTTGAGTATCAGATCAAATTAATCTGGGATACAGATGCATATGGTGCAGAGTATCCCTGCAGCCTGCAATCAAATGAGGTCGAAGGCGTCACCTTCAAGGACTTTGATGCACACTGTGGCAGTCTCATCAAGGGGCTGCGTTACCTAAATTTAGTCTAAATTCATCTTTTTATCAGTTGTACACTGATATTTCAAAACTAACTTTTATTATAAAACTGTATTTTAAGCATTAAATAACAATCAAATTAGTTTTTTTCTGAATAATTTTTATGATCGTAATTTTACGATACCATATGTTGTTTGCGTACAAAACTAAAAAATGTTGCCTCACGTACTTTAAGTTTAGCGCAGTTTCTTGCCGTGTATCGTTAAATAAAATATTAATTGTATGTAAAAAAATTTACACACGCGTTTGATGTTTCATTTAAAAAAATATATTTTTTTTCCTCTGCCCCATGTGAAAGGTTAATAAACTTATTTTTTCTACAGAAACTCGGTTAAAGCTTCTTTTGCGTTGTTATTTATCTCAGAGTTGAAGAGTGTGTTTGTTGAGAAAACTTGTTTCTAAATTTTTAATTATTGTAATTTTTTCAAGCTTAGCTTTCTGAATTTTTTTTTCTGCTTTAGTTTAGTAGCTTTCAAACAGCTGCCAATATAATAATAAACTGTGGAAGCTTTCTAAACATAAGAGTTTAGAAATTTACATACTTAAATTTTGCAAACACATTTTTGGGTTTTAGTTTAGGAGAAAACAGTTATAAAGGCTCGATGATTACTAATGGTCTTATTTTGTAAAACGAATACAGTCACTTGCGTTAGATTTTTTATTATGGCAATACATTTTAAAGGAAAGTTTCAGTGTAATTTATGTATCTAGAGTAATTACAAACATTTTGGCGTATACATCGTTCTTGTCCAATATATGGTTTGGAAGTTATGCCAAAAAACCGCACCCAAGTTTAAAAAAAATGTACATATATGTATATTCCAAGCAGACATAGAGCGAAAAGGAGCTTAATTTGGGATAAAAAATTGTATTTAAAGCAAAAATAAAAAGCAAAATTAGGATTTAAGTTTACGGTTGAACCAAAATTTAAAAATAAGGCGATTCATGTCATTTTGTAAGTGCTTCGCAAGCTCGTAACATTATCTGTGAAGTGCATATTAAAACCAGCTATCAAAAATTCAGAATTCGTATTTAAATCATATAAAGTCAACATAACCAGCAACATCTTTATTATTATTCAAATTATTACAATTAAGTTAGCATTAAATTGAACCATTAAGATTGTTGTTGTATTTATCAATGCAATTCAAATAAAGCGCACGGTGCTGATTTCAGAAGTTTAAATAAAATTTTGCTGAGCTCGAAAAATTATTTTTTCTGGCGCTTCTTTGACTCAAAACTTTAATATTTTTGACCCATTTTTTTCTGCCGACAATTTTCGAAGTCTTTTTTAAACTTACTCCTCATATACTTAAATTGATTCATTTGAGTCAACTTTGGCTTGGCTAATTTTTTCGATTTTTTTTTTGTTTTTTATTTTTTTTTATTTTTTTTATTTTTTTTATTTTTTTATTTATTTTTTTTTTTTTTTGATCAATTACATGGTTTTATACTTTTTTGCGATTTTTTTAGTGAATTTTAGGAGTAAGTTTAAAAAAATACGTCGAAAATTATAAAAAAAAATCTAAAAATGTCGGCAGAAAAAAATGGGTCGGGACAACCTAGGTCAAAAATATGAAAAATTTGTTAGTTTTGAGTCAAAGAAGAGCCAGAAAAATAATTTTTCGAGTACAGAAATATTTTATTTAAACTTCTAAAACCAGCACCGTGAGCGGAATCTGTTCTTAGTTGTTATTGATTTCAATAAGCACTTTTTATAATGTGTATTTCAATAAAAGCACAAATAAAAACTTAAATCCCAATTTTGCTTTTTATTTTTGCCTTAACAAAAAAAAAATCAAAATTTATTAGTTATTTCATGCTAAAAATACATCGTTCAAATTTCAATTTTTTTGCCTTAAAAAATAACAATCAAAAATTACTGGTTACATTGTGCTTAACGCTTTAAAAGGCAGAGCTGATTACCACCAAAATTTTCGGAAAAATACGCTTTGCGAATATGTTACCGATATTGTATACTTGAAATGTACCATTTATGTTGGTGGGAAAAATATTCCCTCTGCCTTATAAAGGGTTAAAAAATATCAAGCAAATTTTGCTTTTTATTTTTGTCTTAAAAACAAACAGAAATAATTATTATTTTTATTACTTTTTGTTCAAAATTTTAACGGTTAAAAGATAATTATTACTTTTCGCATTTTATTATAAAATGCATACTTGGTACGGATTCTGGTTTTCAGCTTTGGAGGCTGTTTATAGCAAAAAAAGTCGATGTAAATGATTTCGAAACTGAGGCTAGATATTGATAAAATAAGCTGAATTCAGTATCAAAATATCAGTTTTTAGCTTTAAACGATGTATGGTTAGGATTTTATAGCGAAAAAACGAAAAGCGAGGTTAGATATGTGGCATTTCACGTAAAAGAGGAAAATGAGATACAATTTTGGTTTTCCATTAATTATATTTAATTTGGTAAAAACTATAACTAAATGTCTATACTTTATTAATCTGTGAAAAAAGATTTGGAAAAATTCTCCAAAAAATCCTTTTTTCTATATGTCAACTTTTATTTCATACAGAGTTGCTAGGGAGTAAATTGTTGATTATGTTTGCAGCAATGTTTTCGTTCGTTCTGTCAACTGTAGAAACCTGGCGCGTGTCTTATATAGAAATCTTTTTATGCAGAAGTAAATATAAAATAAAATATAAAAAAGTGGTTTTTCTAACCTAAAACAAGACTTTATAATTTCTATACTTCCTCTAGAAGTAATAATAAACATGTGGTGAACTATTTAAACTTTTTTTAATAGTTAAGGCGATCAGTTTATGCTTTCGAAACTGTTTTAAAATTTGTCCCAGTCGTCACTGCAAACAGCCCGATTTTATTTCAATGCCGTTGTGTATAGCTGAATTTACTTTTCTGTTTCTTACTTTCTGTTAATTACAGAGACATCACTATATAAAATACCAAGGAGATAAATGTATTAATCATGCCCTGTGACGGCCTCGATAGTCTAGTGGTAGCGCGATTGACTGTTATCCAGGGGTCCAGGGTTCAAATCCTGGCTAAGCCATGGTCCTACGCTTTAACCGTTATTTCCGTACTTATAATCAAAATAACTTTAATATACATTAATTTACGATAAAAAGGTGCGGTTGGTAGTGGTAGGAAAGTTTGTGGAAAGGATTACTTAGTAACTAGATTTGATTGAAGCAAAGGCATAACACTTGCCTCAGATTCAATATCAAATCATAATACTGCTTTCTCCCACACTAAGAACATACTACACAAAAAGTTTCCCTTGACTACTTTCTATCCATACTCCAACTATCGCCCATTATCCTAATCAACACAACGCTTATACATTTATTGGGGGCATCCCCTGAGCGTTGGTTAAATATAAAAAAATAAAAAAAAAACCATCGCAGCATTCTTATAAATTCGAAAATTTTTTACTGAGACAGCGAACAGGAATTGAATGTTGAACCTAAAAATATAATTGGGCCAAGTATAAACTCAAAAGCCAATTCATTTACTGCAAGTTACTCTCAAGGTGTCTTATGTTAAGAAGATTTCAAAATGAAAAAGAGGAAGACGATGTAATAATTTATTTTTAAGATCGACTTTGGACAACGGAGCAGAGTTTTTTGCCTCATAGGAGACGGATTAGTCTTATGTCCTATCATAAAACTGTTGAGAGACAAAATTTTACCAATTTGGAGAAAAAGTCAACATATTCCTTAAATAATAGAGTTAGAGGTAATTTTTTGTAGCTTCTGATTTCTTTACAATTTACAGAAAAATATATAAAAAACTACATTAATTAGGTTTAAAACAATAATAAAACTGATTAAAATAACTTATTAGTAACATAGCTTGTTTACTTGTCCCGCAAGTCACAAAGACATGTCCCAGTAGTCACACTTTGTAATATTTGTCTATTTTTTCAATAAAAAAATAAGCGTTCTAATTCTTTATTTAAATGGAAGCGTTTAGTATATGTTGTACAACACAGAAGAAGCAGACTTGAATATTAAATGTTTTGGCTAAAAGTCTCCTGTGAGAGTTCAAAGTCAGATGAGTGGGATATTTCTGTGTCCCAGTGGTCACATTCATTCAAACAAGCAGTAACAAAAAATATAGAAACTGTTTGGCTTTTCTTTTGAAGAAATACTACACAATAGTTATTTTTCTGTTTCAAAATATATTTAAATTTTATGTAAGTTATGATGACATCGTTATAACTCATAGTTGGTCAAATTCTGGAGTCAAATGTTCCAGTAGTCACAATGGAATGCCCCATATCGATAAAATAAGCTGAATTCAGAAACAAAAAAAAAAAAGTCACGTTTTCAGCTTTGCAGGATTATAGTTTGGATTTTATTGCGAAACAAATTCACCAAAAATTACCTACCAAAAATATTCGATTTATGCAGCGGAGCCAATTTTAAAAAATTTTCAATGTATGCAGTTTTGTATCTCGACTCTATCTTAATTATTCGTATATATTGAGATTTTATAGTATTATAATAAAAACAAAACAACAAAAAATAAAACATACCAAAATGTTTGACTCTGAATTGGGATGTGATTTCTGCAGAGGATCTTTCTGGCGAAGCAGAATGTGTAATTTGAACTGCAAGCAAACTAATATAATTTTTATACTTGAATAAAATGCTGGAGCTTTATTGTTGACATAGAAGATATAATTAACAATACCGATAACTAAAAATAACAACATAAAATAAAAAATAAACACATATAGCAATATGTCTGGCGGTATTAACATACAAGTTTGCAAATTTAGACAATTGTGACAACTATTTTGCTCAGTGTGCGCTATTTGAGAGCGCACCCCCGGCCATAATTTGAACAAGAAATTGTTTGCCTTTCGCCTAGGTGAGGCGAAAGATATTAAGGCGAGTTTCCTTTTGACTGTTTTTTTTATAACAACTCCAAGCATTGCTCATTAGGAAGAATCGCTTTCTGCTCCTCGGTAACAATCATTTTCTGCTCATCTAGACGATTTCGCCACGATGGACTTTTTTCCTTCACGAGAAGTCGCTTTTTGCTCTTCCGCGATACAAAATGTATGATATGTTTTCTAATCTAATAAAGCTAATTTTTTGTATTTACATTTGAATGTAAATGTTAACAAATAACACTATGATTAGCCATTTCCAATGAGACGTTCAACTCGCAAGGAAAGGAAACCAATTTATTACTCCCCGGATCTACAAGGAAAATTTTGCAAGAGTCTATGTTTTTAAATACTTTGTTAAATTTCAAATTGTTAAACATAGAATGGTTTTTTATATCTAAACAATGTTAATTCAATATCTCATCATATGTTAATTCAATATCTCAAACATTTTATTGCTTAGTTAAATATCTCAAACATTTTATCATAAAAGCCGAAGGCTTGCTCCAGCTGTTTCTTTTCATATCTGTGTAGTTAATTTGAAGCAATTTTTGATAATGAACTTACCTTAAAAACCTTGTTGCTTTTAAACACTTGATTTATTTGAAAAACAAATAACCAACGCACAAATATTGCGTTATAATAAACAAATGTCAGCTGTTCAGAAAAAATAAATTAAGCGGAAAAATACATGCCAGGGCTGCCTTAAAGAAAAACTTATTAACCTACATGCACATTTAGCCTACGTTTCATGCATACGTTTCGTTACATTGGCCCGTATGAATAAAGTTGCAGACTCGACTTTACTACAATTCAAAATAAGAAACCTTTAAAAGTAGTTAGTTTATATGAATAAAGTGCTGTTTACTACACTACAAGAATCAGATGATTCGAACTTGCTACAAATTAGCCGGATTGGTATGAATAAAAGTAGTGTTTGCTACTGATTTTGAGTAGTAATCAAAATGGCATACTACAAGTTTGTAGTAAATTTTTTATACATATTAAATTCATTGAATTTATTTAATTTTATATTTATTTGGGCAGGCGAAAAGAAGATTTGTTGAAATTGAAAGCAAATTACAAACATGGCAATCGCCCATGGACAATTTTAAAGCGCTCTTCGGAGTCACTTTATTAGGGGTATTCACGATTCACTGCACTTGCCTGCGCAGTTGAGGACTGGAGGACTTTCACAGTTGTGCAGTTAAGTTTTCGTGAACACGCCACTATCACTTTTTTTAAAGCTGTCAAAATTTTCAATGTGCACAAGTATACATTTGCTTCAGTCCTCAACTGCACTGGCAAGTGTACTTAATCGTGAATACCCCTATTGAAATTTACCAGCTGCGATTAACATATATCATATTTTTGTAGTAAATGCTACTTTCAAAGTTAGTAGTCATATAATTTCAAACAAAATTTTTATTCATACCGAATCCAAGCTTTTTTGTAGCACTTTATTTTTGGTCCACTACAAATTACTAAAGATGCTAATTTTTATTCATATGGGCCATTATTTAAATGTTACGTTATGAACGCAAATAACATTCGACTCTAGTCGTTTAAACGGTGAGGTTGTGAAGCGCAACTAGTCATTTATAATTGAAATCGCTCATACACTTATACAGCTATTTTAGTTAAGGTATAATATACGTGTAACAAAAAAAAAATAGCAGCTTTTGTCAAACATTTTTACAAAGATACAAGTTATTATTTTTTTTTAACACCACTTATATTTTTAACAACACTCATAACACTTTTTGAAACATTTTCTGGCTGGAAATGACATTGAAAAAAGACATCCAAAACGGTTCGATAGACTACTCGAAATCTATTGCTTCAACTTCAATGAATCTTATTGCATTTTGTTCGTAATCTTGTCCGTTAGCATCCCCCTAAATTCAAGTACCTATTCCTTTTTTTTATAGACAAAAAAGCGCAAAAACTCTATCTCTTTTTTTAACTTTTTACTCCAACTTTCACTATAATTAAAAAAAATGCGGGTCGTGTGTAAAGAGGATGCCGAATTAATAATCTATACTTTGACATTTATTTGTTTGTTTCAGATACGTGGGAAAGGCCATATCCTTCGAACCGTTTTGAATGTCTCTTTTTTAATGTCATTTTCAGCGCCCTCTATAAAAAAGCCTGAAAATTGTTAAAAAAAACAAACAAGTATTTTTTATGTACAATAAACTGTTTTTTTAAATTAAAAAAATATAACTTTTATCTAAAAAAATTTATGAAAAAATCTGCTGTTTTTTATACCATGTTTCCATCTGCTCAAAATCTTGCGATTTTGAAAAAGTTATTTTAAAGTGTTTCCATCTGGCATGTCATGGCAGCTAGTTTTCATTTGAAGTGACAATTAAGACTGCATATGATAAATTTAAGAACGGGCAAATGAAGGAAAAATTGCCTTGTTACATTTCTTTTGCTATTTTTGGAGCTCTTACCTTTTTTCTGCGAATTGCTGCTAGCAATTGCTCCTCACTGAAGCTCCGAGCCTTTTTATTTTCATATTTCCTTTATTTTGCATTTTTAATTTTTATAAATAAATAATTTTTTTTAGTAGTTTTTTTTATAAATAATTATAAGCTGTCATTGCCAAGAGTCAATATGAAAAATTTGACATAAGCTGAATACGGATACTGATATAACTTTTCAGGGATGCCGCATTGCATTTTATGAGATATTGTATTAGATTTTGTTTAAATCACAAGATTTTAAAATCTTAAACTTGTATAGAAAACTCTGTTAATTTCAATATCGATTTTACGAAATCTCACAAAATGTCAAGATTTCGAGCAGATGAAAATATAGTATTAAACGTATATAATACCTGAATACAGTTATTCAAACAACAGTTGTAAGAAAACTTAAACAGTTTTATTATCAAAAAGTGTTGAGAGTTACAGCATAAACTTTGGGTGCATGGCTCCTTTTTACTGCTGCTAATGCTAAATTTTTCTGAAGTTTAGAGCAAAACACATTCATATAAAAACATAATTCACTAAGGTATCGCTACCATAATAGTATTTGTATCTTGATTGTTTGTTTGAATTTACTTTTGACTGCAACGGTAGTGCCCTCTACGAGTCGTTTTTTTAACGTTCCTTTGAAAAAATTTGATATCGTGATTATATTTAGGCGAAAGGAATACAGCTATTGGGAGTGTAATATCAATGATTTTATATTTTGTCTTAATAGTGATTGTATATTTTCAAAATTCAATATGTGTACGTAAAATGTGTAACTGATATAATTTATCAAAGTGTTTGCATTTTTTTATCTATATTTCCTATTTATACACTAGTCTGTTGTATATATGAAAGCAACACGTCATTGTATATAGTATTTTAGTGGTTGTCTCGCCATGTACATTACTTATGCAAGCAAATATTTTACTTAACATACAAATAGCAATTAAATATGATACACCCAATGGATTTGAATCTTTTAAAATTGATGCAAAAGCTTCATAAATTATCTTTTTAAAATACCTTAACCATCAATATTGGTTATACACTAAGACAAATATAGCCCGTTTTTCTTAAGATACTTATAAAAAACATTTTCCTAAAAAATCGAAATCTTGGAAACAAACAGATTTTTCTTCGGTTATTCTTGTTTTTATTAAATGTACTTCATGAATCCATTTTCAAATCGTGGTGAAACGGAAATCACAGTCTACTTTGAAAGCAGACCAACTAAGGTAAATATGCAAGAAATAATAACTTTCGGTACAAGGGAAAATCATTTCATCAGAAAAAATACCATTCCAAAATAATTTAAATCATAAATATTATATACCAAATGCAAGATACATTTTCAAGCTTTAATAATTTACTTTCCATGATCCATGGTAATAACGGTAGTTTTTGAGAAAACTACTTTTTAATGTAACACAGGGCTTACACGAGACAGTACTGTTAAGACATTTGCAACACATTCACATATTTTTACCCACATACACTCACTTTTGCTCACTTCACACAGTCTGCTACTGTCTTAACTTTTTTGTAGACAGTTGGCGAGACAGTAGCTAGGACAGTAGAATATTATTTAGCATATCAAATGACGGAAGACGAGAAAATCTAATATAATTAATTGGAAATTTGCAATACTTTGGCGTGCTCGTAGTTTTAACAAAACATTTATTCGTGAAATATAATTGTTTTACTATTTTGTCTACTGTCTTGCCAACTGTCTTACCAACTGCCTCGACTCTTATTCGCAGACACAAAGTTTGACAACTAATGCTTATTTTTCACTATCTTAACAATGCTTTCCCGTGTAAGCCCCGTGTAAGCAAATATTTTATTTTACATACAAAAAGCTATAAAATATGAAATACTCCAGGGATTTTCTTTATTTAAAATATTGTGAAATTTTCTTAAATTATGAATTTAATTGCGAGCTTTAGATCAAGTAAGTTTAGAGTACAATCACTTAGCTGACTAGACAGTCTGTTTCAGAAATCGCTACATTTCCTCTTCCGTAGTCTTTTGAGTGATTACGCTGTGATCAACTCACTTTTTGAAGTCGTATATGATTTCACATATTTAAATTAATAAATTACACATAAATTACCCTTTACATAACATCTTAACCAGCAATATCGGTTGTATACTAAGAAAAATATAAACAGTTTTCTTAAAAGATCTTATAATAAAACATTTTTCTTAAAATCTCGATATCTTGAAAATAAATCAATGAATCGCTTTTTTTCTTCGGACAGTCTTATTATTATTAAAAGTTCTTCACGAATCCATTGTCAAATCGTGGCGCTTTGGAAATCGTAGTCTCACCATGAAAAGCATTTTAGAATAAAGGAATTAATAGAAAATTATTTGCATTGATTTTAACAATTTTGCTATTAAATTCTGCTACCTTCTTATATGCCATCCCACGTGACAGAAAAGCTGATAGAATTTCTGTTAGTAAATAAAGCTTAAAGAATTATAATAGGTGGAATATAATGGTCCATTATCATAGTCAAAATAAAAGTTGATTCTAAATTTAGTATAAGCATTTTTTACAGTTTTTTAATATAATATGTTGTCAAAAAGCTTGCACTAAATTTAGAGTCGACTTTTATTTTGAATATGATAATGGGCCAATGAAAATAAAAGAAAAACACCAATTCAGCCATTTTTTATTAGATACGTCAAATTGTGTTCCGATATCTGTTCGAAATTTTTGGCAGACTTTTCAGTTGTAACATTTAACATTTTGGTCTCCACAGGACGTAACACCTGACATAACAGCTGCTGAGACATATTTTCTGGCGTGGAGACGGCAGGTTAATTACTACGCATCGAACTAAATGCAGTGAAGGTAGACACACAGTTTCTTAACCATTCAGCTCCAGTTAATTTCTTGCTGGCAGTGCTTTCACGTTGCTCTCTTCACTACATACCTATTGCTCTTTGGCAATTGCAACACAATTAGTTTTTCTTCTTGATGAAAAATCCAATATTTTCACACAATTGAATTTTCCACATTAATAAAACAATTTTGAAAAGCAAGAACCACGAAAATAAATAAAAGAAATATTAGAGATTCAACGGAAAAATAGTGAATATAAAAATGAATATAAATTTACCCAATTTCAATGTGAAGAACCTTGTCAAGGAGGCTGGAAGCACCCTATCGAGGGTTGTGCAGGTAGGTGTCGTAAATTTGTTGTTTTTTTTAAGGATGTTTGATAACAAACGCCTTGACTAACCTTGTGAGTTTCATGAAATGAATTTAATTTTTGTTTATAATCAACCGATTTAGCTGACGGAGGAAAAACTTGGCACCACAGAACGCACCGAATTTGATCCGGAATTTCAAAGTCTTGCCGAACGCGCAGACATAACCAAATCATGGACTGAGAAAATTGTGCGTGACACAGAAACTGTGCTTATACCTAATCCACAAAATCGTATCGAAGATTTCATATTCGAAAAGATAGAAAAAACAAAACCACAACGTTTAAATAATTTAGAGCATTTAGCTTTGGATATGATTGAGGCAGGTGGTGATTTTGGTCAGGACTTACCCTATGGACAGGCACTGATTAAAGTTGGCCAGGCTGAACAAAAATTGGGCCAATGTGAGCGAGATTTTATTGCCTCGTCTGGTATATGTTTTACACAACCGTTACGAAAATTCCTCGATGGTGAAATGAAGACTATAACCAGGGAGCGTGGTATATTAGAGAGCAAACGGTGAGTCAAGTCAAATTTTGATGGAATTTTTGTTCCAGTAAATATGGGGCTTTTTTGTTTTCAGACTTGATTTGGATGCTTGTAAGAATCGCGTTAAAAAGGCAAGAAGCATGTTGGGACAACAAGCTGTGAGTAAAGAATATATTTTTATATAAAGAAAAATATCTTTATAACAGGATGTTTTAAAGTGGGTGTGAAGCTCACTTCGCCATTGTTTATTTAAATTTAAAAATTGTGTCCTACAGTGTGTCCAATGTATAGTATAATGTGTCAACTCCGCCATTAACTTTTTAAAAAAATTGAGAAGTTCGATAATAAACTCAAGTAGTGATAAAATATACCGTAAAGGCGTTACAAACTCCAAAAAAATTTTATAGTAGATTTGCCTTGACATTAAGGAAGTATTATCAATTATAAAATTTTTCCAAATGCCCCACATGATAGCACACTTTTGCGAAGCTTTCACTGAGCACAGTATTAAAAACGTCAATTTAAGCTTCTAACATAATTTCGATGTCAGACAGCTGTTGTAATAATAAATTAGTTTAAGAAATTTTGCACAAATAAATTTTTCAATCTCTATGCATGTCCTTAAAAAAGTCATTAAGAAATAATTTTAATCTATTCATTATTAATACTAAATGCTGCTATTTTAAAACTAATCTGGAATAAACAGAAAGATGGTGTTTCACCTGAAGCTGTTTTGGAACAGGTACAGGACTCATCCCTTACATTAAGCCATAACTATATTAATGATCGCAAATGAGTAAGCAAACACTAATTTCAATATTTTTGTTTTATTCTCATTAGGCCGAGCGTGATTTGCGTGTGGCACAAGCTGAATTTGATCGCCAATCGGAAATCACCAAATTACTGCTGGAAGGTATCAGCACGTCGCAGTCAGCACATTTGCGTCATTTGCATGCCTTCGTGGAGACGCAAGTGCGTTACTATAAAAAATGCACCGATGCCATCAATAATTTGCAGCGTGAGTTAGCAAAGTGAGTGTATTAAAAAGAGCCAATATTGCAATAAATTCAAAATATATGTAACCACCAGTTAAATCGATTTTATCGGTATATCAAACAATGCCAAATGTTAATCATTCACTGCACTTGCGTATATCTCAGCACATTATTATCTTTAACTACCTGTCGTAGCAAGCTTTAGTAGTGTTTCTCTTTGTTTTTAATATAAACAAAAAACAAATATTTTTTCCTCATAGTTAAAATTAATTGGTTTGCAGAATGCGACCAGAAATGCCACGCCTACGTATTAATAGCGAAGATGTGGATGGGCCTCCCAATCCAATACATTCGAATTGTTCAGATAATAGCTATGACTATGATGCGGATATTACGGATGATTATAATGATGATGATGATGAAAGCAATGAGTTTCTTGATAATTTTAAAACAATTGACATTAATTGCACTGATACATTAAAAGAAGCAGCAGCATCAACCAAAAAATCAACATCTGCAACAAACCCATTTGCATCAACTGCACAGCAGCTATTAGATGAATATGATATTGATTACGATACAAGCGCCATTTCAACACTATAAAGAAAAATGTCAAAATAACTCACTTAACTTTAAAGATTAAATCCTCTAATTCTTGCTTAACACAAATTTTCATATTAATTATTTTTAACTTTAAATATTAACTTTACTTAGAACCAACTAACCAAAATTTAATCTTAGAATTTAGTGCATGTCTTACTGTAGTTAGCTTAACTTAATTCTATAGTTAACTACTATTATAAATAATGCTGAAAACTTAAATTAGATATGAGTGTTTTCGAAATCTAGATATATCAAGCTTAGAGTGAGGAATATTAGTAGATTCCTTGTATTGAAATGCATTAATGAGGCTAATTAAATTTTTATTTAATATTTCTCTAATCCCTAGAAAACATTCTCTAAGATAAAGTGTTTTTTCGTGTTGATTTTTTGAGAGTAGAATAAACCCTTCCTTAGCAAAATTAAGCTAAGAACAATCAATAGTGAAGTCATTTATTGAATCATTGCATTCTTTTAGAATGACGAAAAATATTAACAGTAAAATTAGCCTAAACATTCATCCATCTGAACTCTGTATAGGTACTATAGTTTTCTCTAATTATTTTATCTCCTTTTTCAATATTTTAATGTATAGAAATAATGCACTATGTTTATTGGTCCTACAATCTCTTTAGTAAAAATATTATGATCGAAAAGTACAAATTTCCATTATTAGCTTAGTGTTGAGGGTTTTGTATTACTCAGAACTTATCCCAACTAAGGAATTAAGTATTGGTCTTATTTGAATCTTTATTACTCACAAAGATTTAAAATTTCGTTAAAATATTTTGTCCAATACACCACCATTTACGAATATAAACATTTAGGTTGATAGAAATTAAATACATTTTTAATTTGAATAAACTTGAATTAAATTGATGCAATTTGATTTATTTGTTATGCATACATGCAAATATTAACACTTTTTCTTAGACAAAATTATTGCTAGTCAAAAATTTTGCAACTTGTAGTTACAAAACCGAACAAAAAATCTTCCAATAAAGTCATATCCATAAATATTAAAATTATTTTAATTGATTTTTGCCGCTCTTAGAGAAAAAAAGAAACAATACCACACTATTTTATTGCTTTTAAAAAATTAATAGCATTTCTCATCCAGACCTCGCTTACATTCAACAAATTTTTCTGTATATATATATGTATGTATCGAACATTAATAGTTTGGGAGGCCCGACCCCGTACGTACCCATCAATATAAATGGCGATAACTCATCTGGTGGCGAACGAAAAAATAGCAGCTTTAACGATGGGAACGCAGAACCATTAAAGCGTGCTCGCGTTCTTTGCTCATACGATGCAAACGATCACACCGAGCTGAACTTAACTGCTAATGAGGTAATAAAAAACATTATTTTTAAAGCACTTGTACATATCATTTATTTATTTTTCGTTTTTCATATATTTATTTCATCTAAAAACGAGATTGACAATTTATAGATTTTCGAAAAAATATTTTAAAACTATTGTGACGAAAATTTAAAAATTATTTTAAATAATTTCCTCCAGCTGTCTCTTGAATATAGTATATCATTCTGTACAAAAGTCAATTTGGTTTGCAATTAGATCTATGTCGAGGAGTATAGAATAATTGATGTTCTCTATGTCCGTAATTAGATCTATGTCGAGGAGTATAGAATAATTGATGTTCTCTCAGAGAACAAATTTGGATCTGAAACGGAATTAGGGCTAATAGCTCTGGATAATTTATTCGTCCATCAATTATGTCTTTAATAAACATTATGTCTTTGAGTCAAACTACAAACACTTATGGCGTTTTCGCTTCTCGAAAAAATGCAACATTTTTTCTACCCTTTTTGGAAATTCTGAACTTTTGAGATCATAAATGAAATAGTGACTTCTGTAATTAAATCGTGTTCTTTTCTCGAAAATATTGACCTCAAAAGAAGAAGAAATTCGGAATTCTCAAAGATGGCAGAAAGAGGGCAGATAAAATGCAACATTTTTTCGAGAAACGAAAACGCCATTAACAAACGACACTGCACTCAATAATTAGGCATATTTTCCTACGAGCAAAGCTGGGTTGTAATGATTCGTTTTGAAATTAATTCCACCTCAATTCCAATTCCTTCGAATTAGGATTTGGTAATTGGACATCTCAATTCGTCAGGAATGAAATTGGAAAAAAATTGGTAATAACAATTAGTCAGGCCATTTGTATGTCTTTTCAAATTAAAGAACACCTGGTTGGTTGGTTGGTTTAGATGGTGATTCTACATGCAAGTAGGATCCAAGTAGCTCTAGTGAGCCGTTTTGATACCATAACCTCGTGTTTCTGTTGGTTGACTGGGCAGCGCACTGCTAGGTTATAACCATCCGGTGCGATTGATGAACGTTAGGAGATTGTTGATTTTTGTTGTTGAGAGTTCCTCTAGGTTGCTGAGGAAGGGCCTGCCAAGCGTTGCTAGTCTGGACCTGGCCAGGGCCGGGCAGGTGCACAGAAAGTGTGTTAGTGTTTCTTTTTCATTTGGGTCATCGCAGCTGCGACAGTGGGTGTTGAAAGGTAGTCCGATTCTCTCGGCATGAACTCCGATGCACCAGTGACCCGTAATAATAGCCGTTAATCTGGCTATGTCGCTCCGGGGCTTTGATAGCAACTGTTGAGTTCTGCCTACATTGTAGAGGGGCCATATTTTTCTTGATGTGCTGCAGGTTGGTAGTTCTCTCCATCTACGACCGGCTAAGGTTAAGTAGTAAGAACGAATTCCTCCCTTGACTGTGTTCAGTGGAACTTCGACTGGTTCCGCTCTGGAAACGTCAAGGGAAGAACCCCGCCTGGCCAATTCATCCGCCTTTTCATTACCATAAATGTTCCTATGGCCGGGAACCCAGATTATGGTAATGCTAAGTTGGTGACTTAGCCGGGCCAGTTCATCCTTACACTGCCTTACCAGTTTGGAGTTGGTACTGATCGCAGCTAAAGATTTAACGGCAGCTTGGCTATCCGTCAGAATAGCTGCGTTAAGGTGGTTGGTATTAGCTCTCCTTAAGGTGCGACAAGCTTCTCTTATCGCAAAAAGCTCGGCCTGAAAGACGCTGGCTGAGTTTGGTAGACGAAACGAGTCCGCCACCCCCAGTTTCTCAGAGTATATGCCCGCTCCCACTCCGCACTCCATCTTGGAGCCATCCGTGTAAAAGGACACATCGAAGGCTAGATCAATTCCCCCATTGCGCCATTCCACCCTGGTGGGAAACTTGGTTGTAAAGGATTTCGTGAAGTCGAGTTTGGGGGTGTCGTAGTCCGTTTTTCCAGGAAGCAGTTCCCGAGGTAGCGGATTAAGAATGTTGCTGTGTCCATATGGTCTATTTCGCCAGTTGTACGACTCTCTGAGTCTGACTGCACTGTTTGTTGCGGTAAGCTTAATGTGTAAATCTATGGGGAGTAAATGTGTCAGGACATTAAGTGCATCAGTGGGGCATGAGCGGATACCCCCCGTGATACCTACGCATGCGGATCGCTGGATCCGAGCTAGTTTAGTTGTGTTGTATGCTTTATTCAGTGCAGGCCACCATACTAGTGAACCATACGCCAAGATGGGTCGCACTACTGCTGTGTATAGCCATAAGAGCATTTTTGGTTGAAGACCCCATTTTCTACTAAAGGTTTTCTTGCAGGCGTAGAAAGCTATACAGGCCTTCTTGACCCTTTGTTCGATGTTAGTTTTCCAGCTTAGCTTAGGATCCAGAATGACACCTAGGTATTTTGCGTTACTGGATAGTGTAAGAGGTTGGTTATTGAGCTTTGGAAGGACAAATTGTGGCGCTTTGGTTTTTGTGGTGAATAACATCAGTTCCGTCTTGCTAGGGTTAACTCCTAGGCCGCACCTGGCAGCCCAGACACTGAGTTTTCCCAAAGCAACCTCCATTAACTCACTGAGCGTAGAGGGGAACAGTCCTGACACCATAACAACCACGTCATCCGCATAAGCCACCACTTTGACCCCATTGCAATTTAGTGTATTAAGAAATTCATTCATGGCGATGAGCCAGAGTAGGGGGGAGATTACTCCTCCTTGCGGAGTGCCCCTACTGACAAATCTTGTGAGTTGGCAGCCACCCAGGTCTGCCTGGATTATTCTGTTTCTGAGCATTGAGACTATCCAGTTTCTCACCGGTGCTTGTACTCCAAGGTTGGTAAGAGAATCAAAAATGGCCCTAGTATGAATATTGTTAAAAGCCCCTTCAATGTCTAAGAAGGCCGCAAGAGTGTATTGTTTAAAGTATATTGATCTTTCAATGGTGGTAATAACCTCGTGTAGGGCGGTATCTGTGGATCTGCCCTTGAGGTATGCGTGTTGGGCGTTGGATATGTTAGCTCCCTTTAGAACGTCCCTGAGATGAATATCCAGTACACGCTCTAGGGTTTTCAGTGCGAATGATGTGAGGCTTATTGGTCTAAAATCCTTGGCTGATTCGTGACCTCTCCTCCCAGCTTTGGGTATAAATATTACCTTAACTCTTCTCCAGCTCCTTGGAGTGTAGTTAAGGCAAAGACACTTAGTGAAGATAGAGAGTAGAATAGGTGCAACTACATCTTGTAGTTTCTGCAACATTATTGGAAGTATGCCATCGGGACCTGGGGATTTGTATGGAGAGAAGCTGCTTAAGGCCCAGATAACCCTTTCCATTGAGATAAAGGAGCCAGTCGGGACCGCCGGAGTTGCCTCAGGTGATTCTATACCTAAGTTCTCATTGCAGTTGCTCCTGCAGCCGGGAAAGTGTGTGTTGAGTAAGTGTTCCAGGGATTCATTGGTAGATTCTGTCCACGTACCATCGTCTTTCCGAATGAAAGATGGACTGGTGCTTTCTTTGGATAGAATTTTGCTTAGTCTTGCCGATTCTTTTATATTGTCGATCGATTGGGTGTATTCCTGCCAAGAATGCTTTTTCGCGTCTCGAATTGCTTTCTTGTAGGTTTTGAGGATGTCTCTGTATGGTTGCCAAAGACACTGTCTGTGACACGAGTTGAAAGTTTTCCTAACCCTTTTCCTAAGGTCGGATAAATCTTTGCTCCACCACGAAGGAAGAGATTTCTTCTTGCCTCTGCTAATGGGACATGAGACTCTAAAGGCAACCTGCATGGTTTGCTCTAGGGCCTCCACTGAAGAGTCTAACTCCTCCGCAGTTGAGATTTGCCAAAGAACACCCATTCTGCAATATATTTTGAGTATTCCGAAATTTTTTAGTTTCATATTTTGTACAAATATAAACACAATGAAAAATTAATGATGTCCTAGTGAAATTACTAAACTATTTTTATAATTCTAAAAAATTTAGTTTACCTACAAACAATAAGTTAAGAAAACCAAAAAGATTCCGATGATTCGAAATCAATAATTACATATCTGCATCGATTTTAATTACATAGTTTTTTACAAATAAACTCCTCATTTCTTAAACTTTAATTTTTTAAAATTTTAGGGCAACATGCTACTTAAAGTTTTTTAATTTATTTTTTAATTTGTAGGTACTTTACAATTTAAACTCTGCTTTGCATTACACCTATGTCGATATATTATAAAAAAAATTTCATAAACAATTAATAGGTTTTAATTTATTGTGCTTGTAGGTTATTTTTGTAACCGAATGCTCACCCGTCAACGATGACTACATGTATGCCAAACAAGGTTTGATGAAAGGACTTGTACCACGAGCATTTCTTGAAATGCTCGACGACAACCAACAGCCTGAAGAAGGTGATAGTGATTATTAAACATAATCTTACAAAGAAGGCAATATTAAATAAAAATAGGCCCTGCAAAAAAAATATATCAAAATAATTCACAAGCGAAAGATAATTATAGAAACACCACGTAATGACCTAGAATGGAGTACAATAATAATATGTTTAGAAAAAAATTAAAAAAATAATTTATATAACATATTTATGAAAGATAATGGGTGACTACATAGTTGAACTTATATAAATTCAAAGAGCAAATAGCAGTATTTATGTGTAGAACAAATGCATGACAAGACATTAGAAAATAATAAATGTAACCGGCGATGGACGCTCGAATATAAATTATCTAAATCCGCGTAGCAAGCAGTTTATTAGTAGGAGTATGTTTCCTGTACAATAACTGCTATACGAATTGAGATTTCCTTTAAGGAAACTACAGAAAAACTTACGAAGCAGAGAATGACTCTACAATGAAGCAAATAAACTAATTCTTACTAATAAATTGTTTGCGATTATCACCATTTCATCTATATGAAACACGTAAAACTAAGTATAAGCAATGCATGTCAAATTATAAAACTTTATTATGTTAGTATAAAGATCTAACTATGTTCACAATGCTTTCAACTTTCTTTGAAATTTCATTATAGAAAACTGTTTCTGTTAGAAATGTTTTAGGAAAATATGTTACTTTTGCAAAAATATTATGTTTTTTATGGAACATTCTACAAATACTTTTTTTACATATTGTATGGCCCGGACAAATTATTATTACTATGTATATTATTTATTTGTTTCGCTCTTATTTTAATTCTATTATTTTAAACATTCCAATAAATAAATTTAATTGTAATTATAACAAAATTATAAAATACTCAGTGATATGTGCAAAACATATAAAGACATTCATCTTAATATTTAATACTTAAGCTTTACATGTTAAAGCAGGCACTCGAAATGCATTTTAATATCTCGACATTACAGAAAACTTAAAATTTTACTGTAATGTATGTTATTTATTTCACTTTTTTGAAAATGTTATTGTACTAAGAGTTATCGACAACAAAATATTCTACTATTATTAAAAAAACAAATTAAAAATCGTTCAATTAATCACGTCAATTAATAATAGACAGTTAATTACGTAAAACCAGCATAATGTAAGCCAGTTATGCTGCTTAAATTTGTTTGGCATGATTATTGTTTGATAAAAAAAAACAATAAATAAAATTAAAAACATTTTGAAACTTCTAAAAAAAAAAAAAAACTAAATTTTTAATAAATGTTTTTCAAGAACGGATTAGCACTATTTTTGAGTCGATTTCATATATGAAAATTGAAATTAAACCAAATATTTATATAAAAAAACAAAATATTTGACTGACTTTCACAAACAGGTCCATAACAATAATTAAAAACAACGAACAACAATGGTTTGACTTACTTCTAGCAAGTATATATCACAAACAGAAAAAATATAAAAAAGTCATATTTATTAATTGCTCAAAATAATTTTATTATAAGATCTCATACTGTTATTTTTGGAAAAAAATTTCCATTTGACTTATTTACGCTTGCTTTTAAACCTTAAAAACACTCCAATGTATACTGTTTAATTAACTCATTTATCTCTGTTGCTTCTAAATATATTCAATACTCTTTCTCTCTCTACTTAATCTATTAATTTTTATAGTTATATAAAATGTTTGTGCTTCGTGCGAGTGGCAATAAATTATTTACACTTTATTAGAGTTATTATTATAAATATATATATGTATTTGTGTTGTTAATATGTATTGATGTATGTAGGTATAGCAAAAAAAAATGTATTTGTAACAAAAATAAAAATTATTGCACTTGATTTTCTCTAATAAGTTTTTTAATTTTGTTCCTTTTTGTCAAAATCAATAAAAAATAAAACCTTACTTTTATTTCAATAAAAGCTTATAAAAAGACCAATGCTTCCTTTAACGCTCCAGCTTAAGGCCCAACCAAAATAGACAAGTTGCTCCGTAACGAGTAAAAACGTAAGTGTCCGGTTAAATACATTTCAATGTAGTTACCCAAAATGAGCAAACGTAACTGAACGAAACTAAACGAAACAGTTTGATAAGACGTATTATTCCGTAAGAACCCAACTGCTAGCGGGCACGATTATGATTTCCGGGGCGCCACGATTTGAAAGTGTTTTCGATTTGAAATCGAATACTCAACTGCTTATCAAGTTATAGATTTTTTTAGTTTTTTTTTTTTTGCTAAAAGATCTTAAAAAAACATCTAATTCTTTGCCATTTTCCAATGGATCTAAAAGATTGGTATGTCATTTGAAAGATAATTAAATTACCTTTTCAATAATATACAATACTTATATCATTGCAAGCGTATTTGTAATTTTATAAGCAAAACTATATCATATTTGAAATTTGTAATTAAAAACCCGTTTTTTCTACTAAATTTGCGTTATTAAGGTACTAAAATTATATTTTATTTTTAAAGCTTACTATTCAACCTTTCATTTGATATATTAATATACACATATTGTTCTTTATAATGTACACTATATTACATAAAATTAATAAAAATTGCTATTTGCTATTGCATTGGTCGAAACTGATTAACTAAAAATTCCAAATTTTTTCCCTGACTAGAAAATCCTTTTCATTCATATAAATATTACAGCTACAATGTTGCCTTAAGAACAGTAATTTATTGTAATGGTGATATAACGGGGCGTCCCGACAGGCAATAATTCATTGCTTTCCATCTGTCAATTGGCAATTATTGCTAATCGAGACCACTCAATTGCCATGGTTGGCAATTCATGGCGAGCAATATTGCTTTCCATGTATTGCCAAGCAATGAGCTGTATTTTTTCTTGTTTGACAGCCATTTTTCATTTTTCTCCAAAATTTTAAATGTGTATATCTATAAAAATCAAGTAGCGTGCAGAATAAATTTATAAAATAATAAATTTACATAATAAATGATAAAATTATATGTTGATTTCGTAACATGACAAAACCCACCCTTGAAATATTGCCATTGCTTGCAATGGAATTTGACAGATGGTAAGCAATGGATTATTGCCTGTCGAGACGCCGGGTAAGAAAATATGGAATAAGAATACAAAACAACTAAGGTAAATATGCTTTAATTAACAACTTTCCGTACAAGGGCAAATTATTTCATCATAAAAAACAGATCAAAAATTAAATAAATCATGTTTTATATACCAAACGAAATTTTCAGGCTTCAATAATTTACTTTTCATAATCCATAGTAATAACGGTAGTTTTTGAGAAAATAACGGTTTTATATAAGCAAATATTTTACTTTTGTATAGAAATAGCTATAAAATATTAAATACTCAACGAATTTGATTCATTTAAAATTAATATAAAAGCCTTATGTATTACCTTTTCAATAACACCTTAATCAGCTATATCGGTTATATACTTAGAAAAATATAGATAGTTTTCAAAAACATCTAAAACAATAAAAATTTTCTTAAAAAATCGATGACTTCAAAACAAATCGATTAATCCATTGTCAAATCGCGGCGCCCTGGAAATCGTAATCTCCCTTGTTAGCGTAGCAACTCGTCAATAGCTGTGCAGAATGCGTTTTTATTTAATTTTCATCTTTCACAATTCTTTATTAAAAATGCAAAAATGTTATGTATGCCAGTTAGTATGTACAGTAGGCTGGGTCGATTTGTGGGGAGGCAATAAAATCGCCCATTTCTCAGTGAAAATTGTATTCTAGGGATCAAAATAACAAACTTTGCCTGAGGAACTATACCTCTTAAACGAATTCTAATGCCCCAACTTTTGATTTTTGTCCCGTAGGGTCAAATTTTGAAAAATCCTTCTTTGACCCATTTAGAGTGCCCCAATTGAGTCCAAGTGTATGACCGACCCCTTCTAACTTTGGAGGGCCGATCCACCCATGCCAGTGGCACACCCCTGGAACCCCCAGGGGGATTCCCCATACAAACATTTGTTAGTATGGGGAACTTTGTTTGTATGGGGAACACCCCAGGGGTGTGCCACTGGCATGGGTGGATCGGCCCTCCAAAGTTAGAAGGAATCGGTCATACATTTGGACTCGATTAGGGCACTCTAAATGGGTCAAAGACGGATTTTTCAAAGTTTGATCCTACGGAAAAGTTGGACATTAGAATTCGTTTTAGAGGTATAATTCCTCGGTCAAAGTTTCTTATTTTGATCCCTAGAATACAATTTTCACTAAGCAATGGGCGATTTTTAAATCGACCCGCCCAATGTACAGTTAGAAAAAGGCCTGTTCATATTGATCAAATCACTCATCAAATTATATGACAAACGATTTGACCAATAGAAATATATATGGATTGATGGCGATTTGACGAGTCTGAATACTCATAAAATCGTTTTTCAAATCATTTGATGAAAATTAAAATATTGCGATCTCTCTGCTGGTTTGACCAACGATTTGACTTTCTTTCATAAATTACTTGACCTAAAGCTCAATATAACCTTGTAAAATCATGACAACATAATTATAAGTACACTAAACGAAAAATTGCATTTTAAAATCAAGTCTGATTGTTTTCAATTTAAAAATGTTAATTTTCAATTTATCGTTTTCATTTTTAAATTGTTCATTTTTAAAACAAAAATGCATTTTTAATTTTAGTTAAGTTGAAACAGAAACAGGAAAAATAACAACGCTATTTGTTTTTTCCGTATCCATTGCATCGCATCGTTTAGTGTGCAATAAAAGTGTGTGTGTTTGGGGAGATTACGGTTTCCGTGGCGCCAAGACCTGAAAATGCAGTACTCGTTAAGAAAATAAGAATCACCGAAGGAATTACCGATATATCGTTTGTTTATCAAGTTATCGATTTTTTAAACAAATTTCTACTTTATTAAGCTTTATTTGGGTATATCGTTCCTAATGTTTGACCGATTTGAATGATTTGGGTACCATTTGAAAGAAAATTGATATGTATTTAAGATAAAACAAATCATTTCTTTTCAACCCGATCATGCTACAGACGGTTTTCTGTATATTATAATTTTTGTTTGCATAAAATCGTAATTTTTTATTTTGTGAGGCATAATTTAATAATTAGTTTTAAAAAATTAATTTTCTTCGGTCACCCATCTGTTTCTTCAGTCAGATGTATAAATACGACATACAACAAAATATACACTTAGGGTGTGTTCACAGCTGTTGTATTTTTTTTATGAAATCGCAATACGACATACTACAATACGTGAGCTAGTGAAAACCCTTATTGTATATTAAAAGCTGAAACAATAATATTTTGTTTGGTGTATAATACTATGTTTACACTGAGCCCAAATTACGTCATTTAGGGCTAATGTAATTTCATCTGAAATTATATAATAAAAATGGTAATTTCCCATACAATTGGTTAATTTCTTAAATTACCTCTAATAAGCTAATTTTGTTTAAATTACTCACGAAATTAGGCTACAATTCACTTGCAACCTCGAAATCTGAAAATTCTGTGCACTGAACACACCTTTTTTTTTGACATATTAATAATCTTGTCATCACTTTGAACTTAATCAACAAGAATAGAGAAAGAGTTTGATATTTCAATTTTATATTCAAAATAAATGGCTGCTGAAAAAAAAGAAAGTTATGTGAACGGTGCGCCAAGAAGAGTACTTGGTCGAGCTTTGGGCGGACCGGATTGATGGGTTGCGTAAGGCACGCAGAAATCTTCACATATATGAACAGGATAAAATTATCAGGTATTATTATTAGCTGAAAATAAGCTGGGGATAAACTGTCATTTTGGGCATATAGTGTCAAAATTAAGCTAGTAGGTGGAAACAATGTTGTTTCTTGTATTATTTGAAATGAGAAAACGACAAAAAATTATTTATCTTGTCTTTGAACTTGATATAAGCCAAGTGATAAACATTGAGTTATAGCAAATTTTTTGCCTCACTGCATCAAAAATTAGGTTTCTGCATAAGAAATACAATATAAAGAAAATGATTTAACGTTTTAATGTTTGATTAATAAATGAATTAAAAAATTTGATAAAAATAGGGACACCTATATTATAAACTTCTAAAAACTTAAAAGTAGTCTATGGCATAGAATTTAACAGAAGTAACTAGCAGCAGAAATATTACTAACTTAATACTTTTATTTTACACTATATGCCCAAAGTAACGAGTATAAGTAGCAATTAATACTACCTGGTAATTCTGTCATGATATATGAAGAGATGCGTCTGGAGCTAGAAAAGCTGCATTTATTTGTTTCAAGCAACGACGTCAAAATAAAAATACACAATCTTTCGATTGTTGATTTTTAATATAAAATCTTGGCGTTTTTTCATATGCTTTATATTATTTATCACAGAATCTACACGTTTTTCTGTATCTTCAAGATCATTTAAATTAAATAAAACAACTTTTGAAAGTTCTTCTGAATTCATGCTGCTGTATTTTGTTCAAAAATTATATGATAATTAATTCACAGAAAAAAAAAATTAAACGTCAAACGAAATTATCAAAACCCGATGTGAACGCTTTTGTACAATTTCGAAATTATCTCACGAAATTACTTAATTTTAACTAAGTGTGAACATATTATAAGATATTCTCAAAATTGTTCGCATTTGTTGTTTTGCAATTTAATATATTTCTCAAAAGTAAACAACTGTGTAGCCAACACAACATCATTGAAAAAAATTATGCATTTTTTCTGATCTTTTCTCGACTAACAACAGATCAAAATTTTTTGAGTTCAGGCTAAAATTTAAAAAATTCTCTCAGAGGGCAAAATTTTTTGCCGAGAAAAGAAAACGCCAATAGAAATCAATATTCAACCGAGTTCTCCATCACGTTGCATTTCGGCTAATAAGTCCCGGTTTATACTCGTCAAGACTTGACGGTCAAGTCTTGCGTTCGTTGGAGCGGGAATCGTAACAAAAGGGAAAGAAAGAAATTGACCGTACCGTCAATTCTTGGGCAATTCGTTTTGTGTTCGTTCGTCATCAGTACAAACTTGTGAAGGAAAAGGGAGGAATGAAAGAAACAATTGACCGTCAACTCTTGATGAGTGTAAATTGAATCGTCAAGTTTAAAAGGGAATATGCAAAACTTGACCGTCAAGTCTTGACGAGTATAAGCCGGGACTAAGATACACAAAAATCCGTTCAGTAGATTCGAATGTGAAAAACGAAACGGCTGTGTTGCGTCCAACTATGTTGCACTAATTAGGCCATTACAAAATAGGGCGCCAGTACAGTATGCTTTTGAATAACTGACTGCTCACGAAGATTGAGTACCACAGTGTATTTTGGGCCATTAATATGAGTTTACCCTGTTATTGTATCATGGCAGCTAGTCCTAAAAAATGTACGTAGTGTTTGCTAGTAACTTACAACGCTGTACATAGTTACTTTATTTTCTGACAGTTCCTCGAATTGATTGGTAGTGTTTGGTTGTGTGTAAATATTTTGTATTTTAATAAAAGTGGTGGTCATTTGTTTTATGGGTGGCATAAAATTAAAATATTAATGTGCAATTAAAACGATATGCAATCGTTTCAGTAGCCATAAAAAAGTCGAGCGATAGAAAAACTTCGGGAACGAAAAATAGAGCGAGCGTGGGCAAAATAACATAAATAAATCCACTTTTGCCAGCTGAAATAGCATTTATATTCAGTGAGTTATTTACATAAATACGTGCGTGTAATGTTTCGGAAACTGCTGATTGGGGAAGCAGGAAAAAGTGCATTGAACAAAATTGCATTATAGACACTACAAACAAATTAATAAAAGCAAAACAAAATTCTGACACTGAATAGATAATATTGGACTTTTTTGTTTTACCTAGACTTGTGCAGCCAGATTTTTGTCTTGAAAGCCTTGATTGCAATCACCACTGTCATAACACAAAGTCTAATTATTCTTGTTGAATAAATTTTGCTTATTTTTAATGTATCCCTTTAACTTTTTTAATTCCCAAGTTCTTAGCTAGCGAACACGTACAATAAATGTACCTATTAAATATATTTTGGCATGAAAATACATCTACGTAAATGTTCGCACATGATAAAAATATTAAATTATTGTATGTAATATTTAAAAGCAATATTTATTTTAGTTCATAAACATGGCTTGTATCTATCGCATTGCAAATGCAATCAATTGTGTACGTCTGACGTCTTCCAACGCGTCTACAGCTACAACAACAACAAGAGCATTTGTTAAATACTTCACGGCCAACAAATCAATAAGCTCATCAGCAGCTGCAGCAGCGTCCGTTTTATTTTGTGGTAATGGAAATAGTTGTAAAAAATTCTTTTAAATCTAAGTTTGATTAAAAACAAAAACTTGCATATACATTTTAACTACTCTTCTCATACTCCTCCACCAACTATCACCAATATTTGTTGTACACTTTATAATGTTAACTACCTCAGCTCCTAGTGGCAACAACCACCAGTCAGCAACATCCGGACTTGGCAACGGCATCATTTATAATTCTTGCCAAAATCGTTTGCAAACTAAGAACTTAGGAACACTTCGTCAACAACAGCAATTTAGGAATTTTTCAAGTTTGCAGAAACAGTTGCAGATGCAGCCGTCTAGACTAGTTCATCATGTAAGCACACACAAAAATCATTCATTAATCATTCATATATTGTTGCCTCATTTACTAGCAGTAGTTTACTAAATCTTCATGAATAAACAATCATCCAAAATATGTACTAACAGGTTTGTAGGAAGAAAAAAGATTTAAATTTCATCTCCGTAATGTTACACTTTGCAGTTTCGTTTAATTGTCTTAGTAAATACATAATCATTCCTATTTTACTTTTAAGTTTTTCCTGAAATATTTGCCTTTTTAGTTAAGTTATAATTGAATAATTAACTCGCCTAAAAGCAAGATAGAATACCTAAAAAATAACTCAAAATTTAAATCAAAATTGTCGATAATTAGATAAATTGGATTTGAATTCTATCATGTAATGGTCAATTTAATACCTTAATGATGAAAATCTTTTTTGTAGCATCGTTAAAATGCTTTATATTTAATTTAAGACCAAATACTCGTTGCTGTTTGAGTTGCCATGGCAAAACTAATATTCCTCCTTCCTTTAGCATAGGAAAGAAATCTGTTGTTGAATTTTAGCCCCGATTGATTGAATAGTTTTTTCATAATCACTTCAACGAGTTCGAAAAACATTGTTTCCAGAGAAACGCGTTTAAAGTTTTTTGTTGTGCCATCTAGACGCGCCTACTAAATAAGTATATTATACATGTTTCTCCATCTCGGCGACTTAAAATGTTGTATACTAATCCTAATGGTATCTAAAATATAAAACTGAGTTTTTTAGAAAATTGATTTTTGAAAAGTAGTACTAGACTGCTCCATTAAGCAAGTTATAGAAATATTTTGAAAAAAATTTAAGTGTCTAAAACTTATTTCAAAATCTAATTAGAAAAGAAAAATTTTGACCATTTCCAATAAAGAATTTAAAAAAACTCGTTTTGGCAATGCAAAGTTTTTACGATTTTTAAAAATATAATTTAACCTATGATTGGAAATATGAAATCATTTTATTAATTGTAGAAAATTAGTATGCAAACAATTTTGTTTACTGAATTTTCGAATATAAAGGAGCTCATTTACTTAAAGAAAAAAAAAATTAATGCACTAATTTAATTTTTTTTTAACATTTGTAAGCTGCAATAGTTTAAACAAGAGTATAGGTACATAGTTCGCGATATCAATATTAAGTAACATAAATATTTTTTAAGCTTTAGGTCAAGTATTTTATGAAAGAAGGCAACAACAACACCAACTCTGTATAAAGTCAATCACACAGCAGAGTAGACAGCCTGTTTCGGAAATAGCTACATTTCCTTTACATTTACTTTACCTAAATCTCTAAATTATAAACTTGTAAAATCCTCAGAGGTCACAACTAATTACTTATAAATAGTTTTTGTTCAAAACTTTAACACGTGAATAGTGAACTTTTGTTAGTTTAATTTTATATTTTTTTAATAGATTGATACAATTGTTTCTAGGTCGCTCTTAGAATTTTGGTTTTTTGAAATTGTTTCGAAGAGTAAAACTATTTTTTTAAAAAGTTTGCCAACTAAAGCTTTGGATTATAATTGAACAAATAGAATAAATGAATAAAAAATTAAATTTAATTTATGAAGCAGTTGTGATTGAAATGTAATTTTACATATTTTAACTCAAGTGAAATATTTTGGGATGTAAGGAGGTTTTTAAATAGAATGTATAAATATTAATAATTGACTGAACTGGACAAGACATATCGATACGTCCAAGGTATAAGTTGGTAACCCAATAATTAAAAATTTGAAGAAACAATATATGTGAAGATTTTGGTTTGCAAAGGATACAGAAAAGTAAAATTGAGCGCAGGAGTTCAAAGCTAAGATATAGAAGTACAAATTTCCGTATCTAATTTCAGTTTTAAATTTTATTTTTATAACTAAAACAATACTTAAAATGTTATCCTAAAAAAAATGATATCTTGAGTTACCAATTTATGAGTAGGTCGTATCGATATATACTATCAGCCCTATTCTGGCAAATTAACAACTGTTAACCAGTATTTTGAATATTTCTATGTGTTTGTTATAATTTTTTGATTTCAAAACAAAATTTTAAGCTCAAAAATAATAAATTTTGATAAAAATTCTCAACTGCTTTTCAGTTATTGACAATTTCATTAAAAAATTTTGTTTTTTGAGCTTCAAATTGTATTTTGAAAACAACAAACTTATAGAAATATAAAAAAAATACTGGTTAACAATTGTTAATTTGCCAGAATAAGGCTGTATGACTACTTTTTAACCAAACTTCCAAGAAGACACAATTGCAGGTTTTTTTTAACTCCATTCTCGAATGGCTACATGAAAAATATCTCAACTAAGACTATTAGGCCTATTACGGTTCACAACACAACAGTAATTTATATTTTTATTGTGTACATTGCTAATACTTAAAATAAGACACAACAGTGTATTGCTGTGAACCGTAATAGGCCTATATGTGTTTTAAAAAGTATGGCAGGTCAAAATATTGAAATAAGGTCGAAAAAGTTTAAAGATCAATTATTGTACTTTCAGGAAAAATATTTATTTTTCAACCTTAAATCAATTTATTCTTTCCTAAATTGCAAAAACGGAATTTTTATCTACTGTGTCGTTTTTTGGATATAGTTCCTATAAGTTTTAGCTGCAGCGCTGACTGTGCTCTCTTTCCGTACTGCCATGTCTGTCAAATTCAGCTGTGTGACGAATGGAAACAAAAGAAAATAAAATTATAAATACATAAATAATAAATAACATAAATAAATAACAAGTTTTGCTTCGTTTTGACATTTCCGGCAGTATGCTCTCATCTAGTGCATCTACCTGTATTCTTCTACCATGGTTTGGTATAGAAACTTTTACTTTTCTGACAAAATAAATTTTTTTTTAAATATTAATTTTTCAGTAAATACTTAAAATCCGTAAAAGCGATACTGTTTTTAATGATGAAAATGCAATTTTGACTCTTTAAATCGAAATAGTTCACCCAAAAGTAGTTAAATTCATGGTTTTGGTTGGGATTTTTTCAGTAATGAAGCACAAGGAAAATGGTTAAAAAATATTAAAAATAACCTTGAAATAATTTCTTATAATTACGTTTTTCAATAGACTATGAAAGAATTCTCAATTTAAAACAATTGATAGAAAATTATAGGCAAACATATATGACCAATAGGCAAATATATATGACCAATTTTTCTAAATTTATTTGATAAAATTTATAGAAGTAGCCATGGTGACGACTTTTACTCTGTTATCTAAAATCAAAGCAAAAATTCGCATATAATCTTTTAAACATTTTTTTCAACCAATACATTAATAATTCTAAAAAATAATCCATGATTGTATGTACAATTTTAAATAATTGCAGTCACTAAATGACTTTTGGTCACTTTTTTGGCAATTTCTGGCTCATAATTAGTGCTCTGGAGCGAAATGAAATAATTATATTGATTTGTTACCAAGAAGCTTTTTTTATTTATAGGAAAACTACACTCAAGTAATAAGTGATATTTATATACCAATATATCATAAATATTTTATTGCACCTTTATTGATTAAATATACAGTGGCGACAAAAAAAAAATTATACAGTTTCTATTGAACCATTTAGACTTAGGAATATAAATAGAAACACAAACTTAAAAAGAATAACCAATACTGTTTGTTATGGCTACTTAACGGAACTTTATATATTATATTATTTAATGCCAAGTGTAAAGGAATTGAAAATATAACACAATTACGTGGGGGAAAAGTATAATTAAAACGAAATTGTGTTAAAAATAGTGTGAATTTGAGCTTTCCGATCAAGTTAAGCAACAAATTGATATATTGAAGATTAATTTTTTTAAAAGGAGGTTTGTTTTACCAGATGTACGAGTATTAACAATAAATTATCAAGATGGAACGTGTGGAGTTCATTGCACCGCTTCTGAAAGAAAAGTCACAAAAACTTTCGGCAAAAGGGAAAATAAATGCGAGAAATAGCGGAACTGGTCAGAGTTTTAACGAAATGGGGTTTTACTGCAATTAAGGCAGTCTCGAAACCAGAAAAAAGGGGCAGAAAACGCAAAATGCCAACATATTTTGATAAGCAGTTGGTGCAAAAATAAAAGCAAACCCCATTTCGCACCTCAGAACAACTTAAGAATGATTTAAATGCAAAAGCTACAAGCAGTACAATCAAGTTTGGTTTTAATGAAGCAGGATTAATGGTTAGAAGTTCAAGAAAAGTTCCTTATTTGAGCCCTAAGAACATCGAACACAGACTTGTTTTGCGAACAAGGTTTTTTCTTCGGGAAAATTGGCAAAATGTTATAGGCTCAGATGTATGCGAGACGACCAAAAAATGCAGAGTATGACCCAAATTATACCACCAAAATCGATAAACATCGTTATCGGTGGCATCATGAGGCTACTTATCATTTGACGTAGGTTCTATTGTCTTGATTAACGATTCCATGTGTGCTGAGCACTACGTTAAAATACTTGTCACTGTGACATTACCATATGCCACGTGGGAAATTCCTATAATATGTTAGCTTATGCAGGATTCCTCACAACGTGCAAAAGATTAGTTTCAATCAAATAATTTGAATGTTATGGAATGGCCCTCGCTGTCAATGAATCTGAATTCTATAGAACACGGATCTTAATCCTATAGTTAGAGTGTTTATGGCTAAAAATAAGAAGGAGTTGTGGAATAAACTCAAGAATGCATTGTATTCCATATCGGTGGATACTTGTGCCAATTTGGTTAATTCTATGGGGCGGAGGTGTCAGCAAGTCAATAAAAAACAACAAAATACTAAGTTGATAACTTTTGGGCTCTAGAAAAGTTAAATTTAAGAAAATATACAAAAGTATTGCAAAAGTTTTGATTAGTATCTATTATTTTTTTGATAGAACTTATGATATACGTAAGAAAAGAACATATCGTCGTTACAAAAGTAAACTTGCAAATCTGAAAATTCTATGGAAAATTAAAAATGAAATTTTTCAGATTCGCAAATTCACTTTTGTAACGACGATATCGTCGCTGCGCCTACAAAAATGGTTATGTGATTTTTGTGAATTTTTTTATTGCATATTTTATTAACACTATATATCGCCCATATTTCTGCATTTGCCGTATTTTAGATCTCTTTTAGTTTAGAAGTGATCAAAACAGTAAGTGCTCGCAGTAATAGAAATGCTCTGAAAAAATCAGTTTTTTGCTCTCCTTAAAAGTTGCTGAAAAACACATAACTATTTTTGTAGGCACAGCGACGATATGGACACACATTTTTTTAAATCATTGAAGTTAATAAAATTTTTGTTGAGCAAATTGGTGAAGAATATGAATGTTGCTATTATTTTTTTCGCCACTGTATATGACCTTGAATGATAAACTGCTTATTTAAAAATATTTCGATATAAGTAAAAATTTTAAGATAAAAACCAACGACTATTTTTATGCTTTGAGCTCCTAATCCCTTTTGTGACGCGCCAGCAGTGGAATTCCCAAAAATTTAACGATAATAATTGTTGTCGTTATCGGTCATTGTGCGTGCCACGTTCATGGAAAATTACAGTTTTCGCTAACTAACGATATCGAAAATCGTCGTTAACGCGTTTGGGAATTCCACTACATCTGGGTGATATGACAAAAGGTCACACAGTAAAAGCAGATATTTTTATTTAATCTTTGTTATCTCCTTAAAGTTTCTCTCTTTGTGTAATTTTTAAAAAGTTAAAAGTTTTAAATTTGTATGTAAAATATAAATTGAAAATATTTTTGAAAATGACTAAATGTCATGTGATTAAAAAACAATCTTAGTAAAAACTGTTGTATTGCTCTTGCATCGTATCTCTCTATGCCATTAAGGAAGCCTAGATTCCTTCATTTTTTGTTCTATATTTCCTACTACTTCACAAGTCATACAAACATACATCATACATAGACCTATATTCAATGTCAAGACTGATCGACCAAGCAGCTTTTATGTCTCTATCTTTGCATGTTTTATATTTAATTACCAAGACATAATTGCTTCTGAGCTCTTTTCAACCTTGAAACAGTGGGTTAGAATCACGCAAGAATTACTAAAAATCAGGGTCAACTCAACAAGTGTTTTTTTAAGAAAATGCTTATTTCTGTTCAAAATTTAACAGCCTTGTTAAGTTATACCATAAATAAATAAACTAGTTGTTGTTGCATTTTCTTAAAATACCTTTTTACATTTATATGTTTTCATTACAAAATGATCTCACTCAACAACAAATAAGCGCACAATTTACGTTTTAGGAAATCACTGTTTAGTTTGTCGTAGGCCAGAAATGTTTTTCCTAATGTGAAATTGATCTTGAAGCAATTATTTTAAATACTCATTTAAACAATCATTTTTTCTGCTCTATAGGGAAATGAATTTATTTCTTTTATTTTTGAAATTATTTTATCAATGCGCATTTGTTGCAATTTAACATTATTTTCCTAAGACACATAATGTATCACACACTAACACAAATTTATATAAATTACATATTTACATTCATTTATAGTAGAGACGCCGCATTTTGATAAGAATTCGTATGCAGTTGCTCAATTTGTATACCCTACAAGCAGGTGTAAGCGACAACGTTGTACTATTTGCTTAAAATGTAACACACTTTGTATTGAAAACAAAAAACCTGTTAGTAGAATTTATAATTTCGATTTATCATATTATAATTGATTTCTATTATACTTTTAATAATGTTTTTGTTTTTGATAATTCAACAAAGTCATCTAAGTCTTGACTGATTGCTGTATGTACAATTTTTGTATCTTTATTAAGATTTTTCATTCGTTACTGAGGTGAAGATGCTATCGTGCTACCTAATTGTTCCGTAATTTCGTTAACAAATGGTATGACATTATCTTCAAGATATTTTAGTTTGTTAAAATAGCGTGCGTAGAAGTTAATTTTTTTATTTTTAATGTTGTCATTCCATTTGTAACGCCGCTAAGGAGCCGTGGCAGTTATAGAAAATTAAATATATTCTTGATCAGCACAACCTCTGAGTCAATATAGTCATTTCAACAAATAAGCTTTTTATTCAATAATATAAATCAAGTTCAAAAATGAGCCAAATCGGATTAAAACCTCGTCTATCTACCATACAAAGTGACTTTACCCAAACGGTAGAATCTCTTTAAATTCCAAAAAAATTAATCTAATGACTTCAAATTTTGCACATAAACGCTAACCGAAAATATTCACTCTGACTATATTTGTAAAAATTGAATGAAAACAACGCCTACCCATAGTTGCCAGTTTGGACTCCCACCAAAATACTCTGTTTCCCTTTGCGTGGGAAATTAGAGAAAAAAAATTCCCACAGTAATGAAAATTCCCACAGTCATCAAAAATTCCACAAACCATAAAAAATGCAATTCAATTAAATTTAAAAATCAAGCAGTTATAAAATGTTATAGAACATACATAAGCATAAGCATTTAATTTTCAAACACTGTACATAGCTTTTATCTATCTTTTCTTTATTTTCCTTTCATTATTTAATTTAGCTACTTTCTTGCATCAACTAATTCTTGCTTTTTAGCTTACCTTTTTTTTATACTGTCAGAAAAAGAATCAAAATTGTTGGTAATTATATTAATTAAATACAGTTTTATTTTAATTTATATTAAAACTAATTTAAATCACAAAAAATTTTTATATAATCATTTATTTACTTGGGCTCGCTTTCATTTTGGCAGAGCCGTCTGCCAGCATGTGGCTATTATAGTCAGGTCTTTACACGACAAAAGTCTTCTTACACGACATTATGCTTAGCTTTTTAAAGCAAGCTAGATAAAAAAAGAAGATAAATTAAAAATACCCCAAAATTTTACACAGCTTTTGATCATACAGCTCAGAGCATATTTAAAATATATCTGAATATTTAAAAATTAGTTTGAAAAAATTAACTCATTTGTCGTGAATTTTCAAACATGCGGATTTTTTATCAATGTATAGTTAATTACAAACTGTACATTCATGTATTGTTAAAAAAAATATAATAATGGTTTACACTTTTTTTTCTTTCACCGACAATGAATACCACAAATTTTTAACAAATCGACCTGTTTATCTAATCATACTATATGTTATGCAACAAAGTTAAACTTTATTAACAGTGTTACTATCGTTCCAGAGCATTAATTCTCTTGCAAATAAAACTTTGTAATCATAACAAACAATGAGCCTTAAGCATAACATTGACAGATCAAACTAAAAATATATCTGTCATCAAACACTACAATGAGTGTAGGGTAGTGTAGAAAACGTCAACAACAATAATAACACAAACTGCTCACGTGTTTCGAAACTAATTTAATTCAGAGACATATACATAGTACTATTTTTATACTCGCTCACCTAGTCGGCGTTATGGTTTTCTTCTTCTTTCAAATAACAAAAACGATTTATATATAATTTGTAAAACACCACTTATAAATACTTCTAAGATCCACTATGTGCTTGTATCTTATATTTTATTGGTTTTCATGTGTGTGTAAATCTTTTAAATTATTTCTAATTGAGAAGATACTTTGTATGTATAAAACCAATACAGTGTGGCTGAACTACATCAACTTGTTGCTCAACTATAAAGATAGCCAGTGCCGGCTTTAGGGGGGCGACTGACCGGGGCACCGGGGTCTACACGGCGCTGTGCGCGCACCCTTAACCACAAAATTTGAATAACTATCTCTATAGATATAAACTAAAACTAAATTCAGCGTAGTAACATTTATGAACTTATCTTGTAGGAGTGAGAATAAGTTTTTTGCGTTTATCTACCACGACCTAAAATTTTGTTGCTTGTCTTGGCGTATCCCTCATTGACTTATGTAAGGCGAAATCATATCAATCAATCATATCAACTTGTACTAGGCTCACTGTATAATTTCCTGTCTTTGCTCTTTGCGAACTCGTAAGTTCGTAAGCAAAAAAACTTTTTAAAAAAAGTTGCCGATTTAGTCTAGTCTAATGCAGGCCACTAACCAGTGTACGGACTTTACTGAAATGACAGTAGATCTACTGCGCTTTTTAGCAAAATTTAATGTTCTACTGCGTCACTGTGATTTATTTGCAACAAACATTTTTAGCTGCAAAAAGTTGCATTTATAATAAAAATAATGTGCTAAAGAATTAGAGGAAGTTTAAAAAAGGCAAATTAAAAGGGAAAACACCAACAAAAAGTACACGGAGGAAAAAATTCGCAAAATTTTTGATTTTGATTTTGATTTGCAAGAGTCCGACGTAAAATGTAAGCAAACAACAGCTGCTGTAAAGCAATTGCAACATCATAATATTTAAGGTGTGCTCACAATCATCTACCCTTGCAAAAACGCATTTGCAATAATGTAACAAGATCGTGAACTCCCTATAGTAAATATTTAAGTATATATTTGTGTGTATATTATGTTATGAGCATAAAATGTACGTATATTAGTAGTAAATGTATGTACATGACTGTAAATAAAAAAAAACTACTGCGAAAAAATTCGTTTTGCTGCGTTTTTTTTTTAAATTTACTGCGATTTACGAATTTTCAAGTCCGGACCCTGCCACTAACTATCAAATTTATTGTACAATCTGCGCTCGATATACTGCAGATCGTACAGCTAGTGGGCTTGCCGTATAAGTACGAAGTTTGGCAAACGATTTGACAAAGAGCAAAACGGGGAGATTACGATTTCCGGGGCGCCGCGATTTGACAATGGATTCAGGAAGTTCTTAAACAAAAAATAAGAATGGTCGAAGGAAAAATCAATTAATCGATTTGTTTTAAAGTTATCGATTTTTAAGATGTTTTAAGAAAACTATCTATATTTTTTTAAGTGTATAGCCGATATTGCGTTTAAGGTGTTATTGGAAAGATAATACATAAAGCTTTTATCTTAATTTTAAATGAATCAAATCCGTTGAGTATTTAATATTTTATAGCTATTTGTATACACAAGTAAAATATTTGCTTATATAAAACCGTTATTTTTCTCAAAAACTACCGTATTACTATGGATTATGAAAAGTAAATTATTGAAGCCTGAAAATTTATCTTTTGTTTGGCATATAAGATTTATTTAATTTTTTATCCGTTTTTTATGATAAAATGATTTGCCCTTGTACGGAAATTTCCATATTCCATATTTTCATATATCACCATTACAATAAATTACTGTTCTTAAGACAACATTGTAGCTGTAATATTTATATAATGAATAGGATTTTCTAACCAGCGAAATAAATTTGAAATTTTTAGTTGATCAGTTTTGGACAATGCAATAGCAAATAGCAATTTTTATTAATTTTATGTAATATAGTGTAAATTGTAAAAAATATATATGTATATATTGATATTTCAAATGAAAGTTTAAATTGTAAGCTTTAAAAATAAAAAATAATTTTAGTACCTTAATGACGCAAATTTAGTAGAAAATAACGGTTTTTTAATTACAAATTTCAAATATGATATAGTTTTGCTTATAAAATTACAAATACGCTTGCAATGATGTAAGCATTGTATATCATTGAAAAGATAATTTAATTATCTAACAAATGACATCTTTTAGATCCATTGGATAATGGCAAAGAAATGGATGTTTTTTTGAAGATCTTTTAGCAAAAAAAAAACTAAAAAATCGATAACTAGTTGAGTAATCGATTTTTTGTTCGGCCAAATATTTGTTTTTGTTGTTCTCTACCAGAAAACACTTTCAAATTGCGGCGCCCCAGAAATCGTTATCGTGCCATCAAAAAACGATTTAATCTTTTGTCTCATCGTACGATAAATTTGATAGTTAGTGGTAGTGTTTGCCAGATTTCGTCATTGTTTATTGTTCGTCGAAGTGATAACATCGCTCGCAAGAAAAATTAATTCGAATGAAAAATTTATAAATTTTATAGAATTATTAATTAATATTAATTAATTAATATTTTTATAGAATTATTATGTATTAATAAATTTTTTTCTCAACCCACATTTTTGTGCGTCTTCTTTTTCTAATATTCCTTTTGCTCTTTTCTTCATTTTCTTCAAGAGTTTCGATAAAGACCGTGTCCATCGCATACGCCTTTACTATTCAAAGGTTGCACAAAAATGATATTTGATATGGTACACAATTGAAAAGAATTTTTTAATTATAATTAAATATAGAACGGCGCTAAATGCATGACTCGCCCGGGGCGCCTAGATGGGTAAGGCCGGCCCTGAAGATAGCGTATGTGTATTGTTATTAAATTAGTTTCATTTGCAATCCACGCACATTTTTTTAGTTTATTGTCTATAAATAAAATTTATGACGATAATTGTTATTATACCTGCTTATTGATGGTTTTGATTGATTTTTCATTCATTAATTGTTAAATTTTTAATTGTTATGGTAAGTTAAACTTACCACAACAACCTACAGAATTTTTTTTCAATAAAAAAATATCTTGTTTACAGCAAATACTTAATGGCAAATACTAAAAACACCACATATAAAGTGTTTGCCATTTTGCAATGACAGATTAATTTGGGTTAAGATTTCAACAAAGATTTGCTTATAAAAATTGTTTTCCTTGATTCGTTAGTAAGGTATAATAAAATTTCTCTGTTTCTATTATAAATTATGACAGCAATGATAGTTATTTACTGGGTGTTCCAGATCAACGTTTCAATCCGGCGCTAGTTGATTCCTTGGCCAAGACAAGAAAAAAATATTAAGGCAGGGGGTCGATCTCCCTCCTTTTTCGAACTATAAGCAAAAGTATAGCAAACTAGTAAGGACATATCTTCGACGCCCACTGCCGTATTTTAAATTATTTGAAGTCTTGAATGTTGTATTATTTTGATGATGTCACGTTAATTGTCCAAATATTTCACATTTGAAACTCACAGTCCTTTTTATTTATTAAAACTTTTGTGTACAACATCAAGTTCAATCATTTATTTTTTTTGGAATTAAAAATTTCAAACATCGAACATAATTTGAAGTCATTAGACTAATTTTTGCGGAATTGAAAGAGAATTTACCGTTTTGGTAAAATCACTTTGTTAGGCAGGTAGACGTGATTTTTATTCGATTTTTGCAAATTTCATACGTGCAAATTCTGAAGTCACTAGATTAATTTTTGTGAGATTTAAAGAGATTTTACCGTTTCAGTAACCTCACTTTGTATGGGAGGTAGCCGTGGTTTTCATTAGATTTTTCAAAATTTCATACTTAAAGTTCATATTAATTGTAAAAGCTTATGTGCAAAATTTGGTGTCATTATATTAATTTTTGCGGAATTCAAAAAGATTTTACTGTTTTGGTAAAAACACTTTGTATGGGAGATAGACGTGGTTTCCATCCGATTTTTACAAATTTCATACTCAAAGTTGACATTAATGGTTAAAAGTAATGTGCAAGATTTTAAGTCATTATATTAGTTTTTGTGGCATTTAAAGAGTTTTGACCGTTTTGGTTAAGTCATTTTGTATGGGAGGTAAGCGTGGTTTTTATCCGCTTTGGCTCATTATCGAACTTGATCTCCACTTTTTAATAAAAAGTTTATATGTTGAATTACGTTACGATAGCTATAAAATTACGGCTGTTATCGGGATCACAGCAGAGCTGTAAAAGAATGCAATCACTTGTGATTTTAAATCATTTGATTTATGTATATTCAAAATGAATGCAATCATTTTTTCAAATCTTTGGTTAGAAATTATTGACTGCATTCACGTGATTTCATTCATTCATTTAAATCATTGAAAACAGTCACTGTAATCTCAATAATATAATGTTATAAAATATCAGTGTGAATTAAGTAAGATATTTTTTATTAAACAGTGTGTTTGGATCAATTCTTCTATCTGGCTTCGGTTGATTCCTTGGGACAAGATGAGAAAAAAAATTTTATAGCGGAGGTCTATGTTTTTCTGTAACATATCTTATTATCAAAAGTATCGATATCTTTGTTGAACAAGTATTGGAAATTCATAGACTTATATTATTTGTTTAACATATTATCTTTGTTACTTGCAAGCAAATAATTTTGTATAAGCTTTTCTTAATTTTATTTTGTTATTTATTTTTCGGTTCGCTCTCGAGATCTTTGATACGTTTAGCTTACTCTTTTAATGTTTCAATTCCTTATACACGGTTAAAAATCTTGGAATAAATTTTAGTACAGCTAAAAGTATACTGCATATTTTTTAATCTTGCTGTTTAAAATTTAAACTTTCACAAATACTAACCCATAATTAAAATTTTCTGTACTAAAATTTAAATCAAAGAAATATTGTAATGCTGAAACTCAATATTAGGCTATTCAGTTCATATGCTCGTTTATTTCTTTTGTTTCGTATAGCGCAATAGCCCAGTGGCTACTATGTGGTTACTAAGCGATTACATAACCGAAGACTGATTACTGAAGCAACTACCAATTGATTACTTAACATTAACATTACAATCTGATTTCAAATCAGTGACCCTTTAATACTGGCAGCACATCTACAATTTCTGACATGGTTTTATACACAGGCTGAGTTAAAGCTCAGCAGCTCCAAGATCCTGAGCTGCTGGTTAGGTAATCGGTCATCGGTAATCGATGTGGTAACCGGTTTCTATGGAAAAAAATTCTAAAAAAGAATTCGAATATAAAAACACCTTTTAACAGGCCAGTTACACAGGCCTGTGACAGTGAAAGTGCGAAAGAATACGTGTACTGTTCGAATGATTTGAAAACTTTCGAACTTTCATGCTAGTAGCAAGAGGTGCTACAAATGCACGTGAAAGTCCATTAAAAAAATTCCATCGAATGCGAAGGTTCTCGCTGCTATTGCAGTTTGCGTGTGTTTTACTTGTTGTTTTGTTTGCTTTTAATTGTAAACAAGCCATCAGTGTTGCTTTCTGTACGAAATCGACGAAAACCCGAAATAAACCCACCAAAAGTAATTAAAAACAACACTGATTTCCCCTTTTTGACATACACTGGCCGCTGCTGTCAAAATCCACTGGCTCTGAAATTTCGTTGCCAGTAGCAATGAAAGTGGCATGAAAGTGAATCCAGTGTGAGTGTATTTGTAAAATAGTATGAATGTATTGAGTTATGTAATTATAAAAAAATTTATTTTTACCCATTTTAATTGTTAATTTTAACCAAATCCAAAAAAGTTGCATACAATCTCCCTGGTATAATTACTTATAATATCGTAATACGCATTTTTTTGTTTACGTTTTAATATACAAACGACATAAAAGGTTAATAATTTTTGTACACCATTTATGAATTTTACTCAAATAGATTGCTTTGACAATAAAGGCCCATTTCCAATAACGCGTGAGATGCGTTGCGTTTTACGCTGCGGAAGCTGCGGAAAAAAAGCAATTTCCAATGGAGCATGTGCGTGAACATATGGTTGCCGGTCTTCTGCTTAGCGAAGCATAATTTTAATGTGTAAAAGTTTTAAAAGTTTATTCAAAATAATATAATATACACTTAAGCTTTGTGTTGTGTCTTCCTGCATACTATTGGTCCCGTAAAAGGTTTTGCTGCAGTATGGACAGATAGGGCGAGTTCGAAAATGCATTTTTACAAAGCATCAGTGTGTTTTATTTTGAATTGGTGCTAAGTTAAAATACAACAACTGCGCAGCTCTGTTGATATTCTTAAAAATAGTATAATTGCGCAGTTTTGGCTAATAATCTTCGAACTAATTCAAAATAAAACACACTGATGCTTTGTAAAAATGCATTTTGGAACTCACCCATATAGTAAGGCACTCCGGCATGCCGCTGCAGATATATCGTGAGTGTGGAGCGCGTCTTAAATGCCTGTGACCATTTGCACCACCGCCTGTTCTTATATGCATTTTTGGACTCGCCCATATAGTCCATATATACTCCGGCATACCGCTGCAGATATGTTGTGAGTGTGGAGCACGTCTTATATGCCAGTGACCATTTGCACCACCGAATGTTCTTAAATGCATTTTTGGACTCCTCGCTCATATAGTCAGGCACTCCGGCATACCGCTGCAGATGTGTCGTGAGTGTGGAGCACGTTTTAAATGCCTGTAATAAATTTTTTACTTTCTCTCAAATTCTACTAACCTTTTTTAATTTTTCCTTTGTAAAACTGAACAGCTGTTTCGCTGTCAAAGCTTCACGCGCATGAAATATTCAATTTTTCGAATATTTTACGCTGCGTGCAAACGCATGCTGTTCGTTGGAACCAGTTAGGTATGTCTTCATGTATTGAATATTTGCGTCAATTTACGAAACGCATCTCACGCGTTATTGGAAATGGGCCTTAAAGCATAGTACTATGTTTGCTTACGTGAAATTTTGCTAAATTAATATGTTTGTTGCGGGAAATTTCTGAAATATATATTTTTTTTTGCGAACAGTTCCTCTTGCAACGTTTCTCAGAAAGTGAGTTAGGAAATTTCATATGATCTCTCTTTTCATTTAAAAAAAAATTAAATTGTCGTGAAAAAATGTTGCTCAGAAACATGTTGCGATAAATTCACGCAGCGGAACAGAGTATTGCTCTGACGAAAATGTTGCGAAAATTTCCACGCTTTAAAAATTTGGATTTTGTCACTTCTAACAAAATATTTTAAATTAAATAAAAAAATAAGCAAAAAATGATTTAAATGAATACATTTTTTTTTATTCGCCCGGAGGTATGAATCTTCCAAAGATACGTATACGCCCGTCCTATACGCATGCACGATTTATATTCTAGATCCTGCCCGATTCAGCCGGGACAGACAGAATGCACCCACGTACTAAAACATACCCCCTGTTGGCAATTAGGATTTTCCACTGAGCACATTAATTGGCTTTTGAGCGGAATTTAAAAATTTTAAATATATCAAACGCGTATTTAAGTATATTTAATTCTATAAAAATAAGCAACATCGAATTAAATTATAGTGATTATCATTTTAAGGTACTCGAAAAACAATCCTGATTTCAAAAACAATCCAAAAACTAAACTTATTTTAACTGGTTTGCGGCCAAGGACATACGTGGAAATGAGATAAATCTCATATCCGCCAAATCAAAATCCCAATTAGTTGGATATGCATTTGGGCCAACGCAGGCATAAACTTGTGTGGAAAAGAGATATACTCTGGCACACCAATCCAGGTGATAGTGTGAGCTCAGTCTAATTTCAAATCAGGAAGCCACGTGAGCACGTAAATCACAATTCGATTTAAAATTAAAATATTGAATAATTAAAAAGCAAGTTTTAAAAACGATTCATATTTGATGGTGCTTACTTTATAAAACATAATATCGAGACAAAAAGAAGAAACAGAACAATCTCAATTACCGATATTACATTGTTATAAAACTGCGTTAGGTATAATAGATAAAGTTTAATTGATTTAATTATTTAAATGTAATATAATTTTCCGTTTTAAGACGTCTACCGAATCAGAAAAATTAATCATGTTGAAGTTATTATTGAAATCACTGCACATGCATCGTAAAGGTTCATGAAGAACGTAATTAGAATTGCACTGACTCAACTTAAAAAACAGAAAATGTCTAGTTCCTCTCCTTGGCATGTTAATGAGATGCTGAGATGAGATATTCCGAATTAATCCCGCCACGAAGTAATTTATACAGAAACATGTCATTAAGCATCATTCATCTGCTTCTTAGGAAAGGCATGCTTCTTAGGAAATCATTAATTTGTGATTTAAAATCATTTAATTACCAATCAAGTGATTGCATTCATTTTTTCAAATCATTGATTTTGATTGAAAATTTAAAATCCCAATCAATGATTTTAAGTCACAAATGAATGTTGCAAAGAATGAGCCTTATTAGGAGCAAGGATTTGCCTTGATTCGCGAATTTTAGGAGGGATTCAAGAGAGATCTTATACCATGTTCTCACTATCGTGATGTATGTCTCATTCTTAATTTATGCATAAATCATGTCCAAATTAAGTAAATTAGGTAATTTATCAAAAATTACCATCCAAATTAAGATACAATTGGTGTCAGCACTAGTTTTTTCTATAAATAATCGAAAAAATCGCATCACAGGTGTCGTTTCTGTAAACAAAATTATTTTATATGGACAGAAAACCATACAAGAAAATAAATTTGTGTGAGAATGGCGCCGAGGATCTATTAATTGAAATTTGAAGGTCCATGCAATTGAGGAAATGGTGATAGCGTTGCAACAGCAAGGTGTGTTTTGCACAGCAAGTGAAATTTGCCACAAAATAAATAAATAAATTCATAAACGAGTTGCCACCGAATTGTAAAAATAAATTATGAACAGCTAGGTTAAACACAGTTGATTTCAGTAAAGGTAATTTATGGCAAATTAAGTAATTTATGCCGTAATATAAACATAGTAGCTACATTTTTCAATGACGAAAATGCCAGTGAGCCCAAGTATTTAAGTCTCGATCTAAGTAGAGCAGGCCATGTTCATATTAGATATTTCAGGGTCTATTAAGGTACACTTGTTAATATTTTTACAAAAAACTCGGTTTTAGTAGGGTATTTCAAACCATTCCAACTCACGGATGGCTATAGCTAGAGTCGAAATATTTGGAGAATCATAAAAATATAAACCAGAACTATTTTGGGTAACTGACCCGAAAAATTTTTATTCGTGCATTAAAAATTATACTATATATATATACATTATACCTTAATGCATATATACTCGATTGAACTAGATTTAACTATTCTTAAGAACCAAATTTTCTATAATTATTCCACCCATCATTATTCATGAAATGATGACCCTTTTATTGTGAGGCATTTTACTCAGAATTGTGCAAACATTTTTAGGGAGCGGTCCCAATGCTTGAAGGTCAAAATCTTGAAACAACCAAAATCTTGAAGAAAAAAAAATCTTGAAAAGAAAATTCTTGAAAACGAAATCTTGAAAAAAAAATCTTGAAACGAAAATCTAGAAAAAAAACAATCTAGAAAACACAAAATATGCAAAAATCTTGAAATTTTAAGAAATGTTCTTTCGAACAAAATGTATAATTTCGAGAAAAAAAACGGAAAAGTGTCTAATTTCAAAAACAAAAATGTCAAATTTTGGCAAAATTATAAATTTTTTAAATATTTATGGTCCCACACTTAGCGTCATCCAGACAAACGACGAGGACGTGGTGGCTTTTTTGTCCATTTATGAAAATTGTTTTGCAAAATTTATCAATTTTTGAAATTTGGCACTTATTCGAAATTAAATATGACATTTTTTGCAAAACTTGTACATTTCGAAATTTTACACTTATTCAAAATTTGACAATTTTTTCGAATTTTGGCACTTATTCCAAATTTTACACTTTTTTTGCTATTTGGCACTTTTTGAAATTTTAAACTTTTTGAAATAATTGGAAAATTTGACATTTATTTAAAAATTTGACAATTTCTGTAACTTGAAAATTATTCATTATTTTGATTATTTTCGAAAAATTTGATACTTCTTCCGATATTGGACACTTTTCGAAATAGTGCCAAATTTTCAATTAATAAATCTTAAAAAACCTACGCAAAGAATGTATTCTTCAATTCGCGCGCGCGGATTAAAGAATACATTCTATGCGTAGGTTTTTCAAGATTTTGAGTTTCAAGATTTTTTTTCAAGATTTTGATTTCAAGATTTTGAAATTGTGCGAAAAGGACCCAACCCACATTTTTATGCTACACTCTTCTTTATGATGGCAGTATATAGTACGTGTATCTACCCGTAACTTAGATGAACTTAAAAATCTTAATCCTATTGTTGCGACCTCATGCACAATTACACAAACTGCACTGTGCGACACGAAAATCTGTATTTAATAATTTTAAAGTTTTTCACTTAATTTTAATATGAGGATCTCGTGGTAACATCCGTTTTGCCACTTTATTGAATACTTTAGTGCAAATTTTTTTTTTTTAATTACTCCAGATATACACTCATTTGCATGTTGAGTACTCTTGAACCATTAGGATTTTCATTTTGGTTTCTTCAGCAAAGTTATTTCTATTATTCTTGCCAATAACTTTGTTGAGCACATATATAACGAAAAATCATTTGAAATTGTCTTTAAACCGTACATAAGCCACATACATCTTGCCAGCTTTCAGCGCTTCAAAGCAAAAAATGTTACTCATACGCAATGTTGTTAGAATTTTTTCGTTTGACTTTTTGTAAGAATCAATCGATAAGACCCACTGGAAGCGATTTTTACATATTTATTTGTTCGGGAAAGTTGTTGTCCAGAATTATAGAAAGAACTTTGCCGAAGAAACCAAAAAGAAATTCTAATGGTTCAAGAGTTATCAACATGAAAATGAGTGCATACCTAGTGATTTTTGATATATCTGAAAAAAAAATTGTTGTTCTAAAATGTTCGGTAAAGTGGTAAAACAAATGTTACCACGAGATTCCTTATACCAAAATTAAGTAAAAAACTTTTAAATTATCAAATACTGAGGAAAAAAGGTACAAAAAGCGCACACTGCTGTTTGCCGAACATTTTTTATTATCAGCTGGCACCAGTGTAACAATGAATGCCCTTTATTCCTCAAATAATTTTTGTGAATTTTACCATTTTCATATTTCACCTACAAAATATCAACTCATGATTATCGATATAATTCCAATAATCAGTGATTATTGCATAAAACAAACATTTTGCTGGTACGGGAACTTCTTTTTTGTACCCTGTTAAGCTTTTTTCTTCAATCATCTTACTTTTAAGTATTTATTTTGTGGCATTTAAACTATTGTAATGTGAGCGATCGCGTTTACTGTCAATTTAAGTGGTTTGTACATAAATTGTAAGATTATTCTTATTAATATTCGCACAATATCGTGTAATGTAATAATAGTAAATGCATCATCAACAACAACAAAAACAACAAATACTATACAATCACAACCTCCTAAAACATCATCAACAAATTATCATTTATATATTGCAATAGAAAGTCAGTCGCATGTCTCATCTTCAAAAGCATCTCTATTCGAATATTTTCTATTTCTAGTCACGTAGTATTTCTCCTTAGATGCGTACCTATCTGCGAGCTGTTTAAGTTCAAAGTTTAACGTCCATAATTCAAATATAACAATGCATTTTCTTATATATGCTGTATCAATTATAATAGTTTTTTCATAATTATTAATGTAATTAACTATTATGGCAAACGTGTGAGTTCTGATATGAACCCAAAACTAAGTATTGTGACACCGATGAAAAGTAGCGAAACGGACCGTGAAAATACTCAAATGTCATTTTTTGTGTTGCAACAATGGAAACGTTATGTTCATTCGTCGGAATATTTCAAAACAAATTTTAAACTTTTATTTAGAAAGATTTAAGAGATCTGTTACAAAATGGTGAAGATTGGCATAGTTTAGTTCATATAAGTTCAAAATAGTTTCTAACCTATTGGATTCTAACATAGCTATGAACAATCGGGTCAACAAAAGCACAATACTGTGCAAATATGACCACACTCAGTTAAGTCGTTCAGAAGTATCGCGACGACAAACAGTCGCACAAAATCACTACAGATATTTAAATGTTATTAGTGTGTTATACAAGGCAATTGATCTTTGATTTAAATGTCAGCGAAATGCTTCAAACAAATTCGGATTAATATTTTTATCGGACATGCGATCGATTAGGTACAAAAAAAAATAAAAAGTAAATAACAAAAATGTTAGTAAAATCATTATAAAAGAGACCCTCGTATTCCATTAAACATATGAGGACACTTCACGATCGATCTCATTTGCAATAGATTGCAAAATTATGCATTTGCTATGAATTGTGAACAACAATTATTTGTAAAAGCCGATTTGTAAAAGAAAAAAAAATCGGTTTGAAAGGAATACATTTGTTGTATTTTCCTTAAATCTGCACTATTATGGCGAAAAAAGTGAGAAAGAAACAGTAATAGACTCCTTAACTCATTAACCACGGGTATTTGGTATTTTTTAACCATGAAAATGCTTCTGCAGCAGAATTGATCATATCTCAGGATTGGCAACAGCTAACAGATCGATTCTGTCGCGGTAACGTTAATCTTATTACCGAAGAAATTCAGGAGTAACAGGGACAAATATATATATTAAATGCTCTTAATGAGCATTTAGCTCTCAGTGTGAACATATCATAAGACTGGTAACGAATTTCGGTGACAAGATTAGCATTGCCGGTAACGCACAGAATCGATCTGTAAGTGTTGAATTTTGTGTTTATTGCTTTAAGAAAACATAGAGCTATAAATTGTTTTTGAAGTGTGTGAAGAAATGGTTCCGTTAACTACTACATTTCAAAGTTTTTTAGTTTAAAAATCAGAAAATTTGTGTTATTATCATTTGTGCAAAATTTTATATTTTAAAAAAAACTTAACAGCTCTTTTAGCCAATTAACCCTCTAACCGGCCAATTTTTGGTTTTAATGAAAAAATTATCATAAACTAATATTGGGTAGAGAATCACAAATCTGAAATCATATTGTCAAAAAAGTGAACAGGTAACCTTCCACAGGTGAATTCATCTACACCGCCTTTAGGTGGACTTGCCTGTTACCGTGTAAAAAAATCAACTAAATGAAAAATAGTTTTTATTAATTTTTATTAGAAAAGAAAGTAAAAAAAAAAAATAAGAAAAAACGTAGAAATGAGCACTAGTATTGTTTGTGAAACTGTTGAAAACATTTTTTTGTGGATAACAAACATAAATTTAAATTACATTTTGTGCAAAACATTTGCGTTTCTGATGTACAGCCAGGCATTCTGCAGAATCTTTTTCCACTTCGATCCAAACAATCGGGTGTATTCCATCGTAACGAATGTCAGATGGTGGTTCGTTAGCTCTTTTACCTATTTTCTCTTTCACTGAGTATTCATTCGATGGCCTTCCAACTGGTTTTTTAGAATTTCTATTTTGAAGCGAGCACAAGACTTCAGCAACTTCTGTACGAAAATCGGGCAGCTTCAATCTACCCACGAATTCAGTATCTTCTATATGAATTCGACGATGAAGAATAAACGCATTCACCATAGCCATATCCACGAGGTGATAAAAGAGACGCAACGTCCATTTTCTTGTTTCCATACGGATATGATAGCGACCCAATAAGCCATCCATGAGATCGACGCCCCCATGTGGTGATTATATTCTCGGATTACTTTTGGGCAGTCGACTTCAATATATTTTTTATCTTTTTTATCATATCTGGTTGCTTTGGTTGATTGAAGTTGGTCAGCTGCAGTTAGAAATGGCTTTATACCAGCGTATGTTGAAGCTAAGCGTACACATTTGGTATCTTTCCACAATACAATAGATATATAAATACCAAAGGCACTGCCCACAAATTCTTCTGAGAAACCTCTTTCTTTTTTGGTAACTTCTTTGTCAGTTGATAATTTACAATTTGGAATGCGATTAGCACGAGCAGTACCAAGTGAAAAGATTCCCCTACTTCGCAAATAAATTAGTAGTGGCAGCGACGTGTAAAAGTTATCAAAATAAATTATGTGGTTTTTGAATTCAGGGACTGTTTGCGACAAGCGAATAACAACATTTGACGTTGCACCCAAATCTGGCACGTTTTCCAGCACAACATTATCACCTGCATCCATGAACACCTCGAATCTATAAAAAAATCCGTATGTATCACTCAGAACAAATAATTTCATCCCATATTTATGGGGCTTAGCTGGCATGTACTGACGCAAAGCTGACATCATTATTGTTGAGCGCATTTGCTCACCAACACATAATGGTGCTGTTTTTGGGACCGAATCGAAACGTTCATTAAAATAATCTACCACTGTTCTTACTTTGTCAAGGAGCTATCGTTGAAATGAAGGTATTTCCGAATTTCAAAAAATCGCTTCGAAGTCATTGTGGTCATAATGGCTTCAAATGCGTGTTTTGACCAGTAGCTTTCCGCATTTGGCTAGCGAAATACAGACATGAACAACAGTATGGCAATGAATTGCTTTACTTCAACGAAAGTAACTATGAAAGTGGTCTGAATATTCTGCTGACGAGCATACAAGTTGGTTGCTTTTGTGATAATGTCAGTCGTCTATCGGTGAAAAAGGATTTAAAACTTTGGTATGGTGTTTTCAATTCCTTAAAACGAACAGGTAAAACTCTTTCGCCACGAAACACTACCGCATTCTGATGCAGTTGCATATTGTTTTTTTCCACATAATATTTTTAAACTGAGGTGATTGTGGATTAACATCCATTACCGTTCCACCATCATCCTGTTCAAGAACCAACTCTGCTGGTCGATGGCATGTCTAAGAGGAAAGAATTATGGAAGGATGCAGATAAAATATCAGTCTAAATCTCACCTGAAGCCTTTCTTACGTTATCGGTAGTGTTTTCATTAAAGCTCATATTCATGGATTCAAAGTCTTCATCAGATATTTAAAAATCTGTGTCTTCACAGTTATTTTCTTCAGAACTCTGGTCGTCAATATCTGATATGATAAAATCCATGAGTTTTTCTATTTCTTCATCAGTCATTAGCGGCAACTTTACGCGTTTCTCTTAAGAAGAACTGAACATTTTCTTTGGAGGCATATTTAGCACATAAAATTATAAATTTAAGTATGGAAAATAATCAATTTGACAAGAAAAACAGAAAAAAATTGAAGAAAAAGTGTTGATTGGAAAATATGTACACAACACAAAAAAGTACCAGGGAACCAGCAGGTCCGCCTTTAGGCGAGGTGCCTTTTGGGACTGCTGGGAGCTCGTGTGTGTTTGGAAAACAATATACAAATTCGCCATCACATTTAGAAATAACTAAGCTACTTACCAATAATTTTTTGCACTTTTCTTTTATTAAAATGCACTTCGCGTCAAAATAGTTATTAGCACTGACTTTCACGAAAATTTAAATTTCACAGACGCTAGTGCGTGAATGAAAACACTGACAGAAGTAAAATCAACAGTGTTGCATAAAACGCACTTTTTATTTTTGAGGCACAAAAGTGGATTGGTATTCAAGTGTTTTTTGGTGGCGGTGCCATGTCGCTTTTCCTTAACCCCCCGCCTTAAGGCGGACTTGCCGGTTAGAGGGTTAACCAACTATACCTGTTATTGATAGAAAATTCCTGATATTAAAGTGTCGTCGCAGAAGGAATTCGTACCCTTTTAGAACAAATTAACGACGCACAGTGCGCTTTTTCGATTTTAGAATAACATTTGCACTATCTCAGAAACTATACAAGCTAGGGCCATGAAATTTTGCACAAATGAGTTTTAGCCTAAATCAAGTAACAGCACAAAAAGCTCTAAAGAATTCTAGGTCAACTGCATCGCCTACCTCACATTCAAACCAAATTTTTTTTTTAATAAAAAAAAACCCGCATAAAATTGCTTATTTATGTTTTTAAAGAGTAAAGAGTACTTTTAGATATATCTTCTATAAAACAATATTACCAAATTAACGAAATTTAAAAAAAAAGTTAAAAAAAGGTTGCTAATACAAAATAAGGTCACAACTTTTTTAAATTATAAATTCTATTTTATTTTTCTTTAAATTTAAGAGTACCTACAAATTGTCTTAGAAATCAGTGCATTTTAGGGCAAAATTTGATTTTTAAGACTTTTTCAAATTAAGTGATTTTCTCAATAGCAGCTAGATGCAGCAGGTTTTTACAGAAACAGAAGGTAGAAGTACGATATTTTATGATAGTTATAGCCTTTGACTTTAATAATGCTTAATTAGCTAGATATTTTCTGCTGAATTTACTTAAACTGACATTCCTTTAAAAATGTACAGTCAAATTTCAACGATATTTCTATTTTTATTTATTAAAATTTTTTTATTGTATTTTATATTAAATTTAATCGCGATTAAGACATAAAAAAGTCCAAAAAACAAAACCTTGAAATATACTTTGTGCTCAAAGTTATTATTGCTTAAACTTGACTTCATTTTTTGGGTTTTATTGAGTTTATTTTTGTTAAAAAAGTTCAAACTTTGACGAATTTTATAAAAAAAAACCATACAATACATCAAGTTTTTAATACCACATTCATAATACATGATTTATAATCTGCCGAATAAAAATATTTTTTTATAAAATTTAACAAAAAAAAAATAAAACCCAAATGTCATCCTAAAATTAAAAAAGCGACGGTTGGGTATTTTTTTACCCAACTCATATCTCGACTACGGTAAAAGATACAAAGTTGAAAATTTAAAAAATCGTACGAAGCGCTTGGTAGTCGCGGTTAATGGGTTAATAGAAAAAGCTGTTGAAGAAATTATTTTTATTTAATCCATTTCATTTAATTTTCCTTTTTAATTTTCTCTTTTATTTGAAGGCACTTCATCGCAATTAAACAAAATTTATCTCTTCGCAAATTTCTTACACTTTTTTGCCTTCAGCTAAAAGCAGTTGATCAGTTGATAGAGCCCGCAATCCATTGTTGCCTATGCGCAGCATTTATAAGCTAAAGGTTTTCAGTGGTGCATTTGCATTCGTAGGAAATGCAAATCTGTGCATTTCGTTAGTGTAGTTCAAATATATGCAATGATATTTTGCAAATGCACTCATGCAAAACCATTTCCGCTAGAGCGTGAACTCAACTATGATGCTATTTAAACGTAATCTTAAGCAGAGATAAAGAGATGGGAAACTCCGTAGGAGAGGGATAGCACTATGTTCGATTTTACGTTAAATTGGCTCCAATACTAACACAAAACACTTATATTATGTCGTAAAATCAACGGAAAACCACCCTGGCTTATGGTAGATTGAAGAATTTCACCAGTTATGTTTGAGGTCCGATAACTGTAAAACTGCATATTATTGGAACAAAATGTGTAACAAAAGGTATATCACAAAAGACTTTGGAAAAGCAATGGAAAACATCCCTGAAACATGGTGAAATTATCTTAGCATAATTACACTATAGGAATTAGTCCAAGCAGTGTTGCCGTTAGGAAAAATTTATGGATAATTTTTTAAGCCTCATTTATGAATATATGTTATTATATGCAAAATTATAAAAAAGTATGCATTTCTTTAAATTCGACAAAAACGTTAAAAAAAAATTATTGAGACATTTTTTAACAGTACTATTTTTTATCAAAAAATGCATTAACGCAACCTCTTTACAAATAACTTAACAATTTTTTGATAAATATATTAGGTCTGCCTCATAGCACAGCTGCTGCTGAATGAATTTTTTCTGATTTAAAGCTTACTATAAACGATAAGACCAGTAAATTTTTTTTTTGGAACATGTAAATGTATATTGGTTTGCAAAATACTTAAAAACGAGTAATTTTTAACTTTGAAATTTTATATAAATAAGGGGCAATAGCAACCCATTTAATTTATATTACACTAAACTGAATAAGCTATTAAATGACTTTTTTATGTATTTATATATATATATATATATATATTTCTTTTTGTATCATAGCTGTAAAATAATTATAACTAATCGTATTCATTAGCAATTCGATTATTTTTTAAAAATGTGAAATAATTGATTAAGTACAATTCTTTTCTGTTTGTAATCGTAATATAATAATAACAATCAAAAATAATTACTATTACTTTAGAGCACGAAAATAACCAAAAAAATTAAAAGTAATCAAGAAAAATAATCCTTGTGTAGTTTTAGAAACTATTTTTGATTCTTTTTAATTATTTCAAAAATTTCAGTCTAAAATACTAAAAAATTTGTTAAATTTTATTAATAAACAAACATAGATATGTTTAATTATTAAACAAAGATTGTCGAAAAAGTATAAGTAAATTAATAAATCGAAAGCCGCTTGGCTACAATATTATTACAGAATAATTTACTCCTGCTCAAAGAGTATTTTAACATTTACTTTTGACAATTGTCCTAAAAACATATGGGTGAAAGAGACAACGAAAGCTTGTACATTGCGAGACATATACAAGCACTAAATATACTATACACAATGACGTGTTACTTTTATATATACAATAGCCCCGAGTGTAAATGGGAAATATAGATAAATAAATGCATGCATTTTGATAAATGACATCAAATGCACATTTTACGTTCACATATAGAATTATAAAAATACAGAAACACTAAAAAAATAAAATATTAAATCATTAATATTGTAGTCACGATAATCACTAATAAAATTCAGCTGTTCCGTTGAATCAACTCTTTTAGGGTGTCGTCAAGTATTCTTCTTTTTATAAATTAATACTATACAAGCCATGTATAGCATAAGTGGCGGTTACAAAAAAGGAACCATGAACCCAAAGTTCATACTGTAGTTCCCAACACTTTTGTTAATTAAGCTTATTTAGTTTTCGTATAACTGTTGTTAGTGTAACTGTGTTAACTGAAAAAGCCGTATCAGCGTATAGGCGATTTCAGTTAAAAATGACTGGTTGCACTTCACAACCTCACCGTTGAAACGATTCGAGTCGACCTCAAACAGAATCAAAAATAATTTCTAAAAGTATTCGGATTATTTTTTTCTTGATAACTTTTGATTCTTTCGATTATTTTCGTAATTCCAAGTAGTCGTTATTGTTTTTTGATTTTAAAATATAATCTAATTGTTACTAATCGTAATAGCAATTTAACAGCTGTTTTTTATCATCTTTTTCTTCATAATATTTTTTTTTTATATTTCAAAAGTATAGTTTTTTGAGAATATACTGTTAAACTTTTGTAAGGATACTGACGTTATCTCCGCTTCTATAGCCGTTTTAGCAGGTATCGAGCGCACAGCACAAATACCATACTCACTCTATTTACACTCATTTATCTCAAAACTTTTAGCAATGTGTTGTAGCGAAAACAAAAACTATTCAGCCGCATCATCTGAAATTTTAATATGTTATTCACATCAGTGGCTCTCGCTATCAAAATTTCAAAAAAATCGTATATTTTACACTGAATAACCTGCAAAAAGCACTGTTTTTAAAACTTAAATTTCAAAAACGCGTCATTCTGCCAATTTTCAGTATTTTTTCTAGTCCGGCCATAGCTGAATTCATAGTAATTAATTATATTCTTGGTTTTAATTAAATATCAACAACAATAATAAATATCAACAGCGCCGAAGCTATTTCTTTGAAAGGCTCTCATTGAGCACCATTTTGAACATAATCAAAATTGTTTTATGAGTGTTACAATATACTTTTAAAGTTGAAATATCGTTGTTCATTATTTTAACTTTTAAAAAAATAAATCCGAAAAATACTTAAAATATTCAAGCACTAGGTCTTAATGTTATTATTTTGTATATGTACATGTTTTGTTTCTTACTATTACATTTTTTACAAAGCTATTTGTTAGTCTTCAAATTAAATAAATAAAATTGTTATTAAAGCAATTTCTTTAATCTTACTCTCATTTTGTAGAAATAAAAAATATTCCCTCATTATACAAATTGTTTTTCATTTTAAGATATTGTTTTGGTTTTTGCTTACTTTAATTTTTCACAGTGCGTAAGTTCGGACTATGTTCATGTCAGTAATCTAACCACGGCTGATCAAACTTTCTTACTTATTTTGTTTAACCGTTCGGCAGCTCAAAGTTATTCCAATAACTGTTGCTGTAGTCTTTTTATAAAGAACTTCTTTGCCAAAGACTTGCTTAAACAGTGATTTTAGATTTTAAGAGCTTACATTTTAAAATATATCATCTAATTTTGACATCATACATTTTATAACCATCTCTCTCACTCTCTTAAGGGTAGGGTTTTATAAACAAATATTTCAGTAAAAAACAAAAAAAAAAATACAAAAACAATTGCATGATTTTACATAGCCACAAATAATTACTTGTATTTTAGAAATATTAGTATAAAAGCTCGGTTTATTTTTTATGCTTTTTGATCAAATTATCAATAATTTTTTTTTCAATTTCATAGCCGGTTAAACTTACTAATTATAACCTTGTCCAATGAACAACCAAAACTTTCGTTATTGCATATTTCCCCTCATATTTTTATTTCATATCATTGTTGAATGACCATTACAACAGTTTAAATGTTTATTTCAGAACGCTATGGCGCCGCTAAAGAATCATCGTTATATTTCTTCCAAACAAATAACCAAAAATATGACTCTCTACACAAGCAGTCCGTTCACAGGTGATTTCGACAAAAGAACGCTAGAGTAAGTGGTTACCATTAAACAAAGAATTTCTAATTAACTTGTTTTTTATTTAATTGCTTTCAGATTTAAGAAAACACCGGGCAATCCTTTGGTCCTTATTATGGCCTGGCTCATGGCTAAACAGAAGCATTTGAAAAAATATGCTGAAATCTATACAGAAATTGGTTTTGATGTTATGGTTGTACATATAACACCCTGGCAGCTATTGTGGCCGGTAAAGGGTTCACAGGTCGGTTGTCAACTGGATTGATTGAAGAGATATTTTATGAAAAAAATCAAATAATTGCTTTCAGATAATTGCTGCGGAAACGTTGAAATTTTTAGAAAACAATAAACACTATGCACCGATTATAATGCATGGCTTCTCTGTTGGCGCCTATCAGTTTGGTGAAATCATGTTGCAAATGGCCAGAGATATGAACAGGTGAGCCAAACAAAAATTCCATAGCAAGTTCAAAATTACATTTGATAAACAATAGAACCAAATCGGATACATTTTTTGCTAAAGCGAATTTTCGCGACTCGGCATTAATAACCGCCACAGGATCGACTGACAAAAGACCACAGATTAAATATATTGGGTCAAGAAGAAGTTCGTGGTGTTTTTTTAGTAAAATTCGTTGCGATCTGTGCAATGGACACCTCGAACTTTTTCCCAGGTGACTGATGACAATAGGCCATTATCATAGTCAAAATAAAAGTCCACTCTAAATTTAGTGCAAGCTTCTTGACAAAATATCACATTAAAAAACTGTCAAAATGCTTATACTAAATTTAGAGTCGACTTTTATTTTGACTAGGATAATGGGCCAATATCTCTTAAGATTACTATTTATGAAATTATTTGTTTCTTTTCTTTTACAAGAGAACCTTAGAAGGGTGGCAGATAGCGCATTGTACACTGGGGCAGCCCCATATAAGCAGGTGCTCAAAATTCTGCAATCACTTTCATTCCATCAAACTCACTTGATCTATACTTTTGCTATCTATTAAAATAAAATAAATTGAACCCATTTGCGACCTTGACTTAACCTATTATTGACCATGATTAACCCATTAGAAACCATTTTTTTTACTAACATCCAATCAAGTTTGATTACTTCAATGTGAAAGTTTTCGAAGTCGATATTAAATTGGTTTGGTGAAGTTGACCTAGTTTGTCGAGTAACCACCCTGTCAAGCCAAGATCCCACCGGCTTCAGAAAGACAGAACGGTATTTATTATATATATACTTATTGGAGTGGTGTTTTATTGGGTATGAAACCTTGTTTGTCACACGATTCCGCCGATGTCCGGATACAAAAATTGTTGTTGTCTTGATAACGCGATATTTATAATATTGCTAACTTGACCTTGTTTGTCTTGAAAACGCAACCCTCCTATGCTGTCTGATATTATCGATTTGACCTAACATTTTTTTATACTTTTATAAAATTATATACTTTAAGCAATTTATTAAAACTTTTTAGTTTGTTAATAATACTTGATTTTAATCAAAATCATATTTTATATTTTTGAATTGTATTAAATATCTTATTTTATAATTTTAAATTTGCTATAAAACCTGTTAAGGTTTAGCAATCGAATAAATAACCAATTTATAATTAATTTAAATATTTTTGATTTTAATTAGATTTATTAATGAAAAGTAAACGAGTATAGGTTACAAAATAGTTACAAATTTTACATATTAAAAGTTGTTATTTATTTGGGGGAAAAATGGAATAAATATTATAACAAAATATTAAGCACTTTTTCCTCACAGTCGGAATCCATGTCCGATCCAAGGCACGTTAAACATATAATATTTTCTTCATGTTCCATTGACTCCATTGCTTCAGCAAAGAAAGATTTCTGCCTTGTGATTACTGAAAACAAGCGTGAGCAAGTACTCAGAGTAACTGAAGAAACTTATAACCTATTGAAAACGGCTTCTAAGTTTTAACGTAGCTTTTCTTCCTGCTATAACCCTCTTGTTTAAGTTTTCAAGTCCTTGTTGGGACATTCTAAGGCCTCCTCACTTACTCAGTTTTTATACGTTTTTCTACAAGAAAAGCAAGGGTAAACGAACTCTGCTTTCCGCCAGTCAAAAACACTTGTTCGTTTGATGTATATTTCTATATTTATTTTTATTATTTCATAAACACCTATCCTGCATATCCTACATTTGCAGCTAACTTTTTTTATCACACATCCCAAGTAACATTGTTGGAGCAACTAGGTGCGAGTGAGTCCTAAAAGTGTTCTATAGGTGTATAATATGCGGTTAAAGCTTTACCGTAGCTTTGTTTGCTGCTAGTTGCTTTTAATTTTAAAGAAAATGCTCTAAATATGATTTTTTTACCATTTTGAGCTTTAATACTTTATACAGCTCTGTAAAGGATTTTATCAAATCTGCAAAAGAGCAGAACTCTAAAATTTACTACTTGCTCTGTAAAGGATCTTTTAAAGTAATAAAAATTACTATACAGCAGTTTTAAAACTCGTAGATTGAGTATAATATTTGCTTTAATGTGTATTTTTGTATTGCATTTTTAAAGCGAATAGATATAAAATACTGTAAATTAATGCAATAAATTTTTTGGGAATAACAAGTGACTAAAAAAATCTGATAAAGAGCTTCTTTGAAAAAAATGGCGATCTTATAAAAAATAGAAAATCTTCGGAGTTGAAGCAAGCTAAATATTAGTGTTTACAATAATATTTAAAACGAAATTGATGATTTCTATGATACATATATTTAAGAATAAAGTACTTAAATCATTTTTAGTTGATCTTAAAGAATGTTAAAAATTTTCCAACTATTTTTAAATAATTAACACTTCTTAATTTTAATTATTTGTTAAGCCCGTTGTAGTTTTTCGAAGTACTACATTCACGTTTCCGATAAATTCAAAAGCGCACCGAAATTCGCAGCATATAACGAATACACGAACATGAGTCTGATATAATAATCACTTTATTATTTCTTTAATTTATTTGTCATTCTTATCATCACAAACACTTGTCAAATTTTATATATTTATTGAGTTTATTTTTTGCTCTTTGATAAGAGCTTTGCAAGAGCTCTTATTTGGGTTTGACAGGGACTCTTTTAAAAGTTTACAGCTACTTCTACTCCTCATATGAAGTAAAAATAGTGCTTTTAAACTCAAGAAAGTAGCCTTATATATTCTCTGCAAGAGCTTTAGTAGCGCGACTAAAGCTATAGTTGAAGCTTGCTGCTATATAAGATAGCACTATAAGCTCTGCAAGAATGAATATATGGCTAATATTGTTACTTGGGATGTATACTGAAATTATATTGATATATTATAAAAAAAAGCATAAGGCATAACTTTTTTAAATATTTTTATTTTAATATTGCTTGAATGGGTTAGCGATGAAAACAATGCGCTTTTTGCAATTGTAATAAATAACTACATCCTTTTTTGTCCATTATTCATCCTAAAAGAATGAACAATTAAAGTTATAAATGATACAGAATCAAATTTAACAAGAAGCATATGTTTTTGTGTTTACTTAAAACCAAAGTCAAATTTTCAAAATAATTTTTTTTAGAAAAGCGCAAAGTGATATTGTTTTTGAACTCGGATTATTAATAAAAAAGGACCATGTTGTATTGAAATACTGCCAGATTTAAAATTTCTTTTGCGTTTTTTGTTGTAATTTTTTGATTTCAAAACAAAATTTGAAGCTCAAAAATAATAAATTTTGATAAAAATTGTCACCTGCTTTTCAGATAGTGACAATTTCTTTAAACATTTTGTTTTTTAAGCTTTAAATTTTGTATTGAAATCAAAAAATTACAACAAACACATAGACATTTTTAAAATACTGGGTAACAATTGTCAATCTGTCAGAATAGGGCTGTTAATTTCATACTCAAATTTATTTTAAATGTACAGGAGTAAGAATATTTCTTGATTTCCCGTTGCAAAATGCTTGAACAGAAATGTTTCATTACCAGTTTCCAATTTCTTATTAAATTTTTGTGTAAGTTTTTGAAATCTTTTTGCAACTGTAAGAAATCATTGCAGTGTCACTTTGGTATTGAATATATCAATTCATAGTTTTAGCTGTGAACTTATAGAAGATTATTCTTCAGTATAACAGTTTCATAGCTATTAGCCGATAGGTTTCGCTAAATACCTCACATATTTGTAAGCATATTAAGAATTAAGAAGAGAAAAAGCAACACACAACAACAATTATATGCAAAATTTAACTCACTATAACTTAAAAAACATAATTTTTTTAGAAATAAAAAGTCCAGTTTGAACATCTATAGGTCTAAACCTACCAAACCATACTAAATTTATTAAGATTGGACTTGTACTTAAAAATCCTTACGCCGGACAAAATTTACGTTTGCGTAATATGTATATGGTTATCAAATGGAAAATTTTAGAAATCGACAAATTTCGATAGAAAAAAAACACATCCTATAAAATAAGGTGCCGTTTTTTTAAATCTACTAGTGTGGATTCTACAAAACCAAGAAATAACTTTTTCTACTTCGTCCTACAAATATATATTTTTTTAAAATGCTTTAAATTAAAAATGCTTAAAATTAAAGGTCCAAGGGAGGTACCCCTGGTGTCTAACCGATTTCGACTATTCATTTCAGTACACATCTATCACTCTATTTGACTTCTGACGAGTTTTTGTTAGCCGAAGGAGCTACTCCTAGAGTCTCACTAATTTCGACCATTTTTAGTACACATCTATTACTCTATTTTACTAGCCTTCTGACGAGTTTTTGTTAAGATCGGCCAACCTTTGTATGTACCTCCCATACAAAATCAAGTAAAAAATTAATATAGGTCCAAAGGAGGTAACTCTAGGGTCTAACCGATTTCGACCAGTTTCAGTGCACATCTATAACTCTATTTGACTACCCTTTTGACGAGTTTTTGTTAAGATCGGCCAACCTTTGCATGTACCTCCCATACAAAATCAAGTAAAAAAATAATATAGGTCCAAAGGAGATACCCCCTAGGGTCTAAATGATTTCAACCATTTATGAAATTTTTCGTAATTGGCTTTAACTAATCAAGCATACAAAATTGCATTATCATAGAATCTTATGATTATATGAGAATCTTTTTTGCAATTAAGTTTTATGAAATGAAAACTGCAACAAATGTGTGTAATACAGTTTTTGACACTAGGATGGACCCAAAAAATGTGTTTTTGTGTATGTGCTGGCAGTATTAATGGATCGCTGATTTCGAATCTGATGGTAGAATTTCAAAAAAGTTGGTTACAACTAGGGTGGACCCTAAATATGTGTTTTTTATATACTCTCGTAGATGCGCTGGTCTTTAATTTCGAATCTGATGTAAGAATTTCAAAAAGTTGTTTGATGCTACACAGTAAAAAATTTCAAAAATAAATTTACACCGGTGCACAGTGCGCTTTTTTGATTTAAGGGTGACATTTGCATTATCTCAGCAACTGTAGAAGCTAGGGCCACACAAATTTGTATAAATGAGTTTTAGCCTAAATTAAGTAACAGCACAAAAAATTTAAATTCTAGGCCAACTGCATCACCTACCCATTCAAACCATGTTTTTTTTAATAAAAAAACCCGCATAAAATTGTTTATTAATTTTTTAAAAGAGTGAACTTAGTTTATTTAACTTCATTCAAACGTCATGCTAAAAATATTTCAAAACGGATAACTTTTAGATAAAACAATATTACCAAATTAACGAAATTTTAAATAAAAATTTTAAAAATGGTTGCTAATACAAAATAGGGTCACAACTTCTTTTAAATTATGAATTCTATTTTATTTTTCTTTAAATTTAAGAGTACCTACAAATTGTCTTGGTGCATTTTAGAGCAAAATTTTATTTTTAAAACTTTTTCAAATTAAGTGGTTTTTCTCAATAGCAGCTGGATGCAGCAGGTTTTTACAGAAACAGAAGCTAGAAGTACGATATTTTATGAAAGTTCCCAAGTAACAATTTTAGCCATATATTAATTCTTGCAGAGCTTATAGTGCCATCTTATATAGCAGCAAGCTTCAATTGTAGCTTTAGTCGCGCTACTAAAGCTCTTGCAGAGAATATATAAGGCTAGTTTCTTGAGTTTAAAAGCACTATTTTTGCTTCATATGAAGAATAGAATAGCTGTCAACTTTTAAAAGAGACCCTGCTAAACCCAAATAAGAGTTATTGCAAAGCTCTTTTTTCTTCTTCGTTTAAGTATGTATGTGCTAAAAATAAACTCAATATATATATATATATATAAAATTTGATAAGTGTTTGCGATGGCTAGAATGACAAATAAATTAAAGAAATAATAAAGTGATTATTATATCAGACTAAAAATATGTTCGTGTATTCGTTACATGCTGCGAATTTCGGTGCGCTTTTGAATTTATCGGAAAGGTGAATGCAGTACTTCGAAAAACTACAACGGGCTTAAAAAATAATTAAAATTAAGAAGGGTTTATTATTAAAAAAAAGTTAGAAAATTTTTAACATTCTTTAAAATCATCTAAAAATTATTTAAATACTTTATTCTTAAATATAAGTATCATAGCAATCATCAATTTTGTCTAAAATATTATTGTAAACTATTATATTTAGCTTTGTTCAACTCCCAAGATTTTCTATTTTTAATAAGATCGCTATTTTTTTCAAAGAAGCTCTTTATCAGATTTTTGAATCACTTGTTATTCCCAGAAAAATTATTGCATTCATTTACAGTATTTTACATCTATTTGCTTTAAAAATGAGATACAAAAATACATTTTAGAGCAAACATTATACTGAATCTACGAGTTTCAAAAAAGCGCTATAGTTATGTTTATTGCTTTAAAAGAGCCTTTACAGAGAGAGTAGTAAGTTTTCGAATTCTGCTCTTTTGCAGATTTTATAAAATCCTTTACAGAGCTGTATAGAGTATTAGAGCTCAAAATTGTAAACAAATTATATATCGAGCATTTTCTTTAAAATTAAAAGCAACCAGCAGTAAACAAAGCTGCGGTAGAGCTTTAACTGCATATTATACACCTATAAAACACTTTTAGAGCTCACTCGCACCTAGTTGCTCCAACAATGTTACTTGGGTATCTCTCATAATTTTGGGTAATATTTAATTTTTTTGTTGGGGTTTCATTATAACATAAAGCCCAATGAAATAAGCCCCAATCAAATTTTATTTGAGGCTTGTTTCATTTGACAATTAATAAATTTAATGACAATTTAATAAAAATTGTAATAGTTGAATAATTGAATAGTTAAAATTACACCGTTCAGTGTTAAAAAAAAACTATCATTTTGCGTATTATAAATTGACACCTAAAAAAAAAATAAACTGGCCATTTCAGCCCTTGGCAGGACTTTGACCTAGCTTCTATTGATCAATTGTGTTGTGCGTGTTATTAATAGCCCTATTATGATTTACAACCAAACTGAGTTGGGTTGTCTACAACTCAACTCAACTTAGCACACCACTGGAATATTTGCTGGTATTATGGCTTACAACCATTCTAAGTTGAGTTGTATGGAATGCTTTCAAAAATTGTAATAGAATTTAATGCAATTTTGACAGCCGAATATATACAAAAACAGTTTTTTTTTATTTTCACTGTTTTATCTATTAATGCAATTGAACAAGGTTTAAAGAAAAAGTTTCAAAGAAATTTTACAAAATTTTTCAAAATTTCTATTTGGTTCTTTGTTTGTGTTTTAATAGCATTGAGACGCTCTTCCTCAATGCTGTGTACTTTGGTAAATCGCCTACGGCTGGGATTTGGAACAGTTTGGCTAGGTTGTGAAGATTGGCTAGGATTAGTAGGCGATCGGTGATGCTGTAGAGATGGACTTGTGTATGTAGGAAAACGGCTTAGATGTGCAGGTGATCGGCTAGGATGCGCAGGAAATCGGTTAGGATGCGCATGAGATCGGCTAGGAAGCGCAGGAGTTCGGCTTTGATGTGCAGGAGATTGACTGGGAAGAAGTGGAGATCGGCTTGTGGTTTGAGCACATTGATTGGGCAGTTGGCAGTTCAAGTGGTTATAATCATTTTCCCATTAATCAGCATTTATGGATTGAAATGTGAAAGTGTGAAATTGAAATGTGAAAGGTCTGCCTGGCGGTGTTAAAGTATTGTGGAGTTTAGTCAAATCGGCAAAACTTCAAGAGGAGTCAAACTAATCTCTTGTGACGGACCTCCTCCTGTTGCGGAAATATTTTTTTTGTTGTTTACCAAATTTCTTTTCAAGTTGGTATAGTTGTTTAATAATACTTATTAATAAAATAATGTTTTTGCAAAATTTTCTTTTATTTATTTTACTTATAAACAAACCCTTTGCCATTCCTGTGGTCAGTGTGTTGGAGGCCCGATGCTATTGAGCTCAACAGTAAACTTATCCCAGAGCTCATTGGCCAGATGCTTGCTAGATCCAAAATGCAATTTTACCCTAGTCACATCTGGATACTTCTCTAGCAGCGAAACAATCCTATCAAGTTGTTTTTTGGTAGTTACTTTCCTAAATATTATTTATATTAATTAAAATCGATTTTTATTAATAATTGTTGCAACTTACAAGTTATTTGCCACTTTTCCTTCATAACACAACCAGCAGACAACCTCACAAATGCCGTTGTAAAATTTTGACACTTGACACAACCGCATTCAAGTTCTGCCCCTATTATGGTTTACAACTTTGCTTAAAGTTGAGTTGTCAAATAAAAATCGGTATTATGATTTACAACACAACCAAACTTCTAACTGCAAAGTTGTCTTTCCAGTTGTGTATGTAAACTTTTTGGCATTATGAATTACAACCGAACTTGAATGCGGTTGTGTCAAGTGTCAAAATTTTACAACGGCATTTGTGAGGTTGTCTGCTGGTTGTGTTATGAAGGAAAAGTGGCAAAGAACTTGTAAGTTGCAACAATTATTAATAAAAACCGATTTTAATTAATATAAATAATATTTAGGAAAGTAACTACCAAAAAACAATTTGATAGGATGGTTTCGTTGCTAGAGAAGTATCCAGATGTGACTAGGGTAAAAGATAATTTTGGATCTAGCAAGCATCTGACCAATGAGCTCTGGGATAAGTTTACTGTTGAGCTCAATAGCATCGGGCCTCCAACACGCCCACCACAGGAATGGCAAAGGGTTTGTTTATAAGTAAAATAAATAAAAGAAAATTTTGCAAAAACATTATTTTTTAAAAAAAATTAAAAAAAAAACTATACCAACTTGAAAAGAAATTTGGTAAACAACAAACAAATTATTTCCGCAACAGGAGGAGGTCCGTCACAAGAGATTAGTTTGACTCCATTTGAAGTGTTGCCGATTGGACTAAACTCCACAATACTTAAACACCGCCAGGCAGACCTTTCACATTAAATCTCTGCAAAGAACCATCCAAGTACACCAGTTGTGTGTTGTTATTTTTTCTTATATCTACTGTTTCGCTCTCTAAGCATTGAGTATGCATGGAATATTTCGCATTTAGATAACGATGGAATAGGTATGAGAGAGTGAAATTACAAAGTATCAAAAATACTAGTTTGAGCACATACAGAACAAACAGATATATCGATAATACTGTTATCTTTATTTGGAATATCTGGAGTATGTGACGTTGCAAGCATAAAGATTTAAGAGCGAAATAAACAACAAAAAGAAATAAAGTTTTGAAATAATAGGGTTGCCACCTAATAATATGTATTTTTTAGAATTTTAAACATCATTTAACAGTATTAGGGAGCCACTGATTTCGAATCTGAAGTCGGAATTTTAAAATGCAAAATGGTGGATAGGGTTGCCACCTTAATTTTTTGTATTTTTATAAATTCGGGGCTGGCAAAAAAATGGTACATCAAAAGTGGGTCGCTGAATACGAATCCACGGTCAGAATTTCAAAATTATAAAGTTTTGAAATAATAGGGTTGCTTTTACTTTTGAAAATACATATTATTAGGTGGCAGCCCCATTATTATAAAATTTTATCATTTTTAAATTCTGACCACGGATTCGGACTCAGCGACCCATTTTTGGCATACCATTTTTTTGCCAGCCCTGAATTCATAAAAATACAAAAAATTAAGGTGGCAACCCTATCCACCATTTTGAATTTTAAAATTCTGACTTCAGATTCGAAATCAGTGACTCCCTAATACTGTTAAATAATGTTTAAAATTCTTAAAAATACTTATTATTAGGTGGCAACCCTATTATTTCAAAACTTTATAATTTTGAAATTCTGACCATGGATTCATATTCAGCGACCCATTTTTGGTGTACCATTTTTTTTTTGCCAGCCCCGAAATCATAAAAATGCAAAAAACTTAGGTGGCAACCCTATCCACCATTTTGAATTTTAAAATTCTGACTTCAGATTCGAAATCAGTGACTCCCTAATACTGTTAAATAATGTTTAAAATTCTTAAAATGACTTATTATTAGGTGGCAACCCTATTATTTTAAAACTTTATAATTTTTAAATTCTGACCATGGATTCATATTCAGCGACCCATTTTTGGTGTACCATTTTTTTTTTGCCAGCCCCGAATTCATAAAAATACAAAAATTTAAGGTGGCAACCCTATCCACCATCTTGAATTTTAAATTTTTGACTTCAGATTCGAACTTAGCGACCCCAATACTCTTTCCTCATGTTTAAAATTCTTAAAATAAAACATTTTTAGGTGGCACCCCTACGTGTAGAAAAATTTTCGTGTTTTGAAATTCTGACAACAGATTCGGAAGAAGTAACCCCCAATACTGTTTCTTCATGTTTAAAATTCTTAAAAAAATGTTTAGTTGGCAACCCTGTGTAGAAAAATGTTAGAAATGTTAAAATGTTAGAAATTCTGACATCAGATGCAAAATCAGCGATCCATTTTTACCTAGTGTTCACTCTAACCCTCAAATTCGCAAAAATAAACCAAAAATCCCCACACATTTTTTAATTAATGAGCAACACTCTAACATTCCAATGGAAATCGATATAAACTGAGAGCGAATTTATGCTCTAAGCATAAAGCTGGGATAAAATGTGAACAAAACCATTTTTTTATCTCCCGATTTATACGCTTGGTATAAAATTAACCTAGAGATAGTTATCCCCGAATTAAATCATATTTATGCCCTTTGTGAACAAAATGGCCCTTAGTAGAATAGAAATAGAAAAACTCAACATCAATACAAAGAGAACGATCTGGAATATCCATATTGAATGGATATATCCATTTAAAAAAGGGTTAAAACAGATACTCCACTTAGTGGAACAAATAAAGAAAAAAAAAGCTTACACTACAATGAGAGCCAGAGAAAGAGATGATAAGCTCTCTGTTCATTCCAAAGCATATAAGCATATGCTCTGTTCTACTCCTTGTTGTATTTGTACCAATATTATCAGGTTTTTACTTGTTATATCTGTTTGTACAAGTAGAACGGATGGTTCGCTGCAGGGCTTTATTTCACATTTTAATTTCTCACTTTCACATTTCAATCCTCAAATGCTGATTAAAGGGAAAATGATTATAACCACTTGAACTGCCAACTGCCCAATCAATGTGCTCAAACCACAAGCCGATCTCCACTTCTTCCCAGCCAATCTCCTGCACATCCTAGCCGATCTCATGCGCATCCTAACATATTTCCTGCGCATCCTAGCCGATCACCTGCACATCTAAACCGTTCTCCTACATATACAAGTCCATCTTTACAGCATCACCGATCGCCTACTTATCCTAGCCAATCTTCACAACCTAGCCAAACTGTTCCAAATCCCAGCCGTGGGCGATTTACCAAAGTACACAGCATTGAGGAAGAGCGTCTCAATGCTTTTAAAACACAAACAAAGAACCAAATAGAAATTTTGAAAAATTTCTTTGAAACTTTTTCTTTAAACCCTGTTCAATTGCATTAATAGATAAAAACAGTGAAAATAAAAAAAGCTGTTATTGTATACATATATTCGGCTGTCAAAATTGCATTAAATTCTATTACAATTTTTGAAAGCATCCCATACAACTCAACTTAGAATGGTTGTAAGCCATAATACCAACAAATATTCCAGTGGTGTGCTAAGTTGAGTTGAGTTGTAGACAACCCAACTCAGTTTGGTTGTAAATCATAATAGGGCTATTCGGTTGTAATTCATAATGCCAAAAAGTGTACATACACAACTGGAAAGACAACTTTGCAGTTAGAAGTTTGGTTGTGTTGTAAATCATAATACCGATTTTTATTTGACAACTCAACTTTAAGCAAAGTTATAAACCATAATAGGGGCATAAATGTTTGATCACAAATGACCGAGAACTGGACTAAAGGTCTGCAGCGAACCATCCGTTTTACTTGTACAAACAGATATAACAAGTAAAAACCTGATAATATTGGTACAAATACAACAAGGAGTAGAACTGAACATATGCTTATATGCTTTGGAATGAGCAGAGAGCTTATCATCTCTTTCTCTGGCTCTCATTGTAGTGTAAGCTTTTTTCTCTTTATCTGTTCCACTAAGTGGAGTATCTGTTTTAACTCTTTTTTTAAATGGATATATCCATTCAATATGGATATTCCAGATCGTTCTCTTTGTATTGATGTTGTGTTTTTCTATTTCTATTCTACTAAAAAAAGTAATGGTGAGTGTCTTTCTGTGAATGGACGTATTTCGTATTTTTGGCAAATTTAAAACATAAAAAAGTACTCAAATGCATTGTACTTATATAAACTGTTTCTTTTTTTGTTGCTTATTTCGCTCTTTATTCTTTATGCTTGCTACGTCACATACTCTAGATGTTCCAAATAAAGATAACAGTATTATCGATATATCTGTTTGTTCTGTATGTGCTCAAACTAGTATTTTTGATACTTGACAATTTCACTCTCTCATACCTATTCCATCGTTATCTAAAAGAGAAGTATTCCATGCATACTCAATGCTTAGAGAGCGAAACAGATACAAGTAGATATAAGAAAAAATAACAACACACAACTGGTGTACTTGGATGGTTCTTTGCACAGCTTTAAACTGGACCTACGTGTTTTATGCCGACTCCGAACGGCTGGCTTATGTTCTTAAGAAGCTTTACATGGCAATTTTTACTCTCTGAGGTTTGCCATTGTCTGCAGAGAGGTGACGACCGAACAGAAAAATTAATTCAATTGAAAAAACTTTCTGTCTGAGCTGGAATTTAACACGGGCTACCACGGTTCTTAAGCTTAGGGGCCACGCACTCTACCCACTAGGCTACGGCCGCCAAATCAACACCTAACAGGATACAAAACAAACATCCTATCTGATATTTAGTTTTTTACACCGTTCGGTGTGAAAAATATGCTCTTTCGGATACTAAATTCTAATACTTTGACACGGTGTTTTTTAACACCGAACGGTGTTGGACTCCCTGGAACACTGATCGCTGTAAAAATTCTATACAAATTTTTAAGTGTGTAGGGTGGACCCTAAAAATTTATTTTTTTATACTCTTAAGTAAGTCCAGTTTTAATCCAACTTTTCAATCCATTCAAGCTCTAAACGATGTATGTTGCGCCATGAAACAAACATCGCTGGCAACGGTAACTGCCTACTTTTATCTCTCATAAGAATTTTACATCTTAATTTTTAACTAATAACTCTTGTTTTTTCTTAAATATTAAATTAAACTTTTTGTTAAATTAAATTTTTTATAAAAAAATATAAAATAAAAAATAGTTAAAAAAAAACAAAAAAATAATAAAAAATATAATTTAAAAAAAAAATAAAAAAAAATAGTAATATGCAGATTTACTTTCAACTCACAAACATTCAACTCCAAATATAATTCGAACCGCACCACTTTTTTTTACATTTTGTTTTTAGTGGAAAATTGTACATAGGATATTCAGTTAAAAAAAGTGAAAGTTGGTCTGATGTCTTTAGTGTAAAGAAGTCATTAGCTGATATGTATGGGCACAGAATGTGGTAGGGTCCTGTATCCAATACAAGCCGTATTGTTTTTGGATCTATTTTTAGAATTATTAACTCCTTTCTTAAATTTTAGTCTATGGTAATCATTAAGTATTGCATGCATATTCCGTTAAAAATATGCTAAATGTATAGAAGATTTCATCCTTTTTAATGCAAATATCACCTTAATGGGAAATTTTCATTAAGTCAATTGACAGGAAAAAATTATGTAATTAACATTGTTAAATCTTGCCTTTCATTAAGTTCGTTTTGCTTATTGTATGATAAGATAAAGAACCTTAAATTTATAAACAATTCTTCCTTGCAGATATAACGACATTTTAGATCGTTTCGCTTGCCAAATATGGGACAGCGCCGCTGATATTACCGAAATACCTATTGGTGTACCTAAATCCATATTTCCACGAAACCCACGCATGCAAAGTGCACTGCGTAACTACACCCTGTAAGTTTGTTTTCGAAGCATTTGTGTAAATATTTTATTTAGTTTTCATTTCATAACAGATACCACTTAAAAACATTCCACAACCAAGCCACAATTCATTATATACGTTCGAGTCAAATGTTTCATTCGACACTGTTGAAGAAGCCTGCCCTATTCTTCGTTGCGGACAATGATTTAATTGGCCCACCTGCCTCCAATCAGAAAGTGCGTGAAAACTGGGAACGTGCCAATATTAGCGTAACCTTTAAGTGTTGGGAGAAATCGTTGCATGCATCACATTTGATGAAGCATCGCGATGAATACTTAACATTGCTGTTCAAACATCTGGAAAACTGCGGTGTGCTGGAAAGTGCTGGCATTAAGTCGCGTGCAAAGCTCTAAAGAAATGAAATAGTTTTTTTTCATAAGTTGTGTTTAAGCAAAGAGTTAAATATCAACATTTTGTGTATTAAGAATTTATAAAAATAAATCTTTTAAAAACGATTGTGATCGATTTTAGATAATTGTAAAGTTTCGATGTAAGAAGCTGCTAATATCTAGTTAAGAATGTAAATGAAAAAAAAAACTATTTCCATAGCTGAAATTTGCAAATTTTTAATGAAAATAATTTGAATCGATAATTATTAGAAATATAAAGAATTAAAGCACTAAGTTGTTATTGTAATGAACTTTTTGTTTACTTGGTAAAAATATTTAATTCACTGATTTAGGTGTAGAAGAATGCATATAATATTTGCTTCAAATAAAATTTCTATTTAAATACATTACTTTTCTTTTTTTATTATAAAATTCTTAAGTGGTTTGAACAATTTGTCATTAGAAACAATGAAGATTGTGAAACAAATCTCCACTACTTGTAAAATGGCTATTATTTATCATATATTTTAACCATTTGATTTAACTTCAGGAACAACAAAACAGGTATCTAATAACAACGGATGTTCAAGACTTTATATTTCAAAGAATTTTTTCTAATAAGTTGAACACAAATGATTAAGAACTGGCCCTTCGAGTCTTATGCCGACTCCGAAAGGTTCTTGTTCCCAAGAAGCTTTACAAGGCCGTTTTTACACTGTGAGTTTTGCCATTCTGTAGAAGCCAGAAGGCAATGTTTGAATAATTTTAGGCAAGGAATGTTCTGTTCAAGGGAGATTAAATTTTTTCAGAAATTTTCGATTTTTAAGATATTTAGCCCAATCATGAAACATTTTCCGCTGGGAGTTGTGAAAGGAAGTTTCCGGTTTTAAGATAGCAGATAAAGACATCTAATTTTTTACAATAATGAATATTGTCGGTTGATAAACAAAATTGCATTAAAAATTTTCAAAAAGTTTTTAAACTTTATCTTAAAAACGGAAACTCCCTTTTTTAACTCCCGGGAGAAAATGTTTCATGATTGGGCTGAAAGGTTTTTTTCAAAATAGATTCAGATATAATAGGGTTTAGATTTTTTAAAATGAGTCGATTTTTTAATTAGTTACTTTTTGAAAAAAAATTAATAAATTAATAAATAGATTTTTTAAAATTAGTCGATTTTTTAATTAGTTACTTTTTGAAAAAAAATTAATAAATTAATAAATAGATTTTTTAAAATTAGTCGATTTTTTAATTAGTTACTTTTTGAAAAAAAATTAATAAATTAATCGTACCCGCTGCGGACAGGATTCGAACCTGTGCGGGCAGAACCCAATGGATTTCAAGTCCATCTCCTTAACCACTCGGACACCGCAGCTCCATAAATAATAATGCCAAATAGCGTATAAGAAACAGCGTTCAGTGACATCTTGTGGCGAATAGTGAAATTGAATAAGAAGCAAGAAAAACGAATATACTACATTCAACCAAACAGCAAAAGTAGCCCCCGTTGCTTTCCCAAATATTGATGTAATAAAATCCATTAAAGTTCTCATAAAACTTCTTAAAAAACACGAGTTTACATTTTATTTTGTTTATTTTTTAGTTTTTTTTTACTAAACCATAACTGTACATTAAAATTTTTTTTATAAATTTAACATTATTCCGTCTTGCTGCATTAGCATAGATGGTTTAAGGTTCTTTTGTATGTTAAAACTTCAACATTTTTTCATGCAATTTTGTTGTTAAAATATTTGTTTATTTTTTATTTAATAGTTTTTTTAGTTTATATTACTTCCTAATATACAAAATATATGTTTGCTTAAAACTAAAGTCAATTAAAAGAAAAAATAGCATTTATAAAAGCTACTTTTTACAACTAGAGTGAAAAATTAAAAAGAAAATCGTAACAGCCTACACTATTAATTAAGAGCCCACATTCTTGGGAGGTGGTCTATAAACACCCACAACGACGGCATGATCACGCTCATAAGGTTCTAGCGTTATTTGTTCCTGCGGCTTCAGCTTATCTGCAACCATTTTCTTGACCTCGGCGGCAAAGACAGCCTCAGGTTGTGCGGTGGAATCAATACAGGAAGCTTTAATCGAAATCACAAAATGACCGCCATTTTTGAGGAAATGTTGCGCATTCAAGGCAACTATACGACCTTGATCGGGTTGTGCAACATCAGCAAATATTGTGTCTACCATGCCTACAAGCATGCGATATTTGTGTGGATGACGCGCATCTTCAATGATTGGAATTATGTTTGTGCGTTTTTTGGCGACATTAATCAAATCACGTCCAGAGCGATGTGAAAATTCAACGGCATAAACTAGACCCTCGGGTCCAACAACATCCGATACATGTGATACGGTGGTGCCTGATGCAGCCCCCAAATAGAGTACCTTACTGCCAGGTGGCATGTGAATTTTGTCCACACCACCAAGCACAGCGGCAGCCAACTTTGAACGGAAAGGATTCCACACTCTGTACTCAATTTTCTCGCCATCCGTCTACAAAATATAAAAAATTACTGTTAAAAATATCTCCGCTTTATATTTTCAATGAGTTTCATGAATTCAATTATCAGTTATGCATTATTCTAAAACGTTCAAGTCCTGCAAGTGTCATATATGACCTCGAGCCAAGGCACTTGCAGTTGACCTGAGCATTTCATGACCACATATTGCCATGTTCTGTACCCCTGCACAGACTCATCATTAGACAATAATTTCATCAAATTCTTAACTATTCAAACCAACCCACCTCTACTGATATGCGCTTTTCGCCGTACACCTCTGAACCAGGTACAAAGTTGCGTGTTACTAGTGCATCTTCCTTGCCGCGTGCAATGAAAATTCCTTCATGACGATGTGGCTCAATGACAACAGTTTTGCCACCCTTAAAGCCACCACCACCACCGCCGCCGCGTCCACGACCACCACCACCACCACGTCCACGACCACCACCACGATCACCGAAACCTCCTCGTCCGCGACCGCCTCCACGGTCACCACGGTCACCACCACCGCGACCACCAAAACCACCTCTGCCGCCACCACCGCCACGTCCACCAAAACCGCCACCTCCACCGCGGCCACCACCACCAAAGCCGCCACGTCCACCACGATCTCCACCACCACGTCCACGAAAACCACCACGATCACCACCGCCGCGATCTCCACCGCCACCGCGTGGAGAGAATCCTAGCATTGAGTGAAAAATATTTGGAGGTTAGTTCAGCAAGTAATCAATATTTGTACTATATGAATGAATTTGATATAGTTGCGAAAAAGCGCCACTCACCTGGTTTACCCATTTTTAATGTCTTTAAATTACTCCTTCAATTAAATAGTTTCTTAAACAATTCTACACACGCAAGTTTCAAACTTACGTTTTTTTGCATACGATAATTGAAAAAAGAATTGAGTGCTGGAAAAAAACGAAACGATGCTAAGCACGTGTGTAGCGTCTTGTGCGTGTGTCAAATATCTTTATGTTGGCTGCTATGTCACGAATTGATATTAAGGTATACAAGCACTGTAAGTCATTCTTTACACACGTCAAGAATTGATTGTCAGCTTTGAATTTATAAGCAGAAGTATGACAGCAATAGTAGGCCAAGGTTAGAGAACAGGCAGAAAAACATAAGCTAACAGGCATGCTACACAGGCCAGTATACTGGCTCTGTTGTGCGAAAAACTCAATACATTCACACTTTTTTACAAATACACTCACACTGGATTCACTTTCACGCCACTTTCATCGCTACTGGCAACGAAATTTCAGAGCCAGTGGATTTTGACAGCAGCGGCCAGTGTATGTCAAAAAAGAGGACATCAGTGTTGTTTTTAATTACTTTTGGTGGGTTTATTTCGGGTTTTCGTCGATTTCGTACAGGAAGCAACACTGATAGCTTGTTTATAATTAAAAGAAAAAAAAAACAACAAGCAAACGCAAACTGCAATAGCAGCGAGAACCTTCGCATTTGATGGAATTTTTTTAATGAATTTTCACGTGCATGTGTAGAACCTCTTGCTACTAGCATGAAAGTTCAAAATTTTTCGAATCATTTTAACAGTACACGTATTCTTTCGCACTTTCACTGTCACAAGCCTGTGTAACCGGCGTGTAAATGTAAAAAACAATCCATTCAGATTGAGTTTTCTAGCTTAAAAATTTTCTCTCGATTCTATTTTTCCAGAAATAATATCCTTGTTCCAGCTTGTTTTTCAAATAACACACGTTTTCAGAATTTAAAGGGCACTACTTTCAATTGTATCATCTACCATGTCGGGTGCTCAAGTAGAATTTTGCGACCACAGGCTACTTAGGTACTGATTTGGAAAATATTTTGTGGGAAAAGTTTGCAAAAAATCCTATTTAGTTTTATTTCCGTTTTAGAAATAAAATGGCACACAATTACGTTATTTTTACGAACATTTTTAGTATATTGGCACAACTCCTTTATTGTAACCATGCCTCCAATGTGACATTCCTTTTTAATACTACTTTACCACTACGATTTAGAAAATTTACCTTTAAAAAATGCATCACTCAACTTTGAAATAATAACTTGAGATGTTACCATTTTGTAATGATTAGCTAATTGCGACCCAAGTGTAGGCTCTTCCTATTTAAAATGGTGGATGCAAATTATTATTACATTTTCTTGACTACAAACTGCTTTGATGTTGTATTATTAAGCTTTTTAACTAAGTTTTAATGATTGCTTACATTTAAAACTATTGCTGAAAATTGTATACAATACTTTTTATACAAAACTTTTTAAAACATTTTTTATTAGTATATGAAATTATTATAAATTTTTCTGAATTTAGCTTGCGTTTAAATTTTTAAGAAGTTTTGGCTTTTATGTACTGAAAATTTTCTTCCACATCTACATTTAGCTCCAAATAATATCCAAAACACTTAAGATTATGTTGTAATCATATATATTATATAGGGAAATTGGGGGCGATGGAACAATGTGACATGTCTGACTGTCTCAACCTGGCGAGGCCAGCATAATCTTTGTGAAATCGCCTCAAGTCGACTCAAACCTCCACGTGGTGTTTCCTGGGCAACGTCAAAACTGACAACCGTTAGTTTGGCGGCTAATCTGAGCGGCGGGCCTCCCTAGCCTTAAAATAGGTTGTGCGTCGGGTTTGAAGCCCACCCGTAAAAACCAATTTCAATGAAAACATATAAGAAAAGAAGAAAAATGATCCGCAAATCTGATGACGACTACCGCAAACGAAAAACTGATAATGATTTACGGATATGCACCTGGAATGTCCGAACCCTTAATTGGGAAGGTGCCTCTATCCAACTGACTGATGTCTTGGAAAAATACAAAGCTGATATCACTGCTATCCAAGAAATGCGATGGAAGGGACAGGGTTGCATTCGGCATGCACCCTGTGATATCTACTACAGCGGCCATGCGGAGAAGCACGAGTTTGGATGCGGATTTGTAGTTGGCAAGAGACTACGGCCCCATGTCCTGCGATTCACACCTGTGAACGAACGACTTGCCATAATCCGCATCAAGGTTAGATTTTTCAATATAAGCCTAATATGTGCGCACGCTCCGACAGAAGACAAGGACGATGAGATCAAGGAAATTTTCTACAAGCGCCTTGAAAATGCTTACGAGCGCTGCCCCCGCCACGACGTAAAAATCGTGCTTGGTGACTTCAACGCTAAGGTGGGCAAGGAAAATATTTTTGGTCCAACAGTCGGAAAGTTCAGCCTCCACGACAACACCTCCGATAACGGAATGAGGCTGATTGACTTCGCCGCAGCACGAAACATGGTCGTAAGTAGCACTAGATTCAAGCATCTCAATATTCATAAAGCCACCTGGATGTCTCCTGATCAAAAAACAAAAAATCAAATTGATCACGTTTTGATCGACGGAAGGCACTCTTCCAGTGTATTGGATGTACCCACGATCCGTGGTGCAAACATTGACTCGGATCACTATCTTGTTGCAGCCAAGATCCGTACACGTCTGTGCGCAGCTAAGAATACACGCAACCCTACACAGAGAAAGCTAGACGTCGACAAGCTGCAATCGAAACAGACAGCCGATGCTTTCGCCACTCGACTCTCACTCCTGCTTCAAAGCACTCCTCCAATCGATGATATATGCGCGCAGTGGACACACATTTCCAACTCCATGCGTGCGGCTGCTGAAGAGGTGATTAGCTACCAACGCCCTCGCTGAAACCAGTGGTACGACCAGGAGTGTCGCGACGCCACTGCAGAGAAAGACGCCGCCTACAAAGCCACCCTGCAGTCGGTTGTAACGCGCGCTGCTAAGGAGCGATACAAAGAAAAGAGGAGGGAAGAGAGACATATTTTCAGGCGGAAAAAAAGAGAGGCAGAAAAGCGCGAGCAGGTGAAGATTGAGATGTATGGTGACAGGAATGAGGCCCGAAAATTTTTCGAAAAAATAAGACCAATAGAGACGATATTCCGGAAACCCCAATTTTGGATGACAGCGTTGAGGTTCCGCTGCCCGACTATGATGAAGTTCTGACAGCTATAGCTCGGCTTAAAAATAACAAAGCCGCGGGAGCTGATGGCTTACCTGCTGAGCTGTTTAAGAATGGAGGCGAAGCTCTGCTTAAATGCATTCACGAGCTTCTATGCAGAATATGGTCGGAAGAATGCATTCCGAACGATTGGAATATCAGTGTGCTCTGCCCAATCCACAAGAAAGGCGATGCCACTATCTGTGCCAATTACCGTGGGATAAGCCTTCTTAATATCGCATATAAGGTCCTGTCGAGCGTTTTATGTGAAAGATTGAAGCCCATTGTAAACGAACTGATCGGACCTTATCAGTGTGGCTTCAGACCTGGAAAGTCCACCATCGACCAGATTTTCACGCTACGACAAATCTTGGAGAAGACTCAAGAAAAACAAGTCGACACCCACCATCTTTTTGTCGACTACAAAGCCGCCTTCGACAGCCCAATAAGGAAGCACCTGTACTCCACCATGTCTGAATTTGGTATTCCTGCAAAACTAATACGACTTTGCAGGATGACACTGAGCAACACCAGCAGCGCAGTTAAAATCGGGAAGGACCTCTCCCCACCATTTATTACCAAACGAGGTTTCAGACAAGGTGATTCCTTATCGTGCGCCTTTTTCAACCTAATGATGGAAAAGATCATCCGAGCTGCTGATCTGAGACGTAGTGGCACAATATTCTACAAGAGTGTTATGCTGCTTGCGTATGCTGATGACATAGATATCATTGGCCATAATACGCGCGAAGTCAGTGCAGCATTTTCCAGATTAGAAAGAGAGTCAAGTCGAATGGGTCTGTCAGAGAATGTAGATAAGACGAAATACATAGTGTCAACAAACAAACAGTCCCAGCGTCTTGGAACCCACGTTACCGTTGACAATACCTCCTTCGAGGTTGTGAAGAACTTCGTTTATCTGGGATCCAGCATTAATTCAACCAACGACATCAGCATTGAGATCAAACGAAGAATAACTCTTGCCAACAGGTGTTGCTTTGGGCTCAGTAGGCAATTGAGAAGCAGAGCCCTCTTTCGACGAACGAAAATCACGCTCTATAAATCGCTCATCATGCCCGTCCTACTTTACGCATCACAAACCTGGACGCTGAGCAGTTTAGATGAAAAGACTTTAGGAGCATTCGAGAGAAAGATTCTTCGTAAGATCTACGGACCAATCTGCGTCAATGGCGAGTACCGAATACGGTGGAATGATGAACTGTATGAGCTGTACGCTGACATCGACATAGTCAAGCGCATTAAAATCGAGCGGCTTCGCTGGCTTGGTCATGTTCAGCGCATGAAAGACGATGCTCCAGTGAAGAAAACATTCGATTCGGTACCCAGCGGCGGTCAACGCAGAAGAGGACGACCGCATCTTAGTTGGAAAGACCAAGTAGAGGACAACCTGACGAAGCTTGGAATTTCCAACTGGCGCCAGCAAGCGAAAGACAGAAATGGCTGGCGCAAATTCTTAGATGAGGCCAAGACCGACATACGGTTGTAGCGCCAACTAAGTAAGTAAGTAATATATATTATATAAATTATATTTATAAATAATTAATTATATTTATGGCTGTAAAAAAATTGGCAACTCTATAATACATTTATACTAAAATGTGATAAGTAACTTCAAAGTAATTTTCACTAACACAATTTAATTAAAATTTTTCAAGTTAAAAGCAATATTTTTAATTATTTTGGCAGTTCTTAGAGTTTTAAAAACCAAAGCAATTTTGTTGTTTATTTTGACACCTGAGTAAGCTAAAATATGTGGGCCTATCTCGTAATTATAAGATGAGTTAGAGTATCATTCCTGGAACACTTGACGTTGACAACATTATGGTCTGTCAAAACATAAATAATTCCATATTGACGACAACCGCATTGCTTCATATAGTTGCAACATGACCTTGAACCTCTTTGCACATTAGAAATGCATGTAAACCAGTTTTACAGTTGCCGTAGTGTCCATGTTGTTAAAACAGATCTCTTCAAAGTTATTTGTTTGAACGTAATGAAATATACATTATCGATTCATTTATTAATTCAAACATTCAGTCATTCATACGTTCATTTTGTTAATATTGTTTAGCTTTGGAACGGAAAGTGGCTTGAAGTAAAAAAAAAATAAGGAGCAACGTCGTAGAAACAATATTGACAGGACCATTCAAGTATTAAGATGTCCTCATTTCTCACGTTCCTATGATTGAAACGGATGTGTCATTTCAATTTAAGAGATTGTAGTTCCCAATTCGATTGGCGTTTGCAATCAATATAAACAAAACTAAGGGTCAATCTATAGAATTATGCGGTTTGGATCTATACATGGATTGCTTCTCACATGACCAATTATATGTTGCGTGTTCTAGAGACGATCAACTAGAAAATCTCTAAATCTGCAAAGCATATGAAACAACAAAAAATATTCTATTTCCAAAGCATTGTGAAACAAAACATTAATACAGGGAGTTATTGGCTCGATCGTTTATACGTCGAAATTCATTCATTTGTAAGTTCATATGCTCATTTCGTAAGTATTTAATAATTATTTTTGCACTGCTTTTTTCCCCTTCTGTTTTTCTTTTTTTAATGAGCGTAAAATAACAATAATCAAGATTGAAATACATTAGGGGTATTCACGATTCAGTGCAATTGCTTATGCAGTTGAGGACTTGCAGTTAGATTTCGTGAACACACCAATATCACTTTTCCAAAGCTATCAACATTTTCAATGTGCACAGCTGCTCAAGTCCTCAAGTTTGAGGCTACAGTGGAAAAGCACTTGCGCTGATTTTTGACGTACGTGTATTTTGTTTTTGCAAAGTGAACAAGCCCTCAAGACCTCAACTTCACAGGCAAGTGCACTGAATCGTGAATACCCCTATTATATAACATAATATTGTTCTTTGACAAAAACAGCCGCATGCACTTTACAAAAATTTTCGATACAGTGCAGTATGGGCAACTATTACTTTCGTATATGTGGCCCCCCTCTCCCCCCGATGTGGCAAAAGCAATTATATTCCCTTATTTCGCCGCAAGCAGTTTATTGACAATTTGTGGTATAAGCCTAGGTCTACACGAGACAAATTGTCATGACATTTTAATACACTCACACATTTTTTACTAGCACATTCATATTTTCTCAGTTGTCAGCTCAATTGTCTCAACAATCAGGCAGACAATTGAACTAACAACGACGTAGGCTGACATTTTTTGACATTTTCTTCTGAAAGTGAAGAACAAGAACAGAGAAAAATTTAAAAACCAAAGGAAACGTCAAATAATACAACAATTGTTAAGCCCAGCAATTGTTAAGCCCAGCCTACATCAGCTAGACAATTTGCTTGAAGTTGACAAAAATTTGACTACTAATATGGATATAAAGAATTGTTATAACAATTGTTACGTGTAGACGCAGCGTAAGGGTTGGGACCAAACCCTGCTAGACAGCAGTAACAAGTTTACATACACAACTAAACAAAATTTTGTGTTCACCAATACACTCTTTTGTTGTCATTTCATGGAAAACAGAAAAATTATATGTGCTTGTATTTCTAGCTCTTTTGCGGGCAAAAAATAAACTCAACAAGAAAAATAAGCATGCAACACAAAGCGGTTCAATCAAATGGAAGTTTTTGAAAATTTATTAAAAATAGTGCATACGATATTTAATAATTTTTATTTTCAGATTAAGAAATTGAATAAATGCTGAAGAATACTTGGGACAAATTGTTCGAAAAACAAGCAACTGCGAAAATGTGCCTTTGATGTTATGTGCTGTTCATGCTGAATTATTATTTTATAATTGTTTGCTGGTTAAAATTTTATAATCAATGCTAAATCTATCCGGAAGGTAAATATTTTATTAAAAAACTAATGCAAAAACTTCAAACAATTGTGTTTATAATTTGTCATATAAGAGGCCAGAGCTCTAACCTGATGGCTAGGGGGAGGGTTAGACACAACGGCATAGGGAGAGGGGAGGATAGTGCACAACTGAATTTATAATTGGTGCGAGCAGTTAAGCTATATATTTTTCTCATTGTAAAAACGTGTGTGGCTGAAAGGGATGCCAGATCACACGGATGAGAATCAGAGATGCAAACCTTGTGACATTTTGATCACCGCTTGAGCAATGGTCACAAGTTTTGTATGAAAAATTTTATATGGACGTAACGCAAAACGTGTGACCGCTCGTGTTATATACGCCGTATGTAACAGTTACTGCTCTAGCTGGGAAGTTCCTTTTCAACACGATCAGCGTGGTTCACATGGTCCTACATGTTGTCACGCATTGTAGGACAAGCCTCGTATTTGACCGTTCGAATACTCGATACAGCTGACTGACAACATGTTATCTTCAATTTGAAATATTTTAAATCAGACCAGACGTTACAACATGTAGGATCATGTGAACCCTGCTATTTGCCAACAAACAGCTAGCGGCGATATCAATTATTGTTCGTGAATTGCCGTGTGTAAAACGGGTGTGTGTAAGACGGATCTATCCTTCAAAATCGAACACAGCTGGGGTTATTGGGAATTTGGCATCCCCGTCTGTTCTTCCAATTGTGAATATCAACTAGTAGAAAATCGCCGGCTGCGAAATTTTGCATTAAATTAAAAGTTTAATTAATATTTGCAATGGTCTTAATAACAAATATAACACCACCAGAAGAGGGTCTTATCTATACAACAAATAATTTAAAGCTTAAGATTGGGGAAAAAATAATAGGCAATGGAACTTTGTATATCAGTCAAAGGTAAGTGGCGAGGATTTTCGGACACAATAACCAAAAATGCAATTTTTACCCCAAGAATTCTTTACGTTCAGCTCTCTGTCTTGGGCACCAGATGACAAACCCGAAGGTATCTCCATTCTGTGGAAACAGATAAGCGTGCATGGAATATCAACAAATCCGGTAAAATGCATTTACTTCATGTTAGATCATCAGCTGGTGTGGAATGGCGTCTACGATGGTGCAGCTAATGGACACAATGGAAATGCCGCTGCTATTGGCTTGCCAATGGACCAACATGATGATGTAGATGATGGCGAGGAGGATGAAGGCAATGCCACTGATGAAGAAGATGCGTTGACAGAATGCTGGTTAATACCCGCAGATATCAACACGGTGGACATGATGTTTCAAGCAATGACCGAGTGTCAGGCTTTGCATCCCGATTCAGCGGATAGCATATCTGAGGAAAGTGATTTCATGGATGATGGCGAAGCCGATGAAGGTAATGAGAATGGCGGAATGGAAGCTGCAATAATGCCAGCCAATGTAATTGCGGCTGAGGCTGATGTGGAGGCGCAGGGTGGCATGGAGAATTTGAATATCAATGATGATCGTTTCGCAGATGCAGATGAGTAAATATTTGCGATTATGATGATATCGACTAAAGCGGCATAACTACACATTCTGGCTATTAGATGTAATTAGTTTTTTTTTAACATTCGTTGTAGTTTTTAAGCAAAACTCATGCGAAAAAATCTTTGCTGTGAGCAAATATTTATCAATGAAATTTAACCAATTCTCCTCTTGAAAGTTTTGATGAATTCCACCGAAGAAGTTTGAACTTATTTAATGCAAATCAAATGTTCAAACATAATTTTTTTAATAATCCTCTCAAAAGTGAAATCAAGAAGTGAAAGTTGGTAGTTATTTTCGTGAAATGCTTTTATCAATATTTATTACTTGTGAATTCTTTTTTATACTTATGGTTAAATCTAAAGATTTTATCAATTAATAAAAAATGGTAACAGTATGAAAATAATTTTATTTGTTTCCCGCCTCTTTCTTTCGTTTCTCGATTTCTTCTAAAACATCGTCTTCAGTTAGCGGTTTTGCCAGCTACAAACAACAAAATAAATAAAGAATAGTACAAAAATGTTCATTTTACCTCTTCAGCAATATTAATTATTTGTAGCGCCTGCTTGTATACATCTGCTTTGGATGGAATTTTGTCATAGTTCCAATAATGAAAACTGTCAAAGCTTCCAGTCACTCGTAGGACACGGTCTGCATTCTCATTAAGCGGCTCGTGTGTTTCCTGAAACACCACGGCTTTGTAGACATCCGGTACTGTTAATTCTTCGCCCTGCAGTGGATAGCCTCGTAATGCGTTTGTTAGATATTCATTTTCTTCACGTGTATAATTATTGAAAAACTCGTCCACGTTCGCCTCACCATCACCATTAATTTTTGCCGGCAAGTAATGTACTTTTAGAGGTTTGTTTTCTTCTAACTGTTTACGGTTTATCTCGAGTGTTATGGACATTTTTCATTTATTTTCAAGTTTTAGTATGCTTTGTGAAATTAAAATGTAAAACTAAACCCGTTTTTGCAACAAACAAAACCACGAAAAAGGTAAAAACATCTGTTTTCTTTTCGGGCCAGTTCACAATAGTAAAGTCAATCAACATTGTTGTCATATTTCACAGTAGTGTGAAAAGATTTAAAGATGTGCTTACACGATATCTTTACGTTAATGTATTTAATGTTGTTATGAGAGAAATCATTTATGGAAAAAACGTTTCAGATAAATGTTTGCGATGTTTTATACTCTCAGAAAGATGGCGCTTATAAGTAAACAAGCTGGGCCTTATTTCGTAAAAATTGACAAGCGTCAATACTACAAATTTGTCGCAGTTGACTAATAACTCACTATTTTATAAAACATTGATATATTACACATTCGTCAATTTTGACATGGTATTTAATTTTTCCATAACATATGCATATCATACAGTGACTAACTTTAACATAAATTTCCTTTTTATGTATAAAATGTAAAACTATCAGTTTTTGTCAAGTCTACCACCCATAAGAAAAAGGCAATAAATTAAAAATTTTAATTTTTTAAAATTTATCTGTTTTTTAATAATTTTTTAAAACAACAATAAATTTTTCGGTTAATAAATAACGCCTTAAAAAGTCAAAACAATTAAAATTACAAAGGAACCATAAAATAAAAAACTTTACAAATCTTTATTTATTCATTGTTTGAAAATAATTCGACGTAATATACTATATATTTGCAATTCGACAAATTTTTCGACAAATAAATTGATAAGGCAAATCAGTTTCCTTTTTTTAAGATAAATATAAAAGCTTTATGTTAATGTGAGTTTTAATAATAAAAGAATCGTGATACAAAAACATCGACTATAATACCTTTATTATATAATGCAGCCGAAAATAAGTAAATAAATTTATTGTTTTTTTTTAAGGTGGCTCTAATAATATGATCACCCACTGTAGCTAGTCAACAGCAGCAAACTATAAACATTCTAATAAACTTCGCGAATAAATTTAATAACGTTAGCACACAGCATCGGATAGAGTTGTATAAACAAAACTTTTGCGCATATGCAGCTAATCAGCAACAGCAGTCATCTTCCTACATGCAGCACTACAATCAGCAGCAATCAGAACAAATTCTACTACAATTGTTCTCATGAATAGACAATCACCACTATTTGTATTAAACAGCTACATGCAATGGTGGCAGTTCCTACAACAATCCTGCACACTATGGACCAACAACAGGCACAGTTGAAGACACTTAACATTTCTGGTAGGACAAGCCTCATATTTGAGCGTTCGAACGCTTGATACAGCCGACTGATAACATGTTGACTTGAATTCAAAAATTTTCAAATTCAAGATTTGATGAGCAGCCATCCTACTAATGTGAACACGTGCTGGACGTACACCCTATAAAAATAAATGGCGAAGATAAGAGAACATAAAAATTGAAGTTTACATCAATAGAAATACAAAAATAAAGCATAAAAATTGTTTTTGGCAAAAAATACACAGTTTTTTATGTTTACTTAAGATGTATTGTTAAAGTTTATAAAAAATACTCTGCAGTTCGACGTTGAAATTTCCTTTCAAGTTGCAACACACTCACACTTTTTTAGTGTAAACACAGTAAAATGTATGAGTGTGCTGTAATTTGAAAGGAAACTCACCACGATTTGTCCTAATAACTCACATTCTTGCTTTCAAGTCTTGTCCAATATAAAAAAGGAAATTTGGCAAGACTTGAAAGCAAGAATGTGAGTAAATTTTTTAAAAGTCAATAAAATAAATCAGCCAACTAATATGTTCTGACATTTAACACCGAATCATCAATCAAAATTTGAGTTGACGCTTTGAATAATGTAAATTAAAAATTAATTCACTGTCATCGTTGAACTTTTCACTATCATCGTTTTGAGTAAATATAAAACAGGAAATTGGGCAAGACTTGGGAAGGGGAAAGATTAAAATTGCTATGCACTGGCAAGTTTTTATACTAAAAAAACTCCAATACGCACGTAAACTTACCACGATTTGTCCTACGAGCTCACATTCTTGCTTTAAAGTCTTGCCCAATTTCCTGTTTTATATTTACGTGAGCTTACGTGAATTTTGGAGACGAAGAGGAAAGATTAAACTTGCTATGCACTGGTAAGTTTTTGTACTAAAAAACTGCAACTGGAACGTGTAACTGGAATCCTTATACATTGGGCAAGACTTGAATGAAAGTTTTTAGTTGTGCCAGTACAGAGGAAGTTTAATCTTTCCCCTTCGTCTCCAAAACTCAAGTAAGCTCACCACGATTTGTCCTACGAACTCACATTCTTGCTTTCAAGTCTTGAACAATGTAAAAGGGGTGAATGTATAAAAGGGGTTAAGCCCGGTTTCCATGTGGTCTTCTAAGATCTCCGACAATCACATCTTCTGCTATAATGAGCGAGATGGATATATGTTATTTTTGCTATAAAAAATGACATTTGGTTTCTTGTCGTATGTTGTGTAGCTTTTATTTGTTTGCTTAAGAAATTATTTTATTGCATTTGTTTTAAACTCTAAAATTTAAAAATGTCAGAAAAGTTTAACAGGGTCAGTCGAGACGATATCCAGAAGTTGTCCACCGCGTCAAGATTTTAAACTCCCATATTACACGATGCTCGTTTGCTCGGCATGCACATGGCCGTGCAATATGGTTGTTGTTGTATTCTCCAAAATTTTACAGTTTTGCATTGGACGCAACAACAAAATTATCTGCTCGCCGAGCAAACGAGCACCGTGTAATATGGGCAAAAGTACACCAACCAGTGCCGGCTCTATAAAACAAGCTTTCAGAGGCCATCACGGCATAACACTCTAACAAAACGGAATGTATAAAATCGTCAATTAAATAATTAATAAATATTATTTAATAATAGATTTAATAAACAGTTTTTTGTAACTTAAATAATTGCATATTGAATACAGCAAACATTCACAAATTTCTAAACAATGCAATTGTTTAGATTTTTGTTTCTATTTTATTTTGCTTCTATTTTGACATATTAACGCATCTTTAGAATAATTTAAAAAATAGTTGTTAGTGATGACAATAGTCCAACAACAAACAACTTAAATGGCTGTCGTATTTATAGCAAGTGACAGACTTTTATAGCAAAAGTTTAAACAGTTGATCTTTCATGATCTTCTATGATCTCCCAGCATCTCATGAGATTGTAGAGGATATCACATGCTATAAAATACAAAATGTATATATGTCTCGCACGCTCTTTTATCAATCCCATAAAGAGGCACTCGCATTCTATTTCTTTCCCACTGAAGATGTGATTGTGGGAGATATTAGAAGATCTTAGAAGATAACATGGAAACTGGGCTTAACACATTAGAGAACCTGTTCGTCATACAGCGGCTATGTTCGAACCAATTTGATAGTTTAGAAGCTAATTTGATGGTTTGTCGAACTGTTGGCAAAATTTTTTTATTTTCTCCTTCAAACTGTGGTTCAAAAATGCTTCGCTTGTATAACGAACGCTACCTCTTTCGAACAAGTTAGACCCGCCATTACGACAAAGGGTCCTGACTGGACCCGTATAACCCGCATAACTAGATAACCGTAAGCAAAATTTACGGTTATTTACCTATCACGCCAGGTGTATGACAACATGTGTATGACAACTATTCACAATAGGCGCTTTAAAGCAGTGTTCTCGCAACGAACGCACTCACAACTTACGCCTCCAACACATTAAAAACACCACGGCGAAAGAGGACCATAAGATAGAATGACGAAAAAAAAAATTAAGACAGTCGAGTGAACGACGGACCTTCCCTCAACAAAAATGGCGTTTTTCCACAGGAACTCATTCTGCAACTAAAAAAAATCATAAAATTTCAACAAAAAATAGTTAAAATTTCACAAAATTCATCCATCAAGTGTGCACAAAAAACTGTAAAGTTCTTAAATATATAACATAAAAGTTTTCAACAAGCAAATTTGCTTGAAATCCATTCGAGGAAAAATTCAATAAATTCACAAGTGATGAAGAATTGAAGTGAAGGTTTCGTGAAAAATATAATAGGAAAAATTGTAGAAAAAAATCGTCGCCGTGGTCGTTTTAAACAATTTTTCCCTTATTTTATATTTTTATTGTGAAGGCTCGAATGAAGCCACTGCTAGAAGTTGCAGTCGTTAAAATTGTCGTGGACAAACGTTCTCGTTGTCGTCGGATTCAATCTAAAGTCCGTCCATACCGTCAGACGTGCGCGACTTTATTATTAGTACAAAATAATGAAATTTTTACATGTACGTAATAATAAAATAGAAAAAAGAAATTGATAAAATAAAAGCGAGTGCAATAATATGGTAATTCTGAAAAATACAACGTATGTGGAAATAAAATTTAATAAATCAAATAATTGCTAAAAGGCAAAAATCGGACGCATTTTATCGTGTCTGTAGTTTACCTGTCAGAGGAATATCTACCTGCATTTTTTTTGTGTGTGCCTTTATTCAATCGTCTTTTTGTTTTTGCTTTCCTTTATGTGTTTATGCTTGTTGTCTTTTTGGGTTTTGCATTCTTTTTGTTTTTTTTGCTGTTTTTCTTAAATTTTTTCGATTTGCGGATGATCCTGAAACAAACCGATCACATTGCTTGCGTTTGATAGATGATATTTATATTTATGAAACTAAGATGTATGTATTTAAACCAGTGATCTTTGACAATGGAATGCTTAACCATTCCATTGTTGTGGTGGTTATTAAACAATCTCATTACTGATTAAGGTATATTTATAGGAGCCCTAGCAGGCCACCGTCCCATTATAAATATGAAAGGCAAAACAGCGCCGGAATTAGGTCGAAGCTTGAAAGAATCCGGAAGAAGTAGAGATTATTACTAAACTCCTGTATGAATGTCTAAATCTACAGAATCGTCGATTATCTTAGGGCCAGTTTTTCAGTACAAGTTAAAACTTTAGTCAAATTAAACCTAGCTTAACTCGCCAGAATTAACTAGATATTTTTGCATTCGTCGAAGTTAAATTGACTTAAATTATCATGTGTTTATTTTGTGCCTAAATTGAGTTTAAGTACATATTTAAGCATTTTTCGAAGTTAAATGGACTTAAATTATCATATAATGTGTTTCTTTTTTGACTAAACCTAGGTTAAACGTCCAATTTTGGTGCGTTAAGCTCAATTTAATAGAACTAGACTTTAAAATCGTATAAAAAACTGTCTCTTAGGCAAAGAATATAAGTTCTACATTAGTTATATTGTTTTAGTCGGTACTAGAAAGTCCAATCCCGGAAACTTTTCTCGATCCCGGGATTATCGGAATTGAAAATCTTAATCACGGAATTCCGGGATTAGTTCGGTATTTAAAATTTTAAGAAGTAAATAATTCAAAACGTTTTTAATACAATTTTTTATTATTTTTTACTAGAAAATGTAAATTAGTTAATTTATAAAGCAATTAAAACAAAATATTAAGGGTATTCACAATTGCGTTTTCAGTTTATTAAAAAAAAACTCGTGGTATTGATACCACACTTTACCGAGCGGTTTTTATATTATTTGTTGTTTTACATGAAATCTCTAAAAACCAAATGTGTGGCAATTTAAGTAGCCCCATGATATGTTTAACAAAAGTGGTTTTTGAAGTTAACTGATCGGTATATATATATAGGTATTAATAACATATATCAAATTGGATAGTTAATTTATTTATATAGTGACAAAAAGCTATAGTGGGAGGTTCCCAACCACAAATTCTATTTTAAAGAGTACTCATAATTGTGGATTTCAAATATGGCAAAAACTACAATACCACACAATTGTGATTACCCTTATTGTTAATAAACACAAAAAACTTAAATAATATTAATGACTAGCAAATTGTATTGACTTAAAGAACAAAAAAAAAAAATAAAATACAGAATAGTTTAAGGTATTATTACATAAATGTTAATTTTTTTTAAAATATCGTCTTCATGTTTTTTTTTTGTGTTTAAGGCAAGTTATTTATTTTATTTATTTATTTTTATTTATTTATTTACATCTACCGGGTAAAACCCTAACAGATTTCATATGACATATACCTTATTCCTAAAGGCTAATGCCTAATACAAATATTTTAAAAATTTACAATTTCATGTAGATAGATAACATAGATGAGTTTTGAATTAATTAACGCTATGGATCAAGTGGCAGATAAAGATTATTGAAATTATATAGTTTAGATATTAAATTTGCAGGATAAAAATTACCCAGTCATCAAAAAGAGTAGAAGTTACCAAGTAGAAGCAATGTCTAAGAGCTGTTTCTTAAAAAAGTTACGGTCATCAAAGAAATCTATTTGACTTGCCACAGAGTTGCATTGAGATAAGCATCTACTTATAGTCTCATTCATACCATAATTAGTCCTATGATACACAGTGTGGAATTGGTCTGAATTTCTCAGAGCACGACTCGGTACATTGAACGGAATGACCGCTAAGAGTTCCGAAAAATTGATTCTGCCATCAATTATGTCTTACAAACAGTATGTTAGATATGATACACCTATGTGAGAGGCTTTTGATATTTATTTATTTATTTATTTATTTATTTATTTCGAATTCATCTACTGGGCTAAGCCCTCACAGATTACTTAATAGTACTTAAAAACTAAGTTAGCAAAAATACTTAATCTAAAGCTTGAGACTACATAATGATTTCCTTAAGGTTATTAATGAAGGTATCTCTATCGACGCTGAAATCTAATTGATTCGCAAATTTATTGCAATCAGAGAGGCACCGAGAAAGAGGCTCATTGCAACCGTAATTAGTTCTATAATAAGACGTATAGAATAAATTTGGATTTCGCAAATAACGTGCCGGGACATTGAATGGAATTAATGCTAACAAATCAGGGGAATCAATTTTACCATCGATTATATCCTTAACGAACAGTATATTGTTAAAGATTCGTCTATCAGTTAAACTACTTAGACCTAAAAGACGGCAGCGCACCCTATAAACAGGCATAGTTTCCCAAGAGTATAGTCTTCTCACGGCAAATCTTGTGAAACGTTTTTGAATATTCTCTATACGGGTAATCGAGACATCATAAATAGGGTCCCACACAACTGAAGTATACTCTAGTAGAGATCTTACCAGACTGAAAAAGAGTGTCCTAGGTGTAAAAGGATCAAAAAATTCTATGGTATTTCTTTTTAGAAACCCAAATTGGGAGTTCGCTTTTGCGATAATGTATTCCATGTGAGTGTCGAAAGACAGTTTTTGGTCAAAAAAGACACCAAGGTCTTTAAATTGACTCACCCTGCAAAAAACATCACTAGTGTTATACTTATACTCATACACAATGGGAGTTATTTTCCGACCAAATGAGAGTACCTTACATTTGTTAAAGTTAAGATGTAATTGGTTAATATTACACCATCGCAGCAAAGATGAAATATCATTCTGTAGCTTCACACAGTCCGTACATTCCTTAACTTCCAGAAAAATCTTTAAATCATCGGCATATAAAAGGCTCTTACTAAACTTAAAAGACTGAGTAATATCATTAATGAAGAAATTAAAAAGCAAGGGACCCAAGTGACTCCCTTGTGGAACACCGGATGTAACCTTGATAGGTCTGGAGTATTTTTCACCGATCTTGACAACTAGCGTTCTATCAGTTAGATACGAGTGAATCCATTTTAAAAATTTAGAGTGATTTAAGTTTCGTTAACAAAACAATACTATTAACACTATCAAATGCCTTGGAAAAATCAGTATATAATACATCCAGAAAAAAGAGCTAAGTTGGTAGAGGTAGATCTACCTTTAACCAATAAGCAGGCGTAGTCTCCCATGAGTATAGTCTGCGCAACGCAAACCTTGTAAAACGCTTTTGTATTTTTTGTATTCTATTCTTAGGGGAATCGTAAAAGGGGTCCCAGATGATATTTGCGTATTCAAGGATAGATCTCACAAGGCTTATAAAGACTGCCTTATGCGTATAAAAATCGAAAAATTCCTTAGTATTTCTTTTTAGGAAACGTAACTGAGAGTTTGCCTTTGAAATGATGTATTCGATATGGATAGTGTGTAGTCAAAAATCACAACCAGATCTTTACATTGACTCACTCTTAAAAAACTACGAGCGAAGTCATTCCATGTAGGCATAATCTATAGATATGTTTCTTCTCGAAAACGTTAGCACTTTACATTTTGAAAAATTAAGCAGAAGTTTGATAACGTAACACCAATGACGCAGGGCATTAATATCCTCCTGCAGGCTAGCACATTCATTAGTATTACTAATTAAGTGAAAAAGTTTGAGTTCCTCCGCGTAGAGTAAAGTTTTACAAGACTTTAATACAAGTAGGATGCCATCGACAAATAAAATGAAAAAGAGGGGACCTAAATGGCTACCTTGCAGAACTCCGGATTTTACTTTGATAGGATAAGAAAGTTTGTCGCCAATCTGCATACATAATTCTGTTATTGAGATAAGAGTTAATCCATTGCAACAATTGCGAGTGAAACCTTAAGTTTTTGAGCTTTGCAGTTAGTATTTTGTGCAAGATGTTGTCAAACGCCTTTGTTAAAGAAGCCCGTGTAAAGTGTGTCCACTTGTGATCCATCTTCAATGGCGTTGGTACAAAAGTTAAAAATACAGCAAGATTTGTGGTTGTCGATCTGCCGGGAAAAAAGCCGTGTTGATAAGGAGATATGTAACTCTGTACTTCCACAAATATAAGTTTCTCCACGATCTTATCCAATACTTTCAGAATAATAGAAAGCTTTAAGATGGGCCGATAGTTTTCAACCTCATTTTTCTGGCCAGATTCATATACAGGAGAAACGCCGGCAATTTTCCACTCATTTAGAAAAGTACCTGAAGAAAGAGACTTGTTGCATATGGACTTGAGGCTTAAGGCAGAGCAAAGCATAGACGCACAGTTTTTTCGAAATGTGGGTGGGAGCAAGTCAAAGCCTGGACCGTTGCTGCAATCTAGACTAATCAACGTATCAAAAACGAGTTGTCCTGCTATCTTTATTATACCTAAGTTGAAGAGCTGCTAAGGTTGGAAAAGGCTTTTCAAAATTAAATTTTTTGTTTTAATTATTTTTAAAGCTTTAAAGTTTTTATAGTTTTGTTCGGATATTATTACAAATATAACCCGCTGATGAGAAGCACCGTTCTGATTCTATGCTAGTTGTAGAAATAGTTGTACGATAATCGTAAGCAATTTTTAAGTTTCGATCACAATTGCCTTCACCACAAAACAAAATAATTTGCTAAGTCAGTATATCTGACAAATTGAAATACGAGTGGGATACGAAAAATATCCGGTACAAAATCTTCAAATCAAAATCTCCAAGTCAAAAACTTAAAGTCAAAATATCCAAAACCAAAATCTCCAAGGTATAAAATCTCAAAATCCAAAATATTAAAAACTTAATCGACAAACTCAAAATAGCAAGGGACAAAATCTATAAATTTGTAAAAGGGACAAATTTTAAACTCGCGCGAGTTCATAAATGGTGCTTAAATTTAAAAAGAAATAAGATTAAAAAATTTGGAGATTTTGGCTTTGATATTATGATTTTGGAGATTTGTCTTTGGATAAATTGCCATTTGATATTTTCACTTTGTATATTTTGTACCTTGGAGATTTTATCTATGGTGAAGATTTTGTTGCTTGAGATTTCGTACCGCTCCCTTGAAATACATTGATGAATCCCGATGTTTCAAATTCTTCTCACTTTGCAATGTTTTTGCTTCAGTGATTCACACTCATCGTCCTAACAATCTTTTTCAGCCTCAATAAAAGGTTTTTATAATTCTATATTCATATTAACTTAAATTGAAATGGTTGCATTAACATGAATATTTGAAAGAAAATATTTACATTTACATGAATATTTTAATTTTAAGAAAATGCCGGGATTTAAAGGGGCTTAAATCGTCCGGGATCCCGGCATCGATTTCCCTAGTCGGTACATATTGAAAATGCCTAATTCAAACAGTTTACAACGAGATGGAAATGAAACTCGCATATTCTATCTGGAACTGGACATACTTTTAAAAAGAATTTTAAGCGTATCGCTATTTCAGACCAAAACTTATTTATTAAATAATATAGCGGATAAAAGCCAAAAATGATTCAAAGACATTTAATTATTTATTTATTTATTCAGTCTACTAATTTCTTACAATACTTCAGACTAGTGAACGAACGATTTTCGAGCACTACATCGCAGCAAATATTTAAAAGTCATTTACACATAATTTAGTCTGAGGCTGAGTTAAACTGTTAAAGTAAGGCTCCATCAATATTTTTGCATTCACAAAACTTGCTATAGTTATTTTGCACTTTGTTTTGTAAGCAAAGCACTTTGCTTTAAATACTCAAGAGTTTGCTTTCAATGCTAAACATGCTCAGTTACAAAGTGTTGCCACCTAGTATTATTTCTTTTATAATAACTTTTTTACTATAGTAAATTAATGTATGCATGGACTTTATACCAATGAGTTTATAATTCAGCTGCAACTTGTTGACATAAAAAACTATGTAAACTTGTTTTTTTATGTACTTTTTATGCAATTTATAATTGTTTTTTGTTTTTTTTTAGTGCCGGTTAACGTAACGAAAATTCAAATCAATGTTATTCAATAACAATTTAATTGACATAACAAACATTCATCAGCGTCGTCATCATCGTCTTCGTCGACATCGTTGTTGTTTTCAGCACTAGTAACAACAAAAACTATACAATTATTCCAAATAACCAGGCTAAAATAAAAGCAATAATAATATCTACGTTAGCTACTTCAACATTTACACAACTACGACTAGCATAACTACAATAATAGTATCGCTTTAAATGCTGCTTAAAAAGCGTTCACTGTTGTTGCTGGTTTTCTGTTTTCATGCAATAATAATTTTATAATAATAAAAATTATAAAAAAATAGAAAAAAGTTAGTAGATTCTTCATAATTTTTTGTTAGATAAGACAAAAATTATGAATAAATTGGATTATCCACGCCGAAATGGAGCACACAAAATTCGGATAACGAGTAAGTTTGAATTAATTTTTTTTACTGCAAATTATTTAAAAAAAAAATCTCAATCAAAAAGTATTAATTTATTTTTTTCTGCTTTTTCTTTACAGTTCTTTGTGCAAGAAATTTAGTGCGCAAGGATTTATTTCGTAAGTATTAAAACCATTACTTAATTTTAATTAAGAGAATTATAACATAAAAACTTCCATTCAACTTTTCGTTTACAAAAGTACGCTTTTGCCATTTACAAATAAATTTTGAATACAAAAATTATTCGCCGAACTAAAAATCCTCTCAATAATAATCACTTTTTGTTTCAAAACGTTAAAAAAAAGAAAACTATGTTTTCTCTTTTTTCTTCATCAAATGAAAAATCAAATAAAATGCATAAAAATCCATACCTTTTCATATTGTCGCCATAATTTTGATAGAATGCATGTCAAAATTGGGCAAAGTAACGTTTATAATGTTTTTATTGTTTGTATGAAAAAAGGGAGGTAGAACGTTTGAAACAATACATTATCGTATGAACGTCATACAAATAATAAACAGTTTTCTTTGCCTCATGAACAATAGCTAATTTTGACTTACGTCGTATAAGAATTAGGCCGACGATATGAACTGTAAAGGAAACAAAGCCCTCGGTTCTCACTGCATTTTTCTTCCAACTACAAGGAGAACAAAGCGCTCGGTTCTTGCTTCGTTTTTATATCAAATACAAGCAGAACAAAGCTACGATTTTATATTTTCTACAGCAGGACATGACTATGTTAAAAATTGCGCTATACACAAGGAAAATGAAGCGCTCTACTGTGTATAGAAATTGGAGCGCTTTAGATGCGCTAATGGAGCGCTCAATTCCATGCTGGGTTAGTACTTATAACGCTTTGGTGTAAGTGCGCCAAATTGTGTTGTTTACAGTGCTTTTAAAAATGTATTTCAGCTAAAAAATGGAATTAAGACGTGGACATTTTGGGACACGGAGAACGGTCAATACGGAATGGTACACAATCATTTGTTTGCGAGAAGTGTTCCGTGAAATAATGAAAACAAACAAGCGCCGAAGAACCATCCTTCATCAAGACAATGCGAGCTCCCACACATCAGCTCAAACAAATGCGTTTTTGAGCACAGAAAACATCGAATTAATAGATAATCCGCCGTACAATCCTGATTTTGCACCAAATGACCTTTTTGTTCCCACACATCAAGGACAAACTGCGTAGACAACGACTTACGACGCCAGAATAAGCCGTTGATGCATTCAAAAATTAAGTTTTGCAGGTGTTTCAAACGTAATGGGATAAATGTTATGACAAATGGTTCAAACGCATGCAAAAGTGTATTCATCATAAAGAAAAATATTTAGCTATTCTTAATAGAAACAAAATTGGGTCTTTATAGATATACTAGAGTTCGACAGTGGTTAAAATTCGACTATTTCGCATACATTCTCTGTTGATTCGATTCAAAATTAATGTCAAATTCATATGTTTTTCATAAAATATTGGCATATTCAAAGTGCGTATAGTGCAGCCGAACAAGCAGCTTAAAGCGACTTGTGCGCTGGTATTCAGAGTGCCGATTTTGCTTTCTCGCTCGCATGTGGTAAGTATTTTTCACGATGCATACTTATTATTTTCATTAAATAACATAAAAAAGTTAAAGCAACAAGGAAAACTCCAATAATATACCTACATATTTTTTTATTTTTATTTTGGCTGTTGCGCCTTTTCTTCGTTTTTTTCGTGATATCAAATGCAAGTGGGTGAAAAAATAAAAATTAGCGATCAGTAGCTTTTTTTCTTCTAAATTTGTTGTGCAAAAATCAATCATTTGACATGATCAATCTGTTTTACGTGTATGCAAAATATTAAAATAATTAGATGTTAGTTAATGAAGCCAATAACGAGTCTGTAATGCATACACACAAATATTTACTAACACGTATAAATGATTGATGTCGAATGATTGAGCGTGTAAAGTCCGCATTCGGGCAAATGTTTAGGAATCCTTTTAATAAGTCGCCTATTCCAAATTACCTTTTTCCACTATTTTGATGTTGTTATTCTTCCTCTTCTGTTAAAAAAAACAATTCGAAATAAAAACGAAGCAATAAAGCCACACAAAAGAGCACAAAACAACTGCAAAAAAGTCGGAACAAGCTGTAACAGCAAGTGACTCAAAGAGACTTTCAGTGGCTTAAAGTGCGTTTCAGCATATTTTTTCGCATTTTCGTCTCTTGACTTGTTGGCCGCTGGTTTTAGGAAAACAAGAAGCACTTACGAAATCACGTGATTTGTTTGATGCTTCGATTGCAACAAAAAAATAAAAGTAATATGTACCAACAAACTCAAAATAGTCATATACCAGCTTCAGCAAATCAGCGACTTAAAGTGACTTACAGTGGCTTAAAGTGCGTTTCAGCATAGTCTTTTCGCATTTTCATATCTTCACTTGTTGTCCGTTGTTTTGAGGAAAGCACACACGAAATCACGTGATTTTTTTGATGCATCGGTTGTAAAAGTAAACAAAAAAAAAAACGTAATATGTACAAACTCAAAATAGTCAAAAACCAGCTGCAACAAGTCAGCGACTTAAAGTGACTTAAAGCACCTAACAGAGTGGCTTAAAGTGCGTTCCAGCATAGTACTTTCGCATTTTCGTATCTTCACTTGTTGCCCGTTGTTTTGAGGAAAGCACACACGAAATCACTTGATTTGTTTGATGCTTGGATTGCAAAAATAAACAAAACAAAAAAAAAACGTAATATGTACAAACTCAAAATAGTCAAATACCAGCTGCAGCAAATCAGCGACTTAAAGTGACTTACAGTGGCTTAAAGTGCGTTTCAGCATAGTCTTTTCGCATTTTCGTATCTTCACTTGTTGTCCGTTGTTCTGAGGAAAGCACACACAACATCACGTGATTTTTTTGATGCTTCGATTGCAAAAAAAAAAGAAAGAAAGTAATATGTACAAACAAACTAAAAATAGTCAAAAACCAGTTGCAACAAGTCAGCGACTTAAAGTGACTTAAAGCACCTAACAGAGTGACTTAAAGTGCGTTCTAGCATAGTCCTTTCGCATTTTCGTATCTTCACTTGTTGTCCGTTGTTTTGAGAAAAGCACACACGAAATCACGTGACTTTTTTAAGCTTCTATTGCAAAATTAAACAAAAAAGAAACGTAATATATACAAACACAAAGGTTAGTCAAAACCATCTGCAACAAGTCAGCGGCGGTAAGCGCGCACAATGCGTACTACCAGCTGCTTTTAGCTTGACGCGCTTTCAGCTCGGCTCGGCAAAGCAACAAGTCGCCACTATAAACTCGCCCTTAGGTTTTTTCTTTACACTGTAAAAAGAGGTCGCTTACGTTCTCAGATGAGCGTAGAAAGAGAAAACAAAAACGAGTCTATTTCTTTTTACAGTTCGCCGCTTATATTGAGCTCTCTTCTGAAACTGATGGCTAATTCATTAAGAAAGTACAAGTGATGCCAAATTTTTATAAAAAAACATATTTTTGGACATTAAATTTGTATCCAACCAACAGAGAATGTAGTATTAAAATTAGCCAGATTGAAATTAAAACGGGAAACTCATGTGATTTCACGACTTTAAAGGTATTATCTTGTGCTTTAATAAGATTCAATTCATCTTACTTGTTGTTTGGGAAATACGCAAACAAGATGATTTCAGGATTAATAGGTTATGATTTGTCACATCAAAAGCTTTGCTAAATTCAGTGTAAGTATCATCTGTTTGTTAACCTTTTCCAAAGCTTTCGTTCGTTTTGTATATAAATTCAAGATTTCAATTTACAGACAAAAAGAGTCTCCTATTTGATGCAAAAATGAATGCAAAATTTCCATTTACTTTTATTCATGGCCAGCACACGCCAATTTCTGAGGGAAAACGGAATTTAATCTCTTTGCTAATTGTTACCCACTCTATTCTTGAACGGTTTAATAAGTAAATTCATATTGCTTCAATTAGTAACTTTCACCGCCTGCGTGCGTGTGCATTTATTCATGAGGATAATTTCGCTTTTCCATGTATAAAAAGTTAAGAAATAATTCTGTATTAAAAAAAAAAAAAACGAAATCTAAATACAATTTCGAAGTTAAAAATGTTCATTGACTGGTTGGTTGACTGCCTGATGTCGTTTTTCTTTGTTGCTGTTGTTGTTGTTGTAATTGTCCGTTGTTGCCAAGTGATGTTTGTTGCTGCTTAACTGTTTCCGTTTTTGTTGTTGTTTTTTTTTTATTGTAGCAATTGTTTTTTTTTCTTTTGCCTGGCTTTTTCTAAAGCGGCAGGCGCACTCTTGCACATTTTGCATTGCCGTCTGTTGCTTAATAATTTCTTCTATAGTTAGTTAGTTAATAATTTTCCGTGCTGCTGATGTTTTGTCTTTAATTTCGACCATGATCAGCGAAGCGCTACGAACTCACTCTCGATTCGGTATATAGCATTGTTATATTTGGTTAAATTGAGTTATCTGCAATTCACCGTTTTTTTAAGTCTTCTTGATCTTTTTTACATACTAAAAAATGCTTTAAACTTCTATTATATTTTTTGTATATAAAATATATCTATAGGACATTTTTTAATTTAATTTTTAAAAAAAAAGTAATATTAGATAGATAAATTATTTTCGCTACTGTGCATGTTCTGGTAAGTTATTGCTTGGAATTTCCTTTGTTTATGCTTTCACTTTGTCGTTCCTAAGGAATTCTCTTAGCTCTAATTCAGTTCGTTAATAGGGTTAATTTAAAATATTAAAGTGACATCGTTATGCTTGATGAAGTCTTATTTTCAGTTCCATTCATTATGGCAACCAAAATGACAACGGAAAAAAAGAAAAGCAAATTCTTTAATATCAAAAAATGTTTGATCGTGGGACAGTATTCTAATGTGCAACCCAACTCGATTTTGGGGTCGTCAAATTTTAGCTAGCGGAACAATTAATTTTTTAAATGTTCATATTTGAATTATATATCAAGCTCTTTGGCCAGATTTTCGCTTTTAATTTCATATTTTTCACAATTTTTTATAAAGATTCTTTTATAGAGAATTTTTAAATTCTTATTAAAACCAAGTTTTTCAAGTTTAACACTATAACCCTAATAGGGCAGGCAAGTGCTTATTTTTCGGAAAATATTAAAAGTGACGAAGATAATGATTTTAACAGTAAAACTTATTCGTTCAATTCATACGAAATAAAATGAGTGACAACATAATTTCTGAATACGCTTTGAGCGAAAATTCGCATATTATTTTTTTTTTTTGTAAAATCAATCAATTCTCAATTTTTGGAAAACGTTATTCAGTATTGATTGTTTAATGAAAATGTTTTGTATTTATTCTTTTTAATTTTATGTTTTTTTGCACAACTTCAACGATCATAGGTTTTTGTACGAATACGAACTTTATATGATTAACCTTCACCTGGCCTCGTGGGGTACGTACATATCCCACGTTCTCTCTCGTTTTGATTTGTTTGGATTTTTTTCTAGTTTTCCGGATTTTTTATGGACGCTGATCTTTATTTTTTTCAACTTGGACTATTCTATAGTTTAAAGTAGTATCTAAAGATGATCTCTGAATTTCTTTAAGACAAAATAATCAATATTTAAATTTTAACAAAGATTTTAATCGCTGGGGTTCGTATGTACCCCACGAGTCCAGGTATGTTACTCAGGATGAGCATGCCAGGTGAAGGCTAAGTCAAAAAAAAAAATGCCATTTTTCCCTTTCTATCTTAGAATCATATTCTTAATTTTGTGGCTGTTATGCAAAAATTATTTATTTAGTGTAAATGGACCATGAAGTGTTTAAATAAGAACTTATTCGGTTTGTTACAGTTCTGTTACACGACCCTATAAAGGGTTAAATTTAACCTAAAAGTTCGAAAAATTTAAGCTAGGCAAACCATTTTATATATTCGTAATTGAATTATAAAGAGAAACAGGAAAATAGTTGCAGGACAAACGATTATCAATTCTTTATGAATTTTATACTCAGATTTCGAACTTTATTATCAAGAAATTTTATTTAATCTAATAAGAAATTTGTTTAATTTCGATAAAATTTTTATATTTTAACAATATTTTTTTTTGCTAACTTTAGAGGAATTAAAAAAACATGATTTTTTTTTTATTATATTACATAAAATGTTTTAAATGCAATCTTAATATATCTTCATATGAAATCAAAAAAGCCGTAAGTTACCAAAAATTCAAAATTGACTTTTTGATTGATTATGATGCACCGTATCAAAATACATGTTCCTGCAAAATTTTACACTCCTACAACTTAAAACTAGTTTCTTATTAAGAAAATTCTAAAAATCCTCAGTACATGCCCTTAAGAAATTTAGAAATTTAAATGCAACTTACGGCATTTTTGATTTCATGTGACGATATGGTAATATTTCACACTTTTTAACATATCTCTAAAATTGTCCAGTTTTTTTCTAAGATAAAAGAAACACATGTGTAGGGGAGTGTCTCCAGTTGTGGGACACCCTTCGTATTTTTTAACAGAAAGCAAATATCGTGAATTTGAATATTGCCAAAGTTGTAGTTTGACAGTACTCAGTTAAATTAAGATCAATTTCAGTTTTTCTAATATTTTTTATTTTAATGTATAGGCTTTTTTTCAGAGGCTTTTTGTATGCAATTAAAAACACAGTTTTAATTAATTTTTTTCCGGCCTTTCGTTGATTATTTTCCAATATTTTCAAGTGATTTTTTATTAAATGGATTCTAACACAAAAAACAAAGATCAATGATTAAACATACATATCGATTTACTGAAAGTGACATTATACAAATATTGAGAAAATTAGATAATTATTTTTAAACAAGAACTTACTTTCAGTACTCAGCTATTTTGCTTACAACGAAGTCAATATAAACATTTGTTTGCTTGCTTTGAGTATTGAAAAAAAAAAAAATCGTACAAAAATCAACACAATAGTAACTTTTGAATTTTTTGAGAGCGCGATAAATTGAAGTGAATTTATTTAAAAAGAAGTGCTATGTACAATTTTTGCAGTATTTTCATTGCATTTTATGATGAAACATAAATTTATGGCAAAATATATTCACCATACAATTTTGCCAGTAACTTTCGAAATGACTGCCTTTCCCAGTTGTGGGACACCTCACGTAATCAGTTGTGGGACACTCGGCTTTGAATTTAAAGTATATGCTTGACTTAAAAGGTGTCAAATACCATAGTTTTTGTCAACATATCATATATAAATTGTGTTTTCTGGCGTTTTTACACATTTTTAGCCATCTCAACCCCAGAAAAATCAGCTGAATTGTATTTTAATGCGCTTGGTTAAGCCATTAAGTAACATTTAGTCGAGAAATAAGGGCATTCGAGTGACTGCTCGGACCTATAAACCGACACCTGATAAGCGGAAGGCAACGTGACTAGCCAAACCGTCAGCCAAGCGCACTAAGCCGAAGAAGTTTCCACCATCTGATGATGATGTAGACTTCCGCATCTTCTCAGTTTGTCTGTTTGGAACTTCTGCCACCAAAATTGACTGGAGCAAACTCAATCAAATGCAATGAGTGCAAATGTCCAGTGCATTTTTTATTTTTCATATTTTTGTTGGTTTTCCTTCATATTTTGTCATTTTTAGTGCATTTTTAAAGTGTCCCACAACCGGATAAAATTTTTTTGTTGGCAAAAAGTTAACCATTCATAAAATTGGTCGTAACTAAATATAGTTACTTAAGCAGAAATTTAGCTCATTTGATAGTCTTTCCATAGCATGCATTAGGCCGGGTCGGTCTCCCTACTAAAAAAAAAGTGTTTAATAAACTCGGTCTAAAATATTCTAAATCAATATAAACTCGGTCTAAAATATTCTTTGGCTTATTTTTGTACCCTCCACGGAAGGATTTCACAATGTGTTAACCCGTAGGCTTCCTGTATTTTTTAAAAAATGTTCGGTAAACCCACTCTTTTTGTGTGGGAAAGTTTTTTGTTCCTAAGAATTTTCAAAAACAAAAATATTGAAAATTAAAGCTTAAAAAATGATTAATATCAGCTTAAAAAATTTTGAGAAATCTGCGCGTTTAGGTTTTTTGGTGACTTTTTTGGATGTGTTTTTATGTGATTTAGACCTCAATCGGCATAAATGCGCTATTTCTTGTCCGATTATCTTCGAGAAACCACCGTTGAAAAGGTAATAAAATTCTCTACCCATATCTTAAATCATGCAAGGAAGGTTATAATCTAAGTTTATCAAAATCCAAAAAAATTAACAATAAAAAACACAGTACCAATTGAACCCTCTGAAGACGAGGTTCTTTTATCCGTCTAATGGGGACTAAAGGGTTAACTTAGTTGAAAAACATACAAATAAGATATGTGGAAAAAATTTTATTACCTTTCCAACGGTGGCTTATCGAAGATAATCGGACAAGAAATGACGTAGTTATGCCGATTGAGGACTAAATCACATAAAAACTCATCCAAAAAAGTCACAAAAAAATACAAAACTTGAAGCTTTAATTTAAAATTTTTTGTTTTTGAAAATTTTGTGTTTGAAACAAAAAACTTTCTAATACAAAAAGTAGGGTTTTGCCCAAAAAGAAACGTTTTTACAAAAATTCCAGGAAGCCTACGGGTTAACACATAGCAAAATCCTTCCGTGGAGGGTACAACAATAAGCCAAAGAACATTTTAGACCGAGTTCATCAAACACTTTTTTTTAACCCGGCCTACTATGCATATGTCCACATTTTATACACTTGATAAAAAGTTATGAACCAAAAATCTCACATGTCCCATAACTGGCGTCACTCCCGTATTATATGTAGTTAACTAAAAATTTATTTTTTTAAAATTTTATTTATTTTCTATTCTATTATTCTATTGTAGGAATGCTTTTATATGCGTGTAGAAAATGAATATTAAAGGTATCTTTAAAAAAATCTCTTTTAAAGATAAGTGTACCTTAACCCTTTTAAGCCTGACGCTAAACTCTGAGATTTTTTATGAGTTTTGGTGTAAATGTTCTTGATCCCATATGAAAACATATTCAATGCCTGAATTTTTATATTTTCATATCCTTCAACGATTTTAAAGAACCGAAACTTAGTACTAAAATACATTTTTTTGCACCAAACGACCTTAAATCGTTTAAGGTTTTAAAATATATTATTTCTTAGTTCAAATATGTCCACTTCACAAAAATTGCGCTTTTAGTATTTTAGTAAATGAAAAAAACAATTAACTTCAGCAGATAATTTTTAAAAAAATTAAATGTGATGCGAGAAACGGCAAAACGAACAGCAAAACAATATGAGAGGCGAACATAAACAATAATCAGCGCAAAAGATGCATATAACTTTGGTAAACATTTGTGAAATAGATGTCAAGACATTGAAACTGAAAGTTACCCACACAATTGATGCATTCCGGTCTGAAAGGGTTAATTCAAAATACATATGTAATTATAACAAATTAATCTAATTCTTGGATTACTTTATTTTTTTATTGAAAAATCAACTCCATTTTGAAACGGAACCCATAGTTCTTCACATATTTTAGTGTTAAGTAGAGAATTTTTTCATTATAAAAATAAAACAAAGTTTTTACAAACATTTTACAAAAATGTTAAAATGTAATTGAGTGTAGCTTTTTTAGTTCCCTAACACGAGTAATTAACTATAAGACCATTTATATTATTGCATTTTTTTGAAGATTCGATGTTAAGCGTATTGAATTGCTTATTGCAATATCGTGATGATCCATATGACCTAAAAAATCAATTTTTTTAGCTGAATACATTACTCAATGCATCACCAACAACCCCTGAAAAGATTTTAGCTATTTCTTATTAATTTTCTAACCAATTTATAAAGGTTTCCGTGTTCAATTTCATTTCTTCATACAAAAAAAATTTTTTCAAAACTTTAGAGGCGATTATTTCTAAAGATATTTATGTGGCTTATCATGTTTTTGCAATAAGCCCTTTAATTATACAATAAAAACTTAGAAGAATATTATGCAAAATATCTCATTGTACATGAGGACAATCATTTAAATAAAATATTCTAGAACGTAAAGTAAACATGAAATATTGTATATTGTTGAAAAAAAAAAAATGATTTTAAAACGCAACCAAACTTACAAAAAATTTTTTAATTTCATACTTAAAACTACAAGCTTAAAACTAAAAACTACATTTTATTCTAACAACACTGAAAATAAGAACCAGAGATATAAAAATGTATATATAACTATATAATGAATAAAAATATGCTTGCGATCAATGACCGAGCATATCACAAAAGAAAAAGAAATATTAACATACGGCACAAGCCACTGAATAAGAACAACAACAACAATACGAACAATACAAAATTAACATACATGCAACAACACACATTCAGCCAGTCGGTCAAACTCAAATACCACCACCCTAATAAGCAGAGGAATAAATGTATAACTGACCAACTGACCGGGACCGGAAGTAGATGAGCCAAATGGGAAAGCAAGTTTCACACATTGAGCGTAATTCAAAACGAATACGGAATACGAATATCCACTGTGAGATAGTGTGCGTATATAAATAACAGTGAATAAGTGAGAAGTAGGAGCAAATATTTAGGTTTCCCCAATAAAATAATCTTTTTAATAGAAAATAGAAATTTATCAATGCAGCTGCGATAATACGAAATTAACGGCATTAAATGACTAACTTCAAATTAAATAAAATGGTATCTAAGGCTAAATTTTGTTGAAATGTTCTTTGCACTGGATGGAAAAAACATTTTAAATAAATAACTGAAGCGTATCTGCAACAAAATAATTAAAAGTCTTAAGTTTAAAATTCATAATTGCATAGATCAACACTTTAAAAATAATGTGGATGTAAAATCGAGAAACTATCCATAAATATCAAATTCTGACTTCAAATTTGTGTTCAACGACCCCAAAACGCTCGATTAACAATATAATCGAATGATTCAAATTTTGCACAAAAGCTGTAAGCTCAAATATGTACTCTACGTTTGCAATTTTGTAAAACAACATGCAAACTCCGTCATTTGTACACTAAAACAAGAAAATATACAGGAATGCACTTACTATGCTATTGCAAACATCAGAGCTGTAAAAGAATGCATTCAATTTGATTTTATACACAAATATGTTAAAATCGGTGAATAACGAAATAAGAATGCATTCAATGAATGCAAAATTGATTTATAAATAAAATTTTTAATGTGCATTGATTTTTAAAAAAAATTATTTATTATTCATTTCAATTATTAATTTTCGTAATTCAGAACAATGAATAATTTTTTTATTCATTTGAGTGATATTCACAAAGAATGCAATTCACAAAGAATTTCAGAGTTTTCAAATATTCTTTCTTTGATCATTATTTATTTTTTATTCATTATTAATTTTTAATTCATCATTTATTTGTTATTTATTATTAGTTTTTTATTCGTTATTAATTTTTTATTCATTATTCATTTGCTATTCATTATATATTTTTTATTCATTATTCATTTTTTATTCATTATTCACTTGTTATTCATTATTAATTATTTATTCATTATTAATTTTTTATTCATTATTAATTTTTTTATCCATTATTAATTTTTTATTCATTATTTATTTTTTATTCGTTATTTAATTATTATTCATTTGTTATTCATTATTAATTTGTTATTAATTTTTTATTCATTTTTAATTTGTTGTTTATTATTAATTTCTAATTCATTATTAATTTTTTGTTCACTATTCACTTGTTATTCATTATTAATTTTTTATTCATTATTCATTTCTTATTTATCATTTATTCATTATTCATTTGTTATTCATTATTAATTTTTTTACTCATTATTAATTTTTTATTCATTATTAGTTTGTTATTAATTTTTTATTTATGGCTTAGGACTAACATTAATAAAAAATGAATACACCAAAGCCCCGATTTGCGTCGTTTCGCATTGCGTCGCTTAAGAAATTTGGTGATTTTTAATTGCGTCGTTTTGATTTCAGTTTGCGTCGTTAGATAATTTTTTAGTTTCGAAAAGACTTTCCTTTTTTTAAGTTCGGTAAATTTTTTTCTTCAATTTTTAAAAAGGGGATCTCCCTTTTTTTTTAGTTTGTAGAAATTGGCTTTGCCTTTTTGCTCTATTTGTAGAAAGGTAATTAAGATTTACCTTAATTCATTCAGTTTTGCAAATATTTGCAGCAGTGAAGTGTCTTTTTGGCGTTCCTAATCAAAATGAGCCAAAAGAGAAAACAAATCAGTTTAGAATTAAAACTGGAAGTCTTAAAACGTTTTAAATCTGGTGAAAAAGCTGCTGACATTGGCAGAAATCTTGATTTACCTCCCACCACAGTAAGGACAATCTGTAACCGAGATGCTGATAAAATAAATGAGTTTGCTAAATCTGCGACGCCATTACAGACTAAACAAATAACAAAACAGAGGAGTCTTTTGATGGTCAAAATGGAGTCGCTTCTTAGCATTTGGATAGAAAACCAAAATCAACGAAGGATGTCACTAAGCAAGATGGTTATTCAGAATAAAGCCTTGAGTTTATTTAATGATCTTAAAGACAACTGTCCTTTATCAAGCGGTGAATGTTTAGAAAAATTTGAAGCAAGCCAAGGTTGGTTCAACCGCTTCAGAACTCGAGCAAATTTGCATAATGTCGCGTTGAAAGGAGAAGCAGCTAGTGCAGATATTTCAGCTGCTAATAAATTTAAACTTGAGTTAAAAGCCATTATTGATGAGGGTGGATATTCTGCTAAACAAGTTCTAAATGTCGATGAAACAGGTTTATTTTGGAAACGCCTACCGGGAAGAACCTACATTTCCAAATCTGAAATATCTTGCCCTGGATATAAAGTCAGCAAAGATCGGCTTACCCTTCTCTTAGGAGGAAATGCGGAAGGGGATTTTAAATTTAAACTTTTTCTGGTCTACCATTCTGAAAATCCAAGAGCTTTTAAAAATGTAAACAAGAGCGATCTTCCAATTTATTGGCGCGCCAACAAGAAGGCCTGGATGACTGCATCTTTATTTAAAGACTGGATAGAAAATTGCGCTGTTCCTGACTTAAAAGCCTATTGTTCTTCTGAAAATATTATTTTTAAGTGTTGTTGTTATTAGACAATGCTACAGGACATCCTATTTATTCAGATGAATTTTCTGAAAATATAAAAGTTGTTTTTATGCCTCCAAATACAACCTCCATCATACAACCAATGGACCAAAGTGTAATCTAACTTTAAATGTTATTATTTAAGACGGACGTTTAGTCAGCTTATTTGCAGAAACTGATGGACAAGACAAGCCATCTATGAAAGACTTCTGGAAAAATTACAACATATTAACGGCGATCAAAAATATCAACTTGTCATGGATAGAAGTAAAAAAAAACATGTATGAACGGAACTTGGCGTGAATTATGGCCAGAATGCATAAGTAAAAATATAGAAGATATCAATGATGTACCAACTGTCCGTGGAGAACTTGCAAAAATAGCTGCAGAAGTAAACTTTCAAGGCATGGAGGAGAGCGATATTGACGAGTTGCTGATATCCCACGAAGAAGAGCTAAGTAATGAAAATTTGATTGGATTGAATATCGAATACGCTTTGGAAGATAATATTGTTGCACCTGAGGTGATTATTGAAGAAAAAAAACTTACTACTGTTCTTATAACTAATAACCCAGGGAATGGCTATATTTTCTGATAATGATCCTGACGACAAACGTAGTTTAAAAGCGACACAATCCGGATGCTATCAATTGTTACGAAGAAATTTATTTGAAAAACAAAGCGAAGACACTTCAACTAAGTATGGACAAGTTTTTGACTAAATCAACAGAGCAATCAAATCCCTCGACAACAATTACTACTGATTTAGAATCCTGCAGTTCTGATTGAATACTTTAATATTAAATTTTCTGTAGATTTAAATGATTTTTTTTGTTTTATTAAAACGAATGTATGCAATTTTATGAAATATGTATCTATCTTCTTTTCTTTTAATTTAATTTTTTGTTGCAATAAAATTATATATACCAATAAAAATTAATAAAAAAATAGATTTTTTGTGAAATATTTTACTTTAGTACTAATAAAACAGAATTTCGTTAAAATATGTGAGAACATTTAATTCGATTTGCGTCGCGTTTCACTGGTCCCAATTAACGACGCAGACCGGGGTTTTGGTGTAATGAATAAAAAATTAATAATCAATAAAAAATGAATAATGAAAAAAAAAATTAATAATAAATAAAAAAAGAATAACGAAAAAAATTAATAATGAATACATATAATTTTATTATTCATTATTCACTTTTTATTCGTTATTCGTTTTTTATTCATTTTTCATTTGTTAATCATTTTTAATTTTTTTTTCATTATAAATTTTTTATTCATTATTAATTTTTTATTCATTATTAATTTTTTATTCATTATTAATTTTTTATTCATTATAAATTTTTTGTTCATTATTAATTTTTTATTCATTATTAATTTTTTATTCATTATAATTTTTTTGTTCATTATTAATTTTTTATTCATTAATAATTTTTTATTCATTATTAATTTTTATTCATTATTCATTTTTTATTAATTTTAGTCCTAAGCCATAAATAAAAAATTAATAACAAACGAATAATGAATAAAAAATGAATAATGAATAAAAAATGAATAATGAATAACCTTAAATTAAATACATTTGTACTAAACAAAATATTTAATAAGAATTTGTTTGGTCTTACAATATAAGATATGTTTTTGTGCTTGATGTAATTGAAAAGAGAATTGAATAAATTACAAAATTGATAATAAAAACATATTTGATTTATTACGCACAGTTCTGGGAAAATTGCGCTCAACTTTGAAATTCACACACTTGTAGCACAGATCGGTAATGGATAAGTCAAGTGGGTTCGTTGATACACTATTAGAAAGGTCAATTCATTGCCCTTAAATTCATTGCCCTTCAAATGAGCTCTTAAAATAAGTTTTCTGTGTTTTAGTTCTTCTGCTAAGAACAATAATGTGCATCAAAGTCATGAAATGCTAATTAACCGTGTAACTCCTAAGGGTGTGAAAAATAGACCCCTCTCCCAAACGATTTTTTGCTCAAATCGACATCACCTTTAACCTCCGTAAATAGTTGCACTCTATTGCGGGACACCCCGACCTGCAATTTGCGGTTTTTGTAATAAAATCAAAAAAACTTTTTTTTCGTTTTTTTTTTTTAAAAAGGAGCTGTTTCGATTTAGTTTTGTTTGCAGTTTCTTGAACAAAAATATGTAACCAATTAGTCCCATTTGGAAAATTCCCCGTTACACATGTATGTTTTTATATTATTTTTTTATGCCGAACTGTATTTTTTTGTTTATCAATTTTGAATCTGTTTAGGAATGACCCACATTTCCATAATCTGTTTCGACCTTTTTATATATATTATTTCATATACTGTATTTTATTATTTCAAGAAAACTTCTTTATTTTTCACCGATGCAACTCTGCTTTTATTGTCGTATTCTAAAAAGTTACAAATTGTACGCTGTGAAAGCTTTCTAAAGTAAGGTATTAACACTGAGCGCACGTTAACTTTTTATATGGTTAATCCTTAACCTTCATCGGTCCCTTATTTCTAGAAGCGAATAGGTTCCTTGTGTGAAAATTTTACAAATTTTTTTCAGGAGCAATTTTTCATCAATGAATGAAATGCATGCAATCTTCTCGTTAAAAGTAATTACTTATTCAATATTTTTACTTATTAATTACTTATTCAATAGATCAAAAAATGTTCTAATCGACTAATCGAGTAAAAAATCTATATATATAAAAGTGGATGTATGATATCACGTACCCAGTGGGCATTTTAGCTGGGAAAGAAAGCATGCTAGTAGTGGTCTTATTGGCGTCAATATACCTTTCATGCTCGCTGTATTGATGAGTGCTTCTGTAAGGCCTACCTTTTGAAGGTTTGGAGTCTTTTCATATTATTTTATATGAAAATTTTTTAAAAATATTTAGAAAAAATTATAAATGATCAGTTCGATCTATTAAAAAAATATCAAAATTTAAAAATAAAAAAAAAATTATTTTTTGTCTGAGTTGGGTCTCGAACCCAGGTCTCCGAAATCCAACACATTACATATCATATTATATGAAATCTTTTATATGGAAAAATTCTAAGTCTTTTCAATTATTTTTGTATGAAGAAATTTTACAAAATAATTCCAAAAAATTTTTGTAAATGAACAGAAAAATTTGAAAAAAAATTTAGATTTAAAAAAAAACTTTTTTGGTCCGAGCTGGGTCTCGAACTGCGCTCCCGAAACCTTACTTTCATTAGTAATTATGCAAACTAAGCTGAATTTTGTTAACTGCTGTAGACGAGTGGAAATATATCGGACCGCCACATGAGAGGACGTTGGTTCAAATCTGGATATGTCAGTACTTTTTTATTTGAAGCTGATATTTATATTGCTTTTCTTTCTAACGTGCATTCTCAAAAAGGGCTTCTAGTAGGCTTCTTTAAAGTCGTGAGAGAGGAAGGCCTAAAAAATTTCCTCGTTTCATATAAAAAAGTTAATGGGCTTGGATATTAGTACGGAAGGGCTAAAAAAATCCATTTGATGGCTTGCTAGAAGCGCTTCAAAGCCCTGCTTTTGCCCACTGGGCATAGACTCTAAAACCGCTGATCCGATCTTTATAAAAATTTCAGGGAAATTGAAACAACATCTTGAGAGTGTTCCAGGGAAATTTATTGTAGACTGGATATGGGGGCGTGGTACCTCCCATGCGACCCAAATTTACGCTATCGCCCACAAACCACAAAAAATACTATACATCAGACGGTTTCGATCGTCAAAAACTAGAATTTTGTTTAGATGGTTATCGGCAACTGTACTAAAAATGGGCGTGTTCGCACTTTATCTACGACTACTTTTGACTATTACTACAAGTTTTGATAGTGATTTTTATATATAAATGTTGCCACGCCCATTTTACCGCCCATAAATCAATGGAACTTCTCTATATAAGGCGGTTTTGATCAAATAAAACTAATATTTGGTAGTTTAGTTCATATGCTTACTATGGTCGCAATATATCTACGCCCACTTTTTCGAAATCATGCTAATTCCTGAGATGTTCATATTTTGATAGTAAAAATTGGTATTTAGGTGCAATGGGACCAAGTGGTGGTCACTCTATATATAAATGTTGCAACGCCTACTTTTTCCGCCCATCTATCTTTATAAAAAGAGGAATATATGTGTGTATATTGGGGATTGTTGAATGAAATACAATGCCTTGTTAAAATTCGCTAAATTTTCTGGCAACGAAAGAAGCTTTAAAGGCTTTAACTTGAAAACGGCAAGAGTAATATCAAAAACTTTTTTAAATTGCTTAGAATTTTACCATTATTTAAACTGCATCATTACATTTTTTCATTTTGGTGGAATTTTAAAAAGTTATGAAGCGATTTTTTAAAAATTTAAGATAATTTCACGAAAAAATTAAATATATGACACCCAAAGGACGAAAAAATTTCACAAAACTTCTGATTTATGTACATTAAAGTGAAGTTTCAACAATTATCTTTCGAAATGATGACTCAAGGACTAAGAAAATGTCAGTTATTGACCAACTTTTGCTTCGATTTCGAAAAATCTCAAAAAAACGGTTTTTTAGGGAAAAACCAATTAGCGCCACCTCTAAGCCTCTTCCAAAAAATCTAAAAAAAAATTTCAAAAATACTTGACCTCATAAGCCTTCGAACAAAGGTTGAGCAACTATTGAATTCGAAAAAAATATTCTTTTGGGACACCCTAGTGTATATCACGTAAAGACTTCGAAACCGCTGAACCAATTTTTATGAAATTTTCGGGGAAACGATAGCAAAGTCTTGACAATGTTCTTGTGAAGTCTGGTGCTGGTTGAAAAAGGGGCGTGGCACCTCAAATATACCCCAACTGTTGGCACCTTCTAAACAACCTAAATTTGCTATATCCAATAGCTTTTCAATTATAGAGCGCACAGCCTCGGAATTCGGTATTCGATCACAATTTACACGTGCCGTTTCACTCATAACATTTTATAGGCGTCGAACAATGGTTCGTGGTAGTAACGCGCCGGGTTTCAGCTAGTTATAAAATATTAAAAATTGGGAAAATATCGAATCAAAAATTAACAATAAAGGAGCAAAACAGTGACAGGGCGCAAAAAGGTTATGGTGTGTAAATTTTACACACAAGAACCTATTAGGAAAATTTTTTCTGTAGGGTAGCAGAGACACCTAGCGTGATAAAAACGTCGAAAACATAAATTTTGCAGATGATTTTTACTTTGAGCCAAAATCCTAGCTCGATTGATGAACTAATATTAAAGAAATATCAGCTTTAAGTTAAAATGTGTGCAAAATTTACACAAAGAACCGATTAAGGTTAACAATAATAAAAGTTCTGTACTCAAAGTGATGACCGAACAGAAAAAAAGAACCCTCAAAACAAACAGCTTATTTGTCCGCAATTAGTTAAGCCTTAAAAACAACGGCGATGAGTAAGAAGGAAATATAAAAGTTGGCCAAAACTAGAGCCAGGTGAAGACTTTCTAACTAATGAATATATATATATATATGTGTGTGTTGTGTGTTTAAATGGCAATATAACTAAGTGTGCTTGTATGTTCTTAACACTCAGCTCAATTGTTTTGCTGTCAGCTTTTTTCTTTTTCTTTTTGTTTTATTTTTACTTTTTGTTTTTATTTACATACGTTATTTTTCTTTTTTAACTGGGTTTTTCTTTGTTTATTATTTCTTGGTATACAAAATTTGCACCTTTAATGGCATTGAACTAATTCTGTTGGACAAACAGTTTGTCGACGACAATCAGAGTGTGCAAAATATTGCGATCTTTTTTATCAATGACATGACATAATAAAATATAACTAAGCCGCAAAAACGAAATCATCTAACAAAAAAAAAAAAAAAAAAAAATAATAATAGATAATGAAAAATTAATGTCTTTGCTGCATTTCGATCAGGTGTGTTTTTGATAGCGCAAGAAAATGCAAAACTAATGAGTTTTTCTGTTGTTTAACAAAGGTAGCTTTTACTTGAGGCAGTGGAGCAATTAGAAGATTTGTTAAATTGTATAGAAATTTTGAGATAAAAGTAAACAAAATTCAGAACACCTTTTTTATTGATTGATAGTCTCTTCATTTTTTCATCACTTCATTGGCAAAAATATTCTTTTTTTTTCTCCTTTAGCTCAAGGCTATAGAGATAAAACATTTTTGCACAGCTTTGAAAGCTCTGTTGCTTAAACGCTTTATGCCTACACTCTGGAAAAAAATACTTCTCCCAATTACATTAAGCATTCATTACATTTATGATTACAAATTTTTCCAATTATATGCTTAATACGAAAAGTAAATGAGTCAGAGAAACGAAAGAGATACAGTGCCGTGCAATTAATGAAATAACTCCTAATTAAAAAGTGAAATAACTCCAAATCCTTACTAAATTTTAATAAAGTAACTCCTTATCTAAAAAAAAATATCTCCTAATCAGAGCTGGGTTGTAATGATTCCTTTTGAAATTAATTCCATCTCAATTCCAATTCCTTGGAATTAGGAATTGGTTATTGTATATCTCAGTTCCGCAGGAATGTTATTGGAAAACCTTCTCAATTACATTACAAGAATTGTAATTGCTAATTGGACATTTCAATTCCTCAGGAATGGAATTGGAAAAAAAATCGTCCATTCCATTACAGAAATTGTAATTGGTAATTGAACATCTGAATTCCTCGGAATGGAATTGGAAAAAATTGTCAATTCCATTACAGGAATTGTAATGGGTAGTTGAACACTTCAATTCCTCAGGAATGAAAATAAAAAAAATTGTAAATTCCATTACGGAAATCGTAATTGGTAATTGACCGCCTCGATTCCTGAGGAATAGAATCGGAAAAAATTGTTTTGTTAGTAGATTAATTGAATTTTGTACAGGGGTGCACATGTGGAAGTTGTGTACCAAGCACCTTGCAAAAAGTCGGCGGGATTGGACCAGGTAGCGTAGCAGCTATATATGTTGTTCTAAAAACTCCTCATAAAAAATTTAATTACCTCTAATTTTTTTGTATGGAAATTGTAAGAGTTATTTCCAGGGACCGAAAATAACAGTTATTTTCGAAATTTCTATTCAAAAAGTCAGCTGGAAAGAATTATTCTATTCGATATTTGAATATAGCAATGTGATGCTTGTTAGCTAAGGAAAAATAATCCTTAATGATTTTTATTTTTCTGATTTTTTTATAAATTGCTATTTTTTGACCAATTTTATTTCGATCAAAAATTAAAGTTAAAATTTGACTTATTTTTTTGATCTAATATAAAAGTTGAAATTTGACTTTTCTTTTTTTTGATCAAAAATAAAAGTTAAAATTTACTTTTATTTTTTCGATCTAAAAGTTAAAATGAAATAAAAGTTAAAATTTGACTTATTATTTCGATCTAAAATAACTGTTAAAATTTTACTTTTATTTTTTCGATCAAAACTTTAACTTTTAACTTTTATTTTGATCGAAGAAATAAAAGTAATATTTTAACAGTTATTTTTTACCGAAAAATAAGTCAAACTAACTTTTATTTTTGATAAAAAAAAATAAAAGTAAAATTTTAACTTTTTATGGTCAAAAAAAAATAAAAGTAAAATTTTACCTCGTTTTTTTGAAGTTAAAATTTACTTTTATTTTTTCGATCTAAAAGTTAAAATGAAATAAAAGTTAAAATTTGACTTATTTTTTCGATCTAAAATAACAGTTTAAATTTAACTTTTATTTTTTCGATCAAAACTTTAACTTTTAACTTTTATTTTGATCGTAGAAATAAAAGTCATATTTTAACAGTTATTTTTTACCGAATTAATAAAAGTCAAACTAACTTTTATTTTTGAATAAAAAATATAAAAGTAAAATTTTAACTTTTTTATGATAAAAAAAAAATAAAAGTAAAATTTAAACTCGTTTTTTTGATCGAAATACAATCCGTCAAAAATAATGATTATTTGATAAAAAGCCCGCTCAAAGGGATTGTCAAAATCATTGCCAGAAGGTCAGGTGGTAAATAAAAATATATTCTCTGAGCGTTATGCGGCGTTTAAGAATGAGCACTCAAACTCAGAGTCAGTATATCTGTGGATTCTGGATGTCGCGTTCCAAATGATTACGCAAGCCAACATCTTTCTTGATCATATGATAAAGATTCCTTGGAATTCTGGTTTGAAGACAACTGAAATCATGATCTACACGGAAATATAGAAAAGCAAATCAGCAAAACTTTGCTCAATCACGGTGTGATTTTAGAAAAAGATAGCTACATTGAAATCACTCCTCATTTACTTAGGAAAAAGAAAAATTATATTAAATTCAAGCAAATATTTGCTAAGTTATTTTACTAAACTCAAGCGAATAGGTTCAAGTCTCCGGATAATGGTAATTTTTCAATTTAATTTAATGTCAATAATTATTTCACTTCAAAATAAGATAGATTTCTGCAAAAACTAATAAAAAATTTGCTATTCCAATTTATAATAACTTAGAAAATATTTGCTTGAACTAAGTAGAAATTTGCTTTTGCAGTTTATAATAACTTGGCAAAATTTTGCTAAATTATTATAAACTGGAATAGCAAACTCTGATCAGTTTTTGCTTAAATCTAGCATAATTTTGAAGTGGTTAAGATTTAAGCACAAGTTTTGCTTAACCACAATACATATTTAGCAAACAGTTTTCTCCGTGTAGAGAATCTTGTTGTCATCAATGAAATTCACTCGCCCAACACTATGAAAATTTCGAACAAAGATAACGATTTTGGATGGGGTCAAACCCTTTCTGCTCTACAGCTTGATGCGGATACTTGACCTCATCAGTATTCAGTTTCATTCCCTATGGAACAGTTATTTTGTATGGAAGAGGTGACTGTCAAATGTTATTGCCAGAAGCGTGTAAACGACACACCTTAATAAAAGTTTATTTAACACCGAAAATAATTTTTAGCCAGATGTAAAAAAATTTTCTTAACAAATTTTAAAATGTAAATTTTCAAATACAATCAAATCTGGATATAACGAACCCTCGAAATAGTGAACGCTCGAACTAGTGAACGTCACTTTTTTACCACTCTAAATAGTGAACAAAATAGTAACTGACATTTCAAAGAATAAGAGCAAAAAAATACGCAAAAAAAGTTAAAAAAGTTAAAAAATTTTTAAAAAATAAATTTTTTGAACAAAAATTCAATTTCGAAACTGGGAACAATCGAAAATGCGAAAAAAATGTGAAAAATTAGTTCACGATATCCAAATTAGCCTTTGATTTAAAATAATTTTAATTTTTTTTTTAAGTTTGTACTCAAAGGAGTGACAAAAGAGAGGAAGCCTAATTATAGAAAAAATGAGGATTTACTTTGAGCACATAATGTAACTTCATTCAATTAAATGCACAGTCATCAGGTGCTATGAAGCACATTATTATTGATTATGTATCATGTCTCATACAAAACAACGGAAAATAATAATGCGATCGGATTAATTCACTTAACAATAATACAATAGAATCTGATTACATACTACAAATTAGAAATACTAGAAATTAGAAACTAGAAATTTACTTTTTTTAATATTACTTTAATATTAATTTTTATCAGAACCTATTATACTGGAAAAATGTTTTTCTCTGTGTGTATATTCTCTCAATGTGTTGTAAAATTTTCAAGATATTACATAAGTTTCGATTTTTGACGCAATACCCAAACATCGAATCGTTAATTCGACCTTTCACCGAAATCAATTGTATTCTACTTCAAGCGATATCATCGAAAAAATACTCACAGATGATAAAACTGAGAACGTTTTATTTAAGTTTAAATAATACCTAAATTGTTCGTTGCCTCCCATGGTGCACTCCCTGCTAATTAGGCGAGAGGCGGACAGGCCAGCAGTCAGTCAGTCAGTCAGCCAGTTATTTAGTTAGTTCATAAAAAAGTCAATGAAAGAATTACTTAAGTAGAAAAAAAGTTTTTTGGTTTTTTTTTTAAATTTTTTTAATTTCATTTGAGATGGGAAACCATATGTATGCAAAAATGATAAAAGCATTGTGAAGATTTTTCGTGCGTTACGCCATAAGATGCCTCACATACTACAACACCAACAACAACTACAACACCAAAAGCGACAGCAGATGAACAGACAGACGCACAGACATGCTTATCGTCATGTGGTGCCTTGAGTCATAAAGACGATCCAGCAGCATTCTTCGCAGTTTTGCTCCTCATCTGGCTCCCTATTTTTCTTTACTTAGTATTACTTCGTTTTCTTTGTATTTTTCACATAGTTATTTTACAGTTGCTTAGTGCACAACGAAAAAAGACGAAGTAGAAGAAGGAAAAAAAATAAAATAAATAAATACAAAATAAAATGAAAACCATAAAACTAATTGAGACTGGTTACTTTAAGTATCCAGTTCATGTAGATACAACAACCATAGTAAAAAAGTTGAAGCAACATCTTTGGAGCCGTTTGAAAGCAATTGCTAAATGTTTGCGCGCCAAATTAAAATTGATAAACAAATACATGCATAAAACATACAATTTGCCATATTATTGTGATTTTGTTATATATGTATTTCTCGAAACTTATAGCTTATAAATAATTGAATTTGGCAATTTAGTCTGAAGGTGTTAATAGAATTTTATTAAAAAAAGCATTTGGAATTTTTAAGATTCGATTTCGCGAAAAAAGTAACCTATTCTTCTTTCTTTTCTTTCGGATAGCAACAAAAAGGTGCTTAAAGCCGATTCTCTACTACGCAATTTATGATTGTATTTCAGAAAACATCAATTCGAAAAAGAGTTATTGAAATAAAAACAAGGTTTAACTGAAATTTAGAAAACATCAGTTAAAATTCTGAAAATATCAAATGAAATTGAAAAAAGGTCAATTGAAATTCAGAAAAGATCAAATGAAATTTAGAATGACCTTTAAAATTGAGAAAGGATGAATTGGAATTTAAAAGACTTAAATCAAAATTGAAAATTCCGAACCTCTAATCCCTCGTGACCTAGAACCCACCACAATTCTATTTTAAACCTTTAAAATTGAGAAAGTATGAATTGGAATTTGAGAGACTTAAATCAAAATTGAGAATTCTGAACCTCTAATCCCTCGTGACCTGGAACCCACCACAATTCTATTTTATTGTTTTGTCCCAGCGTGTTTAACAGGTCGACACAATTGGAGACTAGTCCTGATTCAAGCTCATAGGCTTGCAAGGATTTCAAGGCCGCTTGACTATTTAAAGGTATATAGGTGTGTACTCCCTTGAATTTCCTGTGGAGACATTCTCTGACACATACTTCAATGGCGTATACCTCCGCCTGGAATATGGTAGGCGTGTATAACAGAGCTTTTTGGAAATTGGGACCGTATATCCCCGCTTACGTTACTCCATTTTCAAGTTTTGACCCATCAGTATGCCATAACTGTGAGCCAGGATCAACTGTGAAGCTATCACTCTTCCAGAGTTGCCTATTGGATTTAACGACCCTTTAGCGTTTCAAGAAGCTCACCTTCGACAGCATCCTGTCTGAGATTTTTAGAAAGGGGTCATTTTCGAAGGTTTTAAGTGTCTTGACTCGTAGCATGTGACCCGTAAAATTCCCCGCCCTGTAATCACCTAATTCCTCCATTCTTGGTGCACTAAAACATGCCTCTTTTACGATAATTATCGTTAAAGGGGGTAGTCCAGTTATTACACACAGAGCTTCAGATGGCACGTTCTCATTGCCCATCTCATTGCGGGCTAAGATAAAGGTATTAAATATGTATTTTTATTTTATTTTTGATTTTTTTTTAAATAAAAACTATATTTCTGTGGTCACAAGGAATAACGACTAAAGTCAAAGTATAGTAAAAAACGATATTTTAATTGCACGAACTACGACCCATTTTTTTAAAATATATGGACCGTTACAAACAAAATATGTGCAGACATACGTGGTGATCAATTCTGAGCAAAAAATGGATATCTGCATACTTCCAACAATTGGCAATATATTAAATTCTATGTCGCTTTTCTACTATATTTTGAGTTTAGTCATTATTCCTTGTGATTACAGATTTTACAAAATTATTTTATATTAATAAGCAATGAATTGTAACCTTGATCTAATTTTTAATCTTTTATAAATAAAACTTCTTGTGCAATGGATATACATATTTATGAATTTTTCAAAATTTTTCTGGGTGTACTTCTTTTTTGTACTTTTATATATATTCTATGTACTACTTTTTAAAGTCTGCATGTACTTCTTTTTGCTCTGAAATGGTTGGTCACATTAAGTAATGGTAATGGTAACGTTAATGGTAATGGTAGTGGTAGTGGTAGTGGTAATGATAACGGTAATGGTAATGGTAATGGTTATGGTAGTGGTAATGATAACGCAAAAGGCAACGGTAATGGTAATGGTAATGGTAACGGTAATGGTAATGGTAATGGTAATGGTAATGGTAATGGTAATTGTAATGGGTATGGGTATGGTAATGGCTATGGTAATGGTAATGGCAATGGCAATGGCAATGGCAATGGAAATGGAAACGGAAATGAAAATGGCTATGGTAATGGCAATGGCAATGGAAATGGCTATGGCTATGGCACTGGCACTGGCACTGGCACTGGCACTGGCACTGGCACTGGCACTGGCTATGGCTATGGCTATGGCACTGGCAATGGTAATGGTAATGGTAATGGTAACGGTAATGGTAATGGTAATGGAAATGGTAATGGTAATGGTAATGGTAATGGTAATGGAAATGGTAATGGTAATGGTAATGGTAATGGTAATGATAATGATAATGATAATGATAATGGTAATGGTAATGGTAATGGTAATGGAAATGGTAATGGTAATGGAAATGGTAATGGTAATGGTAATGGTAATGGTAATGGTAAAGATAATGGTAATGGTAATGGCTATGGCAATGGAAATGGTAATGGTAATGATAGTGGTAATGGTAATGGTATTGGTAATGGTAATGGTAATGGTAATGTTTTTGGTATTGGTATTGGTATTGGTATTGGTAATGGTAATGGTAATGGCAATGGTAATGGCAATGGCAATGGTAATAGAAGTGGCAATGGAAATGGCAATGGAAATGGCTATGGCTATGGTAATGGCAATGGCAATGGCAATGGCAATGGCAATGGCAATTGCTATGGCTATGGCAATGGAAATGGTAATGGTAATGGTAGTGGTAATGGTAATGGTAATGGTAATGCTAAGGGCAATGGCAATGGTAATGGTAATGGAAATGGCAATGGAAATGGCAATGGAAATGGCTATGGCTATGGTAATGGCAATGGCAAGGCAATGGCAATGGCAATGGCAATGGCAATGGCAATGGCAATGGCAATGGCAATGGCAATGGCAATGGCAATGGCAATGGCAATGGCAATGGCAATGGCAATGGCAATGGCAATGGCAATGGTTATGGCTATGGCTATGGCAATGGAAATGGTAATGGTAATGGTAATGGTATTGGTAATGGTAATGATAATGGTAGTGGTAATGGTAGTGGTAGTGGTACTAGTGATGATAACGGTAAAGGTTAAGGTAATGGCAATGGTAATATCAATGGAAATGGCAAAGGCAATGATAATGATAATGGTAATATTAGTGAGAGAGAGATGGTTTGTTCTAATTCATATGGAAATGTAATAGCCTGGCAAAAACCAAAAGTGAGGTAATTGCGTGTGTTTTACAAAATAAGGTCAGAAGTTTAAATCAAAATGTCGATTACCATTCCACAAGATTGATTTCATAAAAATCAGAGAAGGAAAACGCCCGCTCGCGAGCTCGAGTAATTTTTTTAATTTCTGCAGCTTCCGCACTCAGACTGGAGCTAAACATATTTTTTACAACTCACACGCTGGATCTTGACAAAATTTTGTATACCGCCCTCGTTCAAGCTGAAGCTTTCTAAACCGCCTCCAAATGCGAGCCCGAGACTTAATTTTGTCGTAAAGTCGGATTTTTACGTTAAAATACCCAACACACCCAATTTTTTCGTAAAATTTTTACGAAAAATATTTTGATCAAAAATATTTTTATCAATAGTTTTAGCATAAGGTGCGTTTCATATATATAAAACCTCCGAAGATTTGTTTGATATCTCCTAAAGAACTGGCTGTAGGATCTCATAATGTTATACTCAAGTGAATACTCAGTTGAGAGAGAACTATTCCCCTCAACTTGACTATCTTTTACTAACGGTACTTTTGACAGTAAAAAACAATATTCGCCCTGTTTCATAATTATAAAACCACTTCGATGTTTGTCATATAACACATGAACCATCGAGTAGAAAGTGATATTTTTGAGTTGAAAAGTGGGGAAAAATATTTTTCTTAAAATACAACGTACACTCAGCCTTTCAGATGTTGAAAGAGTAAAAATTTTAGCCTTTTCGGAAGAAATTTTAGAAATTAGAGAAATTGCTCTCAAAATCAATCACAACCATAACGTTGTTCTAAATTGTTTAAATAATTCTGAGGGCTACAGTAAAAACAGGCATTGTGAATAAAAAAGAAAAGAGGTGACGACCAAGCAGTCCACCATATTTGGAGAACTTTTTTTTCTGCTTCACGTTTGACGCAGCGCCATAAGGATGCAAGACTACTTTTTGCTCAAAAACATATGACAAAGAGTTGAAATAATGTGAGTGAGGTGTTATCAAATCAGGCTACAAATTTTATATCTGCTTACTTAAAACATAAAGATACAGAAATCTGGATATGGATTTTTAGATTTTATTTTAAAGGAGCAACTCAAATGTCGAACAGTTGTTTGAAAAAGTAAGTTCTTAGTTTGAAAAGTTCGACTAGAGAGTATTCTATCGAAAAATAACAAATAAAAAATATTTTAAATGTGTCTTTTGCATTCTACGAAAAAAATTGTGTTTCTTGATAATTTATAAAAAAACTCGTACCTAGTTTTCCCACATCGACCTCAAATGTATGGCTACAATGTTGTATCTGCCAAAAAAGCCTTTCGTGCTCATCTTGAATTAAAACAGTAATTTTTTTATTTTTCTTTATGTTGACCTTGTTACAAATCTTCTTGCGGTCTGAATGCATACTTCAAATTTAAATTTAAAGTAATTTACTAATTTAGTAATAATAAAAAAAAAACAGTTTGATGTGGCAGGTGCTCATTACTTTTGAATTTATTAGCAGCAAAAAAGTGAATTTTTTTTCTCTTTGTTAGCTTAAGAAATATTTCACACGCACAGCCACATACACTCGCACAAAATGTTTTTTTTAATTCCAAATTGGCGCCAGGAACAAAAAAATTTTTTGTTTTGTTTTTATTGCAATAAAAATATTGTTGCATGTTTGAAATTTTGTGCATGACTGTAACTTTGCGTGAGTTTACGGCTGGATTGACTGTGTTGGTGTGTGAGATTGTGTGTTAATATATGCACAGCTAATATATGAATTAACTTTTGTTTTTTTTACTGTTGACATAGCTTTTATAACAAAATAAAACCTGATGTTTGACTTTAAGCTTTGTTTTTTTTTGATGTTTTGTAAATAATTTTCCGTATATGCAATTGTAATAGAAGTGTATAACGAAATTTTATAACACTTATAATATTAAAATAAAAAATTGTTATGATAACGTCGTTTTACATTATTGCGGTCATTATTTCAAAAACAAACCTTGTGCTGTTTATCAAAGTGTCATTTTTTACTGAAATAGATCGTGATTAGTTTATCGATGATAGTCTTAACCATTGATAAAGTACTGTTTTAATAGATTATAGATTGGCTTTTTTTTTTGTTATCCCTTAACTGGTACACCTGGTCTGTGCGACCACAACAAAAACAAAACAAAAGAGTATATTTCTCTTATTTTCCAATTTAAAATTCAATTCAGTTCAAATCATTTATTCAAAATAATTCACGAAATTCATTTTAAATAGGAAAAAACCTTTGTTTAAGACGTTCTTAAAAAAACAACATGAATTTCTAAATAAATTTGTGTTTTTTTTAGCATTTTAAGTTGGTGTGGTCCCTGAGACCAGATGTACTGTTAGTGTGATTTTTTTGAGGTGTACCAGTTAAGGGTTAATATAAAAGTCAATAATATTGAGAATACAATTGAGAATACAATTTTAGGCATTTCAAATGTTTGTTATATTGTTAACGCAATGTTTGTGCAGAACAAGCGAAAAAGGAGGGGGGGGGGGGAAGAGAAAGAAAGACAAAGGTGGTGCTTTATATGTCAAGCTATACAATCTTTTGTAAATGTGAGAACAAGTTAATAACGTCTTTGTTTCATCGAGACTTCAAAAATTCTTAAGAAAAAAGAGACTCGAAAAATTTTTGAATTTTTCATTTAAAATTTAAAAATTTAAAATAATTAAAAACCAATTTAATATATTATTCTTTCCTTGCCTCAATCATTTTTTCATTATCTTTAGCCAATGCCTTCTCCATTTGTACTAAAACAAAAAAGTTTACGAAACATTTACGAAAACGATAACAGTGCAGGCGATTTGATCATAAATATAAAAGAATTTTTGCATAAATTGCTGAAAATAAAAAACAAAAATATGTTTCTTTTAGATAATATTATAAAATAATACGTTTTTAATAAGTTTAACAGGTCTATTCTGGCAAAGTATCAATTGTTACCCAGTATTTTTATTATTTCTATGTGTTTGCTGTAATTTTGTGATTTTAAAACAAAATTTGATGCTCAAAAATAATAAATTTTGATAAAAATTGTCACCTGCTTTTCAGATAGTCACAATTCCATTAAAAAATTTTGTTTTTTGAGCTTCAAATTTTGTTTTGAAATCACAAAATTACAGCAAACACATAGAAATAATAAAAATACTGGGTAACAATTGATACTTTGCCAGAATAGACCTGTTAATTTTTTGGTCACGGTTGACTTTTCTGTGGATTTGCCCACATTGCATGAATGTTGCAAATGCATATCAATGCTTTTTGTTTTTGTAAAAGCAGCTAAATTTGTATTTGCAACAAGATCGTGAATTACCCTTATATTTGTATAGCTTCGCTACACATTGACAACAACTGAAATTATCTTGTGAACTGAACACTTTCAATTAGCAACATGTGAGCAAAAATTTCTTTGGAAATATGTTCGTCCGTTAGGCCGCGTTCATAGTAAACGCTTTTAGCTTAGCCGGGCGGTTTAGCTGAAAAACGCCTTGAGTATAATCACATTGAAAAAGCTCAAAGTGTTCATAGTGTCAGCATAAAGCTTCTTTTCAAATGCTTTTCAGCGCATATATCTCCATCTCGCTTGCTCACACAGCAAAATAATTTTGTTTTTTATGCTTTGTTGAAGGGCATTCTTAAAATTCTTTTCGGCGCTTTATTCTTATTTGATCACATAGTTTACATTTTTTCGATTGGTTTTATTCTTTATGCCCGTAGTACTGCATTATTAAATGGATTTCGGCACTTGTTTATCTAGTTTACCTGTTAACAATATTTTCGTTGATTTTTTTTATTTGTTGGATATTTTTTGTGCTGAAATTTTATTTTTTTGCGTTGTTTTTGCGTTGTTTTTGCGTTGTTGTTTTGTTTAGTGGTTCTTTTCAGTTTTATGCACTTGTATATTCTATCTCGTTTGTTTACATAGTTTTCGTTGTTCTTGCTTACTTCTTGTGTACTTTTTGTGCTGAACTTTCCACCGTTGTTATGCTTTGTGTTTTTAAGTTCCTTTCAACTTTTGTTTGTTATTGGTTTGATCTTTCGTTGGTGATCATCGCGAATCTGCATACCCATTAAACAAAAAATCTTTCATTTACTTTGCAAAACGCAATTGAGGGCATTATTTTCTAAAGAGACAAAGTAAAACAAAGCATCAATAAGTTACTTTGTGCAGCGTTGAATAAGCATTCACTATGATCAAAAAAAGCTCGACAAAGCAGCTTTATGCATCAGCTTCAGCCAAAGCGTCCACTATGAACGCGGCCTTAGACAACAACAAAATATTAATTTTCTGGAACTTTGTGTCTTGGGTACAATAACTGTAAGGGCGCGCTTATGGTGGCGACCTGTTGCTTTGCCAAGCCGAGCTGAAAGTGCGTCAAGCTTAACGCAGCTGGTAGTGCGTATAGTGCCAGCTTATCGCTGCTGACTTGTTGCTGCTGGTTTTTGACTACTTTGAGTTTGTTTGTATGCATTACGTTTCTTTTTTGTTCATTTTTGCAATCGAAGCATCAGAAAAGCCACGTGATTTTTTGTGTACTTTTTGCTTTCCTCAAAACTAGCGTACAAGTGAAGAGACAAAAATGCGAAAAAAACTCTGCTGAAACACACTTTAAGTCACTGTAAGTAGATTTAAGTCACTGTAAGTCTGCTTCAGCTTGTTTCGACTTTTTTTCAATTGTTTTGTACAGTTTTTTGTCGCTGCGTTTTTATTTCGAATTGTGTTTTCAGACAGAACAGGAAAAATTACTGAAGAGACAAAAATGCGAAAAAAACTCTGCTGAAACACACTTTAAGCCACTGTAAGTAGCTTTAAGTCACTGTAAGCCTGTTTCAGCTTGTTTCGACTTTTTTTCAATTGTTTTATGCTGTTTTTTGCCGCTGCGTTTTTATTTCGAACTGTGTTTTTAGACAGAACAGGAAAAATTACAACACAGAAAATAGTGGGAAAAAAGTTAATCGACTGAAAAAGCAACTTATCGAAAGACTTCCTATACATTTGCCCGAATGCGGACCTTACACGGTCAATCATTGGACATCAATCATTTATATGTGCAGTAAATATTTTTTGTATGCAATACACAGATTTGTTGATGGCTTCATTGACCAACACATAATTATTTTGATATTTTGCATTCACAGATACATGATTAATTTGCAAAACAAATGAGAAAATTTAGAAAAAAAAAAAACAAAAGCTACTGATTGATTATTTTAATTTTTTTACCCACTTGCTTTTGAATCCAAGAAAAAACGAAGAAAAGGCGCAACAGCAAAAACAAAAATATATGTATGTATTTAATTGAAGTTTCCTAGTGGTTCTACCTTTTTTATGTTATTTAATGAATATAATAAGTTAGCATCGTGTAAAATAAAACTTAATACATACAAACCTTGCGAGAAAGTAACAATCGGCACTCTGAATACCAGCGCACAAGTCGCTTTAAGCTGCTTGTTCGGCTGGCTGTATACACACTTTGAGCTTATTTCATATGATTTTATGTGCAGCGTTTTTCAGCTTTCCCTCTCGGTTCGGCTCGGCAAAGCAACAAATTGCCACTATAAACGCGCCCTAAGAAAAAGGGTAAAGTATTGTTTTAATTTAATTGAAATTCGGGGTCAAATTCTCGTTTCTAATTATGTGCCCGTAACTGCAATTCCACACATTCCGAGCACATTACAGCACAATAACAAAATTAGAAAACAAAAATTTTATCTGGGTTCTTGAAATTTATAAAGATGAAAATTTGTTATTCTTTCTACGACACATTACCGCACACCCCAAGTACATTACAGGATTTCGGAAAAAAGTAGGTGTAACTTCTTCTGGCACATTGCATTACAACGTGAAAATATCACAGCACAAATGTCGAATTTCTAAAAAAGAGAAAGGTTGTGCTAACTTAATTATAACAAAAAAGTTTTTCCTAATTATTGTACAATAATTTATTAATTAATATAGCAATTTAATAATTTGTTTTTAATACGGCACATAGAATTCGTTTATTAATACGAATCTGGAGAATCACAGTATATAATTTTTTTAACTTTTTACAAATTTTGCAAATGTGTGAGTTTTTTCATAATTCTTTACGGCACATTGTAGCTCAGCTCAAGCAAATTACAGCACAACTCAAAAGTTTCGAAAAGAAAATAATTGCGTAGCTAACTTCACATTAGAAAAGCACCATCTAGTAAAAATCATCATTCCAATGTGACCCATGAGAGCACATCGCAGCACATATTGTTTTAATGTAAAAAGGAATTTATTTCATAACACAATGAAAATATCCATCAGTATTTGTGTGCATCTACATTACATTTCGCAGAATTGCTAGACCTCGATCATAAAATTTTGGAAAAATTTTAATTTCTCAAGGAAAATGACAACAAAGCTTTTTCAAAATTATCAGATTTCTCTTAATAAAAATCAATAATAAATTAGGTTGAAATCTATACGTATATTAGTAATGATCACAAAAAATTAAATCAATCAATCGAGCCAATTAAGCCAACTAGCTGTGCGCTACTGCTATATAACAAAAATATATTTTTAGACATAAAAAACTGGCCAAACATTTTGTGGTTTCTATGACAAAATGACAATATAGAACCGCCTGGTCTCGTTATATTTCATCGATTTTATATTTTTCGAACTTTCTTTTGATTAAATTTTTATTTTTTTTTATTTCGTATACCGGATTTCAAGGCGCAATAGCAAAAACAATCCTTTCATGTTGGTTAAATTAAACTTTATTGATTTACAATTTTACTATTGACATTATGACAATAAGTCAAGTCTGTTAAGTTACAATTATCTTTGTATGCAAGTATAATAACAAATATAATGATTCTTATGACTATACACAAACTCAATCAATCAATTTCTAAATTGAGTTAATTTTCCGCCAGCGACATTTCTCCGTGCTTTTAATAGTTAACCTTGAATTGTCCTGGCATTTGGATTAAATGGCGGCGTCATTGGAAACTTTTTCTGTGGAAGTTGTGGCATGCGTCGTGCTCCTCCTCCCCGGTCATGAAATGGTTCAGCATTCACAAGACTAGCCATAAAAGCCATAACAGCAAATAACACAAAAGTCGTAAAAAGCCTTATATGCATTTTAAAGTATTTTTGTGTAATTTTTTTAAATATTATGAGCTACTGTAAAAACGCGTTAAATTGTTAATAACTCTTAGCACGTTGCTACAATATTTATGAGTTGCTGCTAAAAAGCTGCTCCGTATTTATATAGCTAGCTGGCAAATCCAATACAGAAAACATCGGGATTCACTTGCCAAAAATATATGTAGATAATCACATCATAGTGCTACATATACGTAATAATATATTTAAAAAAAAGAACATGTGCGCATTCTAGCTGATAAACAATGTTTCAACTGATAGCCAAACACGGTGATTTTTCTCATTATTAAAGCTGATGCAGCAGATGTTATTCAAGCCGTTATCTTTGTAAAATATTTTAAGAGGTCAAATTGTTGAAAACTTCTTTGAATTTTCCCTGCTTCAAAAAGTTCCCCTATTTCTGTTTGTTCTTTATCATGTCGGTGTATAAAAGCCTGATCTTCTTAGTTTTCATCATCAAACGTTCTTTGCATTTTGTCAAGATGAATCTACATTTTTTCCTACTCGTCCTCATGGCTATTTTTGCGTTTGCTGTCGCTGAACCACACTTTGGTTCTAGAAGATCACAAAAAACTCCCTCGTCTACAGGACCACACAATCCTAATCCTAGGAGACATTTTAAATACTTATAATTATATTGTTCTAAATTAATTAAATTAAAAATGCTACAAAATTAAAAAAATAAATATTCAATAATATTGTTTTTTAAATATTAAACATTACCCTCCAGGAAAAATCAAAAGGCTTATATCAAAAAGCGATAAATAAACATTCCCCACTGTATCTTTTAAAAGCTTAAAAGTAGTTTTGTATTTATGTTGTTTCCAATCTGCTTCCCTCTTGTAAAAATTGGAAAACTTACATATGGAAGTGATGAATAAACATTCCCCATCGTATATTTTGGAATTTTTTTGGTAGTTTTGAAATTATGTTGTTTCCAAACCGCTTCTTTAAGAATGCATGTGTGAATGCACAAAATATTAATATCATTGTTTCCTAGGCGCTTATTATAGAATACATGTTTACTGTTTAAAAAAAATATGTTTTACTGGGCGGCCCCGATAGTCTAGTGGTAGCGCGCTTAACTGTCACTTAGGGGTCCCGGGTTCGAATAGAATGTTTCCCTCTAATGACATGCTATATTAAAAAAGCAATGAAGTGTGAAACGAAGGGGAATGCTTCCTACATTCCATGGAATGTTTCCTGGTTCTCATCCGGGAATGCTCACATTTCCTGGGGGGTAATTTCAGGCTGTAAATGTATTCGCAGAAAATTGTTTTGTTTGTTATATTTATGTATGCATAAGTAGAAAGAATTTTTCGTCCTTTGCAATAAGATTGTTTCGTTGGTTTTTGATAAGGTTTAATTAATATAAAAAATTAAATTGACCTTGTTTTTGTGAATCTCAAAAATTTACAAAAAATTCATATTTATCACATTAATACAAGACAGAAGCAATTACATTACATTTTGAATTTCGGTAAAATGTCTTTTGGTCGAAAATCTTTGAATTTTCTTTATATTTTGTCATGCATGTTTTATATCTTTGATACTTTATAATACTTACTTACTTAGGTGGCCATAGCAACCCGTCGTCGGATTTCGGCCGATCTCATCAGCTCTCGCCAGGCGCCTCTGCTTCGCGCGCGCCTTCTCCAATTGGTTTCACCAAGTGCGGTTAGGGCTTCCTCGACCTGGTCAATCCATCGGAGGCATGGTCTCCCTCTTCGTCGTCGGCCCTCGGCCTTCGCCTCGAACACCTTTTTCGCTGGAGCATCGTCATTCATACGATGGACATGACCTAGCCAGCGTAATCGCTGGATTGCGATACGCTGAACTACTTCAATGTCGTCGTATAGCTCATAAAGCTCGTGGTTCATTCGTATGCGATAGTCGTCGCCAACTCGAATAGGGCCGAAGATTTTGCGAAGAACTTTTCTCTCAAACACCCCAAGAGCGGCTGCGTCTGCTTGCGAGACAACCCATGCCTCAGCGCCATAAAGAAGCACAGGTATAATGAGCGTCTTGTAGAGTGTCAGTTTTGTCGATCGAGAGAGGGCTCTGCAACGTAATTGCTTACTAAGCCCGTAGTAGCACCTATTAGCAATTGTTATTCTTCGCTTTATCTCCAGGCTGACATCATTATTTCTGTTAATGGCGGTGCCAAGGTAGGTAAATTGCTTGACCACTTCAAAGTTATAGTTGCCTGTTGAAACGTGAGAGCCTAGCCGCCCCGCTCCCCTGCCAGCAGGCAGCATATACTTCGTTTTACCCTCGTTTATCGTCAAACCCACCTTGGCTGATTCTTTTTCGATAGCAGTGAAAGCAGCAGTGACATCTCTCTTGGTTCTACCGATGATATCAATATCATCAGCATACGCAAGGAGCTGAACACCTTTGTAAAAAATGGTGCCATTGCGATGCACACCGGCCCTTCGTAGGATCCCCTCCATGATGATGTTGAAGAGATCGCAAGATAGCGGGTCGCCTTGTCTGAAACCTCGTTCAGTATGGAAGGTTTCGGAGAGGTCATTTCCTACCTTGACGGAGCTGCAAGTATTGCTCAACGTCATCCTGCAGAGTCTTATCAACTTTGCAGGTATACCGAACTCAGACATTGTTGCGTATAGGCAATCCCGCCTCGGGCTATCGAACGCAGCTTTATAATCGACAAAGAGATGATGCATGTCGATTTGCTTTTCGTTGGTTTTCTCCAGGATTTGGCGCAGTGTAAAAATCTGGTCTATGGTGGATTTACCAGGTCGAAAGCCACACTGATAAGGTCCAATCAGTGTTTTTGTATACGGCTTAAGTCTTTCACATAGTACGCTCGAGAGGACCTTATACTTTATAATAGAAACTCAAAATTTTAAGTATTCATTATTTTTGATAAAAAAATTCCAGTGAATAAATGCTATAAAAAAATTTAGATACACCGTAAGAAAAGCCAATTCATTGCCTTTAAAATCTTAAATTAAGTTTTCCATGAGTAAGGTATTGGAGAGAGTTAAAGCTAAATTAAACAGGCAGGCAGACAGACGCAGGCAGTAACATGCAAAGAAATAAATCTCGCTTGTTCACATAATTTGCCTGCGCTTGTCTGCCTGCCTGTCCGCTTCGGCTTTCACTCTGCTTGCAACCTTAGTTTTTGAATCAAAGTCATGAAATATCAATTAACCCCGTAAACCCTAAGAGTGGGAAAATAGACCCTGAACGTCATGAAAGAAACAAGCGGCAATAGTTGTTGATATGGAAAAATGTATTGCTTACCGTGTCTCGTACCACGTTCAGCCTTCGTTTTGTTTTACATAAAGATGCAGTTAAACTGATGATGTAAAATTAACATGTAAATTAAATTTTTGTATAGTTATATATTAAGCTTTTTTAGAAAACATCTTCTAAATATGCCTTAATTTTAACTACTTTTGCCTAAAACCTCCCTTAATTTACTTTTTGTGCCATTGGTGTCCAATTCTTTTCAAAGCTCTTAGAAAAATAAGTATAACGAATAAATAATTAAGATAAACTCTTGAAAATATTTTGACATATATTTCGGTATATCAAAGAAATTCATTGCACTGAAGGTATATTTTTTTAGCTTAAGTCTTAGCATTAAAAAAAAAATTGTTCTCATTAAGAACTCTCATATGATCTGTCAGTGAATGAAAAATACCTTTAATCGGGCAGTTTTTTTGGAAACACGCTAAGGGACATAGCAGATAAGCACAATTCGACTAAGCGTTAATCTTTTTTCGGTTAATCATTTCGGACCCATGTGAAGTTGGCAACCCACTTAACGGAAGGGGATTTATTTTTTTCATTCGATTGCACTCGGTGCCTACCTGATTGTACCACCTTAATTTTCGTTAGTATCTTAAGGGGGGAAAAAATATAGGAGTAAGAAAAATTGGTCCGCAACTCATATTGAGATAAATTATTTTTGTTAACGCTATTGTGAAGGAAATCGTTTGTACCGATGGTTATTTTTTTAGATTTAAAACGATTTCTCGGTAGTAAAGATAAGTTCAAACGATATAATCGTTAGAACGAAGGGGTACAAACGATTACTCGTTGGTACAAAATGGTACAAAAGATTTCTCGGTGGTACGAACAAGTAAAAATGATATAATCAGCGATACGAGCGGTTACAAACACGTTAAAACGATATAATCGTTACAGCGACTGAGTACAAACGATTACTCGTTTGGTAGAAATCGTTTATACCCGTTTGTACTAACGAGTTATCGTTTGTACCGATGATTATATCGTTTTATCACCGAGAAATCGTTTGTACTAGTTCATTTTAACGATTATACCGTTTGTACCTGTTCGCACCACCGATAAATCATCTGTAACCTTTATACTTATATATTTGTTTCATCGTTCGTACTCGGTAAAAAACAAATCTTTTCTTAAATCTAAAAAAATTAATAAAAAAACATCCGTACAAACGGGTACAAAAAATTCCCTCCACAATAGCGTTAATAAAAATAATTTATATTAACATGAGTCGCGGACGAATTTTTCTTACCCCTATATTTTTTCCCCCTTAAAGTACAAACGAAAATTAAGGTGATAGAGTCAGGTACACACCGTTAAGTGGATTGCCAACTTCACATGGGTCTCTAAAATTCAATTGTGTTCTTTTCTCGAAAATGTTAAGCTCAAAAGTAGAAAAGTTATCAAAAATGGCAGAGAGGGCAGAAAAAATACAAAATTTTTTCGAGAAACGAAAGAGCCATTAGTAAAAATTTCTGTAAAAAATTCCAAATTGCAGCTATGAACATATGAAAATTTATAATAGTAGCCGTTGCAAGGTTGTTTTGAATTTGATAGCATGAATTTATTTTTCTCAAAATCTTAGGCAAAATAATCTTTAGATAATTTTATTTAAATATTGTTTAATTGTTTTAACCATCGAAATTGTTAAGAATTTTTTAATATTGGGGGTTGGAATTAGTTTTAAAGGTTTTCTAAGAGATGGCGTAACTATCAATAGATCGCATCGGGCACACCTGTGACTATATTCATTTCAAAGCACATTGTCTAAGCTTCATTTTTCAGTATGTGTCATTCCATTGAAGTGTAAACAACATATATTTTTTTCTCTGTGAACATGTCGACTTTCGTTCCAACAAAACGCAATTTGCGGGAAGGTTTACTTTTGTGCTTCCATTTGAAGAAAAAAGCGGTTGAAGCACAACGCACGCTTACTGAGACTATTACTGAGCTTACTGAGCTTACGGGGACTATGCTCCATCGATTTCTACTTGTGAGTACTGGTTCCGTCGGTTTAAAAGTGGTGATTTTGATACGGAAGACAAAGAGCGTCCGGGCCAGCCGAAAAAGTTTGAAGATGAGGAATTGGAGGCTTTGCTCGATGAAGACCCGTGTCAAACCCTTCAAGAATTGTCAGAATCATTGGGAGTCGACTTATCAACGGTCGGCAAATGCTTGAAGGCCATGGGAATGATTCAAAAGCAAGGAAATTGGGTGCCGTACCAGTTGAAGCCGAGAGACGTTGAACGGCGATTTTGCATGTGCGAACAACTGCTTCAACGGCATAAAAGGAAGAGTTTTTTGCATCGTATTGTCACTGGCGATGAAAAGTGGATCCATTACGATAATCTTAAGCGAAAAAAATCGTGGGGACCACCCGGCCATGCATCAACATCGAGGGCCAAGCCGAATATTCATGGCGCCAAGCTTATGCTGTGTATTTGGTGGGATCAGAAGGGTGTCGTGTACTATGAGCTGCTAAAACCTAACGAAACCATCACTGGGGAACGCTACCAACAACAATTGATGCAATTGAGCCGAGCATTAAAGGTTAAACGGCCGGAATATGCCAAAAGACACGACAAAGTGGTTTTTCAACATGACAACGCACGGCCACATGTTGCAAGAACCGTCAAGGAAACGTTGGAGGTGCTGAATTGGGATGTGCTAACCCACCCGTCTATAGCCCAGACATAGCCCCTTCCGACTACCACCTATTCAGATCGATGACGCATGGCTTGGCTGAGCAGCGCTTCACTTCTTACGAGGATACCAAAAAATGGGTCGATTCGTGGATTGCCTCAAAAGACGAATCGTTCTTCCGGCGCGGAATCCATATGCTGCCAGAAAGATGGGAAAATGTTGTAGCTAACGATGGACAATACTTTGAATAATATACATTGTACCGTTGTTTCTAAATAAATGCTCAAAAACCGACAAAAAACCTTTAAAATTAATTCCAACCCCCAATAGTTTTTGGTACATGGTCAGCTAGCTATTTAGAATTTTAGGCATAATTTTAAACCTTTTTCTTTGCCACTATTTTTGCTGTTTTCTATAAGTTCTTACGTTTGATTGATCATTCATAGTTATTTTTTCTCCCTACGAGAAATTGACTTCTTTATTGTTTATAATTATGGGTTTATAACGGGCTCATCAAAACGGGCCAATAATTTTACGTAACCTTATATTTTAACTGCATTAAAAACGTTGAGATAAGTTTTACGGCACTAATTTAAAAGTATATTTACTTAATTCCGACACTTTATCTTATGACAAAAATTAGTCATTCTGATAAGGCGCTTCTTTTGAATTGCGAACCTTATGAACTCATTCAAAACATTGCAACGTTTTCAATATTTTAGGTGAATCCCGCTAACAGTTTATTTTTGGTTAATAAAGTAGGAATACCCCGTGGTACTCCACAAAACAGCTGCAACAGCAATGCATAGGGGCTTATAAATAATGATACAAAACAAAATCATCGATACAAAATTTAAACATTAAAGACAAAACCTCATTCAGATAAATCAAGCATTTACAAAACAAAATGCATTTTTTCAAATTTTCGGTGTACTTCGTCTTGGCTTTGCTTGCTGCCGTGTGTCAATTATCTCAGGCTAAACAAGTACCAGAACTTCAACGTTCAAACGACAATGGACTTGGTGGTCTCTATTTTGATGCTGTGCTGCGTCCACCAAAGAAATTTACTCCGCCAATATCGATACAAAAGAGAGCCGTATACCGATCAACACTCAAAATTTGAGCTTTAGTCGAATTTCCAGTAAAATTTTCAAACTGAGATTGTAAAAAGTGTTTTAATAATTAAACTTATAAATAAATTTAAATATAACTTTTTAAAGAAACTAACAATTGTGTTGTTTTTTAACCACTTGTGCTTATAAGGTTATTCCCGAAAGAGTTTATTTCGGTATCAGAGGCAAAAGAGCATATTTTAATTCTAAATAAATTTGTTTAGAATTTGATCAAACCAAATATACAAAATACATACGCATAACATTATATATACGCATTATATAAACTTCTCGATAAATAAGATATCTTATCGATAAGCTACGATAAATTAGGATATTATCCGTCGCGAAAAAATAAGTTTTAGAAAATACATTTCTTTTTTAGTTTTTTAATTACCTAAGAAAAGCTTTTAAATCTTACTTTTGTATGATTGAATTTGTGTAAGTCACAACATTTAACTAATTGTCATGTTTTTTTCATTTTTTTAGGTCTTCCCGATCCATTCGCCAAGGTTCAAGTCGACGGTAGTGGCCAGGTTTATTCTACAGATATTTGCAAATCATCACTAGATCCGAAATGGAACGCACACTATGATCTTTTTCTTGGACGTGGTGATGCGATAACTATAAGCGTCTGGAATCAGCGTAAAATACACAAGGGAAGCGGGTTCTTAGGCTGTGTACGTATACCGGCAGCGACCATACAAAGTCTGAAAGGAGCTGGTTGTACGTAACGTTACATTTTATATTAAAAGAAAAATACGTTTTAGTTAACCATTACTTTTTCTTTTATCTTCACAGTCCAACGCTTGGATTTGTGCAAATTGTCGCCCGATGACGATGAGTTGGTGCGTGGTCAAATTATCATAGCCTTGCTTTCGAAAGATGGACCATGTAGCGGTAATCCGCTGGCCATAGTAGGTCCCAGCGGAGATGTGCGAGGCCCTTCCGAAGATGATTCTTCGGAAGATGCTCTGCCGGACGGTTGGGAAGAGCGTCGTACAGGCACGGGACGCGTTTACTATGTTAATCACACAACCAAGTCGACACAATGGGATAGACCCAGCGCACAACAACAGCATAGATCGCAAAGTAATGGACATATACCAGTGGGACCAACACGTTCTACCACCTGCACGAATTTGCTTAATGGACACAGCAACAGTAGTCGGATAGGTGGAGTGGAGGGCACCAATACTAGCGGTCTTAATAATGGCGAGTCCCAACAACAGCACCAACAACAGCTTACAGCCGCCCAACGCCGGCACTCCACAGAAATACTTTCATCAAATTTGGGTAAGGAAAACTGTAGTCCAACCAGAACAAAAACGGAAGACAATACAACATCTAACACGAGCACAACAACGCCACAGACAAGAAAGAACAACAATGTCAGTAGTCGAGGACAACAACATGCAACAACAGGTGCGAGAGAGCACATTGTACCGCCGTCGACAACAACGAGTCCAAATTCTTCTACGGATCATCATCCAGTGACACCGCATCGTACAAACAATGATGTTACAAGCACAAACAATACGTCAACTGCATCTGTAACAACAACGACAACTCCAACGCCAACAATAACATCAGCACGAAATTCACAGCTTATCGATACACATCAGGGAAAGACACCGAAGCAAAGTGGAAACACAGTGGCACAAACAGCAGCAACCACAAATAGTGGTCAGAATCAAATCGAGACAACAATAAATCCAATCAAGTCGACGACGACCACGCCACAACGACAAAATCTGCAAAACGCACAAAATTTGGTGAGCAAATTAGAAATAAAATATGACGTGTCAGCAAGGTTCGCAAAAACTTACAAGTGCTGAGCAAAATTACACTCCCCCTCATCATCAGTATTATACTTTGTTTTCCTCACTCGTTAAATGCTTAAAGCCTTCAAAACTTCATCATCAGAAATAAAAAAAAGCCTCTTGCCAGATTGCACTCTTTTAATGTTTCTCATTCATATGTTTTTGCAATAATATACTCATTTCAAAAGAATTTTTGCGGTTTGCTTAAAAAAGCTCTAATTAAAAAAAATTTTACGAAACTAATTCATAGCTCTTCCGGGTTGACTTTTGGTCAAATGTATCATCAGGTCCAACTATTTTTCAAACCTAACATTTCTTCCAAAAATATCTTCTCCTATTTGCAATCCTTCTAGATGTCGTCCTAGTGCAAAAAAAGAATAATGTCGAAATACTCGTTTCAAGATAATTTTTGCGGCTGCTTAAAAAAGCCCTAATTAACAAAAATTTTACGAAAATAATTCATAGCTCTTCTGGGTTGACCTTTGGTATAACATATCATCGGTACAACTATTTTTTCAACCCTAACATTTCTTCCAAAAAATCCTTCTAGAGGTCGTTCTAGTACAAAAATAGAATAATGTCGAACATAGTTCATATCTCTACCAAGTTTTCAAATATAAGTTGAAATGTATGAGCTGCTGCTAATATTTTTTCACTCAATACTTCTTCTAAACATACCAACTCTCTTTGTGCTACCTTTCTGGGTGTTCACCAAAAAAAAATATTTAGAAAAATATCGAAAATATTTCATATTTCTAACGAATTCATCATTACGTGTATGAGCTGGTTCTAAATATTATTTTTTCATCTCCAACATTTCTTTTGAACACAACTACTCTATGTGCCATCCTTCTGGGGTCCCCCTTCAAAAAAATTAAAAAATTTGTAAAAACAGTTCATATTTCTACCGAATTCACTCCTTGGCTTCAAATGTCTATGCTGTTCCTATTATTTTTTTCACCCTCAACATTTCCTTCTAGGGTCCCAATACAAAAAATACTAAATCTTAAGGGCAGGGCCTCATCTAGAGGCCCTAAAACACAGTGATGTTCTTAATTTTTTTTCATAGAAGGAAGTAAATGAACACCTCGAGTTTTTGACAGTTATTTATTGATTCTTAAACTGTAGGAAAATATTAGGTCTGTTTCCGTACTCGATTCAAGTAACTTGAAGTTGCTTGAAAGCGTTATTTTACAAATTTTTTAAGCTCGAGAGAGAAGAATAACATGCAAAATGTCACTCTCTATTACAATTACTTGAAGTAAGTACGGAAACAGACCTATTTTTTTTTTTTGGTGACGTTGGTTACGTAAAAATAAAAAGTAAAATGGTCTCCATCGCACAGCACGTTCATATCATCTGATATAAAAAAAATTGTATAAATTATATTATATGTATTTATTGGAGCTTAAACCTATATCAATTAATAGTTGAAAATTACAAAAATGACGAACATGAGAATTTTTAGTAGACCTCTGCACGAGTAGTCTTAACCCTATTTTCATGACATTCGTTTGAAAACGAGTGATGGATATGTTACACTCATTGCGAACAAATCAAACACAATGGTTGGACAAAACCAATCCTAATCAATCGGAAACCGAATCGAATGAATAAATGATTCGGAAAATATGAATGCAGCATAAATACATGACTCGAATTTTTTGTGCACAACAGCATAACATTCGGTGCATAAATTGAGGTTGTTAAGATTTTAAAAATCTAATGTCAGAATTCCAAAAAGCTGTTCGACACTCGGGTAGACCACAAAAATGTGTTCCTTTGTTTTATATTCTTCGTATATTAGGGCTGCCAGATATGTCTATTTCCAAACCGGGTCACTTTGGTGAAGCTATTGTAAATTAGTTCTGCACCTACCCCCAATCGACAGAAAAACTTTTTAATAAAGTAAAGAAAATTGTATTTTCACATATTTTTAAAATTCAATCACATTTTCAGTCACATTTTTCATCGCTTTGAACTTGCTTAAAAATGTCTGGTTTTCTCTTAATATAATTGTGCATATCTGTGCAAGTCAATTTAAAATTTACTTTGCATTGAATTATGCTTTCTAATGTGCTGATATTGAATTTCTTTTCTTGGTCCATTGAGATGAAATAAGTGAAAAAATTCGCTCAACGTTAGCTTTGTTACTAGGTATTGCATATAAATACTGTACTATTTTAAGTAAATTTTGTTTTCTCTTTTTCTTCTATTATGTTGAAAAAGTAAAGCCATTTTGTATATGTGTCTTTATATTTACTTGCAATAAAGGACCTTAAATATACGACCTCCTCAAAGCATTTACCAGAAATTGTTATATTTTTTTCGCTTAAATACATTATAGTTTTTTGGACTTCTTGCCACTTTGCTACATTATTTAAGGCCATCCAATAAAAAACATATTTATTTAAATGGAAAACCCATTCTTCAAGTAATTATTTGCTGTATTAAAAATATTTTTCACATCCTCTTCAAAAAGTAATATTTGTTTGGTTTTTTAAAAATGTCATTTAAACCATCATTAGTGTAATTTATTAGTTTTTGCACTTCCGTAAGTGTTATTGTGGACTTTAAAATTTTTTTTTATTTATTTTTCAATCATCAAAGATTGATAATGAAAAAATCACACATAAGCTTCGGCTAAAGGGTTGTTGAAAAAATCCGCAATTGCAAGATTCTTTCTATAGCTGGTACCAATGTGAGCCAATGGCTTCTAATGTAAGAGAGAATTCCTTTGTAGGTTGTGTCCGCATTGTCGCAAAATTCCTTAAGCGGGGTACACACTAACACTCTTGAGTGACACTCAAAAATTCAACCACAAAAATTTCTGCGGTTGACTGTCGAATGAGGAAGGTACACACACGTGAACCTGCTTAAAAAGAGAGAATTTGAGCATGAGTGTTACTTATGATCGCTAATGTGTACCCCGCTTTAAGCTGCTGCGTTCTTATAGTAAATATAGAAAAATACTTATGTATTTTAATCACCAAAGATTCCATATCGATAGACATGACATCCACAGCAGTTGAAACTGTAATGAAATATAACAATCGCAAACCGCACACAAAGTTTCGTGCTCACTTTTACCTTGTCTTATAAAGGACCACTCCGTTGTATATAACGAAAGGAATTTGCATTTCTTCTTTGGCATTTTCCAATGGTAATAAAAAACACTATAAACCTATAAGCAACAAACTTTGACTCGGAAGCTAACATGAAAAGTAGCAGCATTCACAAAAAATAAGCACAGACGAATGAAATTAATAAAAGCTGTTGCTAATTAGAGATTGAATTTTACACGTAAAATATCAATTATCGATTATTGCTAGCGAAAAGCATAATTATCTGAAGATGTAACTATTTTACCGTTAAAAACTAGTTGCAAATTCTTTTTCAAAATTTTTCAAATTTGTTCCTAATTAAATCTTTAAACTGGGACTTTGAAGAGAAATCCGGGACAAACCAAGGTTGGACCGGGACACCGGGATAAACCAGAGACCGTACTAAGTATGCATTTTATAATAAAAAACAAAAAATAATTATCTTGTGATTTTTAAAATTTTGATTAAAAACTAATAATTATTTCTGCTTTTTATTTTTTTAAAGTAAAAATAAATATCAAAATTTGCCCGATATTTTTTAAGCACAAAATAACCAGTAATTTTGGACTTTTATTTTTTATAAACTTGGCCGTTTTTTCACAAAAAAACTGGTAAGTTTTGTTTTTTATTTTTTAAAGCAAAAATAAAAAGTGAAATTTGTCCGTTATTTTTTTTGGCACAAAATAACTGGCAAGTTTTAATTTTTATTTTTTTAAGCAAAAATAAAAAGCAAAATTTGCCCAACATATTTTCGAGCACAAAATAATTTGTAATATGGATTTTTATTTTTTAAGTCAAAAATTAAAATCAAAATTAGGATTTCAGTTTACGGTTGAACCAAAAGTGAAAAATTTATAATAAAGGGATTTATGTCATTTCGTAAGTGCTTCGTAAGAGGCCGTTCAAGTATTACCTAAGCAGATTGGCTGAGTTAATAAATGCATTTATGCAATGCATCAGTGTGTTTTGTGTGCTCGAAAATATGTTGGGCAAATTTTGCTTTTTCTTTTTGCCTTAAAAAATAAAAATCAAAGCTTACCAGCTATTTTGTGCTCAAAAAAAATATTGGGCAAACTTTACTTTTTATTTTTGCTTTAAAAAACTGATTTAAGATTTAAAACAAAAAAAAAATTTAAAGTCTACCCCTTATCTAAGGAATTATAAAATCTTCAAAATTCTGACGATAGGAATGATAATTTGTAAATGATTTGGTGCGTTCGATTCATTCATTTCTTTTTTGAGTCTTTGGTTTGAAAAAGCAAATCAAATCATATTACTCAAAAGCAAAACAAAAACCAAAAAGCCAGTAAACGTTTGTTTTCGTCAAATATCTCGAACACGATCTGACTCGTTGTTATAGCTATGTAAACTACTGAACTCGACACTGTATGTACATTGTTGTGGCAGAAACGAGTGTATCCGTGCAGAGGTTTAGTTTGAGTAGCGTTTTTTGTCACATTTTTTGCTCTTTAAAGTACTCAAAAAAAAAAAAAAAAGAACACCGGCCAATATTATCTAAATTTAGGTTTAGGATCCAATAAATTTTATCTACTTTAAAAAAATAAACAAAATCCAAGTCAATCTATTGATTAGTTCTTGAGATATCGTGGAGACCAGTTTGAAAGACATGATTTTTCAGAAAAAGCGTTTTAAGATTTGGTTAACGTTTTTTTCGAGTCCGTTTATGAAAATAAGAGTTCCTTTCGTATGCGATAACTTTTTATGCAATCGTTATCGGCTACACCGCTTTAGAAACATATTCTATTCATCATAAGCCATCGAACAATTAAAAAAATACATAATGGAGTTTTTAGGTCGAGTTTCATGAGAACCTGCCCCCAAGAAAAATAGTTCATACCTCTTCCAAATTCACCCCTAGCTCTCTAGGATCAACACCTACGCTATTCTAGTGTTCTAGTGGTCCGAAAATGTTTGCATCTCCAACCTTTCTTATATACAAGCCCCTTAACTATATGCCTCCCTTCTGGAGGTCCTTTAACAAAAACAGGAAATATGAAGAAAAATAGTTAAAAAAATCTCTACCGAATTCACACCTTAAGAAGTCAAATGTATGAGGCAGGTGGTTAACTGTCTTATTGCTACAGTTCTATTGCAATATTATGTTCGCATAAAGATTATCTTTTTATAGTTTTCTTATATTCTTGAACTATTTCAGGTTAATGGCAACTCTGCCGCACAGCCACAAGCGTCGCATACGAATGGTTGGAGTAACGAAAACAACGATACTGTTAATTCACATCACAGTCCTCCCAGCACAATAACAGCAACAACAAACGGTAATTTGCAAAGTCCAAATGCAAACTCTATCCAAACGCCAGCATCTTCAGCTGCAGTTTCGCCAGCTGCTTTGGTGCCCACGCAAAGCAATTTAACGTCTAGCAACACCAACAACAGCAACAACCAACGTGAACGTGAACGGGAATCACGTGAACCACGTGGCGATATGCGAGAGGCGCGAGAACGTAGTCAACCTCATGTTGGTGCCACGACACAGACATCCACTCCAACCACTGCCGTCAATCCAGCTACAAACCCAAGTTCAGCCCAACGTTCGCAGCGACGTTCTTCGCGTAGCCTCGAAGAATCAGCTCGCCGGCGTTCATCGCGTAGTGCGCGTGGCCCCAATGGCAGCCATCGTAATGCTGCTGCAGCAGCAGCGGCTGGGCCCAATTTGGCAACGCGTCCTTTTATGGACTTGCCACCGGGATACGAAATGCGCACAACCCAACAAGGTCAAGTTTATTTCTATCATATACCCACGGGCGTCTCAACTTGGCATGATCCACGCATACCTCGTGATTTTGACACTCAAAATCTGACGCTGGATGCCATTGGACCATTACCCAGCGGCTGGGAGCAGAGAAAAACCGCCTCGGGACGCGTCTACTTTGTTGATCATAACAATCGAACGACACAATTTACTGATCCACGTCTCAATGGCAATATTCTGCAGATCATAAGACGTGGCGGCAATGCTGCTTCACCAAACTCTGCTACAAACGCACAAGCCAATGCGGGGCCGCCGTCAGTGTCAACTGGCAATGGCAGTATTATACAGCATTTATCGCCAGCCGCTTCACATCCACTCTCTGGTTCGAATGCGACGACGCCGCATCGTGCTACAAATGCGTCGTCGCATCATGCGCCACCACCACATACGCCTCACACACCACACAGTGTGCCCGATTTGCCGCAAGGGCTGCTCGAAGGTGCCGATCTGCTGCCTAAATATCGACGCGACCTGGTAGGAAAAATGCGTGCACTGCGCACTGAGTTACAGGCGCTGCAACCACAATCCGGTCACTGTCGCCTCGAGGTGTCGCGCAATGAAATTTTCGAAGAGAGCTATAGACTGATTATGAAAATGCGTCCAAAGGATATGCGTAAAAGACTAATGGTAAAGTTCAAGGGTGAGGAGGGACTCGATTATGGCGGTGTTGCACGCGAATGGCTGCATTTGCTGTCGCGTGAGATGCTAAATCCACAGTATGGACTGTTCCAATACAGCCGCGATGATCACTATACGCTGCAGATTAATCCAGATTCCGGTATTTGAGAGGATTTAGCAAATTGTGTGTTTTATTTTTCAAACTTTTTTCTATTTGATAGGCGTCAATCCGGATCATTTGTCATATTTTCATTTTGTTGGACGCATTTTGGGCATTGCTGTTTTTCATGGACATTGCTTGGACGGCGGCTTTACAACACCATTCTATAAACAACTGCTAAATAAGCCTATAACTTTGGGCGATATCGAAGGTGTTGATCCTGAATTGCATCGCAGTTTAACTTGGATGCTGTGAGTAAATTTTTCACTTTTCTTTTGTGATAAAATAAAACAAATTTTAATCTAATCATCTCATTTTAAAGGGAAAACAATATCAACGGCATAATCGATTCCACTTTTAGTGTGGAAAACAACAGCTTTGGTGCTTTGGTTGTACACGAGCTTAAGCCCTCGGGTGCTTCTTTAACCGTAACTGAAGAGAATAAACGTGAATATGTCAAGCTTTATGTAAATTATAGATTTATGCGCGGCATTGAGCAGCAATTTTTGGCACTCCAAAAAGGTAAGCGTTCTACAAATATTAATTTGAACCGTATCATATTTAAATGCTTATTATTCTTGCTTTTGTTTAAGGCTTCTGTGAATTAGTACCAAGCCATCTTCTGCGACCCTTTGACGAGCGTGAACTGGAACTGGTTATCGGTGGCATATCTAGCATTGATGTCAATGATTGGCGCAACAACACGCGACTCAAACACTGCACTCCCGATACACCGCAAGTTGTCTGGTTTTGGCAGGTATGCAAAATTTTTGGAATCTTTAACTTTTTTCGCAAGACTTTATGTACTTTTTTATCTCAGGTTGTTGAATCGTATTCATCGGAAATGCGCGCACGTCTCCTCCAATTTGTTACTGGCTCTTCGCGTGTGCCATTGCAGGGTTTTCGGGCTTTACAGGGCTCAACTGGTGCTGTGGGACCTCGTCTTTTTACCATACACCTAACTGCTGATGTTCCCACACAAAATCTACCTAAAGCACACACTTGTTTCAATCGCATCGATTTGCCGCCATATGATAGCTATCAGCTACTCTGCGATAAGCTTACACAAGCTGTGGAAGAAACATGTGGCTTTGCTGTGGAGTAGGCAGCTATATTGCTGCTCTCTACCGGAAGACTAAACTAAATTGTTAACTCAACACTAAAGATTTTAGTTTAACGCCAGACAGCAATAACACTTTTTTGCAGAAAAATAATCAATACACCTTCAAACTAATCAGCAACTTTTAAGATTTAAGGATGACTGATGCTTAATATGTTGAACGGTTTGATCGCTCCAATCATTCATATCATGGCAATTGGTTTTTTAAAGGGTCACCACTAGCTCAAGAAGGCATTGAAAATAAGCTTTTGACTAAACAACTAAAAAAATATGTTGGTCTTTAATGCTTGAATAATACTAACTTGAATAGTACTATCGTCTGTTTTTAGGTGAATTTTGCCTTTTTGTATGTCTCCTTCTTTTCGTATGTCAAACGGCTGCTAGAAAAAAATATAACTGCTTTAAATAACATCTATTAGGACATAAAGCAGGACCTCTCGGAACGCTATTCCACCATGTTCAGTCTGCGAAATATAAATTTTTTATAAATCGTATTAGCTTTGCCCGAAGGCCTTTCCTCTTCAATATATTTTCACTATTTTATGCCAGCCATATTGAATCCGCTTACTTTGATTTCAATGTTGGCCTCTTTTAGTTGCATTCTCGTTATCAACCTTAATAAACCCACAAGTTGTAATATCATTAGTAATAAAGTAGTATTAAAAAAGCACGTTGTACAGACACGAACTGGCCTTTGGTTTAGAGCAGCCGCTGAAACCTTGTAGCATTCTTAGTAAATCTTCCGATGGCGACGAAACATTGCGAACAAATGCACAAAGGTGCTAGGTTCAATCTTCTACGCAATTAGCTGTTGTGACCCATCAAAATAATTTAGCGGCCAAATTACAGCATCCGTGATCGAGCAAAATTTCGAACGGCATGACGAGACAAGTGCCGATAAATTTTGACGATTTTGCTTGATCACGGATGCTGTAATTCGGCCCCAGTTTTAAAAATTAATTTATTGTTATGCATAATTCCATTTAACTTTGCATAATTAGTTGATCAAATTACAGTTAAATAAGCCATAATGTTTAGCCGAAAACAGCTAAAATGCCCACTTATAAAATCACTAAAATTTTGCAAACTTCTTTACAACCAATATTTTTTTGTTCGTCAATTTAAAAGGTTTTCTAAAACGTTGAATGATGCATTGTATTTTTCTGTGCAACAAGCAGACCAGTTAAATAAAATCCTAGTTTATTGAGAAGTAAAAAGCCCAAAAGAAGAAAAAACAAAATCAAAATTAAATTATATATTGCCACAACTTCATATACATAAACTTACGCATACAATAGTTGCATATAAGCAATTATATTTATATACATACTTATATACATAGCAAAAAAACAAATATATCCACAAAATAGCTCGAGCAAAGGAATTATAAAAAAATAAACAATAATTTTTTATATCTCAAGTTAAAACTACTGAAAGAAATTTTTAAAATATTTTAGGTTAAAAATTAAATTAATAATACATATATAAGTACTATTATTTGGAAAACAATGCTTTTATTATTTTTATTTTTTATTGTAATTATATATTTGTTTTATTTTGGAATTGTGCACATTCAAAAAGAAAGAGTAACACACTGTTGCGTTGCTACATTATTTACATTTAAAAATATTTTAAAAATTCTTTTAAACACATTTAGACTGTATTTCTAATAACTTTCAGTTGCAAAACAAGATACAAGCAATTTAAAGGAAGCCAGTGTAAAAATAATAACAAATATTCATGAACAGATTCTATTTTGAATCTAAAAGAAGAGGATGAAAATTTCCCGTGCTGTCTATATGAAAATAAATACAATGAATAAGAAGCTCTAAAAAATGAAATGAAGCTTTAAATGATTCAGTTCGTATTGCAAACATATTTCTTGCTGTTGCAGGAAACTTTTAAAAACGTTTCTTACATCAAAAATTCTGTTCGAACATTCTTCATTCAATTTTAACATCGACTTTATTTTTTGCATATCACTTTTTAATATCTTAATAAAATTAAAAAAATATAGAAGAGCAAAAACTTTTTTTTAATTTTTCATTCACAAGATATTAAATGCTTTGAAATCATTTTAAACCATTAACAGTCAGAGTGACAGTCAACGTTCTGCGGCGATTAAGTAAAAAATAAAGGAATTCTATCTCAAATTCTGGCAGTTTAATTCAAAGTGGTTCTAAAATGAAACTGAAGAATAAAACAATGTTGAGAATGATTAGAAATTCTTAATTGTTCTTTCTAAGCTTCTTTAAGCTAAATTTGAAAATGAGTTCAAAAAGATTTTGAAAAGATTTGCACATGTTCTTTGAATAATACTTCTATCGTCTGGCATTTTTTCTAAAAACTGTTTAGAAAAAGAAAATAATAAAGTACATAAAGCATTTACGATAAATTTAAAATACGATGACAAACTGTATTTTCCATTAATTTAAAAAAATTTCTGTAAATTCTTCAAAGCTAACTAGCTTCTTATTTCATGAACTCGAATAATTTTGTAAATTTGATAAGGTCTCAAATGTTATTGTTTTAAAAATCTGTTTGGAAGACGATATTTCTAACTGATATTTTCTGCTTGGCACTAATGTTCCGCCGTAATTCATAAACATACGATGTATTAATATGCCTATTCCAAACATTTACAAAACAAAACATTTGTTTTGAGTTTTGTTTTTTTTGCAACATTTTTAAACTTTATCAAAAGTTTTTTTCCCACATTGATACACATCCTTATTATTTGTTATTTGCGACAATTTTTCAAAAGATTTGAGTTATACTAAAAAATTGAATCAATACATATTGCGATATTTCTAATTTCGATTTGTAATAAAAAAAAAACATAATGAACGGATTATTTTACAAAAAAAAAAACTTTTTAAAATAAATTATATGATTAATAAACTTTTATAGAAATACATATATGTATCTAATGAAATATTTATTTAAGAAGTAGCTTAGTATAAAATTTAAATAATTTTTTATCAGTGATATTAGCAACAATTATATTTACAATATAGTTATAATTATAATAAAAAATAATAATAATTATCAGTTGGGAAGAAAATTAATAAAAAACATTGGACAAATGTATTCAAATCGCGCCAAGAGTATAATTTATATTACATAATAAACGTCAACAAATGCATACGTTGAAAATCTTGTGGACGCATAATAAGTGGTCCACATAATAAAAAAATTTTTAAATACATTTTTAGTTTTTAATTCAAAAAGTAACAAAAATCAGAAGATTTGACCTGACCTGACCTGACCACAAGAATAAATAAAACATTTTTAAAAGTATAAAAGCGTTAATTACCAAAACTTCTGGCAACAACTTTCAAATCAAAAAGCTACTGATCCTTTGTACAATTGTATTTTTTTGTTTGTTTTTTAATTGTTAAGTGAAATAATTATAAGAGCGATTTATTTACAAGAAAAATTTCTTAGGTAATTTTTATAAATAAACTGTAAACAAAAGAAAACGCGTTAGTTTATGTACATAATAATTTAATCACTAAAACTGATTTCAAACAACATATCAGTTGCATTTAATTCAAACAAAACAATTTTAAAATTTTTTATTGCAAACAAAAACATATATGAAAACAAAAACATACATAAATATACATATATGTAATATATAGTATTCTTTAAAAACCCCAAGATATTTATGCTTACACTTTTTGTTTTGGTAATAAAAAAATATTGTCAATAAACGTAGTTAATAAGCTTAAAAAGTTAACAAATTCAAACAATTAGTATTAAAATTGTAATGAATTTTGTACATATTATACTATATACTAGAATAACCTAGAAGAAAGTTGATAAAATTTCAATAAATTGAAAACTTTGTGCTAACATTTTTACAATGACTTTTTATTCATTTATTTACAGCAAAAGCGTGGCATTGAAGAACTGACAAAAATAAATTAACTTCTATTTTATTTGTGATTCGATATAATTTAAAGTTCATATAATATATATATATATATCGAATCACAAATAATATAGAAGTTAATTTATTATATATATATATAATTTATAGTTAATTTATAAGATCATTATTGGGCTCATGCTTCACATTTGATGTAATTAGTGGTGCTATTCACAGCGAATATATTTCTAATATGATTTCCTTTAACGATCCAATTAGGCGCACTAGGCATACTCGATTGTTAACTGAATATCAGCACCAAACTACATATGCAAATAATGAACCCATCAATCGTTGTTGCAGAGAATTTAATAATATCTCTATATACTACTCACCTTCTATGTCCAAATCCTCTTTCAAGCAAACCCTATATAAATCACTCAGTAATCAGAATTAACCCAGGCCTCAGATAAACTACATACAGGTATGGATTTATATGCATAAGCATTTAGTTTAATAAATCAAAATTCTTTAACATCCCTCTCCAAATCTCCCATTTACGTCCTTTTGTCCTTATAGTCTTTAAGAATAATATATATACATCGTATCTTAAGTGTGTATATAGTCTCTCTTGTTTTCCTCCTCTTCTCTTAGTTTTGACATGGTTTTTGAAATCATGTCAATCCGGTGGGCGGAGTATGCCCACTAAGAGCACCAAATAAAAAATAAAATAAAAACAAGGAAAGGGGAGAAGAAAAACAAAAAACTTAGTAATCTAAACTTAGTAATAAGTAAACAAAACCTGTTAGAATAAGTTAGAATAAGTAAATTGCATTGCATTGCCTTGTTTGGCCAATAAATAAATAAATAAAATAAATATATATATTAGGGCGGGTCAAATTCTGGCTCAGCGAAATTCGTAAAATACATGTAATTTCAAGACTTTTTCTCCACTACAGCATATACAAATTCTGAAAAAAAGCTGTGCGGACTTTCGTAAATAGATTCATACACATACATTTATACACATACATTTTTATAATTGAGAACAAAATCTATTTACGAAAGTCCGCACAGCTTTTTTTCAGAATTTGTATATGCTGTAGTGGAGAAAAAGTCTTGAAATTACATGTATTTTACGAATTTCGCTGAGCCAGACCTCCAAAAAATTCGTCCATACAAATTGACCCGGCCTAATATATATATATAAATATACAAATATATCGTGAAAAAAAGGTAAGCAAAATATGTATAAATTAATTATATAATAAAATATATATGTATGGGTAGTTCCACCAAAAGGTCTACCGCGACAGAAAAATTAAATATTACTGAGCATTTTTTTTAAACCATGATACTAGAGAAAAAAAAATTTTAAATTTATATTGTGAGAGTACTGAGAGTTGATCACAATTTGAATTTTTTAAAAATGCCAACAAACATGATGAATGGCAACAAAAGTTGAAAAATTTTAACGAAAGTTGGAATTTTATAAGTATAATAAATATTCGTTTAATACAAAATTTAGTTGAATTTTTTCAGTTTTCGGTTTTTAAGGTCGTGAATTACACTTTACATGTTTTTTTGGTTAAATTTTTGTATTAAAATAATTAAAAAAGATTTTTCAACGAAACAATTGTGAATAAATAGCAAAATTATTCCAGATAATACTGAGATATCTTTCATAAAAAAAGTCGAGCACACTTCGCAGAATTTATCGTTTATATTGATGCAGACAAAACCACTTCTATTTTTTGTACTGTAACGCGTCCTTTTTGTTTGCTCATATCTTTGGACAATACTTTCGATCGCTTCCACCTTTTACACTAATTCTAGTACTACTAGAGTTGTATCCAAAAATCAAAACGAATCTTTGCTTTTTTTAATTTTTAACAAAAATGCGTACGAACGTTACGGGCGCGACCATGGAAATGCCCATATAATAAATAATAATGTTGTTTAGAAAAGGTCAAAACGATTATTTTATGATTTAATTCGGTCGATAATCTTCATAAATTCGGCGAGAATTTTAAAATTAATAAAGATATGCTGTCTAAATTGGTATGTTAAAATGATTTATGAAGTATGAAACATTTATGCAATTTGAAATTTCTGCTTCACAGAAACGACTTATCGCCACAGTTTGTGGAGCAGATGTTTCATAATTTTTTATCAGGACTGCAACAAAAAAAAAAATCTTGTCACACGAACTGGCGGCAAAATTTTCTTGAAAAGGAACAAAGAAAAGGCTTGTATTCAGACGTTTTTGTTTATTTCAATAACACTGTGCGACAATCTTTTCGGGACGGAATGAATTAGGCGGGATCGGGAGGCGATTGCTTGAATGTCAAAATCTTCAAATAATCTTGAAAAAATGAAATCTTGAAACAAAAATCTGAAAAAAATCTAGAAAACAAAAAATACGCATAAATATTAAAAAAGATCTTGAAATTTTAAAAAAGATTATTATTTCGGATAAAGTGTAAAATTTCGAGAAAAAAAACGTAAAAAGTGTTCAATTTCGAAAACAACAATGTCAAATTTTCGCCAAGGTATTATAATTTTTCACGAATTTTATCTCCTAAACTATTTGCGAGCGTGCTTTTTCTTGCATATTTGAGTTTAGAAGGTCCAAATACATATACAGCCCAATTCTGAATGATTTATCCCGGGAGTTGGTAAAGGTAGTTTTAATTTTTAAGATAGCAGATAAAGATAACACTTTTTTTATACTCATGAATATTGACGGTTGATGAACAAATTGCAATTAAAAATTTCCAAAATGTCTTTGGACTTTATCTTAAAAATTAAAACTCCCTTTTCAAATTCCCCAGGAAAAATCATTCAGAATTGGGCTGTTAGTTAAAATATTAAAAACAAAAAGTTTGTGTGGAAAGTAAAATCATTCAAAATTCATCATTCATCATTTCAAAATATAACACTATTTTAAAATTTCACATTTTATTAAAATTTGACACTTTTCAAAACTTTGAAATTTTTTTTGGATTTTTTTATTCGAATTATGGACATTTTTACATATTTTCTTAAAATATAAAACTCTCCGAGATAGTGTAAAATTTTCAATGCAGTATTCTTGAAAAACCTACGCGCGCGCGAATTAAAGAATACATTCTATGCGTAGGTTTTTCAAGATTTTTTGTTTTGAAAATTTTTTTCAAGATTTTTAAATTCTGCGGAACGACCCCAACCCGAATCGGGCACCCAGCTATAGGAGACATCTGTGGTCACAAGGAATAATGACTAAACTCAAAATATCGTAAAAAAGAGATATTGAATTTACTTTATTGCCAATTTTTGGAAGTATGAAGATATCCATTTTTTGCCCAGAATTGATCATCTCTTATGTGTTTGTATGTATTTTGTTTGTAACAATTCATATATGTCAAAAAAATGGGTTGTAGTTCGTGCAATAAAAATATCGTTTTTTACGATACTTTGAGCTTAGTCCGTTATTCCTTGTGACCACAGATATGCAGGTATTCAAACATTTTTTATGGCTATTCAAAAGTTTTGAGATTCAAGGGAAATTTTTAAAACTCTAAAGGTCCTCTAAGCTATGGATCCCATCATTCAGTGGTTTTCGGAAGGTCTCCAAAATACCCTTCTGTAGCTGCTATCACATCTTCGTTTGATCGTTATCCTCGCATGCATTTTTTGAGATGTGAGAACAGCCAGAACTCAGAGGGAGCTAGATCTGGCAAATATAGTGGATGCTCTAACATTTCGTACTTTAATTCACTGATTTTAGCAATGGTTTTTTACTTTTGCGAGCAGGTGCGTTGTCCTGATGAAAAATACTTATTTCTTCTGCAAACCGGGTCTTTTTGCGAATCTTTGTGTCGAGCTCATCCAAAAGGTTGCAATAATATTCAGAATTAGTTGCTTTTGCAGCTTGGAGATAGTCCACCAACAAAATCCCTTTTGCATACCAAAAAACTGATGCCATGACCTTCTTTGCAGTTTTTTGAACACGAACTCGCTTAGGAGCCGAAGTACCAGGTTCACACCACTCTTTAGCTTCTTGTTTTGATTCAGGTTCATGGTGGTCTCATCCATAGTGATGAATCGATGCATAAAATTATTTTTAAAATGCTCAAAATGTTGGTGAAAAAGTCTCATTCGAATGAGCTTTTGTTCTATTGTTAGCGAATGTGGCACCCATTGTGCACACGCTTAATATATGGCTCACACTGCCTATTGAGATATCTACGGCTTCTACTAAATCTCTTTCAGTTACAACGATCTTCCAAAACTATATCCTGTATTTTTGCTATGATTTCTGCTGTTGATGCACTTTTTGGACGTCCTTGACGTGGAGCGACCCAGTTGTATACTGTTGCAAGTGACATAGTAGTCTTTATACATTTGAAATAATTGTTCATGAATTTCTTTTGGTTGTGATTCTAGAAATTTATTGAACAACCTGGTAATAGTTTTTTTAATGAATTTAATAAATTTCGGATAATTTTACCAATCAAAAAAGTGATGTGATGTCCATAGTCTCACCCCAGTATTTGACTGTTACACAAAATATCAGAAATAATATTGAAAATTATTTGTAATCACTTTAAAATCTTTTAAATGCAAAACTTAATTTTATAAAGCAGTACTTTACAAATATTACAGTATAAGACAAAGAACTTAATTTTAAGTTTATAGTTAAGCTTAAATTTTTATATATTTGTGCATATATTAAAAAAAAATAAAACAAAACTTCAAAAACAAAACAAAATTTAATACAAAGTTCCTACGCAAGGACATCGGCGGCAAATCTTTTTAGTGTGGGAAGTTCACTGCGTACGCTCTTTGGTTCTTTTTTTTTGTGGTGGCTGATAGAGTCTCTTCGTCAAATTTAGATAAATTCATCTCTACGACATCGTCTACCGGTAAGGCAGTTGGAATGTTTCGGGACTTTGCTTTGTTGTAATGCAAGAGCCTAGTCCGAATGTATTTGCATACCTTCGATAGACTCTTGCATACTAATTAAATTGTAAATTGATTTTTCAGTGGCCGAACACTTTTGCTCCATATTAGGGACTCCTGCAATTCTTTTGCTGGCTTTAAGATTTTGTGACGCCTTGTTCCGCAGATACTTCTTCTGATCGGCTCATACCTGTAAAATGCTTTGTGCAAGGCTTATTTATAAGGTAGTGGCACTTTCTAGCGAGCTCGGTCGAACCGTCAGAATGGATGACAAATTAATGCATAGGGGAAAACTGAGAATTTCAGAAAAATAGATTGATTTTGTCTCTGAGCGTTTTTGATGCTGCTGATATTAGATTTAGAAAAGATGTTAAAGTTTAAAAGTATCAACTAGATTTTAAGTCGGATGTTGAAAAACTTATTGGGTTGGTGAAAATTCATTAAAACCGGTGTACAATGTGAATTTTTAAGAACTCTTTTTGGTTTACTCTACTCATTAATTTCATTCACAATTTTGTATGTATGAATAAAATAAAATATTCAGGATTTTTTTTAATATTTAAAAAGGAATTCCTTTATTTTAATTTACAAGTTTAGCTATAAGCAATTTGAAAATTCATAACAGTTTCGTATTAACATATTTTAAAAAAAGTTAACCTAATAAAGCACAATAAAATTTTTTAAACTAAATTGTTATTTTTTGTTAATAAATTCACAACAAAACCAGTATCTTCATTTCCTTCAAAACCTGTTGGGGTATAGGACGATGAAGAAGAAATTCGCAACAAAATCATGCTATGAAACAAAATTTAAACATTTTTTTAAACATTGTTTAAAAATAAACCCAACGTATGTAAATAACTGCCTTAGTAAAAGGGAGAATTGATAAAAATAATATAATTGTTGATGATTGATATACAGCTTACTTTAAAACTTTAAGCAAGGTATTGTCTTTAGTTTATGAGTTATTAATTTAAAAGACAAAAATTCGGACTGACTGATAAAAGAGGTGTAATTTTTTATTGCTTTACAGTTGCTTGCTTATACATCGCAAGAACACTCATCTCTTTCTGCGAATTGTATTAAGCCATATTCTCCGCTGATCATCCAGTCTGGTTGTGTTTTTGTAAGTTCGGAAACTACCCTAGCTCTCAAACCGCATACTAAATCCGCTTTGATTGTGCGTAGAGTGCACAGATTAGTAGGTTGAAAGCCTACAAGGAAAAAATTAAATTTATACTGGTTAATTGTAGGCCCAAAAAAAAGAAACAACACACACACTATACCTCTTAGGCAAGTTATGAATTCCGTATCAGTGTCCCAGGTGTAGTCTCCAAGCAGCTTGCGATAATTTAAATCACCCTTAAAGATAATTAAACGAGCTTCGGATAGTCTTTTATAAAGTTCTGGGTCATGATCACGCATTCTTTAAATACAAGCAGAAAAAAAAATTAACAAGGTGAGAGTTACGTTAGATTTAAGGAGCATATTGCAAAAACGCTCACCTATAAAACTCATAGGGACTCGTCCAGAAGTAATTAACGGGTGCCAACTCAAATCTTCCATCATCTAAAAATAACTGCCATTTTCTACCAAGATATTGTAAGACATTTGTATTTTGGTCTGCTAAATAATCGAGCATCCAATTTAAGTCTGTTGGAGTTGCATCTGATATAAACCATGGCAATGCTTTGACATTAAATCGCACCTTGTCAACCAATTTATGCTCAATTAAAAATTCAGCTACTAAGAAATCGGTGAAGAGCTCATAGCCTGCATTATCGCATACATAGTCAATAATAATAGGCTTAGAACTAGCAGTAGCTATGCAATTCCAAATGTGGCGAGTTTCATCAATCAATAGATTTTCATCAAATAAGCTGATGAGTTCAAATTGATTAACAGCTTGTTTGATTTCCTTGCCAACCGATATGGATAAATCACAACGATTGCCCCAAAGATTAAGCTTAAATAAAAAAAAAAACAATTGTGTGATATCAGTAAAAACATGTTACATAAATATATACATATATACTTTTAAGAGTTGGGTTAAAGTATTCTGATCTGGATTGGAATTTCGTGTGTTTTGCGCAACAGATAGAATGGATTCAATGCAGCTAGTCAAAGCATTTTGCTTCTGTTTGGAAAAATAGTCGTATTCTTTCAGCAATGTTGTTGCCTCAAAAAACGATTTTATTTTGCGGTACATATAACATTCGGCATATAACCAGCACGTCTTGAAGAAGCTTCTATTATTATTATTCAGTGAAGTTAAGAAATTGTTCCAAATTAACTTGTCCGGTTCTGAAGAGACATTAAATTCGTATACAGATAAATATTAAACAAGTTTTATTAATTACCATTTCCAGCGAATAGATGAAGTTGTTTATCGGTTTGTAGCTCATATTTCAATTTCGAGAGTTGGCCAATAATGGTTTTTATTTGTTCGCGAACATTCTGGGGAGAAGGAAAACTTTACAAATGTAAACATTTTTTAAATAAAACGAAAATATTAAAAAAAATGCACACAAATAGTCGTACATCTTTGCATTCACCATGTGCCGTATTTTAATATAAAAGCATTCTTTCATTAGTTGTACGAATTTGCAGCTCAGCCATAACGCTTATTGCAGTTCAGATAAGAACTCGCGTTGTATTTATTGCAACCTACTTCGGACAGTTTATAGCAAAAACTTTGAATAAGAAATATGACTATATATAAAAAAGTCAAACTACTTGGGCCAAAAATTTAACATTTTTCAATATATTAAATGTTACTACTTCAAGTCATAATTTCATTTAAGACACAAACAGAATTAACCTTACCTCTCCATACTGCATCGCCAGTTCATCCTTGTCCTTGGTCAGACTATCAATGATGGACGTTAGTATTACAGGCAGCCGTTCACGTAGCGTAAAATATGCAAAGCTCCTAAACACATGATTTAAGGTCAATCTCCAAATATTTTTTTTATCTTTAAATTTACTTTTTATAACGTCCAGTCATAAGCTCATGACGCGGAGAAAAATCATCTATTATATCGTACTTTTCATCAAATTCTGAAGCGGAACTCATTTTCTTTTGAAGTCTTGAGGTTTTTGAGGTTTTGAAAATGTGTTTTGTTTTCTCGATATGCAAGTCCTGTTTGTGCAAAAATAAAACCTCTGCACGTTATTCCTGTTTTAGGCTGTCATACGATTTTAATTTAGAAACTTCAATAATTCCAATAATGTAAATTTTATATATTTATAACTGCAATGGAATTGCTAGTAATTTTTTAGCTGTTTTTTTAAGGTTGTGAAAATTTTTAAAACAGCTGATAGAAAAATAAATAAGAAAATTACATCCAGTGCTCAAAACCGCATAGAATAAGAAGTAAAACAGTGATCTAGCAAATAGTAAAGAGATGGCAGATTCAAAGACGTAATTGCAAGTATTTAACAATTTTACATATAACATAGTTACTTTAGTGCCAGTTTACTCTAGCTTCACTCAACCGACTCACAGAATGTCAAATAAAAAAGAATTGCAAAAATTTTTAAAATTTTAATACTCTTTCCTCACTCCATTCACCTTCCCACTTCCTCATCAATTCTGTAGACGTCAAAGTGAGTCGGTTGAGTGAAGCTATTAGGTCTGTTTCCGTACTCACACTGTGTGACTTGTGAGTCGCTATTTTCTGTTTCCGTACTTTTTGTGAAAGAAATGGGAGAAGAAGAACAAGCATAAAATCGCTCTCTCGAGCACAGAATGTGCACAGAGAGTGCTAGAACTCAAGACTTCGAGTAAATTAAGAACAAGCATAAATAAGAAGAAGCATCAAGAAGAACAAGCAAATGTCAAATGTTTGTTTATGTTTTTCACAAATATTCACAAATTGTGCTGCTAAAAATAAATTTACAAAGTGCAGTTTCTTTTGATCTTCCAATTTTTAGCTATGAATAAATTATTTAAAGTAATTTTATAACTTAAAACATAGCTTAAAAAATTTTATAGCTTAAAAAAATTTACTTCACAAACAATTTCAATCGGCGCTATTTACGTTTGACTCGTCTGCTGTCAGAATCAGCTGTTTTGTGCTCGAAACTTGCTAGAAGCTGTTTCCGTACATTTGCTAATATTCTCAAATTTCATTTTTACTCTCTCAGTTCGAGCTTACCAGAAGTTACACAAATCTTACACAGTGTAGAGTACGGAAACAGACCTAGTGTAAACTGGCACTTAGGTACGCAAAAAGGTGGAGAGGGAAAATCAAGCATTTTTTGCTTAAATATTTGAAGTATGTACTAACAGTAGTAAGCTTTTTTAAACAATCATCCTAACCAAAAACCTTTTAATGTCGACTCTAAATTTAGTATAAGCTTTTTGACAACAAATTCTATAGAAGTAATGTCAGAGAAGCTCACACTAAATTTAGAGTCGACATTAAAATGTTTTTTGGTTAGGCTGAATGTTCTTGTGTACTGCCGTCATAAGGAAGAGTGCGGCATCAAGCATCTTTCCAATTTTGAATTTTTTGCTCAATCACTTAATATTTTAACATGAAATGTCATATCTACACAAATTAAAGCAAACATTCAAACAAAAAATGTAGTATCTACATAAAAAATATAAAAAAGTAGTATCTACAGACAGATACTGCGTTTCCTTTTTGTATTTTAATGCTTTGAAAAATTATTTTACTTTTTTATTTTTTTCACAAAAAAAATTTTTTAATATTGATATTTTAAACATAGCATATTGAATTTTTATTAAATATACCTGTGCAAGATATGATGACTTTAAAAATATATAATTTAAATATCATAAATATGTAAACAAAAAAGCTTTTTATTATATAAAACGTACGTTTAATGTAAATACAGTGGATTACAGTGTGGATTAAACAGTTTTGACATTTTTAATAAAATCGAACAAAATTTCAATAAAAGCAAACTGGATTTCACTAACCTGTAGAAACAAATTTTTGTAACCATTCATCAGTGAATTTTTGATATATTACTGTAAGTAATTTATGTCACAATATTGAAATATCTAGACGCTGCACTCTTCCTTATGGCGGCAGTATATCCGATTTTGCATTTGCAACCATAAACTCGTGGAGATTACAATATCCGGGTAACCGCGATTTCAAAATAGATTTGTGAAGTTCTTTCAGTAAAATTAAGAATACCCGAAGGTAAACTCGATTTATCTATTTATAAGCTTTTATTTATAAGCTATAGATTTTTTAAAAAGGATCTTTAAGTATAACTGAGTATAGGTCAGAGCTGGAAAGAATGCATTAATTTGTTATTTAAAACCATTTAATTCCCGTTCAATAATGAATTTGAAAAAGTGATTGCATTAATTTTTTGAAATCATTGATTGTGATTTGAAATTTCAAGTCCCAGTATAACTTACACGTCGCACGCCCGTAGCCCTTATTGTATAGAATTTATAAAATAACTTCTGAGATATTTTATAATCAAGTGCTAAACTGAGATTTCAAAATTAGCTGACAGACCAGTAGAATTTTTCCCACTAATAACAGGTAAAAATTTTGTGAGTTCAGGTTAAAATTTAAAAAATTCTGCACTCTCACCGAGCATTTCGACGAAGAATTCATTGTTCGTTAAGGCAGTGTAAACAGTTTGGTCCAAACCAACGTTCGGAACATTGGTTTTTTTCAAAATTTGTGCAGTGGAAACACTTTTTCAGTACGAACGAACGAAGATTTCTTTTTCGCGAAGATTTTCCTTCTCGCGATGAATTCTTCGTTCGTTTAGGCAGCGGAAACGCTCGGTAAGAGGTCAGTATTTTTTGCCGGGAAAAGAAAACGCCATAACAGTGAGTTTTTAAATGTACACTTTCCCGACTGAACTCACCGACTGAAAACCAGCCAGTTTTTTTGACAGCCTGTGTACTTTTTAAAATTCACAGTTACAGAATCAGATACAGACCCTGATCATAAAAATACGAGGCACGAAAAACACGTTTACATTCAGAACAATAACAAAGAAAAATACACTTACGTTAATTAGCGTAAAAATAACAAATTGTGAAAATAACAGACCTGCGTACGCAAACTGTGAACAGCCTTAATACAATTAACAAAAATCCGTAAATGCTTTGTATTACTTGAGTCATAAACCTACAAAACATGGTGTAAGATTATTCAACAATTGACCGTAGTAGTAGTAGTGCTTTTTTGAGACTTTAATGAAACGATATTACAAGATATATATAACCAGTTTCTTATTTGTTAATAAATCGACTGCCACTTGGCTACAATATTATTACAGACTAATTTACTCCTGCTCAAAGAGTACTATAATAGTTGCTTGTGACGATTGTCTTAAAGCATAGGGTTGAAAGAGGCAACGACAACCTGTACATGGTGAGCCATATACAGACACCAAAAATACTATATACAATGACGTGCTACTTTCATATATACAATAGCCTAGTGTATAAATGAGATATATATTTAAATAAATGCATACAATAATTACATCAGATATACATTTTACGTTCAAATATTAACTTTTTAAAAGGCACAACCACTTAGGGTTTTCACAAGCTGTCGTATTATTGTATTGTCATATTTTTCACAACAGTTGTAAATTTTTTGTTGTTGCCTTCCATATAAAACTAATTTACGTCAATACAATAGCGTTTGATATGTATACAGTTTGCCATATTTCACCAGTGCTGTTCTTTCTTGTTGCGAGTCATCACTACCATAACAGCTTTTCTTTTGCAAGGCGAAAATGTTTGGAGAGGAAATTTAATTTCTTGAAAGTTTTGAAGTAGCTGTCTGATTCATAACAAGATCAAGTCTGTACTTTTCGCACAAAGCTCTTATAGGGTCTGTTCCCGTACTTTTGTAGCAAAAACTTGCAAGTTACAAAATTTGAGAGAGTAAGCAAGTAAATTATCTCTGAGCAGTAAAAGTTGCAAAAAGTACTGGAACGCATTTTAGTAAAAACTTGCAACTTTTAATCAAACGTCAAGAACATATTTTGTAAATTTGACCAACAAATTTTTTAAAATTTCGAATATATCTGAAAAATTAGCTACATTAATTGATTTTATTGTTTCCAGTGAATCTGAAAGTGATAGTGATGAGGAAATGTTTGACATTATTGATAAATATGAAGATGAAAACTTAAAGGAGATATATCGTTTCCTTTTGTCTTTTGTTTTTTTTGCAGTTTTAGCGCAAATTTCTGCCAACACATGACAACTTGGAAGGTTTTACTAAACGAAATTTGTGTAGCCAGAAACTTGCAACTTTTCTCAAGGAGGGAAATGTTTTACTCTCTGATTATCACTCTCTTTTGCAAGATTTTGGTGTACGGGAACGGAAATTAGTAAAAAGTATTGAAAGTTTTCACAAACTAGCAGGTACGGGAACAGCCCTATTATTTCATTATTTTCGTTTTGTTTAGGCATTTAAAAAAATTTATTTTCTCCAATCATCTGTCTGTTTCTTCAGTCAGCTAAATTCATACGACATACAACCAAATAAACCCTTAGGGTATGTCCACGGTTGTTGTATTTTTTTATTGAAAACGCAATACGACAGCTTGTGAAAACCCTAAATATGCAGACAAAATATTAAAAAATTAATATTTCATTCACAATAATCACTAAAAATATTCAGCTCTCCAATTGAATCCAATTGCGGCAGCTAGACGGAAATATTTAGTAAGAATTTGCTTCAAACTACAAGCCATGTATAGCATTAGCAGCGTCAAAAAGTAACCACGAACCCTAAGTTCATACTGTAGATCATAAAAAATTCATACTTTTTGTTAAAAAAAGTTATTAAGTTTTAGTATAGTTGTTATTTGTACAACTGTGTTAACTAAAAAAGCCGCACATGGGCGATTTTATTATAAATGACAGTTTGCACTTCACAACCTCACCGTTGAAACGATGCGAGTCGACTCCAACAATTGAATGTAATCGATATCGATTCTGCCTTTAATATGCGTTCAACCACAGAAGCTTTAAACAATGCTTTCCAACACTACACTTTTGAACATAAAGTTTTTGTTTGACATTTGGAAACAGCAGAAATTTTGCAATTTTGCGATTCTGTGAAAATTTGTTGTGCTTAAATTTTGTGAAAAATAAGTGATTACAAAGGTATTATTAATACTCTACTAAAATCTGCTAAAACAGCACACGTTTGTTAAAAAATATGTATAGAAGCTTAGGATTTGATAAACTATAAGGTAGAATTTATGTGCTGGTGCTTGTGAAAAATCTATATGTTGGAATCCTTGGTGAAGGGGCGGATTTTTTTTTGTTAGTTGGAATTTTTGTTCTTTGTTGGGAGGGCAAAGAACGAAGGTTGTGTGAACTTGAAAGCGGAAAGAAAATTCCGATGCAACAAAAAGATTATCGCGAAGTTATGTATGAATGCAGTCAATGTTCCCAGCATTCAAGTTACAAATTTTCTCATGAAATAATTATCTGGGTGTAATTATTAAAGGTGAAAAACCATATAATATATGTAAAGCAGTCCAATCAGGTATGTTGTTGTGTTTTGATGTTATTGCCTTTATTATTGGTAAAATAAATTTATTGATTTTTAATGTTGGTAAAAAAATAAACAACCTTCAACTATTGATATTTACACTACATACTTGTTTTTTACAGACTTCGGAAAGAAAGAAGAATGGTTTAACGTAACAAATCAAGGTCAAGTTTTTAAATTTCCCAAAGAAAATATGGACCAATTTGGAAAAATTTAGAGTCCAAGTAATGAACAATGAAAGAATCTTAAATTTAGATTATAAATGAAAGAAAACCATGTTAAAATCACTTTTTCGGAATTCTCGTGTAGGATCTTCTTTTAATTAAAAATATTTAATTAAAAATTTATTGTCTTTGCACAAAGATTCATAATAATAAAATTGAGAATGGCCGAAAATACTAACAGATATAAACACTCCGAAAATTATACCCTTGGATCTTGCATAATATTTTTAAAGTTGAAGATTATCTACAAACATTTTCGTTTTCATTTTAACTGCGCATAGTTTTTATAAACTTTTTCGTGTTCTTGATATCAAGAAATAACTTAATTTAATTGCATTCAAAATCATTGATCAGAAAGCCTATTCAGTATATTGACAATATCATAAACTTCTTGTGTGTAACACTACTAACAGTTGTAGATCCAACATCCAAAAAAATTCACAATCATTTGTTTAATTAGTGCTTATCTTGGAAGTGAAAATTATACACTTCATTATAGCCATAAGCTTATCTGTTGAACCATAACGTGTGCCACTAGTAATAATAAATTATCTATAGAAAACGTTAAGTCAGTTCTTATCAAAGACAATAGCAAAAACCAACAAAAACTATTGATAATGAAATATTTGTTAATAAAATAAACAAACCTTTCTTTTGTCTCTTGCAGATGTCTTAGCTTGAAAATCAAACAAGTTTTCAGTCAACAGTAATAACAGGAAATTCAAAAAGCAACAATTATTGAAGATAACTACAAGCAACAACAACAAAAACAGTGTCCAAAATTTGCAAAACTTAAAAAGAAATTTAATTTATATAAAGCAAACTCTAATTAAAAACTATTTATATTGAGCTAAAAGTTTGTTAACTACTACAGCACTTCAATGGCTATGTCCAAGGTGATACGAGTGCTGGAGAAATCCATAGCACCCTCACCTCACAGTGTGCTGCTCGAGCATCGCAACAAGAATGACAGCATTTTGCTCGAATCACATGCCGTGGCGTTGCTCTCATCCCAAGAAACCGAAATCATACGCAAGCAGTATACAAAAGTATGTGATGCCTACGGTTGCTTGGGTGTGCTCCAACTGAATGCTGGCGAAAGTACGGTGCTTTTTCTGGTGCTGGTCACCGGGTGTGTATCAATGGGCAAGATCGGTGATGTTGAGGTCTTTCGCATAACACAAACACAATTTGTTTCTCTACAAAATGCTGCACCAAATGAAGATCGCATTTCGGAAGTCCGTAAGCTGCTTAACTCGGGTACCTTCTACTTTGCACACACTTCGGTGACCTCGACAAATATCAATAAATTCGATATAACATTGTGTGCTCAGCGACGTCAACAGACGGCGGAAACGGACAATCGTTTTTTTTGGAATCGCATGATGCACATACATATGCTGCGTTTTGGCGTCGACTGTAATGCCTGGCTACTCAAGGCCATGTGCGGTTCAGTCGAGGTGCGTACAGTTTATATTGGAGCGAAACAGGCGCGTGCAGCAATCATATCGCGCTTAAGTTGTGAACGCGCTGGAACGCGTTTTAATGTGAGAGGTGAGTGTGGGAAGATTTAAAGACTAAGACCTGAATAAGTATAAAGTATTTAACTGTATCTTTAAGTAAAACGAAACGAAGGCTGAACGTTGTGAGAGAAACGAGCAACAATATTTTTTGATATTGAAAAAGTATTGCTTACCGTCGTGTCTCGCACCACGTTCAGCCTTCGTTTCGTTATAAATAAAGATGCAGTAAATCTGCTTAAAATTTCCATTTAAAACACGATATTTCTGCTTTGTATTTATCTGGTCTTGATAGCTTTCATGCAATGTCATGAAATATTAACAATCTGATCAGAATTTTATCAGAGGTAGAACGGATTGTTTTTGTTGTCTTTGTGCTCGTAGAAGCAATAATCATTCACACGATATTGTATTATACATAGTTTCTGGAAGATTTTAAACGTCCTTTTATTGTATTCGAATATTATTTTGATAATAGTTTATTTAACATTGATATTTTTAATTAAAGTGCTTATTGCAAGACCCATTTTTACCTAGTGTTTGTCCCAGCTTCAAAATCGCGCATAAAAGGTGGCAACCCTATTGTCAAATAAATTTTGGAATTTGTAAATTCTGACAACGGATTTGGCATCAGCGACCCATTTTTACTTGGTGTTTGCCCCAGCATTGAAATCGAAAAATAAAGGTGGAAACCCTATTGTAAAATACATTTTGCAATTTCTAAATTTTGACAACTTATCTGGCATCAGCGACCCATTTTACCCAGCATCAAAAAAGCAAAAATTAAGGTTGGCAACCTTATTATCAAATAAATTTTGGAGTTCGTAAATTCTGTTAAAAAAAATAAAAACAACCATTTGATATACCCGTAAGTAGTTCAGTGCCAGATTAATCTATTGGTCTAAATATTGAATATTCTACTATCTCTTTCTGCAGTATTCGTATTGGGAACGATAGTGAACACGGCAAACAATTTCAAAAGAAAGGTACTGACGATCAGCGACAAACAATCCCACAATGAAAATATCAAGATAATAAATATTCTTAACAAAAATTGATTCCCCAAAAAAACGACCATGGATTTAATAAAAAAGCAGAGCAACAGGTCACACGCAGATTAACTACCAAAAATCTACAAAACTATGACATATGTACCAGGACTATCGGAAAGACTTATTGAATCTAATTGTTATGATAAAAACAAAAATTGACTGACGCACATAATCATGGACAATTATATAGCAATACAAAGAGCAAAATGGACAAGAATGACAAATCAAACCTTAATATATAAAAGGCAAGCACGCCGCTCCGTGCCCAATATCTCTCAAAGTGTTTAGCCTGAAAGTATGCAATAGTAGTTTTTACAATAGTACGTTTTTGATCTAACTACCTCTTTTTTAACGAATTTTGACGAATTTAATGAAATTTTTTGATTCGATTTAAGTCTATTGTACCAAAAAATATTATTGTATCAGCTGCGAAACGTCACCTGAGTTGCTACGTATATGATGTTTGCAAGGCCAGTTTGTAAAGTTGTGTATGAATATGATTGTTAGCAAACTCGAGTTCAAAAGAGTAAAAAGTACTTTCGGCAAATGGCTTCAAAGAGGAAGTGTGCGGAGGACCTGTCGTAGGACAGGCTTTTACACTAGTTTAATATTTAAAATAACATGCAAAGGATACAGCGCAGGAATATGCAACAAAGAATATATGGGTACTACAAAGACGAAATAACGAACAAGAATGTCTGAGCACAAATCAGAGCAAAAATCACGAACCAAACCATTGGAGCAAAAAACAGCATTGACGGTCCACTGTGCAATACTTGAACACTGTCCAGACTTTGACAATGCACAAATTCTACAAGAAACGAATTACGCGAGACGATACACGTTAGAAATACTACATATTATAAACATACCACCAAAACAAAGAATAAATTTCAAAACGGACACAGAGAGATGCGCTCAATGTTACCGAAACCTGATTACAAAACAAACAACAATATACAAATCCGTAGACAACTAAACGGCGAAATCGAGGGGGCTCCATTTCATTTTGTTCATTTTGTCTCACTGTGACGTCAACCAAAGTTGTTTAGTGTTAAACTTTAAGTGTTAATGTTAGCATGTAAGTTTTAGTTTTGTTTAGTTTATTGTCTTTAAATTTTCTCAGACAAGCAAATGAGTATAAAAATTATAGACATTAGCACTTAAGAATAAAGTTATAAAAATAATACAATAACTTAAGAATAGTAACAATTTAATTTTATTAATTTTAGAACTAAGAAAATTATATTCTTTTAGAGTTCTATTCAAAGGTTCATACAATAAATAATTTGCTCTAAAGAAGTTAATTTTAAAATAATCCAAATGACGTAAATTTCTTACGGGAACATTGAAATTTATTGCACTTAACAAATATGGACAATCAATGTTACCACAAAAAACGTCAAAAAGAAATATTAAGGACTGAATAATACGCCTCGATTCAAACGATTTTAAATTTAATAACATACAACGAGCATTATATGACGTTGGTTCGACAAAGTTAAACGATCGCAGTGCAAATTTTATAAATTTTTTCTGTTTTCGTTCAAGCCTAAGTGTATGTACAGAATAGTAGGAATTCCATATAAAAGAGGCGTATTCTACACGAGATCTCACAAACGATACAAAAAGGCACTTCAAAGTATAAGGATCAGAAAAGTTAGAACAATTCCTCCTTAAAAAAGCATACAGTTTTTTCAGTTTGTTTTTCATAATGTTAAAAATTGTAATATATTTTTTTGTTGAAAACAGTGTCCATGATGATGAACTCCGGCGTAGTTCGAAATATTGGAAGCAATAAAACCAAGACTAAAAACCAAATATAAGACTGTTTTAAGGTATTTTCATCTGACAATGCTGGTTGGCACAGTTTTAGTGTCCAAAAATGAAGTCCAAACTACTAAAGGTTTACAAGGGCAGGTGGAAAGGAAAAAAAAATTATATATAGTTACCCAATAATATGTAGTTTGATGAACAAAAGTTTTTAAGTTATAGTCAATAACTTTAAAAAAAAAAATTCTAAAAAAATTGTTTTTTTAAGCCGCTTAAGTGAAAAACACCTCTTAAAGATATTTTTCATTAAATCTTAGTATTTATAATTTGAGATGTTAAACGTTCAGAGTTTGTCTCAGTACCACAGCATTCACTGCAATTATTTAATTTGCTTTTTTATACTCTTTTTATATTTCAGTATCTAAGATGATGTATTCGAATAAATTCTTCGTAATGTCTAGCCTTAATTACAATGATGTTGATTTGCTTTTCAGTGTTGTCTACGAACACCTCTATATTTTTTTTAAAGTTTATCTAAATCCACTAATTTTTTATGTTTTTAATGATCTCTAAAACAAATATTTTTTAGGTTTTTATTTTTTTGACTCCACTCCACCTAACAATGCTTGCTCATCTTTTTTTATAATTTTTTACTTGTGTAACTGCTATTGCCTCTTGTTCCGGGTGAACTCTAGACACAATTATTTTTCATAAAATAAATTATTATGTTTTATTTTTGTATGTCATCCAAAAAACAATTTATGATCCTATTTCATCTTCGAAAAATTTCTTTAACTTTGTTTTTGGCAGGCACCAACGATGAAGGTCACGTTGCCAATTTTGTGGAAACCGAGCAAGTGATATACGTAGACAACGATCTGACCAGCTATATACAGACGCGTGGCTCTGTGCCCCTATTTTGGGAGCAACCTGGTGTTCAAGTTGGCTCGCACAAAGTAAAACTATCGCGTGGCTTTGAAGCATCAGCTGCGGCTTTTGATCGTCACATGACGATGATGAAGCAGCGCTATGGCTATCAGACGATCATAAATCTACTGGGCACCAGTCTCATAGGCAGCAAGGAAGGTGAGGCCATGTTAAGCAATGAATTTCAGCGTCATCATGGCCTGTCGGCTCACAAGGATGTGCCTCACATCATCTTTGATTATCATCAGGAATGTCGTGGCGGCAACTTTTCAGCATTGTCCAAACTTAAGGATCGCATCAATGCGAATGGCATTAACTACGGCATCTTTCATGCTACCAATGGTCAAGTGTTGCGTGAACAATTTGGTGTTATACGCACAAATTGCCTGGATTGTTTGGATCGCACCAATTGTGTGCAAACATTTTTGGGTCTCGATACGCTTAATTTGCAAATCGATGCCTTAAAATTGGGCGAGAAAAAGCAAAATTTTACGCGTTTCGATGAAATTTTTCGTCAAATGTGGATAAATAATGGAAACGAAGTGAGCAAGATCTATGCGGGCACAGGTGCTATACAGGGTGGCTCGAAGCTCATGGACGGCGCGCGTTCAGCAGCTAGAACTATACAGAACAACTTGCTGGATAACTCAAAGCAGGTCGAATTTAATTATTGTTCTTTTATCAGCAAGTGATATAATTGTAAACATTTCCTTTTCCCACCCTTAGGAGGCCATTGACATTCTTCTGGTCGGCTCCACGCTCAGCTCTGAGTTAGCTGATCGTGCTCGCATTCTACTACCCTCGAATATGTTGCATGCCCCGACAACGGTGTTGCGTGAAATGTGCAAACGTTACACGGAATACATTAAACCACGCACAGCTCGTGTCGCTGTTGGCACTTACAATGTTAATGGTGGCAAACATTTTCGCAGTGTTGTTTTCAAAGACACCCTCGCCGATTGGCTACTCGATTGTCATGCTCTGGCTCGCTCCAAAGCTTTAGTGGATGTTAATAATCCTTCGGAAAATGCTGATCATCCGGTGGATATCTACGCGATTGGTTTCCAGGAAATTGTCGATTTGAATGCTTCGAATATCGTTGCTGCTAGCACGGACAACGCCAAACTCTGGGCTGAGGAATTGCAAAAGACTATTGCACGCGACAATGATTATGTTTTGCTTACCTATCAGCAGCTAGTTGGTGTCTGCTTGTACATCTATATTCGTCCGGAACATGCTCCATTTATACGTGATGTTGCTATTGATTGTGTTAAGACTGGCCTGGGTGGCGCTACGGGCAACAAGGGTGCGTGTGCCATACGCTTTGTTCTGCATGGTACTTCGATGTGTTTTGTTTGTGCTCACTTTGCGGCCGGACAATCACAGGTAAGCGATAAACTGATACAGGCTGACTTCGACATCAAACACATGCATTTTTTTATCTAGGTCGCCGAACGTAATGCCGACTACGCTGAGATCACAAGAAAGCTTGCCTTTCCTATGGGACGCACTCTAAAGTCTCACGATTGGGTATTTTGGTGTGGTGACTTCAACTATCGCATTGACATGGACAAGGAAGAGTTAAAGGAAGCGCTACGAAATGGCAATCTTACAGCTGTGTTGGAAAATGATCAGCTGCGCAAAGAACAAGAAGCTGGCAATGTATTCAATGACTTTCTCGAAGGTGAAATCTCCTTTGATCCCACGTACAAGTATGATTTATTTAGCGATGACTATGATACTTCCGAGAAGCAACGTGCACCTGCTTGGACTGATCGTGCTTTGTGGCGACGACGCAAGGCTCTGGCTGAATCTGATATTGGCATTTCCGAATGGAGTCCAGGAAAACTTATACACTATGGCCGCTCAGAGCTTAAGCAAAGCGATCATCGACCTGTCATTGCAATCATTGATGCAGAAATTGTGGAAATTGATGCACAGCGACGAAGAGAGGTATGGTTTTATTTTTTGGTAATATATAAAGCAATTCCATTTTTGTATTTCTACTGGCAGGTCTTTGAACAAGTCATTTTCGATCTGGGCCCCCCAGATTCAACGATAGTGGTGCATGTTAAGGAGAGTGCTACGTATGATGAAAATGGTCCCACAATCTATGATGAGCACGTCATGTCTACGCTCATACAAGAGCTCTCAAAGATGGGCGAGGTGACGCTTGTGCGTTATGTTGAAGATACCATGTGGGTTACATTTCGCAACGGTGAATCAGCGCTCAATGCTGTAGCTAAGCGTTGCACCAATGTATGCGGTTTGGAGCTGCATTTCGAGTTAAAGTCTGAGGATTGGCAGCATTTGGTGGACCACGAAATCGAACTCTGCACAACAAATACCATTCCCCTCTGTGCCAATCCACAGGAACAAGCACAGCTAGTTAACACCACGCCTGAACTGCCGCAACGTCCCAAACAGCCGCCAACGCGTCCAGCACCAGCGCGTCCACCTATGCCAATGTCGCCAAAGAACTCACCGCGTCATTTGCCGCATGCCGGTGTCATAAGCGTTGTACCTGAAATGCTGCAGCCAAAGCCAGCTAAGCCGCCAATGCCACCACAACCCATGACTGCTCGACCTGTGGCCTCAAGTGGCGTAGAAACGGCATCGTCCTCGAAATCTCAGTCACCAATAGAAAATATTTCATCCTCACCGCTACATTCCACATCATCAAGCAAAGGCTCGCCCGTTGGCTCGGCGGCTGGTTCACTGCCACCAACACCGCCGCGACAAATGCAAAGCAAAAATGTCACACCCGCTTCAACACCCTCGCGACAATCCAAACAATCATCGCTAGATGTTATTGAAAAATTTGGACACTCCGAAAGCCGTGATGATGGTGAATACGAGCCTTCTAGCAATATTTACGAGGAAATACAAGATGATGTACCAGCACCGCGTCATCCACCGCCACCCTTTCCACCAGCTGTATGCAGTGAAACGCCAGCAACAACAGGCATGTCGGTTAATGAAAGTCCACGTCGTCAGCCGCCATCGGTGCCAGCGATGAATGCGGCAGGCGCGCCGCCAATGGGTCCACCACCACCGCTACCAGCTAGACGTGGTCCGCCGCCAATTCCAAATCGTGTAGGCAATGCTCCACCGCTGCCCAACCGACCCAACAATAACAATTAAGTAAGCCATTAAGTAAGTTGATGTAGAAAAGAATGCACTTGGATGTGACAACGTCTATGTTTATACTTAAAATGATCAATTAATTGATTGCTTTAAACGTTTCTAAAAATACACTCATGTTTGGCAAGGTGTTAGGTGCAATGCTAAATCTGGTTTTTTTACTCTTTTGATCTATAGATTTTTCCGTTTTTTTTTCTGTATATTTTCTTATATATCTAACTTGATCGATAACTTTAGAGGAACATTAAATTGAAGTTGGATTTTAGATTTCAGAAATCGTCATTTGTAATTTAAGATAATACTTTTTAATCCTTTCTAATACGGCATTCCTATTTTCATAGCATCTGTGATGTCCATATATAATAATTTAGGTGCAATTGCTAGTGACAATTCTGAACTTAAGTCTAAATTTTTAAATCATAATCCTTTTTTGAATATTGGTCACATAAATGCTCAAAGTCTAAGACCAGATTTTCCCTTCACTAAAATTTAAGAATTAAAATGCATTTTAAATGGTGGTATTTTAGACATTGTTGGCGTTTCTGAGACCTTACGTATCTTATTTTTAACCAAGATGTTGATATCCAAGGATACAATTTGTATAGAAACGACTGCCCGAATAGAAGAGGTGGAAGAGTTATCTTTTTTGTTTCAAACAAAATTAAATATAGAGTTGTTTTTAAATCTGAAGCATACATGTTTCCGAATCTTTATTGAAATAAGTTTTAGTGAAGAAAAAATCTTAATTGAAGTTGTATATCTTCCTCACGGTGATATTGGGTGTTTTGATGACTATGTCTGAGCTGTTCGTTAGATACTTGAACTATGTTATTTTTGGTGATTTAAATCACAATGTTTATGATGTGAGTAATTCGAGAAATATGCGATATGATTCGAGAAATATGTCAGCGCTGTAATCTGCCTCTTGTTTACAACACAACCCCAACTCATTTTGACTTTCAAAACAAGACAACATCACTCATCGACTATCGACTAAATCAGTGAAATTTCTACTTTAAAATTGTCAGGTCAAATGTTCTGTCCGGCCTTATCCCAATCCCATCATGCTAGTATTTTTGTTTCTATAGATTATCCAGTTCTACGTAAGTGTGAATTTGTCGAGTTTCGTAATTATAATAATATTAACTTTGAAAACCTTAATTCTTTTGTTCATAATTTCGATTTTCGTGAAATTTACATTACAATTGAAGTTAATAAACAACTTTCAGTACTAAATTAATTTTTAACTGAAGCATTTATTTTTGTACCTACCAAAAACTATATAGTGCACAGATTTGTATTCTCTCGCTCCACTACAAATCCGCAAATAATTATTCCGCAGATTTCAATTTCTATTTTTGAAAGATCCTTTTTTGTACGACCTCCATGATGCTGGAATAAACTACCTGTGGGTCTTCGGACATTTTCTACAACAGCTAACACTTTTAAAACTAAACTCATAAAATTCACTGGAAATAATGCACTTTTAAGACTTTTATTTATTTATTTATTTATTTATTTATTTCAATGTAAGTAATACAAAAGCCTTATTGGCCAATTTACATATTACCAGATTAATAGTAGCATATGCGAGAGAAAACTTAACTAATAATACATGTACCTTTATATACAACCTCCCTTAACAGTATATGATATTTAATAGCATTTATTTAAGATTAGAATTTGAAGATCCCAAGTTAGCGGAAAGAAAAGAAGCCAAAGGAAAAAAGATAGTTTTAAAAATTAAAAGTGGTCAACAGAAAAGATTTTTAAAAGTAATATATTTAAACTGTTGAATGAAGAAATTCTTTGAGCTTAATTTTGTAGGTGGTTAAGGTGCATGTGAAAATACGAAGATGAATAGGGAGCCTATTCCAAACACGAGCTGTTCGTACCACAAAAGACCTTTCAAACGTAGAACAATCTATTCTAGGGTAGATTATCTGAGGATTCCTAGTAGAGCGACTAAACACAAATTTCTGAGCCAAGTATTGTGGCACGTTGGTTTTCACAAGCTTATAAAAACACAACATCAATCTATTATTTATATATTGATGAAAGGAACAATTTAAAAACTTAACGACATACGAAGATATGTGTTCTCGTCTACGAAGACCATAGACAAAACGTACAATATTATTGACAATGACTTGAACTCGTTTAATGTTAAGAGCTAGCGTACCAGAATAAACCTCGACGCAATATGTTATATTGGACATAAGAAGAGCATGGCCAATATTATATTTTACACTTAAAGGCAGATACAAATTAGTATTGTAAAGTTTCCTCAAAGTAAAACCTATTTTAGAACTTAACGCATTTATATGGGCATCAAAATGTAGCTTGTTGTCAATGAAAACACCAAGGCATTTGATACAATTAACAAATTGTATCTTCTCATTGTGTAGACTTATATTCAAATGGTCTTCAAGTAGCCTAGAAGGGTTAAATTGAATGAATTTGGTTTTGCTGGTATTTAAACTTAAATAATTTTGTGACATCCAGGAGGAAATATTAGAAAGATTATAGTTGACTAAGGACTCCAGTACATCTTTAAACTGACACTCACCCGTAAACAGAAGTTGGATATCATCAGCAAAAATAAAGGGCTTACACGCATTTAAATCAACAGCATTAACGATATCATTCAAATATAACGTAAAGAGTAATGGTCCAAGTACAGATCCTTGTGGGACCCCAGAAACAATATTAAGCAGGCTGGATGCAGAACCATTGTACACAACAAATTGTTTACGATCACATATATATGAAAACAATAACCTACACGCAGTATTTAAAAAATTAAACATGGTTTTTAGTTTGTTTATTAACTTCGAGTGATTGATTGTATCAAATGCCTTTGATAGGTCTAGGGACACCAAAATACTTATTTTGTTGGCATTGACGTTATGTCTAATAGAGTCTGTTAGGCCAAGAAGAAGTGTTGCCGTAGAATAGCCATTTCGAAAGCCATATTGGCACCCATCAATTAGAGAATGCCGATTAGTATATTCCAATATTTGATTTTTTATTATGTTTTCAACAACTTTAGAGAGTACAGGTAATATACTTATCGGCCTAAGATTCTCTATATACGTAGAAGAATTGTTTTTGGGAATCGGCACAACTCTAGCCACTTTCCAAGATGAAGGAAATTTAGAGGACGTAAGAATACTATTGACGAAAAATAACAAATGACTTTGAACGTAGGGGAGAATTATTTTAATGAATTTTAAAGGAATGTTATCATTTCCAATAGCATTCGACTTGACACTCCAAATGGCTTCCACAAGTTCACTTTCAGAAATATTTTTAAAGAAGAAACTATCTTCCCTATCCAAATGCTCCTCAAAATCGAATGGGTTGGCGTTATAATTATTCTGATTATTAACAAAGAAACTATTTAAACAATCAACATCAAATTCTTCACTTGTCTCAATTGAGTTTAAACAACCACTATTTCTTAAGGTATTCCACATTTGTTTTGAATTAAGACCCTCAAATAGTCGAGCTCCAGACTCCCTTTTAAATTTACGTATAACGGACTTAGCACGATTACGATTGTGGAAATTAAATATTTCCACGAGAAATATAATAAAAATTTGTTCGTACGTTTGAACAATTTATTAGATACTGAAAAATTTTGAAATATTTTTATACATTTAAAATATGAAAACTTAATTCTAAAAAATACAAAAAGAACTTAAAAACTAAGTGGTTTTAAAACAAAGTGTTTTACATACAATTGAAACAATATTAAAATGTAATAATAAGATAACACTACATTATTCCCCCTCCAAAGAATTCGGTATTAGTCTTACCGTGTTTGCTAATAAATTAAAATGAACTGTCTTAGCTGATTTATTTGCATTGAAAAGTGTTTTTGAAACATTAATGTTAACAAAAGCTGGCTTAATTCGATCAATATTAACCGTTATAATATTTTTGTTTTTAAGAATTTTAAAAAATTTTGGAGACTTTTCTAATACTTTGAATGGTCCGTCGTATGGCTCTTGAAGTGGTTTTTTAATAGTGTCATTGCGAACAAATACAAACTCACAAGTTTTGAGTGATTCTGGCACAAATTGTTTAAAATTCTGATTATGATGTGAAATATGTGCTTGATTATTAGCAACAATATCTTTAAGTTTGAACAAAGTTTCTGATGGACTGAATTTTTGCTCACTAGGAATGACTAACTGACTTGGCAATCTGAGTGTTTGACCATAAACCATTTCAGCAGGGGATGCTTTAACATCTTCTTTAAACGTGGATCTTAGCCCTAATAGAACTAGTGGTAATTCTGAGTACCAATTGTTTTGGTTATTGCTCGCTATAAGAGAAGCTTTGAGTTGACGATGGAAACGTTCTATCATCCCATTAGCTTGTGGGTGATAAGCTGAAGTTTTGATGTGTTTGCAACCAAATTTGGTAATAAAATTTTTGAATGTAGTTGATGTAAACTGAGGTCCTCGATCAGAAGTAATTTCCAGAGGAACCCCAAAGCGTGATATAAACTCTCTTTGGAACGTGTCAACAATAATATTAGCCCTTGTATCTTTAAGAGGATAAACCTCAGGCCAACGTGTGTTCCTGTCAATTATGGTAAACAAATATCGGTAACCATTTGAAATCGGTAATGGGCCAACCAAGTCAATATGAATATGTTCAAAACGACCGCTCGGAATGTTTATCTTGTGAGGTAGTGTTTTAGTGTGTCTATGTACCTTAGATTTTTGACATCTAATACATTCTTGAGTCCATTTGTTTATTTGTGTGTTCATGTTAGGCCAAAAATATCGTTGTGTGATTAGTCGTCTAGTACCTCTAGTTCCTGGATGTGAAATGTTATGTATTTGATCAAAAACTCTTTTCCGTAGTGTTTGGGGAATGTAAGGTCTTGTATTATTTGTAGAATTTTCACACCAAATTTTTATGTTTAAAAACGGAATATCAACTTGTTCAAACTTGTAAGTTGTTTTGTCTGTTATGCTCTTGAGTTCTGTGTCAATGATTTGTTCCTGATGTAATTGTTTGAGATCAAGGTCGGGTGTTCTAACTTCTGTTACCTCGCATCTTGAAAGTGCATCTGCTACTGAGTTGTCTGTACCCTTAATGTGTAATATTGTGTTAGTGAATTGTGCTATGTATTCAAGGTGTCGTGTTTGTCTAGGACTACGTTCGGTTTTAGAAGATAATGCATTAACTAAAGGTTTGTGATCTGTGAAAACTGTAAAAATGTTACCTTCCAGGAAGTGTCGAAAATGTTTAATAGTTAAGTAAATCGCAAGTAATTCTCTGTCAAATGTACTATATTTCGTTTCAGCAGGTGAAAGTTTCTTAGAGAAGAAAGCTATAGGCTCAAGTTTATTGTTATGTTCTTGTTGTAAAACGCCACCTATTGCGGTAATGGATGCATCTACAGCAATCGACAGTTGTGCCTTACTATTAACATGGTTAATAAGTGTTTGCGTGGCAAAACTGTCTTTGATTGTTGTAAATGCATGTAAAGTAGTGTCTGTCCACTGTAAATGTTTGCTTTTAGTTTTCGAAGCTGTTGTTACCATGTCATAAATGGATTCAAGCATGTGTGCGAGTTTAGGAATGCACCTGTGGTAGTAATTTGTCATACCTATAAATTTTTGCATGTGTTTGACTGTTACCGGTTGTGGATAATCTTGAATGCATTTAACACGTTCTTGTGACGGACGTATTCCGTGTTTAGATATGTTGTAGCTAAGAAAGTCAATGTTATCAACTCCGAATACACATTTGTTAGGTTTTATGTTTAAACCGTAATCATTGAGTCTTCTAAAAACTTGCGTTAAATGTTCGAAATGTTGTGTTTCTGTCTCACTAGCAATCAAGATGTCATCTAAGTATACGAAAATAAAATCTAGTCCATGTAGCACTTCATTAATGAACCTCTGGAATGTCTGGGCTGAGTTCCTCAAGCCAAATGGCATACGGAGGAACTCGAACATCCCAAAAGGTGTAGTGATTGCTGTCTTGTGTATGTCGTTAGGTGCCATTGGTATTTGATGATATGCTCTGACTAAATCGAGTTTTGAGTAAATGCATGTATTGTGTAAATTTAAAGAAAAATCATGTATGTGTGGTAATGGATATCGGTCAGGTACTGTAATTGTGTTAAGTCTTCTGTAGTCGCCACATGGTCTCCAATCATTGGGCTCGCGTTTAGGTACTAGGTGTAATGGAGAGGATGTTTGAGAATTTGACGGTCTACAAATACCAGAAGTAACTAAGAACTGAAATTCTTGTTTAGCTACTTTTAACTTTGGCAAGTCTAGACGTCGTGGTCTTGTGTAAGGTAATTGTCCTTCAGTGACAATGTGATGTACAGTGTGATGTTTAATTGGTGCTGTGTAATCGGGTTCTGTTATTAAAGAAGGAAATTTTTTGAGTAATTGTGTATACTTGTTATCTATAGTAAATAATTTAGGTAAAGATGTTTCAGAAAATGCTGAAATTGTATTGACAGATAAATTAGTTAAAGGGTCAATGAGACGTTTGTGTTTAAGGTCAATAAGAAGGCCATATTTTGTCAAGAAATCTGCACCTATAATAGGTTTGGAGATGTCAGCTATAATAAATGAAAATGGTAATTCACGTCGTAAATTTAAATTAAGTGTCAATAATTTTTTTCCAAATGTAGAGATTGCTGTGCCATTAGCAGCTTGCAATACCAAATCTGATTTTTTGTTTGAAATTTTGAATTTTGAGGAAGGTAGAACTGATACCTCTGCTCCACTGTCAATAAGAAAATTTAATTTACTAGAGGGGTCAAATACAAAAAGACGACGTGTATGTATGACGGGTCTATTATCAGTCGTCGCGACAACAGAGTCTTTTAGTTTGTTGAATTGTGTTGTGTTATGTTGTGTGGTGAAAAGTTGTCGTTTTGAACAAATGCACATGGTTGCTCACATTTACGTGCGTTTTTACCGAATCTGAAATGGTACTTACATACCCAATTGGAAGGTCGTTGACCTGAAGAGGACCTATAAGACGATCGACGTCTTGAAGTTCCTCTGGAACTAAATCTTCTGGAAATTGGACGACTGAAACGTTGATTCTTAAGTTCATCAACATCAAGCGAGAGTTTTTGAAAACATTCAAAAATTTTAGATGTTTGTTCTGCAAAATGTTTAGTAATATTTGCTATCTCATTAGAATTAGAGATGTGTTTCGATACATTAAAGTTATTCTTGATTGCAGATACCTCAGATTCTGCTAATACCTCCCACAAGTTATCAGCGAGTAATAACAACTCATCTAATTCCTTATGACCAGATCCTGTCAAAGCAATGTTCAGACTTTTAGGTAGTTTACGTAACCAAAGCTTATAAACTAAGTCTTTGTTGACTGTTGAACCAGCTAAAAGAAGCAAGGATCTGTAAAATTGAGATGGTTTTTGGTCACCCATCTCAGTGTCAGATAGCATCTTATCGAACCGTTTGTTCTCACTTAAAGTATGTCTATTTATCAGAACTTTCTTCAAACCTTCATACAAGTTGGTTGAAGGTGGTTGTTGTATGAAATCTAATACCGTAACTATGACTTCTTGTGGAAGTGCAGTCACAAGATATTCATACTTTGTTTGGTCAGTGGTAATCCCTTTAGATCGAAATTGGAATTCTGCATGAATAAACCATGCATCAGGACTATCAGTCCAGAACTGTGGGAGTTTGACTGACGTTGCATGAACTTCAATGTTAGATGATGAATCATCGAAAGGGTTCAATAAAGGAGGCTCAAAATTAATTAAATGGTTATCTCCGTCTCCTGAGGTGGATAACCGAGTAGGAGTACGTTGCATTGTATTGTTTTAAAGAATACTAGCTTTATTACAAATAAATTTCTTAAAATAATATTAATAAAATTGAAGTGTGCCTAGCGTGCAGTGTAGTGCCTACGGTTGTGAAACGATAAGCGCCGGCTTATCGTTTTACATCCGCTAAAAAGCTAATTGTGTAGTGTATATAAATACCAATCCTTAGTCGCTGATTTACTGACGTCGCTGCTTGTTTCTGGCGTCACCGCTTGCTTTGGCGTCGCTGCTTGCGTCGGTGGCGCTGCTTACTTCAGCGTCGCTGTCTGCGTCGGCGTCGTTGCCTGTCTTTGCGTTGCTGCCTGCGTCGGCGTTGTTGCCTGCGTCGGCGTCGCTGCCTGCGTCGGCGTCGCTGCCTGCGTCGGCGTCGTTGCCTGCGTCGGCGTTGCTGCCTGCGTCGGCGTTGCTGCTTGCGTCGGCGTCGCTGCTTGTGTTGGCGTCGCTGCTTGCGTTGGCGTCGCTGCCTGTGTTGGCGTCGCTGCTTGCGTTGGCGTCGCTGTTTGTGTTGGCGTCGCTGCTTGCGTTGGCGTCGCTGTTTGGGTTGGCGTCGCTGCTTGCGTTGGCGTCGCTGTCAACGTTGGCGTTGCTGTTGACGTTGACTTCTCTGCTGACGTTAGCGTTTCTTTCGACGTTGGCTTCTATTTCGACGTTGGCGTCTCTTTCGACGTTGGCGTCTCTGTCAACGTTGGCGTTGCTGTTGACGTTGACGTCGCTATTTCTGCCGAAGTTGTTGTCGATGTCGGTGTTGTTGCTGGCGTCGAGATACGCTGCTGCTATTTGCTTCGTTGTGGTGAGGTGGGTTCGCTGTTGTAGCTCTGCAGTGAGTAAGTTGCTCACGACTGCAGGCTGTGATGTTGTTGTTGTTGGTGCGGTGGCGGTTTTGGTGGTAGCGGTGCCTTGCGCACAGGTTTTTGCGGGTTGGTTGTGATGATGTAGATGTTGCTGTAGCTGCACTTTTAGTTGTTGACGCAATTGTTGTTGTTGCTGTGGCGCGTAGAGACTGAGCGCGAGAACTTATGAGCGTGTCGCGGGGTTGCTCTACTTCAGTGGCTTAGAGCGCGGGGTTGCTCTGCTTGAGTATTGATGAGCTCGTTGGTATCGTTGGTCCGGTTTCGACAGGATCGCCAATTGTGGAAATTAAATATTTCCACGAGAAATATAATAAAAATTTGTTCGTACGTTTGAACAATTTATTAGATACTGAAAAATTTTGAAATATTTTTATACATTTAAAATATGAAAACTTAATTCTAAAAAATACAAAAAGAACTTAAAAACTAAGTGGTTTTAAAACAAAGTGTTTTACATACAATTGAAACAATATTAAAATGTAATAATAAGATAACACTACACGATATTTGCAAAAAGTTTTCCAGGTATGTTCCGATCTATCTTGTAAATATGCTTTAAAAGCAAGATCACGCATAGATTTAACGAAAATAATCGCTTTAGAATTCAACTTATTACCTTGAGTATACTTAAGTTTATATTTAGTTATCGGGACAAAAGAAAAAGCTTCAGTTAAAACTGCATTCAATACACTACACTGCTTATCTATGTCACTGGTGGAGTACATTTCACTGAAATCAATTCCAGTCATAAATAAATTCAAATGCTCATAATTTATTGCTCCATAATTCCGATACTCAACAAACTTATCCTCGCGAACAATTGGAAAGTCAAGAGAAACAAATAAAAAGGCATGGTGAGAAATTGTTGGTGATAACATTTGTCCTGAAAGTTTCACGATGTTCGGATCACTAATCAGAATAAAATCAATTAGAGACGTTGAGTTATTATAAGAATCGTAATGAGTTGGAAGCGAATTGTGAATACACGACAAGTTACAACGTAAAGCCATGGATCGAAGACTGGTTGACTTAGTCATATCAAAGAGATTATGATTGAAGTCACCAACAATAACAATATTAGAGTATCGCACGAACAAATCACCTAACAAATTTTCAAAGGACACAATATCACCACGAGGTAAATATACAACACCAATTAATAGTTTTTGGAAATTGTGACAAATTTCTACAAAAAGAGCCTCACAGACACCATACTCAGTAGAACGAAAGACAACTTTATATTTGATTTTTTTCGATATAAAAAGACCTACACCACCACCTCTTACATTCGGACGATCACTTCTGCAAAATGTATATCCTGGAATATCAACTGCAGCATTCGATATATATGGTTTTAGCCACGTTTCAGATACACCGAAAACATCCAAAAAACAACCACTAAGAATACATTTAATTTCATCAAATTTTGATGATTGAAAAGATGGCTTGAAGCTTTGACAGTTAACATGACCAACATTAAGATTTAAACTATGTTTATGCAGCATTGATTTTAAAAAAGAGTTATCGCTAACAATGGGACCTAAATTGCAGTTAGGTGATTCCAAATTCATAGAATAAGTAGGGAAGTCGTAATAAGGCACAATACATTATAACTAAACTTAAATAACTATAAAATAGATACATATATACAGATCAAATTCGTTTAATACAATTCATTTTCGAAGTCGATCAATATGAAAAAAGAGAACATTTTTGGTTGATAAGATTTCAAAGAAAATATGTTTTAAATAAAAGAATAAGAAAACTTAAAAATTACTCCGTTAATGAATTACCACGAATGCCATCCAGCGGACATGATGAAACAGTGGGGAGAGCACCGGGCCCTGTAGTAGCAAGATCAGCTGATTCAAAAATCGCAGTGCATTGTTGAATGCAACAAACTTTATCACTACCGTCCAGCATAGTTATTTTTGATTTTGGAGTATCAGAGTTAAGAATTTTGTATTTTTTTATCTTTTTCTCCTTTAAAAGTTTTCTGCATATAAAGTTTAGTTTGGTGGCAGCTGGCGTGTGGTGATCATTTAGGTAAACTCTTGATTGCACCTCTCCTCCCAATAAATCGCACAATTTCAGGTTCCTTGTTTTAAAATACTGGTTCATTATGTTGTCCCGAAGCCTGACATTGTTAAACTTAACAAGAACAGCTTTTTGATTTTGAATATAGCAACAATGTTGTATGTCGTTATCGCTAATAGGCAGTTTAAAAAAGCTGGTAAGGGCAATGGCAGGTTCATAAATATTATTCATTCCTGACGGCAATCCACTAATCACAATGTCTGCACGGTTGAGTCGGCGCTGCAGAATATTATTTGCATTTTCCAGCTCTTTCACTTTATTATTGGCGGCAGAGTCAACAAGTTTGATCATTTGATTGCAACGTGAAATATCAGACTTGAGATCATTAAAGGTAGTAGACCACTCCGACCTGACTTTCTCAAATAGTGCACCGAAATATTCTTTAATATCAGCCAGTCCATCCCGAAGCTCAGCACGAAACTCAGCACGAAGAGAAGTTAAAGATTTATCTCGGTTCTGAGGATTTTCTTTGCATTCAGCACATGTGAAAGATAAAGCACGGTTTTTTAGCAAAAATGCATGTTGTTCAGTTGTAATATCCACACATGCGATATGGAACCAATTTCCACAAAGGCCACATCCAATGCTGGACTGCTGTTTTCCAACGCTTTTATTGCACACTCCACAGTTGACAATTTTTGTTGGTGCCATGTTAAATTATAAAGTTCAACGACACTTCAAGGTTAGCACGAAAGAAAATGCAAAGCAGACAAATAAGACTTCAGCACAGAGCAGCAACAACAACAGCAACAGTATTTGAGACAGCAAGTGCAACAGCAATTCGACACAAACTTTATTTGAAGTAAATTCGTATTAAATCCACGCAAAAACTTATACTTTCATTTAAATGTATAGTAAAAAGCCTTTATTTTACCGATTATGGACTCAAAAGTATTATTAATTAGTTAAAGACTTGGTTTAAATTAAGAAATTGACCGACGACTTAAATTTGTGTTCTACTCAAACATAGCGTTGTGTTCTAATTTTTTCGTTGCATTTTTCATAACGTTTTGTTTTTGGTATGAGGTTAAAGATCTTTGAACATCATACATTATACATAACGAAGATCATATACTCAACGATTAATAATTACGTGTAACGACGTTTCTTTTTCGTTGCATTTACTTAAGCAGTCTGAGTTCGAATGAGGTCGTATTTTTATTTTCGATATAAGATTAGGGAATAAAACCTCGGTACCAAACATTTACATTCAATTTAGGACCTTCTCTGAAAGAGCAATAATTTCATGTAACGAGAGAAAATATTCGTTGCATAACGTTTTGAAAAACAAATGTTGTCACGTCAAAAATAACATCTTTGATGATATTATATGTAATAATTTTTTAAATTTCAGATTTAAACAAGGCACTGAAAAGTTTTAGAGAAATATTGAATTAAAAAGTCACAACATCAAAAAATCTTCAACACGCTTTGAGGCTTGCAACGCGTTGAGAGCGTAACGCTTAAGCAGAGCTTAAAGGAGTTACTTAAGCAACCCATGAAGGAATGCATTCCATAAACAGGGCTTAAATTTCCAACAAACACACCTCAAATGCAATAACTAGAGGCAAAAAACTGAAAAACTTAAGAAGGAACAAAATTTTTGCTAAACTAGCATAAGTAATTGTTTAAATTTATTCTAGACTATTTATTGTATATTCGTTAAAATGAAACAATGAACAATGATATGTAGAATATATGGCAGAATCTTTAATAACATTATAATATTGAATGTTATATAATGTTGAATATAAATAACAATTTATTCCTTATACTCGTAGTTGAGAAAACATTTATTTGCAAAATTCGATTTTTATTAGAATGTTTGTAATGAAAATGTAATAAATTTTGTAAGAAATATTTTAAGTTTAGTGCAACTGCTTCAAACAATAATTAATAATCAGAACTGGTATAAATGCTTAAGTTAAAAAATTAAGTTTATATAATATTGATTTTCTACAAAATTTTTTTTGAGCTGCAATAAAATTATTTTTGTAATTTTTCAATTTAATTTTTCTCATGCATTTTGGGATGAAATGTCATGCATTTTTGGGATTGTTAAATAAACTCGTTATAAAATTAAGTAAACACACCAAGTTATTGAAAATAATGAACAAACAAAAATTCCTTAAGTATTTATTTAATACTAGTCAAATATATAAAAACCACAAAATATTTATAAAAATAAATACAAATAAATACTATATATGCAACAACTTGCTTTTACAGTGCATCCTTATATAAAGTAGCTTTAAGCATAATAAATTAATAATATTTACTACAAAATATATTAAAGAAGAGTAAAAAGAACAAAAAATAGCTATAAATGAATTATAAATAATAAATTAATTTCTTGTTTGAAAAGTAAAAATGTTGAAACAAATACAAACATAGTATATAAAAGCCGCACTAATATCGTTCTCGTTTAGTAAAAAATTAATTTTTTTAATAACAATAAAAAAGTTTATATACTACATATTTTCTTTAATATTTGAAAAAATAATGTTGAATAAAATTAGCTTGAACCAACTTGTACAAGGTTTAGTAACAAAAAATTAAGAATTTAAAAAAAATGTATTTTCACTAGACGACAATGATATAAAGTAAATATGAGTTGTAAATCAATTTTTGAAACATTATTGAAAATGTCATAAGAATCTATTACTATTGAAATAACGAAGTATTTGCGTCAGCTACAAGGTCAATCGCAATGTTAGAAATTTGCTTAAAATCGAAAAACATATTTGCAGCTTTTTAAAGAGAAAAAGAGACGAAGAAGCTAGACGACTTATTTGAAAAAACTGCATTTTTAGGCATCAAAGCAGCACCACACTAAGTGAGAGAACAAATTTGTAAAATGTACTCATACATTAATAAAAAACAATATTCATTTGGAAAAGTATTTAAAAAATAACATACGTAGTTTAGCTAAGAGATAAATAAATTATATTGAATTTATAAATAAATTATATTGAATTTATTTAAATGTTGAACCGAATAAACTGTAAAAATTAAGCATACAAAATATATATATACACACCTAGCATTAATTAGAAAAAGTTATTGAATTTTTTTGTTTTTATATTTTTTGCTAATGCAGCTGGATAAACTTTTTCTTTAAATCTTTTATTATAACTAGATCGATGGCTTCTCTTTTCTCAAAAAATATACAGAATAATCATAAGTTTCACAAATATAAAAAAAAAATTGTAATGTGGCTACCTACTGTTTCTAAAAATGCATATAAAGCGTTTAGAATAACGCTAAGTATTTCTTCTTTCAGTGTAAAAATTGTCCGTTGCGGAAAGTTTATCTTACTGAAGAAATCCTTGTATCTGCAGCTGTGCCTTTTGATAAAAAAACATAAGTTATAAAAAAACTCTTTTTGAAGACTTTTAATTTGTTTTCCAAAATTACTGGCCTTAATCAAGAGAAAAAATGGTTCGTTTGAATAATATGTAATATTGGTTTTAAGTTAACAGTAAATTTAGAAATTTACGAAAATTAAGGGTAGGAACATTTTTTAAATAAATGCCTAATACAGTGACTTTTTTAATCAAATGCATAGCAAAATTTTATGAGCAAATTTTTGTAAAATATTTAAACGTTCTAGCGCCCCTTTTTTTAATTGATAGTTTGTGACCTTTAAAAAATGTTCACAAATACCATTCAAAAGTAGTCGTAGTGGGTTAAAATATTTTATGAAAATGTTCTTTGAAAAATTTAGCTTTCATTGTCTTTGGACAAGATTTGTCTAAAGCTTACATCTATGTGAATAAAAAATAATGTTTTAACCCTCGTACAAGCACATTAGTGGCCAGGCATATTTGGGTTTTGAGCGTTAATTTAACATACTTCTAATTTAGATATCAAAAAATGCCCTCGTTTTGTATCTTGTACGTCATTTTAACACATCCCAGTAGTTCCAAGTTGAAGTTGAAACTTGGACCTACTACTCGGTATGAGAATTCACATACCCCCAGTGGTATAGCCACCTTTCAGTTAGAACACTAGCTTCTGGCGAAACAAAAAAACAAAAAACTCGTTTCATGTTTATGGTGCATTTCGACAAACTATCGAACACCAATGAATATTGAAATAAATAAAGAAGCAACTAGAACAGATGGCAGCCTTGATAGAGTTGATGGCGGTGATCTGTAAATAGCCTACTGCTTTGAAATGTCATATGATTAGCAGCCATAAAATTCAAAAGAAAGAATTCCAAAATCTGCGCACTCATATACTAGTTTAAACAGTGAGTTGATCACAGCTTAATCACTCAAAGACTACTGAAGAGTAGTCTTTGAGAGTAGTACTACTGAAATGTAGCGAGTGACTGAAGAGTAGTAATACTGAAATGTAGCGAGTGACTGAAGAGTAGTACTACTGAAATGTAGCGATTTCCGAAACAGACTGTCTAGTCAGCTAAGTGATTGACTCTATACAGAGTCGTTGTTGTTGCCTTCTTTAAAAACTTATTTGATCTAAAGCTCACAATTTAATTCATGTAATTTTTTTAAAAACTTATTAAATCTGGAAAACTGTTGCATTTTCATAATTGTTTTGTTGAAAAATCTTAGTTTTTTGTATACCAACTATAATATATGTTATGTTACAGATTTTTTCCTTAAAAAAAGTACAACTTTTTTATAAGTATTTTATATTATTGAACTAAAAAAATGTAAACTGTAATTCAGGATCGAAAAAACAGAAGAAATCGAATTACATTTTGTAATTATCGAGTATTTATTATACTTATAAAATTGAAACTTTCGTTCAAATGTTTCAACTTTTGTCACCATTTTCCAACTTTAAGTGCCATTCAGCATTTTTGTTGCCACTTTTTTTAATATTCAAATTGAGATTAGCTCTCAGCACTCTCACAATATAAAATTCAAATAAACTTTCTCTAATGGATTTGTTTTTTTTGGTTTTTGATTTCTGTAAAAAAATAATTTTTTCTTCTGTTAAAAAAAAAAAAATCTATCAACAAATAACTTTTATTTCTGATCGAAAAAAAATAATGGTCAAAAAATAACTTTTATTTCTGATCGAAAAAAATAATGGTCAAAAAATAACTTTTATTTCTGATGGAAAACATTACGACCAATAAATAACTTTTATGTCTGATTGAAAAAAAACGACTAAGAAATAACTTTTATTTCTGATTCAAAAAACATAACGACATAACGAAAACAAAAATAACTGTTATTTCTGATCGAAAAATTATTACCACGAAATAACTTTTATTTCTGATTGAAAAAAATAACGACTAAGAAATAACTTTTATTTCTGATTCAAAAAACATAACGACCAAGAAATAACTTTTATTTCTGATCGAAAAAATATCGATAAAAAAGAACTGTTATTGATTGATTGATAGCGATAATAGTTATTGGCGGTCCCTGGTAATATGTGTATCAACGTTTTAAAAGTCTTCGTCGAAGTAATTTTTAATAAAAGTTTTAATTTTAATCTAAATTCAGCTATTTAATAACATAAGATGTAAGAAAACTCCTTAATATATCGATCCCTTGCGCTAAATTATCGTATGTGCCATTATTTAACAGGATATCGTTTTTTCTATTTTTCTTAGCTTCAGCTTGCAATATCAAAACCAAATTTGACATGTTCCTATATAATTAACTAATGTACTATAAGGAATTCAGCTACAATATTTTTCTAGGTGATGCGTTGTGGAGTGTAGAACAAATTTGCTTCAAAAAGTTAATTAAAAAAAATGGCACATATGATGATTTCGCGCAAAGAATTCGATATGCCTGTGACATAGTTGTTGTGCTCACAGATCCTATAGTATAATTTTCTGAGAAATATTTTTGTAGAATACAGGGACCGTAACGGTAATGATTTTTTCAAAAAAGTCAATAAATAATCGTTATTTTTTGACTGATTGCATTTCGATCAAAAATAAAAGTTAAAAAATGACTTATTTTTTTCGATCAAAGATATAGTTAAAATTTGATTTAAATTTTTTTGATCAAAAATAAAAGTTTAAATTTAACTTTTAATTTTCAGATTAAAAATTTGACAGATCTATTTCTTATTAACTGCTATAATAGCTTACATTTTTAGTTTAAAACAACTAATTGAGAACATTTTTTATTCTTTTAAACCTATATTCGTAACATTTTTGCATAGAGATAATAACATTGCTAACGGTCTTCATTTTGTTGCATTGCTTCGCTTAGTTGCTTATCATAGCACATTCTGTCTTCATTTATTTCGCAAACGACTGGAACAGTGACTGCAAGCAGATGATATAGAATTAAAATATGACTTTTACTTTTGATCGATAAAAATAAAAGTGGAATTTTAATTATTATTTTTGATCGAAAAAATAAAAGTCAAATGTTAACTTTTATATTTGATCAAAAAATTAAAGTCAAATTTTACCGTTTACTTTTGATCAAAATAATTTGAATAAAAGTAAAATTTTAACTTATATTTTTGATCGAAAAAATAAAAGTCAAATGTTAACTTTTATACATGAAAAATAAAAGTCAAATTTTGACTTTTATATTTTATCAAAAAAATAAAAGTCAGATTTTAACTTTTATTTTTTTGATCGAAATAAAATTGGTAAAAATTTAACGATTATTTATTGACTTCTTTAAAAAAATCAGGAAAATTAAAATCATGAAAGATTTTTATTCCTTAGCTAACAAGCATCACATTGCTTTATTCAAATATAGAATAGACTTACTCTTTCCATTTGACTTTTTGAATAGAAATTTCAAAAATAACTGTTATTTTCGGTCCCTGGTAGAATATTTTAACCTTTTTGGTTAGTCTTTTTTACACTTTTTAGCAAATGTTTAAAAGAGTACCCTTAAAAGTAGTCGTGCAGGGTTAAAATATTCTATAAACATTTCTTTGGAAAATTTCACTATTGGTCTTTTTGATCAAAATTTATCTACAGCTTATATCTATGGAGAAAAATAGTAAACTTAATTTAATTACTTTTTACATGAAGTAATAGAAAACCGACTATTTTTCTAAATCTTTTAATATATTTTGTCTAAATGCGCCTTATGTATTTTGTCCAAAGAGCTTATACTAAAATTTTTCAAGTACAATTTTCATAAAATAATTACCCTCTAAGGCTACTTTGAAGGGCATTTTTTTAATATTTTTTTGAAAATGTTAAAAAGGAAAAATAGGGCGCTGAAAGGTTAATATGGTACTCAAAAATATTTCTCATTAAATTTTACTAAATGTCTAAGAACACAATAACTATGTCAAAGGCACCTATATGCATAAATATATGAAGGGCTTATTGCAATAGGCTGTGCGAATAATCGCCCAAGTTACAATCGTCCAAAAGTGCGGAAATGAACAATCGCCAAAAAACCGGTTAAAATTTTTAAGCGGGCGATTGTTCGTTTTTTTTGGGGTGATTGTTCATAATGAACATTCGTGTTCAATCTCTGTCTTTCGCTTGCTGGCGCCAGTTGGAAATTCCAAGCTTCGTCAGATTGTCGTCTACTTGGTCTTTTCAACGAAGATGCGGTCGTCCTCTTCTGCGTTGACCGCCGCTGGGTACCGAATCGAATGTTTTCTTCACTGGAGCATCGTCTTTCATGCGCTGAACATGACCAAGCCAGCGAAGCCGCTCGATTTTAATGCGCTTGACTATGTCGATGTCAGCGTACAGCTCGTACAGTTCATCATTCCACCGTATTCGGTACTCGCCATTGACGCAGATTGGTCCGTAGATCTTACGAAGAATCTTTCTCTCGAATGCTCCTAAAATCTTTTCATCTGAACTGCTCAGCATCCAGGTTTGTGATGCATAAAGTAGGACGGGCATGATGAGCGCTTTATAGAGCGTGATTTTCGTTCGTCGAGAGAGGGCTCTGCTTCTCAATTGCCTACTGAGCCCAAAGCAACACCTGTTGGCAAGAGTTATTCTTCGTTTGATCTCAATGCTGATGTCGTTGGTTGAGTTAATAAATGAGTTAAATGAGTTAATTTGCCCTTGTACGGAGTTTAAAAACTACGTTCCGTACAAGAGAAATTTTTTTTGGGTGATTGTTCATTTTGGAATTGGGCGATTGCAACTAGGGCGAATATTCGCACAGACTAATACGGCTAATAAGCCGTGTAAGTCTATGCGAATATTCGCCCTAGTTTTAATCGCCCAAAAGTACGAAAATGAACGATCGCCCAAAAACCGTCAAAAATTTTTGGGCGATTGTTCATTTCGGGCTTGGGCGATTGTTCATAATGAACAAACGCCCAGATTTCAAAGAATAAACAATCGCCCAAAAATATTTTTTTTTGATTTTTGGGCGATTGTTCATCGCATTTTTGGGCGATTGTACATTATGAACGAACGCCCCAATTTTTTTGGGTGATTATTCATTTCACGATTTGGGCGAAAGTTCGCAGTTTTGGGCGATTGTTCATCGCTTTTTTGGGCGATTTTACATTATGAACAAACGCCCAACTGTTTTTGGGTGGTTGTTCATTTTTGGGTTTGGGTTTGACTTTTAACTTTGGGTTAACTTTAACGATTGTAACTTGGTCAATTATTCGCACAGCCTTTGCAATAACGTGATGAGCCACAGATCTAAAAAAGAAATTTTTTAGGCTGAATACATTGGTCAATACATTACCAACAACCACTGAAGAGATTTTGGCTGTTTTTTATTAATTTTCTAACCTATTTGTTAAAGTTTTCGTGTTCAATTCCATTTCTTCACACAAAACTACATTTTTTGAAAACTTTAGAGTAGATTATTTCAAAATATATTTTATGTGGCTTGTCATGTTCTTGCAATGATTCAGGGAAATAACGACCAATGAAATAACGCCAAAAAATTTTTCATACAAATTTTCTTCGTTATTTCATAATGAAATAAGGCCCAAAATTTTGGGCTTTATTTCATTGAAATTGGGCTTTATTTAATTTTTTTTATTCAAAAATGAAATAAAACCCAAAAATTTTCCATACAAATTTGGGTGTTATTTCATAATGAAATGATGCCCAAAATTTTGGGCGTTACTTCATTGAAATTGGGCTTTATTTTATTTTTCTATTTGGGGCGTTACTTCATTATTATTCAGATATAGCTCTTTTTATGTGAATTATTTGTCATCAAAATGTTAGATCAATTTCAAATACAATTCAGAAGTACTGTAGACAGCGAAGCCGGCATTGGACTTACTGAGGGTTGCAATCCCCAAGCAGCGGCCGAAGACCGTCTATTAAAAAGAGAATTATATCCAGAAGTACTGTAAAACAAAAAAAGGGCATGTCCGTATAAAGCCAAAATGGTTTTTTTATTTATGATATACGATTTGCCTTATACGAAATGTGGTTTTAAAATTCCGTACAAGGTAAAACCAATTTATCGGCCAAATATCATTTAATGTGGTGGGGCAATATTTCATATTTAAAAAAGATCCCGAGTTTGGGCCCTTATTTAATTTTTCGTTTTGTGTGCATTTTTCCAGAGGTCTAGAGCCATCCCTCTTCGCTTTATGGTCGCGGTCAGGCAGTCGCGCCGAATGTGGGCCGGCGGACCGGCGCGGAAGGGCCCGAGCCGTCGCGGAGGGTCCCGCCGAACGTGGGTGGCAACAACACAGCAAAACACAATATACTTGCCTCATCGAAATTTTTTTGCTACGGGTAAATATTTCATATTAAAAAAAGATCCCCAATTTGGGCCCTTATTTAGTTTTCCGTTTTGTGTGCATTTTCCAGAGGTCTAGAGCCTTCCCTGCTCACTTTATAGTCGCGGCCAGAAGAACCACAATTGTTTTTTTTAATATTCTGAAAATTAGGACTTAATTCATCATTCCCGTTTAGGTTTTATTTCATAATGAACTCATAACTCCTAAATGTCAGGCTTTATTTCATCTTTTCTTTAGGTCTTTCAACGTTAGGACTTATTTTATTTACTGTCAGGAGTTATTTCGCGGAGCCGGTAAAATTTTCCCAATTTTTTTCCAAAAAGATTTTGGGTCTTATTTTATTTTCGGTTTGAGCGTTATTTCATTTTTGAAGTGAAAACTTCTTTAGTAGCGTTGAACGATTTTGGTAGAGGGTAAATCTTTGGTTTGCGTCATCGTATTTTTCCGAGGAACTCTCGTCATCAATACAGACATGCATGTATTTGTGCAAAAAAATATGAACTCACAAAGAAATTACTTGGCAACTCCTGAAATTAATGCATATAATCTGTTTGTTAGTATATAATTTAAGTATAAGGTATAAGTATACTAAGTATAAGTATACTATAATTTAAGTTAGGTTGCAATAAGATATTTGCAACCAAAACTTGCTATTAATTCGCTTTATATTGGTCTATTTATATGCTTTTAAAGTTTGGCAATTTCTTCAGTTGTATTTGTCAACATTTTTGAAAAATTTGCTTTTACTTAAACAGCTGCTATGCATGGTGAGATTTAAAAATGGAACGATCTTCTTCTTTTTCTGCTTTTTTCTGCTGGAACTTCGTTTGCAAACAAGAAAAAATTATGTATGGATTGAGTGTTTTAACATTTTAATTTTTAAGTTGTGATAAAGGAATATGTTGAACATTCAAATAATTACATGCATGCTCTTATTTTATTATATATCATCTAACAAAGAAAATTGTCAAATTTCACACTTGTTTTTTTTCACCACTGCGGCATTTTATTTTCAGAGTTGTCAACTAACATTGTTTTATTAATAAATTTTTTCATAACACGGGGGTTACACGAGACAGTACTGTTAAGACAGTGAAAAATACGTTTTAATTGTCAAACTTTGTGTCTGTGAAAAAGAGTACAGACAGTTGGTAAGACAGTTGGCAAGACAGTAGACAAAATAGTAAAAAATTTCTATTTTATGAAGAAAATTTTTGTTAAAATTACGAGTACGCCAAAGTATTGCAAATTTTCCATTAATTCTAATAAATTTTCACGTATTCTGTCACTTGATATGCTAAATATCATTCTACTCTCCTAGCTACTGTCTCGCCAACTGTCTACAAAAAACTTAAGCAGTAGAGCAGACAGTAGCAAAAGTTAGTGTGTGTGGGTAAAAATTTGTGAATGTGTTGCGACTGTCTTAACAGTACTGTCTCGTGTAACCTCCGTGTAAAGGGTAAGTGCCAAAAGGAAACTTTTCAGTCGTGGTAGGATAGAAAATATCAGGTTGTATAAAATTTGTGTTTTGAAATAAATTTGTGTTTTGAAATAAATTTGTCTTTTTTACTGTGTCAAATAGACGATGAAATTTTGACAGTTGCAAATTTTGACGTTTCACATTTCGATCGTGTCTTAGCGCAAATATTTTATTTAATTTGCATTTTATTCAATTTGCGACATATTTCATTCGAGTGCTTGTACTTGCAACTTGTTTCGTACACTTGTAATATTGTAAGCTTGAAAAACTTAAAAAATAACAAAATAATAAAAAAAAATAACGAAAGTGCTTGAGTTTGTGTGTGCGTGTGTGTGGGCCAATGATCTCCCGGTGCATCAGCAAGTGCAGCAAAGTTAATTTGGCTTTCTTTGCTGGTGAACGTCCTCCAAGTGCCACCACCAGCAAGTGCAGTGCAAAATTTGTTGCTAGCCAACATCCTCCAAGTGCCATCACCAGCAGCACCAGCAAGTGCTTTAGATCTTGCTAGCAGGCAAACAGAAAATATAGCATGCAAAGTACTGTATATTTTACGCTGCCAATTCGGTTCATCCCCTCTAAAGCTGCGCAACCGCTGGGATCTTGTCATTCATTCTCATTGCGTTGTTGTTGTAAATTTGCCAAGTAGTTATTGTTGTACAGTAAGCTTTAATTTTTTGTAGAAGTTTATTTGTAGCTACAGTCAGCATATGACATCGAATTAATTTAGAAAACAGTTTATACATATAAATTAAAGAGTATATATAATATTGGTAAATCTATTTGTTTTTAGTAAAAGTGTTACCGTATTGGAAATACATGCACACATATATATACAAACATATATATACATATATACATATATATAGTTCATATAAATGAACAATTTAACTCATCGAGGAAATTTAAAGAGTATTTATGTATGTTTATATAATAACAATTACGTATAAACCTGCAAAATAATTAATATTCTCAGTAGTAATTGGATAACTAAAGTCTGCTTATCCTATGCATTCTATTTTTTAAACTGTTAAGCATCAATTTCTTATATGAATTATATATAATTTATATGCTATAGATATTTTTAATTTTATAATAAGGGTTTTCATGCAAATGGGCAATACCCTTATAAATGGTATAAACCTTATAAGTTTATCAGCCTTATAAATGAACTGTCAAAAATCGTATGAAAAAGCTTTTGCACAAACTAGATAAATTTGCTCTTCGATTTAGGTGAGCAAACGAGGTGGCAAACTTATATGATCAATCAGCTGTTTTCTTTTTTGAAGGAAAAGTTATAATTTGAGCAAAACTAATAAAGATTTAATTCTAAAAATTTCAGAAAACAAGCAAACAATCCGCAAAGCGTCCCCGTTTAAATGGAACGCATCGCTGGCAGATCGCACAGCTGACTTATATGCTGCAAATGCACAATCGACTTTAAGGGCTGTTCATACAACCTGTCTGATAAATATAACTAATTGCCCAAATTAGAAGTCTGCCACTTTGCATGAAAACCCTTAATATTCTATTTTTAATACACAACGCAATATAGAAATGGTGAACATGTATATTGTGTTAGTGTCATGATATAAATAGATATAAATAAGCTTTAATTTTTTATATTAATTCAATAACGAAATAATTTAAATAAATTACTTTAATTATATGTATTTTTGATATGGTAATACTTTTGCTTAAAAGAAATAGTTTCAGTAATATATAAAAAATTTAATAAATTGCTATAAGCTCTTAACAAAAATAATTCTAATTTATATGCCGACTGTAGCTATACGATTAGAATTCACAACGTCTACAAAAAGTTTCCAGCTAAGTGCGCCAACAACAATTACCAAGGAAATCTACAAACAAGGACGAGTAGAGAATAACAAGATCATGGCGGAACTTTTAGAACTTTTTGACTTTCATCCTACATGTAGTATGAGCTGCAGTATGAGCTTTCGCACATTCCTACATGTCCATCCGACCTGTCAAATCCATCCTACATGTAGGATAGTCCGAAACCCTATATTAGCATGAAAATTCTTATATAGCAGTAAGGCGGTCGTGGCAGGACAACGTCTTCCAGGGAATACTAATCTTTTATGTAAAGGTTTTCGCTTCGGTTGGCAGTCCCCTCACTGCTATACTTTTTCTTGGCTTCATTTCATTTTTGATTTTGGGCGCTATTAAATTTTTGTAAGCCCAAGATATTTTGGGTCTTTTTTAATTTTCAGTTTGGGCGCTATTTCATTTTGTGGGCTCTATTTCATTTTTTATTTTGGGCGTTATTTAATTGGGCGTTATTTCCCTGAACCTCTTGCACTAAGCCCTTCATATTTATAAAAGTTGTCTTACCTTTTATTTTAGTAAATAGCTAAGTTTAGAGTAATTTTGTAACCTTTATTAAAAATTACACAGATACCGATACACGTATACATTTTTTTGCCGCCACTATCAAAATTCGTTGACGTCTATAATTTTGGAAAAGGTTTAAAATTGTCGAGTCATGTAAAGAGCCATTCCTTCTTTAATTTTCTAACAAATAAAATTTATTGAATACTGCAACATTTGTTTATTTATAAATATATCTTACTATAAAGCACGATCTACCATGAGTTCAAAACTGACAAAAAAAAAAAAAGGATTTCAAGCGCTAATTAAAACAAAATTATAAAACCATAGCACGCTATAAGCATCAGATATTCAAAACCAACGCGGCAAAGAATCTTGTGGCATATTCTTGTGATTGGGCAAAGCGGTGCATGCGCGTTGCTGTCGCCAAAACTCCTGACGTTTATTGAGAAAATCTACAGCCTCCCGGGCATAGACGGATACATTCTCTGTATTCGTGTCGGCACGCACCAAATCCGGATGCTTCAAGAGATTCTCCAAATATTCTTTGTCCACACACAGCTCACCGAGCAACTTGCGGGCAGTGCGACGATCCAATTCGGCTTTGGTAAGTTTTGGACGTGAAGATCTTATGTTGCTGATTTGAGATTTTGGCGTATTGTCGCCCGATTTCTTAGGTTTTGCTTTCTTAGCAACAATACTGCCTCGGCTGTTTGTGCCACCTATTGTGTTCTCGATGGCTTCTTGGGTTTTTTGTATACCCAGTCGAAATGAAGCCAATTCGGGCCTAGCGCGTAGACCTCGATGGAAGTACATGAGACTTTGCTCGAATTGACCCAAATAGTAGAGTGATTCAGCTTTTTGGAATATGGCGCGTATGTTGTTCTTGTCCTCATTCAGCGCTATTTCGGCATCTTGGAGAGCCTTCGAAGCTTCGCCTAGAAGTAAGTAGCATTTGCTACGTGATACGAGAGCATTGATGTCGGTACCGTTGAGCTCGAGTGCCTAGAAGAAAGAAGTAAAAATATCTATTAGATTGAAAATTATAGAGAAATTTGAGAAAGAGGGGACAACGAATAATAAGAGAGAGAGAGAGACAAAGCTGCCACTTAAACTTAGCTTAAATTTTAGCCCAGCATGTTGTTAAACTTTTTTAAGCACATACATTTGAAAACGTGTTTTAATCTCGGGCTCCCCCCCCCCTACCTTAGTGAAGAACTGCAGCGCATTTTCCGGATTGGCATTTTTTATCTCTTTTAAGCCCAGCGCGATTATCGAACTGATATCCGCCTCATCGGGTATTAAAAGCGCCTCGTTACGATCCTGCTTCTGCTTTATCTGCAAGCTTTGTTTGATATCGTAAAGTCCAGCACTCACAGCCGCAGCACGATCCTTATCCGTATAGAAATCGATAAAGTTCTCTTTGGGCTTCTTCTTCTTTATCATCGCCTCCTCGATTTTTTTGCGCGCAGCTTTAAGCTCAGCCTCAATGCGATTAGGTCGATGTGGTATTTTCTCCACACTTTCATCATCGGCGAATTTAACGGATTTGCGTCGATCTTTTGAGCTTGTCACCTGATTTCGGGATTTCTGTGATTGCCGTCGTCGGGCGCCACTAGTTATGGGCTCTTCATTCAACTCCTCATCGCTGTTGAAGCCTACACGCACGAAACTTTGCAAGAGCTGCTGCTCCTTATCCATGTTGAGAAAACTTTGCAAAACGTTGGACATTTTTGGAATTTTTTCTTGAATTCTTGAACTATTTCGATAGATTTGAAGGTTTGTTGTTTTGAAAAAGCAAATTTATATAATTTTATTTTCCTTAAACTCTGTACGCTTTGCCAACCTTTACTATTCCGTTACGTTTGACACCTCAATGTGTGAAAATTTCACACCTAATACGTTGGAACAATCGGACGACGATGAATGGATTGTCTCTGTTGCTTGGAGACATTGTTAATCGATATATGGGTAGCATATGTGAGGATAGGTTTTTTATTTTTGACCTTTGATTTGTTCATGTCACAGTTGCATTAAATTTAATAGAGTTTGGAATTGCAGTTGACGTTTTTTTGACAAAAAAATAGCAGTTTTTCAATTTATATTGTCATTTACGATCACGCATGTCTTTGCCAAAACAATACAAAATTTCATTGAGCAGTTGTAAAGAAAAGCATACTTGAAATTGCATACTCATGCTTAAAATAATTGCTCTCTTAGTTTGGGTCAAACAAACTACAAAGTAAAAATAATTTCAAATTACTTTTCCTATTAATTTCTTGTACAAATTTGATAATTTATTTGTATACCAGATGACCTGGCAGACGGTTGTTCTGCGCCTTCCATAAATATAGGTCAAGTTTTATATGTCATGTTGTGTCTCATGACCTCAATCGGTAAAGTTGTTCAGAAGTTATGCGATCACAAACAGGCGCACCAACGATTTTATGTATTTACAAATAATACATTTTCGTAAACATCTTCACCCCAGCACCACCTATCGGGTCCAACTTTTCCAAAGACTTGTTCATAAATAATGCTTGGTTTTCATTATGTCATTTTCAGTGGTCAGTTGTTGTCAATAAAATTGAAAATAACAATTTGTTGTCATTTTTCTAATACTTTGTTCACAATTAGAGCTAAATGCGCATTTACTAAATCCACATTTACGAACGGCCCTTTACTCGTTGTAGGAGTAACAAGGACAAATATATATAGTAAATGCTCTAAATGCGTTTACAGTGTGAATATAGAATACCTTTGGCAATCTTGGAAAATTAAAAACAAATAAATTAAAAACAAATAAATTATCAAATGGAGCTATGCAGAAAATGTTCTAGAATTTTATTAAGGCGATATTTCAGGTGATAAGCTTTTGTGTCGTCAAAAAAATGACATTGAAATGACAGTGAAGACCAAGCATAAGAATTTAAAAAGCGACCCCAGCGCCACCTAGGGGGTCTTACATGAACAAAAACATTTCGGAGCACCACAAAACATATGGTGTGAATATAAGGTGGATCGCTTCAGTGGTTCAACTTTGATCATACGCACCAACATTTTTATATATTAAGATATAATTACATATGTATATTGAAAATCTTATTATTTAAATTTTTTCTAATATGTTTTATTATCATAAAAATATTAATTTTTTTATGAATACAAAAGCTTTGAAGTCGGCCATTCTTGTAACAAACTTGTGTACCCTAGACTCAATATTATTCGAGATACAGTGTTTTGCTTATAACGCCCTTTGTAGTATACCGCCTACTTTCTTGCTCGTGTTTTATTATAGTTTTACCTACTCTTGTGCCGAATTTCGGTAACCTAGTATCAGTATTAGCTGAGATACAGTGTTTTTCTAATAGTGACACGCCCTTTGTCGAATTCGGCCCTATTTCTTCATCGTGTTTTGTCATAATTCTACCCATTCTTGTAACGAATGTTATTTCCCTAGTGTCAATATAATTCGAGATACAGTACTTTTTAATATGGCTACGCCCCTTTTCTCTAATAACGCCCACTTTCTTAACCGTAGTTTTTCATAATTACCCCTGTAGCAAATTTCAGCATCCTAGTGTCAATATTTTTCGAGATACACGGTTTTTATAATATTGCCACGCACCTTTGTCGAATAACGCCCAATTTCTTGACAGTTCTTTGTAATAATTATGCCTACCTCTGTACTAAAATTCAGTGCCCTAGTGTTAATATTATTTGAGATACAGTGGTTTTCTTATAGTGACACGCCCTTTGTAGAATTCCGACTACTTTCTTGATCGTGTTTTGTTATAGTTTTACCTAATCTTGTACCGAATACTGACTCTAGGTCAGACATAGATTGAGGGACATAGTTTTTTAATATTGACACGCCTCTTTGTCGAATACCACCAACTTTTTTTAGATGGGTACTTTCGTGTTCAATGTCTCTATCTGTTGACAAAAACTTATGGCAATCAGGCAAGTGCTTTAGGAACTATCGATGTACATTAGAGCGAACCACCTTATAAGCAAAAAAAAATAAATAAAATAAAGTTCGTCGCACACCAGCTTATCTGAAGCATTTTTGAAAGACAATTCCAATTTTGACCGAACGTAGGGATCTCCAATTTACGTTTTTCATCATATCTTCGGCATTAACAACCCGATCTTAAACTTTTTTCGTCATAACTCCCAAACCATACATCCTACAATGACGATTTATGCACCAAAAGTTTTCTAATACATATTACACAAGACTGCATTTTTAGAAAAAATTATTTTTGGTAATTTTCTAGTTTTTTCGGTTTTTTAGCTATAACTCCTAAACCATACATCATAAAAAGACGATTTATGTATTAAAATGGTTGTTAAACCTCTGTCTACAAGACTGCATCCTTGGAAAAATTAGATTTCATGTTAATTTCATATGTCTTTTTTTGCGAATTTTTATTTTTTATTTTTTTGTCATAAATTCGCCCTGAAATCCAAACTACATACCAGACAAGGATGATTTATGCATTCAAATGATTACCATGGCATCGTCCTTAAGGTGGGTTACTTCTTTGTCGAAATGCATTTTGCTCTATCTCTTATAGTTTAGGAGTTGTAGAACACTTTTTGGAGTGGTAGTTGACCAAAAACATGTGTTTTTCCGTAATAAAATACATCCTACAAGGATGATTTATGCACCAAAAGTTTTCTAATACATATATACACAAGACTGCATTTTTAGAAAAAATATTTTTTTTTCAAGAGTCTTAGTTTTCTACGTCATTTTTGGTGATTTTCTAGTTTTTTCGGTTTTTTAGCCATTACTCCTAAACCATACATCATAAAAAGACGATTAATGTAACAAAATATTTGTTGAGCCTTTACCTACAAGACTGCATCCTTGGAGGAATTTTAAAAATTAGATTTTATGTAAATTTCATATTTCCTTTTTTGTGAATTTTTATTTTTTGTATTTTTTCGTCATAAATTCGCCCTAAAATCCAAACTACATATCAGACGAGAATGATTTATGCATTCAAATGATCACCATGGCATCGTCCTTAAGGCGGGTTATTTGGCCTTTTTGGAGTGGTAGTTGACCAAAAACATGTGGTTTTTTCGTCATAACTCCAAAACCATACATCCATAAACCATATGGTTTTTTCGTAATAACTCCCAAACCATACATCCTACAAGGACGATTTATGCACCAAAAGTTTTCTAATACATATATACACAAGACTGCATTTTTAGAAAAAATATTTTTTTTTCAAGAGTCTTAGTTTTACGTCATTTTTGGTGATTTTCTAGTTTTTTCAGAACTTATACTGAGGAAGTTTTTCGATTACTCCACTGGAACTATTTTTAAAAAAAATAATGTTTTTTGCCGAAGGTAGGGGTCACTTTTTACGTTTTTCCCTCACATCGAAAAAAAGGTATGAAAGTAAACGTATTTTTGTAGTCTGATTTATTGCTGTTGAATATATTTCCTTGTGAGTTCTGTAGCTCAGAGCACAGGGCGCTTGCTTTATAATCGTATGGTTGTGAGTTCGAGCCTCAACAATGTCAATGCAAATGTGTCTTCTTGAGACAAAAAAAAAAAAATTGATATATCATACTTTAAAATCGGATTGTTAATGCTAAAGATATTATGAAAAACGTAAATGGGCGACGGAATTTTTTTCGGAATTGCCTTCCAAAAATGCTAAGCTGGTGTGCGGATTTTGTAGGTACGGTCTAATGTACATTAGGGTGCCTCAACCTCTATGGGGGCACAAAAAAGTTGTCATTGCCACCGACTTAAAATTAACCTTGATCGATTCTAAGACGAATTCACAACATTTTTTGGCTGTACTGATAGCCGCTAGTGAGCTAAACTATTTTGAAAAAACCTCCAAAAACCATGTTTTTCGTAAAAATATTAGCTGGTGTAGTAGTTACAAAAAAACAGATGGTCGGAAATAGTAGTACTAGGAAGATCTTCCAATCCGATCAAAAAAGTTTCAAATCCTTGCCGCCTGACCGTAGATATTGCGAATTTTAATAAAAATTTTTGACTTTTTTTGTTTGATTTTAACTAAAATTCAAATATCTTTATTATTTTGTATGTTTCCCTAGTTTTCAGGGTATCGTTGGAAAGATATTGACTTCTTCTATAAGGAATATTACCTTAACCAAATTTGCTATTTCGTCATCAAAATTTAAAAAAAATCGATAATTTTTTAAAATTTCTTAAATTGCATGTTTTATATATGTGATTATTTTTTGTTTATATTCAGCCCTATTCCAGAATCCGTCGTAGCGTAAATTTTCGTTAGCGTAAACGAAAGCCTTGCCTCGACGGATTTGTTTACGACAAAAGAAAACAATTAAATTTTTATAGAGTTTGGTCGTAAAATAAAACTTATAATTAATTTTTGGTTAATAAAGTTAAATTATTTTTATACAAACCTGTGAATATGTTAGTTCAAATTTATTTAGTGCATTTCGTACGTTTCATAATCCATTTCCAAAGTTTTGATGGAATCTCGCAATATTCTTCGACGAATTTTCATAGATTCTCTATGTGAGAAATGTTCCTTTTATTGTACAAAAATTGCAATTGCAATGAAATCCATTAAAAATCACAACTAAAAAATTGTGTTGTTTATTTGTCTGCTTTTGAAACCAGTTGTTTTCGAACTCCCGAAAGTAAGTTCGTAGCAAATAAGCAAATTTGTCGTATTCGTAGCGTAGCTTTACGTTTGGAAATTCATTACGATGGATTCTGGAATAGGGCTGAATATATACGGTCAGGCCGCAAAGATTTGAAATTTTTTTGATCAGATTGGAAGATCTTTTTCAGTACTACTTTTTTCGATAATTTGTTTATTTGTAACTACTGCACCAGCTAATATTTTTATGAGAATCATGGTTTTTGGAGGTTTTTAAAAATGGTTTAGCTCACTGGCGGCTATCGTTACAGCCAAAAAATGTTGTGCATTCGCCTAAGAATAGACCAAGGTTTATTTTAAGTCGGTGACAATAAAAAGTTTTTTTGATGAGGCACCCTAATATATATATATATATATATATTATAAAGAAACCAACGAACTTTGAGAACCTTCTCCTTTTTGAAGTCGGTTGAAAATATCAATTTTGAACTTTTTGAAATATTGGAACAATAATAAGAATATTATTCTTGCGATAAGCTCAAGTGAAATTATTGAACATTACCATTATATAATATGCATTACATTAAATATTACTCATACAACACGTTTTTAAGTTTTAAAGAAAGTTATTTTTAAGAAATTCAAATGACAACACAGCCTATTTCTTTTGTTCCCTTTCAATGAAAGCTAAATTTATCTCTAATCTCTATCTTGGAAATGCATTTGGCCTTAAACATGGTATTCTTCAGGACGTTGTTTTCTCCAGAAACGTGTTATACTCCAGGAGAGATGTAATTACGTTTTTTAAATTTAAACAGTGGCATATGAGTGTAACTTTCTTTATAAAAATTTGATTTGAAATTACTTATATGAAATAAAGAATTAAATAAATAAATTTTTATATAAAATCAAATTCTATAGACGAAATGGTGTTAATTTTCATTTGATTTTATATAGAAGTGCACTGAAAAAAAATCAAAATTAAATTTAATTTAATAACACTCATACGTCACGGTGCACTATCATAAAATATCATCAAAATTTCGTTTAAGCAATTTGATTTAATTTGAAAATGTTATCATACACTAGCGGGACACAGTTGTACGCGGCCTCGACACGGACTTTTTTATTAATCTCCTTTAGACAATACATATCAAACGAAATAAAAAATTCTTCTTTTCAGATAACATACTGAAAAACTCTTGTTTTTATTTAAGTTTGATGATTAAAATTTAAGATTTGGCGAAAACTGAGTAAAAACATAATCTGTCGAACAGCATTCAAACAGGGGGTTGCATTGCCAAATAAGGATCGATAATTAAAAAAGCCCACCATTCCGAATTTTTTCCCAAACCATTTCGTACTCACAACTCCACTGCCAAAATTTTAGCTTCATCAGCCCAGTAGTGTCAGAATCTGTTTATGAAATTTTTAAAATGGGCGTAGATACAGTGGGACTGCAACCATTTTTACTACATTTGCTGACATTAACCATATGAACTTAATTACCAAATTTTAGTCTAATACGATAAAAAATTTCAGTGAAATATCAAATACCATTTTTCAAAATGAGATTTCACTAAGAATCAGTACGATTCGGTGAATTTTTTTAACATATACTGCAAGACAATAAAACGTTCTTCCGGTATTTGTAAACATGAATCTGGGAAACATTAGAATTTTCTTTGTTTGACTGCTTCAATTGGAAAATTTTGCAAAATCCTATGAAAATCCAATGTAATATATTTCTTTCAAACAACGAAATTTGTTTTTAATCTGATAATTTTTATAAAAACCAAAAATAGAATCTCGACCTTAAAGGTAAAAGGGCTTAAATGCATTTAAACTCACGGCGAGGAAAACAATTTAAAAATTTTATTTTGTTCGAAGGTCCATACAAAAAATTTTAAAAAAATGCTCTTAAAGTGGACAATAAATGCATTTTAAGGGAGGGGACAAAAGCATTTTGTAGAGCTAAGAAAAATATTTCATGTTATTGGAATAACTCGAAGTTATTCAAACCTTTCAGATCAAGAAATTATTTTCAATTTTTGAAAAATGTGTTTACAAAAAAATTTTTACAGACGCTCAAAAAAAAAAAAAAAAAATACACCAAAAATAAAATTGTCCAAAAGTAGATAGTGATTTTAAAGGATTTTAGAGTCAACAAATATTATTTTTTGAACTTATAATTTGGATTAGCTTTCCTTGTAGTATTTTCTTAATAACGATTCCTATTTTGTTGGGATTCGAGATAAAAACATTTTTGATTTTCCCCACAACACGTTCTACTGTGCGTCAGGTGGATTGCTTTTGTAATGGAAACTTTGCCTGATATCTTCTAGAGTTACCATAAAGACTAGACATTCAAGTCGATACAGCAAAGCTTACAAGGAAATGCTCAAATTTTTATTATTAATTGTTTTAGGAAGTACAATTTTTCGTGAGCTATCAATTCAAAATAAAATTCTGTATGGTATCTTATTGTGCGACCATTACTTGCTTGCGTGCATCTGTTAAAGCTTAAATAATGTAGGCAAAGTTGTAGTGTAAGCTTTACTACCCACCTGATTGTATCCCACCAAAGCTCTATCGTATGCACGAACCTTCATGTGGTTGTTGGATTGGTCGCACAGAAGTTTTATGGTCGTTTCAATTTCTTCGATAGAGTCCACTTTTGGCTTTTTGCGCGGCATTCTTTTTAATGTTTATTAAATTTCGTATTTTTGCCAAAAATTTAAAAGAGACACAATTCTAGTGGCAATTGGTAGCAGCAATTAAGTGAATTGAATTAAAAGCATTGCGTTTATAATGATAAAGTAACTTTTAAGAAGTCACAGTTATTCTTTTAAATCATTTGTTATATAGAGTTTATATAAATTTGTTCTCTTTATGTTGCTAATTAAATAAATGCAACGAATTCATTTGCCGATTAACAAATTTAGTTTCGTATTTTCCAAAACACTCGCGTAAGGAACATCCGGTTCTTGTTGCTGTTTGATTAAGACTGAAATAAAGCTATGCATTTTAGTTTACTTCGCTTTATGACCATGCAACATGAAGCTTATGGATGATATATGAAATTGGTAGTTAGGGTTGTTAGATTGTGTAGTGCGCTGTTTTTAAAGGCTGTTTACTTAATTCGCTGTCATGTTAAACAAACAAATAACAATCATGAAAAGGCATTAATTGTCTATTGAACATTATCTAATGGGCCAAATTAGCTAAAATATTTTTTTTAAATTTTTTCTTAGTCGAAGAATGGAATTTTGTTCTTATTTGACGTTACTTAATAGGCAAATTCGTTTTAAAAAATATATTTTTTGAAATTTTTCTTGGTCAAAGAATGGAATTTTGTTCTAACACCGATTTTCGAGGAATATTTGGAAAGTTTAAACAGGCTTTAAAAATTATGATAAATAACTGTATGGTATAGTATAGTATAGTATAGTATAGTATAGTATAGTATAGTATAGTATAGTATAGTATAGTATAGTATAGTATAGTATAGTATAGTATAGTATAGTATAGTATAGTATAGTATAGTATAGTATAGTATAGTATAGTATAGTATAGTATAGTATAGTATAGTATAGTATAGTATAGTATAGTATAGTATAGTATAGTATAGTATAGTATAGTATAGTATAGTATAGTATAGTATAGTATAGTATAGTATAGTATAGTATAGTATAGTATAGTATAGTATAGTATAGTATAGTATAGTATAGTATAGTATAGTATAGTATAGTATAGTATAGTATAGTATAGTATAGTATAGTATAGTATAGTATAGTATAGTATAGTATAGTATAGTATAGTATAGTATAGTATAGTATAGTATAGTATAGTATAGTATAGTATAGTATAGTATAGTATAGTATAGTATAGTATAGTATAGTATAGTATAGTATAGTATAGTATAGTATAGTATAGTATAGTATAGTATAGTATAGTATAGTATAGTATAGTATAGTATAGTATAGTATAGTATAGTATAGTATAGTATAGTATAGTATAGTATAGTATAGTATAGTATAGTATAGTATAGTATAGTATAGTATAGTATAGTATGAATTAAATGCTTTGCCAGTGATACGGATTGAAAGTTCTTTAACTGTGTTGAACTTCATCGTATTTTTTGATATTTGTTAAAATCGTACGAAACTACTATATTAAAGAATCAAGCGCGTCGGAAGCGAATTTCTTCTGGGGGGGCAGTACAAATGGTGGTTCAAAAAAAGTTCACCAAAATTTCTTCACATGAAACATGAAGAAGAGAGAAAGAAGAGGAAAATATATAATACAAAAATATTATCGTTGTAAAAAAACTGATATTTTGAATAACTTTTCCTTTTAAATTGTTTATCTAGCTAAAAAAGTGGGGGGCAACTGCCCATCTTGGCCCCCCGCTTCCGACGCGAATGTAAAGAATTATCTTCGACTGGGCCGAAGTTAAAATTTCTTCACCGCCTTGTATAAGTGTATTTGAAATTTAAAACTTGGACTGTGCAAAGTGTGGGATTTGATCAATCCAGGAAGACAAAAGCAAGAAAAACCACTTGCAACTTTTTTTTTCTGGAAAATAAAGTTAGAACACACATGAAGCCATGTCAAAAGCTTGAAAACGATTGCTTTAGCCGATATACTTAAAACGGCTGTCATAAAACGATGATTTGTTGCGTTTTTTAAAATGATTTCAAATTCCAAGAAAGCAGTTTTTTGTATTAAGTGCGCTGATTAAAGTTGTCAATTTTTAAACTATCTCTGTTATGAAAAACCTTTGTGAAGGTATGAGGATTAATTTACAATTAAATTATTGACTTTATGAATCTAGGTTTATTTAAATTAGAGATGGATAACCTCTCAAGGTCATCACAATATTTTTCAACTTAATTTTAAAGTTGAAGTGCTCGAATTTTGTTGTGCCGGCAATAATTGCATTTTTACAGCCATTTGGCCTATTGCAAATGAAAAAAATTCACTTTTTTCAAGAGAATTTGACGTAAAATAAGGCTATGTAAAAAGATTTGATGAAATAGGAGCGTTTGTATGGTAGCAAACATTAATTACATAGGAATCAGTTTTTGACATAAAACAAAAACGTTAAAATTGCCGCCATTTAGCAAATTCTTAACCGATTTCGATATTCTTAAGTTGAATGGAAAGGCATTTTTACGTGAAATTAATTTTTGTGAAAATGTAAGTGGCGTTAATGGAATATTATTGAATTAAAATTTATAAAACATAATTTTTTTGTAAGTTGTATTTTATTGTTGTATTTAACGTCAAATTCTATTGAAAAAAAGTGAATCTTATTTTTAATTTGCAACAGGCCAAATGGCTGTAAAAGTGCAATTAATGTCGGCACAACAATATTCGAAGACTTCAACTTTAAAAATAAGTTGAAAAAATTGTGATGACCTTCAGAGGTCAAATCAAGTGCGATGGACTCTCAATATGTTCTTCTTTAAGAATTTCTATAAAGTTTGGATGTGCTTGTTTATTTATGCTTTTGGCACACTGTGCTATAATTCAAGAAAAATAATATTAGTTATCAAATTATAAACTCGGCTATTTTTTTGAGCGCGAGTGTATTTATGTTCGGCCACCATCAAGCTATTCGATATCACAAAATTTGGATTGTATAAGAAGTGGCACGCCCCCTTGTCGAACGCCCATAAAATGCTATCAGTGAAACCGTACGTGTAAATTGTGGTCAAATACAAAACATCGAGGCAGTGCGACCTATAACTCCAAAGCTATTGTATTGTAAATTGGGGTTATATGTGAGGTACCACGCCCTATTTTTCCTCCATAGCGTCCTTCCTTGGGCTAATATGAGTCCATCAATTTGGTTATGGTTATGGTTATGGTTATGGTTATGGTTATGGTTATGGTTATGGTTATGGTTATGGTTATGGTTATGGTTATGGTTATGGTTATGGTTATGGTTATGGTTATGGGTATGGTTATGGTTATGGTTATGGTTATGGTTATGGTTATGGTTATGGTTATGGTTATGGTTATGGTTATGGTTATGGTTACGGTTATGGTTATGGTTATGGTTATGGTTATGGTTATGGTTATGGTTATGGTTATGGTTATGGTTATGGTTATGGTTATGGTTATGGTTATGGTTATGGTTATGGTTATGGTTATGGTTATGGTTATGGTTATGGTTATGGTTATGGTTATGGTTATGGTTATGGTTATGGTTATGGTTATGGTTATGGTTATGGTTATGGTTATGGTTATGGTTATGGTTATGGTTATGGTTATGGTTATGGTTATGGTTATGGTTATGGTTATGGTTATGGTTATGGTTATGGTTATGGTTATGGTTATGGTTATGGTTATGGTTATGGTTATGGTTATGGTTATGGTTATGGTTATGGTTATGGTTATGGTTATGGTTATGGTTATGGTTATGGTTATGGTTATGGTTATGGTTATGGTTATGGTTATGGTTATGGTTATGGTTATGGTTATGGTTATGGTTATGGTTATGGTTATGGTTATGGTTATGGTTATGGTTATGGTTATGGTTATGGTTATGGTTATGGTTATGGTTATGGTTATGGTTATGGTTATGGTTATGGTTATGGTTATGGTTATGGTTATGGTTATGGTTATGGTTATGGTTATGGTTATGGTTATGGTTATGGTTATGGTTATGGTTATGGTTATGGTTATGGTTATGGTTATGGTTATGGTTATGGTTATGGTTATGGTTATGGTTATGGTTATGGTTATGGTTATGGTTATGGTTATGGTTATGGTTATGGTTATGGTTATGGTTATGGTTATGGTTATGGTTATGGTTATGGTTATGGTTATGGTTATGGTTATGGTTATGGTTATGGTTATGGTTATGGTTATGGTTATGGTTATGGTTATGGTTATGGTTATGGTTATGGTTATGGTTATGGTTATGGTTATGGTTATGGTTATGGTTATGGTTATGGTTATGGTTATGGTTATGGTTATGGTTATGGTTATGGTTATGGTTATGGTTATGGTTATGGTTATGGTTATGGTTATGGTTATGGTTATGGTTATGGTTATGGTTATGGTTATGGTTATGGTTATGGTTATGGTTATGGTTATGGTTATGGTTATGGTTATGGTTATGGTTATGGTTATGGTTATGGTTATGGTTATGGTTATGGTTATGGTTATGGTTATGGTTATGGTTATGGTTATGGTTATGGTTATGGTTATGGTTATGGTTATGGTTATGGTTATGGTTATGGTTATGGTTATGGTTATGGTTATGGTTATGGTTATGGTTATGGTTATGGTTATGGTTATGGTTATGGTTATGGTTATAGTTCAATCAAATCAATATAAATGGTTTCATTTTGCACAGAAGCTTAAAGTTTTAATATGCACATTGAGTAATAATTTTTTTAAAAGGAGATAAAAACCAAGTCTGCCTCCTGTACAATATTAAAATAAGAAATAGTTGAGTTTACATACTTGAGTAAAATTACTTCAAATCTTGCAAATAAGTTTGAATCTTTACTATGCACTTTCCTATGACGCTAGGAAATTGGTAAACAAATTAAAATTACGCCCACCTCTCATTCAAGGTGAGGTTATCATAAAAGCGAAACAATCATAAATTATATAAAAATTAATGTCTAACCCTTAACTGGTACACCTCAAAAAAATTACACTAACAGTACACTTGGTCCCATGGATCACACCAACTTATATGCTAAAAAACCACAAAATTTTGTTAGAAATTCATGTTGATTTTTTTTAAGAACGTCTTTAATAAAGTTTTTTCTCCTTTCAAAAAAGCATTTATTTTAATTATTTTGAATAACTGAATTGAATCGAATTGAATTTTGAATTGAATTATTAGAGAATAATACGCTTTTGTTTCTTTGTTCTGATCCCACAGACCAAGAGTTCCAATTAAGGGTTAAACTTTATATTGTTATATTGCTTTATATTGCTTAAATAAATAAAAATGACTCTGAGTGTCAAATGTGAAATATTTGGATAAAACTACGCCTTATAAAAGTGACGTCATCAAAATTTCAAGAAAAAATAAAGAAAAGAACTAAAATAAGGCCGTGGGGTTAATTTAACTTCGGTCCAGTTGAAGATAATTCTTTACTAGTTTTCATTCAGTATTTCATTTATATCATTTTGTTTGTTTTTTATTTTTATTTTTAATGCTGCAGTTAAAAAAGATGACTTTTGATTCATTTTTTCTTTTCATTCTGAATCCTCCTTACAACCTTAATGCCTAAATCGCGCTACAACTCAAAGTTTAAACTTAAACAATAAATAGTTTGTGATGTCATGCCGCGATATCGCTCGATAAATACTTACCTCAATTTTTTTCGTACTTTTTTGTTATAATATTATTATTTCTTTATTTATCTTTGGAAAAAGTTGCAAGTAGGAAAGGCAAAGAAACTGCAATTTTTCCATGATGACAACTACTTTGATTGCAGTTGATTTGTAGCGGTTTTGTTGGCAGACACAACAAGGACTTGCTGTTCAGACACAACATGTCTAATTCAACGCGAAACGGAAACCTGTTGCTGCCAAAATTGCTGTAAAAATTAGCATGCAAAAAGGATTACCTCAAAAATTCTAAATCTAAATTGATAAATTGGCGTCAATGAGTCAAAAATTGATGTGGAAACAACAAATTAAAGCCAACAAAACGATTGTCAATAAACTGTTGTTAATAGAGAAAAACAAGAACTATTTGTTTATACTTTAATTTTATAGCATGTTTGGTAGCACCGTCAAAAATTAAATCAACAACAACTATTGGCTCTATATTAATACGTATACCCGAAGAAAGGCTTTAAGAATAAACCGAAACATAAAATTAATGACAACAAGACATGCAATATAGAAGCCACCCGCTCCAAAAGTACACCAACAAGTTAACCAGCCAGTTGAAAAATTCATAGTTACCATAAACAATGAGCTGATTTTATATTGCAATAAAAACAACGCAACGAATTATGAAATGAATTTTAAGAGACTCCGAAAATAACGGGTACGTAGTACTTACGATACTATATATTTCATTTTGATATTCCGAAAAGAAAATTGGCATGCTTGCTTGACGTGTGTTCGTTCACAAAATATCAGCCGGATGAAGCAGGATGAAGGCGGCCGACAGCTTTGTAGTTTTTAGCTTGTTTGACTTCCTGCGGTTTATGTTTTATTGATATCGTAAATACTCCCGCCAAAGTTTTATTGACTTTATTTTGGCTCTTCATCGCTAATCAACTGTAATTAACTGACTGGCAGAGAAGAAAAGCGCGCACAACTTTTCAAATGGTTTTCCCAATCATCAGCATGCGTTCTGTGCGTGTAGTGCCATAACGGTAAAGTTGGAAGTTTTCAACTTTTTCCTGATTAAATATGGTGCGTGCGTAAGTCAATTAAAAAGGGTTAATATGCAATTTTTGGCAAAAATGTGCTTATAAATAAACTTAACTGAATTTCGATTTAGATAGAGACAACAAGATTTCTTTCGTATTGAATAAAGAAATACAATGACGTCAACTAGAAGCAGTACAGCCCAGTTGGAAAAGGAGCCCTGCTGTATGTCTGCCGGCAACATGCCTCGGAAGGACAGGAGACATGCTCGCCTCCATACCCGCTTATATCTTTTTGCTATAGGCATGTCCTAGGCCGGCATGTCTGCCAAATGAACTGTCGTAGCAGCATACATCTTATGGTATGAATGCAGAAGGCATACATGTCTGCCAAATTAACTGCCCTAGCAGTAATGCTGCATGCATCTCTCGGCATTAATGGTGCATTCATACCATGAGGTGCATGCTGCTTTGCTGGTACGGCAGTTAATTTGACAGACATGCAGTCCTAGGACTTGCCTATAGAAAATGATATAAACGGGTATGAAGGCGAGCATGCTTGCTGAATTTCCAAGTAATGTTGCCGGCTGTTTTAAAATTACCATTATCCGGAGACTTGAACCTCCGCAGCGTGAGTGTAAGTGCAAATGCTTATCCATTCGACCATTGCAACTGTTAACTAATCGTCGCTTTATTTGCTTCATTAAAAATAAACGTACGAGCACAGAGTAAGAGAATTAAGGCGTTCGCTTTGTTATTATAAGCAATAAATGCAAGACACAGAACGAAATCATTAAAAAAACTTAAGGAAAAAAACGATGTCTCTGATGGGATTTGAACCCACTACTCAAGATTCCAAAATACAAGAATAAAAACTAAAGCCCAAGCCAACTGAACTATTCGCACTGTTGTGTTTCTGTTGAAATAATATACATAATAACAACATTGTTACTATCAAAAGTGCTTCGACGAAAAAAACAAAGATGAAAAACAAAGCCGATGGAAGGAAGGTAGCAGGTTATAATTTTAATGCTAAGAGGTCTATTTGTTTAAATTTTAAAAACTTCCTTTTTACTTTTAAGTGAGGTGCCTTGTTATTATTATTATTTATTAAGAAAAAGCATCAGTACAGTAAGAACTATGTAAGTTATTTTATATTCATGCCCTGCATTTCATGGCATTATTACAAAACTAGTGATTTCGCTAGCCCCTCGATAGCCATTACTATTTCCAAAATTCTCATAAAACTAGACTCCAAATTGTCCGACAGCTTAACAGCTTAAAATTATTTAAAATTGGTTTGTGTACATACTAAGTGGTGGTTTGTTTGTCAAATACGTAATTTTCGTTTCATCAAGTTTTAAATCACAACGGTGCTAAAGAATTTTCATTTAAAAAAATCCAACCAATCTATTGGCCTTATAATGACATGTTTTAGGCCGTAAATAGAAAAAAAATGTCATTATTAATTAGGCCTTTGTAGCGAAATGCCGTATAAGGAGCGGACGTATTGTGAGTTGTGGGTGTATCGTATAAATATATCATGAAAATTTCAAAACATTTGCTGCATTAATTTTCTTTTAAAAAATGTCCGAAATTTATCTTTTTTAGGCCGCACAGTGCGCTTTTTTTAATTTTAGGATGACATTTGGGGGTTTTTTTTTGTTAAATTTTATAAAAAAATATTTTTATTCGTCAGATTATCAAACATGTATTATGAATGTGGTATTAAAAACTTGATGTTTTGTATGGCTTTTTTTTATAAAATTCGTCAAAGTTGAAACTTTTTTAAGAAAAATAAGCTCAATAAAATCCAAATTATAAAAATAAGTTTAAACAATTATAACTTCGAGCACAAAGTATATTTCAAGGTTTTGTTTTTTTGCACTTTTTATATCTTAATCGCCATTGAATTTAATATAAAATACAATAAAAAATGTTAATAAGTAAAAAAAGAAAAATCGTTGAAACCTGACTGTAAATTTTTAAGGAATGAAAATTTAAGTAAAATTTAGTAAAAAATATCTAGCTAATTAAGCATTATTAAAGTCGAAGGCTATAACTATCATAAAATATCGTACTTCTACCACCTGTTTCTGTAAAAACCTGCTGCATCTAGCTGCTATTAAGAAAAATCACTTAATTTAATCACTTACGTCTTAAAAATATAATTTGTCCCTAAAATGCACTGATTTCCAATACAACTTGTAAGTACTCTTAAATTTAAAGTAAAATAAAATAGAACTCATAATTTAAAACAAATTGTGACCTTATTTTGTATTAGCAACCATTTTAAAAAATTTTTTTTTTTAAATTTAGTTAATTTAATAATATTGTTTTATAGAAGATATATCTAAAAGTTATCCGATTTGAAATATTTTTAGCATGACGTTTAAGTGAAGTTAAATAAACTAAATTTTCTCTTTAAAAACATAAATAAGCCATTTTATGCGAGTTTTTTTTTTATTAAAAAAAATATGGTTTGCATGGGAGGTAGGCGATGCAGTTGACCTAGAATTCTAATTTTTTGTGATGTTGCTTAATTTAGGCTAAAACTAATTAGTACAAAATTGCATGGCCCTAGCTTTTATAGTTTCTGAGATAATGCAAATGTCATCCTTAAATCGAAAAAAAAACGTACTGCCGCTCGGAATTTCTAAAGGCTTACCACCTATTTTAAATTGAATTTGCTCATGTTTCTTGGAAGTTTGAATGTTCTAACTTAATGGCTTTTTGCTTCAACTAACATTTCTCAGTTGCGTTGAACATTCTTTCAATATACTTCACATGTTGAACAGGTAGAAGTTTCAATTGCCACCTGGCGTTGACTGTTTGTCGACAATTAAGTACTACTTACCCGATTTTATCTGCTCTCGAATTAATTGCTTCAACGGTTTTCAGTATGCAAAGTGATTGGCGGATGAGGACTTGGTTGAATCAATGGCTTGCGTCCATTTAAAATGGCTCTAAGCCAACAGGGACACACTTATCTTACCTTTGTGTTGTCATCTCTCATTTTAGATTGATTTAAATAGAAAGTGTTATACTCCAGATAATCTTATACGAATCCTTTGGCAACGAAGATCGTCACATATGAAGAAGTTGCAGTCACTTAGGAAGAAATATAAGTTTTTATTTCTTTTGTTTTTTTTTTATACAAAAACTAAAACTAAAACTAATTTGTTGACATGTATAAATATATCAACTTATAGTATTTATATCCAATACAAAATACGTTATTATTTAATAATAAAAATCTCATTGTGTTGAGCATAGATTTTTTACAAAATATTTCATAAATAATATCATTAAATTAAAAAGATTGCTCTCTCTCTCTTTCTCTCTCTGAAATAATCAATTCAGATTTCAATAATTTTATGCGTTAACATTATCGTAGGGTACCAAAACGCCTGGTGGACCACCAAAGGTACCGTGATACTTTGTGCCAGCATCAATAGTTGCTGGTACACTAGCGCGATTGGCAAAGGTGGGTTGGGGTGCAGTAGCTGCTGGAACTGGAGCTGGTGCCGATGGTGCTGTTGCAGATCCCGCTGCCGAGGGTGGACGATAGGTGTGATCAGGATCTATAATGGAACCATCTGGTTGCACTGCATAACCGATCTTACCATTGCCAAGTATGCCAGGAGCACCACCAAAGCTGCCGGTGTATCTACCACCAGCGCCAGATTCAACCGCACTGCTGGTAACACTACTGGGTACTTTGGTGAAGCCACTGGCAGCTGGGGAGAAACTGCCATCAAAAGTGGTAGAAGTAGTGCCTGCTGGTGCAGCTTCGGAGGAGAAAAAAAATAAAGTTAAAATAAAAATTTGGGAAGTGGTAGCCATAAACGCTAAAACTCACCCTTCTGCTGTGGATTTACGCCGACAATAAAGCCGAAGGGTTTTGACGCTTGCTGTGGATTTCCGGCTGCCGAATTTAGAAAAACATTGTTTGTTATAACTTTGCCGTCATCGCTCTTGGTAAAGGTAGTTTTTGTGGGCGTACTGGGCGGAAAGCTTTGCTGATCTGCACCAGTGACAATGGATGGCTTGGTGCTGGCTGTAACTTCCGCATTAAATGGGGCTGCAAAATTTTGGTTAAAACTGGATAAGCCATTTTGAGCGTTCGCTGCTTGAGAATCAGTGAAAGTGCCCTCTGTAGGGATTGGTGGTATTAAAAGAAGCGGTGGTTGCGTAAACGTCGCATAATCCGGAATTGTGTCGTCATTTTGGTTGTGGTGGTTGTCGTGGTTGTTGGATGAATGCTCTAACATAATGTTTGATGGATTAGTTGGCGAGATAGAAGATAGACTTGAAAACGATTGCGGGGAGTTGTGGGAATTAAAGGATGCTGGAGAGGTGGCGATGGATACTGGTGTTTTTATACTCTCGATACCTTGGGCTTCCTCCACCTGTGATGGCGGCAAGAGATCATTGAAGACGGCATTCTTTGGATCTTCGGCATCATAAATGAATGGCACACCAGGACCAATATCAGAATCTTCGAAATCTTGCAGCCATGAAGGAATGGTGGCAGAATCAAATGGATTCACTTCTAGAGGAGCTGGTGTCGTTGTCGTAGTGCTTGTTGTGCTAGGTTTTGCTGTTGTAAATTTGGCAGCATTTCCGGCAAATGGTTGTGGTCTTTGCTGTTGATAGTCAGTTGCAGCACCATTGCGTGTCTGCAAGAATGAGCTAGCTTGAGAGCTAAAAGGTCTGGCTGTTGTTAAAGTCTCCGACTGCTGAGTATCTACAGTCGTGACGGAAGAAATTTGATTAGTGGCCTGAAAGTTTTTCTCATGTCCCTGACTCTGTGGCGACGAATGGTCTTGGTGTAGGTGTTCTAGGTGCAGTTGCTCTATTTGTATGGGCGTGGTTATGCCGAAGTTTGTCTCATGTGCCTGACTCTGTGGTGACAAATGTTCTTGGTCTAGGTGTTCTAGGTGTTGCTGTTCAATTTGTATGGGCGTGGCTGTGCCGGAGTTTATGATGGTGGGAGATGTTGTTGTGATGGATGTGTCAGGGTTTTGTGCATCATGATAACTGGAAGTGCTGATAGAGGATAGGAAATTAAAAGTTGTCGAAGTGGGCTTCTCTGTGGTTGTTCTTGTTGTTGTTTTGGGCTTAGCGCGAACCCAGTGGGAACGTGGTGTCGAAACTGTAGCACGCTGAGTTGTGGTGGTGGGGGGTTTTGTTGTAGTTGTTGTTGTTGCTGGACGCCTTGTTGTGGTCGAGGTTGTTGTGGTGGCTGTGGGTGCGGTAGCGGTTTCGGTTTCGCTTTCTTTTGTTGTCAACTCATAAGGTGCCGGCAAAGTGAGCTCATTGAGATCAACAAATGGTTCAAATGGTGGCACTAGATCGTGTTCAACCGTAACATTGTATTCCTTGAGATCTTCGGGCACTACATAAAGCACCGCAGCATCTAGTTCAGGATCGTCGATATCAGCTAACCAAGCGGGCAGAGTAAATGAATCACCATGCTCAAGTTTATAGAATGTGGAAGGATCCAATGGCACTGCGGTGGTTGTGGTGGTTGGTGCAGCTGTGGTTGTGGTCTTCGTCGTCGTCGTTGAGTGTTGTGTGCTAGCCGTTTTGATGGGACGTCTTGTGGTTCTGTGGGTTGTTGTAGTTGTTGAGTGGGTAGTCCGCGGAGCTCGCAGTGTCGTCGTTCTGGGTTCCTGGGTGGTGGTGGTATAGTAAACACTACCACGTCGTCGTGTAACTGCTAGCTGCTTGCCAGGCTTAACATCCGATTCATCACTTGAGCTATGCGGTTCAGTGTGAGGCAGCCCAGTGCGAGTACCTACGGTGACAACAACTTTTTCGGGAGTTCCATCACTATCCACAGTTGTTGTGGTGTAGGCGTTGTAGTCTCTATTACGAGTACTTGTTGTTGATGCTGCAGCACTCTCACTATCACTATTTTTATTAAGATTTACCACGCTAAAGTGTCCCTCTGTTATGGGTGTCTGCGCTCTGGTATTTAAGGCTCGCTGGGTCGAGAGACTAACTTTGACATTATTTGTTGTTGGGTCTACTTCACCGACGATCCGTTTGGGTGCATAATTCTCCTGTGTGATTATCTGGGTTTCACTGTCCACCGGTGGTAGCAGATCCCAGGCTAGGACTTTTAAAGTCATGCTATTATCTTGAGGTGTATAAGAAGTGGGTCCACCAATATCAGGATCGTTGAGTTCCTGCAAATAGTCTGGAATGCCATTGGTGACGGTAGCAATGGTGGGTGAGAAGTTGTTCTCCTCCTTCTGTTGCTGTTGACGATCGGCGATGGATTTTAACTCGACTATTTCCGCATTCTCAATATCCACCGAGGTATATCCGGGCTCAGTAGCAGTTGGTGTGTACTCGGCAACGGCAATGGGATCTAAGGTTGGAAGGGGATTTTGGTATTTAGATGCAATGCGATTGATAGTGTCTAGATCAGTGGGAATATTTGGATAGTTAAAATTGCCATTACTTAAGGGTACTACGGTGCGTGCAGCTGATGAGGGGGAAGCAATAAAGTAGGTGGCAGAGGTGTCAGCGGATAATGAGGATGATCTTGATGATAGAGCAGATGATTGTTTTGTTTTACTGAGGGCGCTATTAGATTCTACAAGGCTAAGTTTTTCAAGAGGCTTATGTGTAGGGTTCAATGAGTCTGTTGCTAATTTTGGTTCAAAAGCTTGTGTTACGCCTTGGCTTAGACTGTTGTTGTGGTTATTGTGGTTGGTGTCGTTGTTGTTGTTAATTATATAGTTTTGCTTATTATCATTATTATTATTGTGGTTGGTATCGTTGAAAATGTTAACAATGCTCAATAGAAGATCATTCAAGAATTTAGTTTCGAATGCTCTATAGATGACTTCATTGTTGTTATGTTTTCTTAAATTCTTCTCTTCACTGGCAATAGTAGCAACAATACGATTATTGTGCACATCGTATTGATCGCTACTACTAGCGTTAATTCTAGTACTTTTTAAGTTTCTTAACTCACCAACAAATGGTGGCAGTAAATCATCTGATGGCTTCTTTATTTCAGTTATACCCGAGGCATAGTTGGGTATTTCGAATTGTAGCCCCTGAGCGCTAACAACTTTTCGGCCATCGGGCGTATCTATGGGCTTGAGGGAATCGATAGGATGGCCATAGCTATCGATAGCCGTTGCTTGACTATTGAATGCTGCTGCACGATCATCATTGTTATCGATCAATGGTGGTTGAAATTCTAATGGAAATGGCGTTTCATTAGAATCTGAAAAATGAAGTGGTTCTTGTCTTGACTTTATGAAGTGGTTTATATATACAAAAAATATATGCACAAAATATGATAAAATTGACAAAATTAGTGCGCATGTGTGTGTGTGATGTGTGTGTGTGTGTGTGTAAGTGTGTGTGTGATGTGTGAGTGTTTCGGAGAATGCAGCATGCAAAAGCTTTTTTTTTTGCCATTATCATGCAGTGCAAAAATGTGGCATCTTTAATTGATTAGAGTGGCAACAGCTGTGCTTGCTTGTTAGAAGGCCATTTTTAATTACAATATAAGAAATGAATTCAAATCAATAGCTTTTAATATGTTGTTAGCATTGAGTCGAACATGTAAGAAACTTTTTACATTAATCTAAAATTTGATTTTTTAACAGTAATTTATTCATTTACAGTGTTTTTTTTATTGCTCTCTTATGAATTATAATATATTCGCACATTATTTTGTTTGTTCGAGTTAACATTTTTTGACAGCTTTGTTAACCTTCAAGAGTTGTCTACCGTTCTGAAAAAAATGGACCTTTCTAAAGTCATTAAGTTGAGTGCCATTTTTAAATTGTTAATGTTATTTAGTGGAAAATTTCTTAGCATTTTTATAATGAAAAAAACTATTGCTTGATTTTTGTCTCTTTTAACATTGAAAACTTAACGCTGTTTAGTTACTGGTCTCTCCCTACCTTGAATGATACTAGCTTACAACCAAAATGTGATTTTAATATCGCACGCAGAGAAAAGCATTTTTCTATTTTAATAGGATCTGATTACATCTGTAATTGAATTAAAATAAAAAAACATAAATTTTGTGTAACATATTTTTTCTGATTCTATGGCATTGTTAAGGCTTTTTTTCTAAAAAGATATGATAATAATGTGGGTTAAGATGGATCGAAAAAAATTTTTTTTTCGACACTCATATTCTGGGAGCTGGATTCAAGTATATCTTAAATGCAAAAGAGTATCGAAATCGGTGTAAGCCTCTGCCAGCGCACAGTGGCGAAATTTCTAAAAAGTGATTGCGAAAATCATTTTGGTGTGGTGGAAAATTCTATGATGCAGTTTGATAAACAATTGCTCTAAACTTAGGAATGTAAAATTTTAACTTATTTGGAGAAATGGTTCGCTTTGTAGAGCTGGTACTGGTAGAGTTTTTTATTATAATTTTTTTTTTGTAGTTCAAGATGAGGTTAAAATTTTTCTGCAAGTTATGAAAAAAAAGTTATTTTTTTTTGCATATCGGTCATTCCATGTCAAATCGGACGCTTTTCGAAACTCACATTTCTGTAAAAATTTGGTACCTTGCACGTGAATAGTACTTTAAAAAAGAAAAATATTTGCATATTTTTTTTTTGTAATTTTCAATTTTTTTTGCAGTTATACACAGTGAAAAATTATAAAGAAAACAAAAATTGTCATTCGGACAAGAAAATGTTAAAGACATATTTTAAAGAGTCTGAATTGGTCTTTATTGTGGTGTCCTTTTTTACAAACACTTTCGTTTTTTAAAAGTTTTACATTTTTTGACCACTAAAAATTTCATTCACATTTTTCATAGTCAGCACCACTATTTTTTTGGCACTTTGAAAATATTATCGTATTGAGGCATTCATTCTTAATGCATTCTCAAAATTTGATGTTGGAGAATCAATGTTTACTATTTTTAATGAAATTTTCAAAAACTGACTACACAATTTTTAGGTACAAAATACTTTAATTTTTATTTAAACAATTTTTATTCAGAGCATTTCTAGTACTTCGAGCAATAACTGTTTTTTATCTCTTCTAAATCATAAGAGATATAAAAAACTGCAAATGCAGAAATGTCGGTAATAGATAGTGTAAACAAAATATGCTATAAAAAATTTACAAAAATCACATAACTGTTTTTGTTGGCGCAGCGACGATATGTAAAATCACTCACATTGAAAAATTTTATCAATTCGTAAAAATATACTATTCCTCTGCAGACACTCTATATTTGAAATTTGCTAAAATACTTCTTGATTGTAATTGCGTGATGTATCCCTATGTCAATACTAAATTATGTAAAATTGCTTTAACATTTTATTTATAATTTTTTTTTTGTTCTTGTAAACTTAAACAATAGTTGAAAAAGATGATGTGGATGTAATGCACATATCAATTTTCCCTTTGCCCCATAGTATAAAGGAATGGTGGGTTAAAGTCCCGCGTATCATTATTGCTTTTTCGAATCGCTTTTTGAGAGATTGTTTTTCAGAGTTGTACTGCTTTGATGAAAAATATTCCGATTCAATACTTGTCATGTTGTTTGAAACCCAATTACAAAATACTACAGGAGTATTTGTCGGATTATTAATAATTGCAGACTAGCCTTTGCCGCAAGTCTTTTTACTGTAGCTGCCAAACTTAGAAGATATAGTTGTTTGTGTACATGTCCGAATGGCAATTTTTTTTTTCTTTATAATTTTTCACTATAATTTTGCAGTTATACACGCAAAAAAAAAAAAAATTGAAAATTGCAAAAAAAATATGCAAATATTTTTCTTTTTTAAAGTTCTCTCGATGTGAAAAGTTTGTAAAAAATCGGAATCGTTAAAATTAGTTTTTGGACAAAAGCGTCCGATTTGACATGGAATGACCGATATATGACATAAGCGGTCTTTGTACTATCAACTAACACTAAAAAGAAGTGATTTTTTTTTAAATGTAGGAGGTGACTGTACTTTTCCGAAACACTATTTTTACCAAATTTTCAACTTCGAATGGACTGCCTATAGCAAAACAAAAAAAAAAAAACATAAAGATATCTCAATTCGTTCAGAAGCTATGATTTTTGCAACGAGAAAGGCCAGATGTCGCCACTGTGCAGCGGTTTTGATTTTACCCTATGACGTGTGACCACGGTTGCCACCTTTGTGGGAAAAATCCCATTTTGTGGTTATTTTTAATTGCCGTGGGAAATGCGAATTCCCATGGGATTTTTTAATTGAGTGTGTTTTTTTAATTCACGTGGGATTTTTTTTTTGTTTTGTGGGATTTTTTTTATTTGAAGTATTTATTTTTATTTTTCAGTTAAAATATGTATAAATATATACATAAAAGTGTATATTTTTCATATTTTGTTCATTGTTAAAATCGTTTCAACCCATCTATATGATTTTCGCAAGGAATTCGTAAAGACTTCGGTTACTTTGGTTTGGTGGGAAGTTCTTTCACTCTTGACATAATTTTATGCATTGGGAAAATATGTTTGTGAATTTTTTCTCTTTTTTTATCAATATATAAAATTGTATATCTTAAAATTGATTTGTTATTGGCCCTTATTACGAGTTGCTTTCGACGTAATCTTCGCTGGTTATCGAACAACGAGTATCCTACGTCAAACCCTGTCGAAATGTTCGTTGTTCATCGAATTTTCAGTCGAATAGAATTTTTCTTTTGATGCGGTGCGTGCTGACCAATAAATGTTAAAAAGATAAGAATTTTGTGATTCAGCCCTTGAATAATTTTTCACGCAGAATCGGAAAAGGGAGTTTTCATTTTTAAGGTAAAGCTCAACAACATTTTGGAAATTTTTGACGCAAAATTGTTAATAAACCATTGAAGTTTGCATTAAAAATTTTCAAAGTGTTCTTGAGCTTTATCTTAAAAATTAAAACTCCCTTTTTCGATTCCGCGTGAAAAGTTATTCATGATAGGGTTGATTGTGTTTTGCTTTTTAAAGACTAAAAACTAATTTGGAACTTTTTTGCAAACTTTATACAGGACTAAGGTGGATTAAACAAATATTTTTTATTAAATATTATTACTAAAAGACCAATTAAAACACAGACGACAAAATAAACTAGTTGTTCTTTTTAATTTTTTGTTTAATTTTTGACAATTTGTTATGTCTGTATTATTTACTGTGGTAATTTATAATAGAAGAGAGATTTTTGTGGTTTTTTTAATACAAATGGGATGTATCGTGGTTTTTTTAAATACAAATGGGATTTTTCGTGGGTTTTTTATTTGCGTGGGATTTTCGTGGTTATTTTAAATGTTCGAGGGATTTTTTGTGTTTTTTTTTAATTACGATGGGATTTTTTTTTTCAATTTTATACCATGGGAATTTTCGTGGTTATTAATTTGTGCTATTGTGGGAAAAAGGTTTTTCGTGGGAATTTGAGGTGGCAACCGTGCGTGCGACTGCCTAAGAGGCGGTAAGTGACCCTACTGGGCCTCGCGAGGCCCATAAATCACGGCCAGAGATTAGAAGTATTGTTAGACATTACACCTGTCTGTGGGTGTCATTCTTGGTGGTTTCTTAAGGGGGTGGGGGGGTTACGATGACTTAAAAAGTGAAGGTTAACTTTTGACTGATTTATATTTTTTTAAAACAAAAATATACAAAAACTACATAGCCATGGCACTGACAAAGTTTCTGCGTAGTGTCGTGTTCAAGGCATATGAGTTTCTTTGCATTTTTTTTTACACGAAAAGAATGTTAAAGAACGGCGCCTTTTTGCCGTTCTGAGCATTGCACGATTCACAGTCTTTCGGTTCCATATAATTCAGGGCAAAGTAATTGTGTATGTTATAATAAAGGTAGAACTATGAAATTTTAAATATTTTTTCTGATAATTATTGACAAAAACATTGAATTGAAATTTGAACGTTGCTATTCATTGCCCTATTTGTCATGTGATAAGTAACAAACTGGGATGTGAAAACCTTTAGAAATTCACGATGTTTATCTGTTTATAGGTTTTTGAAAGAGTGAAACTGAATATCTGGTTCATAGTGCTGATACCTGCTTTATTTTCGTTGTAATCCAAAAATTTATATGGCTTGTTTTTCCGAAAGGATAGTCTTCTTCATTCTCTAGTTTTTTAGTAGCAAAAAACCTGCCCTTAGTGAGCTGCTGCCGGTCTGTCAGCAGCCTAAAAACATTGAGAACAATATAAAGCTATTCCTACACTTCTTCACTTATTCCCGACATTTCAAATGTTACAATAAAAAAATAAATATGTAATGTGACCATATGCACACAAGAGCTTTACACATATAGCGTAATAAAGTCGTCGAACGTGATCAATTGACGTGGCATCATTGACTAACTTTTCGCGATGATTTCTTAACGGAAGTTTCTGCATGAGCTGCTGGACTAAAAAAAAATTTCATGCAAAATATAATGCCAAGCAGCGGTTGTCATCGCCTAACTTTTCCCACTCTATTACAACAACTTCAAGTTTCTCTGTACAAATCTTTTTAATAACTTTATTTTTATTTAGCTGGATAATATCTCAATAATATCTATATTTTTACCATATCAATGTATATAATACATCTTTAAGTTATTTCTAAAAGAGTTTTTCAGTTATGTTTGTGTTTTATTAAATAGTTCATATTCATGTATTTTCTCTCAATAAAAATGTTTTTAATATCTTTATTTTTATTAAGCTGAAATCAAAATTCAAATTAATTTTTTTCAAATATTTCATAAATAAAACTTGAATTTTCTATGAACTATTTTAGGAGTCTCCTTGATGAAATTTTTTAGTGCTTCACTGGAATGTCGTGCATTCCACTTCCGAGTGGAAGTGAAATTGAATAAAAATTTAATTCGATATTTGGTTGTCTAAAGTTAATAATTTTTTCGTCAATACTATCAATTATATTAATAAATTAAATAAATATATTAATACAAAACGAAACTGATATATAGACCACTAAATTGCGAACTAAATTTTGATTCAATTTCACTTCCACTCGAAAATGGAATGCAAAACATACCTGTTGGTAGTCAATTCGTTGACGAAATTGACTACATTTTTTCTATTTTTCGTCAACGAAACTTCCTCAACATTTCGATATTGTTTTCGTGCACGATAAATCCCAACGTTTCGTATATCATTCGTTAATGAAATTTCGGCAAAATTCCGCTATGGTTCCTTGATGAAACTTCTTCAACGTTTCGGTATAACATCCCTGCACGAATTTTATTACACTTTTCGATTTTAATGCCTTGACGAATTTTCTTTATATTTCTTGTTACTTTTCGTTAACGAAACTTCCTCGATATTTCAATATTGGGTTTGTGCATGATAAATCCCGACGTTTCTGCATTGCGTCTTGCACGAATTTGGAACATTTATATGAAATTTTCGTCAATGAAATGTATGGCCAAATCAGCATGTTTCGTCAAGGATCAAGAAAAATCGTACATGATTCATTTGAGATTTCTTCAAGACTGTAACTACTGGGAGCTTACAGACATTTTCCATACATTTAACGGACGAGCCTCGTGAGGCCCAGTAGGTTCACTTACGTCATTATTATAAAAACAGATCAGTTTGTTCTACGAAAGTAATGCAAATTCTTTTTAGTTTGTTTTGTTACGTCTAGATAACATTAGCGGTAGTTGGCATAAAATATTTCAGCGCTCAGAGCCAAGAAAAAAATTGACGATTTCTCAAAGTCAAAAAGGGCCTCGAAAAGCCCAGTCACACATCCTAGGGTTAAAAAGAAACACTTTTTCGCCAAAAATCAACCGTTTTTTCGCCGTAAGTTTTTATCAATCTGAAATAACTACCCCAAAGTAGGGTGCATATGAAAGGTATCTGGGGCTTCAAAGTTGTGAATAGGAAGATTTCGGTCAAAATTTTGGGTATTTGTTGTTATACATCTCAGATTTTCCTTGAAATTTGCAAAATACCGAAAGGCTCGTGTACGTTGTAAGCCATTCGGGCACATTATGTGTACATTGGATTCACGAGTACGCCACAATTTGTTTGAATCACGAAAAGATTTTTTAAATTCAATTCAATGACTATTCAATGAAAATTTATCAAAAAAATAAATTCCACTAGTTTGCATTTTTTTTTATAAATGCATATATAATATACTAGTTTTCCCCGGCAGACGTTTTTCTGCCACAGACCGCCTTACTGCCATATACGAAAATGTCAAGAAATGCCAAATAAACTCACCATTTTCAGTATAGCCGCTGAAAATAACCATATGAACTAAATAGCCAAATTTTAGTCTAATACGATCAAAACCGTGCGAAATATAACATTTTTGTTGTTTTATATGTGGTAAAAAGGGTTGAGGCAAATTTATTTCCCTTAAACCCATTTCGTAATCGAAAAAAACCGACTGCCAAAATTTCAGCTCAATTTGGCTTAAGCCTGACGCACTTTGCTTCACTCAACGTCAACTCCCCGAAAAGTAAGTTTAACTAAAGTAGGACAGGCCCATTTTTAGTGCACTTGCCGAGAGTAACCATATGAATTACAAAATCTAATATGACCCAAACCGTTGAAATAAAAAATTTTCATTGGTTTGTGGGAGGTAAAAGGGGGGGCGTGAAAACCAATTTTAAGTACATTTGCTGACAGTAACCATATAAACTAAGCCAAAGTTTTAGCTCAATCGACCCAGTAGTCAATTTTAATGATTTCTCAAAAAGTGGGTGTGGCTATATAGTGATAACGCCCATTTTTAGAACAGTTTCCGAAAGTAACCATACAAACTTAAGTATCAAATGCTAGTCTTATACGGCCAAAACTACTTGAAATATAGCATTTTCACTGATTTGTGGGCGGAAAAAGGGGGCGTGGAAACCAATTTTTCCTACATTACTGACAGTAACCACACAAACCAAATTACCAAATTTAAGTCTTATACGACCAAAACCTTATTAAATAAAGCATTTTCATTAATTTTTGGGCGGTAAAAGGGGGCGTAGAAACCAATTTTTAGTACAGTTGTCGACAGTTACCGTACAAAATAAATTACAAAACTTTAGCCTTCTACGACCCAAATCGACTGAAATATGACATTTTTATTGATTTGGGGGCGGTAAAAGGGGGGTGTGGCAACTTTTTTCCTCACCCATCTCGTACCTGAAACAAATCGACTGCCAAAATTTCGGGACAATCGATTCAGTAGTTTTGGAGTCTATAGGCATATCGATTTGGGGGCGGTAAAAGGGGGGTGTGACAACTTTTTTCCTCAACCATCTAGTACCTGAAATAAATCGACTGCCAAAATTTCAGGTCAGTAGTTTTGGAGTCTATTGGCATCACACAGACAGACACACATCGTTTTGCTTTTTATGTATATATATATTGATTTGTGGGCGGTAAAAGTGGGCGTGAAAACATTGATATGTAGTGACCGCCTCTTGGAGGACCTACACAACAAGTTTAACTATAAAAATGGGTGGAACTTTGGAATTGCCATGATTTCGAAAAAGTGGACGTATATATATTGTGACCACGCCCATTTTTTACAGTTACCGACAGTAACCATCTGAACAAAATTACTAAATCTTAGTTTTTTACGATCGAAACCGTCTGATATATATCCTTTTTTTTGTTTGTGTTCGATAGCGCAAATTTGGCTTGTATGGGAGGTACCACGCCCCTAGTGCAATCGGTTCCAAACCTCATAGGAACACTCTCAAGATGTGGCTTCAGTTTACCTGAAAATACGTGATCTACCCACATAAATACATCCATTTTTATATATATAGATTATACGTATATCAATAGGTTACACCAAGTCTTTTTTAAAAAGACAAAATTTTTTTAAATATACTGAAAAATAGCGGTTATATAGCGATTTTTGTAAAAAATACCCAAAATTTTGGCCAAAATCTGAACACTGTTACACTAAAAATTTCGCGAATTTAACAATCTTCAAATTCACAACTTTGGGGCCCCAGATAATATTTACCTATTTTGGGGTTGTAATTTCCGCTTGATAAATACTTATGGAGAAAAAACCTTTGATTTTTGACGAAACGTGATTTTTTAAAAGGTCCAACCGATTTCGATATTCTTTTGGATTTCAGATCTTCTTGAATCCAGCATTCAGAGTATGAGTGCCGCAAAATTTTCTTTTTACGAGTGAACAAAACTATCTATCTTAATGTGGGTACTAGCACCTGATTGTGCATATAATTAAATGACATTACTTTATATGACTAAAATTTGTCCTGATCATTTAAATAACCCAGTAGCGGATGGAATATATTCCGAATATATGAAGCATCAATTACCTTGTAATGACCACTACTTCCGACTATATTACCTTACTATGCATAAAAGGCCTTACATTTAACATTGAATGAGACAGGAGGTAAGTGATCGCCTCCCTTCAGCATTACCTAGAAGTTATGGAGTAACATACTACTTGTATTAAGTTATAAAAATCACTACATTACTTTTTCTTGTATACTACATTACAGCTAATGAGGTATGAGTTAATTACTTCTGCTATATGCAGACATTACATTACATTATATGCAAGCATTACTTTTTTCAAAAAGTAATGCTTCCTTACCTGGTAATTTATTCTGTATTAGTTCTATGGTAGCCACTGGCAAATCCGCTGCTGGGAAGTAATACGACTATCTCATTTCATATCATTTAAGCACAAACTCAAAACAATTTTAAAATATTTCAAACCTTGCTTCCCACGCTCAACATTGCCATTTCAAAAAGTTATATTATGCTAGGTAACTGCCTAATTAGCAAGTGATTCTATTGTGAAATATGATTCTATTTATTGTATAAAAAAAATGTCCCTCTTTTTTCAGTCCTACACGGCGGATAATTTCCGCCACAAGGGTCGCATAGTGATGGGAAATGGCGTGCTAGACGAAATTCAATCGAAATAAAACTTTTGAATTTTTAACAAGTATAACTCTTAGGGAATATCTACTGGTTTCAGGAATAATTTCTTACTTTCCTTCGCTTTTTACAAAAAATACAAACATTTGTGAAAGTTGACCCAAAAATGATATTATTAAAATTTTTGTTCATGAATTTTTTAGTTATACTTAATAATTATTTTGAAATGTTTCCCACTATCCAAAAAACTTAAAAATCGCATATTACGATTAAGATATGTTTTTTGAAAAAAAAAAGAAATTCTATAATGTATCTTCTAAAATGTGGGCGCTATTAAATGGTATTTAAGTATATATATGCATGAGAATTACAAATTTGATAAAACATTTTGGAAAATAAAAAAAGATTTAATGACGTTAAAATTTGTGAACTATTTGCCAATCTTCTGAGTACATTTTTAAGCTCCACCAATCCACTTCTACATTTTTTTCTTTTAAGGTAGACACTTTTTAGGGGTCTGATACCTCTAATAACTATATACAAATTTCAGAAATGACTTTTTTTAAAAGCTATACAAAGTACCAAAAAAAAAAAAAATCCCAAGAATCAGACTAAAAAGTTTGCTTAGTTATTAATTAAGGTCTACCAAATTTAATTTAATTTTGGCTAATATAGTCCATTTTTGCCTTCAGTAGATATCAATGGAGACATATTTATAAACATGCTCACAAGCTAAGGCAAATAATAAATTAACCTAAAAAATATGTATATGAATTTCATTGCCTCAGAAAAAATTAAAAAAATTAACCTATTTTTTGGTCACTTTGAGATACTCCCTCATGATTAAGGGGACTATCATTTACAAGAAATGCTTGTATTTATTAGTTTGTACATTCTTTTCTTGTGTAACCGTTGCTTAAGTGTCATTATAAATATCCCACAAGGATTAGAGCACAATAGATTATTATGACAACCTAAAATGTCCAAATTCATAAATCATACATAGATTGAGACAATTCAATTTACGACAAATTTGTGTTAAAATTATGAATGACAAAAAAAAAATGCAAATTATATAATTAAAACAACTAAAAGACCTCAATTAGCTATGAAAATCAACATAATGGCTGTGTTTATTAACGACTTCAAAATTAGTAATATTTTCTTATTAGAGATTTGCATTCAAAGATTGGGAGTAAGGTGAAGTCACTGACTAAGTGACTTTTAAACTTAAATTAAAAAAAAAGTCTACATATTTACTAAACACATTTAGTAATTAACTACTTTATTTTCCAAAATCAAGTTAAAATACAATAAAAAAATCAAGCATTACGGAAGTAGCCTGTTAGAATATGTCAAAGGTATTCATTAGTAGGTATTAAATTTACATTAGTAAGTCTCATGTATTTTTTGTAACAAAAAACTGCATCTCGAAATTTACCTTACAATTTCCTCACAAGTCAGAGCTGAGCATGAAAAGATTAAGTTATCCGATAAACTGTGGTGTTTGAAAACATGTAAAAAAAAAAATCTAAGATAAAGGCAATTGAAATGACAGCATAAATTGCGGCAATTAAAAATAATTATGCTGTGAAAAAGCTTCTCACTTTACTTTGTAGCATAGTGTCTCAATAAAGTAAACAAGGTGATTTTTTTTAATCTTGCATTTTATATTCAAATCTTAAATTGAGCTATGCGCAGAATACGAGTACGCTACACTCAAGCCACAAATACATTGTTTATTTTCTTTTTTTCTGCTTACAAAGATGATTGATATTAGATAGCAGTAAAAGCTTTAAAGCCGACAACAACATTACTACACAGAAGAAAAGTAACTTCCAATTTTCTATAAATGTTTTCATTTTTCATTTACAAAACAAGCTTTTTATTTCATAGATTTTTAAAAGTATTTGTTCTTACTTTGGCAAAATCTGAATTTGTCAAATTTATAATACTTGCCTTCAAATTAATGACTCATTTCTTTAAATAAATAACACATTTAAGACATATTTTTTTAAGTGTACCAATTAAAAAAATCTGGCTTTGTTTTAAGTCTCATAAATTGTTTGTAAAAGTCAGCGTCTTATTAATGAATTTGAATAAATCAGAAAACAAATTATTTCTATAAAACACTATTATTAACCATGTTGATAGTCATTACAGCAGTAAGTGTTTTTATGTTTTAAGGAAATGAATTTGTCAGCTTTTTTGAAAATTACTTCAGATTTTAAATTAATAACTTAAAATATTCGATATTGTTACAGTATTGCTATTTTGGCACTAGGTTTTAACCATTGCTGTTAAATAATGATTAATTATAGTAATTCGATTATTTTTTTGAAATAATTGATTAAGTACGATTCTTTTCTGTTTGTAATCGTAAGCTAATAATTACGATTACAAATAATCAAAATATTATTACGATTACTTCAGATTAAGAAAATAGTCAAAAAGAATCAAAAGTAGTCAAGAAAAAATAGTCCGACTACTTTTAGAAATTATTTTAGATTTTTGTTTATTATACAAATAATTTTTAGAAGTAGTCGAAATTATTTTTAAATTAAATTTTAGATTTTTTTGATTATACAAATAATTTCTAAAAGTAGTCGATTATTTTTCTTGATTATTTTATTTTCGTAATTTCAAGTAATCGTAATTATTTTTTGATTATTTGTAATCGTAATCAATTACTAATCATAAACTTCTCCCTCAAGGATTATGTAATGATTGAAATTCTTTCTAAAATATACTATAATTGATTATTAATCGTAATCGCAATTTAACAGCTATGATTTGAACCAGAGACCGTACTATGTATGCATTTTATAATAAAATGCACAAAATAATAATTATCTTTTGACCTTTTTAAATTTTGAGCAATAAATAATAATTATTTCTGATTTTTATTTTGTTAAGCAAAAAAAAAAGCAAAATTTGCCCGATATTTTTTACGCACGAAATAACCAGTAGTTTATGATTTTTATTTTTTAAGGCAAAAATAAAAAGCAAAACTTGCCTGATATGTTTTTGAGTAGAAAATAATGGGTAAGTATTAATTTTTATTTATTAAGCCAAAATAAAGAGCAAAATTTGCCCGATATATATTTTTGAGGTCAAAATAGCTGGTAAATTTTGATTTGTATTTTTTAAGCCAAAATTGAAGAGCAAAATTAGGAAAAACCCCAATTTTACTATTCATCCTTTACGTTTTTGCTTCTTCTGTACACTTAAAGCCTAATGTTGCTTTTAATTTAAGCCTTAAAAAAATCAAAATTTACCAGTTACTTTGCACTTAAAAATATATCGAGAAAATTTTGCTTTTTCATTTTTCCTTAAGAAATAAAAATCAAAATGTAACAGTTTTTTGTGCTTGAAAATATATTGAGCAAATTTCACTATTTATCTTTGCCTTAAAAAATAAAAATCAAACTTACTTATCAGTTATTTTGTGCTCAAAAAAATATCGGGCAATTTTTGCTTTTTATTTTGGCTTAAAAAATAAAAAGCAGAAATAATTATGATTTACTGTTCAAAATTTTAAAAATCAATGGGAAATTAAGTTCTACAATTTGAGAGGATCGTAATGTTACCTTCAAAAGGGTGGTACGACAATTTTTCCACAATGCTTTTTTGGTTTAAAACTCTATAAATACTTATTATTTACAGTCTCTGATTAGAACACAAAAACGACAAATTTGCATTGAGCACGCCCGTTATGTTATAATTGACTTATAATTAGTTTTTCGTTTCTTTTTGTGCATCAAGCTCTAAATTCTTGGAACTGACAATTACCCGAAAAGCAGCCGAACGAAGACTGCGTGGCCAAACAAGGGTAGAATATGGTCTAAAAATTATCAAAAAGCGTTCATCGAAAACATAATATTTTCAAACAGTGTATGAATTTGGAACTTTTATTTGAGATTTTCGTCAATGAAATGTGTGACCGAATCAGCATGTTTTGTTACAGATAAACAAAAATCGTGCATGATTCAATCAAAATTTCTATGAGCCTTGGACTACTGGGGAATAACATGTATGTCCATTATGCAATAATTTAAAAGCTTTTTGATTTTTTTTGTGGCGTCCAGCCCTTAATGCGTATACATCTAGTTGAGTAAAACTTTAATGTGCCAAACAGCACTCGAACAAGGAGCGAACGGCTAAGCAATGTTCGAACATGATATAAACATAATCAAATAGTCTACTCGTCCAAACAGCGACCGGACATAGGTCGAACAGTGGCTATTTTAAAATAAAATTCTATTGTCAATTTTGGCTTCGAGATTATATGAAAATAAAAACATGTTGACACACAACAACAAAAGTAACACTGGTCGAACAGTGGTCGTTTTGAAATAAAATTCTATCGTCAATTTTAAAAATAAAAACATGAGTCGGCATTAAGAACGTAGGTCAAGTTCTCGATCATTTATGTACAAACATTTAATAACACGCACAACATAATTGATCAATAAAAGTTTGGTCAAAGCCCTTTCAAGGGCTAAAAGGAACAATTTGTTATTTTTTCCCACATTGAAAATGGATTTAACATTTTATACATTTAAATCTACTACATTCGTAGCAGAGCTGTAAATGAATGCATTCAGTTTAATTTTATTCACAAAAAAGTGAATTAGTGAATAACGAAATAATGCATTCAATGAATGCAAAATTGATTAATAATAACATTTTTAATTCATATAAATTTTTAAAAAATGATTAATTATTCGTTTCAATTATTCATTTTCGTTATTCAGAATAATGAATCATTTTTTATTCATTTGAATGATATTCACAAAGAATGCAATTCACAAAGAATTTCAGAATTTTCAATTACTCATTATTAATTTTTTATTCGTTATTAATTTTTTATTCATTATTCATTCGTTATTCATTATTCATTTCTTATTCATTATTCATTTCTTATTCATTATTTATTCTTTATTCATTATATATTCAGTATTAATTTTTTATTCATTATACATTTATTATGCATTATTAATTTTTCATTCATTATTCATTTTTTATTCATCATTCATTTTTTATTCATTATTTATTTTTTATTCATTATTCATTTGTTATTAATTTTTTGTTCATTATTAATTTTTTTTTCATTATTAATTTTTTATTCATTATTTATTTATTATGCATTATTAATTTATTATGCATTATTAATTTTTTATTCATTATTAATTTTTTATTCATCATTAATTTTTATTCAGTACACATTTGTTACTCATTATTAATTTTTTCCATTTCAGTCCTAAGACATCAATAAAAAAATGAATAACAAATGAATAATGAGTTAAAACTGAATAATGAATAAAAAATTAATAATAAAAAAATTAATAATGAATAAAAAATGAATAATGAACAAGTGAAAAATGAATAAAAAATGAGTAATGAATAAAAAATGAATAATGAATAACAAATGAATAATGAATAAAAAATGAATAATGAATAAAAAATGAATAATGAACAAAAAATGATTAATTAATAACAAATGAATAATGAATAAAAAATTAATAATGAATAATGAATAATAAAAGAATAACGAATAAAAAATGAATAATTAATAAAAAAGAATAATTGAAAATTCTGAATATTCATTATTCTAAATAACGAAAATGAATAATTGAAATGAATAATTAATAATTTTTTTAAAAATGAATGTGAATTAAAAATGTTATTTATTTGGATTTTGATGAAAATAAATAAATAAACTGAATAATATAAATAGAAAAAAGGCGTTTTTCAAAGTACGATTTATATAAAATCCAGCGTTTTCTCAAAATTAAAATTTAATTCGTAAAAAATACAGATTTGGATTTTGCATAAAATCCAGATTTATATAGTGTCAGAAACGCAACATATAATTTATATCTACATGTACTATATGTGTAAGTTATGTATATATAAACATATGTATATGTATATATATATAAATAAAAATATGTATATATATATAAATAAACACATGTATATGCATATATATATATATATAAAATAATATATTCATATATATAGGTCGACCCTTGTTGGACCCTTGTTCGACCTTTGTTCGACCCTTGTTCGACCCTTGTTCGGCTTCTTTTCGATTTTTATTTGACCAAGATTAAAAACGACCACTATATGACCCTTGTTAGGCCACTGTTCGACCCTTGTATAGCTGCTTTTCGGCTTTAGTTAAAAAAGTTTTATGTTTTCTCTGGTAAATATATGATATCTACCAAAAGAAATCATAAAAAATTTACCATTTTGTTTTTCATCAAGTAATATTGTTATTTGCATTACATTTGCAATATTATTTAAGTTTTAAGAAAAACACAAATTAAGGGATATTCATTCTATATAGTATTTTTCCAAAATTGAAATTTAAAGTATTAATTATTAATTTACAACTGTCACAAATTTTAGCAATTACTAATTCAAAAAAATCTAAATATAGAAAAATATCAATTTCAAGTGCATAATAAACTGCATCTATTTTTTAAATGTAACCCATGATGCACCAAACCATATTTTATGCAGCATTAAATTATTTAATTGTATTTGGTTTTTTTTACATATTTTACTTTGAGGCTAAACTTGGGGGAAATATTAAGAGCTAAACACTTTAATTCAGAGACCTTCGAGATGATAACAAAAATACATACAAAAAAGTATTGATATATGTTATAACAACTTAAAATTAAAGGTTATTTTGAGTTGTTTTTTCGCGACATTATTGCAAAAGACACTTAACGAGAATTTGACACATTATTGAAAAATAAAAGTTTTTGTAATTATTTGGACAGCATTTAAAATTGAATAATTAAGCAAGCCAAACTTTAAAAAATAAACACTGAAAATACAACGTAGCGTGGACAATGCAAGTTTTGACAGTGAAGTAAAACGAGTAAGATTTCTTGATGAGTTTAGGTTTTAAGAAATGTCAACTTACAGCTTAATAAACTTACTTTTGCGTTTTAAATAAGGTGTGCCTGACAGTCTTTGGTAATGCGGTTTGACAAAGTCATTAAAGTTAATTTATTTTGACAGCTGTTTGTTGGTAATTTTTATTTTGTTTTGTTGTTTTTATTTGCTGTTTGAAATCAAATGAACTTGAACTTGGAAAGTGATTAAACCAATATAAAGTATTTTATCTCAAATGAATAAATTTACATATCCAATGATGATAATAAAAGGTATCGAAACTAAAATTAAATTTATACCTTTACTCAGACGAGGTAAGGTCTAAAATTTGAATACATTATTAACATGCAAAGTTAATTTTTTGTATATTTATACCTTGTCGAATATATCCAAATCATTGTACAAATATATTGGTTTTTCCTATATGCATAGAACTATTGCAGAAGCCGGTTACTGACTCATCGTGTAACTTGTTTTTTTTTACAATAGCATATTATTTTATATGCCATAAAATATGATCTAAACGTGCGTCATAAAAAAAAAATGGATATTCAAAGGCAATCAAGAATAATGAATTGCTTTGTTCTTGTCAAACTATAAGAAATAAGAAAACGTTACTTGAATTAGTTAATTATTTTTCAATGTAAAATGTTCAACAAGAATTTCATTCAATTTGAGCTCATAAATTTTTGTTCTTTACTGTTATTATGCCAGGTAAAGTTCAATGCTTGCATAAAAAAAATAATAATTTATTAATGTATATAAATAAATACTTGCCCCCATTTCAAGTCGTTTTCGAGCACAGACAGATATGTAATAAAAATTACATTTTATATTCACTTTATTAAAAAAAAATATTGTTGGTGAAAAAAATCGATTATCTACTTTGTATTGTTAATGCGTCCGTTTTTGACCCAAAGTTTTTATTTGAGCTTTATTTATAATTCTTGATAAGATAAAATTGTAACGAATAATTTGTAGTGTCTTGAAACCTTACCTTCTTAGTAAACCTTAGTAAGCGAAAAGGTACCCTGTTTCAATAAAAATTAAAAAATTTCCATATTTTTCCATATTTTTTTTTAAGTAATTTAATAGGAGACGTAGTAGGTATTGAAAATTTATACACTATTCACCAGCATCACATTCTGAGCTGGGCCCGAGTTACAGCATCCGTGATCGAGCAAAATTACGAAAGGCACGACGCGACAAGTGCCTATCAATCTTGTACAACTTTGCTCGATCGCGGATGCTGGAATTCGGCCCCTGATTAAGCTATTTCCGTCTGTCCGCTACTCGTCACGATTACAGTCGTAACTTTATTACTGTCGTAATGATCAGGGCTACACTCTAACAAAAATTCACGAGAATTAACTACAATAATTGCTGGCAACTGATTGCCTACATTTATTGTCGTTAAATCCCATAGAGCAAAATTATAAATGTTTATCGCTTAAAATGCGTAAATCCTCTCACCTACAACTATTTTTTTCGCTCTGTTGTAAAAACTCTCTTCTAAAATTATTTCTTCCAATCTTGTCTGCTCTTATAAAAAAAGCTAGAAATGCGTGAAGTCTCTCAAGTAAGTTTTGAACATGGCAACAACAACAACTCTGTATAGAGTCAATCACTCAGCAGAAGGCGCTACTCTTTCCTACTTCAGTAGGCTTGAGTAATTACGCTGTGACCAATCTACTGTTTAAGTTGTATATAATTTGACAATTGTTCGAATAAACTCTTTGAAATCATATGACGTTAAAGCAGAGGTGTTTATTTAAGGACAAGCGTTCAATACCACTGCTGGAGCTTTTTTAGGACTATCTGAGCGATAACACGCTGAAATAGTGTGAAAAGTAGGGAAAATATACATATTTTAAGACTCTCTGAGCGAAAGCACGCTGAAACAGCGTGAAAATTAGAAAATATATATATATTTTAGAATTCTCTGAGCGAAAACAGGCTGGAATAGCGTGAAAAGTAGAGAGTATATATATTTTAAGCCTCTCTGAGCGAAAACACGCTAAAATAGCGTGAAAAGTAGAGAGATATACATATTTTAAGACTTTCTGAGCGAAATCACGCTCAAATAGCGTGAATAGTAGAGTAAATATACATATTTTGGAAAAAGACGTTGATTTTCAGACAAAATTGAAAAAACTCGCTGCATAGCGTGGTTTTTTTACAAAATCGCCAATAAATGTCGTGAAATTTCACAACATTTATTGTAGAGATTTTTCAATCAGTTTTTAGAGTGTAGGATTTCGATGACATGCCATCTTTTTTCTGCTGCTTCCAAGACATTTTCTGGTTATCTAGAACGTCCATTTATGTTTTCTAAATTCCAAGTATGAAAAGCTTTTCGGTAATTTTTTGACATTTTTCATCGTTTTTTATTGGTTTTAGTTTTCAGGTAATTTTTACTAGATTTAGGTAATTTTTTGGTAGTTTTTAGCGAGTTTTAGGTTATTTTACTGTCATTTTTGGATATTTTTAATTTTTAGAGAATTCTTTGGTTTTTTAGGTCATTTTAGAGCAATATAAAAGATTTTTTCGATTTTTTTTGTACTAAAAAATGTAAAAATGCAAATTTTTAACATATTCCTATAACAATACCCAGTGGCAAATGGACACATTATGTAACCAATTATTTCTTATACTTTATAATTTAGCTGCTGGGCCTCTGAAGTCTGTTTACAATTATCAATTAAATTTTTTTGGACATGGCCGTTAAAACACTGATGACATCTACCTTACACAGTAAGCGACAATGTGAGTAGGTATGCACAAGATAGGAGAAAACAAAAAAATAACGCACAAAATTGCAGAGAACACAAATAAATTGAACGACAATCCTTTCTACGACAAAAACACAACGAAAATGAAAGAGAAAACACCGAAAAGAAGCAAAAAAAAAAAGCAAATGGCGCCACCAATTATTTCTCCAATAATTTTTACAATTTAATGAACGACGTTTTTACTCTTTAACTCTTCAGAGTTAATGTTTAATAATACTTTATTTTATTTATAAAACTTGGTCTAACTCTGGTTTAAACATAAATATTAATAGTTTTCACAAACACACTTTACTGCAAAACTTCCTATTAGTTGCTACACAGGCGAATAAAGTCAAAATGTTGTTTTGACAATGAAAAGAAAATTATGTAAGCCCAAACAAGATTTCGTTTCCGCTTACAGCTCTGCATTACAATGTCATCACCGACAAATTTTTACAAGTGGGTAGTCCTTTCAATCAAAAACACTACCTCTCGAAAAAAGAGTAGCTTTCTTTATAGACCTCGATGAAAAAAAGCTCTGTGCGTGGTGGAACTTACGAAAGAGTATGTAGAAATATGAAACAAGTGTTAGATAAAAAATCAGGATATGCTAGTTTTTATTAACTCTATTTTTATGCTCTATTGCTTAAATTTTCGGGAGTTAAAAATTTTAAACCTATGAAATTAGAAGAGAAACTTACATATGTCTTATGAAACTTACATATGATGACATATCGTCTCTTAAATATGCTCCTCTCGTCAGTGCAGAAGTAGAAAGATGTTTTTCTGTTTACAAAAACATTTTGCCAGACAATCGCCGTTCTTTTAATTTGAATAATTAAAAAATTTACCTTGCAGTATACCGTAACGTTATGTATATAAATCATATAAAATAAATTTTAAGTTTAGTAACGTATTATTTTTAAAGCTTTATTTTTTATTAAGTTTTTATCTTTTGCGTTTGCGTTTTTTAGGTCATTTTTGTCAGTTTTTAGTTCGTTTTCTGAAGTTTTTAAGTAATTTTTGTCATTTGTTTTAGGCAATTTTTGCAGTTTCTTAGGTCATCAAAATTTGAGCCCTGGTAATGATATTCGGTATAAAAGCTTCTACTTGAAAAATAAAGATTGAGTTAATAGATGAAAAGCATGTCAAATCGGATGGCAACCACGTCTATCTCTCATACAAATAAACTGTAAATCTCTTTCATTACTACATGTCTTTCACTTCTACTAAACATAATAAGGGTTTTCACTACATTTGTTAAGTCCGGCTAACTTGCTAAACTTGACAAATTTGTTAAGTCCTGTCAAAATTATTTATAGGAAAAGACTTTGCAGCTTTTCAGCAAGTTAACATTCTCAGCACCGTATGTTTGTTTTGCAGATACCATTTGTTAAGTCGGAAACGTCAAACTTATTGAGTGTAGTGATGAATAGTATTGGGAATGAGTTCCAACAAGTACCAAACAATTTTTTATTTACAGCCTAAGTCTAAAAACTGCACTTTATTAATAAAAAAATAAAAATTTTGTAACGGAGTTGGTAGAGATTTAAAAAAGTTTCAAGGGTTTTGAGTAGAAATGTATCAAAAGTGTTATCGCTCTGTTATATAAAAATTAAAATACATTTTTGGTTACTGAGTACTGAATACACGAGTTATTAAAACCACAGATCTATTGCTGCATTGAAAGCTTAGCACTTGATTAGCAAAATATCTTAACAAGTGCGTTCACATCAACAGCTGCTAACATAAACAATTTAGTAACAGAGCACGACTTAATAAATTTTACTGAATACCCATATTTTAAAATAATTCCACAAAAAACAATTTAATAACTTAAAATTTCGTACATAAGCTTTGGTTTTTAAGTACGCACTCTGAATTTGATATTTCACAAAATCAAATGAAAATCAAACCCTTTGTCAATTCCACAAAAATTTATGTTATGTTTTTATATTTTAGACACGGTTTTATATTACAAACAAACTTTTAATTTATAATTTGCAAAAACCAAATGAAAACCACACCTTCCTCCAAGCAAAGTGGCGTTATGATAAAGAATTTTGAGAATTGAATGTCATTAAATTTTGCACATAAACTTTAATCGCAAATACGCACTTTCTGTATGAAATTTGGTAACATAAAATGAAAACCACGCCTACCTGCCATACAAAAGCTGCGTTCCATTCGCTTGAAAATAATCCAGACTATTTTTTTTACATGCAAAGTAAAAACAAAAATAATAATCCTATAACAAATAGAATTATTTTTGTTATCCATATAAAATTGTGATATAGCCTTTAAAAAATTTGAAACACAGGTGCCGCACCTGTATATTTTTATGAGCTGTCATTTCATTTTTTGAATATTTTATTTATTTGATACAATGACTGTAAGGTAGCCATGACAGCTACCTATTTTCTCACGAGATGCGACCATCGAATGTTAAACAAAAGAAAAAAAAAACCGCGTGTGTTACACACATTGGAAGCATTCAGCGGAGCCAACCATTGCACTTAAATTATTTATATAATTGCATAATATAAATAATTATACTAAATAATTTACAATTTTTCTGACGTTTAGAGTAAAACACATTCAGAGAAAACTATCGTTCACTAAGGTATCGCTACCATAACAGTTCACAACAGTTTTGAACGACACACGTTCTCATGACACCTAATAGTTATTGTATCATGATTGCTTGTTTGAATTTAATTTTGACGGATTTGAGGGCAACGGTAGTGCCCCCTACGAGCTGTTTTTCTTGTCGTTCCTTTGAGAAAATTTGCAATCGCGATTATATTAAGGCGAAAGGAACGCAGCTAAAGTGATTAGATAAAATATTTTTAAACTCTACAACACTTAACTTAATGAGTCAAAATTTTGAACACAAGCTTTAATCTCAAATACGCTCTCTGAACTTGAAATTTGGCAAAATGGAATGAAAAATTTCATAAAAAGTGACGTCATTAGCATAGCAAAAATTTTATAACAAAAATTAATGTTATGATTCAATATTTAAGAGGTTTAATATATAAAAAGTAATCTAAATATAAAATTTGCAAAAATTAAATGAACACCACACCTTCAAACAAGGTGAATTTATTACTTATAACAATACAATATTCATAACTCTAAATATGCTAAAACATTGCTGTGAGAGTATTTTTATTTTTGCCCAGTTGAATATAGGTTCCTACTACTTTACTAACTTGAGTCTTTTAAAGAAAAAATAATGTGACCCCTTTATTTTTGCCGCCTTAGGCTATTATGTAACCTTTGAAATTCTATGCATCTTTGTAAAATTTTTCGAGCGTTTTTCACAAAGAATGTGAGCGCAGAAGCGTGTGATAGCCATTAATAATAATTTATGACAAGCCATTGAAATATATAAAAGTTGTCCTTGCTTTCTAACAAAAAAAAAAAAAAAAATATTATTAATAACTGGCATGACTCACAAAACAAACAAATAACCAAACTAAATATTTGAATTTTTTATTCACTAAGTAAATTTCAAATCTTATGTGAGCAAATTTATCAGTTTCTGTGCCTCTTTTGTTAACTGTTATAAAGTGTTAACTTTTTATCAGTTTCTTGCAATAATAATGCTTTCGCTGAATTTTAATATTTTTATATGACAGTTGACAGCATGACAAATGAAACTTAATAAATATAAAATTATTTGAAAAATATAAGAGGTTACCTGTTCTAGTAATTGAAAATGTGTTCAAACTTTTGTAAGCTTTTACTAAATTTTGCTCTCGTATTAAAAAACTTGAAGAATATAGCAAAATTGTAGATTAAATATATAAAAGACGAAGCGTTAATTTTATAAAAGTCTGATTATATTAGCTCCGAATTTAAAGGCTTTATATTCATAAAGTAATACCCAATAAGAGTATAATAAATTTACCAGGGTCTTTGGAATCGATTTAAAGATAATAGAAAACCCTTTCTAAAATTTTTTTTTTTATTTTAAAATTTTTGATTTTTTTTTAATATATATGATAATAAAATAAATTAGAAAAAAATTAAAATAATAATATTTTCAATATAATAATATATATAAATAAATTATCAAATTTTATAAAGAAATTAATGGGAAAGGAAATCTAAAATTATTTTTTACTTTGTAGTGATTTTAAAGACGGTTTTTTTTGTTAAAAAAGTTTTTATTTATTCCTTTTATTTTTAGAGAATATAATTATAATTCTACCCATTCTTGTAACAAATTTTAGTACCCTAGTGTCAATAATATTCGAGATACAGTTATTTTTTATAGTGGCACGCCCTTTGTTGAATTCCGCCTACTTTCTTGATCGTGTTTTGTTATAATATTACCTACTCTTGAAACGAATTTTATTACCCTAGTGTCAATATTATTTGAGATACAGTGTTGTTCTACTATTGTCACGCCCCTTTGTCGAATATCGACTACTTTTTAAATAAGCGCCTCTGTGTTCAATGTTTCCAATGTCTTGACAAAAAATTCCGGCAATCGGGTAAGTGCTTTAGTAGTTATCGATGTATGTACATATGTATATTAAAAAAAAATAACAAAAAAACCAACGAACTTGAGAACGTTCTTCTTTTTAAAGTCAGTTAAAAAGAACGGTTATTCCTTCCTTACTTTGGTTTTAAGAACTTAAATTTTATTTTAAATTTACTTAAAATTCACAAAAAATTTATGATTGCCGCAATGCTTATAACGAGAGATAAAATAAGAGAGACATCCGGAATGTCTCGTGTGGTATCAAATTTTGATTTTTATTAATTAAACCAATGGATATTTTTCAAAACAATTTATTTCGGCAAATTTGTTGAACTCCAAAAAAGAAGAAAAAGAAGAGGCAACTGGAATAGAAAAAAAATCCCTGGTAGAGTTTCACCTAATATAAGAACCTTTGCTTTAACGTCATATGATTTCGAAGAGCTTATTCGAACAAGCTCCAAATCATGTTAAACTTTAACAGTGGACTGGTCACAGCTTAATCACTCAAGACTACTGAAGATGGAAAGGGTAGCTCCTTCCGCAACAGTCTGTCTAGTGTGCTGTGTGATTGACTCTATACATAGTTGTTGTTTTTACCTTCTTCATAGCTAACTTGATCTAAATTAAAAATTAAAAATAATTTTAATTCCTCTTTCTTTAAACTAAGTATTTCTGAAAATGTAAACAAATGTAATGCTTCAATTTTACTTATTCTTCTTACACATTTCGAAGTGCGCTCGAAAATAACTTTTATTTTTTGTTGCGTCCGAACTGCTTTATATTGCTTAAAATCTTTAAATCTATGCCTCAAATTTAGACAAAATAAAGTACTCGCCTCGTGTATCTCAACACCTAAAATAAACTTCATATCGCTTCATTACTTTTGTTTTTCTTTGTGTTTTATGTGTACAAATGCCGCGTCAGTTACTCTGGAAATGCTCATAAGATAAGAAAAAAGTCAAACTTTGCAAAAAAAATTTTCAAATCCAATTAGAAATTTAAAAAAATATGCAAAAAACGTTTAATTTTTAATTCACTAGTTAGGAAATATCTTCGACTGAACCGAAGTTAAAATATCCCCACGGCCGCATTTTAGCTTATTCGAAGTCTTGAGCGAAATTTTTTTAAAGTGTATTAATACCTAATTTTCGATTTTTAAAATTTAGATTGCATTTTCTTAAGTGATTGCATATTTTGATTTTCTTCAATATTTTTTACAGCAAACTACTACTAATTCCACATTTCCTCTTTTGATAAATTTTTGTGTAAGCCTTTTTTTACTGCTGTTATTTACTGTAGGGTTAATAAAATTGTATATTTTCGAATATTTTCTTTAAAACAATTTCAAAATCTTGAATATAAATGTAAATTAGTTGTGTCATTAAAAAATAAAATGCCCCTTTCTTTGTTTTTAGTACAAAAGCAACATTGCTTATTGCCATTTCCTCTGTTTGACATTATACTCCAAATGACAAATTTCATTGTACTTCTCACTCAAGTAAATTGGATTATTAATTGCATATATATCTGTCTGAGGAATATTTAATAAAGGCAATGCTTGGTTAAAATACACAAAATTTATTGGTGGACACTTAGTAGTAAAAAAGGTATTAATCTGGGTACTATAAATAAACTGTCAGTCATGGGAGTATAATGTCAAACAGAGGAAATGACAGTAAGCAATGTTGCTTTTGTACTAAAAACAAAAAAGGGACATTTTATTTTTTAATGGCACAACTAATTTACATTTATTTTCAAGATTTTGGAATTGTTTTAAAGAAAATATTCGAAAATATACAATTTTATTAACCAGTCAGTAAAAAACAGCAATAAAAAAAGCAATAAAAAACAGCATACACAAAAATGTATCAAAAGAGAGAAATACAAAAAATTTAATAAAATAAAATTTTTTTTTTATTTTCAAAAATCGAAAAAATAGTAGTTATCGAAGGCTGACGACCAGACCGGTCTTAAAAATTGTGGAATTAGTAATAGTTTGCTGTAAAAAATGTTGAAGAAAATCAAAATATGAAATCACTTTAGAAAATGCAATCTAAATTTTAAAAATCGAAAATTACGTATTAATACACTTAAAAAAATTTTTTAAAATGTTTTTTCGAAAATTAAATTGAAAAACTAAACTTTTATGTTAAATGATAATTTTCATTTAAATGAGTTTTAAAAAAGTTGCGGGCAAAAAACCACAAAAAGAGCTGTTTTTTGAAAATTCGATATTTTTGGAACTGATGATCAAAAAAATCCCAAAATTTAGGGGGAGGGTTTTTCGATTAGTACTCAAAGATATCAAAAAATGGCGGAAATAAAAATGTTCAAAACCGTCCGATTTGGCGTGGAAATGACCCATACATACCTTCCTTTATCTGCCGTGCTTCCTTCTGTGTGTTACAAACGGAGTGTCAAAGTTGATATACTCCTTACTCATTTTATATGCGTGGGGTATAAAAAGCGTTTTAGTACATACTTCTTTTATCTCCCTCTTATATTTTATATTTTATATTTTATAACTTATAAGTTTTTGGTACTAAAGCAAACCTTAGATTGAGTATGTTTTTATGACTTAATTCTTAATAAAATTTCAAATTTTAGAAAAAAGAGTTGGCCCTTATCAATACATTTGCAACTTTTTGAAGTGAAACTTCTTAGGCTGTAATTTGTTGAGAGTACAATATTTCGAGTCTCGTAACTAAATTTTTTGAATTTCGTCATGTTTCGAACCTCGTTACAAAAAATTTTTCTGCCTGATAAATGAAATATGTCGTAGGGTGGAATTTACACGGGGCTTACACGAGACAGTCTGTTAAGACAGTGCAGAATACGCATTAGTTGTCAAATTTTGTGTCTGTGAATAAGCGTCCAGTCAGTGGACAAAATAGTAATATATTTTCGTTTTTCTATTTTTCGAGATGTTTGTATTGGAACCCCTAGAAGGGGACAGATAGAAAGTAGGTGTAGCTGTGTTCGAGATAGCTTAGGAAAAATTTTCCACCCCTACAAATCAATATAAATGCTATATTTCGGGTGGTTTTGATCGTATTAGACTTAAATTTGGGAATTTAGTTCGTGTGGTTACTATCGGAAACTGTACTAAAAATGGGCGTGGTCATTTTATATCCACGCCCAATTTTTGATAAATCATTCATATTGACTACTGGGACATTCAGTAGATTGTGCTGAAATTTTGGCAGTAGATTTGTTTCGAGTACGAGATAGTTTAGGACAATTTGCTTGCCACATCCCCTTTTACCGCCCACAAATCAATAAAAATTCTATATTTCGAAAGGTTTTGATCGTATTAGATCAACATTTGGTAATTTAGTTCATATGCTTACTTTCGGATAAAAATGAGCTTTGTCACCTTATTGTTACGCCCACTTTTCAAAGGATAGGTGTAGAGTGAAGCAAAGTGCGCCAGGTATAACCTGAATTGAGCTGAAATTTTGACAGTCGATTCGTTTCGAGTACAAACTGGCTTAAGTAAAAAGTGTTGCCGCACCTTTTTTACCGCCCACAAATTCATAAAAATGTGAGTTTAGAAGTTAAAAAGTTTCACTTCTGTGCTGTATACACGCTGTACTGTGATTTTTTTCTTATATAGGCGTTGCCAGATGTATTTTCAAAAATACATTGTTTACGATTTTGAAACGCAGAATTTGAAGTATGTCATACTGAAATATTCAACAACAATTACGAGATTTATTGTTTTTACTAACTGCTACAATATCGTTAACAGCGCGATAACAAAAACAACTCTACCAACGTTTAAAACAGTAACAACATTAACATAAAAAATGGCTGAAAAAAATACTGAAATTTTTTTTGTTGTTGTTGCTAATCAAGCAGATGATTGTGAAGTTGAAGATTCAACTAGTTGAGAAAAAATGATGCAACAATAACGTGACAGACGACAAAACAATACAACAACAAATGGTGAGTGCAAAAAGAGTTACAGTCAGTTATTTAAACCGAACGATCTCTGTAAATAACAGATTTTTGTTGTTTTTGTTTCGATTTCTGTTATTGTTGTGATGATTGTTGTTATATGGCCAAGAGGTATTTGAGGAGGTTTTTTGTTGTTAGCTTAAATGATGCTATCGACTTTTCTTTTCTGAAAAAGCTGCGGGTTTTTAAGACACTTTTTTTCAAATTGCAAGCAATATAGCTGTGTTGATAAGCAAAAACAGTTTAACCGCCTAATGTTGCAAGTCGAAAACGCAAACCGACGACAAGCAAGACACGAGAAGCAATAGAATTTCGTAGAAAAATGTATTGCTTCTCGTGTCTTACATGTCGTTGGTTTGCATTTTCGATTTAAAACACAAGACGGTAAGTCTAATTTCAAAGTGTCGAGAAATCTTGCTTCAAAGTTTTCAAGCGCCATATAAGTTGTATTAAAACTTATTTTGTTTTTTGTCATAACTTTGGCTAAAATCATGCTAGAAACTCTATATTTTGTGTGTTTATAGGGCTGTATGTCTGGAACACAGCTTCATTAATAACTCAGTTCTGTCTTGAGTCGACTTAAGCTTTTATTGCTTATCGACACAAATATTAAAATTTTTTAATCTTTAAAGCAATATTTTTTGCTAATTGGTAATTAGAAATTTTAGCAAATTAGGATTGTTTGCTCTTATTTTTTTTAAAGAAAGTGTATGATCTAAGAAATTGCATAAATTATCGATAATTTATGAGTTTTTGTTAAGCTTTAAAATAAAAAATAAAGTAAGACACTAAATTATAAAAAAAGAATTTAGCACAAATCAAGATTAAATGAGAAAGCAAGTTTTTAATGATATTTAACAATTAGATAAATAATGTTCTTCTCTTTAACATTTATTTAAATTGAATCACAGTCATGATTCACACGACAAGCTTCATGGGAACGAGAAGTTGATCTAACAATTTATAAATAAATTTAATTCAAAGAAATGACCGGCCAAAAAGTTAAAAAAAGAGCAGCATGGAACTGAAGACACTCAAGATTCAAATACAGCTTAATTTAGGCAAAAGACTCGTTCAAATAACAAAACTTGGATAATGTCTTATGATTTTTATTGCTTTAATCTGCTTAAAGTAAATCAAAAAATAAATAAGCAAATACACATTTGAAGACTTCAAGAGCGTATGAAATTAAAATTGCTCTATTTTATTTTTGATATATTTTAGTTTTTTCACAGAAACAAATAAATCAAAGTAGTTGACTGCAATTTTCTAGTTTTTTGTCAGGTTACTTTTTTGTTGTAAAATGGAGAAGATTATATCTGTGGTCACAAGGAATAACGACTAAACTCAAAGTATCGTAAGAAAACGATATTTAAATTGCACGAACTACGACCCATTTTTTTGAAATATATGAATCGTTACAAACAAAATATGTGCAGACATAAATGAGGATCAATTCTGGGCAAAAAATGGATATCTACATACTTCTAAAAATTGGCAATAAAGTAAATTCCATATCGCTTTTTTACGGTATTTTGAGTTCATTATTCCTTGTGACCACAGATATATTTGGATAGAAAATGTTTTGAAATCGATTGTTTTGATAGCTGGGATTGAAATCGCTTTACCAAAAAGTGTATGTGTGTGGTGTTGGCCGTACGCGTTAACGTGTTAAAGAACTGGATGAGGTCTCGGGTTCAAATACCATCTGATACAGATAATTTTTCACAAACAAATACAAAATTTTAATATAAATTATGTATGGTTTTTGACCACTTCACACCTATTTTTTACCAATTTTTACTTGTACATATTTAAAAAGTTATTAATAATTATTTTTTTAAGAAAATAAAGAAATTTTTATAATTTCATGCAATATATTTCTGTGGACATTTGCCAAAATCGTTTAAATCGAAAGATAACAGGGCAGCGAAAAAACCATTTTCGTACTGCACAAAACTTGTTGTTTTTGAATTCAAACCGGGTCCGGGTATAACGCTTATTGATGTCAATCAAACATTTTAAAAGATTAATTTTTTTGGTCGATACTTTTTCGAGTTTTTTTGATATTTGTTTTTGATCAGAAAGAAAAATAATTTTTTTATATAAACGTACCGGAGAAATAAAAATTACGAAATGACGAAATGGTTTGGGTCAAATTTTGCATGGAGCATCACTGACGAAAATCGCATCACTGACGCGGACAGTACACGGCTATAAATCTTGTACTAAATTTTAAACTTGTTTTGATTACATTTAGGACAACACTGAAAAAAGATTACTTTTTATTCCGAGGAAAAGTATAAAATTTTTCAATCCAAAACGCTTATTGATATTAATCAAACATTTTAAAACAATAATTTTTTTGGTCGATACTTTTTCGAGTTTTTTTGATATTTTTTTTTTGATCAGGGGCCGAATTACAGCATCCGTGATCGAGCAAAATTGTACAAGATTCATAGGCACTTGTCTCGTCGTGCCCTTCGTACTTTTGCTCGATCACGGATACTGTAATTCGGGCCCAGAAAGAAAAATTATTTTTTTAATATAAACGTACCGGGAAAATAAAAATGACGAAATGACAAAATGATTCGGGTCAAATTTTGCGTGGAGCATCACTGACAAAAATCGCATCACTGACGCGGACAGTACACGGTTATAAATCTTGGACTAAATTTTAAACTTTTTAGATTACATTTAGGACAACACCAAAAAAAGATTACTTTTTAATCCGAGGAACAGTTTAAAATTATTCAATCCAAAAAAGATAAGTTTTTAATCCGAAAAAAGTTTAAAAAAGCAATAAATATCAACTTAAAATAAAAAACTTTTCTGACCAGTTCATGATTTAAACACACGTCCTCTGTTGTGCTAGTCCAACACCTTATCCACTAGTCCATCTCATTTGTTAAGAAAGTTACGCTTATTTTGCATTATTTTGTCGGCCTTTGTAGTATAGTGGAGAGTGCGCTAGACTATCAACCCAGAGGTCCCTGGTTCGAATCCAGGCTAGGGCATGGTTCTTTTTCACTTTCTTTGTTCTTTCCCATATTTAAGAATAATGGAAAACTAAAAAAATCCACAACTAAATTGTGGAAAATGTGGAATTAAAAGGACAGGAATAACTAAGGGCTGGAAATGCTTGCCGAGGTTAAGGCATAACACTAGCCTCGTCTTAAAATTGTCTTTCACGCATGTTTAGCCTAATCAATAGTTCACGTATGGTTACCAATCAATTCTTCTAAATAATCTATCACTTTCCTTTCAGGTCAAAGACCAAGCCTTGTTTGTATAAGGCGCATGCCTTGGTTCTTTGATCTTAAAAAAAAAAGTAACGAATGCAAGTAAGCAAGCGAGCAAAAACGTGGGTTAGAGACCCAGCTACATTAAAGTAAAATAAAAAATCTTCTGACGTGATTTGAACACACGTCCTCTAATGTGCTGGTCCAATACCTTATCCACTCGTCCAACTTAGTTGTTAACATAGTTTCGCTTATTTTGCATCATTACGAATGCAAGTAAGTTCTTTTCAGGAATGTGGGTTTGAGACCCAGCTAAATTAAACTAATGTTTGGATTAAAAAGTAGTAGTTTTTGGATTAAAAATTCATTTAAACCAAAGTTTGGATTAAAAAGTAATCCAAAATTTTCAAATTTAAAAATTATTTTTAGAAAGTTTGGTGGTTGGGGGTTCCAAACCCTTGTGGTAAGCTAATTGATTTCGAAGAAGAGGTTCGATAAAAACAAAATACTTTTGATTGGAGGGAGCGAGCGTAGCACCCATGAAACAGCTTGTTTGAGGAATGTTTGACGAAGCAAATCTCAGAAATGGGTTAACCGATTTAAAATTTTTTTCTCTAAACTGTTCTACGCTTTTCAAGTTATTTCCTAACGATGCCAAAATTTTGAAATTCTATTTAGTTTATAAGTACGTTTCAGTAAACAAAACCAGTAATACGAAAATGAAATTTTTTATGGATCATATGTATTAAGAGATTCTAAATGTAATGGTAAAAATTTTTAGCCAGCTCGCAAGTGGCTTAGAAGTTATGGTGTTTCAAGTTCGGAAAATGGGAAAACCCTTGTTTTTTTTAAATTTTCATTGTAAGTATTATAACAAGTGATTAACCATAAAAAACAGTGCATTCATTTTGAAATAACCCTTTTACGAAATAACCAAACCGTAAGTAAGAAAAATTATTTTTGTATATACACCCACTTTTTCTTAATCACAACAATATTTACACACCTTCTATGAAAACATTTCTTTTTCTTAACTCTCGTTGTCACGCCACCCTATATCAGCCAGACAAGCGATTAACCAAGAAGTGGATGGTAAAGTTCTAAGCTAAGCTTAAGTCACGTCCCCTGGAATTCAGCCAAAAAAAATGATTAACCAAGAGGGGTATCGTGAAAAAGACGGAGGAGCCATTTTAGTGCATACACAACTCTAATAAGGGCCTCTCAAACGATACTACATGTCGGATGCACATGTAGTTCGATAAAGTAACGGGACTTTATTCGTTGCCCCTACACACATCACACATGTCGGATGTACGTAATTATTTTTTATATGTCGAAGAGTTACCATCGAGTGAAAATATGGTTTTTAACATTAATTTTCATAATTTTCACTTTATATATTCTAAACCATCACGATTTTAGGTAAAGATAAAAAAAATTCGTGTCAAAATATAACATTTGTTAGGTTCGGCAGTTTTGTCACGAGATGTGCTCCTCTCAAAATGTTCATCAAATGAAGAAAAATACACTAAGTTGGATGGCCGCGCACACAAATGAAACTACATGTCGGATGGACTTAGCAAAAAGTCAAAAATTTTGTCTTCCATCGGACATGTCCATCCGCCTTGATTTTTTGCACACAAATGGTACTACATGTGTGATGACACTTGACAGGTCCGTTTGAGGGGCCCTAAAAAGTTTAAGGCTTGACCAAAAATAAAATCCACTTGTTTTCAGCGTCACATGTTTTAGATGAGTTTATTTAACATATATGTCAAAATCAAATGGAACGTAAACAGTGGGATGGTCACAGCTGAATCGCTCAAAACTACTGCTATTTCCGAAAAAGACTGCCTAGTCTGCTGTGTGATTGACTTCATACAAAGTTGCTGTTGTTGTTGTTGGTGTTGCTTTCTTTCAAAAAATTACTTTAACTAAAGCTCATAAAATCTATACCTTGTAAAATAATCCAAAGGTCACAATTTAATTATAATAAACACTATTGATTGATCGATATTTATTCGATCAGGTATAAAAAAATATTTTATCTAAATAGTTTTAAATAATTTTTATATAAAAATAATTTTTATTTAAAGTCAAAAATAGAAATAAACTCTGAAGATCTGATGTCTTGTCAGAAATAGAATCTCTAGTTCCCTACCATCAGTATATTTAAACGAAAATTACAACCATTTTTTGGGCATAACCCTTTAATTTTTGGGGCATGAAATTATACCTCAATAAGCTATGGCGCCAAAAATAAATGAAAAAGGGGCCCACAATTTGGGGTGTTATTGCATTGCTAAAAAAGACCACAATTTCATGAAATAAGACCCCAAAGTTCAAGAACAAATACCCCAAAAAATATGAAATAACGCCCCAAAAATTTTAAAATAAAGACCTTCATTGGGGTATTACACAATTTCTCTGCAAACCGGACATGCATAATTTTAACCACTATCAGCTCAAGATGCAGCTTGTAATAATTATAAAATAAACCAGAATAATTTGCTAGATTTGAGAAACTTATTTTTCTTGAATTGAGAACAATTTGCTTGATTCAAGTAAACAATTTACTGAAAACTAAAATAATTTACTTAATTCGAGAAATTTATTTTCCTTCAATTGAGAACATTTTGCTTGATTCAAGTAAATAATTTACTGAAAACCAGAATAATTTGCTAGATTTGAGAAATTTATTTTTCTTGAATTGAAAACAATTTGCTTGATTCAAGTAAATAATTTACTGAAAACCAGAATAATTTGCTAGATTTGAGAAATTTATTTTTCTTGAATTGAAAACAATTTGCTTGATTCAAGTAAACAATTTGCTGAAAACTAAAATAATTTGCTTGATTTGAGAAATCTATTTTACTTCAATTGAGAACATTTTGCTTGATTCAAGTAAATAATTTACTGAAAATTAAAATAATTTACTTAATTTGAGAAATTTATTTTCCTTCAATCGAGAACATTTTTTTTGATTCAAGCAAATAATCTACTGAAAACTAGAATAATTTGCTCGATTTGCACAAAACAACAACACTTTGCTTTGTTGGCACACATTGGCGACAGTAATCCTGAACGCAGATTTTGTTGTCTAGCGACTCTTTTATAACAACTTCAAGTTTTTCATGATTGTTGTAATTCGGTGAATTGTTCAAAGGCAACAACCATGCGTTTGCTTAAATTAAGAAAATATTTTCTTGATTCAAGTCTTGTTCCATTTTCTAGAATCAAGTATTTTATGCTTGTTTTAAGCTGTTGTTTATTTTGCTCAACTTTGTTTGGCAATAAATGCTCATTATAATTTTTTTTCCTAATTTTAAATTTAAATGCTTGATTCGAGCAAATGAGACTTAAGTTTAAATTTTCTTATATCAAGCAAAATATATGCTTAATATAAGAATATTATTTCCCTGCGTGTACAAGCGTTGTACTGGTACGTTTCCTTTTTGCTCTGAGAGCGTTATATAGACTTTATTTTCGGTTTAATTTGTTTTTTTTTTCAAAAGTAATAAAATATTATTGCATTTTTTAAATAAGACCAAAAAATTTTTAATAAAGACCATATTTGCAAATTTCGTATTTAACTTATATAAAAGAAATGTATTGCTCAAAATAAATTTCGAAATTCATTATAGTTTTCTATTTTAAGTACTATTACGAGATAAGTTGTTCAGTCAAATGCATGATTTTTCTCATTTTTAACATATCTACAATAAGTGCTTTTGGCAAATAAATATATAAATTGATTGAAATAAGTTGAATTGTCATACAACATAGTATTGAAACCAAATGTGGTTGAAATTCTCTGACAAGTTCAAAGTTCGAAAAATTCCGATAAAAAACTTATTTTTTTAAATTGAGATAGAAGCTTATTATGAAAAAGTAAATAAATTAAAGCCCATTTTTACTAAAATAGAATTTTAAATGAGATCCAAAAAAAAAACTTTCCAGAGAAACTAAAAATCGGACTAAAAATTAATATATTGGTCATGTGATGATATTAGAATTAGTAAGTAACATTTCAATTAGTTAGGAAGATGAAAAAGAATGTGTTAGTTTGAGAAAATTGGCAAGATCAGTTTGATAATGATTTTAGAAGAAAATACAAAAGTTGCATACTTAAAAGATGTTATTAAAAGCATTTAGTAATTAAATAAAACTAAAAAAAAATATACTTGAAAATTTAAAATCAAAGTAAAATACCAAATTTAGCAGGTGCAGCACAAACCGTTGTGGAACCTGGCAACAACAGAACGGTCAGTGCGGATAGTATTAAAATCCCAAACGCATTGAAACCGTTTACAGCTGAACTCATTATGATGGTTTTCAAAAAAGGGTGGCAGCTCTTAATTTATGTCGGTAAGCGTTATTACCAAACACTTTACTAATATTTTGTTTGCAGCAAACAAAAAATTGTGTTGTTTTTTTATTGCACAATATTTTCTTTCAATATTGATTTTATTTCATCAATATAAAAACACTTTATTTTTCTGCGGCGTAGTTATTTTAAACGGCGGCGTATGAGCTCATCCTGCACGGCCTAAAATGGTGAATGATGCAAATTTAGCAGTTTGAAAAAAAAAAACGCCAAAAATAAATAAAAAACGCTAAAAATTAAATCTTCAAATTCAAAATTTTTTAAAAAAAGTGTATATATACCGAATATTAATTGCAAATAATAATAAAATTTTTTCTTTTTTTTTCAATAGTTTTTTGCGATGTGGAAATTATTTTTTTTTCAACGCCTACGAGAGGTGCGTGAATGGTTTGCAGTCAAAACCGGCGACGTAGCGAAGTTATGACACGGTAACCAAAGAAAAAACTTTATGAAATAAACGCGAAAAAAAAGTAACTTCAACAATATATAAATATGAAACGCGATCCAATGTGGCCAAGAGGAAGCGTGTGAAGAACGTCTGAACCGCACGAAATGTTAAGTTTTATTAAAGTTTAGCTTCTGCGCTCGACTTGCTGCTACCGATGATGATTGAAGCTAAGCTTAAGCTATGGCTCTGCCTGTTGCTGTAAAAGCTTGTGAAGCTGTGATCTGTTGTTGTTTGTGGCTGAGGCGGGATATAGCAAAGGTGAGGTGCGCCGGCGCAACTGACGACGGACGATGTAAGACGTGTTGCTGTGACGCTAGGGTGACGTTTTAATCGAGCGGTAGAAGCTTTGCGTTAATTTGAGTAATCGTTGATTATTCGTTATTATATTTGCATTGCTGTTGTTGTTATTGTTTTTATTTTGCTTGTTGTTGCAAATTTCCACAAAGGAAATAGTGTCTTATTCACGTGAATCGTGCTCAAAATTCCGACTCCGTATTGCTTTGATCGTGCAGCATCAGTGCCACTGAAGATTTTCATTTGAAAAGTACACTCAAAAAAATTATTAAAAAAATTTATGAATTGTGCATTTTGTTATTTTTTTTTTCGTTGGGTCTATTGCAATATTTATAAAATGTGCATATCGTTTTCTTTTGTCGTTGGTTCCATTGTAATATTATACTTTATTATAATTTTTGTAATTTGGTAATTAGATATCTGTTTTGAGTGCATAAAAATATTGCATATTTTAAGGTTTAATTCAACTATGAAACTGTTGTTGAAGCTGCAGAATAAGTCCAGAATTGTGTTTGGACATTTGATATTTAAAAAGTAAGGTGTGTCCACATGCTACTACTAGCCTTAAGTGGATCATTTTGTTGCCTAATATATAGCATTATAGCTTTTGTGCATGCGAAATGATGTCATATTATATCTCAGTCACTCAGTCGCTGTTGATGTGCCCCAGATTTCAATAAAAATGTGTTTTTTATCTTTTTGAGGTTTTGGCCAAAAAAGTTAACATTTTACCCAGAGTGCACCGATATGAGAAGTTTTGATAGTGTTTTACCGCCAAAAGGCAAATCGATTTCATTGATGCACCCTTGTTGAGATAATTCACGTCGAAAGTTGTAAAAAACAGTCACACGAAAATGTTCATGCGTTAATTCCATTTTTTGGCTGAAATACAATTTTAAAAGCACTGTAAGCAAACACAATAAGCGCACGTACACAAAATCGTTGTAAGTACCAGATCTGTAAAATCGGCATTCATATTCAGAATTTCAAGTACAACTGAATAACGACATAAGAATGCATTCAATGAATGAAAAATTGATTTATAAATAACATTTTTAATTCACATTCATTTTTAAAAAAATGATTAATTAATAATTTCAATTATTCATTTTCGTTATTCAGAAAAATAAATAATTTTTTTTTATTAATTTAAATGATATTCACAAAGAATGCAATTCACAAAGAATTTCAGAATTTTCAATTATTTATTTTTAATTCGTTATAAACTTTTTATTCATTATTCATTTGTTATTCATTATTCATTTTTTATTCATTATTCATTTTTTATTCATTATTTATTTTTTATTCACTATTAATTTTTGATTCATTATTAATTTTTTATTCATTATTCATTTATTATGTATTATAAATTTTTTATTAATTTTTATTCATAAAAAATTAAAAGTGAATAAAAAATTAATAATAAGTAAAAAATGAATACCAAGTGAATAATGAATAAAAATGAATAGTGAATAAAAAATGAATAATGAATTAAAACTGAATAATGAACAAAAAATGAATAATGAATAAAAACTGGATAATGAACAAAAAATGAATAATGAATAAAAAATTAATAATGAATAAAAATTGAAAAATTAATAATGAATAACAAGTGAATAATGAATAAGGAATGAATAATGAATAAAAAATTAATAATGAATAACAAATGAATAACGAATAAAAAATTAATAATGAATAAAAATTGAAAAATTAATAATGAATAACAAGTGAATAATGAATAAGGAATGAATAATGAATAAAGAATGAATAATGAATAAAAAATGAGTAATGAATAAAAAATTAATAATGAATAAAAATTAATAATAAATAAAAAATTAATATTGAAAAATTTTTTTAATGAATAAAAAATTAATAATGAATAAAAAACTTATAATGAATAACAAATGAATAATGAATAAAAAGTTAATAAAAAATTAATAATGAATAAAAAATGAGCAATAAATAACAAGTGAATAATGAATAAAAAATTAATAATGAATAAAAAAATGAATAATGAATAAAAAAGGAATAAATAATAAGAAATGCATAATGAATAAAAAATGAGTAATAAATAACAAATGAATAAAAAATTAATAAGGAATAAAAAATGAAAAATTACAAGTGAATAATGAATAAAGAATGAATAATGAATAAAAAAATGAGTAATGAATAAAAAATGAATAATGAATATAAATTAATAATGAATAAAAAATTAATAATGAATAAAAAATTAATAATGAATAAAAAATTAATAACGAATAAAAAATTAATAATGAATAAAAAATTAATAATGAATAAGAAACTAATAATGAATAAGAAATGAATAATGAATAAAAACTGAATAAAAAATTAATAATGAATAAAAAATGAGTAATGAATAACAAGTCAATAATGAATAAAAAATGAATAATTAATACAAAAATGAGTAATGAATAAAAAAAGAATAATGAATAAGAAATGAATAATGAATAAAAAAAGTAATAATAAAGAAAAAATGAATAACGAATTAAAAATGAATAATAAATAAAAAATTAATAATGAGTAATGAATACAAAATTTATAATGAATAAATAATAAATAATGAATAGAAAATTAATGATTAATAACAAATAAATAATGAATAAAAAATGAATTATTATAAAAAATTAATTATGAATAAAAAATTAAAAATTAATAATGAACTAAAAATGAACTAAAAATGAATAAGGAATAACAAATGAATAATGAATAAAAAAAGAAAAATTAATAATGAATACAAAATGAATAATGAATACTATATGAATAATGAATAAAAAATGAATAATAGATAAAAAGTTTATAATGAATAAAAAATTAATAATGAATAAAATATCAGTAATGAATAAAAAATTAATAATGAATAAAAAATGAATAATGAATAAAAAACTTATAACGAATAACAAATAAACAATGAGTAACAAGTGAATAATGAATTAAAAATGAATAAAGAATAAAAAATGATAATGAATAAAAATTTAATAATGAATAGAAAATTAATAATGAATAAAAAATGAATAATGCATAAAAATTAATAATGAATAGCAAGTGAATAATGAATAAAAAATAAATTATGAATAAAAAATTAATAATGAATAAAAAATTAAAAATGAATTGAAAAATTAATAATGAACTAAAAATGAATAATGAATAAAAAATTAATAATTATTTACAAATGAATAATGAATAACAATTGAATAATGAATAACGAATAAAAATTCACAATGAATAAAAAAAGAAATATTAATAATGAATACAAAATGTATAATGAATAACAAGTGAATAATGAATAAAAAATGAATAAAAAATTATTAATGAATAAAAAATTAATAATGAATAAAAAATGAAAAATTAATAAAAAACTAATAATGAATAACAAATGAATAATTAATAACAAATGAATAATGAATAAAAAAGTAATAACGAATAAAAAAGTAATAATGAGTAACAACTGAATAATGAATTAAAAATGAATAATGAATAAAAAATGAATAATGAATAAAAAATTAATATTGAATAGAAAATTAATAATGAATAAAAATGGATAATGAATAAAAACTGAATTATGAATAACAAATGTATAATGAATAAAACATGAAGAATGAATAAAAAATGAATAATGAATAAAAAATGAATAGCAAATAAAAAATTAATAATGAATAAAAAGAAAAAAGAATAATTGAAAATTCTGAATTTCTTTGTGAATAGCATTCAAATGAATAAAAAAATTGATTCATTATTCTGAATAACAAAAATGAATAATTGAAATGAATAATTAATCATTTTTTTAAAAATGAATGAGAATTAAAAATTCAATTTATAAATCATTCAAATTCATTGAATGCATTCTTATTTAGTTATTCACTGATTCACATTTTTGTAAATAAAATCAAATTTAATGCATTCTTTTAAAGCTCTGGTAAGTACGTTTAAGCTAAAAAATATCAAGCTTTCCTATAGAAACGTCAGTTTGACTGGAATCACTTCGGCGTTGTCAGAACCCAAAATATTTGTAACAGACTACTTGTTAGAATTCTAATAAGAACTACTTCTATTTTATTATACTTTTACTTATAGTTTTTTAAAAAGTTGTTAATGCTAGTTTGAAGTAAATTCGAATTGATTTCACAGCATTCTTATTTGTAATGCATTTTATGTAATCAATTGTATTTAGTTTCAATAATTCCGTGACTGATGCTTTATATGTACAGCTTATTAAATAATCTTGTAATCAAAGAAAAAAATAAATAAAGAAATAATGTTAAACATTTTATTGTATGAACCAAAAAGTTTTGTTATCTTTGAAAATGCATGTCTGTTAAGAAATTACTTTCAGTGTAAACAGAGCTTTATTTGTCAAGATGTCAGGTTAGTGTTGGCAGTTTTTCTTTAAACATCACAAACACTTGCAACTTTATTTGCACAACATTTGATAAAGCATAAAATTAAAATTTAATTTAAACACTTTAAGCTGCTGCTTCGTCTCTTAGTCTTCTTTTTATTATTTCGAATATGAGATAATATAATTAAACAGTTTGTCGGAGATTAAAGCGATTTATTATTAAGCCACAAAGAAAACCCAACTAAGCCAATTTCAATGATTTGTATTGCCCAAAAGTTTATCGACAGTTTCGCGTGTATTACTTTTTTCTCATCCTTCCTGCAACATTAATCAATCGTAAAGTCAATCCTTAAAGAAATTAATGATTGGTTTTTGGTTAAAATTACAAATGATTTCTTAACTGAAAGACAAGGTTTTAATAGCGTTTTGAGAAAAATTGCGGAAATACAATGCACCACGAATGTTATTTAAAAGAATTTTGGTTAAACTGAAACTTAAGGTTAAACTTCACTTAAACTTTAAATACCTTAAAAACACATGTTTTTTTATGTATAATAACTTAATCTTAAGAATACAGAAAACAATTACAGAAAAACAGAAAAACAAACGTTTCAGTTTTACTTTTTTTTGCTTCGAATACTATTTATAACTTTTCTTTGCTAATGCTATGTTAATTAAATCAAAGTGATTTGAAATAACGTGAGTTTTTTTTGTTCATATAATTCTTGCCTCAGATGTTTTTATTATAATTTTACATTAATCAAGATTAGCCTGGGAGATGTTTTAAAGTTAATAGAGTTGCCATTTGTATGTTTTCTTTTTTTACGATTGCTAATGTTATATGTGTTTTTTTTGCTTAGTTAATTAAGGTAACGTTTTCATGCTTAATTTAATTTTGTACGTTACCCACAGCAGCATTTAAGATAAAACTAGTTCAGACAAAAAGCTAGCTATTAATAAATTTTTTGTCATTTTATTCATACCGTGAATACCCATAGTGTTTGCTTTAAATTTACTTGTGTATTTTTTATGGATAATAATTTTATTTTCAATACTTTTTTACTATATTGTTTTGTTATATTGTTATTTTTGTTTCATTTTAGTGTGTAAACGTTGCCACATTATTTGAAAATTTATATGTTTATACTTTTCTCTTGTAGCATGGAAAATGTTTGATTTATTTTTGTATCTATTAATGCTGCCCATAAATTGTCTTAACTTTTGACTCTCTCTTAACGTTTTTTGTTGCCGCATACATATCTTTTGTATATTTTTTTCATTTTAATCAATTTTCATAACATCATTTTGAATTATTGAAGTTTGAAGTGTTATAATTTTCGTGTTCGTGAAATTATTGCATAACTGTAAATAGTAAGTTAGTACGAATTTTCTTCAGGAAATAACTCACATAAAGAAAAAAATTCCATAATTGAATAATCAAAACCCATTCAGTAGCAAAAGGAAACAAAGTAAGCCTACAAATTTTTATTGATATTTTTTACATGTTGCATGTTAGCGCGTGAATTGGATTTTGTTTTCATATTTATTCACCTAGTAAATGTTAATGTTTCTGATTTATACATTTTTACTTGAGCATAAATAATTTTTTACTTATATAATAAAATCATTTTTTGTGGAATTTTATTACATCGTTACAAAAAATGGTTATACAAATTAAAATTCGATATATAAGATTAAATTCGCAAAATTAATATCAAGATCTAACACATCTTAAGAAATCTTAAAATTCCACAAAAACTAATATATGAAGTTGAAATTTTCCATATGAACTTTGGTGCCATAATCAAATCTATTAAATAATAAATAAATTAAATGGAAACCATGCGTATCTCTCATACAAAAGGTGATTTGATTGATGCTTTAAAATCCCTTTCAATCTCATAAAAATTATTCAAATGACTTTTAACTGTGCATATGGAATTAAATATTTACAATGCTCACCGAGAATGAAATTCGTTCAAATTGAATGAAAACCATGCCTACCTTCCATACAAAATTATTTTATGAAAACGTTAAAATCTGTTAAGATTCCACTAATGTATGGACTTGCAATTTTTCATATGATCTTTATTTTAATTATGCAATATAAGTTTAAATTTGAGTTAGCTAAATTTATACTTGGGACAACTTCTATACAAAGTGACGTCATCACCAGTGGCGTTGATAGCTTTTGGTTGTAGGGGGAGGTCCGTAAGAACTATAATATCCTTAAAGCAGTTTTGTTTTGAATACCTGACTACATGACTGTTTTGTGACGCCAAATGTCATGTTTCACATCCGTACTTTGTTGAAACGTCGAAAAACGGTAGACAGGCACAAAAATGATGGGCTTGTTGAATTGAATCGAAGCAACACCGAATTTCTGGAAGCTACATATGCCAATATATCTTTAGTAAATGTTGACCGACTTAGAAAAATTAAACACTGAACTAAATCAGGTTTTGATAACTTTCTTGAGAAGAAAAAGAAGAATTTTTGGCAATACAGATACATTGGGATTCGGGCTTAGCTTAATAGAATCAATGCACAATAACGTGAGATATGTGAAAGTGTTTCCATGACTCTGGGAGGGGTCCAGACCCGTGGACCTCCCCATATCTAAGCCACTGGTCATCATAAAAGTTAAAAAAAAATAAACTGGCCATTTCAGCAATTGGAAGAACTTTGACCTAGCTTGTATTGGTCAATTGTGTTACGCGTGTTATTAAATGTTTGATCACAAATGACCGAGAACTGGACCTATTTGTTTTCTGCCGACTCCGAACGGCTTATGTGCTCAAGAAGCTTTACATGGCAATTTTTACTCTCTGAGGTTTGCCATTGTCTGCAAAGAGGTGACGACCAAACAGAACATTTAAATTCAATTGAAAAAACTTTTCTGTCTGAGCTGGAATTGAACCCGGTCTACCGCGGTTCTTTAGCTTAGGTGCCACGCACTCTACCCACTAGGCTACGGCCGCCACAAAAGTTAAGTCTTCAAAAATACCACAAAATCCTATGCAATGACATGTTATTTTACACATAAGCTTAGATACTTTAAACATTTTTAGAGTTATAAGTTTGGAAATATTGGAAGAATACCAAGCCAATATACTTCACAAAGTGAAGTCATGAAATTTATAAAATTATTTATAAAAATCTGAATATTAACCCAGTCGAAAATAGTACCTTACTAGATATATTAAAATATATATATGGGACTTTCTTTGTCAAAGAGGTCAACAAAAATATCGACCGACACCAATCGTGCTTTTATGAATATTATAGTTTCCAAAAAATCTATTTTCAAATTTTTTTCGATGATGTTTTTTAGTGGAGAAGTAAAAAATACCTACTTATAATAATTTTATTTATTAAAATAAAAAAAAGTAAAGGAGTTTTTTTTAAAACCCTAAACTAGCGCTGGCTTAGTTCAATCTTGAATTATTCTATGTAAATGCTATATGTATATTCTATGTAAATACAATACTGGTTCATTGCATTGTACCCAATCGCCCAATCGCCATGGTAAACAATCGCGCAAGAAAACGATTAACATTTTTGGGCGATTGTTCATATTTAGTTTGGCCGATTGTGCGTTTTGTTTTTTGGACGATTGTTCACAATGAACAAACGCGCAAATTTCGAAGAAAGAATAATCGCCCAAAAAATATTTTTACATTAATGTACATTATGAACAAACGCCCAAATTTTTTGGGTGATTATTCATTTCACGATTTGGGCGAACGTTTGCAGTTTTGGGCGATTGCTTATCACTTTTTTGGGCGATTATACCTTATGAACAAAAGTCTAAATTTGTTGGGCGATTATTCATTTCACTATTTGGGCGATTGCCCTAAAGTACGGAAATGAACAATCGCCCAAAAAAACGTGCAAATTGCAAAGAATGAATAGTCGCTCAAAACATATTTTTACATTAATGTACATTATGAACAAACGTCCAAATTTTTTGGGTGATTATTCATTTCACGATTTGGGCGAACGTTTACAAGTTTTGGGCGATTGTACCCTATGAACAAAAGCCTGAATTTATTGGGCGATTATTCATTTCACGATTTGGGCGATTGCCCCAAAGTATGGAAATGAATAATCGCCAAAAAAAAAACCCGCGAATTTCGAAGAATGAATAATCGCCCAAAAAATATTTTTACATTAATGTACATTATGAACAAACACCCAAATTTTTTGGGTGATTATTCATTCCACGATTTGGGCGAACGTTTGCAGTTTTGGGCGATTGTTAATCATTTTTTTGGGCGATTGTTCATTATGAATAAAAGCCTAAATTTGTTGGGCGATTATTCATTTCACGATTTGGGCGATTGCCCTAAAGTATGGAAATGAACAATCGTCCAAAAAAACGCGCAAATCGCAAAGAATGAATAATCGCCCAAAAAATATTTTTACATTATTGTACATTAAGAACAAACGCCCAAATTTTTTGGGTGGTTATTCATTTCAAGATTTGGGTGAACGTTTGCAGTTTTGGGCGATTGTTAATCACTCTTTTGGGTGATTGTTCATTATGAACAAAAGCCTTAATTTATTGGACGATTATTCATTTCACAATTTGGGCAATTGCAAAGGGTTCATTGGAAAGTTTGGGTTCATTGCAAAGTATGGAAATGAACAATCGCAAAAAAAAAAACGCGCAAATTGCGAAGAATAAATAATCGCCCAAAAAATATTTTTACATTAATGTACATTATGATAAAACGCCCAAATTTTTTGGGTGATTATTCATTTTACGATTTGGGCGAACGTTTGCAGTTTTGGGCGATTGTTTATCACTTTTTGGGCGATTGTACCTTATGAACAAAAGCCTAAATTTGTTGGGCGATTATTCATTTCACGATTTGGGCGATTGCCCTAAAGTACGGAAATGAACAATCGCCCAAAAAAACGACTGCCATTTTTGGGCGATTGTTCATTTCGCGTAGATTGCGCTCCACTGTACAATAAAAGAGATTTAACGGTTTGTATGAATTAATTATGAAGAAACGGTAAGTGCGTTTTTTTATGATGAAATGATTTGCCCTTATACGAAATATTTTTTAACATTCCGTAAAAGATCAATCATTTGATAATCATTATAATCAAGGGCAGATATTATTTCAGCTTACATGATATTTTTATTATGTTAACTGTTCTCAAATATTGATTTATTAAATATATATTTTTATATGTATGTGGATACACTTACATCTTCTCTTATTTGGGAGATTGTTCATCGCATTTTTGGGCAATTATTCATTATGTATAAAGACCCAATATTTTTGGGTGATTATTCTTTTCATGATTTGGGCGAACGTTTGAAGTTGTGGGCGACTGTTCATCACATTTTTGGGCGATTGTACATTTTGAACAAACGCCCAATATTTTTGGGTGATTGTTCATTTTTCGGCTTGGGCGATTGTGATACGATTGTGCGAATATGCGCCTAAGTTACAATCGCCCAAAAGTATATAAATGAACAATCGCCCAAAGTCGCTAAAATTTTTGGGCGATTGTTCATTTTGAGAGTGGACGATTTTGCGTTTTCTTTTTGGGCGATGGTTCATAATTAATGTTTGCCCATATATTGACGAATGAATAATCACCAAACAATATTTTTTGGACGATTGCTCATCGCATTTTTGGGCAATGGAACATTATGAAGAAGCCCCCCAATTTGTTGGGTTTTTATTGCTTTCACGATTTGGGCGAACGTTCCCATTTTCGGGCGACTGTTCATTACTTTTTTGGGCGATTGTACATTATAAGCAACTTTTTTTGGGTGATTGTTCATTTTTGGTTTGTTTGTATTGTTCATTTGGATTAGGCTATTGTAACTTGGGCGATTACCCGCATGGCCATTTTCATTACCATTGTCATTTTCATTACCAATATTATAACCATTACTATTGATTTTTTCTAAATTTTAATTGATCTTTTGTGAATTTGAAATAATCTTCTGCGCATTTCAATTAATCTATTCTGAATTTCAGTTGATTTTTTCTAAAGCTCAATCGATCTTTTCTGAATTTCAAATGGAATTTTGAACTTCTATTCGAACTATCTGTACCGAATTTTAAAAAAAGCTCTAAACATCAATTGATGTATTTTAAATTTCTATTTATCTTTTCTGTATTTTAATTGAACTACTCTCGATTAAAATTGAACTATTTTTAATTTCAAATGGAGTTTCTGTATTTTAATTGCTCTTTTCTGAATTAAAATTTTGTAAATGGTGTAGACGTCAGCTGAGATAGAAATAAGCCAATTTCAATCTTCAAAACATTATACTAATAGCAATTCAATATGTTTTTGAAAACATAATACTCTACAGGTTAGTTTCCCAATAATTCCCACCAATAATTTAAACGATGATACCTTTCAAAGTTTTAAGTGGAACGAATCATATCTTATTATAGAGTTATTTATTATTAGTGTTGCCAGATGTTGAAATTCGCGCATGCTTGAATTGAAAGTCAACAAATCGCCCACCGTGAACTACACATAACAAGGTTTTAATTACTTTATATTTATATGGTATATAATTCAGCAATCAACAGATTTGATTGTTTTTAAGTGATTAAACGGTTTTTGGCGGAGTGTTGACATAAATTTGTTATTTTGCTTAATTTGTTATTTTGCTTAATTGGCAAAGAAAAGACGACAAATTTGCAGAAAAGGTGGGACTTGTGATGATAAATTAAATATTTAATTGATTTAGGTTTAGATTTTGCTCTATAACACTTTGAAAACTCAAATAGTACAAATAGAGAAAATATTTGAACTTGTTACTTTAACTCAAATATATTTAAAAAAGTGTTTGTTTCTGCTGAAAAAAATGTACTTCGAAATTTTCAAATGCGTTGACATTTCATTCTCAAGGTTGAGTCATTGACATTTAAACGTCAAGTTATGCCAACAGATTATGGAAAAAATATGCTGAATAGAAAGAAAAAGAAAACCAAAAGACAAGTTTAGGTGTTGTTATTACTTGGTTTTTTAAAGATATAAGAATAGATTACAAAATATTTACCTAATGTGCCAAAAAAGTTAATAGCTAAATAATGTTTAAACTCCGAAAATTTACTGAATTTTAAATGTCGATTGAATTTTGAATTAATTTACCAGAAACGACAAAAAGAAAGTTGTTTAAATGACTTTAATGGTAGTATTCTCGTAAAATTGAATCAGCAACTGGTACAACTTAACCAACTGGTTTTTTATTACAATAAATCATTAAAAAACAACAACATAATAAAGGTAGGCTAAAAGAAATTTTTAAACACGAGTATTCACAGAAATGATTACCCGCGTAGGTGCGGGTTTTTATATCAACTTGAAGTGTCAGGGAAAAATATTAAAAAAATAATTCATACGTATTTATATGACACAACAAACAAGAAATTTGCAATGAGACATTATATTTTTCTTAAACAAAAAATATTGAATAAAGCAAATATACACAAAAATTTAATATTTGAATAAATTAAGTAATAAAAATATGTGACAAATTTAACATTTTATTTTTTTTAGTATGCTGTCATACTAAATAAACAGTCTGTCATAAATATTTTTACACTATACTATCATTATTTTGGTGGTGAGTTGCATTTTGTTATGGCTTTTTTTCATCTTCACAAAAAGTCACAAGTTTTTCTTGTTTTGGCAATTTTTGGTAATCCATAAAATTGCATGAGCAAAAAAAAAACCTTAAACATGTACATGTTTTTAAACGCATCTTACTGCAAAACACCTTACAAATAAATGCATCAGCATTCGAGCAGAAACCAGCTTAAGTAGCGCACTTAAAAAAACACCAGATCACCCTGACCTTAACACAAATTTCAAAAAGATCATCTCAACATCAACACCGAGATGCGCAATAAAATATAAAAAATATGACGCAAACTTGTTGACCACGCATAATAATAATAACTGTGCGTGAAGAAAAAAAAAAACAAAATCATTACCATGATTCACATTCAGAAAACTAGAGTGACACACAAACTGACTGACCTGCTAACTGGCGCCAAAACTTGCGCGCTTAACGCATCAATAAACATTTTAACTTGCATCAATTAAGCGTGTCATAACTCAAAGTGGCATCTTTGTTTAGAGTTGTTTGTCTGAGACGATGCGTAAAACCTTCAACCGGTTACTTTCAAGCGCCGATGCTAGAGAATGCACACATTCTAATGCTTACAAAAAATGCTGAGTTAAAACTTTATAAAAACTTGCTTAACCATAAAATTTGTTTAACCATAAAATCAATTATTGTTTTGAAATCCTTCAATAATAGTAGAGTAGCAAACAATTTCTCAGCTATGACTTTTTGAACAAATTTCGTTTATTGAGAATGGCTTTAAAAATTTTTAAAATTTGGACTGATCCATGCAGACAATTTTGCTAGGCTATTATTTGCAATCTTTTTCCATGCAACTGCGACTGTGCAGGAGCTGTATACAGAGTAAACATAGCTAACGCAGTGTTGTGTTATTGGGCATTTCATTGTGACTTCTGGGACAGTTTAATACAAAAGTTTACTTTCTCTTAATTTTGTAGACGATTTCTTAAGATCCGGACAGGACCAATTTCCTGTACTCATAGATTTAACGTTATTCTACGTTCTATATGGAAATTTGAATTTTTTTCATATTCAATTTTTGAATATGACTGTCGGGGCAAAATTCTCGCCTGTTCACACCTTTGATCATTTAGTCATGAATTTTATTAGCCAAACCACAAAATTCAAATTTTTTGTGTTATTATATGTTGTAAGTGAATAATGAGGCATTGCATATAAGTAATCATATAAATTATATTTGTGACTGTCGGGACAACATTTTGTAACTGCCGGGACAAGTAGGAAACAAAAATCAAATCACCTTTGATCATTTAGTCATGAATATTAGCCAAACCACACAATTCTAATTTTTTGTGTTATTATATGTTATAAGTGAATAATCAGGCATTGCATATAAATAATCATATAAATTATATTTGTGCCTGTCGGGACAACATTTTGTAACTGTTGGGACAAGTAGGAAACAAAAATCAAATACAAATTTATGTTATCAATACTTTTTTTTATAATAAAAAGTGGTATTCGCTCTTTTGTGTATTAAGTGTACTGATTGTAATTGTAACTATAAATAACACTGGTGATGAAATGTCAAAACATTTCACTCAAAAAATACAACAGAGCTACATAAAGTGTAACTTCTAAAGCTATGTTATTTGTTGTTGTGTGTGTAATTAGTGTACTTTTTGACAGAAGTGTACTGGTGTATGCATAAATACACAAAATACCTCTAATATTAATAATTTTAACATATTTTTATGCTAATCACCAGGGCTAGGATTTCGATGACATGCCATCTTTTTTCTGGTGCTTCTAAGACATTTCCTGCTTATTTAGAACGTCCATTTATGTTTTATAAATTCCAAATATGAAAAGTTTTTATCGTTCTTTATCGGTTGTAGTTTTCAGGTAATGTTTACTAGATTTAGGACATTTTTTGGTAATTTTTAGCGGTTTTTAGGTTATTTTATTGTCATTTTTGGACATTTTTAGAGATTTTTTCGGTCTTTTTGGTCATTTAAGTGTAATTTTAAAAGTAATCTTAAGTGTAATTAAAAAATAAAAAAATTAAAAATGAAAAAAAAAAATTAAAAAAAAAATACTTTGTAATATAACTATATTTAAAGTTTTGTATTAGTTTTGTATTAGTCTTAATAATATATTTTTGAGCTAATCACTGGTTCAACACTAGCCTTTTTAGCTACTGAAAGCAGCAGCATATTTGTGATTTATTTTTGTATATTTTATATTTATTGTTAACTTTTTATTGTAAGCATGTGTATGTATTTTAAAAATTCATCAATCAAATAAACAATCTAACGTCTTTGAGTTTTAAAAAAATGGTTTTCTCTCTTTTTTTTCCTAAAAAAAATGTAGAAATGCAAATTTTTAAACAAATTAATTTAACAATAGAGTCCCTTCAATCAAAAACATTACCTCTCGAAAAAGGAGTAGCTTTGTTTATACATCTCGATGAAAAAAAGCTCTGCGCGTGGTTAAACTGATCAAAGGGTATGTAGAAAGATGAAACAAGTGTTTGATAAAAAAATCAGGATATGTTAGTTTTTATTACCTCTATTTTTATGCTCTATTGCTTAAATTTTCGGGGGTTAAAAATTTTATTACTATGAAATTAGAAGAGAAACTTACGTCCGATGACATATCGTCTTTTAAATATGTTCCTCTTGTCAGTGCAGAAGAAGAAAGAATTTTTTCTGTTTACAAAAAAATTTTGCCAAACAATCGACTGTCATTCAATTTTAATAACTTAATAATGTACCTTGTAATATACTGTAACGCTATGTACATAAATTATATAAAATAAATTTTAAGTTTAGTAACGGATTTTTTAAAGCTTTATTTTTTGTGTATTTTTATGTAATTTTTTGCGATTTTTGGGTAATTTTTGTCAGTTTTTGGGTCACTTTCTGCAGTTTTTAGGTAATTTTTGTAATTTTTTTTAGGTAATTTTTTGCAGTTTTGTAGGTCATCAAAATCCGAGCCCTGATTATATGTGAACAATGAGGCAACCATCTCAAATAGAAAACTATGTGCCAACTATAACTAAACTAAGCATGTATATAATTATATTTGTGACTGTCGGGACATTTTGTAATTGTCGGAGGTAAGAAATAAAAATAAAATACAAATTTGTTCTATCAGTTCTATATATTAATATAAATATTAATAATTTTAACATATTTTTATGCTTATCACTGTCACTAAAATAACAAACTTAATTTTCAGTCAGGCCGTACTTTATAAAATGATCACGATGAGATTTAAAATAGTGTTGCCGCTGTATAAATGGGATTTTATTAATTTTTTTCCCACCGTAAAGTGATCATAGTGATTATTTGGCAATTGTGCCTATTCCATCTACAGCTTTCTTTACATGACTGGATGCAAAGAAGCTCCGATCGGTTTTTGCACATCAATCATTATCTCAGAAGCAAAGTGTCGGTAACGTGAATCGATTTTTAAATTGCACTGCGCAGCCATCAGAAATATCATGATTTTTTTAAAGTTGGAAACTTATATTTGAAGTATAATCTAAAATTTTCTTTTTCATGTAAGACCAAACTGTATATTAGTCGTGCGATAGCTCATTGCTTATGATGATATAAGAAGACTTTTCCTGCACTTCGTTTGCCCACGCACAAAATGTGAAAAGGGTCACTTAGGTTGCAAACAGAGTGAACGCTGAAGAGGACAGGCAGGCAGACAGGCGCAGGAAAGCTATGTGAACAAGCGAGAAAAGATAGCTTGGCTTTATTTCTATCTCGTTTCTTCGCAGGTTACGGCCTGCGTCTGTCTGCCTGACTGCCTGAATCGGCGTACACTCTGTCCGCAACCTTAGGCATGGTTCTAGTGCGCTGCTTATATTTCTTCCTGGGAGAGAATTGCAAAATTTTAGGCGAATTCTACTTGTAGGACAATTTCAGAAAAAAATTGATTTTGCTATTGTTGTCTGAATGTATTTAGCTTGTTCATTTTTTGCATAAACATTGTTTTTAAATTTGGGAGTTTGCTCGTTAAACTCATTCAAAAGTTCATTCAAAAGTTCCTGGGACTATTGTTAAATGGAATCTATTAGTTAATGTTAGCCATTCTTTCCAAGAAGTTTTTGGTGATAAGTCTATCCCCTGCAATGGCACGTCATCAAAAATTAAGAAACATTTCTTACAGCTTCTAGTCATACATTTTTCATTTAATGTAGAACAAGTAATTTTTCCATATCGCAAAGTATATCAAACAGCAAAATTAAAGTTTGCTATATACTCAACTACATACGCAAACATTATGTGGTACTTCCTTTACTGGTCGTACATATGTTGGCCTTAAATTACAAATTATAAAAATACAATTTATAATCGTATTTCCCAAATAAAAAGGTAAAAATTAAATTATTTTTGTTAAAATAGCTTATCATGTAATTGTACATAATAAATAATACAAAAACTACATATTTATAATTTTGACTGTGACTGTCGGGACACATTTAAAAGCTTAATAAAAAACACAAAATAAATTTGAAAATAATTAGAATAACATATTTTTAGTTTCTTTCACAAAAGAATAATATTTTAAGAACTAAATTTTTCGATAAGAACATACTTTTATATATTTTTGTGTGACTGTCGGGACTTTTGCTATGCTTCTATTCAAATTAAAACTAACTTTTTTCCTTTTTTTTTAACCTCAATAGAGTATGAAACACTGCTTCGATAAATGACCTAACCTTATCTTTTAGTTTCAAGAAAATTAATTAACTTAGCTGAGAAACTTAAGCAATATGTATCGATGCAGTTATAATACATTAGGTCATACATTTCATTGATAATAACGTCAACACTAAGCATTTTTTTATATTTTTTATAGGTTGAGTATAAATGGACCTTTACCTTTACACTGTGATTTAAAAATTGGAAACTGTGGTACTAAAAGTTTTTTCCCTTATTATTGGAATGACCCTTATGCTAGTGAGTTATGCACTTTACTGCGCTATTGCGCTGATACTCTTAATATATTTAAATATTAGAACCAGTGCTATAGCGTAGTACTAATTTTATAAGTTTAAGCATATTGGAATCCAGCTTCAGAATTCCAACTTGTTTTACGAACCAAAAAATGTGCATGTGCCTGTTTGATTGCTCAACATATAAAACATATAAAGGGTATTCAGTAAAATTTGTTAAATCCTGCTAAATTGTTAAAGATAACAGCTCTTGATGTGAACGCATCTGCTAAGACATTTTGCAATCAAGTGCTAAACTGATATGTCAAAATCAGCTGACAGACTTCTACAGCTAAGAATCAATGGTCATAATAACTCGTCTAACCAGTACTCAGTAAACAAAAACCTATTTTAATTTGTATATAACAGTGCATTAAAATTTTTGATACAATTGCTACTCAGCATTTTTGAAATGTTGTAAGGGCCTCCGGAAGTTTTTCCGGAAAAACAAAAGACACTTTTTTAACATTTTTTTTAAGCTTTATTTTATTTTATACCAAACATTTTTCATATTATTAAAGTATAACTATTGAAGATTTATCCCAGACATTTTGGTCCAAAAATATTCGCCAATAAGGTAGCAGAAAAGTGCAATTTTATTTTATTCTGAATTTCAATTGATCTTTTCTGAATTTTAATTGATCTTTTTGGAATTTCGAATTTCCGCAAAAAAATACCTGAATTTCAATTGATCTTTTCTTAAATTTAATAAGATCTGTTTTGAATTTCAAATAGAATTTTGGAATTGAAATATATCTAACCTGATTTTTTATTGTTTTTTCCGAGTTCCGAATGGAACTTCTTAATTTTGCCTTTTTTGAATTTCATTTGATTTATTCTGAATTTCAATTAACCTTTTCTAAATTTGAATTGATCGGTTCTGAATTTTAAATTAAATTTTTTATTTTTAATTAATGTTTTCTGTATTCAAAATTTCAATGTTTCACTTTATTATTTCTAAATTTCAAATGCAATTTTCAAACTTTTATAAGTATTTTCTGAATTTAGAATGATCTTTTCTGTATTTAAATTGATCTATGCATAATTTTTTTAATTTTTTCTAAATTTAAAATGAGTTTTCTGAATTTGTTGTTTATCTTATTTGAACTTCAAGTGATAGGTTAAGAATATGTCTATTAATATCATGTTAATATCATTAACATAATGAGGACACTTTAACAGAGAACAGTCTAGTCTTTCGGTAGAGCTGTAAAAGAATGCATTCAATTTGATTTTATTCACAAAAAAGTGAATTAGTGAATAAAGAAATAAGAAAACATTCAATGAATGCAAAATTGGTTTATAAATAAAATTTTTAGTTCACATTAATTTTTTAAAAAAATGATTAATTATTAATTTTAATTATTCATTTTCGTTATTCAAAATAATGAATAATTTGTTTATTCATTTGAATGATATTCATGAAAATGAAAAGTATCTCAAAATTTTCAATTATTCACTATTCATTTTTTATTCGTTAATTATTTTTTATTCATTATTCATTCGTTATTCATTATTCATTTGTTAATCATTATTCATTTGTTATGCATTTTTAATTTTTTATTCATTATTAATTTTTTATTCATTATTAATTTTTTATTCATTATTAATTTTTTATTCAGTATTATTTTTTATTTATTATACATTTATTATGCATTATTAATTTTTTTGTCATTATTCATTTTTTATTCATTTTTTCATTATACATATCATTAATTTTTTATTCATTATTCATTTGTTCTTCATTATTCATTTTTTATTCATCATTAATTTTTTATACATTATTCATTTTTAATTCATTTGTTAATACTTTGTTATTCACTTATTATTCATTATTAATTTTTTATCCATTATTAATTTTTTATTCATTATTAATTTTTTATTTATTATTAATTTTTTATTCATGACTCATTTTTTATTCATTATTCATTTGTTATTCATTATTCATTTTTTATTCATTTTAGTCCTAAACCATAAATAAGAAATGTATAATAAATTCATAATGAATAAAAATGAATAATGAATTAAAAATTAATTATGAATAAGAAATGAATAAAAACTTAATAATGAATAAAACATAAATAATTAACAAAAAATTAATTATGAATAAAAACTAAATAATGAAGAAAAAATGAGTAATGCATAAAAAATTAATGATAAATAAAAAATGACAAATGAATAACAAATAAATAATGAACAAAAAATTAATAATGAATTAAAAATGAATAATGAATAAGAAATGAATAAAAAATTAATAATGAATAAAAAATTAATAATGAACAACAAAATGAATAATGAATAAAAACGAAATAATGAACAACAAATGTATAATGAATAAAAAATTAAGAATGAATAAAAAATGAATTATAAATAAAAAATGTATAATGAATAAAAAATGAATAGCTAATAAAAAAATTAATAATAAAAAAAAAGTACAAAAGAATAATTGAAAATTCTGAAATTCATTGTGAAATGCATTCTTTTTGAATATCATTCAAATAAATAAAAAAGTTATTCATTATTCTGAATAACGAAATTGAATAATTGAAATAAGTAATAAATAATTTTTTTAAAAATGAATGTGAATTAAAAATATTATTTATAAACCAATTTTGCATTCATTGAATGCGTTTTTATGTCGTTATTCAGTTGTACTTAAAATTCTGAATAGGAATGCCGATTTTACTGCTCTGTCTTTCGGCGGCTAATTTTTGCTATATATATAAAGTGTTTAAGCAAATTGTTTGTTGTAAGTCCATTCTGATGCCTCAGCTATTAATAAGCTATCAGCGAAAAAATTTAACAAAAATTAATGGATAGATATAATAAAATTTTTATAGATTTCCATTAAAAAATTGAACAAAAAGTAATGAATGTTATTAAATATTTATAGACTTTCCTAAAAATAGCAAAAAAGAGCTAAAATTTTAAAAGGAAATATAAAACAAGCTTTACATTTACTCAATGTTATAGCAATTTCGAACTCAACCAGTGGGACTACCCATTACTTGTACACAAATTCTACGCTTTACGCTTAATTTTTAACAAGACATAAATTAAAAAAGCAACAAAGATTATGACATACATTGTGAAAATACAATTGTTAACTGACGCGGATGTAAAAAAAATATTATTATCATGATAAAATTATACAATAAGTGTCATTTTTTTTTTGCAAAAAATGTTCAAAACAAATCATTGCTAGTTAATCGAGTTTGCAGAATGCTTCACTTAAATTCCATAGCTTCAGAGATCCAGCTGTTATTAAAAATTATTCAAAATAATTATTCAAATTGTAAACAGCAGAATAATAATCAGCTAAAACAACTGCGACTCATCATTAGATAAACGTGTGTCGACGTCTTAACTTTTTTTCGGATGGGGTCATAAAACTGGCTGGCTTAAAAAAGAAACAAGTTTCTTTCTTAGAAAAAAAAAAGTCACAAGTCAAATCTAATCGATGTTAGTTAGTGATTTCTTTCGTTATAAAAAAGACAAATTTTCTAACAAAATTAACATGAAAAATTATTCTACACTTTTATTAAATCTGTGTCGAAAAAGAGGCAGAAAACATCAAATGAACTTCAAAACGAAAACAAGTTTAAAGTTTATTGCTTAGATATATTGAATGTCAATATTATTAAATCACAAAAAATATAATTTCTGTGGTGGTTAATTTTAATAATTTCTGTGGTGGTAGAAGACAATAAAAACCAGCTTCAAACTATGAAAATATGGAAGGACGACCATATCTAGCACATATGATTGTTTTAACCCTTAAACATGCAGTGTATATTTTTGAATACAACTAAGAAAATATCGCAAAACTTAATAAAATGGTAATTTTAATTTTTATTAAATAATTGTGATCTATTCTTTGAATTTTTACATGATTTTAAATATAAGCTATTTAGATCAAGTAAGTTTTGAAGAAGGCAACAACAACAACAAACTCTTGTAACGGCACAAATTTTCACCGTTGCAAGTTGCACAGCAGTATTGGGGTTGTTCGCGATGTGGTGTATTTGTCTTATAATTTTGGTACAAAATTTTCAATCTTTACCACTTCTCGTGAACGAACCTTCGATAACATCTTGCATTTGGTTTCAAAATACACAAGGTAATGTCAAATACGAAACATCGTGAATACCCCTAATATGTAATTGCTTCAATTTGGTTATCTGGCAACTTACACGTAATTGAATGTTAGGCCTTTTTAACACTTGGTCAGCGCTTCTTCAACTCAAGTTTCTAGCCTGTGTATTTCTACTGGAACCTTCAGATTAAGCAACTTGCACACAACAAGTTCTCGACACGTTCTCAACCTGTTCAGGACAACGCGGCTTTCTGCAATTTTCATCGGTGGCTTATTGCATCAGCTTGTGTGTTTTGTGAATTTAATTATTTGTAGTGCAGTACGTTATATATTATTCAAGGTCCTTAAAGCTTCTTTATTTTAATGCTTTAATAAGTACGTTTGCATGCCACTTATTTAATTTATTTATGCTTAAAACACACTTCCTGTGCACGTGGCTGGCCCTAGCCAGGTCTAGGTTAAGAGCGCTAGGTAAGCTTTTCTTCAGCAATCTAAAGGAACTCTCAACAACAAAAATCAACAATCTTCTAACGTTCATCAACCGCACTGGATGGCTATAAACTAATGCTTGGTTTTCACTATGTCATTTTATTATGACGACACAAAATTTTATCACCTGAAATATCAGCTTAATAAAACTTTAGAACATTTTCTGCATAGCTCCATTTAATAATTTTTTGTTTTTAATTTTACAAGATTGCCAAATGTAGAAAAAATTTCAACATGTTGTCAATTTCAATTTGACTAACAGCAACTGACCACTGAAAATGACATAGTGAAGACCAAGCATAACAGTGCGATACTCACTCAACCCACAGGATTACGAGGTTATGGTATCAAAGCTACTTGGATTCTACTTGTACTTGTAACATCACCATTCAAACCAACCAACAAGACGCCTTATTTTGTTTGTACAGGTAATATATGTTGGGAATGCATGTTTTGAATATTGTTTTGAACATTACATAAATCTAAATTAATTTCGAACAGCTGTTTAACAGAGCGATGTTAGCATTATATTAGGGGTATTCACGATTCAGTGCACTTGCCTGTGCAGTTGAGGACTTGAGGACTTGAGGACTTGTGCACTTTACAAAAACAAATTGTACATACGCCAAAAATCTGCACAAGTGCTTTTCTACTATTACCTTCAACTTGAGGACTTGAGGACTTGAGCAGTTGTGCACTTGTGTGCATTGAAAAATGTTGACAGCTTTGAAATGGTTATGGTGGTGTATTCACGAAAACCTAACTGCACAACTGCACAAGTCCTCAACTGTAAAGGCAAGTGCACTAAATCGTGAATACCCCATTTGTTAGCAGCAAATAAGGTAAGAAACTTAGAAACGAAAAATGGATCGTGTCTTGACTTTGCGCTTTGTCTTGAGTTTGTGTCTTGACTAAAAGAGTAAAGCGTAAAGTAGCTAACAACTCGTTAATTTTATACAGGGTCCGCCAAATAACTTTTTTTTTTGAAAATTCTATAAAAAAAAACTACTGAATATTTTCTCAAATTTCTTTTTTTATTTGAAAGTACAATTCTTCCGGTTAATAATGGAAAAAAATCTTATTCAAATGGCTGCCTCGGCTGGCCATGCAGTAGCCTACACGATCGGTCCAATTTTTAAGCACATTATCGATTGTGTGCAGCTGTATTTCACCAATGGCTTCAGGAATATTGTCCTTTAAAGCGTCAATTGTCTCTGGCTTGTCGACGTAACACTTATCTTTGAGGGCACCCCACAAATAATAGTCCAACGGTGTCAAATCGCAGCTCCGAGGTGGCCAAACGACATCAGCTCTGCGGCTGATAATGCGATCTTCAAAAACAGGGCGCAAAACATCGAGTGTAGCTTCGGCTGTGTGCACGTAGCGCCGTCCTGCTGAATCCAAATATTGCCAATATCCTCCTCTTCAATTTTTGTGAACAAAAATTCGTTCAACATGGCCCGATAATGATCGCAATTGACTGTAACGGCCACTCCTTGCTCATTTTCGAAGAAAAATGGCCCAATTATGCCTCTGGACCAAAATCCGCACCAAACAGTGACTCGTTTTGGGTGCAGCGGCTTTTCAATGCCCCAAATGCAACAATTTTGCTTGTTTACATACCCGCCAAGATCAAAATGAGCTTCATCTGAAAAGATGATTTTTTTGGCAAAATCGGCAAATTCTGTAAGTCGATCGCAGGCCCACTTCTCAGCGTTGTTCAAGCGTATACACAACCATATTCGTTCAGCGGAAGGATAAAACTAATTATCTGTCAAATCAGACATGAGCTAAGTGTTACCATTCACGAAATAAGCACTAGTTGAAAAAAAAAGTTATATGGCGGACCTGTATATGCCAATTACTCGTTACTCACTAAATGCTAATGCTAAATCTTGATGACAAAAGCTACTCGCTGAAATGATGACGCAAACCATAAGATTTTCATCATCCAAAAATCGCTCAATGCGCCAAAAAAAGTTTTCACCTCAAAAAAGTTTATACATAAATTTCTCATAAATTTGGGATAAATAACACTCCAATTTCGCATAAAACCGAAATCAGTAATCTGATTTACCTACATATTTCTTATTAAGCAAGACTTATTTATTATAATAGTTAGTGAAAAATTAACTTAGTACACCCACAACCACGCCCACCTTCCATATAACCGAAATCATCAATCTGGTATATTTTGCCAAAAAATTATTCCAGATCAATAAAATTTGATGCACATGACTTATTTATATACACTAGTAAATTTACCTACAAAATTATCTTAGAGCACTACAAAAATTGACACACATATTTCCTATGATTACTGATTTTGGTTAAATGGGAGATGGGCAGGTTTGTGAGCGGACGTAATTCATATTTACACAAATAATTTTTTTGTAAAAAAAATGTGTACAAATTTTTATTGCTCCTGAATAATTTTTTTTTTTTTGGAAATATAACAGAGTGATGATTTCGCTTATATTGAAAGGGGGCGTGTTTTTTATACGATTAAATTAAATTTTGTTTAAGCAATACTCTTATTCTACAGAAATTACTTCTATATTTTTCCACACGCTATATGACTTATGACGCTATATGAGTTTTTTTCGATTTTAGAATGACATTTGCATTATAAAACTATAAAAGCTATGGTCATGAAATAGGTAGGATCAATAATCTTTAGCTGAAATGTAGTAACAATACAAAAAAATTAGAATTCTAGGTCAACTGAAACCCCTACCTCCCATACAATCAAAATTTTTCCAATATGAAAAACCACATAAATTTGCTTATTTGGGTTTTGAAAGAATAAATTAATTAAACTACGCTTAAACGTTATGCCAAAAAGTATTTAAATCGGTTAACTTTTAGATGTATCACCCATACAACTAGATTACTAAATTAACGAAATTTAAAAAAAATATTTTTAAAAAAAGGGTCGTTAAAAAAAAAATAAAAAAAACAAGCTGTGACCTTGCTTTAAGCTACGAATTTAACTTTATTTTTCTTTAAATTAAGGAGTATCTACAAATTATTTTTAAAATCAGTGCATTTTAAGGCAATATATGATTTTTGAGCGTTTTTCGAATGAGCAATTTTTCTTACAAGTAAACGCAGAATTTTTCACAGATATATAAGGTCAAAGCACTATATTTTATGATAGTTATAGTCTTTGAGTGATTTATAGTGATATATACTGCATATTTTCTACTAAGCTTTATCTAAATTCAAACTTCTTCAAGAATTTATAGGCACACTTCGACAATTTTTCTACATTTCTTTAGTAAAAATTTTGTTTACATTTGTTTTTTATTCCAAAGACGGTTAAGACCTTAATAAACAAAAAAAAATAAAATAATTTCAAAATATACATTTTGTTTAAAACTATAAATATTGTCCTTAATTTTTTGCTTCGAATAAGCTATTTTTTGTTTGGGAAAGTTTCAACTTTAACAAGCTTTAAAAAAAAAGTAATGAGAGAATGAAGTTTTTAGTATCATTTTGATAATGTTGAATTAATAAACTGTCGAAAAACATTTTTTTTAAGAAATTAAAAAAAAATTTACCTCTTGTCATCCTAAAGTAAAAAAAAACGCACTGCGACATTTGCATTATCTCAGAAACTTTAAAAGCTAGGGCCATGAAATTTTGTATAATAACTCTAGATCAACTGCATCGCCTACCTCCCATACAAACCGTATTTTTTTTTTATTTAAAAAACCCGCATAAAATTGCTTATTTATATTCTTAAAGAGTAAATTTAGTTTATTTAACTTCACTTAAACGTCATGCTAAAATTATTTCAAATCGGATAACTTTTAGATATATCTCCTATAAAACAATATTACCAAATTAACGAAATTTTAAAAAATTTTTTTAAAAAAATGGTTGCTAATACAAAATAAGGTCACAACGTGTTTTAAATTATGAATTCTATTTTATTTTTCTTTAAATTTAAGAGTGCCTACAAATTGTGTTGGAAATCAGTGTATTTCAGGGCAAAATTTGATTTTTAGGTCTTTTTTCAAATTAAGTGGTTTTTCTTAATAGCAGCTAGATGCAGCAGGTTTTAACAGAAACAGAAGGTAGAAGTACGATATTTTATGATAGTAATAGCCTTCGGCTTAATAATGCTTAAATAGCTATATAATTTCTTCTAAATTTTACTTAAATTTCAATTCCTTGAAAAATTTACAGTCATATTTCAACGATTTTTCTATTTTTATTTATTAAAATTTTTTATTGTGTTTTATATTAAATTCAATGGCGATTAGGACATAAAAAAGTCCAAAAAACAAAACCTTGAAATATACTTTGTGCTCGTAGTTATGTTTAAACTTGACTTTATTTTTTGGTTTTTATTGAGCTTATTTTTGTTAAAAAAGTTTCAACTTTGACGAATTTTATAACAAAACATCAAGTTTTTTAAACCACATTCATAATACATGTTTTATAATCTGACAAATAAAAATATTTTTTTATAAAATTTAACAAAAAAAAAAACCCAAATGTCACCCTAAAATTGTGCGCCAATAGAAAATGAAGAGTTTACATCGTAGTGCAAAAATATTAAAAACTTCAAGATCTTTCTTTAAAACGTAAAAAAACCTCACATATAACATCGTGAATACCAGTGCTATTTATTATTTGTAGTTACTGGTTGCCTTAATAACACATAAATAAAATCAATTAAATATAACGGCAAATTTTTGGGTATATTTAAATGAAAAAAAAATATTTATACCTCTGTTGTTTCTGTTATTTTAATAGCAAATTAAAAACCAGTGGCTTTGTTAATCTGTCAATAAATATCTTCTTTTTCATAATCTATATTCTTATTAGATGTTAATTAATTTCAAATTGTTATTGTTATTTTTATTGATAGTAATAGCTGTTTATGTTTGACCTTTTGTAAAATTGTTTTTTTTTTTAATAATTTTTTGTCGACTTTATCTAAACATGTAAATGAAATAAATACAAAAATCAAAAACTTGTTCTTAGATTTTGTTGTTCTGAGTCTTTTTTAAATAAACACATTAAATGTTCTTTTTTTAAGTGAAGTCATCTTTACAATGACTATGAATACATCGATATAAGCGCGTAAATTATAATATTTTTTCAGTTGTATAAAATTAATGAGTATTATGAATAAATTGTTGTATAATATTGCGTGAGATTTGTTGTTAAAGATATACTAACTTCTAACCAAGTAATTTTTCATCGAATTGAATTTCAGAACTTCGTGAATACACTTGACAAAGTCGACAGGAAACGCGCTATGACAAATACCTGAGGCGACATTTGTTCTTTTTTTAACATAAATTATATGTTTGATTAATTCTTAATACAAATGTTTACTGAAAAATCATTTTATTAAATCATAAATCATAATTTATTTATATTCAAAAAATGTCAAAATTTTCTTAAGTAACATAGTTATAGAAAGTATCTTAAGAAATTGAGAGGCATTTTAACTAAACTAAATCTTACGAAAAGGGACCCACTGTGGTCTGCTTCGGCAAATCCCCAACTTATTATACATATATATAAATCTTAATTCGTCTTTACTGCAAAATTGTCACAATTTTTACAAAAACAAATTTATAACAAAATATTTGCGACACTTATATTTTTAATTTGTAGCAAAATTAAACAAAAATGTGTTTTTGTACGTTGAATTAAGAGTAGCTGGAAAAAGGCATCATACGAGTACTTATATAAATTGAATATGCTAATTTATTCTCTATCTTGAGCCGAAAACACATTTTTACAATAATTTATACGTGTTCATTTAGAAAAACACATGTTTGCTAAATAACAACTTTATTGTGTAATTAATTTACAGCAAAAATGGCCTAAATATATTTTGTTAATTTAAAACAATAAGCTTAAAATAGTTATGCAGTTTTTCATTTGACGAAACATTTAGAAAAATGTGTTTTATTTACATATAATGAGCTATTAACATTTACTTAACCTTTTACTGCAACTCATATCAAATATAACATGTAAGCTTTATTAGCGTATTTCTCTGGATTAAAATTTGAAGTTGGGTTTATTTCTTCAATATCTTAAATCGTTGATGATTTACATTTAAATTTTTAACAAACAACTTAGTCTTATTTTATTTTATTTCAAATTATTTTAAACAATTTTAAATGTTCTTGTGCTAAATGAATGAAATTTCGTTTTCAAACTTTTTTGTATGCGTTGCCAACCACTCTTTTAATACACTTGCTTTTTACACTAGGTACTAGCATGATACAATTCCAAGGTATACTCATATGATTATAGCTACTCAATCGGTAAGTTTTCCAAAACAAAGTTGTTGGGGTAATAAAAGGGCACGATGACAATAACTGAGGAGCTGCGATTTAAAAGTGTTATAATGTTCAAAAATAAAAAAAAGTTTGGTCGAATAAAAAATCTATATTTCAACTAGTTATCGATTTAAAAAATTTTTTTTGCTACAAAGTCTGTTCAAAAATCATATATATTTTTACCACTCTCTAATGGATCTACGAAAATTATGTCATTTGAAAAATAATTAAATTGTCTATTTGAAAAAAATACAACTCAAATACATTTTAGCAATAAATTGAATTTTATAAGCAATTTCATATATTTTTGCTTTTAATTACGAATAAAACCGTCATTTTCTCAAAAATATGCAGTCAAGGTGGTTAATATATGTTATTTATTTAAAGCCCAAGTCTTCACCTTAAATTTGTTATTTAAAAGATTATATTTGCTTTTGGAATTAACTTTTTAAATATATTTGTTACTTACAATAAATACAAAACGTCACTCTTCTAATTATTATTTATTTAAAAAAATTGTTGGCATATAAGAACTATGCTTTTGCATGCCGAATTTACAATGAATATAACAACATTTAAGATTGAAAATGCAAATAAATATTACAGACTGTTATTAATAGTAATTGTACTTAAAAAGACTTAAATTTTGACAATGAACAAGCATTCCTTAATAACTAAGTAGAGAGTGAGAGGAGAAAAAAAATGAGAGTAAACGAAAATTGGAATCTAAGAGAAGTGTTTAAAAATTAAAGGCTTAAAGTTATTTTTATTAGAAATGCTTTTAATACTATTAGGTAATAAATTACACGACCTAATAACGCTGACAAAAAAAAATCTACTGGAGTTAAGGAAATTGTATCTAGGGATCATGAGAATCATATTTCGACTTGATCTGCAAAACTTCAACTATTCAAAAAGATATGTAGGACTACGTGTATAGATGATCCAGTGTAGGAAAATGCAATGTCTAGCTTCAAAGTAACTTGGTAAGTCACGACCAAGTAATTTTTTGCAACAGACAGAGATATGATCAAACTTTCTAAGACTGTATACATAGCGAGCTGCATTATTAAAAGCGACAAGGAGCTTATGTAAGGACCTAGAGTCAAGTTTGCAGTACGCGACTTCAGAGTATGTTATGACTCAGCGATTTTTTGTATAATTCTTAAATAAAAACAAAATGAAAAGTTTAAATATCTTGTGTTTGTATTTAGCTATAGCTATAATAAAAATAGCGTTTATTTGCGTTTAAAGTTGTCACCTTACCAAAAAAAAAAAATCTAACAAAAATCTCAATCAGGTTTTTCTACTTGATCATCTTCTTCCAATGCTTCTATATCCTCCTGGATGATTGAAATTCGATGATATTTTGCGGGAATCAAATGTGTAAAATTCTCAGATTCGACCGTAGGAATGTCAAGATCCTTGAGCTGCAACCTAACTCTGCGCGTACCATCGACGATTCCATGATATACACTCTTTGCATCTTCTAAAAACTGCATGATCTGTGATCCGATGCAATCTTTATACAACTTTTCAAAGTAGTTTTTGTGGTAAAAGTGCAGAGCCATATACTGATGTAGTAATTTTGCTTATCTGCGGCAAAATATCGAATTTTTTGAACAAACTCGCTTTTGCTGTGGTTTGATTGCAGATGCACCATATTCAAATCGAACAATTTTTCCACACCAACATATTAGGCGCGTTTTTTTCAAAATTCAAATTCGATTTTCATACAAACAAAATCCTGCTATGGATTTAGATTTTGCGATCTACGTATTTTTTAAGGTAAGGCCAAATTTCAGCCTTACTTTTGTAATTGACCTTAAAAAACAGTCCAGTATCATCCTCCTTAAAGTAGAGCTCCATCGTCATTTGTTTAGTAAAGGACGCATTACGATTATACTTTCTATTTGTTAAAAAGTCTTATCGAATTGCACTGTTTTTCCTTCACCACCAAGACGAATTTTAGTATGCGAAGCAAAAACTTCTGCCACTTCTCTAAAGAAGCTATAATAATTGACCACCGTAGAAACGTTCAGTTCGCATTCTTCGTTGTGGCGACGCATATTTTTTAGATGGTAACAAACATCGACAACTCGCATTTTCATTACAAAGAAAAAAGAATTGCTAACACATCACGAACGTCAATGTGGTATGAAATTCCATCGAATATGGTTCCGATGCTAGGGTTTTCTGCATTTCTGGAGCTTCTCGATCCTCTTTTCTTTGCACCTCTATCTGCATCCCAGCTTTCTTTCAGATGATTCTTCTATCTTTATCGGCAGTCCGTAGTACAAAGGAGGCACATAAGTTTTACATGGAATCAACCCAATATCTTCTGCAAAAGCTATTGCCTTCTCCTTCGTTTCCAATATTCCATTAAAGGAATAAACCATTGAAAAATTTTCAAGCTCGAAAGAAGCTTAATAAAATCCATTTCACAACGCTCTAAACACGTATTCAATCGCACTTGGTAAATAAATTTAAATGGACACTCAACACGTGATGATTAAATACACCATAATTTCCGGTTTATTCAAGAAATAACAGTATTTATTTTTAGTCAAGCAACATCAAATACCCAGTAGGGTGTCCCTAGATTATTACTGATATTTATCATTACCAACCCAACAGCAGCTACGCGATCAAGTGCTTTCACATTTATTCGTAAATAGGAAATCCTTATACTCCACCAAATAAATAAAGCAAACTTTAAAAAAAATTCGTATAAGTTTTTTGTGATAAATAAACCATGAACCAAAACTTATGAAGTGCGACAAAATTTGCGCTAGAAAGATTTTGTTAAATAAAAGTGATGCAACAAGTTTTTGCAATGTTTCTTCATTCATTATGAATGTATTTTTTTGCAAATGGTCATATAAAACGCAATTGACAGTAACTAAATTTGCATTTGTTAATGGCTTAAGCAAAGATGTACTATTTGATTTAATAAAATGGAAGCCGTTGACTAAAACTGATCAGCTAAGCATTTTTAATTTTTTCACTGGTTTGAAAATTCAATTAACTCAAATTAATGTAGCAGTTACAATGTTTCCTTAAGTGCGGTTGTAAAAAAGCAAGAAAAAAAAAAAAAGGAAAATGACAACATTCCGTACAAGAGAAAACCATTTTGTAATATAAATTTTAATAATTATAAAAAAAATCATGATTACTATTTACCAAATTAAAGAAAAATGTATTAGCTTTAAGAACGTACTTTTCGTTAACCGTCGTAATAACGGCATTTTTAAAGAAAATAACAGTTGTTTGAAAGAAAAAAATTTTACTTTTACATGCAAATAGCTATAAAAAGTGTAAGACTTAACGAATTTGATTTATTTTTAATTTGTCAAAATGCTCTTTTTATAGTTTTAAAATTATATCTCAATCTATAGTATCAGTAATATAGTAAAAAAAACTATAGCCAGTTTTCTAAAAATATCTAATAAAAAATATCTTAAAAAATCGATTACTCGAAAACCAATCGATAAATCGATTATTCCTTCGCCCATTCCTATTTATATTTAAAGTTCTTAACGAGTCCATTGTCAAATCGTGCCGCCCCAGTTATCATAATCTTCAACATATATGCATCGCCAACAATAAGGGTATTCATCCGAATGAGCTTACAAATGATATGAGTTTATTGGCCTTATAAATGAACTGCAATTTTGAACTTTGCGTTTGCAACTGTAGATCGTTTCTGTAAATATTCTCTACCGATTATTTTTCTGCTGGAAGAAAATGTGACGTCAGTGTGACGTCATTCTTTTTTACTGTGTTTCTGTAAGTGTGGTGAGTAGAGTTTTGAATATTCTACTGATTCTTAGAAATTGCGAATGAATGCGGTTAGTAAAGTTTTTAGTCAAAGGTGCGTTATATTCATACAAAAAAAAAATTAGTTTTTATAATAATTTTGTAATAAAGTCTTACAATTTATGTTCAATTGTCTGCTTATTTTTATCTAAACCTTATTGTTTTGTTTGTTTATTTTTACTTGCTGCTTCACAAAACTCACAATAGCATAAAAATTTCTAAAAACGAAACGACAAAACTGTGAGATTCATTGCACTGAATCTGTTGCTCAGTTTTTTGCGTTAAAGATTGATTTGTTCGAAAACTAAGTAATCAGCAGTAGAAAAGTTTTCCATTGAGTTACAAAAACGAGCTACAGATATATTTGCTCTTCGATTTAGGTGAGCAAATGAGGTGGGAAGCTTAAATGACCAATCAGCTGCTTTCGTTTCTTGAAAGTTAATTGATTTCTAATCCGAAGCCGGAAAAAAGCAACGACAGAGGTATGGATTTATAAATTGGATTAAAATTAACAAATATTTTATACCAAAAATGTTAGAAATCACTTATTAGCTGCTTTCCATTCGCTTCAAAATAATCCAAATTATTTTTTTCACATGAAAAAAAGAAGTTTTATGAGTTTATGAGAACAGCTGCTGTCATTTATTTGTTGAATGAATTGTTCCCAGATAGCCAATCGGTCCGAAAATAGCATGTTTTATTGCCCTCTCGGTGTGTTTGTTCATACATTTCTGCTACTCAAAACGGTACGTTTTACTTATGAAATGAAAATCCGGTAAGATATATAAAAAATGCTATGATGAATCCTATTTAAAAAACGTTGAGATGTTATTAAAGCTGATTTTTTTATTTCTTTATTTATTTATTTTATTTATTTAAAAAATAATGTTCACATATAAAACAGAGTCTTTTAAATGCAGTTAGAATCAAGAAAATAAAAACTAGTAATAAACAACAAATAAATATGACTTAAAATTATGACAAAATTTTAAATAATAACTGAAAACCGAAACAACTGATCAAAAATTTGAATGAACGAATTAATTAAATATTATTAAAAAAGTAACAATAATCCTTATGATTAATGAAGATAAATAACGAAGAAGAAGGTTATAAAGAAATAGATAGAGATTAAAAGAAATATCGGAAAATTTAATGCTTAAAGTTGCATTTATTTGAAAAAAATTTTGATTCCTAAAGGCAGCGAAATTCGCGTTAACAAAAAAATTCTGCTTGAATTCAAAAGATTATGTACTGGTATGATAAGATTCATATTTCTAGTCGATCTACAGAATTTAAGTTTCTTTGAATTGAATTGCTTCTAGACCGCATGACGTTGTCTTAAGGCGCCTGTAACACGTTCAATATATATTGGTCAATATACAGTATCGTGATATTTATTGAACGTGCAGCATGCAACATTGACGGATCGTGATCCAGATCGCAAAATATTTAAATATTTTGAAGTCTAGATCGCGGATCGCAAAACTGTCCATAAATATTGAACGTGTAGCATATTTTGTGTCATCAATACACGATACGGCAATAGGCGATGAAATAAAAATAGCGGTATTCACGGTATTCACTTGCCTGTGCATTTAAGTACTCGTGCAGTTTGGTTTTCGTGAGCACACTTAGCAAAAATTGTATGAATACTGACGCGATAAATATTGAACATGTAGCATTCAACCGCGATCCATCAATCCATGAATTTGGATCGCGTTCCATGTATCACAATAAATATTGAACGTGTAACAGGCGCCTAAGACATGCCAAGAAAAGTCACCACAAATTTTATGCCACATCGTGTGAAAGCTAAAAAAAAGAGTTTTGTGACAATGTCTTGCGACTTTCAGAGACACACTCATTTTTATAATTGTTTCTATTTTCTTATGACTTTCAATGTGAAAAGAAAACAACATGTGCAGTTTGTTTTCATATGCATTCAGCGTTTCATTGCACAAAATATTTGTTTTATATATGGCAAAAAACTGCATAAAAGTAAGTTTTATAATAAAATGTTTTTATAATAAACAAATATGTAAAAACATATTTTGATTTATTTTAGTTTGAATGGAATAAGGCAGGAGTTCTTAAACTTATAAAGCTATTTCATGGCAAAAGACATGATCGGCTCTACAATGCTCTGTGGATATTCTTTTGTTCTTTTGTTTCTTCTTTCTAAAAGCATTTATTAATATAACTATGCTATAAAACACGTGAAAAAAAGAAGACAAAAACAAACGACGTAAGTGCATCAAGCGAATATGACATACATTGCAATTCAATTCGTGAAAAATATAAAAAGAGACTTCACAATTACAATTAAAAAAAGTTACGAAAACATGCCGTTTTTATACCAGCAAATCAGACAATGCAGTTTTTAGATCCGTTTTGCAAGCAATGCAGCTATTATAAAATGCCATATATATAAATGCCTAAATATATATCTCAACTTTTGCATATTAATAATGAAACTTCATGAAAATAAATATTTTGTGATTATAAATGGCACATTTATCTTATAGCAACAATGCATGTATTTTCACTATATTTTTTAATGTATGCATTAAGGGCTTCTAATTCCAAATCTGAAAAAATTTATGGCCGCTCTCATTCGGTTAAGAACTTATTGGGGCACAATGTTGAAAAAATATTCTCGAAAAACTTTCTATATCTATGCAATACATAAACAAAACTAAGCAAAATGGGGTGTAAAAGAATGCTATTACCTATTTTTTAAGCTATTAACCATAAAATATCATTATATACTTTTTAAGATACAACTCTTTTTATGTACCAAAAGTTTAGTCTTTTTATTTATTTTGGACTTCCAGCTTAATATATCAGAACATGAAAAATTTTTCGCTTGCGCCGCTTATTACATTAATCTCAACATTATGCATGAATATAATTACTTTGAAAAATTTTTAGAAATAATACAGAAATTTTTAAGAATAGTTGTTATTTTCTAAATAACAATGCTATTTATCCACTAACTTTAGTTATTGTAAAAACTTTGTTTTTACATAAATTTGGGACCATTTAAAGGACAACAATTTCGTAGGACAACAAGTTCAAAAAAAGCGTTATCTTCAAAAGATATGCATGGATTTTCAAGTTTATACCTCGTTGAATATATACTTGCACTGCCTTTCTCTTGATACCCATAAAGATTAGTTGTGTTGCAAAATTAAAAATAAACCACATGTTCTTAAGGCCTTTTTTCTAATTTTGCACTCCTACAACTGCTAAACGACTTGAGAGTGGCCCTTAATTTTTTAATTATTTGCTTTTTTAGCTCCAAATACACATTCAAAAAAATACAAAATAAAAAAAGGCCATTGTTACTAAAGGTAGATTGTTCCTTATAAATATGAAAATAAATTGCTTTGTTCCGCCAAAAATTATTTATTTTTTGGCTCTGAATAAAATAATATCAAATCGGAGCTTTTTAAAATTCGTAATCGTGATAAGTAAATTTCTCAGTGTTTGTGAATAGGTAGCGCCATCTACATGTCACATTTTAGTTGAAGGTAGTTGGCAGCGCTTGCAATGCAACTGCTGGCAACTGCAGCACGAAAAAACCGCGTTTGCCAGCGTAAAATGTCAGACGTAGAAAAAAAATAGAAGTACAGGTAGGCGAAAAAATTAATTTTAGCAACAACTACGAATTGAAAAGGCTCTAAAAGGTAATTAAACGGTGTTAAAAGAGAATATTTTTAAATATTTAATTAAGTGTAGCTAAAAGTACTTGATATGGCTTTAAATTTAAGCAAAATAGGTATAGAGAAGATATCAAGAATATGCGAAAGACTGATGGTTTGTGCCAAATATATATTTGCGAAAAACTGCTTTTATTAAAAGAAAAATATAATTTATTTATGTTTTTCTCTAGTATGGAGTGTACATAAGTTTTGCTTTATTTTAAACAAACAATTTGTTGATTAGTTAGGCTGTAAGCATCGTTGTAAAATTGAGGTTATGTAGCTAGCGCTTCGTTACTCTCTTGCAAAAGCAGTGACTTTTGTATGTATTAATAAAAGTCATGTTAAATTATTTACAGACAATGGGCGATTCTGATGATGAGTACGACCGCAAGCGACGCGACAAGTTTCGTGGAGAGCGCAGCTCTGGCGACAGCTATCGTTCGGAGCGACGTGATGATAGACGCGCTGGTGGCGGTGGTGGTGGCGGCGGCGGTCGTGATGACTGGTCAGATCGGTAAGTTTGCTTTTATATTAATTTTTTATATATGTGTTAATACAAGTTTGGACTGTTTTTTTCCACAGCAATCCATTTCGCGGTGGTGGCGGCGGACGCCCACGACCCGATTATCGTGATTATAGGGGTCCACGTGATCGTTATGGTTCGCCTGGTAGAGAAATGCCGCCTACTAAACGCATGCGTCCCGATTGGGGCGATGAGTTGCGTGGCAATCCACGTTATGGTGGTGAGCTTTACATTGAAACATCAATTTTCTTGTTAATTTTTGTGCCTATCCTTTAAGCTTATGATCCCTATCTAATGCATGCATGGAATGAGCATTATGCTGCGCATAGCTTGCACAGCGGATTTGGTCACGCACATGCACCTCCTCATCCACGTGAGCAAACAGTGGGCAGTGATGTTCAAACACAGCCAGCTATGTTGACGCTCAAACAGTTTTTGGATACTCAAGATGACGGCATATCCGACTCTGAAGTACTTACAAAGTACAGTGAATATAAGTTGGATTTCAAGCGTCAACAGTTGAATGAATTCTTTGTGGCACACAAGGATGAGGAATGGTAAGGCGTTAACATTCGAACAAACGAAATTTAACAAAAACAAAAAAGAAAATAAGTAAAGTTATAACAACTCCGCTTAGCTACCAATACAATCGAACTTGTTCGCCATTCAAGCAGCTTTTACTGCATTAAAACTGGAAAATATTTAAAATAATTACATATATTGCCTTTCACTATTTTTGTTAAATATTCGTTTGATTCTTTTGTTTATTTTATGCTGACAAATTCTATGAAGTCTTTGTCTCTCTCAGTCTTTCTAATATGCTCTTAAATTTTACCAAGTTAATATTTTAATACATTATTTTTTAATTGTTTCAAACAAATCTGCATTACATATTTTTAGACTTAACAAAAAAAAAATCTATGTATAATCAAGTTTTTCTCTGCAGCTATTTGCGTATGGCGTACATAAGATTTGCTGTTAAACTATGAATAAGAGCAGCACATATAGCAAAATATATATGTACATATGCGTTCCTACTACGGCACACGCATACAAATCTACTACCTCCTTCTGCTCGACTGTTGTACTATTATTCATAGAGAATCAAAAAAGAATTATTTTTGCATAATTTTTGCACTTGGCGAGCAATGCCAAAGTGTGTTTTTTTAAAATAACCGCGTTTTAATTTATTCGCTTTTACTCGAAAAACTTTTCAAATAAAGATATAAAAAAAAATATTGTATATAAGAGGTAAGATTTGGGTACTTAGTATAGCTTATTATTAAAAAAAAATCTTAATGTATTTGCTTAAATATTATATAAGTTGGTTTTTTTAATCGTAATAACTTTTGCCAGAATCCTAGAAATGCCATTGAGCAAGATGACTCTACAATCAGCAGCAGAATTAGTAAAACCAACGTTGGAGTTTATCAAATGCCATTTAATTTTTACTTATTGCGTTAAGCTTTTGGATTTAAATATTTTATTATTTTGGCAATATTTCGTGTGCTCAGTTTTTATAAAAATGCCTTTACAACTCTCTTTCACAGGTTCAAGAATAAATATCATCCTGTCGAGAGCGTCAAACGCAAGGAGGAACAATTGGGATTTCTGCAGGTACGTCAAAGAAATATAAAATTTATAATATTTTGAAATTGAGTAGACAACGAAATGGCGAAATCGAGGGTGCTGCAATATATTTTTAAGTCAATATCTGTTAATTTTGTCTCACTGTGATGTCTACCAAAATTGTTAAGTCTTAAACTTTATGTTTAATGTTTAATATTGTCCCTGATGATGAACTCCGGTGGAGTTCGAAATATTGGACGCAATAAAACGAAGACTAAAAAACAAATATAAGACTGTTTTTTATTCAAAAGTGACCTTGAGCCCGAATTAAACTCAAAATTATTGGTTGCTTATTTAAGAACAAATATTTGGGTTATATATCAGAGATCTGCAACGAGTTATTCATACTTTGAATATACTTATCGTATACCCATGATTTCGCTGTACTTATATTCATTCATACTCATAAAAATAATCAAAAATGTTCATTATAACCAAAAGTAATCGAATCATTTTCATAGAATTGAATATATAAAGCGTGAATCAAAATAACTGTTGCACTTGTTTTATGCCATAAATCAAAAGCACTGTAAATTTCATTAAACGAAAATTTTTTATTTTTTTAAGCATTCTTTATAACTCTTCATCATTAAATTTGAATCTATCACCAATAATTCTTTTTTAAAATTTAAAACAATTTGTGAAAGACGAGCATGCGGCACGCATCTGGTTTTCAGGTATATCATCTGATATTTTCATTAATCGTCGCTTGAATTTACCTACTGTCATGTGTTTATGTTCGCTAATTTGCTCAGCACTATACCCCAAATAGAAAAGTCCAGGGGGTTTAAGTCAGGCGATGACGGAGGCCATTGGTCAACAGAAATAAAACATGGCAAAGTTGCTCTGCACCAGCTCTGAACGATTTTTGCATTGTGTGCTAGAAAAGAATATTGCTGAAAACAAAAGTGACCCTCTCAGTAAATTTGCTTGGCATGCGGCATAAGATAGTACTTTAAAACATGTTTTAAGTAATATTGCGAATTATTTTAGCCTTATTCGGAGAAAGTGCCCAAACCATGATTGACGAAACATTTTGAAATCTTTCAATGGTTTTTTTTCTTTAGAAATATCTGCCATGAAAGCTGCGTACAGCCTATCAATTTGCGAGTTGTGGCTTGCTTGCAAAAAGAATTTTTCGTCGGAAAATATGACACTGCAACCTGCGTGCTGGCGAAGGATCTCTGCACTTATTTCCTTTCGCAATATTATTATTATTGACAAAACTTACTTATGTCCGTATTGATATATTGCATTTAATTTTTTCAGGGACTCACTCGTGTTACACCAGGAAGATTCAACTCTTATTTAAAAGAATAATAAGATTTTTATATTATGTAAAATATCGTGATCATATATCTCCTTACGTTGAAAAATTTCCAAACTGCAGTTTTTCAAATTTCATCAAAACTAGATTGCTTTTGCATTTCTTTAAAATCATAAAATATCAATTGCCTGAATATCTGGTACGAAGCTTTGCATTCTTACATTCATCTAGAAATGTCCAAGTTATGCTTCCCTCTATTTCCTGTTCTCTGTTCGAAAGGTGTTTCCATATTAGAGTTGCTCGATGCTGGAATAATTTGCCCAGAAACTTAAAAACTTTTTCGTCTATGAACGTATTTAACCGTTATTTTCAAGAATATGCCCGTGATTCTTAGTTGTAGCTTCAGTTCTATTTTCTTGCATCTCAATTCACTGTGGACCATTTGCATTGTTAATTTCAGTACTCTTTCTTTTCTTGTCTTAAAGAGTCGCCCTCTTTTAGTTTTTGGGAATTTTTATTTTTATCTTTATTGTAATAACTAACTATAGTTGTTATGTATATATATTGTATTACATATTGTATATATTATATTGTATTACATATTGTATATATTATGCATTTTCATTTTTGTATATACGTGCAGGTTTTGACTGCAATCGCATATATGTAGACATCTGATAATTTTTTATTTGGCCTTTTGGGCTTTTGAAATTATAAAGTATTGAATAAATATATAAAATAAAACTTTTGAAACGGTTCATGCAATAAGGGTACAATTAATGCCAGAATCTTAAAAAAACAACATACGTTTTCCAGTGTTGTTTCTTTCTGTGTAATTGGTATTAATATAGGTGCGACATTTACTTTGATTCACGCTGTATTATACTCTTACTAATGTAAAGAGAATGTTAAGAGCATGAGTATCATAAATACCAGAGCTGTAAAATCGGCATTCATATTCAAAATTTTAAGTACAATTGAATAACTACATAAGAATGCATTCAATGAATGCAAAATTGATTTATAAATAAAATTTTTAATTCACATACATATATTCTTAAAAAAATGATTAATTCATTTCAATTATTCATTTTCGTTATTCAGAATAATGAATCAAGTTATTTATTCATTTGAATGCTATTCACAAAGAATGAAATTCACAAAGAATTTCAGAATTTTCAATTATTCTTTTTTTATTAATTTTTTTTTTGTTATTAATTTTTATTCATTATTTTGTTATTCATTATTTTTATTATTTATTATACATTTTTTATTCATTATTCATTTGTTGTTCACTATTTTTTTTTATTATTCCTGCAAAATTCATCAAATTTGTATCTGCCTTTAAGTGTAAAATATAATATTGGCCATGCTCTTCTTATGTCCAATATAACATATTGCGTCGAGGTTTATTCTGGTACGCTAGCTCTTAACATTAAACGAGTTCAAGTCATTGTCAATAATATTGTACGTTTTGTCTATGGTCTTCGTAGACGAGAACACATATCTTCGTATGTCGTTAAGTTTTTAAATTGTTCCTTTCATCAATATATAAATAATAGATTGATGTTGTGTTTTTATAAGCTTGTGAAAACCAACGTGCCACAATACTTGGCTCAGAAATTTGTGTTTAGTCGCTCTACTAGGAATCCTCAGATAATCTACCCTAGAATAGATTGTTCTACGTTTGAAAGGTCTTTTGTGGTACGAACAGCTCGTGTTTGGAATAGGCTCCCTATTCATCTTCGTATTTTCACATGCACCTTAACCACCTACAAAATTAAGCTCAAAGAATTTCTTCATTCAACAGTTTAAATATATTACTTTTAAAAATCTTTTTTGTTGACCACTTTTAATTTTTAAACTATCTTTTTTCCTTTGGCTTCTTTTCTTTCCGCTAACTTGGGATCTTCAAATTCTAATCTTAAATGAATGCTATTAAATATCATATTCTGTTAAGGGAGGTTGTATATAAAGGTACATGTATTATTAGTTAAGTTTTCTCTCGCATATGCTACTATTAAACTGGTAATATGTAAATTGGCCAATAAGGCTTTTGTATTACTTACAATGAAATAAATAAATAAATAAATAAATAAATGCATTATTTTTTCGTTATTCACTTTTTTGTAAATAAAATTAAATTGAATGCATTCTTTTACAGCTCTGATAAATACATTACAAACACATGCAAATGTTCTCTGAGTGACTCTTAGCTCCTGTGGCACAATGCTAGCATAACGCAACGCTTGTGAGTGTGAATAGAATATTAGTAGCATGTATTCAGGGTTAACTATTTACTTATATTTCTTTTTTTAGTATGCTCTGAATGCTAAAAAAGTGACTCATTGCAGTTCTCTGTTATAATTATAATCAATATATAATTGCCTCCTTGTGGTCAATTAACTCTTTACTATACTCTGTAGTATTTAAATCGATAGCATATGGGAATAAAGTTTTGCTATAGATGTGTAAAAACAATCTCGCAACTAACGCCCTTAGCAGCGTGTTAAAAGCTTCATTAAATTTGCTTCATGTTCAAAATGCAATGATTTGATTTGAAAAACCTTACAAAACGAAATAAGTTCTGTTCACCAAAATAAACAAAATTGTAACCTTTCAGTTAACATTAAACATTCAGTTAAAACATTGCCATGTAGTCAGCCCACTGAAAAAGAAAGTTAGTTAGATTAGAGTTTTTGGGTAAAGTTTATACAGACTACAGCTATACAAAGCGTTTGATATTAGCTGCGTTTTTTCCAACATCTAAATCTGGATTTGGATTTTGATTTGCTGCTCATGAAAAGTATTTAACAACTAGATTGCTTTGAATTCAAACATGAGAATGTCAACAATGCTTTTTCCGATCACTTTCTTCATTATACGCCACCAGGCTGTGATGTTTAAACTACAAGTTCACAAAATCTAAATCCATAGCAGGATTTCGTTTGCATGGAAATCGGATTTGGATGCTGGAAAAAACGCGGCTCTTGTGTGAGTTTCTTGATTTGCAGTTGCTTACATTTTTTTTCATTAAGGTTATAATCTTTTCAATTAAGGGTTATTTTATAGAGTCATTTAGAGTGTCGCACATTGAACTGTCTCCATATAAGCGATGAACAAAAAAAGGAGTCTATCTATCCTCCTATGGTAATGCAATTTTGTATGCTTAATTAGTTTAAGCTAATTAAGAACATTTAAAAAAAGGTCGAAATCGGTAAGACCCTAGGGGTACCTCCCTTGGACCTATATAAATTTTTTATTTGATTTTGTATGGGAGGTACATACAAAAGTTCGCCGATCTTAACAAAAATTCGCCAGAAGGGTAGTAAAATAGAGTTATAGATGTGTACTGAAAATAATCTAAATCGGTTTTAACCTACGGGTACCTTCTATGAATACCTATATTAATATTTTAATCGATTTTGTATTCTGGAAAATTGTTGATTGCAATATTTTTTAAAAAATTATTACTAAAAATTGCCAAAACTAAAAAAAAAAAATTAAATAATCCAATATTTGTTCTTTCAGAATCGCGTAAATGTTTTCAGTGAACTGCTTCAAACAGGCGCCATTAAAAGTGTCTCCATTGATACTTCACAGCAGGAACCACTTTTACGACTGCTGGACACAGTTGTTATCAAATTAGAAGGCGGCACCGATGATGATCTTAAAATACTTGATGAAAAACCAAAGGATATAATTTATCCAGATCGTATTATCGAAAGAAAAATTGAGCATGATGACGATGTCATCATCACATCAGTAGAGAAAAAGAAGAAACCAGAAGAGGAGCCAAAAATAGTTTCACCACGTCCAATACGCAGAGCAGCGGCGGCTTCTGACGATGAAGAAAATTGGGATGAAGATGACGATGATGCCACTTCCAAGGCAGCTCACAAAAAAGAAGATAATGATGACTCTGATGACGACGACAAGTCAAAAAATAGCGATAAGAAGAAAGATGTGAAACTGGAGCGTAAGCGAAAACACTCTAATTCTGATTCTTCATCATCGTCATCTTCCGATTCGGATTCCAGTAGTTCAAGTTCTAGTGATGACGATGATGATGACGACAAGTTCACTGATAAGTATGATCTTGCAAAAGTAAAGCAGGAAGAAGTCGAACCAGAGGGAGAGAAAGCAAAAGAAGTGGAGGAGCCTTCAAAGACACCAGTTGTCGATGAAGAGGATGAGGATGAGGAGGAGGACGAGGAGCAAGAAAAGACCGCCAACAATGTGGTTGAGCATCAAAGAGAAGAGAAGAAAATATCTGAAAATGGTTTGGAAGAGAAAGAAGATACATCTTCAACTGACACAGCAATAGAAAAGACAAAAGACGACAATAAAGAGCACAAAGAAGTTGAAAAGCCAGCGCCTATTGTTGACGATACGGATGATGTTAATATGAAAGAAACGCCAGCTACACCAGAAAATGTTGATGAAAAAGATGCAGCCACAGTAGCAACAACGGCAGTACCAGCTGAAGAGCAGTCTGAGAATAAAGATAAGCCTGAAAACGAAGCTAAGGTAGCTGATGAGGCAACAGAACCCGCTAAAACGACAGTAGATACTGTTGCCGAGTCACAACCAGAAACAATTGATCTGGAAAAAGAAAAAGATTTTCCACGTCCACGTGCTCTACATCGTACGTCCTCCATATTCTTGCGTAATCTAGCGCCTTCCATTACAAAAGCAGAAATTGAAGCAATTTGCCAACGCTTCGATGGTTTTCTGCGCGTTGCAATAGCCGATCCGTTGGTAGAGCGACGTTGGTATCGTCGCGGTTGGGTTACCTTCAAGCGTGATGTAAACATTAAAGAATATTGCTGGAATTTGAATAACACGCGTTTGCGTGACTGTGAAATGGGCGCAATTGTTAATCGTGACTTGAGTAGACGTGTGCGTCCCGTAAATGGCATGACTGCGCATAAGACTATCGTGCGTTCGGACATTAAATTGTGTGCCAAAATAACGCTCAATCTGGATGATAAATTCAAGTTGTGGGTGAGTGCAAACAATGTGTTCTCCAAAATCTCTTCTCGGCACAGTCTGGATGGAAATCCAATCGCTTTTCTTTTTTCTTTTCTTAAAACAGTATTTTTGTCTTTTAGGATAATCCCAGTGACAGCACTGAGAAATCCAATGGCAATCAGGAGTGCAATGCTTCAACAAACTATGGCTTTAAATCGAATAATCCGGTATTGCAAAACATAACCGACTACCTTATTGAGGAGGCTTCGGCCGAAGAGGATGAACTCTTGGGTCTAACCGGCGGTGACAAAGATTCCGATGGTGGTGAAACTGTTGAACGTGATCCACAACTGTTATCGGCACTTGATTGTCTCATTTTGTATTTGCGCATTGTGCACTCTGTTGATTTCTACAATCATTGCGAATATCCATACGAGGATGAGATGCCCAATCGATGTGGCATAGTGCATGCACGTGGACCAGCACCGCAGAAGGTGACACAGAACGATATGCAGGATTATATAAAAAATTTTGAAAGCAAAATGCAGACATTCCTGATCAAAACCACGCGTCTCGATGATGACGAACTTAAGAATTTGGGCTGTAAAGATGCCGAAGCTGAGGTGGAGAAATTTGTGCAGGCAAATACACAGGAATTGGCTAAAGACAAATGGTTGTGTCCGCTGTCGGGCAAGAAATTCAAGGGTCCCGAATTTATACGCAAACATATTTTCAATAAACATGTCGAAAAGGTCGACGAGGTGCGCAAGGAGGTGGAGTTTTTCAATAACTACTTGAGAGATCCGAAGCGGCCGCAGTTGCCAGAACATCCGGGCGCAACGAAACGCACCAACTCGGAGTCGGGAGGCGGAGGGTAATTTAGAAAATTAGGCATATTTGAGAGCAACTCCAAAAGTGACACCTAATTGTTTTTTTGCAGCTATCGCGCACCTGCCTATCCGCCTGTTTATCCACCCTATGCGGCTTATGCGCCGCCTCTAATGATGCCAGGTCGTGGAGGTCGTGGCTTTGGCGGCCGCAGGTAAGCAAACTTTTTTCTTATTTGCTGCTGGGTGGCTTGTGTGAGTAGTTTGTTTAGCATCGTGTGCAAGTGGATCTTTTTATGCTTGATTCTTGATGTATTGCAGTGTTGTGTATCTGTAGTGTTTTTGACATTTATAAAATTTAAATCTTTCACTGTGTAACACTGTTTTGAAAAATGCCACATCTGTGTGAAATTTTGCAGAGAATTGCCTTTGGAACACCAGCGTCGCATTATTGGTTACCATGATTTGGATGCTCCAGCGAATTTCGATATGTTTGACTAAAAAAATATTGTATACAATGAATGTACCTTCTTTTTAACACACCAATTTTCCAACAATTAACTTTTTCATTCATGTGTTTCATGATCATAGCATAATTTTTTTTCTAACCATCTTTTTTTTTTTTATATAATAACTATAAACTTAAAAGCTAACAAAATCGATACTTACTTAAAGTAACTTTTATAAATATTTTTATGTATTTAATTAGCCTATTTGTAAAAAAAAGAATTGATTTTTCGTATTATACGAGCAGCCTTAACTTATTAGAGTTAGTTTGCACAAAACATTTCTAAGTACATGAAATGAATTGGCTTGCCTGTATCATAAAAAATAGTCTACTTTTTCGCTCTGTCAAAAATTGCATTCGAAATGTTTTAATGTCGTCTATTTAATTTCAGTTTTTTTCCTTGCATATAAATAAATGAAATAAAACCAAAATAAAATAGAATAAAATAAAATAAAAAATCAAACTACAATAAAAACATAAAACTCGTCAATGATGTTCCTTTATTTTTGTGCTTCTATGTTTGCAGAGCCGGCGGAGAATATCGTCAATTAATACAATACAGAGATTTGGATGCTCCACAAGATCCGGTTGATATGTTTAATTAATTTAAATAAATGCATAAATATATATATTTATATACGAAAATAGTAGTATATATAATTTGGTTACAATTTAACAATTCACATTTAAAATATATACATATATATATGTATTAATAAACTGTAAGTTTATGACGTATGTATGTTTGCAAATATTCTGAAAAGTCGTAAGGATCAAAATAAAAATATTATGTGCAACCAAACTTTAAATTTTTGTTTTATTTTCTAAAATTCATCTTTCCAGCGACACAAACATCACAGCTGACACATTTCACGGAACAAAGCTTTTCCATGAAAAGTTGATGACATTCATCTATTGCAATAAATGCAATCAACATAACCAGGGACCGAAAATAACTGTTATTTAACAATTTTCAGATGAAAAAGGCATAACGAAAAAGTGGCCGGAGGACTTTTTTAAATATACCATTATTATCGTAATGGCAGCAGCTTCGCGAATATTAAATGCCTTTTAAATTTTTGGCTGTTACTATAAAAATTAATATTAACTGTTATTTTTTGCCTTTTATTTTTTTCGGGCAAAAATAACTGTTACTTTTGACTTTTATTTTTTAAGTCAAAAATAACAGTTATTTTGTGCCTTTTATTTTTTCGGTCAAAAATATCAGGCAATTTGTATTTTTTCAAAAGCCGAATAAAAAACTTTAAAAACTAAAAAGTTTTATAGCTCAAAATGTGCGCGATGATGAGACGATAAAAATTGCATAAAACTTTTTTGTCATTTAAGCGGCCTTTAAAAAACTGTAATTACCTGATATTTTTGACCGAAAAAATAAAAGGCACAAAATAACTGTTATTTTTGACCTAAAAAATAAAAGTTAAAAGTAACAGTTATTTTTGCCCGAAAAAATAAAAGGCATTAAATAACTAGTATTTTTGTCGGAAAAAATAAAAGTTTAATGATAACTGTTAATATCCGACTTTTTTGATAAAAACCATAACCGGTACGGTCCCTGAACATAACTCTTAAGTGTGGTTTTAGACAAACAATTTTTTGAAAATTGCATTGTTTATTGCAAAACTATTCAAGAATATGTAAAACAAATTTCAAATCAATCCCACTTATAATACAGCTTCTACAGTGCTTCAAACCCAGTTACAGCCAGAGTAACTTTAACTAATCAGAGTAAGTTTAAACGCGTTTTCCTCGAAACATACTTTTTTCAAAATGGACAGCACTACAACAAACAAACTAATCAATCGATTTTATTTTTTTTTGTTAATTACAGTGTGTGAGAAAAAAACGAGTTGCGTATAAATCGTTAAAACAATAAGTTTTTAAAATTTTTTTTTATTAATTAAAAATTACAACCAAAATATGTTTTCGCTATATATTTAATATTTGGTCCAGTCGCCATTGTTGTCAATTATAGCTTGACATCTTCTGGGGCAACTTTTGCTGAGTTGTGCAGCATATTCCGCGGGAAATGCTTTCCATATGCGTTGCAACGTGAGAATAAATTGTTTTTTGGTTGAAATATGTTTTCCTCTCAGTTTTTGCTTCATAAGGGACCACACATTTTCGATGGGATTGGCATCGGGGCTTTGAGAAGGCCAATCTAGTGTTTGCACCCCATGCTCTCGTTTCCATGCCGTACAAAGGCGACTTCGATGCTTGGGGTCATTATCCTCCTGCAGTAGCCAATCATTATTTTCTTTTCCATACAATGCTTCAGCAGATTTCAGTAGGCCATATTTGTATAATTTGCACATATACTCCGCGTTTAAATTTTGTGTAAAAGCGATCAATTTCCCAAAACCGTTTTCTGAAAAGCATCCGTACACATGAACCTTCAATGGGTGCTTGACTGTTCGCTGAATCAACCTCTCGCCTTTTTTTGTCCAAGCTTTCTTAAAGCGATTATAAATTACGAAGGAGGACTCCTCAGTAAAGATAACGTTGCTCCAGTCACGATCCAAATGTTGACGTGCCCATGTTAATCTTTTTTCAATGTGTTTTTCAGTTAACAAAGGTTTTGTGTTGGTACTCTTGTTAGAAATGTTTGATTCCAAAAGTCTTTGTCTGATTGTGAATGTAGAAACTTCGACTCCTTTCTGCGATAATTTTTGTTTCGCTGCTCTAAGGCTAAGAGTCGGATTTTTCTCAAATAAATTGCATATAGCCTTATCCACCTTTTTTGAGGTTACTCGTTCTCTGCCTCTGCCCTCAGAGTCGTCAACATTACCAACTTTTTTGTAGCGTTTGATCCACTTGTTAACAAATGATATTGAACATTTCGTGTATTTTTCGGCGGCTTTAGCACTCATTTTTGGGCCTTTTGGGTGGTTAACCAAAAACACAATCTCAAATCGCTTTTTAAATTTCGCACTCATTTCGAATTGTAGTGTTCACAACAGAAGTTTACGTTCGAATGGAAAACTTTTTGTGTTGCGAAATGGGGAATAGGCAATACATAAAAATTTACCGTTAGCCATACATTTTTTTAATACACTTGAAAAAATATGCGAAACACTTATATTTCTCACACACTGTATTGATTATCATTTTAGTCTTTGGAAAATTGGGCTAGTAAAAGTTAAAAAAATAAAGTAAATTTTTTGAATTTTGTTTCCACGCTTCACAATTTTCTTAATTTTTCATATTTTCATTCCATTTTGGTAAATGACGGGTATTCAAGGGTCTACTTTCGAAAGCATATTTTTTTCAGACGATCTGAAGCTGAGCTATGATGCGGCCCGATTTTCACCTGTTTTTAAGCACACCAACTTCAATGCCATCTTTATATATAAAAAACTATGTTAAAAAAATAAAAAACGCGTCGCTGGACACACGAGAGAAGCGAAGCTTTTTCGCAGTTTCACAAGATTAATAATTTAATGGTTTTTTTAATAAAAAATTTTTAAATTAAAAAATTTTAAATACCAAAAAACAATATTCCCACCACTAAATTTTATTACCTTACATTATTATACATTAATTTTGAATTATTTTTGTTAATGTTAATGAAATTATTGGTTTTTAATATCTAAAATATCAAACGTATTTTATGTAGATGTAATGTCATCGATGTTTCTAGCAAATATTACATCAATAGTTGTCATAATCGTTTTGTGCAAATATTTGCATCGCTTATCATTCGCAAATTATATTTATCAAAACGCCATTGTCTAAGGCCTAGAATTTTTATGAAATTGATTTATTTTTATATTTCAAAAGTAGAGTCTTTCTGACATTCAGGCATGTTCTGCATTTCGAGTGGAAGTAAAATTAAATCGTAATTTAATTCGATGTATGGTGCTCTATATATAAATTTTTTTTCTTTTTGTATATTATTTAATTAATATAATTAATTGTATTACGAAAAAAGTGATATTTCGACCACCAAATATCGAATTTATTTTCACATTTCCACTCGGAAGTGGAATGCAGAACATGCCTGATTATTTTCATTTCTACAGCCGTTTTAGTAGGTCGAGCCACAGTGTTTCGTCTGCATTCATTCTTGAAACTGCCGTCACACAGAGGTGCACGGCCAAAATTCGGCGGCCAAAAATCGTTTTTCACATTTACTGTTTCAAAAATCTAATGCAGTGTTGTTAAGCATACTTTAGTAAAGGAATATGGAAATTTTCAGGTTCATAAATACGGGAATGTATTGAACGGCGTAAAAACAGAAAGGTCCATTCTAATTTTTTTGTGAATTTGAATTTTTTACATATTTTGTTAAAGTTTGCAGACGTGTAACTTTTTAACGGTGCAACATTTTTTAACAATTTTTTTTAAATGCCATCAAGGTCAGTAAAATGCCTTATAAAAGATAAAGAATTTTATTACAATTTATGCTTTCTAGTATTTTTTATAATAAACTAACAGCCGTATTCATAAAAATATTTTAAAATAGCTTTCAAACGTTTTTTAGTTAAAATGCTTTTTAAAGTTAAAATACTCTTTAAAAGCGTTGTATTCATAAACGAGTTGTAAGAGTCTTGTAGTTGAAGTGAGAATACTGATGCTTTAAAGTAGGAACAGTTGTAGTTTTCGTTTGTGACTTTGATAAATAGAATGACAATTGCTTAAAAATTTAAAAAAGCAAAAAATAGGTTTGTGAATTTGATATATTGACAGGCATTTGTTAAAAATTTTGTTTACATTTAAATTAAAAACAGTGTTGCCATATTTTTTAAACTTTAATTTTCAGAAAAAATCTTAATTTTTTGTGAAAAAACTGGAACTAAAAAAATAACTAAACATATATATTTAAAATGTGTGCTTTAAAATTTTTATTTTGTATATGAAGGAAAGTATTTAAATTAAATAAATAACTAAACAAAACAAAAACAATCTCACTCATTAACTAAAATCATTTAAATTATCAATTTATTGAAAAACTTAAAAATTTGTTTAAAAAAAATATACATTTGATATTTATATGAATGCAAATGTCATTACCAATTTTTGAGATCATTGTTAATTACATACCATATAAAATAGTTTTACTCATTAATAAATCAAATTAATTTTATAGATTAATTTAAGAAATGCGGAGATAGTTCCAAGTATGTTCATTACAAAGGAAAGTTGTTTATGCTGTTTTATCGATTCCTGAAGCACCAGCAAATGCAGAAATAATTTTTTCTCAAATCTGTAGTAATAAACCCAAAATCAGAAATACATTTTGTATCAAAACTTTTGTGAAATTTTGCAATGGAAAGACTGTTTAAGAAAAATCAAACAGTCACAAATGATGAAATCTGAAAAATTTAATTATTTTTTAAACATATTGTGATCAAACTTTTTTATAATTTCTGATGAATGTTTTAATTTGTGCAGTTCTAATCGCTTTTCCTTAAAAAATTTTTACTTCAAAAAATCTCACACAAGGTAGGAATTTCTAATTTATTTCTGATTGGAGTTTTGTTAATATTTATTTGTAAAAAAATACGTTCTACATTTGCTGTTGCTACATGTATCGTTAAAACAACATAAACTAGTTTTGTAAGTAATGGAAAAACTTCGGAATTATCTCAACGCTTCTGATTGCTTTCCAAAAAGTTTCAATATTATTTTCATTAAGTAAATTCAAATCACTGAAATTAATGTGGTGCAATTCATGCAACTTATTTTCAATTTCTTGTAATTTTTCTGAATGGATGACATTAGGTAGAGAAATACACAAATTAAAATAGTGAAAAATTTTCGTTGGTGCTAAAAGTTCGACACATTTTAGAAAATCATTCCCAAAATCAAACTTTTGTAATAAACAATTGCATAGCTCAACGTAAAATTTTAAGCCATGTTCTCTAAAATCCATTTCATCTGATTCGAATAATTATGCGTAGAGCTTAAAGACGTATATACCTTGACTCCTAAATACATGTCTATGATTTTTTAAGAACTTGAAATCATTTAAATCAATTTCTTTGTAGTTTTCAAAGCATTTATATTCATATATATATACTGACCGTCAAGACTTGACGAATAAAAATCAAAGCAAAAGAACAGGAACAACGAAAGCAACAATAATAGCAACTGCTCTACCACTTCATAAAGAAATTTTTGAAAGGGCGCGAAAAGTAGTATTAAAATGAGTAGCACCTTCAAACGTTACTTATATTTTTGTAGTAACATACAATTTATTTTATATATTGTATTCGATTCATTAAACTAGTAAGTATTGTTTTAATCGTAAAAACTTGAAAAATTAGGTTAAATAAAAAAAAATATTTTTTAGGCAAAAACTGGAAAACTGTCTACCCTCGCAAAAAACTACCAACAAAAAGTTTATCTGCCCATATGGTAACACTGATCACAAAACACAATTATTTTCATTTGTTTATTTGTTTGTTGACATTTTAGTTTGCCACAAAATGAGAAGATTGCTCTAACAAAATGAGAACATTAAAATTTAAAATAGCTTTGTAGGAGGTTTACAGAAGGTTTGTTCCTATTTTAAAATTCTCTCATTTGTGAAGCTCTTACAAGAGGTTTTTTCGTTATTGAACGTTTATGAATAACGTTTTTAGGCATGTGTCTTACAAAGGGCTTACAAGAGCTTTGTAATTTTTTATAAATACGGCTGTAAGTTTTTTGATATTTTTAAAAATTGGACCTGTAGCCTGAATATATTAAATACAGCCACATTTTTCAGACATTTTCTAATAGTCTATTTTTTAAACAAATTTTGCACCGAGAAAACTCATGCACCGTCGTGCGACGGCAGAGCTAGACCTTGTATGAACTGAACTTTTTTTATACGACACAGGCATAACCTGTGCATGTCGTTTGCTGAAGTGTTCACATTTGCACAAAAACGTATTAATCATGCGTTTTTATTGACATAATTAAGCATAATCATACAGTTAATGAATGCAACCACAGGTAACGCCATAGGTAGAAATCTTAATTGGTTAACAGGTATAATCCTTTTTGAGCACATTTTTCATATATAAAGCCGCGCATCTGCATAGCAAATATATTTCTCACAAAAACTCTTACGCGTTATCATAACAGCTATGGAAAGTGTAACATACGATTTTGTTGCTAATTTGTATTTTGTAAACAAATTTAAAAATGATGCTATCGTCACGGCTATCATTGGCAAAAATATTGTCAGTCAAAATACTATGGAATCTGTATGAATAAAGGTTACAAATATTGAATACAGCGTAAAAAAGCGCTTTTACCACTGTTCGAAATCGATGCCGAAATTTAAGCTGGCAAACGAAACTTGGCTAAAAAAGACTCTTGAATACGATTGTCAACTAGACGGAAAAAGAGATTTTGATATCGATCCTGAAGATGGAGATGAACAGAATACTAAGAGAGGAAGACCTACGAAGCCTTTCACTGAGAGTTCTGTCCGCTCTCAAGGAAGAAAACTTCAGAAGATCTCGGAAACTTGTGGTAAAGAGTTTGTCGAAAAAGCCTATCTGCAGCAATTGAACTCCGCACGAAAGCACTTGCAATCTGAGATTGTTGAACGTGCATCCAAAGCTAGTCCAAATCGACTAAAAAGATTATTAACTGCCTTTCCAACACCTCAGCAAACACAGGAGAACGACAACGCCACCACGCCACCAAGTGCTTATCTCCTGATTCAGCATTGGCACTCTTCATAAATACTAAAATGACCAAACAGCAATATGAAGAGGTGAGAAGTTTCACAATGGCCATCGGTGTACACTGCTACCCAAATTACAGAACCATCGTAACTGCGAAAACTCCGTTGCATGCCTCAAATGGAAGAAGGAAATATAACAGAAACATCAGCTGAGGTTAAATTGCAATCTTTGTTGGACCATACTGCTCAGCGAATACTACAAACTGTGCCAGAAGAGGTTATCAAGCTCTGCAGTGGAAATTTATAGCTGATCTCTAAATGGGGCTGCGATGGCTCATCGGAAAAAAGTGTACAAGCATATGCTTATGGTGTCTTTAGTACCCCTTCGGCTGGTTGACTGCATTACTACTGAAGAAGCCTATGAAGAACCATAAACGTCTAAAGCAGCAAGTACGAACAAGCAGACTGCGAATATATGGAAAAATCCGAGTCCTTCATCTGCAAAATACTGCAGACCAGTGAAATTTGCCTTTCGCAAGGAAATTGCAGAAATCATTAAGGAAGAAATAGGGGCCATTAATACGCAAATAGACACTTTGGAAGATACCGTCTTCATTTGGAACGGGAAAAATATCACCATTCACCATGAAATGTTTCTCACAATGGTCGATGGTAAGGTCGATGGCAGGTATTAACAGACACGAAATACACTCGGTCGTGCTTTTGGAAGCAAATTTAGCGAACCTTCAACTGATGAGTGCCAAAAACTGGGATATACATTTGGTCTTTCACTGCTGCATGCTAAAATTCGCTTTATGGAGCACATTTTGAAAGTCTCGTATGACTTGGATTTTGGTGAAAAGGACACAATTAAAAACTCTGCATGCAAAAATATGCGGGAATAAAAAAAAAAACAAATTCAAGCTGAGTTCCGCAAAGTGGGACTCATTGTTGACACCCCGAAGCTGGGAACTGGCAGCAGCAACGATGGCAACACAGCCAGGAGATATTTTGCTGATCCTCACACTACATCAAAATCACTGGAATTGATGAGGTCTTCATATCAAGGTTGCGAACCATCTTACATTTGGTTCGTAAAAATACCCAAACTCGAAAATTTAAAAAATCTTCCCCAATCAATGTAATCAGATTTTTTTTGTATATGTAAAGAGTGTAGTTTTAGAAAATATTTCAACAACATTTCAGTGAAATTTTTGTATATTTCGATTTTTACAATTTTTTTTTATACGGCAAGAAAGAAAATGAAATTTTTTCGTAATGTAAAATTTCACAACTCCAGTAATTTTCAACCGATTTTTATGTGTGATACCTCATTTTAAAGATCAATTAACAGCCCGATTCTGAATAATTTTTCCCGGGGAATCGGAAAAGGAAGTTTTCATTTTAATGATAGCAGATAAAGACATAAAATTTTGTTTGTTTACATTCATGAATATTGACGGTTGATGAACAAATTTGCACTTAAAATTTCCAAAAGGTTCTTGAACTTTATCTTAAAAATGAAAACTCCCTTTTTCGATTCCACGGGGAAAATTATTCAGAATAGGGCTGTAAATAAAAAAATACATGTCAATTAAAAAAAAAAAAAATAAAAGCGCTGCCTTTTAAAAATATCTGTAAAAATATTACCCATAAAAACTTTCGTACGCCGTTATTTTTCACAACCAGGGCTTTTCATATAAAAACACGTTGTACTGAGAAAAGCTATAGTTTTCAAGATATCGTCATAACTTTGATGTCAACAAAACGGGAATTTTTCAGAATTTACTATTTATAAAGCGATATGGAATTTACTTCATTGCCAATTTTCGGAAGTATGCAGATATCCATTTTTTGCTCAGAATTGATCATCACGTATGTCTGCACATATTTTGTTTGTAAGGGTTCATATATTTAAAAAAAAATGGGTCGTAGTTCGTGCAGTTAAAATATAGTTTTTTTACGATACTTTGAGTTCAGTCGTTATTCCTTGTGACCACAGATATATTCACACATGTTACATACAAAAATGCTTATTGTAGGGTATTCGTAAGAGATAGCGAAAAATGTTTTTTGTACATTGTATTAATGTCGAAAATTTCCTCTTCCATTTTTTATAGTTTAGGTTTTGCTTAAGAAAATTCGTTAAATGTTAATATTTCAGGTCAAAGGTCACAAAAATATTCAGTGAAATCTTTCTCCCTACTCTAATTTCTCTAAAAAAATTATCAAAATCGGTTCAGAAACACGGAAGAACTGTTTCTCCCAGGCATATTTCTATATATAAAGAAATAGCTTAAAACATAGATTTGTGTATATAACTTTGAAGTGGTTTGAAATATTTGAAAATTTTTTTTTACAGAAATTATCTCTTGAGCTGTAGAACTCTGTAAAAAATGTAAAAACAACATTTTGAAAAATTGAATTTTCATCAAAAAAATCATAGAGGGTAGCTTATGAATTTCGATGATAGAAACTGTTTATTGAATTATGTGTCAAAATGAGGAAATTTTTGCAAATAAATGATTTGTCATATGAAAGAGTGTGAATAAAGAAAATGTAATAAGAAAAAAAAAAATTACTAAAAAAAAACATTTGTCTTATTTTTTGAGCAAAACCAAAATATTTTAGAAGTTTTTTAACACAATATAAAACATTGAATTGATAAGATAACGGTTAATCTTTTCTTATTTCTCCAAAGTCATTGAATCGATCTTTCAGACAAAGAAAATTTGTTGAAAATCGATTAAAAAATGGCTGAGATATTTGCTTGCAAAGTCAAAACTTGAAATTTCAATAGTTGTTTTCTCATTCTTAGGCGATGGCCTTGCTTCAAGGAAATACGTTGCACTGAGAAGATATACATTTTTCGAGATATTTAAACAATTTTAATGCCATTTTAAGGGTATTTTTTAAACATACTATCCGTGGAAAATATTACCAAGAAAGCTTTCGTATACCGTTATATTCCTCAACCCACGACTTTTCAAACAAAAATATGTTGTACTGAGAACATCTATAGTTTTCGAGTTATCGCTCTAATTTTTATGTCAAAATAAAGGAAAATTTTCAGACTTTACTATTTGTTAAAAATGTCACCATCACAATATATATTCACCCTTGCTGTATAAAAAAATGCTTATTGCAGGCTATCCGTAAGAGATGGCGCAAAATGCCGCAAGTATTTTTTGCACACCTTATCAATGTCTAAAATTCCCTCTAACATTATATTTTTCCATCTGTTACAGCTTAGCTTTTATTTAAAAAATACTCTTTTTACGCTCATATTTCAGGTCGAAGGTCACCATTCAAAAATGTAATCATACTGTGCAGCCAGATCTTTAATTTGATACCTCATTCACCATTCTACCTCTTCCTAGTCCTGAGATTCCTTACTAAAAATAATACAATACAAACTTTCAACATTAATATTTCGGGTCAGAAGTCATAAATTTAAAATCTAAAATGATTCTGCACATAAAGGGCACAGTACTTTTCGAATGATATAAGTTTCAATGCCCTTATTCTAAAATTTATATCGAAAAAGTGTACACAACATTTAATGTTTGCCTATTAATATATAAGATTAAGTTACTACAAAATAATTAATGTTGAAAATGGCAAACATTTATAATCTCTGATTTAAACTTAAATGTTGAAAAAAGCAAACATTTATAATATTTTCTATTTATACTTAAACTAACAGCCTACGTTTTTTTAACCTGGAACAAATGGTGTTCTACCTCTCGCTGGCTCGTCACATTCGCTTATAAAATTGTGACATACATACATTTGGAAAGTCTTATTTTCTCATATGTTTTTGAAACATACACCCAGAAGCCGAAACAAAGGTCATGTTTAGGAATTTTTTCAAGGAAACCTAAGGGATAGTTTTGAATGAGGGTTTTTGTACCTAAAAATATACACATTCAAGAGTATTTAATTTTTTTATTAAACAAATTTAATATTAAGGTAGATACAGCATTTTTATAGAGCGCTGTGAAAAAAAGGTGAAGAGCTGTGACCAAGATTGCTCCTAAAAAATTCAGCTGAACCAAAAAAAAAAAAAACGAAAATGATTATTAAACTAGTTACTTAAAACTAGTTCTTGTCGTAACCGATTTTGAAAATATAGATTTTTGACAAAATGGTGGATTTCCGTACGTAAAGTAACGATTTTCGACCATCAACTCGTTATAATTTCCTAAAAAATATAATTCCTAAAAAATCCTACAAGTACTAGGTTATTATGTATAGAATAAGCCTGCAAAAAAATCAAAACCATCAGTTCACTGAGTTTCGAAAAATTTTAGTCACCGACTTTGAACATTTTAAAGTTTACAAATCTCTCTCGAAGCTCTCGAAGGTGGTTGACTGACTAGGCTTTCACTTTTGTAGCATATCGACTTGAAATTTTAAACACGTATTCATGAGACTTGAAGGTTTAAAAAATTTGCAAAAAAAATGTTCTGAGTGTATAATTCCCCTTAATCATTGCCAACCGGATTAAATATTCGTCATAATTGCACTTTAAATGCATTTGGGACTCATTGTGAATTCCATGTTTCTATTTATATATATGTTTTTTATATAATATGTAATAAATTCTTGTTATCAGAACAACAAAACATTTTAGTACTATTGATAAAAAAAAGATGTTTTGAACAGAAATGCATTTTTCTGTACAAAAAACCATTTTTCATGTTGAATTATTCTTTATTCACATTGAAAAACTGTTTTATCAAATTAACAATAAAATCGCGACATTCTTGATAAAGGCTTATATCAAATTAAAACATCCATTTATCAAATAAGCAAAATAAAAAGTCAATATAATTTAAATTTATCACCTTAAATCTAAGTGACAAAAGCTTTTCTTGATTTTATATCGACAAAAAATTTATCAACTAAGCCTGAAATTTGCCAATATGAACAAATATTTCTTTGAGTGCATATAACATAAACATATAGTAAATAAGATTTTTAATTAAAAATTAAACAAGAAATTGCACAAAATTAATATTTATCACATATGTTTCTACAAAAAATTAATTAGTTTCAATAGTTTTTATTTTAAGCAAGTAAAAAGGTTTATTGGTTTCACCTAATTACTAGTTTTTATTAACAATTCCAGCTCATTTAGGGACTTGAGCACGGCATCATTCATCTTGCTGCCGGCAACATTGTCCAATTCCTTGTGCAGCACTTTCACTGCTTGCAGCAAATGTTCACGTGCAAGTTTAAGGCCAGCAGCAGCCTTTGTTGCATCTTCGGGTTGCCTATCTTTTTGCGCTAGCAACCGCTTAGATTGCTCCACCAAAACGGTTTGCATTTCATACAAAATTATGCCAACATAAATCGATAGCCTGATGGTGTCGGGATCAAGTTTTTGACACACCGCATAAAGTTCCTCACAAAGACGTAACTTTTTCCCTAATTGTGCAGCGTTCAACTGCGGCAACTTGTAACCACTTTCCGTGCCATACAGCTGTATGAGCGAATGCTTAAGGCCAAATATGTTGTAATGATTAGGATGTAGAAACTTGGAGAGCTTTTCAATCAAGGCCTCTAGCTGTTTTATTGTGGGCTTGCGTGCAAGTAAATCCTCCACCTCTTCTGTCATTTGTGTTAGCAAAAAGCGCACCTAAAGTACAATAGAAAAAAAACATCATTACAAAATTAACTATTTTATACTCCATAATCCTATCACACCTCCTGTCCACTTATGATCATAGGGCATTTATTGCATGACCAATCTGTGGTCGCCGATAACGGCTCCTTGGCCAGCTGTATGCCGCCACAATTCAAACCCATATCGCCACCATCCAAGCCCGCATCGCCCAAACACAACAGAGCACTAAAGTAGGTGCCATACTCGGTGGGATCACAGCAACGCTCACATTTACACAGAAAATGCTTCGTTAAGGCCAAATGTTCTTGCCGCATTTGTGTACCCCACAACATATTCGAGTACATGATTTTTAGATGTTCTCCGCGTGCAATATCACGTCCCGCTATGACAGATATCTTGAAACCTTTCCGTTGATCAAACTGAAAGTAACAATTCGGTCGGCAGGCATGCTCCATCATGCAGGCTGTATAGAAGACTCCACTTAGTTCCATGCCATTGGACAAATTGATGCACATGTAGTTGGTCTCGATGATGCCGCATATGCGATGCAGCACTGATGCATCGTACTGGTTGAGATATTTTTCCTTAGATTTTTGTTCAACGTTGCGCAGTCGCTGTAGAAAATTTTTCTGTAGATAGGAAACAATGCGTTTCTCAGCGTCACTGTTGAAAGGCGAATATAAAGGTTTTATATTTGAGTATTTAGTTGATTTATTTAGAGAGATATTTGCTTAGAAGTGGTAAATATAAGAGAATACAAAAGAATTTGTTTAGACTAAATCAATTTTATAGTACATATTTTGATTACATTCCGTCCTTCATAGTGCTGGTTAAAAGAAACACTTGTTTCTTTTTTTTATATATAAAAGATTAAAGAACCAAGGCATGCGCCTTATACAAACAAGGTTTGGTCTTTGACCTGAAAGGAAAAGGATAGATTATTCAGAGGAATTGATTGGAACCATACGTGAATTATTGATTAGGCGAAACAACCGTGAAAGACAATTTGAATTGCTTTTAGCCTAGGCTAGTGTTATGCCTTAACCTCTGCAAGCATTTCCAGCCCTTAGTTGTGTGCCTGTCCTTTAATTCCACATTTTTCACAATTTAGTTGTAGATTTTTAGTTTTCCATAATTCTTAAATGTAGGAAAGAACAAAGAAAGTGAAGAGAACCATGCCCGAGCCCTGATTCAAACCAGAGACCTCTGGGTTGAAAGTCAAGCGCACTCTCCACTAGACTACAAAGGCCGACATCTATCTTCTTCTATCAGCAATCTTTTTTTTTTTTTGGATTCGCCCGGAGGTATGAAATCTTCCAAAGATACGTATACCCATCCTAAACGCATGCACGATTTCCATTCTAGATCCTGCCCGAATCAGCCGGGACAGACAGAATGCACCTACGTACTAAAACATACCCCCTATTGGCAATTAGGATTTTCCACTAAGCACATTAATTGGCTTTTCAGCGGAATTTAAAAATTGAATATATATAAAACGCGTATTTAAATAAACTTGATTCTATATAAATAAGCAACATCGAATTAAATAATAGTAATTATCAATTTAAGGTACCCGAAAAACAATCCTGATTTCAAAAACAATCCAAAACACTAAACTCATTTTAACTGGTTTGCGGCCATTGTCCAACCCAAGGACCTACGTGGAAATGAGATAAATCTCATATTCGCCAAATCAAAATCCCAATTAGTTGGATATGCATTTGGGCCAACGCAGGCATAAACTTGTGTGGAAAAGAGATATACTCTGGCACATCAATCCAGGTGATAGTGTGGGTTCAGTCTAATTTCAAATCAGGAAACCACGTGAGCACGTAAATCCCAATTCGATTTAAAATTAAAACATTGAAGCAATCTTGGAAGCAATTCTTCGTTCATGAGTTAAACGTTCTAATTATTTTGGATTTTAAGAATTTGAATAATTGTGTGTGTGCGGAAAAGCCGGGTGTGGACCTTCACATGGGAACTTGTCTAACTGTTTCAACCTGGCGAGGCCAGCATTAGCCAGGTCAAATAGTCTCCAAACCTCCACGTGCTGTTTCCTGGGCAACGTTAAAACTGGAAACCGTAAGGTTGGCGGCTAATCTGGAGGACGGGCCTCCGGATTCAAACCGGTTTTGAGTCGAACCCCACCCGTAAAAACCCATTTCAATGAAGGCGTTTTCAAAAATAAGAAAATGAATCTCCAAATCTGATGACGACCATCGCAAACGAAAAACTGATAATGATTTGCGGCATCTGGAATGTCCGAATACCTAATTGGGAAGGTTCCGCTATCCAACTGACTGATATCTTGGAAAGATACAAAGCTAATATCACTGCTATTCTAGAAACGCGATGGAAGGGACAGGGTTGAATTCAGCATGCGTCCAGTGATATCTACTAAAGTGACCATTCGGAAAATAACGAATTTAAATGCTTATATGTAGTTGGAAAGAGACTACGGCACCTCGTCCTGCGATTCACACCTGCGATTCACACCTGCCATAATCCGCATCAAGGTTAAATTCTTTAATATAAGCCTAATATGCACGCACGCTCCGCCAGAGACTAAAGACATTTTACGAATGCCTTGAAAATGCTTACGAGCGCTGCCCCCGGCACGACGTAAAAATCGTGCTTGGTGACTTTAACGCTAAGGTGGGAGAGGAAAACATATATGATCCAACAGTCGGAAAGTTCAGCCTACACGACGACACCCCCGATAACAGAATGAGGCTGGTTGACTTCGCCGCATCACGAAACATGGTCGTAATAGCACTGGATATAGGCATCTCAATATTTTTAAAGCCACTTGGATGACTCCTGATCAAAAAACCAGAAATCAAATTGATCACGTTTTGATCGACGGAAGGCATTCCTCCAGTGAATTGGATGTACGCACGATCCGTGGTGCAAACATTGACTCGGATCACTATATTGTTGCAGCCAAGATCCGTACACGTCTGTGCGCAGCTACAAATACACGCAACCTTACACAGAGAAAGCTAGACGTCGACAATCTGCAATAGAAACAAAGAGCCGAAGCTTTTGCCACTTGGCTCTCACTCCTGCTTCAAAGCACTCATCCAATCGATGATATATGCGCGCAGTGGACACACATTTCCAACGCCATGCGTGCGGCTGCTGAAGAGGTGATTGGCTACCACTGCCCTCGCCGAAACCAATGGTACGACCAGGAGTGTCAAACGCCACTGCAGAGAAAGACGCCGCCTACAAAGCCACCCTGCAGTCGGTTGTTACGCGCGCTACTAAAGAGCAATATAAAGAGAAGAGGAGGAAGGAGAGTCGTATTTTTAGGCGAAAAAAGAGGGGCAGAAAAGCGCGAGCATGAGAAGATTGAGATGACTGGTGACCGGAATGAGGTTCGAAAATTTTTTGAAAGATATAGTGCCTGGGCGATGGTTTTAATACCGGGGCCTCTTCCTGCAAGGATGAAATCCGGGAATCTAGTATCAGTTATCTAGAGTACACTGACAATATGGAGGAAACACTTATCTAAGCTTCTAATAGGTATGATATTCCGGAAACTTCAATTACGAATGACAGCGTCAAGGCTCCTCTGCCCGACTACGATTAACCTCTGAGATCAATACTCGGTTTAAAAATAATAAAGCTGCGGGAGCCAATGGCTTACCTGCTGAGATGTTTAAATACATTTACGAGATACCTCAGTGTGCTCTGACCAAAAGCAAGAAAGACCAAAGACAAGAAAATCAATCGCACTATTTGCGCCAATTACCGTGGGATAAGCTTTCTTAATGTCTTGTAGGTCCTGTCGAGCGTTTTATGTGAAAGACTGAAACACATCGTAAACCAACTGTTTAGACCTTATCAGTGTGGCTTCTGACCTTCAAAGTCTACCAACGACCAGATCTTCACGCTATGACCAATATTGGAGAAGACCCAAGAAAAACAAATCGACAACCACCCCATTTTTGTCGACTACAAAGCCGCCTTCGACAGCCCAATAAGGAATCACCTATATTCCACCATGTATGAATTTGGTATTCCTGCAAAGCTAATACGACTTTGCAGGATGACACTGAGCAACACCAGCAGCGCAGTTTAAATTGGGAAGGACCTTTCCGCACCATTTGTTACCAAACGAGCTTTCAGACAAGGTGATTCCTAATCGTGCGAATTTTTCAATCCAATGATGGAGAAGATCATGCGAGCTGCTGATATTCTACAAGAGTGTTATGCTGGTAGCGGACGCCAATGACATCGATGTCAATTTGGATGTTGAAAATGTACCATGTTAAATGTAAAATGTATCAAATTCGCCCGTTCATGATCATTTGAAATTCCTAGGTTTTATCTTAAAGTTCGATGTATTGGTCATGCGAAACGAAATTTGCAGTCTGTGATGCGCTTCCCAAGTGTCAAGAAAATTATCAATTTTTGAAGGACACTATCACTGGGGACGAGAAATGAGTTGTCTCCAACAATGTTAAATGCAAGAGATATGAAAGCCAATATTCATCAAAAAAGGGTATTGCTATCTGTTTGGTGAGATTTCGAAGGATTTGTTCTTTTTTTGAGCTTCTACCGGACAATACAACGATTAATTTTGAGGTGTACTGTCATCAGCGGGACAAACTGAATGCTTCACTTAAACAGAAAAGACCAGAATTGTATATAGAAAAGGTGAACTGCTCCATAAAGATATTGCGAAACCTCATACAAGTTTTTTGTTAACTTGCCAAAAGCTTTTGGATGCTTTTTTGCTTGAAAAGAACATACTGCCACAACTACTGCATACTCCAGATCAGGAAATTTCGGATTATTATTTGTTTCGGTATCTAAATTTTTTTTTAAGCAATAAAACTTTTACTTCAAATGTGGAAGACAAAAATCATCTGAATCAGTTTTTTGCCAGCAAAGAATAACAATTTTATGAGCGTAGAATAATAAAAGAGTGGAACAGGTACTCAACCAGAATGGACAATATGAAATTCAGTAAAATACGAGGGCAAGAAGTAGTGAAGTCAGTGAATTTTTTAATTTCCCGCGTAGTACTTTAAATGCAACGCCAATCCTGTCATCTACCATCTGTTAATATACTACTGTCAATATTTCAGCTCGCTGCGACGCTAAGTTTGTGTTTGGCAGCCATTGACAGCAGACGATCTTGTGAATTTTGGCGAAAATGGACGAAAGTGAATTTCGCGTGCTCATTAAGCATTATTTTTTGCGCAAAAAAAAACCATCAGCCAAACCAAGGAAAGGCTTCATTAGTACTATGGGGACTTTGGACCATCGATTGAAATGGTTCACAAGTGGATTACTGAATTCGAACGCTCTGGACGCCCAAATGAGGTCACCACACCAGAAATGGTCACTAAAATTCCCGATATCGTGTTAGCCGATCGCAGAGTTAAAGTGCGCGAGTTTTTTGAGGCCGTAGGCATCTCAAACGAAATGATGGGTGCCGCTTTTGTTCACTCTCGACCATAAACGCGTTCGTGTGACTGATTCAAAGGCGTGTTTGGCGATGCTGAAAAAAGATAAGAAGGATTTTTTCCGTTGATTATTTACCATGAACGAAACATCGATCCATCACTACTCACCAGAGACAAAGGAACAGTCGAAACAGTGGATTTCACCGACCGAACGTGCTCCGAAGAAGGCCAAGACGGTGCTATCGGCCGGAAAGGTTATGGCGACAGTATTTTGGGATAAACGCGGTATAATCCACATCGACTATCTTCCACTGAAAAGAACGATCAAAGGCGATTACTATGCAGCCGAATTGGAGCGTTTTAACTACGCTTTGAAAGAGAAACTTCCCCATTTGGCGAGGAAAAAGTGCTCTTCCATCAAGAAAATGCGTGAGTTCACACATGCCCAGCTGCCATGGCAAAATTCTATGAATTCAAGTACGAATTCAGCAAATTCTCCAGATTTGGCCCCTCCGACAATTTTCTGTTTCCAAACCTGAAGAAATGGCTCGGTGGAAAGAGATTCACTACCAGAGAGCTCATCACCGAAACAGAGGTCTATTTTCAGGACCTTCCGAAAACATATTTTTCGGATGGGATGAAAAAATTAGAGAAACGTTGGACAAAGTGTATCGAGCTAAGAGAAGACTATATTGGGAAATAAAACTATTTTTGCCGTAAAAATCATTCCTTGTTTAATTTTTCACGGAATTATCAAATTGCCCTCGTATCTATGCACTTTAAAAAAGCGTTTTTAATTTTCATAAAAACCGAAATTTCTTTCCGTACATCTCAATAATAAAATTTATTGTGCCAAAAAGATTTTCACGTTTCGTAAGTGTTCTTCTCGAGCAGTGAGTTCGTGAGTTCTTCCAAAACTGTTTTTTTGTTATTTGCCCATTATCCAACTTACGTATGCAATTCCGAACCGATGCGTTCCTCCTCATGACTCTGCATGTCCATAAGTTCTGACCACTTTTTGGGATTCTGACGCTGCAGCAGCAAACATTTGAGAACAACCAAAGCATCCGAGCGATAATAATCAATAAGAGCACGAACATCGCTAGTGGAGCTTGGACCTGGACCTAACATCAATATCGAGCACTCATAACCATGAAGACTGACATTTTCCAAGCCAGCACAGTCGGGTGAACATGCTGGCCAGCGACATCTACAAAAATACAAAAAAATAAACATTCATAAATATATTTATAACGATCGAATCGAATGCCAATTTCACTCGATTTATTGCCAAATTTCTTTTACTTTGATGCAACCAGCTCGCAACATACCTCGGACAGTGATGAGCACCCATGCGACAAGGTGTAAAGCAGCCGACACACGGCATAACCGGCACCTGTTCATCACGATCCGTTAGATACCATTTGGGCCCGACGATCAAAGGAGGTTCACTGAATATGATGCTATCGGCCTTGATGGCACGTGTTGCCGTCAGATGGCGTCCCAGGAGCTCATCGTTAGCTATGCGAAATGGGCGACAAGCGGTCTTGTGCTGTTTCCAGTGTTGACGCTGATGTTCGGCGCCACAGTATTTCACTGACTTGCAGGCGGAGCAAGATTGTTGTGCGGGCACTTGGCAGACGACACAATTATCGCTGATGTCGTTGTTGTTGTTGTTGTTGTCGCTAGACGCCTCGGACATGCTGCTAAGAAGTCAAGCGTTGGCAGTTGTTGGTGCTCGAGATTTGCAAGATATTTAAAATTATGAATGCACTTCAATAATTAAGTTGTTGCTGTATTTAAGCACATAATCCCTAAGTTTTCAGGCATAAAATTTGTAGCTGCAGTATTTGAATGGCTGAATTTTGAAATATTTTTCAGAATCTTCAGATTTTTTTTTATTTTTAATATCTTTACCAAATCTTTGAAGTATACAAACTGTCTTGCAAGCGCCTCTAAGTTTACGTTAATAGCTTTTGCTGCGTTCTGGCGTATTTAATTTTAGACTTTTTCTGTATTGTAGTTTTTGTAGGCTGCTTTTGGTACACAAAATATTCTTTAAATCTTATTTAAAATTTTCTTGTATTAAATTTTTGTATAATTTTTTTTTTCTTTTTGTATTTTTGTTTTTATTTTATTTTTTTTCCACACTGCCGCACGTTTAGGGTTATATTGGAATAATTGAGTTATTTTGGGTCCTTTTGTTTTTTTCACCAGACTAAATGTGCTCATTGAGGCGTTTACAAACGTTTACTGAAAGACGATTTCTTTGAACGGCAATTCACTTGGTATTCGTCTCATCATCTAGGCGAGCAAAAGTTAATTACTCTGAGCGGCATAAATTTTTTTAAAATAGAATTTATTTTGTTTTTGTTCTCATCTCGTGAATTCGACGATTCGATTACAATTTTGAGAGAGGAGAACTACTCAGTTTAAGTAAATGAGCAAAAATTGAGAATTCTTAATAGCTTTGACACATTAGCAATTCAAATGGGTTTTCAAATATGTTCGCAAAAAAAAAAAAAGTTGCTCACAAATAAAATTTTTAAATATGAAAGAAAATGGAAAAATTGACAATACCCAAGAGGAAGTGTTATTAAAATAAAGGAAACGATTTTCAGTATAAATGAAACAAGTGTTATTAAGCTTAAATTAATACAAAAAGACACAGTTTCGATAGTATCGTAAGTATAGACATAGAATTCCTTTTTATACCTACACAGTTATAGAAAAAAATTCTGTTTTTTTAATTTATTTTCTCAAAACTATTTTAAAGCATTTCAGCTTTTAAACAAAAATTATTTAAAAACAAATTGGTTTTGTATAATAATTTTTCGTTTTTGGTGATGAATTTGTTCATCTTGTTCTTTTTATGCTAATTAAACTTAAATGTAATTCAGAGTTATGTTTAATAAATTTAAAAAAAAATTTCAGAAAAATATGAATTATTTATTTTTCCTATAGTAAAATATGCATATAAGGCCGAAGCGAATTTCAAAAGTGCATAGCATCGATTTGGCTCAGGGCACATTTGACAGGTTTTTTAAACAAACATGTAAACTACAAAATTTAATTTTGATCTGATTGCATCTTCCTGCTCCGGTTTGTCCTTAAAATCAAACCCGCCAGAGGACCTTAGGGGAATCTGCCTGTCCCAAGCCAGAAATAGAAGGGTGAGGGTTTCTTGTTAAGTGGGCAGTTCATGGGCCGTGCCCATGATCTCATAATGAGTTCATTCTTGAGGCACGGCTCTTGAATGTTCATCTGATAACTGTAAAAGAAAAAGGTTTACCTTGAGCCTTGGTAGTTGGTTGCCAAATTCTTGGAAAAAGCATTGTTTTGGTATTAATAATACCGTAGTTATCATAATACCGTCATTGTAATATGCTTTCGATGGACGATCAATCCAACATAACTTGAAGAGCAGGGACAGTCATCCATCAATTATGAGGAGACCTGATCTATCGTTGTTCTGCAGACCTTATCTTAGAATGAAGGTTTTATGTAAGAAACATTAAATCTTTCGACCGTAGTATAAGCCAATTGGTATACAACGGCTCATTCTTAATGGTTTTCCGAAAGAGGGTTTTTATTAAGTCTTAATTAGGTTAACGAAGTTGCATAAGTAGCATTGTGGTTTACCTGGTTTTAGTGAGAAACCAATGGTTATTTTTTAACCAAGTCATGTACAATTCTAGTGGCTGAAGGTGTCACAGTCAAATATAAATGTTCCAAGAACTTTTGATCTGTAAGACGGGATGTTGAAGAGCCTTGTCAGGTGGAACCTTGAGCCCAGGTATTGACTCTCGTTGGGCATGGTCCTTCGGGGTTTAAATACGCTCTGGCGTGTGGTTAGGCCAGGAAGGCCGGTGTGAGTTACACTTAAGTTGAACTCGGGTTGGTGATTCCCTTAAATTACTAAGAGTATGATGGTGGATTGAATCTCGCTAGTTTAAAACAGTAAATGTTAAGAAGGTAAGCAACTACCGGATCAATATACTGTAACCTTTGGAATTTGAGAACAGGCGACGGGGAAACCTAATAGTCCGAGTTGTGTCCACTGAGATTGAGGAACCTGATTACATGAGTGACAGGCCTAGGATGTTGCCTTAATTTTTCATGTCAGAGAGTGATGACCTTTGATATGAATATGATGATTTTGTAGCGGCCAAAAAATAATGGGTTATATTATTGGTATTGATACTGAGATAACACATGGTTATTAAAATAGCCAAGTCATGCTTAAATTCGAGTGGCTGAATGAGTCACGGTCATGAATAGTGTCTTTTTGACATCAGTGAAAGGGGTTCTGTGGCATGTTATTAGAAGAACCTTTCAAAGTGGTCTTTTTTTAATTCCGAAGGGGCGTTGGCCGACGCTTCATATTTGTCCCAATCTTTGGAGCACCGTTGAATTAAGCCTTCGTGGCAGGGGTCAACGTTAAAAACATAGTGGCTTTCTGTCTTTAAAATCAGTACATTCTTTAAAAAATAATGGTATGAAAAATCTTAAGAAGTGGTTCGGTTAGTATAAACATGAAATGGAGGTACACAAAATTTTGTCCTGTTCTGATAGCATCTTTCTGCTCTAAGATATCCTAAAAAATGACATAATAATCATATGCAAAATTTCATTACGATCTGACCACAAATGCCTACTTCAGAGTGTCCTTGAACATAACGTATTTCTTAAAATTATTTTTTATCGCAGTAAACATGATAAGGATCAATAATTATAAGATAGAAAAGTGCATATTTAAAACTTGATCTCTATACAATATTATCTTCCTTTTCCAAAATATTCTTAAACATCACGGTGTCCAAGAAAATTTTGTGCTTTTTCAATATTATAGTCAATTTCAATAGAATTACGATTGCTGATTCCTAATCTGCTAATCTCCTAATTTGCTATCTTCATTAGATTTTAAGAGAGATACTGTTGAATGAATGAAATACGAGTTTTGAAGGCATTCTTAAATTATGATTAAAAATTAGTGGATTGTGGTATAATTTTCAAAACAGACTTGAAAAATAGAGTTGGTTATAGTTTCTAAACTTACAATATTTTATAGCATAATCGTATCTTATTTCAAAAAATTTAAAATTAAAATTGTGCGAGTCTAGCTTTTTTGAAAACACATACAAAATGCTAACTTTTACTAAAATAAAAAAAAGTTTATTTGACCGTCTTTCAGGTCTTAAGAGAGTATAATAAAATTTGGAATAGAGGTTGAATAGGTTTTAGGCTATTTTAGAATCTTCAAATCTTGAGGTTGCAATAAATACAACTGCATCTATAACAAAATGTGCAGGTATTGCGAATTTTTACATGTAACGCAAAACTTTCTTAATGAATCACTTGACAAAATCTTAAATTTTTGTACATTGAAAAGGACCTTTACAATTATTGTAGTTATGAAATAATAATATATACAATTTTCTATAATTTTCTATAAAAATGTTTTAAAATTTTTTAAAATTACACACAAACATACCATTTGAACAATGTGAAGTTATAGATAAGGGCTCACTTTATCGTTCAAGTCTATTTGAAGGATTGTACCATTATCCATTCTTTTTTAATAATTACTCAAATATGCCTAAAAATGCATATATTTGTTTATTCAACACTACATATCTTAAGATTGAGCAAAAATAAAAAATTCTGGTACTTGAATTGAAATCAGCGTTTATAAATCTACTGAAATCGACTACAACATTGACAAAAAGTTTAATTTTTTTAACACCGTGATATTTAAGGACATTTTGAAATAGGAAGATGTTGTCATATCGAGACCAATTTTGTACAGAAGATTTTCTTATTTATATTTATTCATTCTGCTCATTTCTATTGCAATAAAAATAAGTTTTGGAAATCGATTATCCTTAAGGATCTTCTGCAGCTGTAGAACGGGAACATATCGTGATGAAAGTTTATATTAATTGTCATCGCTCCAATATTTATCAATTCCATTCATTTGAAGTTTTTTAAAAAATGGTTTAAAAAAGTGTCCTGCTTTTGGCTCAAAACCGGAGCAGGAAGATTACATATTATACTTTTTTTTGTATGTATGATACCATATCTATCGATCCGCACAAGGGTATGATACCATATCTATCGATACAAGGGTACTTTTTTCTCATATATAATCGCTCCGCCCTAATATATATATATATATATATATATATATATATGTATATTATAAAAGTAATTTAAAATTTAAATTTTAGTAAACAAAATATATTTTTAATATGGAAAAGAATGAAATGCTTAATATAAATAATTCGAATTTATTATTATATTTAAAAAATAAAAAGAGTTTTCAAAGCACAACGCATGATTACTCAGTGTGCCAAACGGATCTGTTATGAATTCGAGACGGACTTACTTCTTCGTATTTTTTATCCGAAACTGATCCTTTTTCGTATGAAATTCCTCTCAAAACTACGAATCGCTTTTTCCACTTTTTTGAATTGGTCACGGACTCGGCACGGACTTCATATACGAATCCGTTTCCGACTCTTTTTTTTAATAATGTGATTTCGCAACGGACTCGTTTTTTTTTAAAATAGTCCGGATTCAAAACAAGTACAATGTTGGTGAGTTCAAGGATGATTTAACTTATTTCTTCAAACAGCTGAACATTATTTTTCCTTAAAGGATCCCAAAAACTTTTACAGCTATAAGGACAAAGCGTACAAAATTAACGCAGCTAAAAAAGTTTCCGGAAAATATTTTGCGTACGGCTATCTTATAGTCACATGTAACTTGTTCACTCATGATAATTATTTAAAAATTCTGAGAAGCAGTGTTATTCGATTTGAAGGAGAGCTTGAGGTCCACGTGCCTAATGATATAAAAAAGTTATTTAAAATAAAAATTTTATTTCGTATCCCTAATCCACTGAAAATAAAATAAAAGATTATATAACAAATTTATGACTGCCTTTTATGTGAACGTTGTTTCGAAAAGGGTCTGTCGAAACATAAGAAAGCTAAATGCGTGCTGACGGGCTCGTAACGGGTTCCAAACGGATCCACATCCGTTTTTGTGCATATTGGGTAGTAATGCATGCGCAAAACGGTGTAATACATACTGGCTCTGTAGCTACACGCATCTGTATTCTCTATTGTATTTATCAGAGCTGTAAAAGAATGCAATCATTTGTGATTTTAAATAATGTGATTTATATTCAAAATGAATGCAATCATTTTTCCAAATCATTGATTGGGAATTAAATGATTTTCAATCACAAATGAATGCATTCTTTTACAGCTCTGGTATTTATCTTGCTGAAAATAAACAAAACCAATAACAAACGACAAAAACAAAAGCAACTGATGTGTATTTATATATATGTACATCTTACATACATTTTAATAACAACAAAAACAACAAAATCGGCATGATAACAAAAGAAACGATTGCAAACCAAACCAACAACCACAACAGCAACCCAACCAACAACCATAACAACAGCATAGGCAGCTACTGAAGCAGCTTGTGTGTAACTTTTCTCATACAAATATATGAATTTCTGCTTTTTTTTTGACTCTATTAAAAAATTGACAAAACCCAAAGTTAGATATTGCTTTCATTCGTACTGTAACTGGTATTTTGGTATATATTTTATCAGTGTACAATAAATATTGAAGGCTGTAGGCATACCCCAAAGTGTAAACTAAAATCCTTAAATTGGCTTGAAACATTTGTGAAAATGACCCGCATACGAACCGCGCTGTTAGATGTAATTCTACGTTAAAAAATCAATTGAACTGGCTGAGGTTAAATCATAACATTTCGCGAAAACTGAAATAATTTTGTCTCATAATATGTGGTCGCACTAACAAAATAAATACATAATTTCATAACACAATTGTAAAATTTTTTCTGTAATTGTAAACCATTAATGGCTTAATCTTAAAATTATGATATATAAAAGCGTTGGTGCGTCTGTGTGTTAGCGCATAACTTCTGATTGACTTACACAATTGAGGTCTTATTTTGACCTTTTTTGCACAATAAATAAATTATACTTATATATATTTGCATAGTAATATTCTTTTTTTGGTCTGATGCACACTGTTGGCCCATGAACAAAAATCAATATTTTTTGTGACTCGAAACCTAACAATATTGAAATCAATCAACAGATAATTGCATAGATAAGACGAACACAAAATATTTAGGGAAAAGACTCAGTGTTGGATACGCTGTGAACCTAAAATGTTGAGATATTTAAAAAAAAAAAGCATGTGTTGTTCAATTCGTTTTGGGCTCTCTTTAACAAATAGTTGTCAAAAATTTTGCGTTTTGATTAAACTGAGCCAAGTAACGTTTTTTATTATAAAAAATATTGAAGTAAAAAAATAGAATTAAAAAATTTGAGAAAATTAAAATTTGCTATATGTTTTGTGATTCTTATATATGATATTCTCAAATGAAAAATTTTAGAAGTTGGCAAATTTCGATGGGAAAAAACTAATTCTATAATATTTAGTGCTCTTTTTTTAATCTACTAGTATGGATTCTTTATAATCAGGAACTGCAAATAACTTTTTCTACTTCGTTCTACAAAAAGTTTTTTTTTTAAATGCATAAAATTAAAAATTTACACATAAAATCAAGTAAATTTTTTAAATAGGTCCAAAGGAGGTACCCCTAGTGTCTACCCGATTTCAACCATTTTCAGTACACATCTATTAATCTATTTGACTATCCTTCTGACGAATTTTTATTAAGATCGGCGAACCTTTGTATGCAACTTTCATACAAAATTAAGTAAACAATTAATATAGATCCAAGGGAGGTACCCCTAAGGGTCTGACCGATTTCAGCCAGATTTGAAATGTCTATTAACTGGCGTAAATTAACCAAGCATTCAGATTTGAATTATCAAAGGAGCGCTCCCTTTATTTTTGTCCAACTTTTGTATGGTATGAACGCACTGTGTGATGGTTTAACCCATTTTCTGCCACGCTGCAAAAATGTTTGAATTTTTTGATATAAAGTCTATTTCTAGAGTAATTCCAAATCAGTTATCAACAAATTGTAAAACCCATTTTTTTTTGTTATGTCAAGAAATCAAATGTTCTAGTAATCAAACGTTGGCGCTTATCCCATTTCTACTCTTAAATAGTGCAGTGCTGTTCAGAATTTGCTTTGTTTAAAGTATACAATTTATTCTTTTATTATTTGTCCCGTACAAACACGAAATTTCCTTTTTTAGATTTCCTCTGATTTTTCTCTAAAATGGATACTCCTGCTGCAAGTACTAGTACGCAGCGTTATAGGGAATGTTAATGTTAATGTTGTGTGGTGGAGATGCGTACTGCGACCTAGATCAGATCTATTGTACCTCCTTCTCAAAGCTCCGCTGGGTTTGCGGATTACAGAATTTCATCCAGTCCTATTTCTCTAATGAATTTGAGAATATTCTTAGGTTCAAGGGATGAAACCTGCTCTAGACTCAGCTCATAGTTCCCCAGTGCTAGTTTACGTCTGCGAGCCACGGCGTCGCAGTTTGTGAGTAGGTGTATTGGAGTCTCCTCTGCTTCTTCACAGAAACGGCAGTTACTATCGGTCTCTATGCCCAATTTCATCAGGTGGTATTTTAGTTTGCAGTGTCCTGTAAGGAACCCCGTTAGAATCCTGAGATTCGGTTTGCCTAAGCTTATGCACAATTTTGCTCTTGGAGTGTTAAAATCTCTGAGGAGCAATTTGAATTGTCTTAGCTTTGGGAGGCTTTTCCAAAGGTTTGAACGTTTATGCCTCTCCTCCCTTCTTAGTTCTTCTTTTATAGAATGTTTGCCCAATCCGCAGAATGATTCTGGTCCTATAAATTTTTTGGCTGCACCCTGTCGCACTAGACCATCGGCTTCTTCGTTACCCAGTATTCCTTTGTGTCCTGGGACCCAAAGTATAGTAACAGTGTTATTCTTGTCTAGTTCGATGAGCTTTGTTAGGCATTCCCATGTTATTCTCGATGATATCTCACAGGAAACTAATGCTTTGATTGCTGCTTGGCTGTCTGACATCACAACTATATCCTGACCTTTGTATTTGCGGAGGTTCAAAGTGCTTGGTTCTTGGCCCGTACACCCCTGCGCCTATACCTTCCAATGTCTTGGACCCATCTGTATGCCATGCTATACTGTGTGGTTTCTTGACTTGCGATATCATCTCGCTGTCCCACTCTATCTTGGTACTAAGCTTTATTCCGAAGTGTTTTTCGAAGTTATACCTTTTTACTATATCGTCTCTTGGTTGATCGATGTAGGGAGTGTGCTTTGCAATGTCCTCCTTCTCTCTACTGCTGATAGTTTTACCTAAACCTGTCCCCTCTTTTATAGGGAATGCGTTATAGGGAATGAAAGAAGAAGAAAGAAGAGAAAGATCCAGAATTTAGAGACAAGAAAAAATAACGTGTAAAAGCGTGGAGAAAACGAAAAGCTGAAAATAATACTCCCGAGCAAAAAGCTAAGAAAAGCAAAGGAAGTATGAGGAAAATAGAAAAAAGATCCAAAGAGCTAATAAAGTGGTAAGAAGTCTTGATAGTTCCCAGGTTAATTCCTATTTGAGTGATTGTACACCACATTCCGAGTATACTCCATACAAGTGTAAGGAAACTTATGCCATAAGCAGTTCAGAAGTTCCTGCGAAGCTTGCCTAGATCAACAAGGAAACAGAAGGCTGTAGTTATGGGAGTATCCAAAAGAGTTGGTTTAAAAATAGAGGCCGAAATGGAGAAATCTTTAAGTGTGACATGTAACGAAGATGAGAAAGCCAGTGCGGTGAAAGAATTTTACTTTCGTACGGATATGTCACGGAATGGTCATTTGGATAGATGGGGAAAAAACCGTTACAAAAACATTATCACACAATGTTTGTACGAGATGCTTTTTCTGTTTTTAAAGAAGAGTTTCCAAATAATGGTATAAAGTTTTCCAGTTTCTGCGCATTAAGGCCCAAAAATGTTTTGCTGCTAAAGGACACTCCATTAGAGCAGTGTTAGTGTATAACGCATGAGAATTTTATACTAAAACTTAAATGTTTTAATATAAAATATGATTGGTCTTATGTGATTCGGCGTCGAATTCAAATTGTTGGCAAATTAGCTGTGAAGGATTTAAACATGGAAGTAAAATCCAATAACCTGACATCTCGGATAAAATAGTTACCTGTTAACAATGGAACAAAACGATACGATAAAAGAATAAAGCTTACAACAGAAGAACTTAGCTTGGGCGAGCTCCATGAGTTTGCTCCTTAGTTTCAGAGTTACCTGGAGTTCTGTATAATGTCAATATTAAAAAATTCAAGCAAACGATTTTAATAACGATAAAAAAAGTCAAAACGTAAGGATTCTCCATATTGATTTCGCTATGTCATATTCTTGTGAATACCAGAACGAAGTTCAATCTGCTTTAAGGAGCAAAGTGTGACCCTGTTTACTGCTGCTTCATTTTGTGAATCTCAACGTAAAAAATTTGTAATTTGCTCCGACACAAACCAAAAAGATAAAGACAGTATCTTTACATTTGTGACATCTTTATACGAGAGAATTTTTGAAGCTGAAAACGAAAAAATTTTTAAAGAAATCATATGGAGTGACCTTCCTCCGAATTTAAAAACAGATTCATGGTCATGTTATTGATTTTCCTTTCTAAAAAATACAACAAAATCTTTGAATAGAAATACTTTGCCACTTCCCACGGTAAAGGCGTGATTGACGGAGTCGGTGGTAATGTAAAGACTTGTAAATCAAAAAACTCGAAGTCAAGGAAATGGTGCCGTTATCCAAAACGCAAATGATTTCGCTAAATTTTAGTACCTTCTACGAAGATTTCCTTCATTTCCCAATCAGAAATAAACAAGAAAATTGAACATTTCAATCCATGGAAAACTGCAAGGCCTGTTCCTGGAACATCAAAATTTCATCAAATATCAGTTGATGGCCATGAAGTAACATGCAAGAAACACATTTTAGACGATCATTCTGTTAAGTATTCATTTCAAAAATGATTCAAAACGAATTCTTAATAAGCAATTTCGTAAGAGTCCCGTACAAACAATTTAATTTTTATATAATAATTTTCATTTTAATAAATATTTTTTCTAACTTTTATTGTTTTATTTTGCCATGATCCTAAGCTTTCTTCGCAATATTTTCTTAGCTTACAAACATTATTAGTTTTGCTAAAATTTTACAATAAAGTCAAAAAATAAAAAGTATGGTGGACTGGGGCTGTCCCGTACAAAAGGACAATTTTTTTTACTAATTACTCCAAATCTATGATAATTTTTGTAAACAAAAAATTGATTTGGATAAGTCTGCATTATTTAAAATAAATGTACTAGGTGTTTTTTATGATTACCATTTGGTTTGTCTTAAAATTGACATCTTAACTCAGGAAATGCGTACGATTTGTCCCGTACAAGCCGTGGAATACACCAGTTTTTTCTTTTGGCTAAAATACCTCATCATTACTTTCTTTTCTTTAACTATACATATTCATTTAATATTATATACAAGAAAGGTCTATTGGCAAGGTATTGTTTAACCACGCCCCCCACCGCCTTGAAACTACGGGTGGTGATGGTGAATACTATTTTCAAAAAGCCAATGATACAAAGTAATATATGATATCAACGATCTTCCTGATATCAATTACATTCATAGTTAAAAAAATTATTAAAAATGGACAAATTATACGTTCGATTAATCGAACACTGGTTGGAAATGGGTTAAAACTGTGCTAGAATCCGATAGGTAGAACACAAGTGAGCTTTGTAGTACAAACTTTAAAAATTTGTACTACAAAATTTGTACTGAAAAATTTAAAAAAGCTCCTAAGTCGCAAGAGATACAGGAAAATTATGTCAAAAGATATGTTAGATAGTGATTAGATTTACAAAAATTGAATAAAAAATTTCGACTTACAATAGTGGTGCGCATTCTACAACATTGGTGCTCATTCTACAGCATAGATATTTTTGCGTCTGTGTTAGAGAGCTTTAATCTTCTTTATTGAGAAAAATCAATTCTGTAAGCTTTCTGTTGCACAGTTCTTCGATGTTTAACATTCTTATTTAATACAAGCGTTACTTTTAAGTGGTTTAGTCTTGAATTGATCAAAACTATTAAGGGTTTTCACGCTTACTGTTAACTGGGCTCTTAGTTTTATGATATGTTAACTTTCTGAATACTTCTGATGTGATATTTTGTTTTGTTGTTGTTTAATGAATCCTATGTTATCATAACATATATTTTATTTAATCAAGCACACCCCTTTACTATTGCTTCGATGTCCAACAGAACCTCGCATTACCGAGATAATTCGTTTTTTAGTCGCACGGTAAGGTTGTGGAATAGTCTCCCTGCGAGTGTGTTTCCCGGCAGTTTTGAGCTGTGCTCCATCTATTCACCCTCCAACTAACTATCACCCATCTTCCGAATAGACACAATGCTTATGCATTTATAGGGGGCATCCCCTGGGCGTTGGTTCAGTCTAAAAAAAAATCTTATGATTTTATACAGTTATTAGCTAAGGTTAATTTTGTCATTCTCAAATCACCTACACGAAAAATATATTTATTGTCCTAATAAAGAACATATTTAACAGTTCATGCATACATTTTTTTTGCGTGCATTGAAAGAATTAAGTGACACAGTCCTCACCGCTTGAAATGCCAGAGCGAACTGGGGTGATTTTTTGTGTGCGTGAACTTTATATACGTGTGAAAGCACAAAAGCTTTTTATTAAGAATAAATTTTTGAATATGTTCTAATTTTTGACTCTCTAACGTATACTTAATTTAAGAAAAATCCTTTGTATTGACATAAAAAACCTTTAGATATTTTGGAAATTACAGACTTTCTAAGTACAAGGGTATTTGTGTGCGAAAAGTCGTTAGTTGAGAGAAATAATGATCTACAAATGCTTTTTTGGTACTATTTTTTACCAAAGTATCTACTATTTTAATGAAAGTATCTTCAAAACTCCCCATTACTTTGATTTCAAAACGATTGAGATTCCCAAGGATGTGCGACTGCACTTTTTTAGTGGCATTTTTATTTTGAGTAGCAGCCAAATTTTTTTCTTGGCTCTAAGTCCTAAAATATTTTATTTGTATATAAAAAAATAATTTGTTTATGTTTTATATTGCATTTAAATATTACTTCATACTTAGTTATCCTTTTTTTAGATGGTGGTTAAAATTCAAAAAGCTGCGAAGGCAGCTTCCTATAATAAAGAACAACAGTTTCGGGAGTATCTGCATGTCAAGGTAGTGTGTCTTTAAAAACCTTGAGATTGTTGCGTTACCGAAATTTCTTTCAACTTAGAAATAGTTCGATATCAAAATTTTCTTCTATCTCAATATAGTTAATGATTGGTCGTTTTGTATCAAAAATAGTCATTTCAACACTAAAATAATGAAATTTTATAGAAATTTACGTTTCTTGATTTATTTCCCGTGATTGTGGACTATCAACCGTAGTATTAAAGTGCTAATATAAAACAGTGCAAATTAACTTCAACGCAATTTAATGATGGCAGTCATGATGCGTTTGCTCTTTACAGCAACATGCTCTGTTTCAACATCAACATCAGCATCATGATTTCTGACAGCAATATCAACAACACCATCTACAACACCATCAACTGCAGCTAGCAACACACAAAAACAGTTAACATCATAGTAAAGTTACAGCTTTTATAAAATGAGCTTTTGTGCTATTAAACATTCTGAAGCAGAAGTTCAGATTCTGAGCTATCTGTGCGATACAGCAAAAAAAAAAAAACAATGAAAGTAACAAAGTTGCTAGCACCGTTGTCAACTTTGTAGTTGTTTCTCTCAAATTTTAGGGTTTTTAAAGTTTTTTAAAATAGTATTAGAATTTTTTTTTGTAGCATCTTTATACTTGAAATTTTTTTGTATTCACGTTTAAGTGCATTCGTAATGAAAAAAGTTTTCTATTGTTTAAAAAATCTCCGCTGGCAACATTCTAATGCTTTAAGGTTTCATTACTTCAAAAACATGGAAAAGTTTTATACAACCTTACGCTGTTTTTATGAAACCTTTTGATGAAAAGCAAAACTTTTGCACGTAGAATTCCAGTGAAGATTATGCAGATTAAGGGAATAGTGCAAATACATACCAAAAAAATGCAAAATATCCCTTTTTCAATGTGACTGCATGTCTGTGTTTTTTTAATAAACTGCGCAAGAAATCAACTGGTGCAAAATGAAAGAACGTAATGCTTACGTTGTTACTTTTTTATGCTGTTTTTAACACATGGATTCACTAAGTTGATCCTTGACAAACACACACACACCCGAAACACGTTGACGAATGCAATTTACCCACTAGGAAAAAATAGTCATCAGCTAAGAAGACTATAAAACACTTGTGGCGTAATGTACCTAAGGAAGTTTAGTCGTTTGTTTAAGTCACAAAAACATATTTTTATTTTAATTTCGTATGAAATATTTTATTCGATTTTTAGAAAAAGTTTAATTTGGTGATTTGAACAATACATGATGTGGATTTGAAAGGTATGTGGATTAAACCGCTTTGCCATAACGTGTGACATGGGGGGAGGGGTATGTTTAAATAGCCCAAAAACGTGTGACGTGTTTTATCCTCTTAAAATAAATTTAATATTAGTTATAGTAAAGTAAGTATCTTCTATGACATTTATGGCGACTTGTTTATAATATTGGAGGAATCCACTTCTCCACTTCATCTTCATATTCTGCAGAAGCACGCAGCTGCAAGAAGTAAAAGTTGGCTGGAACATCCACTGAAGACAATCATCGTGAAACCCATGTGCCTGACAAAAGAATTTGTAAAAAATTCCAAATATGCTATGAGAGTGACCGGAAAGGGACGAAAAAATATCTAGTTGAGATCACAGCGATACCAGTACAGTAATATTAAAAATATTAAATAAACCTTTTTCCAAGAATATTAACCGAAGTTCAAAAGAAATAGCAAATTGAATGCTAAGGGATAATCGCGAAAATAAGATGAAAACAAAAGAGTTATTTGGCAATTTATGAGTACAGACGAAAACTAGATCATCCTTTCCGACCATAAAAAAACAACACTCCATGACTTGAGCATTCTAATAGTACAATACCAAAAAAAGAGCGAAAACACTTTAAGTAAGAGGGGATTCTTACTTTACAGATCAAAAGCAAACGGCGAGCGGGACTCCCCGCACTTTTAGAGGAAGTGTAAATGGTCATTCGGGAAGGATGCTGTGTACTGTGAGAATATTCCAATATTATTTTCCAAATCTGGCGTCCATTGACTTCTATTTCTTTCTTTGATTTAAAGCAGTACCTTCGACTTTGAACCGGGAAAAAGACATCAACACATAACATCACATCACATCACATCACATCACATTACATCACATCACATCACATCACATCACATCACATCACATCACATCACATCACATCACATCACATCACATCACATCACATCACATCACATCACATCACATCACATCACATCACATCACATCACATCACATCACATCACATCACATCACATCACATCACATCACATCACATCACATCACATCACATCACATCACATCACATCACATCACATCACATCACATCACATCACATCACATCACATCACATCACATCACATCACATCACATCACATCACATCACATCACATCACATCACATCACATCACATCACATCACATCACATCACATCACATCACATCACATCACATCACATCACATCACATCACATCACATCACATCACATCACATCACATCACATCACATCACATCACATCACATCACATCATGGTAAAGTAATCAGGTAGCAATGACCATTGCTTATTTTACAAGGCAGCTATCTCTTGTCAAAAACAGCTGTTAGTGAAACAAAGCGAAAATTTAAGAAAGTGTCAAAAACAAACATAAAAATTGAGCTTTCGCCTTCAGCAGAATCAACAGTTGGCAACTGTTGTGCTGTTAAATTAATTAACACAGAAAGCACGCATAAAATTTGAGTGTGAAACCTTTGGAATTAAATTATTTACATACTATAATAATTAAATCAAATAATTTACAACTTTTCTAACGTTCAGAGGATAGATGGGCCGTGCACGTGCCTAAAAAATAGCTTTGTGCGTGTCCGTGCTTAAGAAAAGGAAAGTCATGCGTGCTTTTCCGTGTTCGTGCACTAAAATTTTACTACTTTCACTACTGCAAATATGTTTTTATTTTATCAAAATGCATGTGTTATATGAATAAAACTAGTAAAAATTTTAAAAACACATTTTAATGTTATAATAATTCCAATATTTTTAAGTTGATACATAAATTTAAAAAATTTGAGTAACTTCTTCATAGCTACTTCGCAAAGTACTAAATCGTGCTTTGTCGTGCGTGTTCGTGCGTTTTGTGCTTTGTCTTGCGTGTTAGTGCGTTTTGGTGCAAGTACGAAAAGTCAATTTCGTGTTTGTGCATGCTCGTGCAAATGGTTGTCATGCTCGTGAGCGCCCGTGCCTCAAAAATGTTGCACGCACCCATCTCTAGTTCAGAGTAACAACAAATGCAGAGAAAAACATCGCTCACTATCATAATAGCCCTGCAGAAAATTAGGCCAACTTTTAACCCTTGGATTCAAGAACCTTCCAGAGGTAGTAAGTTGCAGTAAAAGGTCTGTCCAGACCTTATATGAAATGTATGGTCAACTGCTTTCGTGTCTATGTTTATGGCTGTATATATATATATACAAACAAATAGTTGCTGAAACCCGGTGCGTTTCTGCCACGCCGCTTTTTCAACACCATACAATGCTATCAGTGAAACAGCATGAGTAAATTGAGTTCGAATACTGAATTCTGAGGCTGTGCAGCCTATAACTCGACAGATATTCGATATAGCAAAATCCAGGTTGTATGGGAGGTGCAACGCCCCTTTGTCCAATGCCGATAAAATGTTATGAGTTAAATTTCACTTGTAAATTGTGGTCGAATACCAAATTCCGAGGCTATGCAACCTATAAATCCAAAGCTATTTGATATCGCAAATTTGGGTTGTGTGGGAGGTGCCACGCCTCCCTGTAGAATATCCAAAAACTTATATCAGTAAAAGGCATGTTTAAATTGAGATCGAATACTTAATTCCGAGGCTGTACGACCTAAGCTATTCGATATCGCAAATATTAGTTGTGTGGTAGGTGCCACGCCCCCTTGTGGCACCTGCCATAAAATATTATCGGTCAAACGGAACTTATAACTTGTGATCGAATACCAAATTCCGAAGCTGTGCGACCTATGATTCCATAGCTATAGCGATTTTATATGAGAAATCGTATGGGCGAAAGGGAATCCATTATTTTTGCAATATCTCGAAAACCGCTCATCCGATGTTGTACAAATAAGTTCAAATCTCGTGACAGTCCAAACACACCTTAATAATTCAAATTTGGTTAGTACATATCGGGCTATATATTTTATATGAGGTCTGGCCAGACCTCATACTGTTGCATTCACAAAACGACATAAAAAGAAAAATTTATCAATACATAAACAATTTTTTCTGGATTTTTCGTTGTTTCATTGTGTTCTTCTCGTCAAGCCTGACAAAGTCGCGCAACCATTCCTCTCTCCACTGTCATAAAAAAAGTTGCATACATTCAAAAAGTCGAAAGGTCTGTCCAGACCTAATACTGAATCGGGGGGTTAAATATTTCTGAACTAGTTCCAAAAAGTACCATGTTGGTCCCTCTACAATACCCTTTTACATTGATCGAACTGACGCTTTTTACGTGCTACGTGCTGATGTCATAGCAAAAGGTAATTGTACCCAAAAACATTCCTTTTTCCCTATATTTGAACTAGTGACATTAGGAACATTTCCAAACTGGTACTTTTTGCTAAGGTTTTAAAGTAGATCTTAAAGTGGTTTTGAAGTATTCATTCACACGTTAGAGGCTTTTATTTCTTATTTTTTGCATGTATTACGTAAAGAAGTGTGTCACGTAAAAGATGATGCATTTCTTTTATTTTATGTAGTTATTTTTGTTTTAAATATAATGCACAAACTTACCTGTGCTGAATTCTTTAAATTGATATTCCTCAAAAAGTTTGAAACTGAAAAAATTGCCACAACGAGTGTTGAAATTTAATTTATTTTTGTCAGTCAATATTTTGACAAAAAACAAAATAAAATCAAAGTGAACTGTTCTACACTGAAAGTTTTTTTACTGTATCATGGCAAGTACAAATTTTGCTAGGAACGAACTAGGAGTTTTCCAATCGACTCCAAAATAACTGCTTGGAGTTCACAACAGTTGACTCCGCTGAATGCAGCCATAAAGAATTGTGAGCGCTCTCTTTGTGAGTATATTTTCTGACAGGAGATAGTGTGCACAACAACTGTCAACGAATTCTGGCTAAAAAAAATGTTAACATTTTTTTCTTTAAAAACTCTTTTGAGACCCAAGAAATGGATACTTCATCATTGTTTTTTTTTTAAAGGAAATATTTTTTTTTAAACGCCTATAAAAAATATTTTTTTTTGGTATTCACATAAATTTTGGGTGTGGCTCAACTTGCACTGAGTTGCAAATATATAAAACATGAGAAATCGATATTCAAAGGGCTTTTTTTTAGCTTAATTATTAGTTAATTGCTACAGTAACTGTTTGATTTTGACAAATCTTGGTATGTATGAGGTTTTCGGTACTCAAAATCAAATTCTGGCAACCGTTTTTCAGTAAAGTGGCCACTAGAGGGTGCTCCAGTAAAAAATTCAGGATTTACAAAAACTCATACTCTAAGGCATAAAAAACACAATATTGCTTAAAAAAATTAAAAAAAAAAAGAAGAGCTCAATGCCTTTGCAATAAGTTAAAAGGTCATGTGAATACCTTGAAAAATACATGTACTCAAAATCTATATAGTTTTGAAAAACCTCTTTCCGAAAATGACGAAATATCGATTTTTGGGGTCTAAAAAGAGTATGTAAAGAACCAAAATTACAAATTTTTTTTTTAGCCAAAATTTGTGTATATTCAAAATCTTTATTATTTTGCTCATCACGAGTATGAATTCTGAAAGAAAAAAAGTTACATGCAAAAAACATGAGTTTTTGACCAAAAAATAGGTTCAGGAGAACCAAAACCCCACCGGAGTTTCTCCAATCCAAAAAAAAAAGATACCGAAATAGTTTTTAAGAGTCCCTCTAACTTTTGAGTTGGTGTTCGGCTGACTTCTTTTATCATACAAATCATTTGATCGATTTCACAACATATATTTTCCAGTCTATATTCTTTTTATACATTTTCGAAATTCTATTCTTCGTTCAGCTTTTGTAAAAAACATTCTGAGTTTTTCCTAATGGGTGTTAATTTCTCAAATATGTGCAAATCATTGTACGCTTAGTGGTGCGTAGGGACAAATTTTCTGCTGCAACTTGCACACTAATTATGTAGGATTTGACAGAAGCTATATTAAATTTATAATTTAGCTAGAGCTAAAGAAATTCTTTGGAAAAGTTATTTAAAATAATTTTTAAAACACACAAAAATAAGAGTTTAAAAAAGTAATTTTTCAAAGAAATAAAATATGATAAAAAGTAGCAAATGCAAAACAAACGTTATTGCAGTATTTTGTCTATCTCTTGCCTCTCGTCCTCAAAAGGACATAAATAAATTTCATTAAAATGTAATTGAAAGACGCTCTAAATGGTCATCAAATAAACGTTTAAAAAAACATGAAAGTCCTTTAACTCGGACATTATACAACAACTTGAATGTTGCCATTAAAAAGGCAAAGCTGTTACAGTTATTGCTTTCATTTATTTTCATGGGGAAACAAGAAGAAAATTAAATAACCATTACTAAAAAAAAAGGAAAGAAAAGAAAAGCACCATATCGTTGACCAATGTAGATGCGTATTTGAAGGATTAAGATTTTATTTGTTGTAGTTTTAATAGGCAAAGAAGCTTTATGTTCAAAAATAAAGCTTTTATACCCTTCGTTATAGGAGGCTAATCATAACATTTAATATTACGGTTTCTTTAATTTGCTCATTACAAAAACACACTCAATTAAAGCTCCCTAAATTTTTTATTTAACAAAACAGGATATCAATTCTTATTTAATTGCTGCTAACTTATTCTTGGGCTATCAATTCAAACTTGACAAAATTTGGAAAGTCTATAAGCCTATAAATTATATTCTGTTGTCTTAAAATAAAAGTTTGTAAAAATAGGGTCTTAAAATGTCAAACTAAACTAAATAAAGTTTCTTACAGATAGCGTTGATGGAAATTAAGGAAAATTGGTTAAAGTCCAGTAACACCTTTCATCAGTGGTAGAGTGAAAAAGGTTTCTATTTGCACAAAGTAGCAGCAAAAATTTTCTAACAAGCTTAGAGCAGCCAGGAATGCTTGTAAAATGTAATTTAAACTTTCGAATGGCGCACTAATAAAAAAGGAAAATGTTTTATGGTTACTTTCACTTATTTGAGCAAACAACAGAAATTCAGTTACGGCCATTTAAGGCAGTAAAGAATATCCTCAAGCTTAGCTTAAAAGATGGTAAGTCCTTTTTGTCCTTAGCTTAAAAGATGGTAAGGTCCTTTGCGACCATTGAGAAGACAAGAAAGTTTACATTTAATAATAAAAAAAAAATATGATGAAACTGTTTATTAAATTTTGAAGAAAATGCTAACGCAATATTTAACTAATAAAAACATTAACACTACAGCAGAAGCTACTAAACAAAATTTGAATTTAATAAAAGCATTTTAGCTTATTTTTCGTTAAAGGAAAATATAATGTAAAAGTGTGTGTGTTGACATGATAGCCAAAAATAACCCTGCAAACATTTTTAATCGCTTCAGGACCGCCAGCGAATCACTTGGAAGATGAGATAATCGCCGGCAAGCTTATTTGGGAGTCATCCAGGCATCGCCGACTCTAAGCAGCTGAGGCCATAAAAGCGATTCGACGGAAAGATTCGCAAACGAACCGCCTAAAGGTTTCGTCAGCGATTAGCAGGCAAGAGTCACTATCGAATCGCCAAGACGAGTCCTTAGCGATTCGTAGGAAGAGTTTTACACGAATCGGCAAAAGGGGTCTTAAGCGATTCGCCCTCAAGAGAGGCAAATTTTGAGGGGTTCCTTAGTGGTTTTTTGCGAAGCGTCTTTGTTAAACGTTACAAGTTGTTTTATTTGACAAAGTTCTTTGTCAAATCGGTGATATGAATATTTTCAATTTCCTTACCTAAATAGAACTAAAAAATTTTTTTTAATTTTTTTCGATGATTATTTTTAGTGGAAAAGTATATAGAATAGCCTGCTAACTATTCCAACGATTGATTTAAAAATTTTTTAAAAGAGCCATCTTCAATCGATCACTGGAATGAGCAAAGGACGATTATGAAAATTTTGTTTGAACCGGGAATTAATAGCTTGGGCGATCGAAAAGCGGTTCGACTTCTAATGTTTCCCGGAATGAGCAAAGGACGATTTTGAAGATTTTACTTGAAACGCGCATTCATCGCTTAGGCGACCGAGAAAAGAGCCATCTTGCGATTCTCGCCTGAATAAACGAAGGAAGATTTTAAAAATTTTCTTGAATCTCGCATTCATCGTTTAGGCGATCGAAAAGCGATCGATCTTCCAATGATCGCCGGAATGAACGAAGGAAAATTTTGCTTGAATCGCGCAATCATTGCGATCGAAAAGCGATCCATCTTCCAAAGAACACTAGGGCGAAGTGCAAGTGCTTCGCAAAGTTAACTTCTCTTCCAATCGTTTTCCATATGTTTGCAGAGAAAGTTTTCAATTGGCCTAAAATGCTTTTAAATTGTTCATTTTGATGAGAGATTGGAATATGTTTTTTTGGTGGTGATATATATTAATACCCAACGCGTATGCAACTGCGTAAGGGTTATATTTATGTTACCACTCCCCGAAGGAGGCGTGGCAGGTATAAAGAAGTGTATGTATATATTTTTAATGAACATAACATCTTGAATCGATTTGGCCATGTTCGTCTGTCCGTCTTTCTGTCATCACGATTGCTTATCGTAATTTTAGAACTTTCGTAATAAAATTTCATATCTTAGCTTTTATATAGAAAAATAAAGATCAAGTAAAAAAATAACTCAAACTGTACTATGACACAAAATATTTTTGATATCTCCATTTTGCATTAGCTGCCATAGCAACCGCAGCACAATTTAATTTTTATTTTTCGCGTTTAATAACAGTTTTTTTATTACATGAATTTTATTGTGAACTTTAGATCAAGTAAGATTTTTAAGAAGGCAACAACAACAACTCTGTATAGATTCAATCACTTAGCTGACTAGACAGTCTGTTTCGGAAATTGCTACATTTCCTCCTCAGTAGTCTTCGAGTGACTAAGCTGTGATTAACTCACTGTTAAAATCGTATATGATTTCACACATGTTTGCACACATTTTTCAGAACTTTACGTTCGAATCGGCCACTTAATCATATGAAATTTAAAACAGTTTCCGAAACAATCAAATAAATTTTTCTGTTTACAATCACATTCTCATATCCATTCCAGTGTAAAAATTTGTGAAACTGGGAATAAATATGAACTAATGAAAGAAAGAGATGGTATTATTATCAAAAATTATGACATTTTTTTGCAGTCTGTATTTAACTCTAACTAGAGAGAGCGAGTAAGTTATACTTCGATGGTATTGGAAATTGATAACAAAAACAACGTGTGAGAAAGGGATGCCAGATCACACGTATATATGATTTGCGGCTACTTTCTTCCCGGGGCTCTTGCTAGCATAACAGAAACTTTGTATAAAGAGATAACCGACATTTCAGTTCAGAAAAACTGTTTTTTTAGTTAAATAACCGATAGTCTTTTTGTAGGGTTATAGATCACAGCCATTAACTCTACCAAGGTTGCCATGTGTTTTAGTTGCTTCTTATTTATTTCAATATTCATTGGTGTTCGACAATTTGTCGAAATGCACCATAGAATTGAAACAAGTTTTTGCTTCGCTAGAAGCTAGTGTTTTTAACTGAACGATGGCTATTTACACAACCAAATGTTCAATTACTCATGACTTGGACCGAAATCGATCAATTCTTAGATTATTTAATTAACTTGACATTAATCAAACTTATTTGGTCGTGCTCCGCGAAATTAATTATTACACGAATTTAATTGTGAGCTTTAGATCAAGTAAGATTCTTATACGACTTTAACAGTGAGTTGATCACAGCTTAATCACTCGAAGACTACTGAAGAGGAAATGTAGCGATTTTTGAAACCGACTGTCTAGTCAGCTAAGTGATTGACTCTATAAAGAGTTGTTGTTTTTGTTGTTGCCTTCTTAAAAATCTTGCTTGATCTTTAAGCTGACAATTGAATTCATGTAATAATTTAAATAATAGATCACAATTAAGTAATCAAGTTTTTTTTTTTAAACTTACATGAAATTTATTTATTTTCTTTGTGTGAAACAAAAAATTTTTGATATCTCCATTTTGCATCAGCTGCCGTAGCAACCATAGCATCCCAGCAAAATTTTTGATACAAATGTGACATGCATCATTCTTAGGAACACTGCTTCCAGAAGACATTCTATAGATCCAATTGTGAATCTTCTTTGCCTTATCAAGAAGCGCTTTCAAGAGACATTCTCATAAACTACTTCTGGAAGACATTCAAATAGCATTTAAATTCAAAGTAAAAAATTTTGTATAGTTGTAATCTATGTAAGATATTTTCCGTGGGATTTTTTGGAAAACCTAACCACTTTCTAATTCCAACATCAAAATGCCGTGAAAATCGAGGAAAAGGATATTTTACACTCCAACAAAACCCTAACACGTCTCATTCCCAATACCTAAATTTCGAGAAAATTGGGAAAACAGATATATTCCGTTGGATTTTCAAACCCCCCCTCCCCTAACCACAAAAACCATTCCATTCCATAGAATGCCTTTTTAAAGTTCTCCTGGAAAACACCTACCAAAATCCTTTCAATGAAGGGCTCAAAGAAATCTTCCATTGAAAAAGTTCTGGAAGCACTTCTAGAGAAGACAAAGGAAAGCATTCCTTCCAATGACATGTATATGTTATAAGAATGCCTTCTGGGTATGAAAGTGGAAGGGATGGAATTCAAGACTTTCCCTTCCGCTTAAGCTTATTTTGGAAGCACTCTTTTTGCTGGGATGCTCTCTTTTTGATTTTCTTTTGTTTGACATACGTTGACCGCAGCAAAAACTGTCGCTACTACGTTGTAATAATTATACTGTGGTCGCTACTACTTGTATTATGATACTATGCATAAGAAACTACATTACTTCTTTCTATTGAAGATGAAATTCGTTTCATTGAATAAAAAAATAGCAGTAAAATTAAACAGTAATAAAATAAACATAATATATTTAACTAAAGAAAATTACTTTAATTTGCGGTAAGACGAATAGTTTTTCGGCTGTTGTCATTAATCTTCTTCAGATGAGTGGCATTACGACGAATCTTCTTACAGCTATTTCCGATGCAAGAGTTGTACACGGAGAAAACTGTTTGCTAAATTTGTATTGTGGTTAAGCAAAACTTGCGCTTGATTCTCAGCCACTTCAAAATTATACTAGATTTCAGCAAAAACTAATCACAATTTGCTATTCCAGTTTATAATTACTAAGCAGAAATTTAATTAAATTCAAGCAAAATTTTGCTAAGTTATAATAAACTGCTAAAGCAAATTTTTACTTCATTCAAGCAAAAATTTGCTAATTTTCATTCAAGCAAATATTTGGAATAGCAAATTTTGATTAGTTTTTGCTGTAATCTAGCATATTTTTGAAGTGAAATTATTACTAACATTAAATTAAATTTAAAAATTACCACCATCTGGAGATTTGAACCTTGGCCGCGTGAGTGTAAGTGCATGGGCTTATCCATTCGACCATCGCAGTTGTTAACCAATCGTCGCCTAATTTTCTTCATTAAGAATAAACTTTGCTCGTGTTTTAGAATAAATTTGCTTGAATTTAGTAAAAATTTGCTATTTGAATTTATAACTTAGCAAATATTTGCATAGCTTAGTAAAAATTTTCTATTTGAAATTATAATAACTTAACAAATATTTGCTTTAATTAAGAAGAAATTTGCTTTTGCAGTTTTTAATAACTTAGCAAAATTTTGCTTGAATTTAATAAAAATTTTGCTTTTTCCCAAATACATGAGGAATGATTACAATTCAGCAAGCTTTTTCTAAAATCACACTGTGATTGAGTACAGTTTTGCTGATTTGCTTTTAAGCAAAACATTTGTTTTATTCAAGCAAAATAATTATCTACGTGTATCTTTTTCGTTTAATCGCTTTATGTACTAAAGGCTCAAATGTTGATGAAAATTTATTGGTTTTGATGACACGTTTAATCAGCACCTCGTCTTCCTCTTGAATATTTAATGTTTAAGCTTTCCTTGTTTTGTCACCACATCTTCTTTCTTTTTATTCCTTATCTTTAACTTCTAGTTGCCTTAATAAACTTTAATTTCATATCAATCATAACGACCGACTTGTCGTTGCCAACTAAGATTGTTTACATTTCCTCTGATACTAAATACAATGTCAATATAAGTTGCACTAGAAAACTTAGGTGCACTTCACATATTTTTGTGTCTCTTTATATGCAGACATAAATCATATCAATTTGTTGCCACGTCACATTTTTCTTTTTGTTTGCTTATATCTTAGGAACAAACTTTTGACAGCTCCCAGCTTTTACACTAATTAAAGTGTTTCCAAAGTTCTATCTAAAAAGAAAATAGAAAAAAATGTGTGCTTTTCTTTGGTTTTCTTCATTTTGAAGACGTACGTGACAGTCGTTCGTGATATTTTTCATTAAAATAATCACGGTGCTGATTTCAGAAGTTTAAATAAAATTTTGCTGAACTCGAAAATTTTTTTCTAGCGCTTCTTTGACTCAAAACTAACACATATTTTATATTTTTGACCTATGTTGTACGGGCCCATTTGTTTCTGCGGACATTTTTCGGTTTTTATACAATTTTCGACGTCTGTTCTTAAACCTACTCTACAAATTCACTAAAAAAATCGCAAAAATGTCTAAAACCTACATGGTCATTGATCGAAAAAATAAAAACTTTTTCAGACATGTTTTAGACATTTCCATGTAATTGATCGCAAGAAAAAATGGAACACTCTAAAAATTAGCCGATGCGAAATTGTCTTGCTAATTCATTAAGGTCAAATGGGCTTATGCAAGTCATTTTCGACTCTGCTAATTTTTAGAGTGTTCCTTTTTTTCGATCAATTACATAGAAATGTCTAAAATCATTAGTTGATCGAAAAAAAATATAAAAAAGAAAGGAACACTCTTAAAATTAGCTGAGTCGAAATTGACTTGTATAAGCCAATTTTGACTCAAATGAATCAATTTTGGCACATGTATTTTTTTTGGCACCTATTTTGTGAGTAAGTTTTAAAAAAGACGTCAAAAAATACATAAAAAAATTGAAAAATGTCGGTAGAAAAAAATGGGCCGGGACAATCTAGGTCAAAATTATGAAAAAGTTGTTAGTTTTGAGTCAAGGAATCGCCAGAAAAAAAATTTTCGCCAGTTCAGCAAAATTTTATGTTAACTTCTGAAATCAGCACCGTGTATGTGTTTAAAAATCCGTGTTACTCTGGACTTTATTTTGTACGAATTGGAGATTTTATTTTAATTTTCATGAAGAAAAATAAATTTATATGGTTTGAGTTCCTTGAATTTCTCTTCTAAACTTCCTAAAACTTGTTCTCTGCAGATAGGCCTCTGCATACGAAAAACAGGCCATTGGTTTGTGACTAAAGCTCAGTATGCTGTAGAAGCGAAAATAAATCTTCCGTAAGAAATGCATTGCGTTTTTGACAGCGAAAAGGTAGCGAATTTTTTTTTTAGTTGGTAAGTACGCTGTTGAATCGAAAAATTTGTTCAATGCAGTTCACAACAATGATTGGAGAGTTAAAATGTCAAAATTTCGCTGCCTTTTATATGTCGGTACATTTAACTGGCGTGGAAATTTGACATTCAACAATAATGTTCAACTTACACATTCAACAAACCGGTTACAGTAAGTATGTGTTAGTGTTAAGTCTACACCAAAATTTGCGTGTAGAATTAAATACCTACAAATTTTCGTTCCTACAGCATACTAAGCTTAAGATAAGCCATAAAAAAATTCTGCTCACGCTCTGTCGAATCAATTTAAACACTCACTCTAAATTTGTTCTCTGCTGTTCCGTGAATGTTAAATCTATTTAAAAAAATTTTCCTGCAGATGGGCCTCTGCATACGAAAATAATCCATTGGTTTGTGTCTAAGAAAGTCGGCATCGACGGTCTAGTGGCAGCGCGCTAGATTTTCACTCAGGGGACCCGGGTTTAAATCCTGGCCGGGTCATGGTCCTACGTTATAACCTTTCTTTCCTTATTTCTAATCAAGGGAACTTTAAAACACATCAATTTACGACGCAAAGTTGTAATTGGTGGTGTTAGGAAAGGTTTGTGGAGAGGAACGCTTAGTAACTTGATTTCACTGAGGTCAAGACATAACACTTGCTTCAGATTTAATACCACATGTTTCTACAGCTTCTGCCACATTAAGAAGACCCTACACAAAAGATTCACTTTATTGCTTCCTTCTTCTAATCTGTGGTATCACCACGGACCTATAATATGGTCTAAGTGGGCTGGTGTAAAGAAATGCCGCCTCCTTAACCTAACCTAACCTGTGTCTAAGATAAGATAAGAAATCTGTAAAAAATATTGATTCTGTGGAGTCAATATAAACTTTTGTGTTTGTTAAAATCACCATTTAAAAATTACAAATATTTATAAGGAAAATATTATGCAGTCTTTTGCTAGGATAATTAATACAAATACTGATATTGATAAATTAAGAATTGTCAATTATTGTAATAAAGAAAACGTTGATACAGAATTATCAGTGTTGCCATTTTGTGAGTAATTCCTCAAAACGTAAGAAATTTAAAGTGGCTGTGAGTAATTTTTGAGGAATTTTATTTTGAGGAATTTTCGAGGAATTTGAAAATTTTTAGAATGTTTTTTAATATATATACAAAAAAAAAACTTTGGCAGCACCTTTTTCTGGTTGGTATAAACATACCTTTAAAATAAACTGAACACTGAACTTTCCGATTGCGTTTACCCGTCACTATAAAAAATTGAAACAAGTGCAAACGAACTTAGTAATTGGCGTACGGTTTTAGCTAAAATCAGTTTAAACGTAAAATAAATACAAGGAAAAGGATACATGGTTGCAGTCTGTATCGGAAGCAAAGGTATGCATTGACTTTTATTTCTATTGTAGCAATTATCGATTAACTCTTTAAATTAACAAAAAAAATTTTTTTTACACATTGGTTAATTTTGACCATATTTTTATTTTGACTAATTTTTATGTGATACCGTTAGTTTTGCGAAATCCGACTTAGTGATGCCATATTACATCATTGTCCTAATTGGGTTAGAGATATTTTAGAGCACTTCTAGAAGTAAAATCCAGCAAAAACGAGCATATAAACTCAATCAAATTTGGCTGTTTAAGATCTCGATAATGAGTGGAGATTATTTTTACCTCGATTAGTTTTTAGATTCAGAGTCGTGTTAAAAACGAGTTTTTAATACAAAAAATTTAGTAGATATATTTGTTTTCAAATTAAGAAAATGTAATATCATTACTATTCTTTTTTTTCTAATGCATCAGTTTAGCGAGTATTTAGTAAATTATATCACTAGTTGGAGAAACCGACTCGATACAAAAACAGTTTAATTATTTATTATAAGCATTTCTTTTTACTAAAGAATGAATTAATAAAAATTTTGATGATCTATTTGAATCAAATAAAAACATGTTTGAATTGAATTGGAAAAATAAAGTTCCATATATATAACTTATATATATAACTAAAATTTTGTAACAAAAACATACGTTAAAACTAAAAAGTCTTACAATTTTTTAAGGAACGCATAAAGCGTTTTAACCCTTTGACGTTGAGTGGGTGAAAAATAACCCATTTACATTTTTAAGTTTCGTGAGCACATTTTTGGAGATATTTTCATAAAGATAGGCTTAAAGGATGAGAAATCAATATGGCTTTTAATGTGCCATTATTCGAAATTATTTTAATTCTAAGAGAAAAAAAAAGTAGGAAGTCAATACATATTTTTTTTCCATAGGCATGGAAACCACAAACGATTTTCAAATACGAGCGGATGTATTTTCTCAACCAAATAATGTTAAAACATTTATGAAGCTACTCCAACAAAGTAAAAAATTAATTTTTCGGATTGGGTTTTTCGGATTTTTTCAATACTTAGGGCCATTTTGTTCACAGAGAAATAAATTTATTCCCGAGTTAATTCCATGATTTTTCCAGTTTTTCATTTGTTCACAGTGAGTTAAGCATTTAACTCTTTTAGCTGGAGATAAAAATGGTGGCGAGATAGCTTAACCCCAGAAATATTTAACTCGTGAAAATTGGTGAGTTAAAGTTTTTTCTTAATGACCTCTATATTTATTATGTTGACTTTATATGATTTAAATACAAATTCTAAATGTTTGATAGTTTAAATCATACTTGATTTTAAATACAAATTCTAGTTGTTTGATAGTTTAAAATCGTTTATTGAGCTTAAGGTCAAAGTTAGTGAGTTAAGATTTTTAATTCTCACTCACTCTCATTTTAATATTTCTTATTTACTTGGTTTTAAAATATTGAAAATACAGATTTTTAAACATAGGGAAACAGTATTGGGGGTTACTGATTTCTAATCTGGTGTCAGAATTTTAAAATTCAAGATGTTGGATAAGGTTGCCACCTTAATTTTTTACTTTTACGAATTCGGGGCTGTCGCGAATTAAAGGGTAAATGTGGGTCACGTGAATCCGAATCCGTTGTCAGAATTTCAAAATTCGATAATTTTTCTACACATAGGGCTGCCACCTAAAAATGTTTTGTTTTAAGAATTTTTAACATGAGGGAACAGTATTGAGGGGTTACTGATTTCGAATCTGAACTCAAAATTTTTTAATTCAAGATGGGGGATAGGGTTGCCACCTTAAGTTTTTAAATTTTTAAGAATTCGGGGCTGCCAAAAAAAATGGTATACCAAAAATGGGTCGCTGAATCCGAACCCGTTGCCTGAATTTAAAAATGATAAAGTTTTGAAATAATAGGGCTGCCACCTAATAATATGTATTTTTTAGAATTTAAAACATCATTTAACAGTATGTAGTTCGCACCAGCCACGAATTCATAAAAATAAAAAAATTAAGGTGGCAACCCTATTCACCATATTGAATTTTAAAATTCTGACTTCAGATTTGAAATCAGTGACTTCCTAACACTGTTAAATAATGTTTAAAATGCTTAAAAATACATATTATTAGGTGGCAGCCATATTATTTAAAAACTTTATAATTTTGATATTATGACCATGGATTCGTATTCAGCGATTCATTTTTGGTGTACTTTTTTTTTGTCAGCCCCGAATTCATAAAAATACAAAATATTAAGGTGGCAACCCTATCCACCATTTTGAATTTTAAAATTCTGACTTCAGATTCGAAATCAGTGACTTCCTAACACTGTTAAATAATGTTTAAAATTCTTAAAAATACATATTATTAGGTGGCAACCCTATTATTTCAAAACTTTATAATTTTGAAATTCTGACCATGAATTCGTATTCAGCGACCCATTTTTGGTGAACCATTTTTTTTGCCAGCCACGAATTCATAAAAATAGAAAAAATTAAGGTGGCAGCCCTATCCACCATCGTGAATTTTTAAATTCTGACTTCAGATTCGAAATCAGCGACCCCCAATACTCTTTCCTCATGTTTAAAATTCTTAAAATAAAACATTTTTAGGTGGCAACCCAATGTGTAGAAAAATTTTCGAGTTTTGAAATTCTGACAACGGATTCGGAATCAGCGACCCAATTTTTCCTAGTGTTTCTCCCAGAGTTGAATTCGAATAAATAAACAAGAAATTAGGTGGCAACTCTATCCGCCATCTTCAATTTTAAAATTCTGACACCAGATTCGTAAGAAGTAAACCCCAATACTGTTTCTTCATGTTTAAAATTCTTAAAAAATGTTTGGTTGGCAGCCCTGTGTAGAAAAATTTTACAATTTTGAAATTCTGACATCAGATGCAAAATCAGCGATCCATTTTTACCTAGTGTTCACTCCAACCCCCAAATTCGCAAAAATAAACCAAAAATCCCCACACATTTTTTAATTAAAGAGCAACACTCTAACATTCCAATGGAAATCAATATAAACTGAGAGCGGATTTATGCTCTAAGCATAAAGACGGGATAAAATGTGAACAAAACCACTTTTTTATCTCCCGATTTATACGCTTGGTATAAAATGAACCTAGAGATAAATATCCCCGAATTAAATCATATTTTGCCCTCTGTGAAGGGCCCTTAAAGTAAAATAAATTTTAAAAATTTCAAATTTCAAATTCACTTTAGTATAGAAATATTCCATCGTTGATGACAATTCCACAAAAAATTTTACAATTTACAGCGGCTTGCTTGTCGTCCTCAAAGGATTAATATTGATATCCCATAAGATAGAAAATATGTTGGAAAAAATAAATTTGTTTATGTTTACTTGATAGATAAAATATCTTTTGAAAAATTTTTTTTTGAGGAATTTCATTAATATTTAAGGAATTTTTGAGGAATTTGGGTATTAAAAAGTGGCAACACTGAGAACTATCGAGTTTACCAATAAATCGACATAGCTACTAGAGCAGAAAAATATATTGAATGCATCTGAGCCAAACATTAAAACTGCAAAAAAAAAATAGAAGAAGTTTCAATTTTTTTTGCAAATTAAAAAAAAAACGAATTGGTCTTTCAGCTCTAGCTTTAATTTAACATTTAATGGAAAAAGTTTTTCCAGCAATCAAATCTGATTTGGTTTAATTAAAATTATTAAATCCATTGCCAAAAAATAGTTTCACAGCCCCATGGCGCTATGGACATATACTCTAACAAAAATACAATTTAAAGCAATTATCGCTGGCATTAGATTTCCTTCATTTAATATAGTTTTATTTCAGAGATTAAAATTCAAAAAGCTCTATATAATTAATTTTTTAGTAAGCGGTTTTTTTAGTTGATTTTTTTAGTTAGCTGATTTTTTTGTTTAATACCTTTGAAATAAAAATTTAATATTAATGTACATACATACATATTAAAAATCACAAAACTTGTGTTAAAACTTATAGAAATATGACGTTATCAGATTTGATAATAGTTAAATTTGCCCCAAATTTCTTAACTTTTAGAGGTTTTGGTCAAAAAAAGTTGGCGTTTTACCCATAGTGCCACCGTTACGATTTAAACAAACAAACAAATAGAAAATAAGTTTTATTAATATAACATAGATTTTTATTAAATTGCTTTACACATTTCAGTCTTGAACTTAGAGCCATTTCATTCAAACTTCACCTCTTTAATTAGAGTAGAAAATGCTTACTTTATGTTTCTTTGCATGCGCTTTATGAATTCCTATGTAATAAAAGCTGAAAAGTAAATATTTGTATTCCCTTCAAACATTGAGATGATATTAACTAAAGTATTTTTACGTTTTTTTTGTTGCAAGTAGAAGTAACTCAAGGCAGTTTGAGTGAAGTTACAACCACTTCACAAAAACATGCAAAAAAAAAAATCAAAACTCATAAAAAACCAAATAAAAATGAAGAATTTCGCTTGAGGTGGCAACCCATTTGATTAATAGACAGAGAGATGAGTAGATGTTAAGCAAACCCACAGCAAAGCTGACAGGCAGGGATGGCAGGAGGCAGACGTAGAAAAGTGTAAATATTTGATAACTCAAACAAGAAACCACAATGGCGGCTGCATGCAACATATGATACAAGTTTTATTAATGTATGGCTTGATGGTTGGTATTTGGTATGATTGTTGTTGGTATGTTTGGCTTTTTGGTCAACTTGTGTGTGTGTATGTGTGTGCGCAAAGACTTTGCTTTGACATATTGAGCCCAGGTTCAGTTATGATTTTTTTTTACAAAGACTTATTTGTGGGCGATAGCAACAATGATTTAACTGCTTTATTTTGTATAACGAAAATGAACACCAACGACAAGCAAGACACGAGAAGCAATAGAATTTCGCATAGAAAAAAGTATTGCTTCTCGTGTCTTGCCTGTCGTTGGTGTGCATTTTCGTTATACAAAATAAAGCGGTAAGTCTGAGTAGCATTTTATTAAAGTTTTTCTTTTCGCCTAAAATTGTAAGTAAGCTGTTCTGAATTCAATTAACGTCTTTCAAAGCCCTTAGTGATACACTAGATATTGTTCGAAGTCTACTTAAGCTTTTTTAAGACTATGACTAAAGTTTTTATTTGTATTTTTATTTGATGTCAGCTTTTTTGCTTTGATTCTAAATTAGAAAAGTTTGCTCAAAGCTCAGTAAGCATAATGTAACTATGTTTATACAGTGGCCAACGAAAGTCTACATACTGCGTTGAATTTTTTATTTCTGCAAAAAGTAAGAAGCACAAAAAAAGCAAAACAAAAAATAATATGAAAAACTAAACTAGACTCAAGTCTACACACAATCAGGGTTGCCACAACCTCCTGCTTGTGTGAAGTATCACAACGGACAATTAATGTAGTCTTATGGCCAAGTTTTCAGTGCGAGTTTAAACTCTAGTCAAATTTAACTGAGGTTAACTCACCAGAATTAGAAGTTAAAATTCGATTTAGGCAAAAACGAAACACATTATATGATCATTTATGTCAATTTAACTTCACAAATGCTAAAAAATCTAGTTAAACCGAGCTTAAACGTCCAATTTTGGTAATTTAACCTCATTTTAATTTGACTAGAGTTTAGACTCGCACTGAAAAATTGGCCCTAAGTGGTCTGGACCACTTCAAAAACTTTTTAAATTCCATGAAAATTTTTTTATTTATTATTTTTTTTTTAAATTTGCTCGATAATTTTTAATCACATCTACTTACTAAAGGAATCGTCCGCTTTGTTATCCAATATCGCTAAAAATTCGAAATAAAATTACTAATAAACAGTGTTTAAAGGCACAGTTTTTCCAACTATTCATTGCTTCGGAGCAAAGTTGAATGGAAATAACAAAAAATATTTTTTTTTTCAAAATTTTGTCTAAGATTTTTTTGAATAAATTTTATAAAAATTTTAAAACGATTAAAAGTGTTGAGTCTAACAACGTGATGGCAAAAATATATCATTTCTTTATAAAATCAAATAAATCATTGTTGATGAAAAGATGGATAAATAAATTTTGCTTCAATCGATACATTTAATTGGATACGACTATAAGGAGGCATGCCAGGTATAAATACAAAACATACTATTCACCAATGTTACCTCTTGAGAGGATTTAGCCATTTTTATATGTCTGTTTTGGGCGTATGGAATTAATTAAAAAAATAAAAATGTCCAAAAAAAAAATTAGTGTGGTTGAGGGACCCCAGTCAGGAACGAAGTTCTTTAAGCTTCTTCAATTTCGAAAGCAATTCGGAATTAAATCTGTCTAGTTTTATTTTTTTTTAAAACAACTTTTTTTTTTATATAATTTTTCAAAGCAAATAATATAAATGTGCAATCAAATCAAAAAGTTTAATAAAATATTTTAAATATAAAAATAAGATTTATTTATTGAAAATTAAGATGATCTATTCTTATGAGAGAAAAAACTAGACCGTGGCCAGCGATGGTTGTTTCATAACACAAGAAGGCGTTGAGCATTAAACATTAATCATGTTCCTCTTATGCAGCTTGAATTGATTGAACAGTTGGGTTGAAACTGAACATATTTTTTTTCTATTAAGATAAAACAAAAACATTTTTAGGGCTCAATTTAATACCAGAAACTTTTTAAAATTCTTACATCAGATTCGAAATCTACAAAAAGTATAAAAAACATATATTTAGGGTCCACCCTAGTGACAAAAAATTGTTTTGAAATTCTAACATAAGATTAGAAATCAGCGACCCCTTAATACTGCCAGCACATACACAAAGAGTATAAAGAAAAAACACATTTTAAGGGTCCACCCTAGTGTTAAAAAACTTTTTGAAATTCTAACATCAGATTCGAAATCAGCGATCAGTGCATCTACAAAGAGTATACAAAAAACACATATTTAGGGTCCACCCTAGTGCACACAAATTTTTTAATATTCTAATATAAGATTCGAAATCAGCGATCAGTGCATTTACAAAGAGTATCAGCGACAAGACAAAAAAACACATATTTAGGGTCCACCCTAGTGACAAAAAACTGCTATGAAAATCTAACATAAGATTCGAAATCAGTGACGCCTTAATACTGCCAGCACATAGACAAAGAGTATAAAGCACAAAACACATTTACAACCTTAGTGTCGAAAACTTTTTGAAATTCTGACATCAGATTCAAAATCAGCGACCAGCGCATCTACAAAGAGTATAAAACAAAACACATTTTTAGGGTCCACCCTAGTGTGCAAAAATTTTTCCAAATTCTAAAATCAGATTCAAAATCAGCGACTAGCGCATCTGCAAAGAGTATAAAGCCATCTAGTGGGAAAAAACATTTTGAAGTTCTTACATCTACGAAGAGTATAAAATAAAAACACACATTTTAAGGGTCCACCCTAGTGTTAAGAAACTTTTTGAAATTTGACCCCTTACACTGCTTGCATATATTAAAAAATTGAACAACAAAAAACACAATTTTAGTAGTGTAGAAAAGCTTTGTAAAATTCTAACATAAAATTTGAAATCAGAGATCAGCACATCTAAAAAGCGTATAAACCAAAAAAAGAACACATATTTAGGGTCCACCCTGCTGACAAAAAACTGTTTTCTAACATAAGATTCGAAATCAGCAACCCCTTGAGCGAGAGAAAGAGAAAGAGAGAGAGTGAAAGAAACAAAAAGTTGCGCACTCACCTACCTCGTTTGTTATACCATGGTCACACAGAGAGTTTAGTTTGAGTTTAGCCGTAGCTGTTCACACAGAGATGCGTCTTTAGAATTGAGTTTAGTTTGACATTTCTTTGATTAGTTATGTGCTCTAATATATTTTTGGTTCCTTTGCATTAATTTGTTGAAAACTTTGATAAATTATAAAAATGAGTGCAAATTTAGAGACAATTTTACTAATTACTAAAACATATAATGATTTAGTAAATAAATTTATTGAAATGGAGTCATTAAGTTCGCAGAACAAAATAAATAAAATCAAGCTGAGCAGAAGATGGGCAAACCTCATTTCTCAGCACAAAAACTATGAACGTACCTTGGCATCTAAAAAAATTACATATGAATGTGCCTTCTCATCTGAACATTAGCATACTTTTAGGGATTTCTCAAATTGCATTTTGATAAACACATAAAGCAAATTGAGTTTAGTTGAGTTTCATCCTGCATAATTGTACTGGAAACTAAAGAGGTTATTTTGAGTGCAATGGCAAAACTCAACTTTGTACTGGAAACTCAAACTAAACTCTCTGTGTGAACATAGTATTAGTCTGCTCGATAGCCGCACGCATACACATACAGCAATCTCATTGTTACGTGACGGTTTCTACCTAATCACACGACCCGCAAGCCGCGTAAAAGAACTTCGTTCCAAAAAATTTGAATTTCCGTCAAAATGAGGTACCTTTAGTAAAGAGTTGACTGAATCAAAATTTATTCATAGTTTTCCTAAACAAAAACAAAAATACATTTTTTTTTAACTATATAACACATTTGGGCAATTCATAGTTCATTGTAATGTTTAAATACAGGTACTAATATTCTAATGTACTAATTTTTGACAACTGCGAGCACAATTTAAGTGAAAAGTATTCATTTGTAGTTTCTTAACAGCGCTGGAATCTAAAATGTGCAGCTCAGATCTTTTGGATTCAATTGAAAGTTAAGCAATCTTATATATATTACGCAAACGCAAATTTTGTACGGCGTAAGGCTTTTTAAGTACGAGTCCAATCTTAAAAAAATTAGTATGGTTTGGTAGGTTTAGACTTGTAGATGTGCAAACTGGACTTTTTATTTCTTAAAACGTTATATTTTTTAAGTTAGAGCGAATTAAAGTTTGCATATTATTGCTGTGGTTATGTTGCTTTTTCTCTTCTTAATTTCAGTATATGCCTAAAAATATGTGAGATATTTAGCGCCACCGCTACAAAACTGTTATACGGACGAATAATCTTTTATAATTTCACAGCTAAAACCAGTGATGCCAACCCAAGGAGAGTAAAAATCCACAAATGCGACATAAAAAATCCGTGTTAGAAAATTTCTACATTTTTTTTAATTTAAAACTAACAGCTAATAAAATTACTCAATTGAAGTAATTAATATTTTTTTACAAATTTTTGTATATTTAATTTTTTTTTAATAAAAACTTAAAAAAGTTTAATGCAAAAAATTAAAAAGCAAAAAACGTAAAACATAACTATTAGTAAAAATAGTTAAAAACTATTCCTTTTAGTTATGTTACTAAAACTAATACTTCAAAACATAGCATAAAACGTAACTTTTATTCATTTTAAAGGAACATTAGATTTTTTAAATCTGTAATCATTATAAATACAATCACATTGAAATACATTTTACAGGCACTTTAAGTTTGTTTTAACCCATTAATGACAAAGTATGATATGTCGTACGCAATGAAAGCATTTTTCAAAAATTCGCAGCCACTGTAAAGCTTTTGCTTCTAACAGTGCGAGAAAGCCAAAAATATGCCTTTTCAATAAAAATTCTAAAATTTACCTTAAAAGCCTTTTTCTGTATTTTTTCAGTCAGTTTTAAGTACAGTATTTCAAAGAAAAGTGAAAAATTCCACTCAGATGAGTTATTTTTTTTTTAAACATCAAGAAGAAAGAAAACATAATTTAAAAAAATGCATTAGGTTAGAGTTGAACGGCTGCGCTACGAAATGAAAATTTTTCAATTGCTAATTTTTTCTAATTTTTTAAGTTTTTTTATTTTATTTCTTAACTTACAGACAGACCTCTCATATGTCTAACATTAATACAAATTAATGCCGAAAATTTCTAAAAATAATCTCAACGAGTTCTGGTGGTGAGCATTAATGGGTTAAGTTGCATACAATGAGACTCACTTCGAAATTAGATTCCTTAAAACAGTTTTTTTATGTTTTGTTGTAAATTATGTAAATACATTTTTTAGTGATTAGTAAATTTTTTTACCATTCCAAAATTTTTAACACAAAATTTGTTGAAAAAAAGCGAAATCTACGATAAGTCTGTGTGATATTCTTAAAATCTGTAGATTTAGCTTATTTTGTCATTGTTGTCCGTTTATCTGTGCAAGGCTTAAATATCCGTAGAAATCCGTAATTTCCGTGTAGTTGGCACCACTGGCTAAAACTAAGAATTGATATATTCAATATCAAAGTGAAATTGGAATGATTTCTTACAGTTAAAAAAATAAGTCTAAGCTGAAGATCGGAAAATTTTTTACTTTTCAAAAATTTATACACAAATTTAAAATACTGCGTGTATTGCAAAAAGGCCAAAATTAATTTCATTTGAATTTTGATCAGTTGAAGATCTATTCAAAAGCTTAAAATAAAAACTAGGTATGTTTGATTTTGGCGTTTTAATGCCATACGGGCTTACTAGTTAAATTTAGTATTAAGTTTTATTGAAAACTTCATCAAACTTACTTACCAGCCAACTTTTTTTTGACTAACGCAAAACAGCTGTTCACGAAATATCACATTAACACTTTACAAAAGCATGCCTTAAAGCATGTACAAAAGTGACAATATTTAACACTTGTATGTTAAAATAAAACAAAAACAAAAAATTAACAGGCAAAATAGCACATTTCAGTTTTAGCACATGAAATCTTAATTAGTATGAACTGTGAATTGACCAATTAGTTATATTAATTAAAAATGTCATAACTAATGTTTCATGTAACTCTGGTGCACTGGTAACACTGTGTCATACATTATTAGTTAGTAATATAATTTGAAATTTTTAGTGATATTTATTAACCAAAATGGATGATTCTTGAGTTGTGATCTAAAAAGGTACGGGCACCTGTTTTAAAATTAACTTTTTAAAACAAAACTTTTATCCATAGAATTTAAAAATGTTTTACTTTTGTAGTATGAAGTCTATAACACATCAGATCTTTATAGTTTCTAACGGAAAATAGATATTTTTGTGACATTTGTGTTTAGAGTAAATAATAACAATTTTATAATTAAACAGTCATGTAATTAAATAAAATTGTTTTAAGTAACTTTTTTATAAAAAACTTAATATTTTTCGTATAATAAAGGCAAGCAATTTTTTATATATTTTTATATAAAGAATTTTTTGTTTACATTTTTTTCTTTTATTGTTTGATTCATGTTTGTTTTTATATGAAACATTTTGGCTATTAGTTTTTTTACATATTTTCATATGAAAATGCTGAAGCGGATATATGTATTTCGAATCAAAAACGAATACGACTTCGTTTTAGTGTTAATTGGATAGCCAAAAAACTTTCTTCAATCCACTAAATTAGCTTGGGGGTAGTCAAACATAGGCTTAGCGTCCATAACAAACTTACAATCTAAATGGTTACAAACTTAAGCACAAAAACACAGTGTTGGGCAAACTTTTTCCAAAGCACAATATGTCAACATTTGATCAAATATTGCTTCCTTCCAATAAGCTTGCTCTCCTAGAAGCGTTTTCTTTAGTCAACTTTGTAAGCAGTTTTTTATGACTTTTTGTGTTTTTGTTTGCCAAAACTTATGTAAGTGTTACAGCCAGTCCCATAGCAACAGTGAAAGAGCAAAGAATAGTTAGTTAGTTAAATTTGTTGTTGTTGTTTTTACAACTAGCTACAGCAATAAAAAAAAAATGAAAAAAGAGAAAAAAGAAAAGAATAAAAATGCTTTTAAAAAATACGAAATTTTTGTGCGTATTCAAAACTTATTCCCCACCCTACCGCTATTTACAATGAACTCATTTCGCAAAGTTTTCGACATAACAAACAAGCACACAAACACAAATGTACTTTATTTCTATGCAAGTTTGCTTAAATGTGGCAACACTGATGAAGTATGAAATCAATTTGGTAAAAAAAAACGTTTTATAGCTGACACAGCGCATCAGTCTCTAGCTGTGAGTGTGTTTGTTTTTTTTGTTTCTGTGTTTGGTCCTGTGTGTCGTCGTTGTGTTGCAGTAAACATCAACAAGTTTTTTTATAACTTATATTTTTTTTTGTTAGCATAGCAAAAAATGTTTGCGGCCTTTCAATTAATTCTATATTGTTGATTGTTTTTGTTTTACTTTGTATTAAGCATTTGCTTGTGCTCATCTTTGTTTCTGAAATTTAACTTTTTTCTCATTCTCTTGAAATGTAGCAAAAGTTTTTCAAAGTCTAGCAACATTATAAATCGTTTGAGTGTTGCTATTCACGTTGACTTTATTAAATTCACAAAATGCTATCGCTCGCTTTTTAAATATTCTGCATCAAGAGAAAACTTAATTTTATTTGTGACGAGCTGAAACTTGTTGCGATGCTGCCACGTTTCCTTGTCCAACGCATATAAAAAGTTATCAGTGAAACTGCAGGTGCAAATTGAAGTCGAATACTGAATTCCGAGGCTATGCAGCTATTTGATATAGCAAATTTAGGAGGTGACACGCCCCTTTTTATAACGCCCATAAAATGTAATCAGTGAAACTGCATGTGTAAATTTAGGTCGAATACTGAATTCCGAGGATTTGCTACCTATAACTTCAAGGCTATTCGATATAGCGAATTCGGTATTGTATGGGAAGTACCACGCCCCTTGTCCAATGATCATAAAATGTTATTAGAGGCACGGCACGTGTATATTGTGTTCGAATACTGAATTCTGAGACTATAGATTATAGATCGCACTTATAATTCCAAAGCTCTTCGTTATAGCAAATTTGGGTTGTACGAGAGGTTCCACGCTCCCTTGACCAATGCCAATAAAATTTTATCGGGGGAACAGCACGTGTTAGCTTTGCCCACAACCTGTTTAATCAAATAGAGTTTTGAAAAAGAGAGTTTTTTCACGCTGCGGATAAGAATAAAGAAATTGTATGGTTATGCTCTTGTAATTTTAATTAATTTTATAAACAATAATAAGCTAATTTATGAAAACTATGTCCTAACTGAGTACAATAGCTATTCAATAGAAAAATAATTGTTGAAATATCACCTGTGGTTTTCAAACTTTGCGGTCTCAAACATACGTGAGTATCCTTTTATATTATAGTATAGAGTAGGGCCGTCCAGAATTCTTGCCCGTGTGTCGACAGAGAGCAGGCAGTGCACTTTGCCGTCTGCTTGATGAATTCGGGCGTGAAGCGGAAAAAGGAGCGGAAAACTGTGAGAGGATGAAGAGCGTAGATGCACAGAGCCCGTGAGAGCGAGAGCATGCTGTTATGAAAAATCAGTGTTGCACATTCTGCAAATTAAGACAATTTTTCCTTAAAAAGTTTTTTATTATTTAACATAGCTACAAAAAACGAGGTTGCTTTGAGGTATAATTACAGCGCGGTTTTTCACAACTTTTTTTGTTTGTTTTTGTTTAAAATTTAGGGTAAATGTACAGCATTTAATATTGAACGTTCAAAGATAAAATATATGCCAAATTACCAGTTATGTGGCGAATTTTGACCAAAGTGTATAACTTTTTTTCGCAGGCACCATTAGAACCTCACACATTGTAGAAAATCAGGTAAAGTTTGACTTTTATTTTGGCGTAAAATGACAAAAACAAAGAAAAAATATTTTTTCCCACAAAATTTTGAAAGTCAAAAGATTACTAAAATTGTTTGTCTTTTATTTTGGCGTGAAATGACAAAAACAAAAAAAAATATTTTTTCCCACAAAATTTTGAAAGTCAAAAGATTACTAAAATTGTTTTTTTTTTTTATGACAAAGTGTATACTCAATATGGTAACTAGAATTATTGCAAACTATTTACGATTAAAGTTATAAAACGCCCGGTTTTTTATCTCACTGAGTATGCAACATTGATTTTGGGAGGCTCTGAGCGCAAAAAGAGCAATTATAATTTTCGCAATGCAGACGCTCATACTAGGGTTACCATGCCACTATTTTTTTGAGAATACAATATAATTCTCACGATATAATTTTAATTCAATATTTAAATACTACTTCTATCAAAAATAATATTACCCTATTATTTGTAATATTACGATTTAAAATTATATAAAATTTCTTCTTTAAACATTTATGAAATGAACAATTCAACTAAATCGTTTAGTCAAAAATTAGTTTTTTGGAATCACTAACATGAAGAATATAATTTTAATTTTTTTTAATTTGTCTCTAAACGCTACCTAAATATCAAGATTTGAACATTTCAAAAAATATTGTGGAAGTAACTACATTGGAAACCCAACCAAGCTAAGGTTCCCTGAAATGTGTAAAAAAATTTTATAATATACCCTTGTTCTCAGCAGGTATTACTGGAAAATAATAGCAGGATTGCAAGCACATTCTCCAGCGAGCAACTATTTTCTATAATGAAAATGCAAATAAAAATGCAAAACTGCCGTTTGAGAAGTCCACTTTCTGATATGAGCTTGGGATCAATAATGAGCCTTGCAAATACGCGGAATTGAACGAAATATAAAAAAATTGTTACTGTTTTTGTAAGCCAAGCTTTGACTTAGATTTGTAGTACTCTTAAAAGAGCTTCTCAGCGCAATCGTGACTCAAGCCACAAATAAATTATTATTGTGCTGACTTGTCTCATACTTATTGTATGAGTTTTGCATACTTGATTTAAATTTTGTGGGTTGAGCCACTATTGCATTATGCAGCTCATATGCGAATTATTTAAATTTTCATGTTATAAAACAATGCAAGTTAAAAACTTAAACTTAAATTAAAAACAAACAAAATAATTTTAATTTTTAAAGACGCGTTTTCACAGTAAATTTCTATATATGTGTGATATAAGGACCTGTACCTTGACTACTTGTTTGTTTTTAAATCATACTATTTTTGGAAATTTAAATTTTATAAATCATGTTGAAAAAATTTTTAAGTCAGTTCAAAATTAAATTTTAAACAAAGAACATATTGTTCTTATATAATTATTCCGATAATATATATATATACTATCTACTATCTAAAGGTGAGATTTTAATTTTTCTTGCGGAATAAAATTGTTTGTGAAATCGTGTTTACACTTTAAGTAAATTAAGAATGTTAAAGTAGCTAAAAAACACGTTTAAAACCAAAATATTATTAAAGTCAAGTTGATTTTACACACTAACGGTCAATTATAAGATATTTTTGTAACTTTTTTAAGCTATTTAGCTTAAATTTATAAATAATTTAACAATAAAAATGTGGTAACCCTGAATACAATAATGAGCTCAATTATGACTTTCGTAAAGCAGACTCTCACTCACTGTCACTTCTGCTGCCAGTTCAGCTATTTTATAACTAGATTCAGTTTATTTTTTTCGAAAATTGTATTTTAGCTCTTAGCTACTTTTTTAGCTTATTCTTTTAGAGCTTAGCTATTTCTAGCTTCTACTTTTTTTGTTAAAAAAGGCCAATATTAAATTATATTTGAAAATTAAAAAAAAAATTATCAAAAATACCATTATTCAATTTAATAAAAAAAACATACAATTTTATCAATTTTCTATATAAAATATAAAATTGAATAAAGATAGTTTTTAATAATTTTTTATGCAGCAACACATTGCATTCACAAAGCAATCAATATGATTGATAACCTGATTAATTTGATAAACTGATGAAATAAAGCAGTCGTTTTTTTTTAAAACTATTTTCTTTTTTAGCTACAGGCTCAACATTTTTCTGGCAACACTGATCACGATATAAATGGCGCTTTTTCGTACGCTCTTTCTCATTCTCTTTGTGCATGTCCCTCGTTCCTTTTACCCCCGAATTTCTCCAGCATATGCTGTCGGCTGTGCTGCTTGGGTGCATATCACACGCAGCGGACACGGACAAATTTGTTGTTGTTTTCACGGGTAAAAGAAGCTCTCTCAATTTCCAGTTTCTTATTTTACCCGTTAAAACAACAACAAAGTTGTCCGTGTCCGCGCTAGTGTGACATGCCCCTTGCTGCGGGCAGAACGCCCACATGGGCAAAACGCCCGTACGGTCGACTTTGGATACCCATAGTATAGAGTATAGATAAATAAAGATCTATAAAATATACTGAGCTCTTTTATTGAGATGATGAATTAGGTAGCAAAATTACGATTTTTAAAAAGAGCTTGAACGATTCCAGATTTTTTTTCTGGCAACAACGCTTCACGCATTTCTAACGATTTTTTATTTAGCGAAGACAAGAATGAAACAGGTAATTTTAGGAGAGAGTTTTCTGAAGAGAATGCGAGACCAATAATTGTACCTATTGTACGTTGGACATATGAGCTGTTCAGAGCACAAGTGGCGTAAGTCCATTTTTTAGGGAAATTGAGTTAAGTACGTAGAAGTGAAGAGAAAAATGTACCCTATTTATGAGTACGGGCTAGAAACTCCTAGCTTACGTAATCTCTGAATAAAATGCAACACTTTGTTATTGCTCTGACAAATACCATTATTTTTTCAGAGCACAAGTGGCGTAAGTCCATTTTTGGTAGTTTTGAGAAAATCGAACATTTAGAAAGATTCTTAAGATAAATTCCAAGTATGAAGAACTCAGTTTTGCTTATAAGCTTGGTCAAGAGCATAATTGGAGCTATCCATATCGTAAAATATAAACTAAATAATACACCAAAATAGTGCAGAATATTGCATATTAGTAAAAACATTTGGATTTGCGCCACTGAAAATTATTTTAAATTTCTCGTTTCCGCTGTAAGAATCTAAAAGGAGATTTTTCAAGAATATTTTGATGAGGAATGGCAGCATTTTTGCCTTGAAGTTGAACAAAACTACCCTTAGCGAGTATCTTCATTATTAAGGGAGATATAAAATGAATGGACTTACGCCACTTATCCTCTGAAAATTTATAAAAATTTCTCCTTTCCACTGTAAGCATGCAATGGAAAATATTTTTAAGAATTTTTTGATAAGGAATAACAGCATTTTTACATAGAAGTTGGACAAAACTACCCATAAGGGAGTATCTTCATTATTAAGGGAGATATAAAATGAATGGACTTACGCCACTTGTCCTCTGAAAATTCTTCCTTTCCGCTGTAAAAATGTAATGGAAAATATTTTTTAGAATTTTTTGACAAGGAATGACAGTATTTTTACATAGAAGTGCGACAAAACCATCCCTTAGCGATTGTTTTCATTATAAAGGGAGTTTTGATATAAACCTTTTCGAAAATTTACCAATGCTCCAAATAACGACACCGATAAAAAAAGATAACGATAACGATGATAACTTATATTTGCAAAGATTTTTTATTACATATTTGAATATATTAATAAATATTACATATTATTACATCCCTACTAAATAGAAACAACTGTGTTTAATTTCAACTGTGAAACTTTCATAAGAATAAATGCATTCTGGCCTCCTCAATTATTCAAAAAATCACAAATGGATGCTAAAATCGCACTTCTGAACCTAAATTTAGTCAATCCTTACCAAAAAATTCTTAAAAATATTGTCTATTATATTTTTACAGCGGAAAGGAGAAATTTTAAAGAATTTTCAGAGGACAAGTGGCGTAAGTCCATTCATTTTATATCTCCCTTAATAAAGGAGATAATCGCTAAGGGGTAGTTTTGTCCAATTTCTATGTAAAAATTATGTCATTCCTCATCAAAAAATTCTTAAAAATATTGTCCATTACATTTTTACAGCGGAAAGGAGAAATTTTTAAAAATTTTCAGAGGACAAGTGGCGTAAGTCCATTCATTTTATATCTTCCTTAATAATGAAGATAATCGCTAATGGGTAGTTTTGTCCAACTTCTATGTAAAAATGCTGTTATTCCTCATCAAAAAATTCTTAAAAATATTGTCCATTACATTTTGACAGCGGAGAGGAAGAATTTTAAAGAATTTTCAGAGGACAAGTGGCGTAAGTCCATTCATTTTATATCTCCCTTAATAATGAAGATAATCGCTAATGGGTAGTTTTGTCGTATTTCTATGTAAAAATTATGTCATTCCTCATCAAAAAAAACTTAAAAATATTTTCCATTACATTTTTACAGCGGAAAGGAGAAATTTTAAAAAATGTTCAGAGGACAAGTGGCGTAAGTCCATTCATTTTATATCTCCCTTAATAATGGAGATAATCGCTAAGAGGTGGTTTTGTTCGACTTGTAGGTAAAAATGCTGCCACTTCACATCAAAAAATTCTTAAAAATACTGTCCATTACATTTTTACAGCGGAAAGGAGGAATTTTACAAAATTTTCAGAGGAAAAGTGGCGTAAGTCCATTCATTTTATATCTCCCTTAATAATGGAGATAATCGCTAAGGGGTGGTTTTGTCCGACTTGTAGGTTAAAATGCTGCCACTTTACATCAAAAAATTCTTAAAAATATTGTCCATTACATTTTTACAGCGGAAAAGAGGAATTTTAAAAAAGTTTCAGAGGACAAGTGGCGTAAGTCCAATCATTTTATATCTCCCTTAATTATGAAGATAATCGCTAATGGGTAGTTTTGTCCAATTTCTATGTAAAAATTATGTCATTCCTCATCAAAAAAAACTTAAAAATATTTTCCATTACATTTTTACAGCGGAAAGGAGAAATTTTAAAAAATGTTCAGAGGACAAGTGGCGTAAGTCCATTCATTTTATATCTCCCTTAATAATGGAGATAATCGCTAAGAGGTGGTTTTGTTCGACTTGTAGGTAAAAATGCTGCCACTTCACATCAAAAAATTCTTAAAAATACTGTCCATTACATTTTTACAGCGGAAAGGAGGAATTTTACAAAATTTTCAGAGGAAAAGTGGCGTAAGTCCATTCATTTTATATCTCCCTTAATAATGGAGATAATCGCTAAGGGGTGGTTTTGTCCGACTTGTAGGTTAAAATGCTGCCACTTTACATCAAAAAATTCTTAAAAATATTGTCCATTACATTTTTACAGCGGAAAAGAGGAATTTTAAAAAAGTTTCAGAGGACAAGTGGCGTAAGTCCAATCATTTTATATCTCCCTTAATTATGAAGATAATCGCTAATGGGTAGTTTTGTCCAATTTCTATGTAAAAATTATGTCATTCCTCATCAAAAAAAACTTAAAAATATTTTCCATTACATTTTTACAGCGGAAAGGAGAAATTTTAAAAAATGTTCAGAGGACAAGTGGCGTAAGTCCATTCATTTTATATCTCCCTTAATAATGGAGATAATCGCTAAGAGGTGGTTTTGTTCGACTTGTAGGTAAAAATGCTGCCACTTCACATCAAAAAATTCTTAAAAATATTGTCCATTACATTTTTACAGCGGAAAGGAGGAATTTTACAAAATTTTCAGAGGAAAAGTGGCGTAAGTCCATTCATTTTATATCTCCCTTAATAATGGAGATAATCGCTAAGGGGTGGTTTTGTCCAACTTCTAGGTAAAAATGCGGCCATTCCTTATCAAAAAATTCTTGAAAAATATCTTCTATTAGATTTCTACAGCGGAAACGAGAAATTAAAAAAATTTTCAGTGGCGCAAGTCCACATGTTTCTACTAATATGCAATATTCTGCATCATTTTTGTGTACTATTTAGTTTATTTTGTACGATATGGATAGATACATTTATGCTCTTGACCTAGCTTATAAGCAAAACTGAGTTCTTTATACTTGAAATTTATTATAAGAATTTTTCTAAATGTTCAATTTTCTCAAAACTACCAAAAATGAACTTATGCCACTTGTGCTCTGAACAGCTCATATATTAATTTCTTTTATTTTTGTTTTATTAAATATTTATTATAAAGTTAATTTACAATAAATATTTAAGCACTAGCAGCTGGGGCTATCGGCATATATATATTAATTTATTACATGTTTTTGTATGGGAGGTACATCATTAAAAGGCTAGGCAAATAGAGTAATACTTCTGTAATAAAAATGATAGCAATCAGTTTTACACTACGGGAACTTCCCATGGACCTATATGTATGTTGATAAAGCAAGTAAAAAGAAACGAAAAATTAGCATTTGACACATTTGAAAAACAGACAAAATCGGAGGATATTGAACAATTTTTCATCGTTTCTATGTTTTTGTTTTTTAAATGACTTCGAAAAATTACATTTTTATAGTTTTATGCATGAAAAAGATTCAAATTTGAAGTTACAAAAAATTTTTATCATTTTATTTTATTGTTAAATTTTAAGGGCCAGTTTTTCAGTGCGAGTTTAAACTTTAGTCAAATTAAACCTATCCTAACTCACCAAAATTGAACATTTAAACTCTGATTAACTGAATATTTTAGCATTCGTTGAAATTAAATTGACTTTAATTATCATATAATAGGGGTATTCACGGGTTGTTGCGAATTACAAGAGTGTGAAAATGCAAGATATTTTGCGCACTAGCACTTGTACATCAATATTGCAACTTAATTATGCAATAAAATTTATATGTTGAATGAACAGTAAATATATTGCCACCTCATTTCAAAATCACAAAAAGTTGTTAGAATCAACGTACAAACTTAAGCTTTTTAAAGTTTTACCCAGGTGGCAACTAAGTTTGATAACAACCAAAACATGAATCAGCTGTTTAGTAGCACTGCTTGTGCGTTCTCGCAATAGTTTTGGGCAGTGCGTAATTCAATAAGAGTTGCAAAATTGCTTCTAATGTGTTTGTTGTTGGAGTGATGCAAAAGTTCGCAATCGAATCGCAGTTTCGAATCGTTACAACTGCGTTTCGCAGTAACAGTGTTTCTTTTTTGCCTAAACCGAGTTTAAACGTTCAATTTTAGTGAGTTTTTCTTGGTTTAATTTGACAAAAGTTTAAACTCGTACTAAAAAACTGGCCCTAAAAGACTTAATTAAAAAACGCATAATTGTCTTAAAAAATAAACATTTAAGTTTTTATTAAAGAACAATTTTAATATCACGAATTGTCTTTTTTAACTTCTTTGCCAAGAGGTGACAATACGCAAATTCATATAAGCTTTTTGGAGCTGTAGCAAATGCATACAATAATAATTTCGAAAATTCTTTTTGTTTTATGTTAGTGGAAGTTTTACTACTAAAATGGTGCCGGTATTAATTTATTTGGTAAATTAGTGGGGTATGACGAGTTGACATTTTCTGATCGATCAAAGTACTTATTACGATTTTACAGAAAAAAACATTTATTTCATGAAAACTCAACAAAACTTCATTAACCCTTTCAATGGCTAGGCTCAGCTATAAACAAAATAATTTTTCTGAGGTGACATTTCTATCATTTAGGTCATAAAAAGATGAGAAAACATGCCTTTGATTTTTACCTGCACTGCTTACGTTTTGCAAGCTTGTAAAAAAAAACTTATTTTGGTCCTGTTTTTTTAAACCCAGCTTTTTTTAATCACTTAAAGGTTTTTCAACTCTTTAGATCTTTGTTTTTTTTTAAAACTCTCTTAATATTATTATCATTAAAGCCATTAAAAGATAAAAAACATAAATTTGATTTTTGTCCGTCTAATTTTTTCTTATAAAATAGGCCAAACCAATGTTTTTTGCTTTTCATCGACACAAAATTTAAAATCCAACTGACTTCAATGTCAAATATCTCCTATAATTATAAGTCTCCTCTATAAATTTATTTTTATCATATTAGTACCACTTTTTTTTTATAAAACCAAACGATTTGTTTTTAAAAAAGCGTTGTAAAATAAAAATGAAATTTACTTTCTGACGTGTGCAATATATTGGGCGATTCCACTGAAAGGGTTAAGCACAATTTCAAAAGATCCATTATAAAATAAATGTCCTTTTTTATTTAAAACTTTAGTTTCAGGCACATTTTATTTGACTTGAAAAAGTAAAATTACATAAATTTTTACTTATAAAAAAATTATATGTATTCTAAGATTTGTTTATATTTTTAACAAGAATTTATCAACGAAATTAATAAAATTGGCGTAAGAGTCCACTTTGCTAGGTCTTTTTTTAAACTCTTAAAAGCGCCTTTCTATACAATCTTTCACAAAAAGTAATAATGTTAAAAATGTAATAATTTTTGTTTTTGTGAAAGGAGGCAGATAAAATTTTAGAAATAAACAGATGAAATATCAGATAAAAATAAAAAAAATCGTTCGGAAATGTCAGTTTCTTATGAAAAAGGCGCTGATTCTGAAAATAAACACCATTTTGTCTAGAAACTACAATTAAATTTTATTAAAATACATTTTTAAATAAATATATTAAATTGCAAAAGGACGCTCTTATAAATTGCAAATACATTTTAAAATGGTTAGCTGATAAGACACACTACAGTTAGTTTAAGGAACTAATATTATAATTATAAGCTATTCATACAATCCGTTTCAATCAAATGTTAAGTTTTTTGTAATCCTCAAATCTGTTAAATTTTATTTAAAATAGAATTTTGGTCAAATATTGTTCAAAGTCGAAAATTCAATGGATATACTTCAATGCTGTTGTAATCAAGTATTTCCCTAACATTCAAAGCTTTCGTAAATCGCTGCCAACATCTATTGTTAACCAAAAAATTTGCAAGAGCTACAACAAAAAAATAAAATATAACAGCAGCTCCGAAATGTTGTCGTTGAAGCTATTGTCAACGCGAAAGTAGTCTAATTTTATAGAGTGGGCAAAAGGTATTGTCCTGCTTATCACAACTAATTATCACGATAATATTGAATATCATCTGTAAAGTATGAGTTTTAGAATTTACAACAAAAGGTTTGTTATGGTTTGCATCCTAAAGCGTTGACACAAAAGCCTACATACATACCCACAACACAAATCATAAAATTGATTACATAAAATTAAGCAAAGCTTTGATTTGAACAAATTTAAAAAATGTAATTGCATTTGTTGAAATTTGTTATTTCGATGAAAAGATTTCGAGACAATTCATGGCTTTTATTTAAAAAATGTTTTTGCATATTAAGATATTAAGATTGTAAAGCAAATTTGTAAAAAGATTAAACAAAAAAGTGTGTTCACATTTGAATAATTTAATGAAATAACTACTAACCAATTAAGAAACTAACGAGTTCGGTGTGAATACCACTACTGTATTGTACCGTAGTCAGTAAAAATTTAATGTTCATGGACTGAAATAAATAAATAAAAACTGAACCCTTACCCAAACCCTTACGGTTCAAGTTCACTGCTTTTAAAGACAAGTTTTAAAACAGCAACAATAGACTGCAAAAATTGGGATTTCAAAACAAACACGATGTATTTATTGTTATTATGTCTGGCGCATCTTATTTACTTAATTTTGTATGACCTTTTCTGCCAAAAAAGTATGCAAATGTCTGCGCAACCCAAGCTGTTTTTATCCTTTTGT